>OY743095.1:7088159-8485068 GCA_963555665.1 Dircenna loreta | reverse complement strand
GAAAGAACAAGATTGTTGACCTCTAAATTGAAAAATTAATAAATCTTGAAATTATTTAATTTTACATCATATTAACTATACCTTCCTTCTCTTATAAACATTTCTGTAAATAAATATATTATTATTTTCAAAAAAAAACTATTTGTTTTTATAAAAAATGCAAACCCACTATTAATTATTAGTCTGTTCCAACCCTTAAGCAGACGGGAGTCGCGCGGCGGCGCTGTCGGCAATCAATCGATACGCCGTTGCCTAGCTACGATCATGTTGCAAAATAAACAATCACAATCGAGCCTCCGAGCAAATTTACTTTCTTATTTTATTACTTGTGTCAACATTTTAGATCGATATTATCCGATTATTTACTGTATTATGTTTTTTGAGTGAATCTACAAAATGGTTTTGTTACCACCGTGCGCTCCTGATATTTGCGGAAAGGATTTTAGGAGTTCCTTAAAAAAGCCAAGTCCTAACTATCCACATGGAAATAGGATTAAAAAATGCCGTATTGTACCTGCCTTTACGATACAGGCAATGCAGAAGAACACAAAAGTTCTGCCTCCACCTAAATGTGGTGTGTACGATCCTTTGCCGCCAAGGCCTACAATGTTTAGGAGATGCTATCAAAGGGGCGAGTTTCCGGTGTCTATTGAGTTCACTACGGCCGGAAAACAGCTGACTTGGAAGGTAAAGCTCAATATGATTTTAATTTAAAGTCTTTGTTTGCCAAATCAATTGAATTTAAATTATTAAAATTATAATAAAATATATTTTAGTTGTAAATTGATTATATACGAAAAATTTAAATTATTTATATGATGTTTAATAAGTATTAATAAAGATAGACATAATATTCATATAACTAAGCAATAACCTTATAATACAGGTCCCCATAGAAAAGCTAGATTTCCATCACTACCTACCAATGTTCTTTGATGGACTCGCAGAAGGGACCTATCCTTTCAACTTTATTGTTGAGCGGGGTATACACGACCTGGTAACCAAAGGTTCCCACAAAATATTGCCAGTCGTACCCCAGCTTATTATACCCATTAAAAGTAAGTAAAAACTAAGAGAATATATTGTATAATAGATATTTATTATTTCGAAATCAAAAGTCAAGTTCAAGATAAAAACTTAAGAGATAAAATTGTCATTTAAAAGCAATCTCAACAAAGTTTTTATTATCAAAGAGATGAGCCAAACATCATGCAACGTGATACCTCTCGGCAGAAATAACGTCGAGGGAAAATAATCAAATGCCGAGTAATTTTCAGATTAAATGTGTAAAATGATCACTCGGTTTTGAATTTCGCTTAGGTTTTATAAAACATTTGAAATAAAGGTATTTCTGGAATTAAGCATTTTGTTATGACTGTTAACCAGATTAAAATGGGAATGTAGAGTATTTTCTACAGATGCAAAATTAATACATTAAGTTCAAAATACAGCTCTATATATTTTCCTAGATGCGCTGGCAACAAAGCGGCCATCGGTCCTGTGCCATGCTCTCAAATGCATCCAGATGATAGTGACCGGCTCCGATAGAGTTGGCGAAGCATTTGTCCCTTACTACCGACAAATACTTCCCACACTCAATCTATTCAAGGACAAAAACCGTACGTATTGCTTATAGATCTGCATTTGAAGTTCTATATTAGTAGATGTAGTAATTTTAAAAAGTATCTTCTTATAAAATTATGTCAATTAATTGAATAGTAGCTCCTAATGTAGGGCAGATAGTTGTTACATGGTATCGTTTATATTTACAGCCATCAATCATTGCAAGTATCAAATTGACGACCATGACATCATATTGTTTTCAGTCTAATAGACTCGTTGGGGCGCTCGAGTAGATTAATTATACGTCGTCGGGACAACGTTGCGAATTTTGGGCGTCACGCTTCGGCTTGACACCCGACCGCATTGTTACGCGAAATTCTGCGAGTTCCAAGCGTTACCTTCGCTTTGTTGACTTGCGACTATTCGTTTCATCCCTTTATGGATGTGTAGACGTGACTTATAGCCGTTTTTTTTAAATATGTTTGAAATCAACTGAGAGAAGTTTTATGTTAAGTTTAGTTTTAAGAACTTTTTCCTTCATTTTTTTTTCTTAATTTAAGTTTTACATAGTAGATGTACAATATATGACAAAAAATGCTAATCTGTGACTAATATGAATATTTTAACAGAGTTTTTCTTTAATTAGATTTTTTATATATTTTAAACTCTGTGGGGTAATTTATCAATTAAAAGTATATAATAATAATAATAGCCAGTAGTTGCTTATATTAATACACACGAATTATATTTAGAACGCGGAGATAAAATGAAGTTTCATTTACGTGTACAATAATTTTACCCCTTTTGAACCATAATTGCAGCATTGAAATGCTAACATAACTAACATTCTAAGTGTAAACATCCTTTGAAACATGACTGGTGTGTTTGAGTCTTGCGTCAGTTGCGTCGCAAGTTTGACTTACTTTACGCCTTCTCGTTTCTCGCGTCGCCAAATAGTTGTGGTGGAGCGAGTTGTCTTCAATGTAGTTTTACCGGGTTTATTCCGGTGAGGTAACGTTTTGCAAATTATGTGCCCTGTCCTTTAACTACAAGCCCTAGTAAAACGCTAACAAAGTGTAAAATCATTTTTTTTCACTTGTACCTTGTAAAACACAGTTTTTGCGAAAAGCAAATGGAAAAGTATAATATGAGCTCTCTGTGTAATGCAATGTAAATGGTTAATTTGTATTTTTTAAAAATACACCGAAATGTAGTCAAGTTTTGATATTATAATTAAAACAGCGTCGAAGTCTTTTTTACTTTTCTTTTCAGACTCAGATGTTAACGTAATTAAACAGACACATTCAGAGTAAATATTTTATACACACTTCGTCATATTATCATTTGGTAATGTGAAAAGTTATTTGGATAGATTTGGAAGTATTCGTCATATTATATCTAATTAATTATAAATTAAGCACCCCCGAAATAAATAAAATAGACTTTGTAAATGAAAAATGTAGTAAGGATTGTAATAAGGTGAAATTATTGAAAATTCTAAAATTATCTTTATTATATTTGAATATAATATAATTTATTTATAGTATAAAATTGATTTGTTCAATCAAAAATAATAGAAGTTTTAAATGATTACGGGATAGTATGAAGTAGATTAGTTATTTTAGCAAACGATTTTACATTTTCAGTGCAACAGTTAATCTTTCCTTGTTCATTGTATATATTCATAATTTTGATATATTTATTAATAAATAAACATTATTATTATTACATTCAAATACATTATTTATTTTACAACAGTCGAAAATAAAGAATCCAATAAAATAAATTGTTCTTTATAAAAACATTTCTGGTAATATCCATGGAGTAACCTTCTTGGATATACTTTGAAACCGTATGAGTGACAGCCCCTAAGGGCAGTGTGTTTGTAACAAAACTTCAATTTTGGTTTAAAGGTAACATCGGCTCCGGTATAGATCACACGACGACCCGCGGCGAGAATGTCGCAGATCTGATCGAGGACACGCTTCAGATTCTGGAACGCCATGGCGGTCCAGACGCGTTCATCAATATCAAGTATATGATACCCACGTATGAATCTTGTGTGTTGAACTAGGTGTCGTCTATTTGGAATATAAATTATGGTACGCCTGGTTTGGATTACGGGATCACCATTTGATATTTGGCTAAATTTTGTTTAACTTTTCACTCTACATAGATCATTTTAATTTACTGTTTATTACAGATTGGTTCTGATTTGAAATTCTCCTAAAAACATATTAGGAACGTTTGACAATGGTTTATGTATTTTAAAAAGTATTTTTATATGTTTTTGAATTTTTTTTTTCAATTATTTTTATATCTTTTAAATTTCCAGTCCAATAAGTAGTTGAAAACATAATGTTGAATTACATTGGATTTATATAAAATTTATGTAATAAGAAAATAACAATGGAAAATAATCAAACTTTAAACGTCATTAATTTTATATAAAATCATAACCAAATTTTGTGTAGATTAAGTATAAGACATTCACCAAATTTGGATGACTTGCATTCTTATTAGAAGGGTGTAATCGCATTATAATAGCACATATTAACATTTGCCTGATTTCGCTTCATTGTTACAAAGTGAATTTATTCCTAAATGAATTATTTCAATCACGCCATCAGCAGTTATTTTGTTTTGATTATATTAATAATAACGAACTAATTATGAATTGATATGTTCATATAAAGATTACTGGAATCCACATAGGTAATACAAATTTACCTTTTCTTAAGGAAATTTGTATAAAAAGTGAATTAAGCTCCATCCAAGTTATTTTAATGTAACGCGGTTCAAAGATGGATTGCTTAGACGCCACAGCTTGAATTAAAATTCCGCGCATTTAGAATTTCTAAGTGGATGTTCACCTTAATGAAACGTGATCGATCTGTTCTAATACTCTGTTTTTATATGTTTAATGTTATATGTTGGTTAGTTTGTACTTGTGTTTCATGTTAAATAATTTATATATGTTGCATTTTATTAATATATCATTTGATCAAATAGTGTGTTATTACTTATACTCTCAGGTCGCAATAAAGTGAATCATACAGGTCTAGACTTTTCAAATTACAATACTTTGTAGTGCCAACCGAAATATAGTTTAGCGTTTATAACAAGCGGTCCGTTTTCACCTCTTGGGAGCGTCAGGTCAATATTTGGATCAAAGCGATTTACATGCTCTGGGGCCGAATGTCGCTATGCATGCATGCAATTTGCATTATAAGTTACTTTAGTTTCGGATGTTATGTGTGTAACTAGATTGACGAAACATGTTTGGAAATGGCTTCCACTGAACTTACTCTGATGCAAACCATCAAATGAATATTACAATGTAAAGAAATATATATTGAGATATATATTATATTATAAAGCATTCTTATCATAAATTATATTAGGTTATATCATGAAAATTGGTATTTGCAACACAAGTAGAATATGTAACATCAAAGCAGATTCAGTGTCCCACTCGACTATATGAGATCTTATATGCTTCACTTTATTCCATATTAAACTATGACAAAGAACAATAAGCTGAGCCATAATATAAAAATATTAAAAGCAAATTAAATATTATGATCAAAATATTACCGATATTTAATATCAGAATGATTAAATTAATTTAGTAATTACCATTGATATAATTATATATGCAAACAATATTTTGTTTAATATTTATGTTATAAGCGTGACTGACTCCGAAATGCTATCAGTAGAGTGAGGTGAGGTAAATATTAATATAAATGGTGCGGACCAAAGGCTTTGGAGTACATTTATCAGTGGTTCGCAGACGCTGGTGGGGATGAGCGACACCTTTTAGTCGCCTAACATTTATAACGGGGGTGGCGTTATGTTAACCGTAAAGAAGCTTGAAGGACTACGGAAAAATCTTCAACATTATGCGGTTAGGTCTCAAAATAGAGTTATTTAAATATTGATACTTATATAGTAGATTCAGGTTTTTTAATAAAGTTTTTAAATATAATATTTTTTGAACCACGATTGACTATTATTTTTTGACCCGGTTGTTTGCACGTTAATTATATAGGAATTTCCCCGACTAATTTAAAACCTATTTATTTATTAAGCACAGAGGACTCGTAGCCTGAATTAAACTTATTTATAACACCATTTCTTTTAATAAGAAAAGTAATTTTTAATACTTAAAATGGTTAATATATATGATATATCTATATCGGACGTAAATTTTTTTTTGAATATAGCAAAGCATAAGCCATATCTAGAATTATTGTGTCTTTGTAGAACGTCTCCAGACTCGAATAATTTATCTTGGGACCAATCAAGACGGTAATTTTCGTGAAGAGTGCGCTCCAAACTATTTCAGCCGCCCCTAGTTTCATTGTTGAACGGCTAACTATATTTTTTATTCTTTATTCCCATTGTTTCTTTTCCAACTAAGAGTCACGTAACTTTTTTAATAAAAATAATAGTTAGAGCAAGAAGCGATTTTCAAGAACTACGATAATCTTCTGTCTGCTATTATTAAATTATTTTCTTATATAATATAAGAGTAACATTTGATTCCTGACTTTTGTGTAGGAGCTAAGCTCTAAATCTACTTATTGTTTTAAAACATTAATTATTCAATTTCAGGTTCAAAATCTCTACATTTATAAACCAAAAATAAGTAAATAATGAAAATATGTATTAATTAGCTCTCCCATATTAATTAAAAATATATTTTAAAAAAATATTTATAGCCATGTTTAGCTTACCTTCGTTTTATATATATATATATATATATATATATATATATATATATATATATATATATATATATATATATATATATATATATATATATATATATATATATATATAAACTAATAGGGGTAAGGACTCGACCCCGCGACCTCTGGGAAACCATTCCATCGCTCTACCAATTGAACTACTGTATCGTTACCTGTTTAAATAAATATAACATATACTTGTGTTGTTTTAACTCATAAGGTTAAACTATTAATTAATTTTTTGTGACCAAGCTCAGTATGCGATTCCATATAAAGCATTTTATGACACGGATGAAGAGTTCAACTTATCCGTTTTAGTCAAATCATATTTTGTCGACTTTGAAATTGTTTCAGATGAAAGTAATTTTAAATTGAGGTTATAATTACATAAAATTCGTCAAACCATTACTTTTCAAATATGGATAAATACTGACATGAACGTGAGATTATACTACCTGCAATTATATAAACATCTATGTGTGTGTGTTTTGTATGCTTGTGTGAATATAAATTCCTCATTCATATTCTGTACTGAACTTTGATATTCGCCTATGTTGGTCTTAACTGCTTCTAAGTTCAATGGTACGTGACTTTGTAATAACATTTAAATTTGCGAAGGAGCATAAATTACATAGTAGTTGTTATTCGAAAACACTTAAAAGCAAACAATCATTATATATATATATATATATATATATATATATATATATATATATATACATACAATATATATATATATATATATATTGTATGTATATGTTATTGTATTTATGTATAATACAATATTTAATTTACTTTGCTTGAAGCATCATTTATTTTTACCGAATAAGGCGGAAATTATTTTTTGTAGTCGTAGACTCGACGTAAGACTTCTGACACAATCAACATCAAACATGACATAAAAATCCAAATAAACATGCAAACACACTTTTACTTATAAAAAAAACTATAAAATAAAATGAATGAATTCAGAAACATATGTAAGGGTTTTCGAAAAACCTATAGATGATAAAACTCAGGATAAAAAAAAATATATTTTGACTTTGGTATTCATCAAGGCAGGTAAGAACGCAATAGCTTAGTTGGCAAAGTGACAAAGACGGAGTCAGAATTCAGAGATTCGTATCCTGCTCGTGTTGATGAATCTTTAATCGTATCATTGTTAAAAAAAATATAAACATAACATATTTAGAAAAATATGCAACGAGATTACATATTAGAGATCAGTATGAGAAAAAGCAGTCATAAACTCACTATGTCAATTCATAACCTTACTGTCTATATGTATATTTGTTTATAAATAATTACAAATTTACAAAGACCCTGACTTTCTCGTTGTCAATACTTCATATTCATGTATAAAGAAAAAAAACAGTGAAATCCAAAACTAACCCTAAAAAGCACGGAGCTCTGCTATCTCCCATTCCACGCAATAAATGCTCTCAGAAAAATTGCAGCGATTAATATCACGGGGCGACTGTAATGCCATATTTTTCATCATTATGTCCTCATTAAAAGAAAGGCACTGCAATCGGATCACGGTGGAAAGATTTCAGACTGAGTTATTATACAGGCTGCCGTTTTGATATATTAGTTTTATAGATACCAATTTTTTTAACCTTTTTTTTATATTACTGATATAGCGTCAAACGTTTTTGGTATAAAATTAATTAAAAAAACCTTTTTTTGTTACATTTTTCTTTACAATATTTGTAAATAATGAATAGTTGTGTACTTATTGTAATAATAAGCAATATTTTGTATTTCATAAGAAATATCTTGTGTTTCAAAAGGCTAGGTTAATAAAGTACAAACACCGCCACTAATTCCCCGGCGTTTTGTTTTCAGCACAAATAAAAGAAAGCTTTCCCGCGCGATTGAATTGCAATGATCAATTTTCAATAGAACGTGAGAAATGCGATCATTTTTGAACTCTCATTCGTTAATAGACATATGCGTATTACAGCTTCTATCGGTAGAGTCAGCGAAATCGAAGCATTTGTGAACATAAAAGTTTGGAGTGCTAAATTTGAAATGTAATTTTTTTAATTTATAAAAATCTTTTAAATTTTATCAACGAACTATTCTGGTATTTAAAAAATATATGTTTTTGCCATTCATACTTTTCCAAGACACTTGCAAAACATTTTTCAAATGGGAATACAACTTTGGTTAGTTTTTATGTGCTATTTCAATACGGTTTTCTGAAGTACCATTTTACAAAAGCTGGTGCCTGGTTATAAGTAGCTTAGCGACAGTTTTTATTGGGGTATTTCACACGATACGTGCATTGGGCTATATAAATAAAACGTCAAACTTCTTTTTTGTTACTTATGTGGAAGTGTTAATCTTTATAAAAGTCGTATAATATTTAATATTATTAAAGTTGCTTTACGTTACACTGTACTTTATTACGATCGGTAAAAAAATGACTTTTACAAAAAAAAAATACAAATACAGACTATTTAGTTTCGTTTCGTTCAATTATAAGTTGTACAGTACTCCAAACAGATAGTATATAATATTTTAAATTCAAAAATAAATATATAATGTTTTATTTTTAGCCTATTTTAATATCTGAAGAATATTGAAACTGGATAAAAACATCGAAATTATCAATTTTACTTATTTATCAAAAATGTTCAATATTCCGACTTATGAATATGATGATAATGTTTTAATATAGACATTTATTTATATATAGCAATTTATATATATATAAATTGCTGATATATTTGTTGTTTTTTTAATCCATACTTTAATATTTAAAGTATGGATGCTTAAAAAAACAATTTACGTCTTAAGCCTAGAACCAGGGTATAGTGAAAATAACATAAAAGTTACTCAAGATCTTTCCGATAAATATATCAAAATATAAATTAAAAGTAAAAAGACTGAGTATTGTTAAAAGCTTAAAACATTTATTATAAAAACATCGCCTTAGCTTCAATAACAAATGAAAATATTCATAATTGCTTGTTATTCATCGTAATCCTCTTCAGTACTCGACTAAACGAGCCGGTAGAAATTAAAACGATTCAAATATGAAAACACTCGAATAAATCCCCTATTATTAAACAGACCTACTAACATTTTATATTTTACTGTATAAGCTCTTTGAGTGGCGAAGTATAAAACAAAATAACAAATATGCTATTATAGAAAAACATAATGCTTTTGTAGTGTTGTTGTATTTAATGAATGCAATTTAAAAACAATTTATGTTTCATAAGTATTCAATTATTAAATATGTTAACATATGGTAAACGATATGATTAAAACAAATAAACCAGCATTTAACTCTAACAAAGAAAACACATCATGCACAACGCTAATATATTTTCCTCAGCCAGACTATTTTCCTTCACCTAGACAAATTTTGCCAAGAGATAAGAAAGAAACAACCAAACAGGACAAAGACATTTGGGTTTCCGGCATTAATGTGGATTACTTGAACAGGATTGGAACAGCCCTTAGTTTTTGGCCAAGATAATGGTGATTAAATGAATTTAAGGCGCTTCGCTTGAAAGCACTGGGTTTTGGGGAACATTTTATTGCTCTAGTTGGGTTGGGAAGCGAAATCTGAATGATCTAGAACAATTAGATGGATTTAATTTTCTTTTTGAAGTAAATTTTATAATTTTAAATAGATTTGTGAGATATTTTTTTTATAAACAATATAATAGTGATGTATAAATTCATTACAAAGTAAGACGTATAAAATATAAGATAAGCCCGGAGACATAATTGATTCTATGCTTATCTTGGAAAGGTCAGGTACGGCTTCTGGAATAAAAAAACATAAGTCGCAGTAAGCGGCGGCAGAATGATGTAAAAATACAAATTACTCAACTATTTAATAATATGTCGGCATTTCTGTTATATTTAATTTAATACACAAGGTTATACCAACTTTAATGTAAATACACAAATAGAACAAATAACGTATATATATGTATAATATAACATGCTTTATATAGGATACAATCTAATACAGAATTTATAATAACTATGTTCTCGCAATAATTACAAGCTCATGTTAGTGACAGCAAATCAATATGTATGGTATTGTTACTATAATTATGAAGCCCTTACAATTGACCCCGCCACGGTGAGGCCTTGTCGAATTAATTACATGTAGAATTCCTTTGCGGTTTTAAACCACAACAATTTCTAAAATATTTAAAGGGAGTATCAAATAGATATTATATATCTGTAGCTAAATTAATCTACAAACATAATAATAATATCTTAATTCGTATTCTAAAGTTTCATTCGTTCGAATGACATATAATTTTCTTTTACGAAATATAGACCCTATTTTTACACTTCCCTACCTAAACATTTCTATTTGGTCTGAGAAAAGCAGCACGTGTAGTTTCCACTCCACTAATTTGAAACGTCTGAAGCGAAGACACCGACTGTTTCCACCATTGATGCTCAGTTCCAGGTGCTTTAACTGCAGGCTGCTGCAAATATATTCTGTGATACCTTTAAAACTTTTATGCCAATACTCTATTATGAAAGTATTTGTATTGAATGATATTTATTTTTTTGAAAATATCTAGAAACATGTAGAGATATGATTATGAAATTAGAAGTAAATCGATATGAACGGGAATTTGAACCTGTCGCTACCGCTACCGCTGGAAAATTGTCTTGTCGCTCTATTAAATGAACGAATATATCGCTACCCACTTCGATGAATTATGTATATATGTAATGGTATTTATAGGTAAGGAGGCAGAATCTATTAGTCTTCTTTCAGAAACCCTAATCAATATTAACTTCGCTGTATAAACTAACATTGAAACGATACCACTAGTGACATTATTTTTGAAAATATAGATCTGTAACCATATAGAGTGAGCCATGTTAAACTTAACTTTTAATATGCATGTTTAAGAAATTGTACACAAACTTGATAACTATGAAAAGTTTATTGATATATTTTAAATAATATAGATTGAGTCATTCATCAACACAGGCTGAACTCGAACCTGCGACTTAGGATACCATCCCGTCGCTCCACCAACTGAGCTACTGTGCAATCGAAGCTTTAATGAATTTAGCGTTTTCTATATAGTCTCATTGTAGAAACGACATTTATCAGGCTTCTTTCAAACCATTGTGCCTGTTTTCAGTACAGAAAACAGTGAAAAAATGTCACAACCAAAATTCATGATTGTCTTAACCAATTAATGGTTAGAAATTTCTGTTGAGGCACCTTCTCAATGTCACGAAAATAAGCGTAAATATTGCAATGAAAAACAGGAAAATGTGAGATATTAATATAAAATTATTATGATACTGAGAAAACTATTAATTTTCTTGGATTATATAATAAAATAAGTTGGATAACATTGCTCATTGAAGTAAATAATACAGCAAACAATTTTCCAATACGTATTTACTGATTCTCGCATTTCTATTTTAACACCTTGTTAAGTTTATCCGTTTGCGAAGGCTTCTCGCTTCACTGCGATTACTCCAACTTATAAAGATCATAGTTCCGATGTGTCGTTAGCAAGTACGAGTGCTCGAGCATGAAACTACTCTGGATGTATTATAAATTGTTATATATTATATATTTATTTTTATGAACTAATAAATAATGTGAAAATGTACAAACGTAATAAATAATGTGAAAATGTACAAACGTAATAAATAATGTGAAAATGTACAAACATAGACGATGCGAATCAAAATTATATTTTTTCGAAAATCCCAACCAATGAAATAAAAAAAATAATATGAGTCTTAGAAATGAAGACGAATATGCAAGGATTTTTAATTCACCGACGTGTGTAGTGAAGCAATAGCTTAATTCGTAGAGCGACGGGACGGTTTCTCAGAAGGCGTGGGTTAAAATCCCTCCCCGTATTGGTTTATATTTCATTCTATATTTATTTAAAATGTTGAAAGTCTATTTTGTCATCTATCTCCTTACATATTTTGTAATGTAATCTAATCGACGAATCTGTGGAACAAGTTGTTGTATATGGAAGTTTTTTTGTCAAAACTTATTTAAAGTTTGAAGTCAAGTTAGGTGAAAGTATAGAAGAGCTTAATTAAATATAAGTCTAAATATTTATAGCGTGCCTTATCTTTCGAATACATTCGTTTATGTGATACGTTAAATACTTTTAAATAAAATATACTTTAGGTATATTGAGGTTTATTTTGTTAAAAATAAAAAGTTAAAAGGTACAAATTATTAGAAGAATAATGATGAGTGAGATGTTTAATGTAAATTTTTTATAGAGATTTTTTTTTACTTTTCTAAAAAAAATATATAACAATTCGTTTTTCCATGATTGAATATCTCTCAAAGTACAATATAACATATGTCTCCTTAAATGGATGGATATGGATTAGTATAAATTTTATGACATGTTATATATTTTATTATTTGAGTCTCTGGGTGGGAGTTGACAAAGTCGCTGGCAAAAGCAAGTTCAAAATAATATCGTATGAAAACTAGAACAATTGTTATTATTTTGTATTCTTTTAAAATGGATGCAAAAACGCGACCGTCGGAACATTGTTTCATTTAGATAATGTGTTACTTATTGAGGTGTAGTAAGTTCAGAAATATTTCAAAGGGATCACAATATTTTTTTCGTTGCTTTACTTACAGTGGCTGACAAGTTATTATCTTTTTATTTTTTTATTAAATATACCCTCTTTTAGTTTTGTTATTTGTTGTATCTTATTTTTCTATTTATTATAAAGATTGTTTAATAATTAAGCTCATTTTATATTTTTAAATAAAATTTATAAAAAAAAAATAGACACAGAAGTAAGAATCGTGAACTTTTGCATTACTGTTGGGTTTCATTTCGTTACGCTTATTTAATATGGAAGATATTAGATCTGAAGAGGAATCTTCGCTTCAATCGGATTCATAGATTCAATTGGGACTGCAGCAAATACCTGAGTGCTCTCTCAATAAATGAATTCGGTTGCAATCCATTATCTATAAATAAAACCTTTCAGGGGCCAGAGGGATAGTGCGAATCAATATCAATTTCATTTCATACGTGCTTTATCTGCTGTTCCAGTGTTTACTGTACACCCACTGACCTACATCCCAGGTCACCTGGCGTTATGTAATATTTCGACCAATAGCATAAGAGCGTGTGTCAATTGGTTAACTTTATTAACCAATGGTCGGCCTAGGCGTGGCATGGCAGAGTGCCAGGCTCGTTTTACGCCTAGCACTTGTTGATACTCTTGGAAAATTTCTGTATTCCAAGTATTTTAGCTCGGTTGGCTCAAGGTAGGCCCAGTGAGGTCTCGTCTCAATACCTAAGTGCTCACTGAGGGTTGTTCATTGGTTAACTGGAAATTATGCTATTTCAATTATAGGTGACTTCACAATAATGTAGAAAGTGTACTCACTTTAGTCTTACGATATTTTTTAGACTATACGACATCAAACTTTTAAAAAATCAGAAATATATCCAATGTTGAAGAAAAAATGATTGTTAAATAATTTTACAGATTTACTAATAAAAAATACCAAGAACTTAGTTCTTATGACTGAGCCATGCGCGAGATTTTTTAATACTATTAGACATACAATTTTATTTTGAATCATCAATCTCTTCTAAAATCAATAAAATTATGAATAATATTTCATAGCTCAACTCAAATAAACAATGAGCAATGTATTGAAATTTCTCAAGAATAACAAAATGTGTACTCATTTTGAATTCATATAAATATGAACCATATCCGGGAACATAAGTACGAGTTAAAAGCGCAAAGAGAGAACATCATCATAAGGAATCATATCATAATACCCGCGGTTTGGCTCCGTGCCTAGATAAGACGCGCCGATCCAACGAGACATTCTTTTACATGACCGCCCGTGGGTGGTCCAAGTTACAGACCGAAGCGGCGAATTATAAAATAATTGATTAATCAAATTAAAATGTATGATAATACAGCGTGAATGAGTTCCAAATTGTATTTTTTTAGAACAAAATGAATACATAAATAACCATATTATCAGGAAAATCGAATTTTATTTTCATTTGCTATGTGTACCTACTGATATTAGATAATAAATAGCGATTTAGTTTAAAAATTAATATAACAAAAGAAAAAAAATCGATATTCCAAAACTAGTTAAAAAAAATATCAACAGCTTAAATTAATTTAGAATTGTTTACAAATAGTTAAAAAAAATCAAACATAAATAAAAATATCCGCTTGCGCCTGTGCCTTGACCCGCTGTCTAGAGATCACATGCAAGCAATTTGTTGAGAAAAGCTATGGGGTTGCAGTTTTTATTATGAAGCCTGCATATCGCGACGTTACTGAGAACAATTTTATTATTTTCCCTCCGAAGCTAACTGTCTTTTATGAACATCAAATACGCTTCTACAACATTGACTTTTTATAATATTGTTCTTTACTTTAAAATTCCTTTTATATTTGTATATATGACATATCTTCAATAAACATTTTAATGTTATTATAAATTTACTATTATTGTAATAAATTACTAAATTATTATAATAAAATGTTTAGTTAAAAATTATTCGAGGGACTGCTATACAAGAATATTAAACACTGTAATTTCTTAGCATTTGACGTTTTCAAATGAAAATCTACTTAGTGTCAATGAATGGGAACAAGTTGCCAGCTTCTGATTAAAGCGTCTTAATAAACCTTTGAGAGATGGCACCTACATCGATATCATATTTCTATAGGAACGCCATTAAAATGGAAGCTCTGCAGGAATGGGAGCTTTGAAATTATATTCAAAGTAGCGATAATGAATTACGAATTCGAAATAACTTCTGCAATGGCATGTATACAAATATATTCGTTTTAATTAACATCGGGTTCGAATGTGCGGACAAAAGACAGTCGGATGTCCAGTTGAATGGTATCACCACTTTGATGGGACGATGCGGGATCGATCCGATTTTATATATTCAATCGTTTTTTTTAATTTTCTTTGTGAAACAAAACAACAATAATGACATCGGTACTCTATTTCTATACATAAAAATAATGAATATTTTGTACAATCGAAATTGATAACCTAATTCATGGATGTAATCCATGTATTATGAAAATGTATCAACCTCAACAAGCTGCAGGTGACAAAAATGGCGAACATCAAAATCGGAACATATAAATGCAAGACTATTTAAATTATTCGAAATTTCTCGGAGCGAGGCGTCAATGCTATTGACAAAGGTCATTCATATTGTCCTTCACGCTCCGCAGCCCGCACTAATTCGGATTAAGCCCATTGTCCCACACTGGACCTGCCCTGCGTTCATGATACACATATGAAAAGCTATTCACTGATCAGACAATTGCTAGAGGTATTTCATCAAACATTTCGAAATTCTATTTTCGTTTACCTATTCAACTTTTGTATTGTTTACATTACGAAAATACCATACATATTTTTCGGTAAAACTAAACTTTTATGTTAATAATGAAGTGTATTAATTTAAATAAAACTCAATTAATATTTAGTGATCTGAGAATTTCTGCGTATTAATAAGACAAGATTTTCGTACAAATATATAAATAACCCTAACATCACTAGGGTATAAACAAAGTTCTAAATCGTCACCATGGTCACTTCGACCACAGCGCGGGTTAACATCTAATTACCAAAACAAGAACAAATTAAGCCCGAATTAGCACCAAACTGTGGTTATAATAGCATTAACGAACGCTATATTATGTATGAAGCTGATGATAGTATTGTGGTGGCTTAATTATATCTCGGATTCATTAATAATTCCCGAAGGGCGATCCCAATCCGGTACTAATGAATGCAATGCAACGTTTAAGCTTATCGATATCACATCAAAGGACGTCAATTTTTGGGATAATGTCATCTGATGCTTCATGGCTTACCTGAAACAAACATATTAACAATTAAATTCATTGTATTAAAATACAAAACATAAAATATTTTTGAGTCAGTCTTACACAAACATTTTTTTAAGTTCAGAAAAATAATTTCCATAGATCTGAGAAGAGCTGGCGACAGAAGTTCAGAGAGCTTATCATATGTATTTTTTTAAAGTAAATCCTAAAAACTTAAATAACCTAAAAACATTATAATGTTTCATTTTTTATCTTCTTTGAATCAATAACAGTGATAACTTTTTAAATAAAGACGTTATTAATGAAAATTATCATTAATAATTTTCTTTTCATTGTGTTAAGAAAATGTAAGAAACTTTTTTATGATATATTGTTCTCTGTTGAGATAAAGCTGAAAGCTCAGGTGTTGCCATGGAGATAACAAATAAGGATATCCTGAGAGTCAACTCTGTTTAAACAAATTGCAACTTGTTTTTAAAGTATGAAGAAATATATAATATTTAATAATATATATTTTATTCAAAACAACACAATTGACAGACATAAACAGAAATATAATTAGGCATAACATTTTCTACATAAAATAAAAACTCACATTACAGTGATAGTATTTGAGATTTATTTAATACTGACATACTATTCAATATTTTAGTAAAAGTTTAGTGAATATATATTTATATATATATATATATATATATATATATATATATATTTGCACCGCCTTGATCTAAAATAGAAAAACGTGCAAAATAATTAAATGTATGGAAGTATAATTATTGCAATGCGATCTAATATACAAATAAAATTCATATTTTACATGATGACGAAAAAAAATAAATTTCATAAATTCTGTTAAAATAGTTACACTCCATCCGAGGTGTGGGTAATGGAGTGTCATCTTGGTGTGACAAATGATACCTCGTCCCAAACTCTGACACTGTTTTTACATACCAAATAATCTGCATTACAATCTACCCTTTTAAAGGCACAATACCAGAAACCATGTCCAGCCACCTGACGTGAAATATGATATGATGGTATTAATAACCAGAACAATAGTTAAATGGGAGCGATTTTTTTTCCGTTAAATTGATGAAAATCCTTTAAGCATTTTGATGGCTTTGTTCAGTGAGTTTTAAGGATTCATTGGAAATGTTTTTTGAATTTATTATTTGATTAATTAATATGAAATATTGCTTGGAATCCTTATACTTGTATTATATTACATTTTTAAATTGAAATTCGTAATATGTTTTTCAATGATGGTAGAAGTATGATTTTGAACCTTTTCAGGGAAATGAGTGAGTAGGTAAGATTTCAATTTTATATTTATCATAATTTTTTAACAATTACATTGAAATTGGACCGAAAAATAAAAATGTTACTAAATATTGTAAATTATCTAACCTAATTTAAAACCTCAAACAAACTTCTTAAAAAACTACAACCTTCAAGAACATAAGAAAGCCAAAAAATGTCAGCTCCATTAAAATCTATTCGCAACAGGCCTCGGCAACAGGAAGCCGTCTTCAAAGAAGGGGAAATTGCCTATCGCGGGCCTATAGTAATCACAATTCCTACAGCTCATACTTTGCGGACGGTACAGTTAAATAAGATATTTGTAATATTAAATATTAATACTGCAGTCTTATTAAAACGTCATTTATTTATATAATTTGTTTTAAAATCATCAAAATTAAAAGTTAATTACAACATTATAGATTAAAATCATACAGACATACAATTTAGAATAGATTTACAAATATAAACAAATAACAATCGGTTATAATTTTTGGGTATTAAATGAATTAAGATGTATTTTGTTTCAAAGAACTCATTAAGGGCTATCGATTTCACGCTTTACTGGTCTTCCTTGGACCACGCCGCTATATTACGTCGAGGCAAATTTGTGACAATAATAAATATCACTGTTATTGATTTTGTGTTCCTTTATTAATTCTGTTTGTAACAGCTTTTATGTTACTTTTTTATTGTTAAGGTGGATGTGTGAGTGTGCTTATGCCTTGGTTAGTTACATGTGTGAGTACTATTTATTAAAAATTTCATGCAATGACATTTTGTAAAGGCTATCCCTCACATGAAAATATATTTTTGTGATTTCATCGTAATAACAAACATGTCAAAATCAACAGCGTTGAAGAGAACAAAGAACACCGGTGGTACAATATTTCGATTTCCAGCATCAAGGCAAAAATTTAGTGAATAATTTCACTGAATATTACCGGACGAATAATAGTGAAGAATGCTTTTGTGAGCTGGTACGGCCTCGTAGATGACATATTGGTTTACATGCGTAGTATGCCTATACATATTACTGGCGGAACTACTACGCTTTCTCACTTTTTACAATTTGGTAAAAAACTTTCTTAAATATATTTTTTAGTGTACGAAAAATATTTTAAGATAAATTTGGAGATTTTTCTAATGTTAATTAACATTTTTTGAATTTAAACTCTCGTGAATTAATTACATATATATGTCCACTCGGCTATATACCTACACGTCAATAATTACGGAATTTTGTCCGTATCACACGAGTCTACACTACTTGTAACTCATGAACAAGAACCCCGAATGGGTCCGAAACTAGTTGAACAAAATTCCATTATAATTAACTTGAATGTAACCGGGTAACTATATATAAAATTAAATAGTAATAACATAGAAGTCTAACACTTAACTAGAACTAGATCAAAAGTATATAAATGTAGTATTCATAGTATGAAACTTCTTATTGCACTTGTTACAACCACTCAAGGAAATTACAGAGATGCAGCGCGAGTGATTTATGACCAACTAATGACAATATAATAACTAGACAGTTTGCTGTTTTGTGTTTAGATACATTTTAAGTAACGCTTATTATATTATAAGTAAACGTTTATGAATTATATATTTATGAGATAACAGACGAGGACAGTTAATTCGAACTCAATTTAGTTTAATAAATATTTGATGCTCTACTATGTCTATATTGCTTACAGTTTATTTATAAGCTTCCATTTAGAAAGTTTTTTTTTCATATTTATAAAGTAGTGATGGTGTTTAAAACTTTCTTTAATTGTATAAAATGCCATGGGTATGTTCTCCAGGTGAATTCCTACGTTAATAAACCTTTTTTGGATATAGATATTGTATTTAGATATATAATACTACCTGTATTAGATTAAAATATTAACGTCTACTTGTTTATCTCCTTGCATTTGTTTATTCTAAAGTATGTTTTTCCATTTTGTATCCTGTTTGTGCGATAGTCTGAGGTTTCTTATATTAAATATTTATTCATTTGAAATAAAAAAAAATTGTTTTAAATTCACTGAAAATAAAAATATGAGTCCGATATTGAGGAACAATAATTATTTTGTCATTTTCGTGGCGTTCAATCGAGTTGCATTCGAGTTTAGTCACATAATATGCCCTTGTTGGGAATATTCAAATTCTTTGCCATATCCGATAATACCGCTCTCATGCAAAATGCATACAATATCATTCTTTACTTCATACGCGAATGCTTTCCGGGCGTAATTCATGTAAAACTGGCTTTATTTGAATTTTATGCTTTCAAATTTTTGGTGTATCTTAGCTGGAGTGGAATACGTACTGGTTTCTCTTCCACCTTCGTATTTTTATCATTATGATTTCCGATTTTTGAGTATTTATATCCTCGTATATATAAAACTTTCCCTGTGGTGGAATATTCTGATAAATGTATGGAAATTTTATTATTTTATTTTCTTTACTTTTATGGTGAAAATTTTGATTTATCAAATGATTTAAAATACTTTTATGAATAACGAAAAATGTTGAAAATTAAATGCTCATTGGTAATTTATATTTACACATTTACTGTTTATAAACACCCTAATAACCTGACTATATTGAAACTAGAACTCGAAAAATAAACAGAACTAGATAAATAACTTCTCATCGTAGATCAATAGATGGCCCCCAGCAGAGTTTCAATGAGTAAGTAACTAATTTTTATAATCCATTGAAACTAACTTTCCAATTAAAGTAACCTTTATTAAACCACAGTTCAATAGGTCCTAGGAAATTTACAAAATAGTTTGTTAGAGTTATTCAATCGGTATTAATTATAAAATATGGCGGTACATTTCATAAAGATCTCGAGAGGTTTCCATAGACACAGGGGGTTGCCATTGGTGACTTCAATTGCCTCGGCATCCGACAGGCTTCAACAGGGTGTGGTGCAAGTTACATTAAATACTACCTAATATCCGATATTATGTTATTTATTAACATTATCCTTATAAAATATTGAACTTAAAATATTTATTAGTCCTTTAAATTAAGCCTTGTCATATATCTGTAATTTTAGCTATATGTCATATTAAATACCTACTAACTTAAACGTATTTTTCGACATTGTATTCCAATATAAAAATATATATTTATTTGTATTATAATTTAACCACTATTAAAAGTACTTGCCTTCGTCAATTTAAAACCCAGTATGTATACAATAAGGTAGAGTCACCACTAAGAGTAAAAGATTCCAGTACTGGAAAATAATTACAGCCCATGTACAGGCTGATTCCACATATTTCACAACCTAGAATGCGCGATAAGTAGCTGTTGAAAATTATACTTATTTGTATGTGTGTATATTTGTATGTGTGTATGTATATGTGTATATATTGTTTGTATTTTATATACGTTAAATAGTTAGTAGCTTAAACTCCACTCTTCTCCCATCTCTCATGTTTATAGACAAAGAGACCAGACACTCAGGTACCAAGTGAACAGTCTGTTCATTTACCTTCGATAAATAATAAAAAACCTAAAATGAGAAATGTTATTCAATTAAATTTAATTATAATTAAGTTATAATTAAAATATTCAATTTTTACTTTTGTATGTGTCTAATGAGAGTTATATTCAACAATCTTATCCAATTTTTCAAAGTTGATTTTGAATAAATAAATCACAAAAAAAAATCACAAACATGACTCAAACCTGGAACTTCAATAACACCGTCCCATCTTCAACTAAGCTATCGTGTTATCAATCTGAAAATTTAGCAATAACGTGACATAAAATCTCGGTGAAATAATAAATCTCTCTCAGCCTAAAAATTGAACCACACACAGATCTCTGAGTCCTCATTACGAGTTTGAACAACAAATAAACAGCCGGCTATCGACTACTTTCTATTGGGCATCATTTACTGTTCTCTTTCTAATATCATATCGCTATGTTTTAATATGGTCTCATGATTTACAAAATAGTTAGTAATTGTGTAGTTTTATTGGCTCTTTGTATCAGTTGTATTTTGAGAACATTTCAATTAATTTTATTATTTCAGTAAAGAAATTATCAATTTATTTTTCTTAAGACCACTCAATATAAAAGCTGCTCTAAAATTGAAATATTTTTCGTAGTATTTAATATTGCTTAGTCACTTTGAACCAATGATTAAAGTAAACAAATAAATATATTTACAAAATGTAGAAGTGATGGCAAATGAAATTCCAATACTTTATTAATTTCTTCAACGGTTTTTGTGAAATTATTGATAAATAAATGTGTTATAGCTAAAAAGGTAATTTTATTATTGACAGGTAACAAAGGTAACTGCAGAGCGTTGCTTCACTGGAAAATTGAAGGCCCAAGGAATATCTTCTTTAACGTAGGATTTGTATTGCTGTATTTCTTCATCGACCAGACAAAGAAAAATGAAATTAAATATGATAAACAATTTTTTTTTAGACTGGGCTCGAATCCGGGACTTGATAATTTATAGAAAAGTTGTGGGTAAATCTATATTAGATGATACTTGGTATTTATATACTGCATAAGCTGATTAAGAAATATGATATATTATTATTAACCTTTTTGTTAAACCATCGCTAAGCAGGAATATTCAAAGATATATTTTATAAATGCCTGTAATTTTAGTTTGTACTGTAACGCCATCTCTGTAACATATTGTGAACTTTCTGTTTTGGGCGGGCTTGGGCGGGCTTGGGCGGAATCAAGCCTGCGATGTAGTTCCTGAAATTATATGGATGGCGCCACATTCGCTTACGTACAGTAGTAGAATTTGAACTAGAATCTCTTGTACGGTATAGATGGCGCTGTAAGTCGGAATGTATACAAAATTTAACGTAAATTATTAATATTTTTTTTATTAAAATTTATAATAATATACAATAATAAAAATCCAGTGTAATATTGTTAATCCCAATTTTGATTAAATTAGGCTGTCATATTGGATTTTTGTTTTGTATTTTTCTTTAAAAATAATCATAATTTGACAAGTCTTCTTGAATTAAAAAAAATATATGTCATGTTTATTAAAGTTTGACTATAAACATTTATTACAAATGTACTAATAATAAATATCAGTATTCCATTTTTGGATAAAAAAAAACAACTTATAACAGAGATTCGGATTAGATAATTCGACCAAAATACTACGCTTTTCCTCGGGTTATCTAATATAAGGAACGGTGAAAGTTGTTTAGGGTAACTTTTGTACTAAAAAATTGATAAATTTATAAAACAGCGCTTTACGAGGTTGTGATATGAATATCAAAACTAAAATGTAAACAAACTTATTAATTCTGAAAAACAAATACAGTTCAATTAAGTCCATGAAACCACACGTAATAAAAACCAATCTAGATTCAGAATGTATTACTAAATCACCTAAAATTGTTAAATTACAAATAGAGCCATACAATTTGCAACATAACTGTCACAATTCAATGTACATGTATATTTGGTACGTTAATACGTAAACACGGCACGTGTTGGTAAAACTGTATGTAATTTGTTCCCGCTGTGTCGCTGTGTCGCCTGTGTTGCTAGTGTCGCTAGTCTACCTGACACCCGCTACACACTGAGGGACGTACCAGACTTATCAGTAAAGTAATTGAGATTAATTTGTATATAATAATTGTGTTTTTAATGTTCTGTAGTTTTAATACCTTTTCAATTATTTACAGTCTGAAAATATTAAGATAAACTTAACTTAATTTATACTTTACTTTTTTATAAGTTGCGAATTCATATACATGGCCGTAAATAAATATTTTAGAATCGTGAATAAATAATAATATATAATTTTATAATATTAATAATATCAAGCGATTTTGTGTGTTTTCTCCCTTCGTAGCTATACTGTACACGACGCTAACACCATCTACGTTAATGTAAAAATGTAGTGTCGGTATGTCCGTTGGTGTTACGTTAGTTCCGATTTGCGGTACAAAATAACTGGATATAGAAACTAGGAGAGATATTGGATAACCAAGTATTTTATTACAGAACTATACAAGTTGAATTAAATATTAAATTTAGAAGTAACAGTAATTTAATATTTCACACATGCGTCGATTTTGACGATAATTTTTCGTGACACGGCGAGATTCTTTTAACAAATTTCATTAATTCTGAGAACAAAAACTTGGATCTGCGAGATATGTAAATTAATCTTAAATTTAACTCGCAACCTTTATTCAAAAGACAACCCTTTCATACCTCCGGCGCGACTAAACACGAAGGCATTCACAACTTTTGCTGTATACCAGCATTTTTGGACATTTATGACAGAATATTATTTTAGTTGATGCGCCGGAAAGCGACGTCGGGTTTTGGTGAAATATGTTTCTAGTTTGATTTAGTGCTTAAGTTTTTAGGCTGTAACCAAACCGGATGCTATAAATTCGTCTAGGAAGTCCGGACGCTCGTTAAAACACATTATACTTAGAAAAAAACATATCACACACTATCATGTAAGTCCAGATAAAGGTAAAAACAATAATATTTTAAAATATTAATACACAAGTATATAGCCACACACAAGTATATGTTTAGTTTATTTAAATTTGAAATAAATATAGACCGAAAAATAAACAAATACGGGCAGGCGATGAACCCGCGATCATTGGGAAACTGTTTCGTCGCTCTACTAATTGAGCTACCGCATCGTACCGTATCAGGCCTGGCCATATCAGTTAACTTTTATATCTGCATTCATTAAAAATTTAAAAACAAAAATGGTAAGGAATTAATTTGTCTTCGAGTATATCTCCAGACTGAAGTAGGACGTTAATGATATTAATATTTAATGACAACGCCGTCCAGCTGTCTGTACAGTAAACACATCATTAATTATACATAATTGGTAATACACAGCGCAATCACACACGGTTGATATGATTAAGGGTTTAATTGCTTAAATCACCTAATTCCAGAGGGACGAATTCATTGTTAAGTAGACGTGGCCAGTTATATTAATTGTTTGGACGTCAACATCTGTCTGTTTGTCTGTCATATTGTTATTGTTACTATATGTAAATAAGCTTACTTTAGTTTGGTTAAAAGTATCATTTAAAACATATACCCGTAATTTTATTATGTTTAAGAATGTAGTACAGAAAAAAGTCTTTCAGCTACTTCTCTAATTAAGAAAAACCTAATTACTAATTAGCCTGTAGTTGGTTTTGAATAACTTTGCACTGAAAATTACGGGTATATGCCAGGTATATGCCGGGCGGGTACTAGAAAAATATGAAATAAAAATTCTAAGTGGATTCATGCGTCTTAAACCAAATTAAGTTGCCTTAAGAAACTTTATTTTAATTAATAGTTACTTTAATTTCTTAATTCTTTTAAGTTTTAATGAAACTATAAATAATAATTAATGCTTTCCATTTCCGGTTAATATACTTGAAGCTTTATAATGTGTCTAAGAATCGTAAATTTGGTCTCTCACTTCAATTATTTAAATCATAGAGTCAAATAAGGACCGAATTGAAATAAAAACAACAAAGAAAACTAATTTCGTATAGAACACTTGAGATTGTAGAAATAACTAATCGTGATTCACTTGATAACCAAAGAGACCCAAATTCCGAGAGGCGTAATATCCCCTTTCCCCATTGTGTGCAAAATGCTTTGAAAGCGAAGTAAGCGACCCATTCCCAATCGAATCGACCCTGGCACGGTACCAAGTGTTCTCGCCCAGGTAATGTGGCTTTTATACATTCGAGATCATAATTTATAACGCTATATTTTATGAGAGGCATTATTTTTAAATAGTTCGATTGTGGGAGATAAATGCTTTTGTATATTCAATGTAAATAAATTGTTCGTAGTTATGATGGTGTAAGTAGAGGCAATATATTTTAAATAATTATTTATAATCTTTTTCAATTCTGATTTTATATGGATTTAAATTAAACTTATGATAGGATTTTTAGTTCAGTACTATGGATTAAATTTTGTTTTTTTTTTATATATAAATAGTAAAAGTTAATAAAAAATAAACGAACATAGGTACAATTCTATATACTATATAAAATTTTCTATACGTATGTTGTGTTTACATCAAGAAAAATGCAGTCATCGTTCAAATGCTCTCAATGTTTTGTTCCTGTGAATATTGTATATGATTGTCATTTTGTTTTGTAGACCAATAAACACAAAAAAAAATCTTAGACGCTTAGATATAATAACTATCGATGAGATATAATAGCTATCGATTATTTTTCGAACCAATAAAAACTATTTTTTTTTATAAATTTCAAAACTTTAAATACAGAAGGAATCAATACTTGCCAGAACTCGAGGCAGACAGTTTGAAGACAAACATTTGTGTGTTCCCATACAGGTTTGTCAAAGTCTTTTATACAATCACCGAATTTCTGAACGACAGTCCTGGACTTGAAACCGAGTTAGGGAAATCAGATTGAATATGTGAATAATAAAATATCTAAGTACTTGAGGATTTGAATGAATTTTTCATACAGCTTTTAAGATTACTCCTTGGGGATATACAACAACAAACCGGATCATAAAACAGACAAGTCAAATTAGGACTTAAAACTTTTTAAATTTTATTCGAAAACTGAAAACATTTATTTTTATTTATTTAAATAAATTAATTTGGTGCCAGTGATATCAAATATCAATATACTAGAGCTATTTAAACTTCGGTAAAAAGTAGATTTTATGGCAATATAAAATGTTAACTTAATTGGCACCTTCACTGAAAATTATAATACATTTAACAAATTGCAAAGAGGATTTTATGAAGTGATGTTAAAATATTGGAAATTTTGTAAAAATGGGAATAAAGTAAAAATACAAAAATTTCAGCCTAAAATGGCAAAGGAAGGTGAAGAGGTAAAAGAGCTTTCATGGAACAATTTTGACGTTCAGATTTCCAGGTATGTTTCGGCTAAGGTGTCACTTGCAGCGTTTTACAAATTACTTTGTTGTAACAAAATAGAGAACAAAAATATTTTAATACTCGATATACTCGTACAACGCTCATATCTATAGCCCCAGGAAAATAAATAAACGTAAATAAAAGCCTAAAGAAAAATGGTCCAACAAACAGTCACTACAGATTTTCGTAGATATGCAAACTCCTTTGTAACATGATCTTATTGTGTACCAAATCCACGCTAAGCTGAATACGAAACGACTGTATGTCGATTTAGAAATTTATTAGGACGCGAGCGAAATTCCCATTCCTATCGCGACTCGCACGAGCTGTTGCAAGTCCTGCATTCTCAAGTGTTAGAGAAATTTATGGTTAGACGATGACAGCTAAGAAATTTGTTAGAAAAATATGTTGTATCTGAATGTGATCCTGTACCGCATTGGGAGAGACTTGGCACTACACAATTATAAGGTTGGTATAACTTGTTTTTATCTCTTGTTATAATAATAATTATTATTATAAGCATTAATTTGTATTCAGTCTATTACCAACTTACAATATTAACTTTTGACATTACTAAATAACTTATAATGATATTATGCGTTATTCATAGTTTGAGTTAAATCTTTTCTTCATGAGCTACCGGTACGTAGTTCCATGTCATCATCTTTAGATCGACTTTTATAAAAGCTTAAATAAAAAAATATATATATCTTGCCTCCATTTGAAACAGGTTGATAAAATTTGCAGGAAGTAGGTAACAATGCAAATCATGAAATAAATCTCTCAGTAACCAATCAGTATCAGACCGCACTCCATTCCTGTGTTCATCGTCTGTGACAATGACAAGTCGAAGATTGCGTCGTACTGTTGCAAATCTCTAGGGTCCGGAAATTGATGGCAGCAATTTGGTCGCGTTCAGACAACCAGTGGGCGATTCGTCTGTGGTGAAGGGGTTATATGCAAGTGACAAGAAAATAAAACAAAAATTCGTGACATGCCTGACCCAAATCTTTTATTATAAGCCAATGTAACTTGACTATCATATCCAATACCCATCAATACCGATGATCCATAAGGCATTACTCAAACAATATGAATCGTCACACGTACTCAGAATAAAAATACACCAATTTGTATCGCTACTACAGTTTTCGGGCTCCAACTGGCAATGCTTTCGCAATTGAAATACGTGTCCCATATGATCCTATTGTTTGTTTTTACTTCCTTACAGTTTGTTTGAGCATTTTATTAAATTGCTATATGGAGTTTATATTTTAGTACTTATTCTGAAATGTTTTTATATATTTTTTGACTTTTTATATATAACGTTATATTATACAGTTTCATGTTAGGTTAATATGAAATAGTTTATTTTTTTATTCATTAGAAACCTAACATTGAGAGATAACATGTTTGTAAATTTATTTTCAGTTTTCTTACATACAAGTAAGACACTAGTTGCACGGTTGGAAATCCAAGTCAATATAATCTTTAATTTGTACTATTGTTGTTATCAAGCTACATACACGATGTATTTAAAAGATATGTGAGAAAACAAAAGACTCAAAGCAATAACATTACATAAGAAGAAACAATAAAAAATATTGCGCTTGTAATTCTGGAAAGAAATAAGAAGCTGTTTAAATTGTGCTTATGTTGTTTCATGTTCAATTCCAGTAAATAGCAAAAGGAATGGTTCGCATCTTGGGAGTTACTTTGCATCCATAATATGGTATAAATTCAATTCGCTAAGAATGAAAGAATGGAGTCGTAGCGTCAATTTCACGGTAGATTTCTTCCACGATCCCTCAACAGTTATGTCCTGGATATACGCTCTCAAGCGTTTAAGCGACTGGCGGGTGAGTCGAGATAAATTTACCTACTTAGACCTGTACAGCATATTCAATCCTATGAGGATTGGAATATATATATAAACATTAAAGCTAATATTTCCGTGGCTATTCATATACCTAAAAAGACCTGGATAACATTTATATACAAACAACCAAACTAAATATTTGTTACCATCAACTGCACTTAGTCGGGTGAAAAATCAAAATCTCAAACACATCACATTGAAAATATTTTGTTTGAAATTGACTAAGAATATGTTTTTTAATATTATAGACCGAAGAGTTAATCAATACTGGCATGACTTGATTCTGTGATATCTGAGATACCACTCTATCTCTATACCGTTTGAGAAAGATGCCAATGCCTTAACGTTCCCTTCTGCTTTTAAGGACTATTATAATACCGATTCGTCAAGGTAGCTAAATGGTTCAGTTATCAAAGCAACGCGGACGGTATTATATGAGTCAAACCTTGACTTAAATCTCTATTATATGCATCTTTTCATGATTGTAATACATGTATGATAAATGCTTCTAACATATTTCTCAAATGCGATTGTTAATAAGCAATCAGAACGCCATTATAATATATTATGTATCTAAAAGAATTATTTAGGATAATTGACTTGTATTTCTACTACATTATTTAAATACACATGACCATTAACATTATGATTTGACATTATTGGCTTATGATAAGGCGTAATAATCCGAACTGCGTTATATTTTTTCAGTTTCGTGACTTTTCTTAAACCGCAGCCATTATCCTTACATCTTACCCCTATCAAACGCTCGTTTGCACGAAGTATAGACTCAGACTATCTGGAACGTGGATGGCTTGAACACTCCCGTTCCGAAAGAATAAAAAGGATTCAAAAGGGAACTTCATGACTTTTGTTACATCGTATCGCTTTTTATATCGTTCGGCTCGAATTTTTACTGCTCTTTGTAATCTATAGGTAAATGGTGGAGGCTGTTACTGATATTGTTGATGCCTTGTCTCTGTTTGAAAATAGTATTTATTATTACACTAAACGGAATTTTTTTTTCATTAAATTTTTAAATGATTTCTTTTTTTTTATTTATATTATACAAAATTATATTCATCTCTTATTGCCATAATTACAATCCAATGAAAAGAATGTTTTTCAGGCAATAATTTCATATAAGTCTAATGTGAAACTTAATAAATATGTTATTTGGTAAAGAAAAACAGATGACATGCTTTTACCTTTACACTTAACTAGTGGGAAAGGCCTTTATCCTGGAGTAACTGTAATAGGCACCATGGGGATGGTAAAATTTCTGACTAAAGTGCTAGTGAATCTTGTAGTTATATATTAATTCGTGAATATGGCTTTTGTTGAAATGGATTTGAATATGTTTTACTGATAGTATTTAAGTTAAATATTATTATTTAAAATAAATAGTTTCAATATATCAAAAACATATTTCAGTGTATGCAAACAGGGCCAATAAAATTATTATTTGATTAAATGAATAATCCAATAAAAAAAAGTTTTTGTGGACTGACATGAAAATTATTGTTCACAGAAATTTCATGTTATGTTTTATTGAATGTTAAAAAATTAGGAACTCAATAAATAATCTTCTAATTATTAATAATATTACATAAAATGACAGTCCATAAATCAATATATGAGTTCGTTTTGAACGAAGTCAATCCACAAGCGAGGCATACTTATCAAAGGATTATACATCTCGACCCAAAAGGGACTGCCCTTCTGTTGACATTGTTTTGACGCAATGCAGTGTCTTATACGGGAGTAAATTTACCTGGATATACTTTTTAACTATTACATAGATTCCATACCATAACTTGATTATTCACAAACTTAAATAATATTTTTGGAAAGGATGTAGAAAAGATATCTCAAATATTGTAGTTTTTTAGACGCATAATATTTTCTTACATTCATCATTAACATTAAAGCTTTGCGTTTTATAAGCAAAATATAAAATAATAGTTTTATTCGCTCCTAAAAATTTAAGTACTGGTTCAATCGCTAAGCATTTTTTAAAACATTATACTTAAGCTCTACCATCCATCTTGGTGTCGATGTACAGATTTCAATGTATCTTCCTCGTTAGGGCTTAAACGCTTATCGTTACCTGAGTAGATCATTAAGGTAATATTGATCGCGAGGGGATCAGGCGACAAATTGTCCAATCACTGGACAGCTAATTGATTTCAGACTACATCAGCTTTGTTTAGGTTTCTCATGCTTAATTAGGATGCACTATTTTACAGAGAAAACCTAATTATATTGAGGAAAGTTTTTCCATTTTGCAATTAAGTTTTTAGTAAATATCCATTAATCGATGAAATCGATAATGTAGTTACAATGAATAAATAAATTATTGTGAACCAGTTTTCCGTCTTTGATGTCACATTTTGTAAATAACTAGTTTATGCTCGCAGTTTAACAAGCGTTATGAAAGAGGTGTCCTGATAGTTGCCTTGACCAATTCTCGGCCATGTTAAAAAGCATCACTATATTTCTATAAAAATAATTACAATTTAATAAAACAATGTTTTCCTATATATTAAAAACAATAAAGACAATTTCAAATAAAATTGCGCTTCAGATAAAACTGAAAGTTCTGAGTTAAATGGTGACCATCTACCATGACAAAATAATATAAAATAAATATAACAATAAAATTATTAAAAAACGAAACGTGCTTTAACTGACAATTAATTCCATTCAAATAATACATCAAATTTATCAGACGGGGATCAATCTAGATCAGGTGTAGTTTTTTATATTGCTAAAATATTTGAGTTGCGATATCGTGATCGATGGTTGCCTCGTGATGATGTATTTATATTTTCTATGAGCGAACATTTTTATCCATTATATGTATCTGCAGCGTCATCGGGAAAACGTTGGAGTGATGTTATTGAAATCGCTCAGTGTTCAACCAGAAGTTAATAAAATCTTATAATAATAACTAATAAAAACGGTATCATGGAATCTATTTACCATATAGATTCTATTAAATGATACTGTAGAAATATTATTTAACATTACAATGTTCGTAAGTTTTAATTAAAACACTGAACATAATACTCGAACCGTAATAACCTCGCCGCCCCTAATAAACTCTGATGATATAATTCGAGCCAATCAAACTGGGTAAGTCTCAAATTTAAAATTCCTAGCCAAATTTGCATAACGACGGGTCAGATTACGGCTCAATCTGGCGGGTTATTGTGCCACTTGTTCCATAAACCTCCTTATCAAATTTGTTCTATCTTGGGTCCCTTATTTAGTACATAAACATAAAATATAGGGACTAAAGAGGGTAAAGAAAACCCTTCATTTAGCGCAGCATTTGGTAAATCTGAGTCGACGTCGGTTTTTGCATATAACTTCTATATTATATTATAATAATTCCTACTAATACATTTAATAAAGAGAATAACGAAAGCAAATAGTAAACAGTTTCATAATTAATATATTAGAAAATGTTTTAGAACGGTAATGGTGCTAACGTATTGCATAATAAAACAGAAAGCTCGTTAATGGAAATGAAATGCAATGGTCATCAAAATTAAATAGTCAAGCTTACCTGACCTGTTACTACTTTTTGTGGCTTTATAATAATTATACGAGCTCCGAGTGTAAAGAGACATTGCTGCGGATCATGTTTAAACCTGTCATTATCTACAGATGTAAGTTTGTTTGTTTGCTTGTTTGCTTGTACATATACAACTTTAGTTTCGAATTTTTGAAAGGTAATATTAATTTTTCCCATTTTGTAGTAGTTTAGTTTATATTTTGTTTGGTAATGTTTTTCAGTATTTTTTACTAAAGGTAACATTAAATTTCCCATTTTGTAGTAGGTTACTTAATGTTTTATTTGGTTATGTTATTTAGTAGTTTTTATTATTTGAATAATGGTTAGTTTGTTTTGTATTAGTAATTGTATTTCATTTAGAACTCGACGTATTTAGACTTTGAAAATATCTTTAAAAATGTATAGCTAACTAAATTTTAATTAAATATTGAATGAAAAATAAATATATGTATAAAATGATAAATTCACCAAGACCAGTAGCGATACGGTAGCTCAAATGGAAGAGCGACGAAAAGGGTTTCCGGAGGGCGCAAGTTTCAATCCCTTCCCGTAACGGTTTTTTTATTCTATTTTTGTTATAAATAATTTATACTGTATTAACAAATATTTTAAAATAAGTTTTGTCTAAAATAATTGAGTTTGAAACCAGAACCGAATATTCATTTGAAATAAATCATTTCAGTACACTGAACAGAAATGTTATAAATCAGATTGATGTTAATACACAACCGCAGCGTCAGATCTCCTATTTAGTATTATATTATCCAAAACGGTTTGTCAGGACGTTTACAATAATGTCGATATTTCATCATGCAATCCCTAACACTTACCTAAAACTTGTTTAGAGAGTCTAGTTGCAGGTATTTGACTATACTCGTATATCCTAAAAATGCTGGCTTGATAAAAACTAACGATAAGCTTGAAGCAGCTATTATAAACATCTGTTGAGTGAGGGAGAAAGAAGAATAAAGAAAGAAACGTTCAGTGATAGAGCTGGATTCCCAAATCGTGTCCCAAACTCTCCGTGTGTCTAAGTCTGCAACCCTCCTCATTCCTTAAGAGTGCATTAAGTTGATGCATTGTCAGTGGAAACTTTACTTATTTTTGTCTTAACTTATTTGTTGTATATATAAGTATTTTTCAATTGTTTGCTTCCCTTTCAAATAAATAAAAAATAAAGACAATTTTAGATATTTGTTTGATGACACAGATTTTGATCAATTAAAACAAAACTTTGCACTAAATCAAATAAAAATATGATAAACAGTCGACAAATACTACATAGAATATTTGGTTCAAACATATTGCTTGTTTATTTTTAAAGCATGCATTATATAGACCGAAACGAATTCAAATTGAATGTTTCCCGTTAAACTTTGATAAAGTAAACCGAAGTTTGTCCAGTGTTATTAACGCTAACTTTCGTACGGTTTTAAATTTGAATAATTTCGGACCACTTCGTGTAAATACACTCTGTGGAATGAAAAGTTTTCAAAAAATAAGTTTTCCTGTAACTCTTTGCGGTATATCTTAGGCAAAGTAAAATATGCATTAATTTTAAATTATCAAGTAGTTGACTTGGTTGAAAATTATAATAAAACGATTCCTAATACTAAGATGCGATTGTAAATTTAACGGATTATTTATATGTAAAAACAAATATAATCGATAAGTTTTATAGGTTTCAAATAACTCCTAATTTTTCAAAAGTATACGAATGTCTCCTACAGGTAATGTGGAAGCATTTACCCAAGCAACACAGAATGTATATTCTTTACATACATCCGGGCTAATCGTAAATTACACATTACACATATAATAATTTCCCACAGATTACGAGCCACCAGTTGTTAGATTAAATGTTTATGTACAGTGAATAAAATTACTACTTTCTGTACTCCTAATATGAGTTTTTATAGTTCCGTACGTTAACAGTTTTCGAGCAAACACGAAACGAGTTCTTGGTTGCGATTGGTTTACTACTAATCACAACCAAATAAAAACCAATCACAAAAAAATACTCGTTTCGTGACTGCTCGAAAACTATCAACGTTTCGTACAAACAAAACTCATACTAGGGGTACTGTTATTACAGCCCTAACCACAATGACGTAATGACGTGTAATTGAAAACAGGGCGGTTGTTATCGCCTCGTGTGACGTCAGCCTTGCTTTATGCAACTGTGGAAAATAATGTAATAAGCAACACCCTTATTACAAGGCCTTAAGGTTTAAAAAGCACTTACTATTTCCATCGTTATAGGTGTACAGGTAGAAGGAAACGTAATTTTGCAACACGGTAATAAAGGTTTAGTATGATAGGTAATAAGTACTCTTATCGCATGTGACTAACGTGTTACAATGTGTTTCCTATTTCTGTGTTTATCTTTATTTCGAATCATATAAAAACTAAAATAGAATAGAAAATTTATTGCATTATTTACAATTATTATATTTAATGTTATTAAAATATGTTTACGGCGGCTGTATTCAATTTATTATATTAGAATTCGCCGGACGAGTAAAATAAATGTATATTAATTATTCATCATGGTTCACGAAAATGTAAATATAAATACTTTAAATGTTATGTACATTTTTATAATCCTTCTTAATTAAAGTTTGAACGCAAGAGCTTAAATATTCCACGGTAAAAAAAACAATTAAGAAAAAAAATATTTATTAATCTGCGTCCAGAATTATATCTGTTTTCACTACTTATATTTTTTCAAAGGTTTGAAACATTTTAATTTAACATAAATCAAATGAAAAATATCCAACTAAAATTCCATTTTGTTCTTGTTATTTAAAATTCTATCTAAACTCACGAGTTCAAATATAAATAATAAAGTAATAAATATAAAAGTAAGTCTAACAGGAGTACCACAGTAGTCTTCCCCAGTGTACCAAATTTATCTAACTTATAGTGAAGAGGTGAGACGAAACGCATTTAGCGAATGTTCATGATTCTAGCACCTGGGGCACTGCAATTTATAAACTTAAGTGGAAAACGGCCATGACCTCTAAAAGTAATTAGAATAGTTGAATATTACTTGACTGTAGTTTTACAAATGACATTTTCTCAAAGTTTTTCAGTCTCAGTCATTAAATTTAATCTATGATTTCTTAAATTATAAAATGAATAAATTATATTGATTTTTGCAAAATAAACTATATTACTATTTGCGTAAAAGTTAATTTTACATTATGATTAGAATACACATTTCATTGATATACTTTTGTATTTAAATATATAAGTACTTATATTTTATAAACTCACGGAATTCAGCCACAAGCTTGGCCACTAACAAGTGAAGGGCTTGATTGTCTTGCTCTGAGAGAACGTCGCTTAAACATACAAAACGAGCGTTCCACTTTCTTAAAGGCCTATTGTCTGAAGAAGTCTAATTTTTAATTGGAAACTATACTTACGAGTTAAGAATTTCACTTTCAAGCAATCAAAATCTAATTTTTGTGGTCATTTATTTGGTATTATAAAATGATTTTTATACAAATGATAAAGAATATAAATAGTAAAAATACAAAAGTCTTGAGTATATTCGAATAATCACAATTCTTTACCGTCCTTCTGAAGTCATACTTAAAAATACAATATACTGTACTATAGATATAAATTGGTAGTTAGTAGATTTCATTTCATTAAAAATGTTCTCTGTCATTAGCCATAGTATGTTGAAGGTAGATATTGTACATTTATTTATGTAAGTCTACCTAGACTTGGAGCTGTGCCAGCTTTGTTATTTTGATTCATGTATAACATTTAGACAGCCTAATCTACTAATTAAATAAAGGTCTCTCAAACTATAATGAAACAAATTGTAATTGTTTAATTACTTTAATTAACATTATTGCTTAATTAAATGATTCCGTCTTGTTTTAGATTTGTAAAAACATCAGTCTTTAGATCAATGAACTAAAGCATTAATAGCACTCACAGCAACGAACCTCTAGTAAGAATTTTCAAGTTCGAACTGTTTAAGGCTTCATTTGTAGCCATTAAGTCTGTCTGAATGCCATAAATCTTTTGCTTCTTGAATTGTTGAAAGTCACTTGCCGGGCAACGAACTCAGAACATCGGCGATGACAAGAGCTAAGTAGCTTTTTGTTAGCGGATTAACCCTGTCCCCAGCTGGGTTAAAATTGGTACATTAATTCTGTGATAAAATTCTGCAGCTTTCATTATTTTTTGTAACTAAAGGGTTAATATTTAATGTAATGAAGTTTGGCAAACTATTTTAATATGTGACTGTCACTAACTTTGCTTGTACCCTTTTTTTTAATTGGATTTTATTTTTAAATATCTTCCATTATTTTGAATTTGCTCTAAATATGTCTTACCATTTCTTTCATTACTGTTACATTTTAAATGATCTCGCGTCACTAATGTTGATGTGTAAGACATTTCTTATTTGAGTATTATTCAAGTAGTTTTTTTGGTTAAAATTTGTTTATATGAATTTCAGAATTCAGTCTAAAAAGTGTTATTAGTACGTGTAGAAAATTTACTTATTTATTGACAAAATAATATTTAGGTATAGTAATTATAAATTCAAATATACTATTATAAGTGTTGGCTGAAGAGATTGATGTAAGAATATTTTAAGTCAGCAATTTATTTTAATAGCTATTTTATCTTTGAGACGAGGCTTAAGGTCTCGCTAACAAGCAAATACCCTTTTAAATTCGGATTAGCTTTCTCCAACCTAAGCTTGTATTCTTAAATATTATAATGAACCCAAAAAATATTATTCAAGAGTATTATGTGTCGTAAGTGTACCAATATGTCGTAGGAAGTACCGTATAGTTTGCAGCGATCAGGTAATTTTATGCCACTTTAAATTATTTGAACTTTTTTTTTAACAAAACAAGTCGTTAGCGTTTTATTTATTTATTTATTTATTGCATAGGAAACCAACGTGAGATACAATATTACCTATAATACATAAGTAAATATTATATATCAACACTTAGAGGTTAACTCAACATGTGTGATAAAAAACAAAAATGAAATAAAGCAAAATTAACAAACAACAAAAACAAAAAAAAAATGTTCTAAATAACAACACTAACAGTATTAAAACTTAACTCTATCATGCACTTCCTTAAATGTACTAAGTAATGTAACAATAAAATTTAATAATAATAATAATCCAATTATAATTGTAATAATAAAGAGGTACAGGTAAATAAACATATAACCATTCCAAAATAAAATAAAAAAAAAATAAGATAAGAATAGTTAGGTATTATAAAAAAAAAATCAACAAAAATCCAAGCAACTATGTATAAAAGGACAAAAAATATTTTTTAATTTTTTTCTTATAGACCCTAAAGGAATCATCAAAAAGATCTATCTTTATTTCCTTCTCGATACTGTTATAGGAGCCAAGTATTCTATTGATAGGCCCAAATAATCCCAAATTCGTCCTAAATTTTTTTCTTCTAAAAGTATTAGTTTTTCTGGCGTTTTGTCTTGGGACTGAGAACTGAATTTTATTTAATATCTGAGGACTGTCAATAGCGTTTGACGCAATCTTATGTAAGAAACACAAGTCCAACATTTGTCTTCGATCTAGCAATGACAGTGTTATATTTTTTAAAGTTACTACACACTGTATTTCATATTTGGATCATTCTTATCCTTGTAATTTAAAAAGCTTAAAAATTTTCTTTGTACCCTTTCCAACCTGTTCTTATGAATAGTATACAGAGGATTCCATGCTACTGAGCAATACTCTAAGTTGCTACGAACTAACAAATTAAACAATACTTGTCTCGTATAAGAATTCTTGAATTCTTTCGTACTTCTTATGATAAAACCAATAGTTTTTAAAGATTTGTGTATGATGTTATCAATTTGTGGTATAAAACTCATTTTAGAGTCGACTAAAACACCAAGATCTTTTATCTGTGAAACGTTTTCTAAAATATTTCCATTTATGCTATATTCGTATTTTAAGTTGGATATTCTTCTACTGAAGGTAATAGTTTTGCATTTAGAATAATTAAGCTTCATATGATTTTTATTACACCAAGACAATAATGCATCTAAATCATGCTGCAAATGCTCTACATCTTTAAAATCATAAACATTACAATAAAATTTCAGATCATCGGCGTATAATTGATATTTGCTAAATTTGAAACACTTTACCACATCGTTTATAAAAATGCCAAAAAGAATTGGTCCAAGTATTGATCCCTGTGGTACCCCAGATGATGCAATGAATGTGTTTGATTGATGACCTCCCAAGACTACACTCATTTTTCTGTTTTTTAAATATGAATCAAACCATAGAAGAAGACTGCCATTTATACCATAGTTAGATAGCTTTTTTTATCAAAAGGGTATGGTCCACAACGTCAAACGCTTTTGACAAGTCAGTATAAATACAGTCCACTTGTACATTTTTGTCAACAGAACACGTGATATCATCTATGAAATCAACTAGATTAGTTGCAGTTGATTTTTTTTCTACGAAACCATGTTGATAATCCGAGACTAATGATTTCATATGCCAGGTAAGTGATGATGAAACCAAAGATTCAAAAATCTTAGAAAATATTGATAATATACTAATTGGTCTGTAATTCTCAATATATTTTTTGTCTCCTCCCTTATGTATAGGAACCACTCTTGCCTCTTTCCACCAACATGGAAATATTCCTTCACTCAGTGATTTATTGAAAATATAAAACAAAGGCTTAGCTAAAGAATTGCAACAGCTTTTTACAAAATAAGGACATATGTTATCTGGTCCCATTCCTTTGCCTTCATTAATTTGATTCAATTTAGACTTGATTTCATCTTCGCTTATGTTAATGTGGCCTAAGTGATCTTTTGATATATTCTCATTATCAACTAACATATTTGTGTCGTCTTTATTGTATTTAATGTAGGTATTCATAAAATGTTTTGCAAATTGATTGCATATATCTTCACCTTGAGAATACTGTTGACTGTTATAAGTCATAAGGGCGGGATAGTCACACTTATTATCACGTAGATTCTTTAAACATGAAAAAAAATATTTAGTATTTTTTTTAACTTTCAATTCTACATTTTCAATATAATTTAGATAGTCTCTATTTATTAAAACCTCACAAGTCTTACGTAATATTTTAAATGAAATTAAATCTAACGGATTTCGGCACTTTTTATGTAAAATTCTAAGCCTATTCTTTTCCGCCAACCTTTTCCTTAAATTTCTGGAATACCATTTGGGAAATTTATTTTGCATTTTTAAATTATATTTTGGAATGCATTCTTCAATAATTTTTCTGAGTTCACCATAAAACACTAATACCATTTCATTTACTGTTGTACATTTTAAAAGAAGTAATTCCCAATTGACATTTAATAAAAATTCGTTTATTACAGCGTAATCAGCTTTAAAATAATTATATTTAAGAGTAGGTTTAGGTGTCAGAAGTATATCTTCAGTGGGAGCAATATAAGAAGTTATATGTAATGATGAATGATATTTGTCTTCCAAACATACTTTTGACAGACTTTTTTTAACCGTAACATCTGGTACATTTCCAAAAACTAAGTCTAAAGTTTTTCCATAAATATTATTTATACCATTAAATTGAAAAAAACTGGTAAATGACATAAAGTCATCAATTATTTTACATGAAGGAGAACTTGAATAATAAGCGGTTAAGTGTTTCGTGTTGTCATCACTAATCCACTTTATAGCGGGTATGTTAAAATCACCTACTATTAAAGCATACTGCAATTCAGACATACGGTTCTCAATGTTCTGTGTAATCGTTTCTAAGACTTCATATTTTGCAGGTGAGGGAACATAAACAGCGCATATTGATAAAACAGTTGAACCTAACACTACATTAACCCAGATGTCTTCATATTTGGTTTCAAATTCATTCACCCTGTAGCATTTTATTTTTTTAGACACTGCAATTAAAACTCCTCAACCCATCCGATTTACTTGTTTCACTTGTCTCACGGTCTCGTCGAAATACTACATATCTATCGTCAAAGAATTCATTATTAGTAATGGTACAGTTAAGCCACGTTTCTGTTAGAATAAAAATATCATAATCCAAATTTAGTACAGCACAGTAAATATCTTTAGTTTTAGTCCTAATACCTCTCACATTTTGATAAAATATACTTAAATTACGAAAATTTTTTACAAGAAAACAAACAAGTGATAATATGACATTTTAATTCATCCTGACATTAAAATAAATGCGTTACTGAGAACAAAAGAATACGTTTTTCAGTTCTTCACAGTGCTGAAAATAGGTTTAAACTAGAAAAATGGAACGAAAATTAAAATCCAATAATAATATCTACAAAATCCGAAGCTTAAATGAAAAATGCATTACGTGTGTCTATAACGCTTTAACACAATTGCCGTCAAATGAACTAAATTCAGTCGGTAGAAGTCCAACGTTAGAATATAATTGAGTTTCATACTTTGTTTCAATTAATGACGCGCTGAGTCTCAGCGGAATCACGTTCAGTTTTACGTGTGACAACAAATGTAACATTTTACGTAAAATGTACATTTTGGTTTAAATTAGTAATACTTTTGGGGAATCGGAGTAAAATTGTAAACGTATACTTTGTTTTTATGTTTTCTGTTTGTGTAGCTTTATCCTAATGCCTATATATAAAATACAGAAATGATTGTAGCTCACTTTAAAAAGTGTATTTTATTGAATAATTATGTCGTGTCTTGTATGATATCACAGAAACCAAGAAACTAGGTACGACAACAAAAAAACTATGCTTCGAATTTAAGGACAAAATTAAAGGTAAAATCATTGAGGTGGCAAAGTTTTTAAGAGTTACAAGCTTATTAAAATAATTATTTTACTTTTTTTTATCCTTGGAGGATATATGTTTATTCCAAATTCTAATAGTCTCACATTTGTTAACTAAAAAAAAACATATCTAAATTAACCAATAAATAGGTATTCCGTAAATCCCTTCCAAATTCAAAGAGTTATTATTTATGTCAAGGATACCTTGAATAGTTAATTTATTGAAAGCATTACATCAAAGCCAGTAACGGTTAACCAAAATGTGTATTCACAAGCTCACCTGCTTACACAAATCTTGATACAATATGACGCATGGCTCCACCGGCCCATTTCAATTAAACAACCAAAGATAAACACACCCCAGAATTAATAGATTACTATCAAGGAATGGGGACCATAACTCAACTACGAGCAAACATTACTCGTCTATGGAAATATGGAAACTTTGGTCTTTGGTACACCATTTTCTCTTAAATACACACTATACTTGTAATAATTGGTTTCAGAACCAATTATTAAAACATCTAAAATTTGCGTTAATGTATAGAGTGTTCTGAATCCTCTCCATCGACTCATCCTTTGGAAAAGTTGTAAGTAGAGACGGACGTAACACAGGTGGATTGTTTCAAATATGACTAATTGGAATAAAAAACTTTGACTTGACATTATAGGTTTATATATTTTTTTCTGGTTACATATTACTTATACGATAAATGAATTTAAACTTATATATAAAAATATCATGTCACGATATTTGTCCGGGATAATCTCTGAAATAACTTTACTGATTTTAATGAACTAATTTAACTTAGTCTTTAGTTAACGTATCTTTGTCCAGCTTAAAATATAGGTTGTATTTAATTTCGATTTATCACAGCCATATTTATATTACAAAAAAATATATTTTAATTTAAAATAAACATTAATTTTGTTAGTTTCCTACATGGCAGTGTTAGTAAGTCTCTTGATATCACACCTATCTAAACTCGAAGTAGTCAGTAAATTATTTTATTGAGTGTTTTTATTTACTTTTCAGTTTCAAATTTCAACGCGATTTCCAAGTTTTTGACGCGGAAAAAGTCTCGGGCAACAGCTAGTATATACTAGCTGTTGCCCGAGACTTTTGAGACCGAGAAGCTGTTGAAAAAATGTATAAATATAATAATTATATATATATATATATATATATATATATATATATATATATATATATATATATATATATATATATAATTATTATATTTATACATTTTTTAAATATCAATGAACATTGAGCTGAGATTGATAAATGTAAAAGTGAAAGAATGTATTTTCTGAAACACGTTTTTATTATTGCTTGACATTTCAAAAAGCTTTCATCAATCATTGTTATTATGAATATTAAAACTGGAGTGACCCCATCAATTCTGAGAGAGAAATAAAACAACAGAACAGAACTTTTGACAAAAAACAGTGAATGCATTTGACTGATTTATTGAACTAGAAGTAATTTTACGAAATAAAATGCTCTGTATTGGTCATTCGAAAAATCATTTACTTCACTACATTATTTAAAATAAGGGAACGCGCTGTGTATGTAAAACATTTTTAATTATAATAATAGTGAAAAATATTATTGAATTCTGCGTTTTAAAAAATAAAATATAATATTTTAATTATGTTTTGTTTTATGTATTTAGGACATAATATATTTACACCAAATTCTGTTCACATTCATTGTCCTATCCATTGTCTTTATTCTCTTTTCATACGACACAAAGCCTTTACTTCGGCGGTGGCAGAGCCAACAAATGAAATACCCGATCGAGACGAATGGCTGTGCATGGCCCTTTTTGTACTTGTTGAAAACGATGCCCCTATTGAACACCGAGCGTTGTAAAGCGAAATTTTTCTCGATAAAATATGAATGCAGCAATTTCCTTCACTATCTGATAGGTCTTTGTTACACCAGCTACGATCTATATCTATATCTATATGGAAAGTAATTTTAATATCTATATATTAAAATTACTTTCCAGCACAATAAATTTGATGTTTTTCCGTAGAGTATAAAATTCTAAACAACATTTTAGTTGAACATTAGTCTACCTTTATTAATCCATTAGCAGTATATGATGTAACTATCGCTTAAGCAAAGCTTGTTTATCGCAAGTAATAAAACGAACAGTCAATTTATATAAACCCTGACCTCTATATTCAATCGTAAATTGTATGTTAATTTATCGTGCCAGGTTGGCAAGATATTCAGGAGGGACAATGTCGGAATATTCGCCCGTGGCGACATCTTGGCCGGGCAAGTTGCAAACTTGATTATTAAGAGGGTGGGGGTGTTACTGTTTGAATTACTGTCATAGTACTGGATTAAAGTTAGACAAATTCGTCTTCCTTAGCAATATCCGTTTTTATAGTCAACAACTTCTTTTTTTATTCTTGATAAATAGTTTTATGTGAATGTTTCTCTTCATATGTATCTATTTAATAAAGCAGTGTAATACGTATTTTTAATAAATTTAATAATGTTTATGAAGAACGGCCCATTATACTATCATATTTAATAATATAAATATATTAAACTCGATATATAGTAATTAAGCTATCACAGCGTAAGACCCGTTCCCTTGTGAGTTTTACACAATTTTTGTAACAACATAACCTAGCCGCCCCTCGTTCATTATTACGATAGCTCTTAAAGAAAAACCCGTTGACATTTCCCTCACGCGGACCACTCCCCTAATGAATGCAAATTTCATCAAGCTATGGACTCAACACACGCTTCGCGTAATGCTTTTTAATTTAAAAGAAGGCAAAGAAGAACTTTCCGTTATTAAATCACTGTTATGATTATAAGAAATGAGGTTTTATGACGCTTTTACAAGAAAGTTATAATCATCTAGAACTTCACATATTTTATAAAACTATCGTAAGTATATTGATGCTCAAGATCAGTCACGCAAGTAGTATACACGTGTAAAAGAAAGTGTTAATACAAAGACTCTAGTTCTTAAATTATTTCTACATATTCTAAAACTATTTATAAATGGTAGGCTGAATTTTGTGTAGCTGGTGTAGTTTGTATTGATTTTCTAACCACAACTAAAAATAATGTTGCTAAAATGGAACTGAAATGTTAGTATAATATTATGACAACAAAAAATCGAAAAGCCTTTATGCTTTTATGTTTATAGAATATACATTTTGATTTCAAATAATTTCATAGAAATTATAAATTGGAGTAATTAATTAACTATAAATAAAATCAAAAATCATAAACAATAAAATTTTTGAAATTTTAAATTATTAATACATATTATCACATAACTATCATAAAATATAGTATTTATCAAATCCTAATATGTCAAGATTCACACCCGACGGTCAGAGCAGCGAATCGAAACTTGCAACGAATGATAGAGCAACCACTGTAGAGCTGATACGGATTTAGCTTTGAATGTGTACGAAAGACCATCTCAGCTACCGTAGGATTTTCAGCCTAGTCTATCACAAACTAGCGAAAATTTTTACGCAATCATTTGATCAGATATTTATAAAATTATTCTTTGCTATTTTATATCATTACAAATATTTATTTATTGCATTTCGAAAATATCTATAAACATATATTGCCATGTTGGACTTCATTAAGATTCAATTAAACATAGAATAGAAAAAATCGATATGAGAAGGATTCGAATCTGCGACCTAGAAAAAAACAAAACCAGCCCGTTGCTGTACCGATTGAAAATTGAGCTACCGTATCACTACCTGTTTCTTGATTGATGAATTATGTAGAGTAAGGTAAATTCATCGAAGCGGGTATCGATACCAAAGCTCAATTGGTAGAGCAGCGGGACGGTTTCTTCGAGGTCACGGATGCGAATCTTGTCCGCATCGATACATTTTTTACTCGATATTTTTTAAACTTTAATACAAATTAATTCTATAAAAAGCAGTCGGTAAAAGTAAATATTGACAGCGACTCTATCTGTCTTTTTGATAGGTTGAATACTTTAGTGGATATTATGTATACAAAAAACGAATTATAAAGCTTAATCTCAACACAAACAACACATTTAATAACATTTCTGAAAGAGTTAAACCCAAAAACGTAAAAGAGAAGAAAAATAAAATATGTGTAGAATTAAGTCCGGTACCTACATGGCATTAAGCTACGCCCGTGTCATTTCCATTTTTCGAAACCTAAAAGTTGTCTCCCGACGTTATTTATTCACAAAGTTTTTCATGTGCATATTAGATAGCAATACTTTACTCTTCAAATACATTATTTATTGTGTTTGAAACTGGAAAGTAATTGTGAATTCATGAAATTTCGATAATTTTGTTACAGTCTCTTTTACTTAGACAAGTCTTATCTCATCTTTCAGAACTTTGCTCTTTAATATTTAATAGCAATTTTTTTTATCCCTCTTTTTGTTTTGTAAAAATTATGTAAATAAATATATTTAGACAATTTTGACTTTTATATACATAAAAAATAGTTTTTTATAAAGTATTTAATACTCATAATAAAATTTGATTAAAACCAACCAAAGTAGATGGTTACAGTAAATAACCGCTACGCCGTTCTCGCGAGTGTTCAATTTTTCATTTTGTCTCAGAGCGGCACAAATTAAATATGAACAAAATATACGCCACGAAAGGCTTTTGTGAGCGAATTAATTAGTAATATGAGTAATATTCTTATTATATCTAATATTAGCTTATGTTTATCATTAAAATGTCACATATAATTATTTTTTTTTATAAAAACACTTCTATTGATACAAAATATCCTTAGATATAATAAAATATTATTATTCGTTTATAAATCTAAAGAAATAACTATAAGATAGAAGTTTTGATTATTTCACTTAGTTTATAAATAAAGGATTAATTGAAGAATTGGTTTTCTATAATTCTTCAGTGGAGGAGCTAGGAGTGTATAAGAGAAATAAATAGGCTTTACTGTTCTTTGTGAGCTCATTGGCTTACTCTCTCCACAAGGTGAGCTGGATATCGAAGAGTTCTTCCGCTACGTGAGTACATCAACATGAGTTCTTTTTTATTTCTCAACAGGATTTAATTTAACTCGAAATTTTCATAAGACAAATTAATGTTTCATTTTACAATTCTCCCCTGGATATTTAAGTTTTAAATATGGAAAAAAATACAAGCTACATAAAAGCATATTTTTTACGTCGCCGTATTCACGTTTGTATCGTGAACTGTTCACGCCGAGAGTCCTGCTTCTAGCTGATGAGAATCTCGAATAGGTTTGAAATTATTCTGGCGAATTCCAATACAATCAACGTACAAACATTCGAGTAAATAAATATATAATAGTCATCAAGATTCACGAAAACTTAAATATGAAAGTACCAGTTTATACTTCATTATAAAGCCTATCCAGTATTAAAATTTTAGTCACATCAATATTTGATGCCTGCATTCCGTCTAATGACTGGCAACTTAGACGGTTACCTGCGGGAATATCAATGATCTTCAAAATTAATACTAACGTTTAGTATCGTTTGAAAGATTAATTTTATCAAGAGCATCGCTGAAAACAACAAAGTACTTAAATTAAATATTGATGGCATCATTAGAGTTGGGCGCGTCTTTAAACTTTTTGTTTCAAAATTAAAATCCATTCAAGCTTCAATTTATATTGTTACAAATTAATATTCTATATAATTTCATATTAATTGTCTTGAAATTTAATGCTATTCGGTAAATTCGGTAAATTTCAATACAATTTCATTATTTCGAAACGTTAAACTATAAAAAGTAAATAATAAAAATATAACATATTATGAAATAACGCATAACTCTTGAATTCTTTAGGCAATTGCGAGTCTCGTTTGCTTAATGCTATACAAATCAATTCATGTATTCCGAAAAAGCTTATTTTGCACGTCGAAAATCGGATTCTTTTTCATGACAAGGCAAAAACCTTCTTAACTTTATTTATTTCTTGGCAACGAAATACGTTTGTTATGAAATTACACAGACTTTATTTAATTTTTTTTTATTTATTTAATCAGGTTATATATAAGTACTTTAACAGTTTGATAATAACAAAATATTCTAGAAGCAAGTAGCTCCTTCATAATAAAAGCTACAGAATTCCAGCGTTCGAAACAGAAAAAACAAACGATTACATGGCGTTTAACACATAATAGCACATTTAATATTCAGACAGTCATGCAATGATGGAATGTTAGGGGAATATTACATTAACGATCAATGTGCAATTTATTTGGTTCATTTACTATGGGCCATACGTTTTTGTATTGGTACGAAACATGAGCTGTGCGATCTTTAAAATGACATACAATTTATTTTGATCATTTAGGATTACGAAAACAAAATGCTTTCGGGCTATCAAAACTTTCCAATAAATGTAACTATAAAATTTAATTAAAATCTGTTCATCGGATTAAACTTAATCGAACTTATAAATTGGATAGAAAATATTGGTCCAAGTTTATTAAATATATATTATTTTATTATTAATATATCGAACAAAAAACTAACAAAATATGCTGTATGTCTGTCTGATCAACAACTCCTGTAGTATTATGTATGATTATTTCACATAATGTATGCGAAATATTTTATATATATTAATATATATTTATATATATAAATACAAGTCCGCGTGTTTCTATGACTTAGACCAAATCCTTAATGTACGGTTTATGTTAATATTACGAGAGTTTAACTATTCAGTTATTCACTTAGCGTCAGTTCTCTTAGGCTGTCTTTTTGTATCGCAAGTCGAAATACTTTGCTTTGCCTTTACTAAGAGCTGAAATTTATTTTTGTCGTCCGACTTTTCTAAGTCGATTTAAATATATTTAAAACGATTAATTCTTAACTGTAAGTTTCTTAAGGAAATTATTTTTAATGTAAGTATATTAAATTCTCTAGCTTTTAGTCCTGTTAAAAGTTTTTAAATGTTGATATCAAAATTTGAAAATGCGATAATCAAATATTTTTAAATTACACTTATTGGAAAGATAACATGGAAAGTGTTAAAAAAATATTGCGGGCTTTATTTGAAATAAAAAACATATGTAGCAAAATATATTGTTAATAGCTGAAGGTACGTAGATATCAAATTATTCTGATCTTTATCTTTATCGTTAGTTTTATTGGAATATTATTATGTATTTATGGTGTTTTCATTAATGTAAGTCAATTATATCATCGCTAATCCATTATCGAATTCTGCACGACGCGTTGTGTATTGAACCGCCCAAAACAGTAAATAAATATTTATTTGTGATTCAGGAGTGCACTTCATATTCACCACTTTTCGATCACTCGGTAAAGGTTAAAATGCTTTGTATGTTTTCAAAATGTCGCCCACCGTACATAATCCCAGTTAGTTTGTCCGTGAAGCGTAATGCTCATAAACAATAATTTAATGCCAATTGCCGATGGGAGTTAGAAAACTGCTGCGATAGTTTCACGTATCGTTTGTTTTATTACTGTTACAATAAATTTATTTGATTGGGTTCCATTTTTTTTCAAATTAAGTTTCGTAGCAGTGGTTATAGCCACGAAATTATGACCTTAAATGGAAATGAGATTTTGATTTGTTAGGGGACCTTTATTACTGTAAAGTATTGATAGTTCAATTATTGCTGACTTTATACACTGTAGAGGAAATTTATTTGTGATTCAGGAGTGCACTTCATATTCACCACTTTTCGATCACTCGGTAAAGGTTAAAATGCTTTGTATGTTTTCAAAATGTCGCCCGATATAAAATACAGTTTTACGTATAAGTAAAAACAAATTCACGTATAAGATGCCTTATTTTCATCCTTGTACGTGGACGTTAACTTCCTAAGGTTTGGATTAGTAATCAGACTTGCAGTACCAGAAACTTAATAATGTAACAAACAGACGTGGAATAGAAGCAGGTACAATCCAGTTACCAAACTCGCGCTAAATACATAGGTGTAACTACTGAATTAAGTCCTGGCCGGTTGGAGCTATGAGGTTAGCGTTTTTGTCACCCTTAATATTTTTTGGTCATTCTTATAAATTTGTAATAAATTCTGATTTACTGCTAGTATCGTAGGGTTATTTTTTTTTGCTATTATAATTTTTATATGTTCTGCGTATGTACGTGGTAGTGTTATTGTAAAATGATTTTCTTTTCGATATTGTGGGTAACTGGAATACATCTCTTTATAAAGATAAGTTATCCAAGTATAAAATGTTTATCTTAGGGGCTTACTATAAACTGTCTGGTATATAAACAAATACAATATATTTTCCTTACCTTTTCATGTTTTTGCTTTATTTTCTTATTCACTCAAAAAAATCTCTCAAGATGCGTTACTACGGATACTTTAGTGGCCCCACGCTAGTTTTGAGTCAAGGCACGTGCCACCCTCTACGTATTCACTGTCCACCTTGCGACTTGCTTTCTTAGCCGGATTAACTCTTATTAAGACCTTTGTTACGTATCTTTGTTCTTCCCATGTTGGATATATTCTTATAGCATACATCCGGACGGTTGTTTCAACAGTACATTACGTGGAACATATAACCTAGTAGTTAAGTAATTTTGTGTAATATTATGAATCTTGTCAAGGATTGTCTTTTGCTATTCCAAACAAAGCGGAAATTGAAAGAGATATTGATAATAGCAAAAAATATTATAATATAATAACAAGAATCTATCAGTTTTCGTTAAAAGATAAAAAAATCTAATAGATCCGCAGCGCCCTTCGTATCCCTTATGAAACTGGCAAGCTGAAACTTTGCCAAGATATTGTATAGGACGAAACGAGTTTAAAAGCCCAAAACACGCTTCGAATTTCCAAATGGCATTTTCCTTGAATATAATACCTCTTTTGTTATGTTCTTTTTGTATGACACGCTTTCTGTTGTGTCTTCGCGATTTCTTTTCCTGTTTTCCTAAAACCTGCTGCAAACATTTTTACTAAAAGTTATCAGTGTAATGTTTTAAAATCAAAGTTGGGAATACTTTCCGAATGTGTTCGACATATAATGTGTTTGACAGCACCATGCAATCGTGACCTGGAAGCTATACTTGATATTCGTAATTGTAAATAAGAAATATATCGTAATATATTGCAAAATAAATACGAATATTATTTTACTAATGAATATTCATAACATTTGGATGTGATACTATGATCCACATAATATAAAAGCATTGTTGGGGCTATCCATTTTAATAACAATGTAAGCAAACAATTATCGTCCTTATTGATGTTCAAACTTAAATAAATTACAGGGTGAATCGCAAAACAGTGTCATTATTGGCGATATATAATTCAGGGGTTGTCAACGACAGGTCGGTTCACACGGCCCGCTTTTCAATTCCATAATATTACTGCCATTGGTTCCGTATACCGCAGTTTTGTATAAATAAATACATTTAACGGATAATCCCGTGCGGTGAACAAATAAAATAAACTATACAAAACAGTTCTTGGTTTTAACTACAAAAACAAATGAAAGCTGGATTAAATATAAATAAAATAAATCTTTTGAGTGTCCAAACCAGTAATTTGATTATAACCAAAAAATAATTGTTGGTAACCACATACTAACAACATATATACTTTTGAACTTCCTACAAATATATTTTGCTTTATCAAGCTTATTTAAATTCCAAATAAATATTCAGTGAAAATTACACGAGGTCGCAGGTTCGGGTCCTGTTTATTGATGACTGTTGAATTATTTTTTTTAATTTTGAGATCTGATTAAAAACCATATTACCTTCTAAATAGGTTATCTAAAGCATGGCAACCAATCCAACTGTAAATCCACTTCCAGGGGTCGATTGTTAAGACACCTGGTTGAGGTTTGATAAAGAATTCATGCGATTGTTTCCATCGTAATCGTATTGTTAGTGCACCTGATTCAGCTTACCTTCCAGCTTAACAATACAGTATTGATTGATGTATTTTTAAAATAAGCTATGGCTACAATGTAGCGGATTTAACTGGAATATGTGATGTTTATTTCAAATGGTTGGAAAAACGCGATAAGACATTAAATTTATATAAGGTATTGTTTGATTGATTTATCAAAAAAGTGTTGACGAATTTAGTTATGCTAATATATTAATAATAATTATTAGTTTTGATAACTTCAGCTTAGCTTACATTTGAAATTCGTGAATCAATCCATCGAGCTTAATCTACCTGCTTAGTACCATAACCTCTTACAAAACTACAACAGATTTTATTTGTACGGTGAGTTCATGATCAGCCAACCAGAGTAAAATTAAAATACCAAACTATCTTCCATTCCTCTCCCTGAGTCTCTTTGCTTGATTCCTACCTGTTTTTCAAAGTTGTCAAACAATACCTGTAACTTTCATATTTTTGTAGATGTATATGGCACTATTTATTATAAGATGTGCTTTGTTGTAAGGTAAACAAAATCTGAGCATACAACTGCTGTATTACTTGAAACTTAAACTCAACATTATTAATACTGGCCAATATGATAAAGCAGCCAGGATTTGTTTACAATTTTGTTTATCAAGTCGTTGAAGCTGTGTGCCTAATAGTCCGTTTATGTTTTTACTTTATGTATATAGATTAGTAGATTTCTTTCTAGTAGTTTAATAAACTTCCACAGAACATTTACTTAACAAGCGGATATTATATTATCCTTCAAAAGAAAGCGACGGAAAGAAATTACTATGCTGGGTATTGTCTTGTAGTACTTGTTCCACGTCGTCTCGAATAAACAGAATGAGATGCATCTAGGGACGAAAAGAAGAACAGTATGTTTTACGATTCAAATCAAGTCCGGAAAATATGGAAATATATTAAGAATCGTATCTCACAAGACGAATAAACTTATATTAAAAGTAAACAAAAATGCCGGAATATAATTCTGATATATTTTTTTATACTATTCATGTATGATACATTTTAAGATCCAAACTGAAAATCACTATAAAATATTCATTCAGCGTTTCCTGTCCCTAGATCAGGGTAAAACAATAGCACACGTGGTTCCCCTCCCAGCCACGTGCGAAGTCGTGCCAGATTTACCACCATTTTTCTTGCACGATTTCGAACCTGGTACATTGCCAGATGTCGCTTAGGATGGTTATTCACTGCACTATTGGATATATAATTATGTATACGTTAATGATTCCCTTGCATCTATTTGAATCTTTATTATTGCTGTTTTAAATGGCTTTATTAATAATGTTTTTTTATATAAAAAAGATTTGGTAGATAATATTCTATTACTGTTTTAATAAAGGTCAAGGATCTGTGTAGGTTAGACAATATAATTTAAACAGAGATAGATATAGAATGAATATCACAACAATTTATCTGAAAACTATCTAATAGTTTTTTATATAATAAGAGACATTTGATAAATGTAGGGTCAATCGATAAAGAAATCTGTGCACATTAAGTTATCAGTGCGTTTTTTTTTAATTTTGTGACTTACAAATAATATTTTCTTTACAACTTTCAACTTTTAATGATCTGTTAGATAATGTGTCAAATATTCATTCATCGGCATAACATCGCATTTATCTTTCTTTTTCTATTCAAACATATTTTTGTTTCAATGAAATTATTTATTGATTCTTATTTCAAACTGAATAAAAAACATTGTAGATTTTAGAAAAACGTATGATTAAAAAAACCGATCGTCCTCATTAAGCAAAAAGCATTTTTTTAATTGAATTTGAATTCCAAAATAATTTCAAGCTTACAGCCAAATCTTGAAGACGAATGATAATGTGCAGACTCCTTAAGACAATAACGCGGTCTTAATTCACAAACTTTGGACTCTAATGCGTTAGGAATAGAGGTCACAATAACATTATTATATAAAACGTATTACCAAAAACGAGGTTACGGAAAGTTTCTTTAAAATTGGCGAATGCAATAAACGTATATTTGTGTCTTCACTTTTATAATAAAGTTAGGAATTTATTGTTATTAAGTAGAGCTCCCGAGACTAGTGGTTTCACTCGGTTTTACTCTATTGGTATTATTTAATATAAAATGAATTATATACACATAACAATAATAATATAGAGTCTTTCCTTAAAAGAAAAATATTAGATGCAATTTCAAATTCCCTTTTATATCATAATTTAATTTTTATAAGAAGTTTCACTTTTTAATAATGATTATATATAACTATTATATAAATATACATTTATTATAATTTATAGTATATATAATTATTGACATCAAAAACTAAGTACAACACTAAACCTGGTAATAACTCAAGAATACAGATGTCACAGAACAATTACTTTACGTCTTCATTCTTACTCTCATTAATATAATAAATTACAGAGTAATAACATTTTACTATAGTTATGATACATTTATTTTTTTCAAGATATTCAATGATTTAATAGTATGTAAGTTTATTTAAGATAATCTATCTTTCAATATCAATTTCTATAAAGAAAACGTTGCTCAATATATTTTTGTAATGAACAATTACCAAACGTTAACGTAAATAAAAAAAACAAATACAGTACATGATTAAATAAAAACAAAGTAATTTTAAATTATTTTCCTTGCAGAATATCTAGAAAGATTGTCACAATACTTATTAAAGACATACCTCAGTCTAGACAGTAAAGCGTGAGCTATATCATAGCGCGCTATCCGGCATAAGTTGCCTCACTTAAAATAAATCGCTTTATCTGGTTTAAAAATACATGCATACCAAGTTTAAGTTCTGTAAACTCACACCTATTACTTCTAGCTAATAGTAAATATTTATATATAGCATTGTCCGTTACACCTGAACAAAAAAAAAACTGTTAATTATATAATGTTCAAATAAAACGCCAACCCATATTAAGTCAGTTGTAAGTAATTTGTAGTTTACGCTGAATGAGTTACTCTCATTCATCGTGGCTGATAGGACAATTTATAAGACACGACACTAGAGAACTTCAACATAAACAATATCAAGAAATAACATTTCTCTCGACTTTAATATTAAATTGTTGTAATAAATTTCGACACTTTTCATTACAGTATCCAGTAAAGAAGCTCTAAAAGCAAGTGCTTCCTATTAAGTCTGCGATGTCATTGTATGAGATTAAAAAGGAACCCGTATTAAGTTATACAGCCTGACAGATATTTATATATAGTTCCATACAATTGTCAACAGCGATTATGAACAAAAGCCTCGAAAAAGGCCGCCAGCACTGCATCGCTGAACAACAATGCTAATACGACGAAAACGCGTCAGCTTTATATGAAACTATTTAAATAAATTAAATTCTGACATTCTCTTTATTATGCGGATTAACATATTACTTCGGTTGATAAAATATCAAATGATTTATCATCTAAAAGGCTTATTCGAATGCTTTAATCCAAATTCTTAAACGGTTTGCATTATTTTATGAATTCATCAATTTTATTAAAGCATAAGCGTCACATAAATCCGTTCCATCTAGGGACGTGTGGCCGCGGAGCAGGCATAAATCTAAACCTTGACTCAACCTAGACTAGTCTGGCCTCATCCTAGCCTAAAGCCTGCGTGGCATAAGCTACATATGTCGCAGGCATTACCTTGTCTCTTAATAAAATTTTGTACCAAGATTGATAGTTTTAGACATAATAAATTTAATACGTATATTCTTGATACATATTCAAAAAAATAAGTATTATTTAGAATAGTAAGATTTAAATCAATAAAATGGACTTCTGAAGTGATTAATATTCAAACGAAGAGGAATTTAGTGGCTTAGTTTAATTTAATAAATCCAGGTTAGTATCGAGTTAGTGCCACAGGTGCCTGTGGAGATTTGTGATAAATTCTATTACCGTTATACTCTTGCAATGTATTCAGTTTATAGGGTACTTATTCAGTTTACTTATATATCTTATTGTTTCTTTAACAATAAAAATATATTTTTATACAAATAAAACAACTTATGTTATTTAATTTATCCCTTTTTTTTCATTATACTTTCGTATTGAATATTTACAAAATCCTGAAACACTAAAGCAATAGTTGGAAAACGATATAGGATCAAGTTACCCAAGACGGTAGAAGTGGAATCGCCCCGGGTCTTGAAGTTAGGACATAAAACAATTCGAACAGATCATGTAACCCAGAATATATAAGTTTTGACGGAGTGTGTATTTTATTATCTTAATATATTATAAATAGTAACTTTGAGTAACCTTTCCTAAATATGTTTTATTAATAAATAGATTTGGTGAGACGATATATATTCATTGTATGGTCATTAGACAATGCTATATCAAACGTTTCTAAAATATATGTACTATATAAGTTTAGACAGAAGCGTAATATATATTTCCATGTGCTTCAAACTCATCAGTTCCTCAATCAAGCCTGTTTAATTTGAATCAAACGCGTGGCTGCAAACGTAATAGCCCGAACTGTCACTTACAGATCTAAATTGCTAATATGCTTAGAATACTGACTTGTTAGTATTACAAATTTGATTCCTACTGATACTATGAAATTGAGTTTAAATTAATGATTAAATATCTCTATTATCGTATTTATAATTTCAATATCTCTACCGGATAAGTGTCGTGAATAAATTGTTAAAAATTTACTGTTAAGGGTGTTGCTTAAAAACATGTTTTTTTTTAAATTATTTTAAAATTATAATATTTATCAAGAAGCTATTGATATTAATTAAGTTCATATAACATATTTCAATTTAAAAATAGTTTTAAATAAAAATGACACATGTTTATTTTTAATTAAAAAGTGATTTTATGAAGCCGAATCTAGAGATGGAGCGTAGTCTAGATATATTTATGAAGCTAACTATATATAGACTTTCCTCGCTACATGTATTAAAAATTCGCTGACTAAAAGCAGGCTCGCTGAACTGATACGGTCGTGTAAAGATCCGTACTAGCTGCCAACTCCACCAATATTTTTCTTCACTCTTGATAAAGTGTATAGATAACAGGAAAGATAAATGTAGATGCGAAATAGAAACGAGAAACGTGTTATGTATTTCACGGGTTTTTAATTTTCTATTGTAATATCCTACGATCTTTATAATTTATATGAAGCTCAATATTTATTTAGTTGAGCGAAATTTGTATAATTTTATCTATGATTATAAGAAAAATGCATTATTTAAGTTTAAGTAATTAATTCAAGAAATTGTTTTTTTTTAATTAAGTAACAATTGATCAGTTTAAAAAAATATATAATAACTACGTCTAAAAGTAAAAAAATAAGTCACGAACAAGAACTTTAATTTTCATATTATTTAATTCCGTTTGTTATTTAATATAATAAAGGTATCAAAGGCGATATTTTCAGGACTATAAGCTTTGTTTTCATTTCATTAACATGTAAAAATGTGGACAGCATTTAAGAATATGTAATAAATTTTATATTCACATGTATGTATGTATGTATTATAAATCTTTAGCTAAGTCTCAAACTAATAATAATCATTTAAGTAATATGATATTAGTTTTAATTAATTACTCATAAATTAATTAATTACTGTGCAATTGTTAAAAATATATTGATTACTTACGTTAATTAATATTTGTTAAATCAATTGTTAGTTAGTGTTACAAGTTAAAAAAATAAATATACAGATTTATTTTAAAATATTAATAATATAACCATTCCATGACACTCTCCGTTTTAATTTCGCCGTCATCGGCCGAGCATTAAACTGATTAAATACTTATTTCGACACCAATAATTAATAATCTGTTTTTACCTACATTCAAAAATAATTATATCTATTCAATAAATAAAGAAGAGGATAAGTAATTTATGTTATACAAATAATGAAATAGAAATTTATAAAATAAATAAAGGGTTTATTTATATATTTAGAACACTTAGATATGAAAAGGAAAAACAAATATAATAGGTATTTTAAAGCACTCCATTGGATAAATACGTTAAAAATGTTTGTTAAGAACAGTGCCTTCGTATTTACATAAGATGGCTATCACTCCACATGGTTTACTTAACATAAAAGAATCTAAACAACTTCTAGACAGTTTGAAGAAGGTAAAGGAGCTTACAAAAGAAACGATTCATTTAAACGTCATCGTAAAAACTCGTTCGTCTCAAACGAAACAAAAACTATGAGGAAAGTGGTTAATGCGAAATCGATAAATGGAATGATGGCATTTGATGAATGGCCGGCCAAATCATGATTGTTTTTGTGATTTGTCGTATTAAGACATGTAATATTATATGTTTCAACGACTCTATTTAAATATTATATCAAGATAACGCAACTAAGAGGATTACTTTAATTCAAATTCATTAGACTTGAATAAAACAAACATCTCTTTAGTAGACATTACTTTGTAAAAAAATATAAAAACTAACTTCAACGTTGCAATTTTCCTTTGTGATAAATGGAAAAATGAAAATCTAGATATGCGCCTAGATGCTGCATAATACAATTTTAATTCTACCGAGATAGCTACTGCAATCAACAGCAGCGTGACAAATGATATGAGTCCTGTTTGTGACGCACGAGACAAGAGCGTGACGAATGTTATACCACAAATTAAACACGTCGAGTGCATTCTAATTATGCAATAAAATTTGTGTATTTAAATCACATTGAATGGCAAAATTCTATCATATTATAAATACATTAATATTAAAGTATATTAAGAAGACGAAGATTAAATATTTATCACTCTCTGTAGTTTGCAACTTATGCTGCTTGAATTTTTATTATAGTCTACATATAAAAGGTGTTCTATTCTGTTCTAGAAGCTGTAATCAATTGCAGCGTGACAAATGACATTAAGTTGCGGTTGTGACACGAGACAAGAGCTTGATGGATGCGAAACCGCAAATTAAACTACATACGACGCACCTATAGCTCTGCTAGTAAATCTTGTATGCTCAAATAATTTATATAAATTCCTTTTAAAAATTACGATATAAGCGTATTTAAAAGTACTACAAATAATTGATGATTACGAACTTGAATATTTAAACAATAATTTGCCTTTAATTTCGTAAATAACTATTCATATTCATGAAAATATTTAAATAATGTTTATTTAAAAATGTTGTTTACTTCCCTGACATTCCATATCTGTAGAGTAGTTGGAATCAATACTAACGTGACAAATGGTGTGAGCGGTAGTTGAGCGAGATGGCAGCGTGACGGATGCATGGCTGATTTAAGACTACATCCAAGCCTCGGTATTAGGGTTATATGAGTGGCTTTAAGGCGTCTACGTCTAAAAGTATAAAGAATATTCTTTAAAAGAATTTTTATACTCAGTTTTTAAGATTTGTACTTCATAATATATATATTTATTTATCATTTCGTGTCAAATCTGTATGAATTTAATAAATGCTTTACATATCAATTTAAATCTAATTGAATCCGTATACTACGAATCGAGATATAGTCATAGATACTAAATAAATGTCAAATCATTTCCGAGCTAAGCGCTATTGACCTGAATCAGTAGTTGGATATCGTAAACAAATCAAAATGTCTATTGAATTCAATTTCACACAATATATTTGGATAAATTAGGTTATTAAAAATATAGGGATTAATTTTTTGTTGATAGTAAAAGCTTAGTGACCCGCATTTGTATGTTTGTCCGTTTTGTACCTATATACTATGTAATTTAAATATGATTTTTACTAACACTTGCGTATTATTACTATTTTTCTATAATAAAATATATTTTACATTATACACACGAATTATTAAATGTTAATTTTTTGTATAATATTACGAAGTTAAGTGTTTATTTACGAAGCGTTAAAACATATCAGCTTTGTCGTTTTTGGGTAAAATTGAAAATATATATTTCCTGTCCATGTGTTATTCAAATTAACATTTTAGAAGATTTCTCAGGTTAAACAAAAACATTTAGTTGCGAGATTAGATTTCAATCGATTTAACAATTACCGCTGTTAACAAACTTAGATGATAATAAATTAAAAAAAAAAATGAACTTTTAGTAGTCACTAGTTTATTTAATATTCTAGACTTATAAACTCAAAGTATTATAAAATGTAAATAAACCTTTAATAAACAGTTTTTTTTCAATAGTCATAATTAAACAAATATCTGAATAGAAAAACAGACAGACTAAGGTCAGACATTTTTATAAAGTTTTTAAGTTCTCGTTACTTTAATATCGCATTCAAAATCATAAAATAAGTTATTCCCTCATATATTCCTTTGTAATAACGTTGACGCTTCATCCCGACATCTGTGCTTGCAGATTAAAAGTTCCAATATCACAATTTAATAAAGATAAGAGTACTTTAAATTCACGAATTATAATAAAATGATGGCCATGCATCTTTTGTTTTAGCATTTAAGTGACTGCGTGTATATAAATAAATAAAATAAGCTATACTATTGTTAATGTCATCGTAAAAGAAAAGTTTATTTCTGTTCTGGCTTGGAATACAAATAGTTTTTCCAAACTATAAACCCCAGTCCACATCCCAGTGACAAACACTTCCGGTAGGCCGGGTTATGCCTTTATTGTCTTGTTAGCAAACTGTGCTTGGCAACATTTTGAGTAATGTTACGGCTATAGAACTAGCGTTGGTTGGAAGTTGGACATTATTTCCTGTTTTACATATTTACCAAATGCCTTCTGTTTTTAAATGACTTCACGAAGAAAAAGCTTGTCAAATCTGATTGTCCGTTTGTTGGGCATATGTTACGCAATATCTTCGGGAATGTAAATTCAATGGTTATTTTTTATGGGAAATGCTGATCGCCGATTGTAGAGAAAAGAATATCTAATATTCTGTCGGTTATATGAACTTTTAAAGTCGTTTTATTTTATTTCTGTCATCGCTACATCATTGCCTCGATCTTTATAAGAATATAATGGCGTTTTTACGTATATGCCTTGTATTCGTGACTTTGAATAGGATTATTACATATCTTCCCGAGGGTGCCGTAAGAGCCGGCTAAGGGAAAAATACATTTGGGGTATCCACCACTTATCCATACGGTGGCGAAATTGTACCAACTTGCATTACTAAGGAGGGTAAACGTAGCGCTAGAAAAAAAAAAACAAACCCTCTTGCAATTTGTCAAATTGACATATTAGACCGACCCAAATAATTGAAATAAGAGCAGGCAGGATAATTATTTTGTTTTATGCTTATATCAAAAATATTATTACTTTTACGATATAGACATATTGCACTACAGAATTAGAACTGTATATATCTAGTCTTTTTTTTCATTTTAAAACAGTGGAAATGTCAATAAAATTTGCAAGAACTGTATTATGGTAAAAAAAACATTTTAAATAACTTTTATTTTACAAATTTAATAATAACTATTTAATAAAGCTATAATTATCATTTACAGCCCCAGGATGAATGTTTATAATGACATATTATGACATAATGTTTAATGGCTTATCTGTTCGTGTCACGCCGGTTAGTAACCAGCCAGTATTACCATGGGAAATGAAACAGCGAAATGCAGACGAAAGAGAATATTTGATAAACAATTACACTTAGGAGTTGGAAATGTTTTTCATGTTTTTGATTAAAGTGCACACGTTATAAAATATTTTGTTGAAAAAACATGCAGTTTAGTTTTTTTAGAATGGTCAAAACGTTTTGAAAAAACTGAATGTACTTTTTTGTTATTTTTAATGTCAAGCATCTTTTTGTCCATAAAGTTTTTGATAAGAAGAACTTAGACGGTCTCATGCCTATTATATACAGCCCTGTTCACTCAATTTCCGGTACGTATAGTACGACCAATATAAGTAAGGAATGAAATGAGCTGGTCAGACATCTGATACGATCTCTCAGAAAGGAGCAAGGAGGATTGAAAGCAAGTGGCAGAATACAAAGCAAGCTAGAAAAGTATTCAGCACTCTCACTCTCTAAACTTGTGTGGTACCTGGGTAAAGCTAGACTAAATTAAACTAGCTATAAATATCGGTGAAATAGCCCAGCCATATACTATGTGAGGTCCTAAACTTAAGACTTTTAAAACGTAATTATTATAAATGAAAGACTTACTAGTTTTCTACTAGGATTCTTAATTCATGAAGTAAAAATATATATATAAATATACATATTTATAATAGAGATATGGCTAAGATATACGTCACTTTGACTGAGCGAGCGAAGGCAATTGCTTTGACTACGACGAAAAAGCTTTTGTAATTTGAAAGGGGCTATATATACTTAGTCTAGCCATAAATACTTAAAAATAAAAAAATAATACGTTTGAATTTCGAAACTATCTTATTATACGATTGTTCATTGTGTTTTCTCATTTTGGCGCTAATACTTTGTACAATATTTTGCGATATTAAAATGGAGTGGGGTGATAAAGAGAACCGAATCACTGTGATTGCATTACACAAAGTAGGTATGAAGCCAAATGCAATTTTTAAAACTCTCCATACACTTGGTATTAGTAAAATGTTTGTGTACCGGGCTATTTATAGGTACAAAAAGACTTCTTCTGTTTGTGACAGAAAGAGATCTGGCCGTCCACGTAGCCGCCCACATGTTCGGCCGCCCTTATGTTCGCTCAGTCTCCGATGCACAGCACGACCAGTAACATTTATCTAAATAAAGTTAAAGAATATTGTTCGATTCTTATTGGGTAACCAATCGAGAAGAATCGAACCATATTCGTAATTTAATTTAAGAGGTTAGTTTTAAAAGATTTTAAAACAAAGCGATTATATATTTCATAATGATTCTGCAGCAGATATGATGATGTATGGCAAAATTACAAGCTATTTCAACATCATTAAAAATTCACCGGAAGTGCACTGACTGTAATATCGTTCATGTGATTTCAGTATAATTGAAATTACATGACACGTGTTTACTTTATAAGCGAGATATATAAAGCCTAGTTGAGCGGAACGAGGACAAACAACGCGTTCAGTGAGCCGGCGCAGCTTAGATAAGTATAGTAATTAATTGAATAATGGCGTTACTTGAGACTACCTGAATATAAATTAAGATGAAACCCTGTATTATAGGAATAACAGCAATAGCTTCGAAACGATTCGGGATTTTGGTAACAGAATGGAAGCAATTAAACATTTTTTTTTTCATACTGCATTTCTTAATCCTAGATCCTAAATATTCCGTCCATTAATAAAAATGTTCGTAACGAGAAAAACGAATATATAATAAATAATACTAAACTCATCAAATCGGGTAACGACACGGTAGCTCGGAAGGTAGAGTGAAGGGATCGGATTCCTTGAGGTCGCGGGTTTCAGTCCTGCCCGTGGTAATGATTATGTAATTCATTTTTATTCAAAAAATAAAATTAAATGTGTAACAATGATAATAACAAACATTTTTTTTATTATTTAGCTTAACAAGGTTACTAGAAGTCATGTCAAATAACTTATATTATTGCTCAGTAATTCAATTCAATTTCCTAATTATCGATACACGTGGTATCAGAAGCCTACCTAAGCTCTAGGATGTAAATAGTCCTCGCATCACAATGGCTGCCACGCAAGTTCCGGTAAAGCCGGACGCACCGGTCTCGCAAATTGACTTGTCACAACTGACCGTCTGCATTGTCGCAATGTACAAATGAAACAAGAAATCAGTAAGTGTTTTCGTCTCGAACATATTTATAGAGGTCATTCAATGGTATACGTCACGATACAACTATTAAAAATAATTGAGTTGAGTAACTTTTTCGTAGAAGTACCTACGCTTCAAGTTATGTTTATATTATTGAATATACTTTTATAATAAAATATATTTACTTCCAAGGATCAAGATTTATATGCAATATAACATTTTTAAATGATGAAATTGAAATAATATTTATTTCCAGACAAGTGAGTTCAGGTGCAGTAAGCCAAAATATTTAAAATGTAAGTGCAGGTTATATAAGTATTATAACATAAGCTTATATTAATATAATAATATAACGACAGTATAAAGTAATAAGTAAAGAAATTTAAATAAAATAATTAACTTAATGCATTTTTGATACATTTCGTTATTATTGTAAACATGAGCTTAAAGTTCAGTCAAAGCTGAGTAAATTAATTTATTGTGTATTGTAATGAATATTTTAACGTAATTTGGCAATTCATTTTTACGAAATCGTTTTTTTCCATAACGCACCTGATTTTAATATCTTTTTATGTATGTTGAAAACTTGAATATAATATATTTAGCGAGTAAAAGTAGTATTTTTTATTGTTTTAGAGTTTTGTATCTTTTTACGGATTATTCATTGGTGTAATTGTATTTATTTTACGACTAAATAGTATAGAGATCTCTATATTCAAATCATTATCTTATTCGCAGCGTAAATCACATAACAGATAACGCCTGATAGTCCAAATGAACACAAATTTAATAGCATTCAATAAACTCATAAACAGAAAACGGAATCATATCAAAGTTTATTTAATTTTGTCCCATACTTAATCAAAATCTCACGTAAAAGTTTCCGAACCGGGCAAGTATACGGCAATCCCAAATTTCAGTGATTTCCCCCGGGAGATATTAATGGAGCCGCAGCCGGGAACCAGACTTAAATAAAAAGTAAAGTAATAGTCTTTAGTCCAAGCCGAGAAAGGTTTTTCTATTGACTCAACTAGAAGTCACTTAGAGAAAATCAGGTCTTTAAGAAATGAAAATTTTATAAGTAGATCGGAGAGACGATGGAATATATATTTAAAAAAACATTAAAAGTGGGCTATTTTTAAAGTAGAGTGTCAGGATATTGTTTATAACAATAAATTATTTTAACATATATATATATATATATATATATATATATTAATTAATAATTAAAAAAAAGACGATGGAATATATATTTAAAAAAACATTAAAAGTGGGCTTTTTTTAAAGTAGAGTGTCAGGATATTGTTTATAACAATAAATTATTTTAACATATATATATATACATATATATATATATATATATATCGATATATATATGTTAAAATAATTTATTGTATCGATATACCTGAACATGTTGTGGCTTACCCAACCGCGAACTGTCTGGAGTTCGATTCCTAGCCGTAGCAAAACTATAGTATTGTATTATCTAGTGTTTCCGATTCCTATTGTAAGTGTTATCGATAATATCGATGGACTCACAAAACAAGGGCCTACCTCTTTGTTTCATTTATATAGATATATATATATATATATATATATATATATATTATTTTTATTTTCTAAATTTTTTTTCATTTAGAATTTTAATACATGTTATTATTTGACTATTGTTTTATTTTGTAGCATTGTGCTTTATTATTCCTTTTTCATAAAGCTATCCATATAATTACAGAATCCAGATTTGATCTTAACAAGTAATCTTTAATCTTTGAAAAGATAAGATATTCCCTAATGGATTATAATCAAAAACCCGTCATAAAATAAAATATAAAGATATTTTATTTTATGACGGGTTTTTACTGTTTTATACTGTTATTTTTAATGGTAATTTTGTACTATAAAAGTATAAAAAAACAAAAATTAATTAAACATCTACACCTATAATATAATTCTCTTCTAAAAGCTATTTAAAAACGCCTATTACGTTCTAGAACAATGAGAGCAATCATTCTTTTTCAGGTTCATTTCATGTTTCCGAGATACAGCCGACGATTATCGTTAAACTAAACTACCGCAATACAGACCGTTACGGATTATGAGTCTTACCTTACCTGAGGTTTAAAAGCGTATCATATTTTTTACCTTTAAACCATTTTACTAAAGATACTAGGACTGTATGAAAGCTATGTATGTGTGGGTTTAGAGATTTTCTTATTTGATGTTAGTGAAAATTTTAACTTTTTTTACTAAATGTTGATTGTATTAGAGATAAATCTTAATAATATAATGAACTAACTTAATAAGAAACTAAGCTCTGCTAATTCGAGTGGCATTGAACAGACGGATAAAAATAAATTGTCCGTATGTCTGCCATGATTCCGTAAGCTTGCGCATGCAAACGCATGCCTTTGTGCTATTATATGTTAAATTAGTATATCTTATATGTTCTTCTGTGTGTACATAAATGTTGAATAAATCAAAAATAAATAAATGTATCCATCGACAGCTGTTGATTTTGAGTTTCCTTGACAGTCATCTTAACCACTGGCTGGCTGAGAACTTCTTCTAGAATCTAAATATCGAGAAGTAAAACATGTGATCATGGAACTATTCTCACATTTAATTGTATTGTTGTATACTGTATACGTCCATTACATCGTAATTTGGCCTTACTGGTGCCATGGGCTATGGGTTGGCACTTTTCATGGATTTCGAAACCAATCAGGCAAAACCCTGATATAATAACTTGAATCGTGAATATTGCCGAGTAAATATAAATAAAATTATCACCATGGTTCACAAAAATTTAAATTAAAAAAAAACTTCAGTAATATCCTAAGTTATGTAAAATAGTGCTGGTTTGAAAATGTTTTTTAATTTTCTATTCAGCGATAAGAAACAGTAAATAAATTATGGGTTAACTTAATAATTATAATAATATAATTAATATCAGATTATTATATATTTTTTAAATATTGGTACACGAAAATACACCCAACAATAGAATAATTCACTGTTAACCAATTTTCACCAAATTTACAAATGAAAATAACGAACTAATGACTTGTAAATACTCACTAAATATTCAGCACTAATTATTTTACATTATGTATAACTATTATCCATTAACATTTAAACCATTTAAACCATTAAAAATTGGTAAGTTATCTAAGTTATTTCAGAATTTGAATAATTTAAAAGGTAGAAAAATACTAATGCCCTCATTCAGATTTTTTATCATAATACCTGTCATACAAACATATACACAAACAAACAACCAAACCCATTATCAACATGAATAGTTTAAGTACAAAAGATCATACAATTCTCGATTTAGTGATATATAAGAACTGAAAGGCGGAGAACAATTCAAATATAAATGGAATAGTCACGGCTATAATGAGAGCCATTACTGCGATATGAATGGAATTCGAATGATTTTCAACTAGATTGGATCTTAAGTTTAATATTTCACGTTATTAAAACGGATTTAGATATGTGTATACTTATTTAACAAATTATCTAATATTGTAAACAATTTTTATTTTCGGTATATAAAATCTTCACAATATATAAGTTTTTCTCAATTGAAGTAAAAAATAAGAAATATGTCGGATCTGTCGCGATAAAACTGTTATATACTGAAGACATATTTATCAAGGCGCGTCATGAAAGCTCAATTTGCAAACCGACGGGACGGTTTCTCAGAGATCGCAAGTTTGAGTCCTGCCCGCATTGATTATTTTTTCTATTTATAAAATTAATAAACTTAATATGTAGCCAATATTACAAACATAATGTCATCCAGAATTAAAAATATTTTTTTTATTTTATATACATATCTTTTATCTAACTATAAGCTCCTTGATAAACCTACGGCGGTCTATAAAGTTTTATTGATTCGATTGAATGCTTTTATTTCTGGAGCCATGTTCACACTCCGGACATGTTTCCAATGATATTATACGACATTGACTTACGAACAGCTTGAACTTCAAAAAGTATAAATAAATATATATATTTATGTAAATATATTTATATGGAAATCTTGATGAATGCTGGCAGTCTAGATTTAATCCATAAAAAACCAGAACCAAACAGGCAGACAAGACGATAGTTATATAAAAAAAAATTTTAAATATAAATCTTGAAGATGGATCCTGCAATGTTTTCATATAAAAAATTGAACAACCAGACAGATGATATTATTTGTTTTTTCAGATATGTTGCTACCCTTGAAGGTTCCATTGCTGAGGAAGAATGAAGAAAAGTAAGAATGAAATGTGCACAACCAGTTAATAAAACGAATCAACAACCAGTGTACCATAATACTTATATCGAAATATAAAATATTTTTTTGTCACTTTGACTGTCAAACGACTCTTAATCGTTAATTTAACGTTTCGATGACAGACGGAAAAAATCAGACTAACTACATGCTTATTGGATATTTTTTTTTATATATGAATATATATGTAAATAATGTTATTTATATTATTATGGACATAAATACTATATATTACATAAAAATATTTTTAACTTTTGATAAGAAAAGTACTATTATTATTCCTTATTACGCTTTAGTTCCTTATTATGTTTTATAATAATTGTTTTATTATTGAATTAGTTCTTTACTGTTTTATAGGCAATATTTTTATATTGTCTCATAATAATATAATTTATTATAATTTCGAAATATTTTACAATCGGCAATGCGAACACACTCTTATCTGAGTCTCGCATTCACAGATCAGGGCGAAATTAAAGCGAATACTAGGTAGCATTCGTATATAAGCTTTGGTAATAAGTAGTCTCAAAGCTTAAGTTAGGAACAATAAATGAAATCAAAATAAATCCTAACAATGCAACTAATTAATAAGCTTTATCATAAAATATTTCGAAAGTTATTTTACTTTATTTTACATGTGATTTTATCAAATGATTTAAAATAAACATCTTTAAATTTGTATAAAAGTAGTCAGTCGTATATTCTTTTAATTTATATATAAGTATTAGTATACTTAAAGGGTCTGATTAATAAACTAAACGGATAAACCAAAATGAAACGGCTTCAAGTCTATTCATTACCAACTATCGAGTCCACAACTAAATCCGCTCGGATATCGGGTTTGATTCCCCGTTTAAAGTCGAATAGGCCGGAAATCGATTGCTTTGGAAGCTTCACGTTCGAATTGTAGGCGAGATTTGGCGGAAATGCCATTTTTCTGGATATGCCCGCGGGTTATATTTTTATGATATCAGGTCAAGATGATTTTCTATAATAAGTATAATATCTACTATAAAACGATATAGTAAGTGAATATATTATTGGATTATACACACATATTGCGGTTTTAAAATCCATCAATACACGAGGCGATTTTCGCTGACAGCTGACAGACACTTCCATACAAACTAAAAATCGATTAACGGCTTCATATCTGTTGAATCTCAATTATGCATCACTTGACACTTCCACTCAATCTATGGCCGCGTGTCTGAACGTATATAACTCGCTTAATAGATTCGCTTCGGCTCACACACAGCTGACAACGTAATTTATTTATGAGTAAACACTGTGTATAAAAAAAACATTACTTGACGTGCTTATAAAATACTCATACATATATAATATACTGATATAATTTATATATTATACATAATGCTTATACTTACTTCCGATATATGTAGAGTTATTTTAAAATTTAACATAACCCGTGCATAAATCAATAAACGTTTATTTTAACCTTTAAAGATATCATTCGTACTTACAATAATCCGCTTACGCCCATAAATAACGTCACTTACCTGAAATAAAACGAAAAAAAGTATAAATGCATATTCATCCATCATTGCTACCGGACTTGACGCTATCATGGATCTGTACATTAGCAATCCCGATGCATTCAATTTTGAAGTATGAAAGTCATAAAACGTATTCAATTATCATTTTATTGATTACAAGAGAATTTTGATAGCGTCAGTGTTTTATGATACCTACATTTTTTTCTATCCGTTCTCGATATATCCATTACAGCTTTGATCTACGATAATGAGAATATAAATTGATAAAAATCAGAACTTTTAAAAGAAAAGGTCCATTTATATGAAGTACCAATAAAGTGTATTTTATTGCTTTTATTAAATTGATTTTATTTTACATTTGGCATGTAATTTATTATAATGTATTACGATACAATTTTATAAGTGTTACTTAAAATAAAACTCTAAGACAGTCATTATATTTACTTGATTAGTAATTATATTATAGATTTCAATGAGAGTTATTTTTTAAATTACTGTTATTTAAAGGAACAAAAAAATAATGATGACATCAAAAATAAACCAGACAGCTATAGTTTTGATTACCGCTAATCGATAAAAATTTTAACGTAAGACAAGTAGTTTCTGCGGTTAACTGACAAACCCTATTACTGTCGCAAGCCTCAAGCAGTTATCTATTTACAATTCTTCTTTCACTTTCAACTATAGAAGTATCTATTTAAGTTTGAACATCTCCCATAAATCATAAAAAAACTAAACTAATAATAAGAAACAAATAAAAATTTAAACGCTAAATTAACTTTGCATTCTTTACCCCTAAAATCTGAGAAATTTCGAGTGATGCCGCGGCGCGAAGCATGTGAAGAATAAATCAAAATGAAATCGCGCCGCCATGTCCCATTCATCATGTTATACATATTTCGTGCAACGCTTAAAAGGTTTACTTAAAGGCGGATATCTGATGCAGTAAATTTTGATATTTCGAAGAAGCTACGCTATAGACTCATGTATTTTTTTCATGGTATTCGTTTTTTATATAAATATTTTCATTTTTATAAATAAGGTAATGGAAGGTATAGTTGACAGGGAAGGCATTTCCGACAAATGAATTTAAAACTTCAATTTCAGTCATTTTTTTAGACCGGGTTTATTGGAAACTTAAAAAGTACACATTGAGGCCTAGAACCACCTAAAATTGTTCTTCAAAAAATATATATATTTTTTCCGTAAGCTGAAGTTTAAAATTCATCTGTCGAAATCACCTCCACTGTCGGATATTTCTCCCATCACCTTCCCAACCCATTTTTTTTAAATAACGTATAAAATTTATTTATTAAACATTGTATATAAGTAAAGTACTCTTTCGACTTCATTACAAAAGTCTTAAAATTTAACCTGGAATTGTGGAATTATTCAGGTACAATTCCGTATTAATTCAGTTTGAACATTCATAAAGATTTGTTAGGCGTTGATTGGGGGAATTATGTTTTGAGGAACGAAATCGCATTAGCTAATGCACTAGCCATGAAGATGAGTATCAAGTTTGTGGAAGTAAGCCGACTGGAAGTGCTTTGTTGCTTTAGGGCAATGTTTAAGTATAATAGAATTACATCTCCGAGTTACGCGACAGCCACCTCTGCCCCTCTGTCTGTAATCTATCCACTCCCTTGTTAAGACAACTGTTATCAAATATGTATCATGTAAATATTTAGTTATCCAAAAAAATATAAATATACAATCAAAAAGCTCTTTATTATTTTATCAATAACATCTTGTGGTTTATTAATTTCATAAATCATATTAAGGTTTTTGTTGACAAATAAAAAATTAGGTTTTAACTGTTTTTGAAAGATTATCGCTCAATGGTATAAAATGGGGGGTAATGTCAAGATTAATATTTAATATTATAACTATATTTTTGGACCATAATGACTCATACAATAAATATATTCTAAATGTCATAAACTGGCTCCTAAAAAAGACGTTATACCTTATTTATATCATAACTCATTTAGTTTTTTCAATGACAATACACTTATATATATAAACTAATAATCAAAATGGGACATCAGATAACTGTGAATTTCTCTTTGTATGTAATTATATATAATATAATTCATTTCTAGGTATTATATTTCCTCAACAACCACATTAGCCAACTACCAACCAAATAATGTTCAGTTATGGTCGAAAATTTTCAGATTCCGTGTAATTGTGATTTACTCGTTGCAACGAATTTGATATGCGATAAAGTTATCGTGGATCGTCGGGTTCTGAAAGGTTATTACTGTTATTTTCGCTGAATATATACGAAATATTTTGTTCTGTGCTCTTTAATAGGGTTTTAAGGGTGTGAAGTACATTATTTACGTTACTTTTATATTTGTACAACCTTGTCATATTAGTTGGAATAAAAAAAAATATACGATAATTGTGCTAGTAAATAATTTTATCAAATGTAAGTGATAAGACTTTATATATTTTTTAAAATGATCTTAATTTTCATAAGAATCTGAAATGTATATAATTCTTATACAATTTTCAATTAGAACAACCGAAAGCAAGTTTGAAATTAAATTTGCAAATGAATAATAACAATTTGAAAGAACTCAACGTAATAAAGCTTTAGAATTACATTCGTTTAATGTAAAGCTCAGAATTATGGCAGTAAATGAAACGATCGTCAAAATTATTGTAGCAAATGAAGCCTTCATAATTCGTGTCAATTTGGCACGACAATTATACATTCTGGGGCGAAGTAATAGCCTCAATACACCATGAGGACAAATTACCACTTTTTGATGTAGTGCGAAAAAAATATTTCACTTTTATGTAACAATTTAACAACGATTCGTTTCATAATTCTTGACATATTTAAAGCTTTCGCTACTGTGTGATTTTTAAATTTAGTTTGTTAATACTAAATGTTCAATAACTTTTTATTGAAATTATAAAAATATAAAGCCGTAAATATAAATTGATTTCATTGTGTATTGATTAATACTTATCATAAATAAGATAAACAGTGCTGATTATGCCAGAGAATATTTAACCCTTATTTATATAAACGCTACGTAAGCGTTAGAAAATGAGATCATGACCGCATTTATCCAACTTTATGATGCCCATGATACGAATAGATAGTATTGCCGTATTGTGGTCTAGTCTAGATACCAGTTATTCTAGATTCAAGTAATCAGGGTATTAGCTAGTTTTGAATATTCTCAATTAAAGATAGATAGAGATAGATAGATATATTCATATAACAGATATTTTAAGAGAGTTATCTTTGTTATTTCTAAATCCTCATCTTCATCTCATTTATATATATATATATATATATATATATATATATATATATATATATATATATATATATATATAATTGAGATATGTTAGTGATAGCTTAAAATAAATATACGTTTTGTCTAAACAATGATTTATTTTTGTAGGTACTACGATTTGATAGTCAAATTAATAAATTATATATTCATTAATCATTGCGGTAGGGATAGATAAAACATCAACTTTATATGTTAATATTGAGTTGTTTTTATTATTAATTTCAACCATATTTGTTTGTTTGTTACATGTGCGTGTTGTATCCCGTGGATATAGCTTATAAGTAATAAATAATGGTGCAGCCCCCACCACCAGCTCCAGTGGCTAGACGTGACGCAAGCGGTACGTGCTGGATGGTAATTGCTTATTATTATTTATTTTAAGACTGAAAACAGAAGGTTCAATGAAATGTTAATGTGTGGAAACTATGCAGAAGCTTATGGTTAAAATAGACTTATTTGTATATTAAAGTACGTGCTTCAATTAAATTATATAAATTATGTTTACGTTAACATTTATTTCGAATCAAGTTTTAGAATTTTTATACCTAACAGATGATATTATATTAAAATAGAATAGAACATATATCAAATCCTTGTTTGAATATACCTTTCAGATGTTTTCAAGTTGTTTAAACAATATTTATTAAAACAATAGTTGTTTTTTCAAATATTGTTTGGATGTTATATAAATGAACGTAAAAAGAAAAAATTGACACAGCAAGATATTTTATAATTGGAAACATACTTCACATATACCTACTTAAAACTTTATAAAAATTAAATATACTAAACCATAAATAAAAATGAAATGACAACCACCACTGTTAAATTTGAAGTCTTTGGAGAGAATGGCTTTGATCACAACCTGACATGACCAAGGCACTTCCTCAGCAACAGGGTTGAGGAACAAGCTACCACAGGAAGTGATTGAACCAAGCACTAATAATAATTCTATGAACAAACTAAATTTCTTCAAACGACAAAATTCTACCATGGATATACACATAGCACCAAATGGCGCAGCTTGATAGAATAACCATTTTTAATGACTCCATAGTGTACGATTTTTATTATATACCATTATTTTATTTATATGAAAAATTTATACACTTCATATAAATTGAAAATTATTTGTAACAAATGAAGTGAGCCCTCGCCAATCCCATTTGGACATGTGTACTCCATACAACTTTTTGTTCGAAGCGAATTCAATCCCCGGCACTTTGATTGCAGTCCGACACTTTTAAAGTTAACTTATAACATTTTTTCATACAAATAAATATAGCTTCATTTTTTATATATCAGAATTGGTTTAATAACCGTGTGCTAGAATGTTCGTTTTATTATTATGCCTCAGAGTTATTTGACTTTTCATAACAAAGTACTTCACAATCTTACATACATTTAAATACGAAAATAGCTATTTACCTATTATTATATAGATTGCGTATCATTTCGTGGTTATGCCCAAATAACAATTATCAATGTATGTATGATAAATGTATCTTATGCATAATGTAACATTTAAAATCACGGCACAATATGCATTTAATTGCGATAAAATTTCAATGGGACACAATCTGTGTACAGTTAAAGCTGAAATGGTGTTTCAGTAAATGCCATGTGTAAAAAATATGGGAATAATTTTCACCAATTGAATGCTTGAAAAAACGTTGTTCGCACATTAATACAAATGATACAAAATGGTTGACCGTGACGCCATCTGCGACGTGGTTGTATTTAAAAGCTTTTAATTATAATTAAATATTATTATTATGAGTACTTTTTCAACAACTTGTATAGTCTTGATATTAATATTCTGAATATTCAAAATATTACGCAGCAAAAAATGTTTTCTATGAACATGGATGAACCTTTGATTGAAGATTTAATTGATTTCTTCAAATAATACTAATAATATAAGCATTGCTAAATATTATTATAGGAGGAATCAATTCTGATAGCAATGGAAAAAAGAATAGAAGATATGGCTTACGAATAGCGCTTTTTACAATAATCCATTAGACAAACGCTGTAAGCAAACAGAACAACGGAATCCTATGAGTAATCGACACCGCATCTGCTGCGAGCAAGTAATAACAGCGATATATTACTTTAATGCAATTTTTAAACGCTATTTTCTATTCAATATCTTGTATTGTAAAAATCCAATTACAAAAATGAAAGACACTTATATTAATAATTCATTCTTTACCCCAGTTACATTCACCGTTGAATTTAAAAGTAATAAAAAGGAAACGAGCTTCGACCAACCCTTAAGTGTATCGGTCAAGAATAAATAGAAACGCTTAGGGGTACGCAGCCCGTTCGTTAAGAATTTATTCATCGATATCTTTCGCTTCTAAGGGTGAGCAGATACGTAGTATATTTTTTAAACGCAAAAATACTATTTTAGAAATCATTTTAATTTTCATTATTGTTCATAATTTTTTTTTCATCTTAAATTCCTATTTGAATGAGATAATTATTTGTAAAAAGGTTGGATTAATAAGCTTCTATACTAGTAAATTAAATGTTACACTTATAAGATTTTGACACATACAGTTTTAACTTTGAAACTGTATGTTTCAAAATGTATGTCTTTTTACTTCAAACATTTTTTAATCACACATTACACTTATAAAACGTCAGACTCTATTTGCTCGGTTCTAAAGGGTGGGTCGATGTAGAGCTCTTTGGATTATCTATTAACTTATTTATATAGATATATTTTTTTAGTATTGATAATTGAACTAGTCATCATTGATATGTGAAAAACATTGAACTCTGGTATATGTCGTAAAATAACACTAAAATAATTAAACACGATACTATACATTCCAATACGCTCTAACATTTACAAAAGCTATTAAACCTTTAAGCGTTAAAAATAATAACGATTATGTTATAATTTTCAAACTAAGTGTGCAAACCGACAACACCTTGGAAGTGGTTACAGTGAAGCAATATGTTCAAAATTGTTATCAGGTTGGTTATTAGCAGGTCTCCCTATCTTTGACATATCCCATGCGTTGGATACAAGAACGCATACAGGCTTACACTCTTTTTTTTTTCTTATCCTATTATAATGTAGTGATATAATTGGGTAATTTATTGATAATACAAATTACTTTGCTAAAAAAGGTTTTTTTTTGTTCTATTGATTCAAAATTTGTCACAAGTCATATTACTTAATTATTAATTATATATAATATAAGTTATCCAATGTACAAAATTTATGTTTTAAATGCTTCTTGTAAACATGTGTACATAAATAAATAAATATATAAATAATTTTACGTTCATCATAATTATATTTACACATAAAAATAAAATAAATAAAAATATCTTAAGTAAAAGGTATCCTTTATAATTAAGAAAATTAATCACACCTTTGGGATTTCTATATTTATATAATTATATAATTTTTTGACATTTGGTTCATAATAAAACATCTTGTGGCATTTAGAAATTTGTAATGAAATTTCACTTACGTTATTCCATTAAATTTTTATTAGTATACTGTTAAGGTTCAAACTCTTATATTGTAACAATGCTTTTCAAGAAGAGAGTTCGAAATTGTAAGAGACGTACTGACAGTGAATGGTTCATTGGGGAACGAGAGTTATACCTTAAGATATATATATATAATTAAGTTTTTATACAAAGATATATCTTGATTGTAAAATAAACACGCTCCTGGTTGGAAACAATCTTAATTCAAAGTCTGTTAGAAGTGGTAAATATTGCTGAAACACAAAACTGTATATAACTTAAAAGCTATATAGGGCTTTGTAAATACAACAGTGGAATTCAATAAAATCCATGTGTTAGCTGAAAATGGACTCAAAGTTTAGAACGGGTCAAGGGTATATCGTATTTAACTATTTTTATTCAATTGTTTATTTCCGTTTTTTATGTTAGTTTACATTGTAGGATATAAATTTTAATATATTATTTTAATAAGCTTATAAAATATTATTATAATTATTTATAGTATAAATATCTAATAAAAGTTAATAAAACAGTCGTAAAAACTCTTTTAAACCACATTAAAACCCAGTTTTTTATATACAAATTAAGTAACAAGACATTTTCAGCCGTCTCTTCAAACATTTTTTTTTATTTGAAATCCAACGCTCCGACAAAAGAAACAAAAATGGCCCGCGAACACTTTGAATTATTAATGTTATTGTAGAGAGATTCTTGGAAAGCATTTTCTGTATTATTTTCATTATTATCCGACTTAAATGAAGACAGAGGTAATAATTCTGTCTTGTGGGATACAATTACGACGTTATTATTTTTAAGGGTCCAGAGTTTTTGTAAAAATTGTATATTTTTGACAAAACAAAGGACACGCTCCTTGTAGCTCGTTATTGTACGTAATTATTTTTTTGGAGAATAGAAATATAATATTTAGTCTCATAAAGATATAATTTCAAAAGATTTTTTTAACCGACTTAAAAAATTTTTTAAAAAGCTTTACAATTTATGTGAGTGTGTGTGTGAGTGTTTGTGTGTTTTTGTGTCTGTGTGTGTACATTGTTGTTTTAAAAGTATAAGATGAAATTTATTAAATCGCTAAAATTGGATTTTTATGAGTATTACATGCTCTATGGTAAAAGTACGTATACCAAAGTACAAATTAAGTTTTAATTTTAATTTTAAGTTATTGTCTATTTTCAAAATCCGTTTTTATTTTCTTGTACCTTAGTTTAGTAATTTTTAGCTTGTTTTGTATTTATTTGTTACGGTGTCTAGGATATTGGATATCGGAAAATATTATGACTAGGTTTCTTCAGACAAATAAAACATATAGGAAAATAGTGCATTGATTTGCTTTCACTCATATTTCTTATCACAGCACTTTTAAAGTCGGGGTTAACAAGTGAAATATATATTAATATGTATATTTATATATCCAAATGTATAAAAACATACAATTATAAAAGCTCCGTCTTTTGAATTACGAGTACATTGTTTGATATAGTTAGATAGTAAAATATAGAGAACTGTGACTCAAACATCTCGACCTTATTTGCGGCTAAATTATTCACAACTTCGTAGGCATTGCTAAGTACTAGTCCATGTAAAAATTGAATTAAGCAAATATTTAATTTACTATAACTATATTACATTTTGTAGAAGTTATAGTAAGAAATAATTAAATGAAAATTAAATGTAATCATAACTGTACATGAAATGATATTGTAATATTGTAGTTGAAATAAAATATTTGCATTGCTTGAGCAATAATTATTTGTCATATAACAAATAATAAGTAATAATATTAAAGATCTAGTAAATCTCTAATGAAATCATCTATACAAACATGAAAGCTGTGATTTCTAGGATAGAGTCCCATCGCTTGTGTTTGCTCTACGATAAAACTATCAGTATTGTTTTCTGTACTCTATTTATCTGTCATCTATTTCGGCAAATACAAAATCTATCGCCAACATTACTCAAACTTTTGAAAGTACATGCTACTTGCATTGCTCTTAAAAGCAATAACTCTACAGCATACGACGATATAAAATATATCCTTACAAAAATGACCATTGTAAGACTTCCACTCAAACGACTGTTCAACTACACAATACTCCCAGATTGCAGACAAATGGTCTGAAAAGTGATGTATAAATATGATGACGTGATAATTCAGATACTTATATATATTTATCTTAATAGTGAGTCTCTGATTATAAATTAAAATATTTTTATTAATTGCTCCTAAACGGCTGCATTACTTTATAAAAACTCACAAGAAATAGATTATTCAATTCATGTGTAATAATATTATATTTTTATAGTTATTTATTATTGATATATTCTTTATTACAAACACAAATACATATAAAAGTAGAACAAGCCGTCTTAACGCCTGAAGGCGATTTCTTCCAGACAACCTTAGTTTATCAAAAAACTAAACATTACTAGTAAGCATTTTAATAACAAAGGACAATAATGTAATTAGAACTCCGTTAGTCTGACATTATTTTTGAGTGACACTTACTAAATATTCCACTCTATTTATATTATATAAATTTTACTATTCTCGTGATCCATAAAAGATTTCAAACACACATATAATCTCCTTACAGTTAAGCTCAACTTATAGTGTAACTGTTTCCTTCAGTTAAATGTATACAATGAAACAAAGTTTGTAACAAACGGAACGACATACAAATTTATCGTCTCTCGCACGGATCTCTAAAAGCCACTGACGTACTCTTTTGTTCGTGCAAATGGCTGCAGAAATTGTTCTTTGTGTTTATTTTATTTACAATATCTGGTGTATTTTAAAATTTAAACTTAAAAATAAGTTTAGGAATCATAATCATATCGGAACCGATTTAAATCATTAGAACCAATGGTTTAAAAACTTTTTGAGAATTTAGGAATAAAAAAAAGCCAACCCAAAATATAAACAAACGTTAAAGACGTTAAAAGACACGATTTTCTTAACTATTTACTAAATATTTTACCTCCGACTTCATTCACACCCATTTAAACGCAACATAATATGTTATATTTCAATTAGATAAGATTCTCTATCTAAACCTGAAAGAGTTGTCATCCGTGAAAAAGATTAATGAATAAACATACAGACATAATTCCAACATTTATACTATTAGTTAAAGAGGTAACACAAACAAACTAATGACGTCACACCTCATTACCTTCAATTCACACGTAAAGTTAACAAATACACGGTATGTATTCGTTTGTAGAGCAAATGTTTTGAAACTAGTGATTCGTTTGAGCTTAAAGTATATAATTTATAATAATGTTCATAAATAATATTACAATATATTTAAATCGTATTGGGTTTTTGTGTGTTCATGCTTGTATATCTGTTTGCATGCTTATTGAGTATCAGAGTCCTCCGCATTGATTGTTTTTAAAAACAATAGTTTTTTTTTATACTAACCTCTTTTAAAGAAAGGAATCGTTCAATGCTCCGAGAAACAACGTAATAAGTTGATACTGTTCTTTTAAAAATAAGAATATTCATCGAAACGTCACATAAACAGTTATTTGAATGTTTCAGTTATATCGACTTCGTTTGACATTTCCTTTATTAGTCGCGCTAGTTCAATCAATAGGTCATTTGAATATTATTATATTTGTGAATGGAACACACGCAATAAAGCTTCCTGGATATATTTAAATAATACTTTAACGCTTATTTATAACGAACTAGTAACGAGATCGGAATACGTATTTATTTATTTTGTAAAAAAGTTTTCGTTTAGTACCTTCCTGCGTTTTAAATGTCTGAAAGCCGGATGTTCAACTCCTCTCCCTCTCTGTATCTTACTTTTATTCATCCCTCCCTATTCCTCGACCCAACACATAATATCTTGAATTAATTTATGATCTCAGCTTGATTGCACAGTGAATTAAACACCATCTATATCCATACTCGTAAAGATATCCAGAGAAGCATATACTTACTTATTGGAAAAATACTATAAATACTATTTTGAAATTTACGAACAAACCACATACACAATTCAGGCGGTACTTCAAACACGGAACACTCTTTTCAAGTTTGTTAAAAACAACTTAGCATTCAGCGAGGATTCGCTAAAGGAAACGAAAGACGTCCATATAATTGTATTACGAGATCTCGGGCCTAATTTGTGTATACGAGAAATAAAAACTTTTCTTTTGAAAGATATACCTTGTTTATCGCTTTCTGTTCTTGGAATGGACTGCTAAAGTTATTTTCATTTGCGAATATTTCTTATTCTTTCTGACGTTTTGTTTCTTTATATCTTCTAGCGTTATGATAAATACCATTTTTTATACATGTGTAAGTGTAGTCTACTGTTAGGTGGTTCTATAAAAAGTCATACCAAAAGTGTTTCATGCTTACTACTTTATATTCAAATTTAATTATTTTATAGTTAATTTACATTAACCAGTAACAATACACTAACGTAGTTAGTGTAATTGTCTGTTACTGAAAGTAATTTCACAACATTTCCACATAAAAAAACATAAATTTCAAGCTTATATCCAAATAAATACGGGTAAAGCAGTCACGCGAGCTGTCACTTTAATTTTCATTAGTGCATGTTTGTTTGACCGATGTTATAACAAGCTTTCAAAGTTATTGTCAATTTAATTGAAACTACAGTTTTAAAAGAGTTTAATAAAGAATATTTAAAATACTTTGAATTATTGTGTCTATAAGGATAATATAATATTGGTGGAGTTTGTATTGTATTCCTAAGAACTAGGATGCAAGTTAAATTTACATATAAGATGTAAAAAGATATTTATATGTTCATTCTAGTTCATTTACCGGATGGTAAGACAAAAGATGACAACATTTTAATTTGCACTTATCATATCACATTGTCCGACCTCTAACGTATAAGACGTTAGAGGTCGATTTAAAAATATTTACTTTCGGACAGAACGGAATACAAAACTGTGTTTTACGTAAGTATAATCACATAACAAAAAACCTTTAATTATATATCTTAAATTAATATATGAAGAACGAGTGGAAGGGCTTAAAAAGGATTTTAGTTCCTCTGCATATTGCATAAAGATTTTGACGACAGACTTTCAGTCTAATGGACTAAGCTACTTGTGAGTTTTAACGGTCTTTACTTACAGCTAATGTCGCTTACAAAATGCCTCGCAAATGGTGCTTACTAAAACATTAAGTGAAATGAAAATATACACTGATTACTTTAAGTGTTTAGTTTTCAAATTGTATTCTATTACCGTCTTAAATTAATCTGTGCTAAATTCGAATTTAGAAAATCAGTTTTAGATTTTTTTGTATAGATAAAATTAGGTTTCATTATATTTAATGGTACTATGAGTAAGTAATATTCAATATTCTGATATGGAAATGATAACCACAGAGTAATGCGGGCTATTTACACTTCATACGTTCTCTTTACTCACTAAATATTGACGAGCGTTCTATTTAGTAAAAGCCCAAGTTCCTAATCGAACTTTGTGCATAAACTAAGAAAGTTACCCAACTATTTCTAGCTCTTAGTGCTCATGTGCATAGACAACCAACTTAGGTACATGTATATTGAATATTTAAACTGGTAACCAATATTTTGTTGGTTTTGGGCCAACCTTTAGAAATTGTGAAATATAATAAATATTTGTAACATTTATTTATTCTTTACTGTCCAATTAAAAATGGGAGCACTTAATGATACAAAACACAAGATAAACCGAGGAAAAAAAGAATAATAAAATGAAAATAAAATGCCAATAATGGCATAAACTTTGTAATTTCATTTATATCTTTTTAATGATTGGCGTAAAAGAAAATTGCCGTCAAATTTAAACGCCCTAATGGATTGGGTTGGGTACGTAAGTCAATCAGTGTCCACTTTAGCGTCATTTGTGAAATATGGATTTATAGGCATAGGTAATAATATATATCGACGTAACATTTCAAAATCGGTTCGCAAATTGTTGTTTCTAGTCTGATAGTTTTACTTGCGTCAAAGCATACGATAAAATGACGCATAGTAGATATTATAAATCATTTAAGTTGAATAAAAGCTGCCACTTTAGAGTATTGCAAAATTTTGAGGGACCACTATTCAAATATCCTAAAAAAATTAACAATATTTTGACCATTCAGTCTATTATACTAACAACTTGCCTGTTTGTTAATTCAGTTCGAAATCAAACCAAGCCAATTCAAAACTAATATTGGTTACCAACCAAAACAGACCTCAACAACCAACCAGAACAAAACTAGCTTTTTGCCTAATTCTAAATCACGAGGACAAAAACCTCAACCACCCCAAAGTTAAAACAAACGAAGCGTTTAGTAAGTTTGCCCTGATTCTGTGATTCAGTCTGAATGGCCAAAAATGTTAGGGATGCATTTTGCGGTCCGGTGACGTATGCAATTTCTTATTTAGTCTAATTTCGGGTTTTAGGTGCAATCGTGCAGAAAAACGCAGAATTACAATATTCAGACTTATAATATGTGTACTAAAGATTTTTATAAGTCATTTTCTATAAATTTAAATAAATATTGAAATATTTTATTAATCTACATAGCTAAGTAAAATTAAATCCAAGCATAAATGTACCGCTCATTTTTTTATTTTCTTCTGTATTGTAAGGGTTATTGCTAAAATTATTTTATAATATTCAAGTATTGCTTGAAAGTATTACTCTACTACAATTTCTTTTTAACGATTAGAGATAAAATATTTGCATATCATCTTTGAAAATAAGTCATCAATGACGAAACATTATAATAATATAAAAATAGTACAAAATGAATTAATGAAGTGAATGAAAACTTATAATGTAGCTAGTATTTTTATATGTTATAAATAATACCCATAATACGAGTAAGTAACAAAAACTCTTTGTCATTGAAGAGTAACTGTTGTAGATCTCTACCTTTGTAGATCCGGACATGTATACAGTGTATCATATAAGACCATGGGCTCTAGAGATCTTAGAGATAAGTTAAGCCTTTGTATACTTTTTATCATTTTATATTTTTTACGTCTTTTGTAAGCTTTTGGAAAATCAATATATAAATAAAGTGTTTGTGCAATATTTTATAAAAATAATAAATATTATTTATTTTTAAATAAATATAAATCGGAGTATTAACTTTAGTAGCTCCAGGAATAGAATTTACAGGAACTTAGTCACTGAGAAACAAAAGTGTATCTACTTTTTTGATGGAGTCACCAAACCGGAATCACAAGATTTAAACGTAAAAAAGTAACCGAACATGTTAGTTATATAATAAATTCAAAATTATCTTTATTCCAGTAGGCATTTACATGCACTTTTGAATCGTCAATTACATTACATTAAAAAATTTCAGTATGTTAGTCCGTGAGTAAGCTACCACCAGCTCGGAATGCGCCTCTGCTGAGAAGAGCTGGCCAGAAACTCAACAGTTGCTCTTTTAAAAACTATTTAACAATGTTTGTTGAATATACATTAGAATATCTTATCAATATTGCATAATTTATAACATTTTTATTCGTGTTTTTATTTTATAAGTCTTCCGTCATTACAAGTCACTGACGTAAAAGTTATTAGCTTGTATTCACAATGTTTTATAATTGAATCTACGAAGCAGTTATAAACAAAGAAATTGCTTTTTGATTCTCGGTTTATGACAAAGAAAAATTGTATGCTCTTGTAAATTATTTTCCTTCTTTAAATACAATTTTTGATAAAAAAAGGTTGTTGAAGATAATTTGTCCATTTCAAGTTTTTTTTTTAACCAGTTCGTATCAGACTATAAATGTTATACCTGGAATACCTGTTATACCGGGTATACCTGTTATACCTGGTTTGGAAAAACATTCCATACCTGTTATACCAAGTTTGGAAAAACAATATTTGCTTTTCTATACATACTAGTAAAACAAACTGCATCAATAAATATCTCTTACAGTGTTGTTTTGAAGGTAACAACGACGTAGCGTTAGAAATGAAAGATGTTTAGAAATAAATATATATCTATCTCTTTCACTCCTCTTAATTATTTTGAGATATACATTATATTAAAATATAACTTTATACCTGAAGAAGTGAATACACTTTTTTTCTCAGAAATTTATATCTAAATTTTATAAACTTATATAAATAATAAATACTATATAAATAATAAATACTATATAAATAATAAATACTATATAAAGCTAATATACTCAAATACAAAATATATAATCTTTTTCTTCGTTCGTTCTTACGTGACGTAAGACGAATGTACGTTATGCCTTGCGTAATGTGAAGTTTAAGTCTATTGTATTTGCTCACTGCAAAAATGAATGATTTTTGTAAAATACAGTGAGTACTAAGAATATTGGATTTGTCTTTAATTTTGGGATTGTTTATTCAAATATTATGTTTAATGATTATGAATTATAATTAATTATAGGATGGTCTTATACAATTATATGTTCTTTGTATCGACAAAAAATATGTTTTTTGAGGTCAAAATTTACTTTCAGGTATTGTCATCTCATATTCACCCAATTTGTTACCCAAAACAATGACTATGAATGTATTATACCTGTAAGCTTATCTTAAGTCCAGACGCAGTAAAAATAATATAGCATATACTAAATGTATAAAATAAATACTATTAAATACAAAAGTTTTCATGGAAGCTTAGCATAAGCTTTTACCAATAAGCACTATAAAATATAAATTCATATTTCCTATATGGATTGCAATAAAACAAATAAAAAATGCTAAAAGCAGACGATTGTATTCAAAATCATAAATGTGAATGATTTTCACACATTTCAGTTTCCACAAACGATATGCAAACAGAATTAGCGTATTAATCATCAGCTATTGACACTCATTAGATATTCCGGCAATCAATTATAGTCTTTATGCTAATAGCTTTTAGTTCATTTTAATGTAATTGTTTTATAATTCAGGTTTATTGGTGTTACCGTACATTTTAGTTATGACTAATAATTTGCCATTCTAAATGCTTCTAATGCATACATTTAGTTCAAATTAACGATTTATGAATTAATTTGTATTGTAAGCTTTTTTTAATTACTTTTATTTCCTATATATTAGTTTTATTTTGTAGGTACTGATTCCCAAATTAAAAACTAATACCTGGGTGAGCCTCGGGTAGACTTTTGTCATTTTACGGTAGAGCTTATAAAACTTATGTAGTTGCGATAGTCGATTTATCTTTTGATAAAATGTAAGTTTTTTTTAATATTTATTTACTACTCCAAACATTCTATTAATATAATTAATTAATGATTTTGATTTCATACGTACAGCCATCCTAAATACATGGTAATAACGAATACCTATAAAATTTACATATTGACTCTACTTTAAATATTTGATGCGAATTGGGTCCATAACACTTTGCAATAGGAAGGAAATCGGCTTGAAGGTATTTTAGTAACTTCACCGCGATTTTAAATCCGAAGCGAAATAAAAAGGTTACCCCCCATTATGTGGCACAACAATACCTTCAAAAGTAGCTGGATAACATCTGCAACATAATAATAAAAGGTAACTGGATGGTTTCCCGGATAAAATTTTATTGTGTAGCATCGACAAAGGATTTGATCTGGACAAAAGTCGGATCGCGTCTGGTGGAATAATTTGGATGTCTAAGCACGAAATTATTGTAATTATTTTAATGTCATGGAAACGTCTGATATTATTTTTTATTTTGTTTTGTTACCAGTCGCTACATTTATTCGTAATGCTTAACACTTTATTTGTATTGATCATTGTTTTGATGAAAATTATTATTAGTTACACTAAGAAGATCGTGGATGCATGCGTATACTAAGTGACGAAAAAAGGTGATACTGATTTGAATTTATTTTACATTTTATAATTCGTTCTTAGGACATTCATTGAAAATTTATGGACGTTTCAGGAAAGTATCTCTGTGAGAGTAACCTTTATAATGAAATATATGTAAATCATTCAGACAGGTCGTGAAAAGGCCTTGTTCGGTACAAGACAAGTCTTTAAACTATTCCATTCCTTTATATAACAAATTCATTGTTTTTGTGAAGTTGGTGTGAGTAGAACACTTTGCCCCAACTAGGAAATGGAAGCCGGTAGACCGCGTAGACAGCTATAATTTATGGTTCTAGTACAGATGGCGCAATAGATTACCGTGTGGCATATTGTTGCACACCATTCTGACGTCTACCACAAAGCAACAGAGAACAGTATTGTGTAAAAAGTATCGGCGCGTCTTCCGCTTGTCTAGGTTAGCTGCAAGACACGCTATTTTCATATTTATTACGATGTGTTTACGTGTCATATTAAATAATCTTTGATTATTTTAAAGAAGTACAATGCCCATAATTAGTAAGGGTAATAATTTAAATAAGATAAATTTTTCTATAGTAAAAAAAATGTATCTGATCATTATATACTTATAAATTAGAAGTCTAAAAAATCATTGAACATCAACATTTTTTAATTTTAATATAACCAACGTTTAATAAAAACATACTATATATAAACAAACATAAAGCAAGCAAGAATATCATGAGCTTCCTTATACTTTAATCTTACATTTTACGAAAACATATTTTACGAGAAATTTTTCGGGCTTGACGCTGGAAGCTGACGCGGCCTTAAGAATATTGAAATTTTACGTAATTTCTAGAAAAATCCTTGGCGCAAGTCTCGATTCATATTCGGTCACTGCGCTTTAAGTCATATTCATAGTCGGTGGTCTGTCCCCACTCACACTGCCTTTTTGATTAAGAGTCGCATTAAAAATCTTGAGCGCAGAAATAATAGGTTCACCTTAGGAAAATGTCGCCCACATTAAATTTCTTTGCTAAACAATAAAATAAACTTGATATATGTATTTATTTATTTTTCATTTTATAATATAAATAAAAATATACTGACGAAAATTGAAATATAATAACCAAATTAATAAATAGGTGACCAAAATAATAATATAGGTGATCGCAAAACCCTCGTTGTAAGAATTTTTATTTGTTTGTCTGTCCGTGCGTTCTAGTATAACGCAAAAACTATGTCAATGAAATATGGTTATAGTTTCTAGACAACACAGGATACAAAACTATTGAACCTTTTAATTTTTCCCGGGACATCCCAAAAATAATTAGGCCTGAAATATATAAAAAAAAAACTAAAGAGTGAGCTGGTAGCATGTGATGTGGTGTTGGCTTATAATTGAAGTTTAAGTAAACTCAATCGTATCTCCAGAATTATTTCAAATTTTTCACGCAAACACAAAATTTGTTTTGGAAAGGCCATAAATTCCTAAAAAGGTTGCACTTATATAATTATTAAAATGTAGGTCATAATATATCGTTTGTTTTTTATGACTGAAGGGAATAGTATAAACAAAACTGGCAAAAGCAAAAAAAAAAAAACAAAAAATATATATTTTTTTATAATTATATTTTAAATAGTAGTGTTTTCACTGAGCATAACGTAATTTAGTATAATATGCACTATTTTTTTTTTATAGTAACAAAATAAATACTTTTTAAGCAATGATGCACATCCCCAGGGGCGGGGATAAAGTAAAAACTCTTTACGCGCATGCGCGTCATAAATACACCATTTTGTTAAACTCTAATTAATTAAGCGCCAGGGGAACGCTGTATCGCAAGGGAACAAAACTAAAAACATGACTCCCTTAAGCTATTTGCTCTAAGAAATACTTGTTTGCAAACTCTACTACTCTACGAGAGTAATAGTGCAGAGAATTCCGACAATTATCTAAATGAATAATTAAAATTAAGAACAGATTAAGTTGACATTTTTCATTTGGATGACTGCACAGCTTTTGATCAAATTCAATAGTATTTACAAAACTATAATTGAATATTGTGATATTTTATGTTTGAATATTTGTCGATCACTGACGATTATAGTATTATCAAACTGAGTCCTTTGCAAAACTAATCCAAGAAACAACAAAACTTAGCAAAGTAATCATACCATACAAACTAGAAGAATAAACTGTGGAGCTTTTTAATGTTATTCTACCAAATGAAATTTAAAAAGTTTTTAGTTGAAAACATCAGAACATTCCAAATAACACGAAAGGCAACATCCCATAAAACAACGACCGATCAATTTTCAAAGAGCATCAGTAGCTTATCCCATTCTTTGTGCTCGGAGCTTGGAAACCAATTTAGAATTGCAATATCAATAATCAAGTGAATACTTGGCGCTTGTTCAAGTCTATTACGACGATATAAGCGCATACAAATGTATTACCAATCATTTTGTGGGATGCATCCTTTTAAGACTGAAATAAATTTGACTATCTTCAATTTGGGTACAAACTTATTATTTGTGTAACAATGAATAATCATTATTCTCTATATATTTATTTGCATGCATATATTATATTTGCATGCATTAAAGTTTAGTTGAGTTGAGAAAAGCCCAAAATGTTATTGTGTGATTCCATAGCTATATGACATGGTTATGTGCGAATATGTGGAAGCTAAGTAAATAACCTTAGCAGGTAATTTGTAAATTGATTCCTGGCGCCGGTTTGGCACTAGATCGGCCGCGATCCTCCATTGTGTCCGTCGCTCTCTCCATTTGCATAAACGTAGATGAGATCAGAGTTAGGCTTGGAGCAGATATACGCACAATGCGACTGGAATATTAAACTGGAATACTTAATGCAATTGAAACATAAGACAGCTTCAATTAATGTTCAAACATTTAGGAATTTCTAATATATCATATTTTAAAATATTAAATTATATCAAAATTATACCGATATTTCAAAATATATAAAAAAAAAATTGTTTAGTTAAAATGTTAAAATACAAAATAATGAATACTCCTCCATTATTCGTATGTATTAAGCAAAGGCCTACTGTAGTCATATCCTTATCTTTGGAATTAACAAAAGGGTAGAGGTCGCTTAAACTGATGACAGGGTTTAGTCTTCAGACATAGAACTAGTCCAATGCTTCCGTCCGTAGCAACTATAATTGCTTTGTGGGTTGCTAATGTAGGTGCTACTCATTTCGTATCTACACAGAGCATATAAGATAGAGACGTGCATTTCTCAGAGATGTTAACAGCCCTTTGTTGAATTGGAACGTATGTGGAATTTATATAAAATGTGTCGACATATCAAATTGTATATTCTAATAAATAACTTAGAAAACATTTTATTTATGTACTAAGAATAAAAATATTTTATTTTTCATGCTACTTTGAATAACCAGAAACAATACTAACAACATAAATATATTCCGCAGCATAAATACCAAGAAGCTCAGATATTTAGTTTATGTGTAAAGTTTCTTTGAATAAACACAAAACTAATTCATATGCTGAATAAAAATATACCCGTGTCCCAAGAATTTGAGCTAGACGTCCATAAAATGATAAATAAACATCGTAACCGCAGGATAAACATAAAATCGATGTAAAATATTATGGTCTATCTTTATTGCTCTAATAGATGCAGGCTTAAGAAACTTTGCATGGATATTTTGTTAAGTAAACTGCAGGCTTACCGACAACTCTTATTGCAATCCATTTACGATCCAATGTATGTTCATATACAAATATACATCAATATTTATGACCTATTATAATGTATTAACATAGTTCTTGTGGCCATGTCACAGAAAAATGATAAAGATTCAACCATCTTTAAATATATATATATACAAATATGTATGTATAGATTCTCCAGATTTGTTTATTGGTTTTTTTTAATATTAAAAACCAAAAAAAAAATTTCCAAAAATATATTCCAATCAAATAGTTTCAGCTTAACGCTTAGAAACGAAATATTTTTTTTCTACTTTTTGGCTTCAAAATGTTTCATAGAAGAAGGGGCACTAGTGATGGGATTCAAGAATGCCGCACCTCTGCATTTGCTGATTGCCATCCACTCACTTATTTTGGAATAGTGTTTTACGATCGTATTAAGTCTTCGATCCAAATTGAGCCCGCCTTTATTACCAAACACATAAAGATGATGGAAAATACCGCCTAAATTTATTTAGATCAAGCACGTTTCTGCTAAATTGGAAAATATCCAAAATTGCCTCAGGGATATTAAAAAGTTTATGACTACAAGAAAGGACATTTAAATATTTTGAAGCGAAGTATTAAAAATGTTATTTAGAGAATTTCACATCTTTTGAAGGGTGTGAGCAGGACAGCATGTGTTTTGTAATTAACAGTATATATTGCAGTCTGCTATCATTTTAGAATGTCTTACCAGTGTTATGTTCTCTGCCTCGCCAGATGGAATCACTTACTTTGGGAATATACAAAGAGATCAGATACCTTGTAACAATACTTTGATATTTACAATACCAACTTTAAAACCTTTTATATTAAAATATGTAATTAATACAAGATACACAATCGATTTTGGAAAAATCATCACTTTACCACAAAAGTCTCAATAGACGTCGCATTAACTTCTTTTTAATACAAAAACCTATCAAACCATTTACCTAGAAGCTTTCATGACAAATGTGAATAAGCTTTTGATGTGATTATGTTTGCACGAATACTTATTTGTATATTTGACGCCACTTATATTCTTTGTGATTATTTCAAGGATTCCTTTATATGTCTAAATGACTCATATTTTAGTGAAATATGAGTCATTTAGACATATCATATAAAATCATATATATATAATATTATAATATAGATATATGATTAGTTAGCCAAGTTAACTATATCCTTACCATAATGTGATACAAATTTAAAGATATTAAATGTCACAGATATACTATTCTCAATTTACTTTTCATTTAATCCTGGAAAGTAGGTAAAAAAGTTTTTAACCTATCAGTATTTATATGAAGGGGTATATATATTTTTAAACTTAAAATTCTGTAAAAAGATTTAGCAGTTATCGATTTTTAACACCAGCCAACTCGAAACTTTTGTCTTTATATGAATTCCCACGTCTTGGAAAGTCCCACTTGACCGAGCCAGAACTCCCAACAACTAAGAAGTATCGGCAACTTGGGCTGTATTTTGTGGATCAGCAAAAACCTGGTGCTCTGTTCATGCTGATAGTTTTTTTTGGATAATGTAAGCTATCAGATATTAAAACTGCATGTGAAATAAGAGTTCGTAAGAGTAATGGAACTTAAATTATTTATTTTAAATTAAACCTGCTTTGCTTATGTATGCTCGTGCTTCATTTTAATTTAAATAAAGTGAATCAGAAACTGGAAATCTACATAATGAAATACTGAATATATTAAAATTAATTTATCTGTGATCAGAGACAGGAAATGGTAACATATTGTACCTTTTTGAGAGTCCAATTCACAAAGAACAAATAGTGTCGAAGATTTAAAAAATCATTTATATTGAATTAGATTTATCGGGGATAACTAAAAATGTATATATTTTTCATAAAAAAAAAAGTTAAATAATCAAGACAATTCTTTTCATATAAGTACAATTGGTTGGTCAATCTCTTTCACATGACATTTTGTTTAGCTTTGCGTAAAATACAATACAAATGCCATCGAACAGAGACCATTCACAGGTGTGGCAAAATGTAAAACCAGCAGTTCTTTTCAAACAGAAAGTGTCGCTATTCGGCAACTCACAAGTCGTTTGGAAAACTCCGATGCCACGACGAAGTCTCTTGAGAACAATTCTTGCCGGAATGTAGTTCGAAACATGGACCCAAACTTTTATATAATATCGATAATTTTGCATAAGACCGATGTGCTTTCTTAATTCAAACCACTTAGTGGAGTCGAGTTGACCCGAGTCAATATCTGTATTGGCAGATGCAAAATAAAAATGGAGTCATAATATGTGTTTTCGGACTTTTAGAAGATAAGGAGAACCATCTTAAACACATATTCTAATGTCATAAGACTATCATTTTCAGTATCAGTTACCATATATATTTAAATATTAATACCAAATATGTAATATTTAACATATTTCAATTAACAATAAGATTTTGTTACAATTTATCTTTTAGATTTATTGCAGTCACATAAGTTGTTTAATATTATTTTTCGATAGAACACTAAAAACTTAATTATTGATCAAAGTATAAAATTGTAATACTACTTTCAAATTACTCATCACAGCTATCAACGGAAGGGGAAGTGAATTATTATTTAACACTTTCGAAATTCGTGAGAAGTACACAGTACAAGAAGCAATTAAACCCTCACGCTATCTTATGTGGTAAAGGGTATTTTTAACAAGGGTAGAACGTGGACGTATCAATCAATTACAGAGGCCGACGCCTCAAGCGATATATGCTGCAGATAGCGTGCCGCACCTATCCCGCCATTTAAGTAACAAGATTACAGCGATTAATTTCTATCTTCATTATCACAATCACTGGACTTAACATATATAAAATAAAATGGAATCATCATAAGGGAAAATTGCTTATAATTATAATTATAATGCTTTAAAAATATTTTATTTGTAAGTTTTTGTAAAAAATCTGGTCAAGTCTTTTAGTATAGGCCTCTAAAAATTTCTTCAACTTGTTTTGGTATAATTCTGTTTTCTTCAGGATCATACAGTAGTAAATTAATATTGAACTAAAATAATATAATCACCCGTTAATATTTATAAAATTTAATAAAAATAGCACAAATATATGCATTAATAAATAGGTTGTAATTAAAACTATCTTATAATCGCTACCTCTTATATTTTAGACCAAACTACACGCCTATTGCTCACAGCCCTAATCAATACCTATCCGGCTGTTATTTGCCGACATGACGTTTTTATTAAATAAACGCGAACCGGACTTTTGTACTGTTTAGTGTTTTTTAATATCCACAAATCATAAATCAAAAAATAATAATAAAAAACAACATTTTTGTGGTCTACAGATGAGAAAAACGATGTGTCGATTTTATTTTGATTAAAAACATATAATCTTATATTTATAGTTTTTATTACATACATTTTCTATTTGTTCTTTTTTGAGACGGTTTTATTTTCTTGAGAATAAAGATTAAATCTTCTCGTGATTTGATTTATTATTTACATAATCAGGAAATGTATTAATAAACGAAACACATTTGTGTTGAGAATAGCTTTCTGTCCAAGTTAAAACAATGTTATTAAAGAGTATATTGATGTTAGATGCGGCAATAGGGACAGATGCTGTTCGCATTTCGCCTCTTGATACATAATTTATTATTTTATTAACTTTATTAATTTTATAAAAAAATATATAAAAAATGAATATCTAAACGAAGTAAATAAAAAATCAAAAAACCTCAACTAAATAAAATTCCAAAAAAAAAGTAAATTCTTTTTTTTTAATTCCAATGAAATATTTATAATACAGTATTGTTTATATATGCATTATGTCAACTTCATATTTTAATACTCTAAAAAACGTCCAAAAAATAGTAAAAAAAATAATTATTATATATCTTGATAGTAATTAAGTATGCATAATTTAATATAAATTTAGAATTAGAATAAAAAAAACCTCATCATAAAACTCTTTAAATTAATCTCCTTAAAATTATACGAGTATCTAAAAAACGTAAATTAAAAAAATATAGTATAAATATAATAAAAACTCAAAATTAGAATTAATACCTTTTTCAATATAAATAACTCCAGACATAATGGATTCCAACAAATTTCATATAACAAACTTGGAGGCTAAGACTAAAGAATGGGGGCAGATGTCGTTGTCACGCCATATCTTCCTATTTTACTTATTAATTCCCTCGTTTATTGTTGGATTGTTAACGACTTTAACAATGGATGGAGAAGAATTTCAGTTATATATAATTGTTTGGTAAAATTATTTTCACACTTATACATTCGGGGGAAAACAAAAATATATTTATAATCTTTAATTTTTATCAGTTTCTTTATGGTTGTTTCAGGGATAAGATCAGACCAACAGATGGATAAAAAAATATTTAAAAAAAATACTTTAATTACTTGCAAATAATATTTAAAAGAAAATAAAAGTCTATCTCGATTTATATTTGAGAGTTTGTTATTTACGATTAATTAATTTGAACTTATGATAAATTAATTTGAATCACTGTACTTGACAAGTAAGACTATTATCAATCAACAATTTAGGTTTGTTTCAATATGCATCACTTGAAAAACCGAGATCAAGTATTATACATATTTAAAATATATAGGTATAATAGAATAATATTAAATAAAATATAAATTATTATTGTGTAAATAATGTATTTGAAGAAACAAACACATTATTTGATTCCTTATTTCAGACCACCCCCAGCCCACCAACGACGATCCATTTTTAAAACTAAAGTTCATTCCAATCGATCCGTTCTTTAAAAAGATTCCACTAATAAATACTATTTAAAAGTTAGCTGTAGCTCTGCAGCTCTGTTCTTGTGACGAGCAAATTATTTTTAAAAACATTAATATTATAACTTAAAATGTTTAATAAATACATCTAGCACAACATATTAATAATTCTTTTTAAATAAATCCTATTAAAACAATATATTTATACAATTTTTTAAGAAAACCACAGCATTCCTAATTAAAAACAAACGAATCGCGCTTGTGTAAGATTGTTTAACATCTCAAACGGAATTCGCTGTGAAGTAATCTGTTTTTTATATTACTTAAAAATAATATTATGACAAATATTTGAGAGAATTTTACAAAGAATCTACCATTTACTTGTTTTGTATAAAATGAATAAATATTAATATATATAGATGACGGGCTGAAAAATAATAAAAATGAAACAAAAATAAATTAAATCATACATTCTTCGTTTCAAATTCTAAACTTTCGATTTTAAATCCCAAAAATCAGGGCACCTCAAAATCTACACAATTTGGACATGTGTTACAATAATGTTCTATTTCTATCCGCCGGCGAACTCGTAAATAATCCATTTGCCTTTGAATCGAACGCATACGTTGTTAGTTATAAATAACCGCATACCGTATCGCATTTACTACGAAACTGACGGGGTTAAATCTGCGGGTTAAAATGATTTGATTTGTTGATATGTTGCAATGTTTACGGGGTGTACACCCTGGAGAGACATTGGAACCTCTACATTATATAATGTTATTTTGTAATTTCTGCCAAGAAATAGTGATTCAATAACATTTGGATAATCTTTAACAAAGAGATGATGGCCGGGACAGTAATGTAGAAGTAACCTTCAGCATAAAGTTATCTTTAAGAAATAAATAAAGAAATATTGCTTGGCTTTTCTTGCTTTAATGTGACGTCCCAGGATCGCCATGGCATTTTTTGTGACTCGCATTACCATTAAGCAAAGCCTGTGTTGTGTTTTAATTAATTAATTTTATTTATCCCTGTCTACCATCTTTTTTTATTTCCCTGTGTCTCTGTGATCATAACTATGTAACTGCAAGTCTTAGATCACGAATAGAATAAATCTAAAATTTATTTATGATTCCACCGCACTCATATTAGACAAACTAATATGTATTTTAAAGAACAATTTGGGCCATGGTCTCATTTTATGACGGGAATAAGTAATAAACATATTTATTCAGTGATAAAATATTTTGATACCAGATGAATATTTCAAATAAGATGTACAACATGAATCCATTTATAGGTGTGATATACTTTTATGATATTTCAGAACTAATTTCTTTTTGGTTTTAGGGATCTAAACGTTAGTGTCATTTCGTAGATATATCCTTATGTAACCAATAAACCATTACCTTTGAACTAATTAGTATAAATATCTGTGATTTATTTCCAACTAACCCACCACGCTATTTACCCACGTGTTATGGGTTAAGATCCACCAATCATGGAACAAAAAGTGGGGAAGTGACTTAATCTTACCGAATAAAGTCAAAAACAAAAATTTCAAAGATACAGTGATGAAATGGTGGTCAAAAGTAGAACGTAAAGAAAATATCGCAATATTATTAAATATAAGAACATATATTTTACTAACGTAATTGTGTTTTATTTTAATTTAACCGGAAATAATATTTACTCATTAACTTCTGAACTAAATTAATTAAAAAGCGACTCCTTTGAGTTGAGGAAATCGATTTGAATGGTAAGTTTGATTTAAATGTTAATAATCTTATTTAAATATGTTATTTTATTGATTTCTAATTACATTTTCTGGTTTTGCTTTAGCTTTTTAACAAATCTAGAAAATAAATATTATCCAACATTGGTTTGAAAATAAAATGTAATAGTAACGAGTTATATTTGAATTGATGTTTTTGTTGTTATTATTTCAAAGTTTCCAGAGCACGAAGTTTACAAAATCCACTATTGTGATTAAAGTTTTACACAAGCCCTAACTCTGCACTGAATAGTTTTATATCAGAAGCTCTTCAAAGACAACTCTCGAAGCGATCCACAAAGCAATACGAAGAATAAACTTCAACGACTTGATTGGGTCCTGAGTCAATCAATAGTGCCATTATTTGGATTTGGGTTAAGTACTGAAGAAGGCTCTGCAACTAATTTGTGAAGAGATAGGTATTCAAATTTAAAATTTAAAGTCACGAACTTAACGAGATTTACAATAAAATTGTGACTTCGACGCTAATAATTTGATTACTTGTTGAAAATAAAATTATGTTTCGGTCGGAATTTTTGACTACAAAATTTTAGTATCAGTAAATGATAAAAAATTTGAGTAAGATAATTTTGACTTAAGGTTATTTGTTTTTGGTGGAAAAGCATTTTCTTAAAGGCCAAAGTACTTTTGAAGTAGACGTATATTTGTAACCTATGTATTAAAATACTCTTGTGTGTGACTTAATGGAAATGAATTAATGCGTGTTCTTAATATTGCATGTGTAATCGCAATGAAGGAAGTAATATAATTCTATAAATGTGCAGCCACATGCATCGATTCATGTATAAATATATTTTTTAATGTTACATTGACTCCTATATAGTCAGGCGAATGACTGGCTTTATTTTAATCCTCACGAATTAGTAAATTCGCGCAAAATTATACATTATAATATGTTAAACGTAAATTTAGAGCATTGTATAAATTCATTTTGAATTCATAATTTCTTTTAACTTTTAGCTGTTTATTAATTATAAAGTTTATAATGACGTTGATAAGAAAGTTACTTTTACATGTATGCATTATTTTTTATTTATGTTAATAATTTTGCACTTATTTTTAAAATATGACATATCCACCCATGTGGAAAATTATGTCGGATTGGTGTAACTCAAAATACACTACAAAAGGTATTAGATCTTTCATAATTACTAGCACCTAACTGACTTTATCTAGATAAAACAAAATGATAGTTTAAAATCAATACTTTAAATAAAAAAAGAAACAATAACAGTTAAAGTAAATAACAATATCGATTTCCAGGCCAATTATTTTGAAATGGAATTATATTTTATATATTTTTTTAATATCTTTTTGTTTTCAGTAAATCCATTATTGCGTTTGGCTGTTAAAAAAACAATTCCTTGGTGTTAATATGCCTTGGGTATATAATCACGTATATTGTTCGTAACACTAATTGCTTTGAGGTTGATCAGTAAGGTCTAATTATTCTTTCTAATTATTAGAACCTTCGAGCCTTTTAGCTCGTCTGATACGAAAGTAGGTTACAATTATGGCTCCACATGCAAGACAATAATTACACTATAAGATGTGTTCCAAGGCACATTTTATATTACAAAGCACGAGAACCATGTATGCTATTTTCATAATATATAAATAATTACCGATACTTTGACTGTAGCTTTCATCGTGATTTAAAGACACTGCTATATTTTCTTGCTTTACTTTCATTTGGCTTAGTATCAACTGGTGAGCTGTCCTATTTTGTATTACAACTAGGAAGATGCCATCAAAGATAAATTATTTTTTATTATTACGGAATATAAATATTTTTTGTAGTATAATTTTGAATTTTTTTTTTTTGCATTATTTAGATTTTTTTAAATATTTTTTTTAACATTAGAGAATTATAAGTATAGAGAGTTATAAGCATTTTAATGTATCCAATTCTAATTTTAGATATATAATGGTATATAAGTGTGGCCATAAGTATATATTGATTATATACCAAAGAAATTATGAAAATAGGCTACTGGCCCTGAAATATACAGCACATGTAAACTTTCCGGCACATTCATGTGGAAATAATCACATTTATTACGAAACTTGAACCTTAATCTTCAAGAAATAAGTTTGAAATTTCTATGTAGTAATCGTGTACTAAAAGCATCTCATTACAGCTTCCCATTTTCGCATCTCAGATACAGATTTTTTATTTTGTAAATATTTGTAAAAATCTATAAATTTTTTCGCATGTTATATATCGAATGTCAAAATTTTGTTTGGGTTACATTTTTAAATAACATTATTTTTCATTATACTTCCTTTTATTGTTACAATTATTCATTTCTTCTAACTTTTTTACAAACAAATAATTTATCAGAAATTTTGTTTATTCTTTCAACATTAACATACTTGCAAACTTTAAAACTTTTTGCTGCTGAGCTTTTTTAAAATTATTAAATAAAAATAATTATTGTAACTATTTCATTTTTAAATATGCAAAAAAAAAAAACAAAAAAAACTTACCAAATCGTCGTAGTAGTTCGCAATATATATTAGTGAATCGTAATCCATTTTAGCTATCACTTTTGCAAGTCCTGTAATTCCAGAACTTATGTCACTCCAATGATTACGATCCTTATGTTTACTAAGTGCTGCTGATTACTGGATCTTTAAGGTTCACTGTGCTCCAAGTATTACCAATGTTTCAATAATTTAACTTCCCTACGCCCTGGTGTAAGACGCATTCGAGTAACGTCAGACGTACACTACCGCCTGTACAGCTAAAATAAGACCAAATTTTATACACAAATCTTTGATGCGTTTGGAAGTCTATAGAGATGTTATTACCACGCCCGTTTCCACATTACACTACCAGCGTGCTGTTTAAATATATAAATAGCATGAATGTATAATAGCTATTTATATGTTCTCAAGCACATAATCGCAATATTTACACCTTTGTTATTATTATAAAATATATAAATAAAAAAAATAATTAAACCTTTATTAAAAAACTATAGTAAGGAACATAAAGATTCCTCAATAGCATACATAAAATTAGATTTAAAGTAATTGTAATTATATTGCAATATGAGTTTTTAATAACCCCTCTGTATATTTTTTGTTTGAACACTAGCAGAGGAAGCGAGTTATAGCGTATGCTCGACTCACGAGTTACTTTTAACATTAATGTTGGTTTGTTTTCTAATTTAACAGTTTTTTTTTTCTAATAATAAATTAGAAGTTCAAAAAGATCTTTTAAAACTGGCAATTCATATTTAATTTAATTATTAATAATAATAATATGAAATTGTAATATCCGTTATATCAGAACAAATAAGCCAATACACGCAAACACTTTTAAGAATGTAGCCCACCCACTAGGATAGGATAGTGAAGAGCTTAATGCCATAGTTAAACAACATGCCATTTTTCCTTAAACAAATGCTATCTTAACCGAAATCGGTACGATTTCCGGATCGGATAAAATTTAAGTTTGTTAAATAAAATGAATATTGTTTTTTTTAATTCTTCATATACCATGGAATATTATTGTTTTTTTTGAGGAATTTAAGTACAGTTTTATCTTGAGCTACATCTAAACTTAACACTTGCAATCCTTTCTTTTCCTTTCCTTGCAAGAATCAATTCAATGTTCAATTATTAAATAAAAATAGTAATTTTGACCTTAAAAATTTATCTTTTAGTGAAATATGTTTAGATCGTATGGTTTTATGGGCAACAAAAATAATATCTACAATTATTAAAGTATCGAAATTATAAACAATTATAATTTAATTTGATAAATTACAAACTTGTAATTTTGTTTTTCAGGACCACTAATGTAAAGTCCATATACTTTTATCATAGGTTTAAAATATTACACAATTTCAAAGTGTGAAATCCAGTTTCATTTAGAATTTTCAGAACAGTTTATAAGATTTCTATTTCACTGTGGAAAAATGAGTTTCATACAAAATAATATGAAAGAATAATAACAATGTTCCATGTGAAGTTTATATACAAGAATGTATAAAAAACTATATTGAAAGAAAAATCTAAGCCGAATCCGTGTATTAAATATAATTATTGAAAAAGGTAATTGTTGTGTAAAACTATAGTATTTAAAATAACAATTGAAATCAAATGCTACTCTCCAATAACTTATTATTTTGTGTAAAATACCTTTTTATTGGGTTAAGAAAACTAATTTAAACTTAAAATACTTCTATACTTCATATCTAAAATCGTTAAATTAACATGGTTTTTGAAATAACAGTTTTTTTTATTTATACAATATATGTATATATATATATATTTACAGCACTATTTTTAATGTAATCATGAAGCTTGCAACAATGGTGCCTGTGTGGCAGTTACTTTTACATTTACATTACTTTTACATTACATTCATGTCACCTACCATTATAAAATATCAACAGTTATGTCACACAATAATAAATATATATATTTTTTCAAATTTTGAGAATGGGATATATAATCTTTCTTATCTCATTCCTGACAGGGCTTAAATTACAATTGTTAAAAGAACTTTTTGCTCCACAGATAGGTTATACGTTGTCAATACAGTCGTCGGACAGACTAGTCAATTGAAATTGTATATCATATCGTTATTGATCATCATTTTACCATTAACAATAAATACTCATAAAATTAAATAAAAACATACAGACTGATATGTTAAAGCCAGGGAGCGGGTAAAATGTCGCTAAGCAAAACCGCAGAACCGAGCACAATTTATGGCTATACCAGACTGCGGCCTGTAATGCACGCATCCGGACAGACGTATTGACTGGTTATTGATGCTTTAAATTATTTATATTCGTCTTTTAAATCTATTATGTATATAAATATTGAAATGCAAATTTCTATGCATTAAAGTAAAAAAAAAAATATGAATATTCATAAAAAATATATTAAAAATAATTCAAGACAATTCGACGACCATTATTTTAATACTATTCTATTTTTTACAGCATTGGATCAATTATGGTTAAATGATCAAAAAAATGTATAAACAATATACAAAGGTCGTCTCCACACACGTCATTGTCCACGCACGACCTGTTGCGATGCACTGGATCCTTTCCAGTACTTAAGTGAATTATTCTCAAATAAAGCCATTTTAGTTATCATTTACATTTTTCAATTGTCTACCTCCCTCTGCCAAGTCACTAATAGTCCGCATATTAAAGAAATATGATAAAGAAAACATTCACAAATTACTGTTTATTTAAGTAAGTAGATAAAATAAGAAGAAATACTTAAAGTAACTGATAGTTTAGTTAATTATAATACACATAATATAGTATAAAGTTTATTCAGTAGTTATATAACCATATTATATGGTTGTATACCTATATACAAAAATAAGTTCAATATAATCCAGTAAACTTACATTAATAAAAAATATATGAACATACGTTTAAAATGTGACAAAATATAAAATGTAATATCTTAAAACGTGTTTAGAAACTAACACGGTGACAAAGACAGAAAGTTCACAGGCCGAGTGACGTTGCGAGTCGTTACTTCACCTGTAATTTCAGCTGCACTTTAAACCGTAGATTACAGCGATTCAAACGTCAGAGCACGTGCTGAAAATTCTTTAGCTGCAAACTTCTATTATATCGTAAAACGTTATTTTTAGTTAATAGCCTTCCATAAGTTATATTAACAATTTCTATTGCAGTGTGTGTAATAATTCATAAAATTGTTTTCAACTTCTAAGAGCTTTAGTTTGTCAGAAGTAATTTATTTTGTTTGATTTGATAGTAGCGGTTTTCAAGATTGTACTTTCTAAGATTTTCAGACAGTGTTATAGAATTATAAAATAATATTTCTTTACTTTTTTAGTTTTTTTTAACAAAAAATAGGGTCATTTTCACCAGAGTTTTAAATTGATTGATTAAATTCATATTTATACTGGACAAATCTAGATTTTACTTATCTCGTAGTTGTTCTCGTTGTTCAAGATAATATAAATCTTACTACGGCTTCTCTCCGTATAAAATTTTTCGAAAACCATTCTTGTTATTTTATTCTGAAAATGTAATATATCTTGATAGAAAAAGTATCTTTAACAATCTTTCTATTGAAATAAATTCACTAAAAAATAAATAAAAATTAAAAACTACTTACATAAACCCTGCTAGAAAAAGTCTATGTAATTGAAACAACTTCTATAATTATTATATTTCTTTCCTTATTGTAAACATCACATAGCTTTTTGTACTAGACTATAAATATTCGTTACAAAAAATAACTTAGTATTGCGAAATACATAAAAAAGATATTTCATACCATAATATTTATTAAAACGAGCACGTTTGTGTTTGCAACGATTTTTCTATGATCACGTACAAAAACACACGTAAACTTGAATTCTCTGGAGATAGTCCGTGAAATAGCGTTTGAATTTCCCTATGAACTACTAGCTTCCTTTCACACAGTGCCTCATATGTATGTTTTTTCGAAAGAAACATTTAAACGTTTATATGCATTGACCGTGTCTGAACGATTAAACCGATTGAATATGTGGTCTCGTGACTAAAACCTAGACTATTATGTATCGTTAAGTACAATTAAATTTAATTTGTGTATAATAATTAAATATGATCAAGTTTTGACAATGGGATCAATGGCGGAAATGACATTACTACCATTATCGGCCCCATAACGACAACAATGGGGTAAATCTGGATATCGATAAGTGACTTACACTTTAGGAAACGTGGCTCTAGATGTTGTATAATTTTTATAATTTTATTTTGAGTGTTTGATAATACTAAATATTGAATAAATTTTCTTTAGGATACTACCTCCAAAAATTTTCTCAAAAAAATTGTATAAAACGATATTAAATTTCTTTTGGGGCATCGTAAGTTTGTTTCAAATATTTAATATATAGAATTGAAAATAAAAAATAGTAAGTGCCGTAATGGCATTTCGCACACCCTTATAGCCTTATAATTTATGGATACCGTTATGGGCTCAAAATTTCTTACGCCTGAATTATTTAATCTGCTTTTCCATTAGGGTTTTTGGGAAATGACACAATTTATATTCAGTGCGTAGGCCGGGTTCACGAATATGACTTTATGTGGAAGATTAGGAAGAGATCAAAAATTAAAATAACTTACGATTGTATCGCGACTGCTCTCTAAAGGGACACTACATGCATTCATAATAATGCATGATGTATTATATAATTTAACGTTTTCATTAAAATTAGTAGGTAATTATCTGATTATATTTTCAGATAGCTGCTGTCATGAGTATGGTATATAAATAATATGTAACTAAATAGAAGAGTATTATGTAGAACGCTAGATAAGGCTGATTATACATAATGCTCTAACAAATTTAGTTGTTGAATTTAACATGAAAGCCTTTATGAAGAGAATTCCTTGACGTATGGTAATTTTAGCACGCGTTGCGGTGCTAAGGTCGAATTAACTACACCTGATCCGAAGGTCTTTTGTAAATTTTATATGCATCTCTGTGAAAAGCCAAAGAATATATTTTAGGATAATTATTTAATTATATCATATCTTACGCATGGAAATAATTAAAAGAAAATGTTATATACAACTAGCATATATTGTCTATTGTCATACATTGTGATGGTACTTAAAGGAGATGTAATGTTTGACTATTTGTTTACGAAAATAATTACGTTACTACATTACATAGCTGGTTCAGCTAATATAAAAATCATAACAGGAATAAATAACTAACCAAAGTTTCTTTTTAATTGGATCTGTGATAGGGTTAAAAAAACCAGACGAACATTATTATTTAAATACGCATTAAAATAAAAACAACATTTTGGTGTATTATGTGACTAACCCTTAAATGTTTGCTATTCATATCTTTATTTGACAAACAGTTCCAGGGGCCGAGACATCCACAGCTTACGATACAGTCATTATATATAATCGTTTTATATCCTTAAATAAAATTACTTTCGTTGTCACAGAACTCGAGCAACACCACGAATATAAAGTAGTGGTTAATTTTATGTTCGCATTTATATTGTATAAGGGAAAATTACTTTATACCAGGCCTTTAGTACCCTCCTACTGTACTAAAATGGGCCTTTATAAAGGGTTAATATGGACATTGCATTTAAATTAAAGTAATACCAACCGAACAGTAAAAATATATATTTATATTTGCAGTTGAATTTTATTCATAAAACTACCAACATTATAGACATGATGATTCTTAATTAAATGGTACAAAAGAATACTCAAATGAATATCAACACATAAAAGTTAAGTAATTGTCAATATAAAATTGTCCGATCAAGTAATATACACATAAATTGGAGCGGGTTTCAATTTTATAATAAAAAACATTTATACCAGGCGTGCTCTTATATTGTTTGTTTAACAATAACAAATTATTCGGCAGACCAATGAATCCAACTACGAGAAATATCTCTCGCTTTATAGCTTTAAACGCAGGTGCGTCGAAACATTTTATATGACAGAATTATCTTTATTTTAATATTCATAAATTCATTTAATAAATGGGATAATTGTGTTATCATAAAAGGAGGTTTTTTTATCCTTCTCAGTTATAAATACTTATAGAAATTTTATTAGTATTAAAAAAATTGTACTTTAAAAAAAGCTTTAACTCAAAATGGCGATGTTTTGAAACTAGACGAAAAAAATACGTACGGGTATATTATATGTAATCGCGTTTCTAAACCAATTTCGATCAAAGTTTGGATTCCTGTTCTATAATTGCCGGCGCTGCGATAGTAATATAACGAAACATAGGACCCGTAAAACAATCCCAAAATCCAAGAATAAGGTTGAATTAATTGTTATCTCGATAACGATAAGTTCGATTATGAATATGAAAAAAGTTATATTATTTTTTGTTGCTCTTAATATTAAGCATGTTATTTTCTAAAAAGTTTTATATCAGAAGAGCTATGAGGGTCGCGTAGTATTTTACCAAACAGAAGCTTCAAATACCAATCATAATATAACTAATCATTTCTTATTTATTTAATAGATATTTTTGTAGTGACTAAATACTAGAAGAGTGTATTCTTATATATAAAATAGTGATATCTGTCATATGTCCATGATTTTTTTAGATCTAAAATAAAAAAGTTTGTTAACTCACCCCAGGCAATGTCCGTTTTTCATGAAGCGCTGTCTGTGCATTCGACGCACTTTCTGGGTTGAAATATGTCAGGAAAGCACACCCTGGAAAAGAGACGATAAATAAATAAAAGTGATTTAAAATTGGAACAAAAATTGTGTTGTCAAAATAACTACAAATATTTTTATAGTCTACTTATTCTAATTAAAAAAGTGAATGAGATATTCACTTTCATGAAAAACAAGAGATACGTATTCACGTTTAAAAAACATGAGCTGGAATCGAATGGAGCGGAAATGCATAGGCTCAGGAAATGAACACGCTTGCGATACAAGATGGCCGCGATTCACATTCAACTGGACGTTGTACAATTTTGACATTTATTCGATAGATATTTTGTTTTTAATTAGTTTTTGGCAAGTTAGATAAATAAAATTGTCGATGCAGAAACAAGTAAGTACTTATCTTTCAAATATGTAATTATATTTATATAAAACATTTAATTCTATAAAGGCTTGTCATGTAAAGTTAAAGTTTATTACTCTAGGATTATTTTCATTGTGAAAAGTTTTGACATTTCAAAATCATAATATGTGATGATAAAATCATAGTTATTTTAGTTCTGAATTTAATTCAAAGCTTTTTATATTCCAAGGGATGCCCTTTAAAATATATCGATATTGACCATAAATTAGTTGCTTTTAATATTAAAAACATAAGATTATTATGTCTTTCGATAGAATTCTAACAGGCTAGAATTTATAAATAATAGGAAGAAGTCTGAACACATTTACAAAATTAAAAAAAAAAATGTTAAAAATTGTAATATGGTATGATTACAACTTTTTTTTTTATATTCAACGTTTATTAAATAATAATTTGCTGTCGAAACCAATGAAGAGAATGAATTATTTACAAAATTGCAAATTTAATCAGCACAAAATACAAAATAATTTGCCATTGTATAATATGACGTAGAAGCGGTGGTATTAGTTTAAAAATATACATTGCAGGTAATGACTTAATTTAAAATCGACATATTTCTTATAATTAATTTATAATCCTAAAACATTTTACAAAGAGGAAATTAAATTTCATTTGTCAAAACATATATTTTTTTATTTGTCTCATATAATCAGGGAATCAAAGCTTCTGACGTAATATACTCTCTAACTAAAAGCTGGTTTTTGACTGACTAACGCACAGTCAAAAAGCTACACCTAGAGATAAAGAGAATATTCCTTATATTCCTTAGGGGTGCACTAAGAGGGGATTATTTCAAACCCCACATCCCAAGAGAGTAACCAAGAGGGTAAAATAGATTTGAAACCGTATTTTGTATAATACATATTCTATCCAGAGATTTGAAATATTTGTAGAAATATTTCTCTACTAAGGTTGCGAATCAAGAAGGTTTTTTTAAAATTAAAGAGCCCATAAATTTATACAAAAGAGATTTAAAGCCTGTTATGAAAGTCTTTGTTCGAAGTTAATTGAAATATATAGAAAAATCTAATCCAAAAAGCTATAAAAACTCAACTTGGCCAACCAATTATTAACTTGACTCCAGCGCTAACTATCGGACGCAGCAGGTCAAAAAATTCGAAAAATTCGTGAATTCAAACCCTATACCTAACTTGAGCGATGAAATCACTTAGACGTTACACGATAACAAACAGACGGAACAGATAAAAGTAACTATATAGATAAAAAAAAAATTCTTTTACAATATTGGTGAGATTACATACAAATACATTCAGCGTTAAATACGTTATAAATTAAAATAGAATGATACTATAATAGACTTTACATCATTGTAAATAACCCATAGTTTAATGCACCAATGGAATGTTGGTACTCGAGTTAATTGGTCCGTCTGTAGCTATGTGGATTACATCGGCTTTGAAACGGGCAATGGGCTTTATTTTAAACTAGGTTCGCTAGTGATTTCATGCGCTATCTCTGGAATAACCTCCGTTTGTCCTTTATAACTAACTGACTCACTGACTATGGTTGGTAAAAACGCCATTGGGAAGTCGTCTGATTTGTTATGTAAAATATATATTAGTTGTATGTTAATAAATATGTTTGAAGATAATCTTCTAAATTACATACACATTTATTAACATATGTTCTAAGTTATGTGCAGTAAGTCTTTAACTAGAAAACATTTTTAAATCTTATATCAGTATACACTTATCAGACCCAACAAAAATTAAAATATATTATAATTTATGATTCAACTCTGTATAATATAAATGGAAAGTATGTAAACGAAAGTAGTGAATCAACCACAGGTGTATATTTATAATTGTAAAGATGAATAAATAACACCTTAAGCTACATAAAAGGAAAAACACAGGTAGACAGAACAGATCATCTCAGAACAGGGAACTTAGTGAGATATCCCGTTATAACTGTTTAAACTATTGTCTTTGACTGCCATATCCATTCTGATTCATTGTAACATATAGTACGTAATAATAAAAAAAATGATAAATAAAAAAAGTAATATTTCTAAGATCTTAAAAAAGATCTAGTATAAAGAAATAGCTATAAGATAAGACATTAAAGACTGTTCAATAAACAAATTTTATATTTGCATTTAGCTGTACCGTCTGCAAATTCCCTCATACCCCTCCAAACCTTTGAAATGCAATAAACACGGAAATTGAAACAAGCATATCAACCATATCCGAATCCAAATACCTTCACTAATTGCTACCAAATAAGTACAATAGCACGCGAAATTACATTACAGTGTCAGTAATTTACGTTGCATGGTCGAATTTGCATCGACGCTGGCCACCGCCGACCGCTAATTAGCCAGCAGGTTTTATTTCTGTGCTTATCTAAGCCTTTGTAATCCGCTACTGCCACGCCTCGAACAGGAAATAAGTTTACTCGTATATCGTATGGAGAACACGTAATTTTCCACTTAAAAAGGAGGTAGTGACTTATCGTTTAATACATTTTATATGCGGAAACGGTTAGCATGCAATGCAAAATAATATAATATATGTAAAAGGCTAGACCATTATGAACTAGTTTGTACTATATTCGTTCAAACAAACACATTGTATGTTAGAAGATTCTTGAGAAAAGTCTATCTTTTACCACAATGCCCGTCTCGTCATTAAAAAACATATTGCTTTTTCTATGAGCTTCAGCCTCATTCAAATAGTAACATTAATAAATTATAAGCAATGTTATCATGATATAACATCACATACCACGAGCCATAAATATGTTAGTAAAGATAAAGTAAATGGCAAAAATAAGTTAACATTCTCAACACAATAGTAAACATATCATAAAAAATATCATAGCGACTTGTATAATGAGTCCCTAAGATCTAATTAGGAAAAATTCGCGAAATTTCTCCGTAGAAAGGCAAAAACTTCCCTGTCTCGTTCGCTTAAAAGAAGCATACTCACTAAAACAACCTACTTTTTCCAAGAATTATATGTTTGTAGAAAAATACACCCAATTGTCTCGAGGATAAGATAAAATTTCGTATGTGTAACGTTGAGATATATATTTGGTAGCAAGTTAAAACTTCTTCAGATTACACACTACGTACTGAAATTAGTTATGGATGATATTCAGACCGAATATAAAGTTATTCAATAAGAATTTATCTTTCACAAATTCACTTCATATATCTTTGATAGTCTTTGCAATATAATGTGATATATAATTATATGTCATTTTTTATTATAAAAAATAAAATGTGGGTCCTTGGAAAACATTGCAATACATTTTTTTTTTCTGATGCCACAAAGAACATCATTTATTTTACTTTATACAAATTTCGGAGTACAATGTGGGTGTCTTCAAGCGAAGAGTGAATAGGCTGCTCCTAAGTTGATGCGCCTTACCACCTATGACTACATTTCACTTACCATCAGGTGGAATGTACTCAAGCATCAAATTAGTTAAAAAAATAATTCTGCGATTCAAATTGCTTTCATATTATCTTTTGTTTTAAATATAAATTTATTACATATGAAAAAAATTGAGGATAAAACTAAAATTAGGTAACTCTGAGGTAGCTCTGAGGTAACTTTGAGGTATCTTTGAGGTAACTCTGAGGTAACTCTGAGGTAAAATAAAGTTAATATAAGAGGTAAAATAAAGTTGATTCTAAAATTTAATAAATATTAATCAAAGAAATATTATTGTTATTATTATTAATATAGTATTCATCAAAATATATTTTCACCAAAGGATGACATCACAATGGTCATGTCAGAAATATTACCAATTCGCAATTTCGTGATTATTTCTTCCAAGAAGATAGATATTTTAGTTAGTTATAGATTTGACGAACAAGAAACTGCTGGAGGCGCTTGGATTACAACTGTATTTCATTAGATGCTGTCTTGTTGTCTTGTCGTATATTTGAAGGTATATTGAATCATTAGCAATATTATCTAGCTTTCAGCATTGAATATTGGTTTATTTGTGTACATATCATAAATAATATTTACCTCCCTACCATTTCATTCTATGGAAAGATATATATACATTTTAATATAAATATATTTAAATGATTGTTAAGTGTACAGTACATAACACAGAACTCTCAATACAAAATGTTTGTATTTTCTGTCAATGTTTTGTACTTTTTAATATGTATTTTCTGTCACCGTTACAAAAAAAACAGCACTGTTTTTACTTTTGTCTGCTTGTCTGTTTACTTGTTAGGACATCGCGCAAAAACTATTGGACGAAATTTGATATTATTTGGTATTACAACGTTCCACATATGGTAGTAGATAAATAGCATTTAATTTTCACATTTTCAGGGAAAATATGAAAATAATAAGTTAGTACTATTAACTGTAGTAATCTATTTATTTATTTTACTAAATATTTTAGTTTCGGTATGGCGTAATATCTAAATCAACATTTAATATGCGTATGTAATTTTCTATGCTGAATAACCCTGGGAAATTCTCAAACGTTCGTGAAAAATTACACATAAATTGATATGAATTATAAGTACAATAAAAATTAAGATGCATGGATTTGTAAATATTTTATGTGACGTAAGATGGCTTGGAATTTCAATCGAAAATGTGGGCAAGTAGAGACCGGCAAAGTCACTGGTCATAGCTAGCTAGAGACGCTAAAACCCTGAAGCTATTGTAGGTTGGATACTTTATTGCTATCGTAACATTAGTTAATATTGTGACAAATGAAAAATATATTTTTTTCATCTTCTTGTCGTATGACACTTTACGCAATATATAGAGTATCTACTGTAAAAAAATATCATTTCCTATAATCACTCGAGTAGTATCTTAGAAATGTTAAATTAATAAATATATTATATATGACATATTTAAAATACATCCAAATTTTATTGACTTGAAACCAGTTTGTCATTGAATACGCTCTACTTAAATCGTTCACAAAAATGGGAGTTATAACGTAACAAACGTTTAGTCGAGTGACCGGTGAATAAAAAGTTAGCTCTGTGACTATTTGAAATCGCGGTTTGTAGATAAAAGGTTTGTGAAAAGGTCGTGCGGTATTCTATAGAGTATACTCAAAATATTATAAAATAGATAAAAGTAATATTAGAATTTCAGATTATTTTGTCGAATAAAAATGGAAATATATATTGTTGAAATTTTTTAAAGTTTTCATATTTCTATCTAGGTTTTTATTATTTCTGTATATAGTTTCATATTCATTTGGGTTTAATTGCTCTCACTATTCGTGTTCCAATTAGGACCTGAATGTTTACCCAACACCTCCATTTCGGTGTACATATTAAATACACTATTAAACTTTTTCCCTAATTGAATTCGAACAGCGGATAGCTTTGTTTTTTTGAGGCAAATATTTAATTTTTAGTTTCTAATATTTTTAGGGAAATCTATTACTCCCATACCTATAACTCTTGTATGCTCAAGTTTATTTATTTTAGTATGAAACAAACTATATTTCAATATGAGAACACTAGATATACACAAGCATATGACAGGAAAAATGTTTATTGTACGCCGGTAGAGACCCTTGTCCTTCGAGTACAAACAATTTCATGTCAACGTTTGCTTTGTTAACTTGATTTCCCCTGTCCTTAAGACTCGGTCAAACTTATAAAAATATAAATATATTTTAGGCTAAATATAGGTTGTCAGTTTTATTAATTTTATTCAGGTAATATACGTTCAAGTTATTGTCTGCGACTCCACGTGTATATACTACATAAGAACCCTTGACGTTCGTTACGTTATTAGTTCAGAACTAACTATCGAACCCTGGCAAGTAACAGCATTATCTATATTTGATATATATTTTCGTAAACTTTTCGTAAACTACTCTACTAGAGGCAAAGCGTGACGTTATATTTTTCTAGATTAATTATCACAAAGATTTCCAACAAGAAAACTTTATTCAGGTATAGATGTCAATATCATCAAGAAATATTATAATTAATGACTCCATTGTCTTTATGTACCGCAAAAAATCTTAAGCCATAGTTGTTTTCTGTATACGTGTCCACGCCTTTATGTAACTGCATTTGGCATGCGACGCTGTTTTCTCATTTCCCCAGATCTTATCTGACTTGTTTCACAAGGAACGTAACAATGATATTCACGGACAGCCATTATACGTTTGTCATGTTCGTTATTACCTTTTATTTATATTTATTGCTGGAACGTGCTTAGTGGTAGTAGTGTAGTGAGGTCGGTAATAATATTTGAATTAATTTTAATAAAGCACATTGAAAACAAGTAAATACTTACATATTTTAACAATGAACTTTGCAAGGTAATGGTATAGATTAAAAAAATGGTTAAATGTCACAGTGTAATCATATTAGTCTGTAATAATAACTACTTTTTAATTTAGTTTTTTTTTATATGTACACCCATGTAAGTGCTTGGAACTCTTGAACCCAACACAAAATAAGCTTATATAATTACATAAACTATTTATTAATGGCATGAAGAAATACATTTACTCCAACCAGTATTTTTTTGTTAGTATTTATATGATAACTTTTTGTTGTTGTTTATTCGAGATGTGTTTTTGCCACCGACATCGTCAGCTCCCACCCAGAGAACAAAAGTTATACATTCCCCAATATTTTAAAGATATATTATATTGTACTTTGACAGGTAGTCAATAGATGGCGCTGGTTTCAAAGTTTTTACCCATTATTCTATAGCAAGGAGATATTGACAAACACAATGCTTGCGCCTGGCCAGTAATTTTCACGTAAAAGCTGGACAACAGACAGACGGACCAAAGATTTCAAATATTTTTTTTGACCTATGTAACTTGTACGAAGACCCCTAGAGGGTATTTTTTAAAGTTTTGATTAAATGTAGAGAATTGACATCTGTACTTTTATTATATGTATGGATAAGTTATTTATTCAATGTTACTTAGAACGACGGACATCTGATGTAATTGAGAAATACAATATACTTGTTTGAGATATGTTATAGTTTGATTAAACCAATTCAATTACTAGTAATTGACACACAGTAATCTAGTGTAGTTATGCATACATCTCGAGATCTATTGTCATTCTTTGAGAATAATTAAGGTCAACATTATGTATAACTGTATGTACAAATTTAAATAATGTTACTCCTTTTTTAATTCTTATAAATGTACATACATTATAGTGTAATAAAATAACGTAAAAATATGATCCACTAACCGCAGTATGATAAGAAAGTTGTATTTGAACAGTTTACACTGCAATCCGCTGGCCAGTGTAAGGTTTTTTAACAGAATTCTTTCTAAACTTAGCAATTTGCACATTGTTGGGCGGTGCTTTACGTTTCCTTTTGTCGGCTGATTTGTTAGCCTTTTTTCCTCTTTACTTCTGTTCTGGTTCCGTAATAATGTAGCTGTTTGAATTTCTATTTATGTTACTAAGTGCTCAGTTGAAAACTCAAGTGTTTTTATGCAGCTAGGTTAGGCTTATTTTAAGTCGACGACTCATTTGTAAAAGCGGCTCATTAATTTGTTATTTATAAAAAAAAACTGCTTTTTAAAATAAGTTTTTACTTTAAAAAGTTGAAGTGTGTAGAGTATTTTAAAACATTAAATTAAATTTGTACGTTTTACAAACAGTAGTGCTAATAAGGTATTTTTTGACTAAATGACATTTAAAAGTACTTTATTCAGTTTAATCATTTACTGGCTTCCACATTAAATATTTAGATAACATTTTTTTAAATAATAAAAAGCACTTTCGGTTTGCCCTAGTTCTAAACTTTGAGAATGCTCGGCATAAACATTCATTCACGGCAAACAACTTCACTTTTAGTACGGCCTGTTCAGTTAAATTGATATGGTTATTATTGTTTTATCACTTTCAGCGCTTAATTTGAGCTCTGCCTGAAAGATGACGTCATTATTACTTTTATAATTATTAATATAGGCAGTGATCATAATAAAGAAATACCCCGCTGAGTTTGTTGTGAGGGTCTTCTAAGACCAGACTATATTTGGCACCCTCACAATTTTAAGGACTGTCTTTACATAAGGCCTTATTTCTATAAGAATGGTAATAAAATATGTGAACAAATTATAACATTTACCTTCTGTTAAATAAGCAGGTAGATAATTGGTGCACTTAAGGCCCTAAAAATATATAGTTAATACTTGTTTTATTTCTAAAATAAATGATAAAAAATCTTTGTGTTTATGTTCACAGTTTAGGTAGTACCGTTTTTAATAATTAATCTCCTCATGCTCAATAGGTAAATGTTTTTGGCCGCTAGATAATAACATGATAAAATTGTTCAATTATCCCAAGCGAAAACACGATGCTTCCAGAAAATCCCTCTGATATGAATTTAAGATTAATTGATTTTTTTATTAATACTTTAATAGGTTGTAAACTTTTAGATGATTTTTTTTTACTCAGCATAAAAAAACATTAATGATTGTGAATATTTTATTTAAACATTGAAACAGTTTAATAATAAAGATCAGGGTATTAAAATAATTTATCGCGTTGAATTAAATAAATCCATACAAGTGTAAAAGCTTAAACGTGGTATGTTTCATGATTAAGTGACACTAGTGCCATAATGAATGGGAGGTAATGACTTGCTTCGCGCCGTCATAATGAGTTGCTTGGTTCCGACAAAACGTCGTTTCTTGTCACGTCGCTCGCTAATTATGTCCCGCTAATTGTCTGCTTTTTAATTTGGTCGTAATGGCCGTATGTGGCATATAACTTGTTTGGTTGAAGTTTTAACAAATATATAAAATAAACCACATTAATATGTATGTTTTGACGTATTCAATACATAATAATTATTGTTAAAAAAATGTTCGTGCGGATTTTCTTAATTGAAAAATATTATAATCTTTAAATTAAATCTTTAGTTTAGTTAACAAAAAAATATTCAATATGTTTGCTTTGAATGTAGCAATTACATTTATTTTAACAGCTAAAGCCTCCACTATAAGTTGAACGCGTTTAATATTAATGCTCTTGATAAGACAGCTCAGCTTAAATCGCAACTTTTGGACTGGGTGTCATAATGAATCATACAACCATTTTTAAGTGAGACTTTAACGTTTAAATTACTTTTTCGTTCATAGTAATGTTTTTCTATTTTACGTAAATATATTTTTTGGCACAGACATTTTTTAAAACTCTAATTATATCCCAATGTAAGAAATGTTTTTAGCACACACATATACATAAGTGTGTTTTCTTTTTTATATATTTTTTTAAAGATGTAGCGAGCAACCATCCTACAATTGCATGTTAAGTTAGCCTTTAATTGGGGTATACATTGTAACTTATATAAATTGTTTTTTTTTTTTTGTAAAAGGAATGTTATTCATTGTATATCACGTTGGCTTCCTATTCAATAAATAAATAAATAAATAAATGTTCAAGACTGCTTGTTTGCTTAGTTTTGAACCCATGATCACCACCGCCCACGATCTCTTCCAACTCCAGAGGGGTCCCATAAGAGTGATCAGCCTTTGAAGTTTTTATGTCAAATCAACCAGGATGTACCGACGACGGATCCCTCCAAGATATTACACCGTAGGATAAAAAGCGGTATTTACATGATCATAAAAAGTCTAGTTTGGTTCTGCTTTCTCTTTAGCCCTATGAGCCAGTGTATCAAGTGCAACAGCTAACTAATGTTGCCCAGGGCAGCTTTGGACAGCTCCTTGAACTTAAACTTCCCAGACGGGTGAGTCATAAGCTGTTTCCGATTTTGACGACATATATATGATGTGGAATACCCACATTTAAATAGATGGGGTAACTACGACATCTCCGATCACAGGCAATAGATCGATAGTGATATCTTGATACTAGTAGTATAGTATGTTGATGATGTTTTCAAATTAAATCGTTATTATCATTAGGGTGTATAATATACGACGACATATCCATTAGAGAGCGTGTTACTTTCGTAACATCTACTGTGTGGGCCTAGGCCCAGTAGCAATCATTTATTTCATTACAAGAGGTTATTGGTAGATCCAGGGTAAAGACGAATTCATGTCTAAAGCTCAAGTTCACGGTGGAAAACAAGCTCTTGTTCACGGTGGAAAATGGTTTTACCATACTGAAATGTGATGGTGAAAAGAATGCTTAAAGGTTCTTGGGTGGATAAAAGTCTGCGCACACCGGATTAAATACGTCTGATAGGTTTAAAAAAGCAATGAATATAGGAAGGATAAGTTCACTTCAAATCCTAAGACTATTCAATGAAAAAACTTTTCAAACTACGTTAGAGAAGGGCATTTACCTACTTACCTACGATAAATGACATTACTGATAAGATATATAAATGATAGGTTTGATAAATATATTTATTATGAAAACAATTACAAGATAAAGATTATCTTTTGGCCTTATTAGAAGTTACGCTCAATTTTGTGTGGAAACCAACTTTTATGTGGAAGTTGTATACACCTGTGTGTACAACTTCCGTTGTTATTGCGGTAAGCATAACGTATGCAAAGCAATGGTCAGAACAGATCTTGGATTCGGGAGCGGTTCTTTTCAAAGATTTTGCTAGTGAAAAGTTTTTCCGCGAAATTTTATAGGATAGTGGTTAGGTGCTAGCATCGGCTTGGAAAATGGTCAGAAGAATGAATATAATTAAATAATTTAAAAAAATCTGTTTATTCTGTACATAATCCATGAAAAATTCTGAAGACGACACTGCAACCTCCGTCCCCTCCCCCCCCTTGCCGCGGTTGAAGCAGGTTTGAAGCTAGTAAGGAAAATCCAAAAAAATCACGTAACTACATTCAGATTAAGATATATAGCAGTAATCATGAATTACGAAAGTTTAAATACAACAGCATAGTTTCATTTTGACTATTCACAAGATGTTGGTACAATGAAAATCCATAGAAAAACATTTCATTTATATATTTAATGGCTATTTATGATATAAAAAACTTAATATGAAATAAAGCAGGAAATTCTGCGATTCATTAAAAGGTGTTCAGAAAATTGAGTCCACTCCAACAAGTTTGAGGTAGCCAGTTTGCAACACTCCGACACACTTCAAGTGTGTATTGACGCGGACTTTTTAGTTTAATCTGTTTAATATTGCCACTAATATATATATTTATTTATTCAACTTATAATTATTTATAAGCATGTGTAAGCATTCGGGCTGTAGGGTTGTCAAAGACTTAGGGCAATACAGAATGTTTCCTTAATAGAGCCCACACTTTTAATTTAACTATTGTATTTATAGTTCATTGTATTAATGTTTTTGACGTAGTTATAAACTTCATATATCTAAAATCATATTTTCGAGCGATTGGTGTTCTGGATTTTTTTGTTCCAAATTATAATTCAAGTTAAATATTATCCCTAATGAATGTTTTCTTATTTCGAAGATATTGGAGGAACTACACTGCATGAGCCTAATTATAAAAACTTATGTAACTCATGAAACAAGATATATATATATAATATCAGAGAAACTGAACATAGAATTCCAAAGTTTTGTTTAGAATTGGCACTTTTTTAAAACCTTTACTAAAGTAAAAGCAATTAAGAAAAAAAAGTACTTGAACTTGGCTGATGGACAAAGTCTACTCTCGCTAAACTCTATACCAGATTATCGTATTGAACGTTTTTTCTCTCTAAGCACTAATCGGATTTCATAAGCCTATATAAAACGGTTCAGGGATGCGATTCTACCCCTGCGTAATTACAAAGTTTCAGGCATTCCTCGGACAACAATTATACTCGGATTACGTTTGAAACTCATAACCGTGTCCTGAAATCCCGTTAAATAGGTATAATGTGCCGCCGGATTAAGTACGGCAGATCATATTATCCTTAATTGCTTACTTAAGTACAAGTTTATAACACGGATTAAGGATAATGCTGTTTTTTTCTAATCCGTTTAATTATTTTAATTAACGAAACATTTACTTTTGATTGCATTTGCTCCCCCAAAGGAAGTTTGGTAATGAAAAAAGTTTAGTAGGTTTGTTTTAAATAATTTACATAAGTCACTCGTATTCAACACGCGTCCACAATCCGCTTCATATATATATGCTCTATTCTACAGAATATAGGGAAGCAAAAGTAAAAGTAATAACAGGAGTCAGATCAAGATAGTGCGTCCAACATGATTGCAGTCCAAAAGGGACGGATACACGATGAGATAACCCGCTGAATTCACAGTGCCTAGGGACGTCCTGACGTGTCGATAAATTGCTTTTTTTTATGATGTTTTCGTTTACAAGGACTTATTTATTTATTTTTAAACGTGGACTTTAGCAAACCACAGTGATTATAACAATGAACGTATAATAATTGTAATTTTGGTACGATTATGAATCTGTCAAGTTCAATAAACTTCTCACAATGAGTGGTGAGCAAACCATGTTTGTTTTTGTATTAAAATCAAGTTAAACACGAAGTCTGTATGTTTTAAAAATACAATAAAGCTGCCATTTAGCAATCTTAGTTAAAAAAAATACTATCGTGTCTATTCTTCCTAATAACGTAGAAGATAAGAGATTCAATAGTTTTCTATTAGCCTGTCAAACATATTGATTTATATTTACCAAACTTAATAAAAAAATAAAACATCTCACGGAAAATCTTTTACCAAACGGATACCACATTTAAAATTTATGAACGTCAAAGCTACCCAGTTCTGAGAAACTTCAGAGCTCCAAGAAATAGGTATGACTTTCTGAAATCTAATTTACAATAACTTTGTGAGATACCGCAAGAAATATGTTCGCTATTGTACTAAATTTAACTTCTAATTATATTGTCATATTCTTCTGGAACGTTTTATAAATAATTTAGTGAGTACTTCTTTACATGGATTGGATGGATGAAAAAAGAAGATAATTTGAAATAATCTTTATATATTATTTACGAAATTTAAAGCTGTTAATTTCTTATTAAGAAAAAAACATTTTAAACCAAACTTCCAATGTACAGAATAATCCCTGTGTTTCTGAGTTTTAAAAAATACAAATAACGGACAGAAAGTAAATCTAGTCTCCGAACAACAATCTGTGGATCTAAAAATTATATCGAATTTTCGACCATCAATAGTCAGGTGCTCTGACAAATAGACCAATAGAAAATCTTTAGAAATCTCTAAAATAACTACAAGTTATAAAAAAAGATGTAATATACATATCTTTATACATAAAAGTATACTTTATATATAAAATATTTATTATATATTTATTTTAAATGATGATTATAATTTAAATAAAGTAATTAATTATTTTCGAGGCTGAGGTCAATCGATGTTTTAAAGGACCGGAAGATCATATCCCATCCCTAGCTTGTGCCTAATGGAACCACGTGAATCAATAACTGCTGACCGTCTCATTACAAATCCCCTCTTTCAATCAAAACCATGCAGAGAAATGTCACCGCTTTGGTCCTCATAATAACGTCTAGAGTGCTCTGAATCAATTCTATTTTTATGTCCTTTAATAGCGACAGTGTAATAAAAGTGTCAAACTGTTATGCCTTCTGAAAGGAAAACACTGAAAGGTTTTATTGAGTATAGGTAATAAAATAAAAGAATATAGAGTTTGCCCTAGACTACGGTAGATTAGATTATATTTGTGTAGGACGTTTGAATGTTGTTGTCCCATTGGTTGAGAAGTGATGTTTTCTCGAAAAAAATACTTTTCCTCGGCACAGAAATGGAATCAAAATTTTTATGTCGTGCATACCAACGTTTATCCCAAACAATTGAAAAAAAAATCATCCGGGGGAGTCAAGCTTATACAAGACGGGTTCAATAGTTCAAAGCAATAATAATTTTAACTTCAAATAACTATGAAATTTACTTTTGATCTGAACTGAATTATAAGGTTTATTTGCCAAGTTAATTTCTATAAAATTAGTATCATGTTCGAAATATTTTTACTAAACAGTTCGTATTGTTTTTTATTTAAAGGCGGCTTGCGGTTGACAACTTTAAAAATCGTTTAACTTTAAATAAATATAAAATGAAAATAACATAGAACATTTATAGAAAGTTTTGTAAAGGTAATTTTGGTAGATATTCCATTCTGAATGTTATTATACTTTACACTTCAAAATTAGAAACATACGTTAAGATTTTCTAAAACAGTTTAATAGACATCGTCTCTGTCCTGATTAAAATTATTGTAATGGTAGATTAATACCCAGTCGATTAACGACAGGGTAGCTCAACTGACAGAGCAACGGGACGCTATTCGATAGTTGTTATTTTTATTTGTAACGTAATGTTCTGGTACTACTTCAAATTAAGAATCATTACAATCGCAAACAATTTATTTACATGAATTCTATTCATGCACGTGTGACATATAAACAGACAGAGATACAAAGATTTATATATTGAAAGTATCAAATTAGGAAATTTCAGTTTTGATGAAGAACCCTTAAATGTAAGGACAGAAGTAAATAATATTGCTTTAGAAAAACAAGTAAAAATATGTAAATATTAAAAAAATCTAAAATCATTTGCATTCATAACAAATAATTATTCGCATTTAATTGCTTATATCATGTGAAGTTTCGAAAGATATATCATCTGCAGTAAACGTTCATTTTGCTTACAGTCTGCTTTCGTCCAGAACCGGACTGAACCGGCTGAAGATGATTAATTGAACGGCTGAAATTTAAAATTTATAATACAGCCGCTGTTTGGACATCCAAGAAAGGCTTACGTGTTTCAGAACTTTTTAATCGTGCATAACAGAGCCTGGGTGATGGATTACTTGGTACGTTTTCGAAGCAACTTTGATGTAAAATTGATGCATCTTTGATGGACATGAACTTTTTAATGGGATTTGTCGAATATCATATTAGATACTACAAGTTCGGATATATTATTAGTTTATAAGTATGAGCTTATTGTTTATGCTGCTATATTGGGTTTTTCTTGTTTATTGGTTTCGTTATACATCAATAATGTTTTTAGATATACAAACGTTACGTTTGACAAAAAAAAAATCTAAAAACTTTGCATTTATAAAACTTGAGTAAACAAAAACATGTAAAGATTCCTTTAATTGAGTTCAGCAAAACACAAAATTAGTCTTCGGCTGTAATAAGTCAAATGATAGTCCATGCATTTTCAAAGAACAGAACAGAACATGAAGCTAAAGAAACTATTAAAAGAACTGTAGACGCTTTTAATTATGCAAAATCAGCAACTGGCTTTTCGGGTCAACCGGTTCGAAAGAGGAGTTTTTAAATGAAACAATGGACAGGAAATGAACACTGGTATTCTGTGTTAGGGTAATAGTGGGTAAGGTATAAAAGTGGTAGTGTTGTACTATATTGTACGATTTGTACAATGGGATCACAATTGTGGTTGGACAGGAATGAGGGTAATTTTAGAATGTGCTGATTGGTCAAACCATTTTTTTATAAAGTTTAACGAATTCACATGTATTCTAGTAACAGTAAAACAATTACGACGAATATTATACACACACACACACACAAAACCTTTTTTTAGATCAAAATACCAATAAGACCTAAATTAGTTATGGTTTATTGATAAAAATTTAAAGCTTATTTTTTTTTTATATTTTTCGATTGAATTGCATGCATTAAAACTTATAATTACTTTAATATTAGCAAGCGTATAATAATTTATATTTTGATATAATACCGCTTGAACTTGATTAATTGAAGGTTATTATTGTATGTTAAATAACACCCATAATATTAAAATTAATATTTACAGGAACACATTCTTGTAACCCGCGAAAGATTCTTAAAAAAGATATCATAAAAATACTTTTTTTAACAAGTTGTACTTGGATATAAAGGGTTGCGGTTTTAATATGATTAATATTCTTTATAATAGAGCTCTAATCTTAATGTCCTGTATGTTCACGTTACCACGCAATACTATTTAAAAAATGCTTTATTTTATAAAGCGGTTTTAGCTTATTAAGCCAAAAATAATAAAAGTCACAATAAAAACAATTAAGCATAAATTTAATATCGTAATCAAAAGCTCGATTAAATAATCCATTTTTTTTAATAATACGTGACAGGAAATGGGTGACCTACCAAGGTTTTAAAAAAAATATCCCCAAAATGGTTTGATATTTGAGATGAAAATTTTATAATTCTGCTTCTTTTTCGTATTTTAGGCAAAGTCAAAGCAAGAAGTTAGTGAGTCATAACGCAAAAACAATAAAAAAATAATACAGCTACCAGTGACCACAATATGTGGTTCGCGAAAAAAACTCCGACTGGACCTGTACTAAGTATTATCTATATAAATGTTAAACGTCCAATAATTTCGGCTTTATTGGAAATTCTTTAGCTTGCTCACATTCACCGCATACCTTTGAGAACCGAATGAATTTATCGTTACATTAAAAAAGCAATTGTGGATAAAATGAGAACTTTTAGCCCACGCACCGCTCGGAATCAGCTTTGAAAATGTTTTAATATAAGCGAGCTTTCATAACTTTTAGCTGTTTATATTTTTTAGCACAAATATTACGGCAGTGTTAAGTTTTTTTGCGGCTGATTTATTGCCGTGTTACATTTTCATGTTTTCTCAACCATCTCTTAGTTCATTTTCCTGTTTAGTTTTTAAGGGTTTGTTTTTATTACAAAAATAAACAAATAAAAGAAAGCTTCGAAAAAAAAATTAATGATTGAGTAAAAATGTGTAAATTTTAAACGTGTTTATTACACTTTTATTAGGTAATTTGTATTACAGACAGTATAAATATCCTAGTTACGTTCAACTAATTTCCATGTAATACTGCTTTAGAACCCAATATCGAGCTAGCATCCACACTAACTAGAATACGTAGTGGACTATTAAATCTAGAGTATAGGACAAGTTGATGTTTAGTGTCTGGTGGTAAGAGCCTATTCACATTGTTCTGGACGTCTTCTCTGTACAGATATTTCTGTAACATTTGACTTCGGAATGATTTCTGTTTAACTAAAGTTATGTAATTATTGTAATTAGGTGGCAATAATAGCTTTATTTTTATATTTAAACTTTCGTGAATCATGACTATTATATTTATATTTACCCGGCTGTATTCACGTAGAAAATTAAATCGGAATGTGCCCGACTAGTTTCGAACCCGTTCGGGGTCCTTAATCATGAGCTCTGAGCGTGGCGGACTCGCGGCGAGAACTGCGTGCCTCAGCTCTCTGGGCCCGACGCGAAGGTGGCGGTGGCGGCGGGGGGGAAAATGATTAAGGACCCCGAACGGGTTCGAAACTAGTCGGGCACATTCCGATTTAATTTTCTACGTGAATACAGCCGGGTAAATATAAATATAATAATAGCTTTATTTCACATTCCCTAGTAGAAAAATAAACTTAATATTTAAAGAAATATTCAGGCTTTTATCTGGTGATAATTATAATAAAAATTACAACCACATACATATAGATTAATATATGTCTTTGCTGAAGTGTACGTTGATTAATTTTATCGTTTTTTCTATTTATTTTTTTATTTCTACTATTTTAAACATTTTTTTTCGCTTTCTTTGTTTATATTTTTTTAGTGGAGACTTTACTGACTTATGTTGGAAAATAGGTCTTTTGCAATTATAACAGGAAAATTGTAGCTATACTTGTAATAAGTATATAATACAAACTTTATAATAATATTTCACAGGATAAATGGACGGTCAGGCCTCATTTCTCTATTACGAAGTAGCATATAAAACCCACCTCATCGTAGGTGCTACTTGAGGATTTAAGTAGATAATACGTAACTGATTTCAGTTTCTCCCCGGAGAGGTCTTTAAAAATAACTTGGTGTTTGAGCTATATAGAGATTAATGTTGTACCATCTTGTTATAATTGTAATTCATATTCCATCAAGTGTGCATTGACCCTTAGGGTTCTGTTCTTGAAACTGAGACATAAATCCGTGTGATGGGACTTGGGAGTTTCTGCTCCATTTCAGTCTGTTACAAACACTGCCCTTTAAATGGTTGTTTTCATCACTGCTTAATTTTCTCTAACATGCTTTGTTATTCAACTTTAATGTTTTGCCAACTTATCAAACAGAATGGGTTGGTATTTACTATTACATACATTACATACTATACATTTACAATACATTTACATTACATACTATACATTTACATTACATACTATATATTTACTATACATTTACATTACATACTATACATGTACTATTTTTCATGTTGAATCTTAAAAGTTTTGTAAATAATATCATTCATTTTACTAATAACAAGACATAACCACTCATAAAAGTGGAATATTTATTAATATTTAATCTCAATACTTTATCAACAAAGTGCTATTAATAATATGTTTTATTTTACCAATCACAAGACGTTACCATTGCTAAATGTGAAATAAATTTAATATAATATTATATGGATGATGTGCTATATAAGATAAAACGCCATTAAAGACAAAATATCATAAGCACAAGGCTTTCACACTTAGCCAGCGCACGCTCGTAATATAATTTGATCTAGTTGTAATCAAGGAGCCGGCGGGAGCCAAAGAACTTTCCCGGGTTATTATTATACTGTTTTGATTAAAAGGGAAAGGAAAGGAAAAGGGAATAATTTAATGAATATCTGTTTTTTTATGATGAAATAATGTATGAGTGTAATGAGAAGTTAGTTTTGGTAAATAATTAAAAATTCTTGTAACTGTTAGAATATTATACAGTTACTTATTTTTAAAGTTATGCATTTGGTCATTAGTAGCTCTGTAGTGATAGATAATTATAAAATTTGTTTCGACTCGTCTGCTTCTTTCATAAGACCTGGAGCCTCGTAAAAACCGTATAACAATCAAGTATAAGGTATGACTGTAAATTTAAAAAAAAAAAAATTCTCAGAAACTGTAAGCTTGTCATCTATTAAATCTTATTTTCATCATCGAACAATAAAGACTATGTAGGTTATGAATCAATTCATACCGTACATACAATTTTCAATGTATTTGTCTGATATGAAAAATCAATACACGAGATTAACTTGATAAGATACTTAACTGCTACTTGAAACGAACTACTTTGAGAGTGAGTTATATTAGTTGTTTTTATAATACTTTTGTTTTAAGAGTCACGTTCTTTATATATAATATTAACAATGTATTACGTTATGAAAGAAAGAAGGGGCGAAAAGTAACAAATTTAATTAAACTTTTAAGTAATCCTTATTATTGGTTCTCAAAAACAAATTTACTTGGATTTATATAAGCAGTTAACACGCATTACACCTTGTTGCGTCTTCTGTTTACCCAAAACATGTTTAAAGTTACAAATTATATTTACTTCCAGCCTAATCCAACTTCACCCTTGTTTAGCTTTCTAATGAACTTTTCCGCCTCGGTATTAAGCTTCTGAAATCTTAAAAAGTGTAGCCGTGATAAGCAACACACTGCAGTTAATCATGAACGCTTATTTACATAATGCCTTCATCCAACTTCGGGGATGAAAGTTTACCGTACTATAATGCGAAATGTAAATGAAAGTTTTACGTAAAATGTTATTTGAACAGTAATTAAAATTAGATTTATAAGATTGTTTTGTGTAGATCGCAGATAATGAAATTCAGGTTACAGGTCACAGATAGTTCGGTTATAAATTTAAAAGTATAATTCACACATCAACCCGTGAGTATATTCAAAATGGACGACATTTGTAGATATTGTGGCCGGCTGGAATCGTGGACGCGAATTTAATATCTGTCGGGAACAGGGCGCGATGGGCCCGCGTTACTGTCAGTGAGGCTGGAGCTATTTTTGGTGATAAAAGATAATTTTACAGATCTTGTAATTTTTTGTATTATTATTCGTATATATTTTTGTCGTCATTTACTTTTGCTCTTTCTTTGCGGAACATATTGATTAGTTAAGTAACTGTTTCAGGAGGAATTTAAAAATATTTTTATATGTTAAAGAGAGAATTTATACAAACGTATACTCTAAAATTGTAAAACCTCGTCAAGTCAACTCGTATTTCAAACAAATGTCATATGACAACATTTTTAAACATAATCCAGCATAATAGCGAAAGCGCTGTCAGCATCCCGCATCCTACCGTTATGAGACATCTCATTTCATGTGTTCATTCCTATTGTACCGATGGGAGTTACATTGTTTACATGAGGTTTCTATATTTTTCATACATCTCCGGAATTCAAACTTCAAAATTTCTTCCGTAAGGGTTTATGTATTTAGGCTTCACTCGTAACATGTAACTTGTAACCTACTAAATTATTTTAATATAGAATCTGTTTTTTTTTTATTCCCTATATTCAAATTAAATATATGTATTTTAAATGCTTAACTTCCTATAAGCAATAATAATCTTAACTTATTCTATATCTCTATTGAATATTTAAATGTGAAATGAAAAAATATATTTTAATAAAATACGAACTATAAAGCTAACAAAAAATAACTAGGTACAGACAAACAGACAGATAGAGATTGCATTCACTCATATTACGTTTGCAGGACTCAAGACATTTGTAATATGAATTTCATTCCAGCTTCCACAATACTTGGAAGGAATGCTAACAGCCTGTCATCTCGCAGTACCATAAAGTTTTTATGACGATATTAGAGCCATGTATATATCTTACATTACATTTTTTGTAAAATCATATCATCTGTCACTCATTAATTATAATGATTGAAAAATTTGGAACAAACACTGTGTTAAACTTTTCAATACATATTTAAATATTAATCAAAGTTCGAAGACTAGTTTACCTCATCAAATTTTGTCATATTTATCTCTTTAAGACGTTTTAAATAATGTAATATGATCTAGTTATGGTATATTTATATTTTTACAAGTTGTATACTCTCTTGTATATACTAGCAGAGTGTAGTAAGTACTGGGTCAATAGACAAACTAACACAAATCACCTCACACTAATAGAAAAATTACTATACGCTACACAAAATATATTAAATCATATCGTAGGGGCAAGAATCATGAGTTCAGTTATAGATATCCAGTCATAGCAGCTGAAGTCGTATATAACTAGCTAGGAGGTCCAAGTGGCGACCGAGGTCAGGAAATCATATTAACGATAGATGACTTCATTCTCACAAATCAAAAACGGAAGGTCGAGAACAATAAATCCCTTGTTACATTAGAATTTACAATGCCATCACATTCTACAGGAAACCTTAAAATATTTTTAATTGTTTATAATCTATAAATTCCTTAATATTCTATAAGAATTGTAAATATATAATATTCTGGATATATAATGAACATTTCATATTTTGAGCAACAAAGATATTATCAAGGCAATACACGCTACCTCTTATCCCTTCTTATCCGCGAGGGGTGATTACCCCTCATTGTTCCCCCGAGTGTGGCCTAATGCATGTCACTATTACGCCTCATGTGAAGTAATATTCCCAATGTATTTTTTATAACTAAATTACGATTTCAAAAAACCTATTTTTATGACCCGTTTATAATTAGTTTTAAATATTAAATTTAGTATTATTTATTAGGTAAAATTATTAATTTTATATTAAGTGTTGTGTAAAGTTACATTGTATATTTTAATATGGTTGGAAATATATAAAGCTTACATACATTTTCTCTCTACCAATTGCGTCGCTATCAATAATCTACAATCTACAAATCTACCAATCGTATCGCTGTCCGTATTATTTCACATATTTAATATTTATTTAAAATGGATATGTTTATTTCATTCACTTCATTTTATGCTTCAAATAATATTTAAAATGTATACTTCTTCGTTTAGTTTAAACAACTGACAAATAAAAGAATATCCTTTTTAATCGAAATGGTTATTTACGGCGTTTATTTCACTCGAATGAAAGCGATGCTTTTACGCCTACATTTTAAAACAAACTATTATAAAGTATCTCAGTATTGTTTAAAAAACAGATTATTATATTTCTTGTCATTAAAGTTTCTCTATAAAATTGTATGTATGTAAAAGTATTATTCAATTTATAGTATTAACATGTTATTTTTCTTTCGGGCTATATATGCGACGTTTTATTAAACTGTCATGTCTTTAGTTAGCGTTATACTAACGCTACTTTTATTCCATGGCGGTAAAAAATCACAAAAAACCGCCATACAAGCTATGAACAACAAATTGGATCCCTCGCATACGGACGTCAATGAAGATTTAAATGACGGACAGACAGCCTGGACTGCTCATGCCACAATATTTATAATTACTGCTAAATATATTATACGATGACATTAATTTTAAAATGTTCTCGTATATTCAAAAATAAATGTAGGTATCTGTTTTAATTTCAATAATAAATTATATGTTATAAAGATGCACTTATATCTAACCTTATATTTTTAGACTTTAAAGCTAAATTGGTTGGCCTTTGACACTGCAAAGGTCAGACGACCATAGGTTTGTAAGTGGATTACCTGCAAGTATACTCGCTAGGTCGCCGTCTTTTGTGCTTGGTCTCAGTAAGTTTGTGTAATGCGTTTTGTATATTATATGACAAGAAATAGTAATATTTTCTGCCTCAGTTTCAAAAAAAAATTGTTTAAATTTACAAAAAAGCTTCGCTGTTTGACATTTGTGTTTCCCCGTCATCAATACAAATAAATAATTTGGTTTAAATTAATCCTTATAAAATTGTTTTTGCCAGAATGTTAGATATGTTTTTTTTTTTTTGTAATAAGGGGTGGATCAGCAGTGAACAGATATTCCATACATGTCCTCATCCACCTGTTCTTATCTCGCACTAGTCGTAGTCGCAATAAGTCAATTTCATCCACTCTCCGCTATTATCTCAGTAGAGACTTGCTTCTTTGCAATATATTTTTTCATGCATTTCTTTCTTACATCCTTCGGTCATCCCTTCTCTTATAACTATCCGCTTTATACCTAAGACTCTTCACCTTACATGCTCTTCATCCTTCAACATTATGTAAAATATATAGATAAAATAAATTACTTCTCAAAAAAAAAAACAAATCTATTGAATTTTGTTCAGTTTATTTTCCAATTCAATTCATTTAATCCAACGTAATTCCACTCCAAATATCGTTTTGATGTCTAAAAAATATCAAACCAAATATCTAAAAGACCTAACGAGACTCAAATGCGGATATGTTTTAGGCTTTTTGTACACATCAAAGAGACGCACGTTGGATGATAATGAAACGTCCTAATTGCAGTCGCCGATACAGGCAGAATATTGAGTCAATTAAACAAGGCAGGTATTCTAGACACGTATCCTTTGATACAGACTGACACAACAATTGTATAAACGTATGATGGAAATTACTGTCCCCGTAGCTCCAAAATGTCTTTGTTTTTCATATATATTTATGTTTAAGGTAATAACGTCTTTAAGTTACAATAAGAACTCCTTGTTCCACAATCCTTTTTGTTAAATGAAGCTTTTATCAATCAGAATATTTTAGCTTCATCGTATATAACCAAATTGAACTTTGCAGAAAATAAAATAAATAAAATATTTACTTTTTATTATTATAAGTGATATATATTTATTGTTAAATTGTTAAAAATAAAACGAGTATCAAATAGCCACCCATTTTCGGATGACACGAAATTTAAATCAGTTGACATTTCACAAAAACATACATAGATCGTATTACGCTGAAAATATCCAATAAGAAGATTACTACCATTTTATATTCAAAATCAATTTGACATGAATTTAGCTTCATTTCATCTGAAACCGTTTTAGTATTACGTATTTGATCTCGTTTTGAATTTTGAAAACGTGACTGAAATATGAAAAGTCAGCAATGACTACACTTCATCAGTGAACAGATCAGTTTGTTAGGCTTATGTCACAAAATATATTTACACAAAATTTATGTACACAAAATGTATTTACACAAAATTTATTTACTCTGTACAGTAAAAAAATACAAAGACATAGAACATAAGTAAAATAATGTCAGACAAACAAACATTTAGTGGAATTGCGATTTTAAAAAGAGAAAATTTAGTTGAGAAGTCAAATAAAAAAGTTAATTTGCCAGTTAAGTTCACGAACATTAGTTAATGAGCTGAGCTAAGCAATTATAGTATTATTTGTAAGTTGACTTAATATGATATAAATGGTCAATTGTTGCCCAATCTACGACCGGTTTGACCTTTAAGTGAACTGTATGTCTATGAAATATTAATGATAAATTCAGTCGCGAGTCTGCACGAGGTTTAAGTTTAAGCTCAGATTTAGTTTATTAAAATTGTGTTCATGTTTATTCATTGTTTACTTTTTTATTGGTTAATTTAACCTTAAAATATTATGTTATTATGTAATATTAGGTAACAAATTAGTTATGCTAATTAAGTTTTTAAATTTTTTAAAGTTTAGTTATATTTACACAAGGGAATGTGTTTAAAGTAAAAATAGTTAAAAGTAAAAACAGTAAAAAAATATGTATTAGCTCGTTAAGTTTAATATATAGTAATCATTAACTAGAAGAAACTGTGATTTTTAAATGTTGCTCTGATATTTTTAAATGATAAAACCATGTACTAATGGTTTACTTAATGGTACCTCTAAAAAAACAAACTAAAAAATTTTACATCCGTTTTAAGCTACAATGCAGATAGACACTCAGATACGAACGTCAAAATTACGACAGCCATTTCAGGATCGGAAATTTGACATAAAAAAAGAGTAGCACAGATTAAAAATGTAATATATTTAGACACCATAAATTGCAACCTCATGCCAGGGGCGAAAAAAAATATTAAAAAAAAATATCTACATTAAAAATATATTTATCTATGCGATGATTATCGCCACTTCTTTGCGAATGTTTCTAACACACAAGTACTTTACACTCGGTTCGCAGAGTAATTGGACCCTTTGAATGTACACAAAACGGACCCTCCATACAGTGGGTATATAATTTACATTTGCGAATATATTATTATACTTCGTTTCACCTTTTATATACTTGACCTATAAGCATATCATTATATATTTACCTGAGGTTTGCAGTGGAGCTAAAACAAATTCGATTGCTTTTAATTAGTGAGAACCTTTGATTCGCATATTGGAAATAATAAAATTCTTAATTAATAGTTTGTACCTTCATTTTATATTTTATAAAAGGTATACACACTCACACACTCAAATGTCATTAATATTCGATATAAAATATATTTTCTCATAGCATTCAGTTGTTAAGTTACGACCAATTAAAAAGTTAATTGGCTAGAGGTAATCGTGTTGAGCGAAAGATAGTGGAACGAGACGGGTGGGAGTTTGATGCTTTGCTCGTCAAAGCTTTTCTGGACCAAAGTCACTAACAATGAAATCGCCGTGTAGAGATCGGTTCGTTTAGATATGATTGCATTTGATGTCCCGACGAAACTACGACTAACACGCCGGTAGTGTTGGCGCCTAAAAGCCTTCAAGTTTTGTGTGTGAGTTGGCTCTCAATTCGAATTTTATTATCAGAAAGTAAAAAAAAAAACACTGTTTTCAACAAAGATTTGTATTATTTTCAATTCTTTTTATTTTATCCGTATTTTTTTAATGATTTTCATACAAAAAAAAGAAGTTTTATAATCCATCCCTCTTAAAATCCACATTTCATACATTTTTTTGAAATGCGTATGGGTACGCGCTAAACCAGAAACTTTTTAAACCTATTAACTATAATATTTTATAAAAAAATAAGATAAGATTAATAATCGATGTAGGTCATTCGATATTTACTAAAACATCTCTAAAATTAAATCGAAGATTCCAAGATCGAACGTGTTTGGGAACGTTCGAAAGCAATCTCCATCTCAGAGAAGCTATTTTATAAAGGAAGTAGATACTGACCAGTTCATTAATGAGAGAGGACATTCACAAGTCTGTAATTAATTCGAACCTCCCAGATTCGATGGAAAACCTCAATGTCCCTATAAGGATCAAGTAGCGTCCCCATTCCTAATTGACTCTCAGAACATTAATTATCGACCTTATGAACTTTGGAATAAGAGCGCTATTAAGACACATTGACCGCTCTTAAGGTACTAATAATAAGAGTTATAATAAATTCCTGAATGTACAGCACTTCAGTTTAAGTGCTCTATTTGAAGCCAAGAGGTAGTTCCAATTACTTGAATTAATACTTTCAGTGTACTTAATGTTAATGGCAATTTTAATGTTATTTGAATCCTGTAAGCACTTATTATAGCGTTAATATACTTAAAATATTTATTTATATTGTAAACAAGAAATAAAGCAACATTGATTTGCAGCGAAGCTATCATTTAAGGATGTTTGTTTTCTAAATGAATATTATTGTAATTCAGGCAGTGGAGTAATTAAAAACATTTTCAAAGTTATAAAAAAATCTAAAGCAATTTTTATCTGGTTTCTTATTTAAAATATCCATTTATATATTATAAAGTAAGTTAAAGAGCATACATTTATAATTCTTCTTTAAATTTGACGAATATATTTATAATTATTAATATGATACCAATTTTAATCTTATAAGTTTAAATATTTAACTACAAACAAACTTAATAAATCTAACCTCATCTCATATAATATGAAGTTCATTTTTTTATAATCAAATTAAATCGTAAGCTTGAAAATGTTGACATTTGAAGTATTATTTTTATTAAAAATATAACAGGGGTGTCAAGTTCGTCTCCGTTCGTGAGCAAAAATAATTAATCTTAATATTTTTCATCATAAAGTTTCGTGTCACACCGCCACTTCAAAAAAATTAAAAAAAAATGCTAGAAGAAAGCGTATCATCCCGCGATAATGAGCTGATTCTTTAGTCGCATTAAAAGAGAAGGGAAATTTATATAAAATTGCATATTTGTTAGAGCTAGTTACAAAGAACGTAATTATTGTGGAAGACTTCTTGTAATTAATCATAAAATAGGGTAACAATGAAAATGTTTTTTTATAAGAATTTTCAACTTGGTGTTTGATTTGTTTAAAATATTCCTCCAATTCAAACTGAGTGAAATTAACAAATACTGCCTACTTTGATACTGTGAATCATATAAGACGCTTGAAAATTAAATATAATACATTTTAAATAGATATAGAATGAAAACTTTATCGATATGGGCAGGACTCAAACCTGAGACCACTGAGAAATCGCCCTGTCGCTCTGCTAATTCTGCTACTCGACCCGTCCCAATAACGACAATTATTTCTAGAATACTAGATTTATGAAGGTAGCTTAGAATATTTATAATAAATTTGAAAGGTCTATATTTCATATTATTATAATTCATATATAATTTACTGGAGATTTTCTGGATATGGTCACCCTAATCACAAAGGCCTTTCCGTAAACGGATCGGAACCGAGCCAATATTTACCCAACTTTAAAAATGGAAGTTCACATTGTCAACTACTTTTTTATGTCATTGGTTTTTTGCCAACTTGAAATCGTTTTCAGTGAAGTTAATACAATTTAAAAGCATTGAACGCCGTACTTATTGTTTTTTTGTAATGTGGAGTAGGCTTTTTTAAGTCTACAAAGTAAACTCATGTACCGCCAGTTATATTTATTCTGAATTGCATACGAACATGAAATAAATATTGTGAAGTGTATAAAAAATAATATTTTCTTTTGAAACCTAAGTATACAAAAGGAAATATTTGATTAAAGACCAAGAACAATATAATCTAAATTATGTAAAATAATATTTAATATGAACTTACCAGCATAGAGCAACACCGTAATAATACGAGATATTATCAATATAAAACAAAGTAATAATAATTACGGTAACGTCTAGCCAATGGCAACAAAGGATTTTTACATAAGTGTAGACCGCAGTTCTCGTGCAACAGCCATCAATTCTTAGCGAATCACAATAAATCGTCACAAATGTGCGGTGACAGATCAATATAGACCGCCACGAATGGCTCTCAGTAGGAAAATAAATAAGATACTGCACCGGTGCCCACTGGATTATATGTCACTCGATTTAAAACTGAGGCCTTATATTTTTATTTTCAGACCAATCGATTAATGAACTATGTGGCACTTAAACTTTGTGTAAAAATAAATATTTAGCATCAAATTATATAATATATTATAGTAGGTCGGTATGAGGTGAGTTATATTGATAAATTTATGAAAAATAAGTAAAATAAAAGATATGGTATTATAAGTATCATAATTACCGCGTCTGATAAAAACAGAGACATTTCTTTTTTTATTTACTTACTTATGCATAAATAAAAGGAAAAACGAAATCCTTAATGTCCATAGAATTCAAGTAAAGAATGTTTCGAAGATATATAAGTCAACTTTAACCATTATTTCAACCGAGTTAAACAGCACCATCAAAATCTAAAAGTTAAACATCGATTAAGATAAAAATGGAGAAGTGAATACAAACAAAATTCAAACTTAGCTTAATTAACTTCAATGGCATAAAATCGATTGCGAGGACGTAAATCGAGATAGTGGAATCGATATCGAATCGTTTTCTATTTTCTAATTCTCTTTTTATTCTGATTAAAAAATACGTAAGACTGTTAAAAATGTTTTAGTAAAAAAATATATTATTTAACCTTATAAAGTAGTTTTGAAAAGGAAGAAGCTCTAGTTACTTGGTAATTTTGAATGCTACATATATTTTTAATTAATTAAAAAACAAGAGGAATCATATTAAAAAACTTGATATTTGCAATCAATTATGAATTTGCTTTGGTCTCAACTGCAGATTAAGGTATAATAATTTAATATTTCGGAAACTAAGATTATTTAGCAAGTGACCGATGAATAAAACCCGACGCATCTCACGTAGACGAGAATCTCTTAAAGTTCTCTCTAAAACAATATGATAAAGTTATCAGTGAAAAATACAAAATTCCATGGAAACTGTGGCTACAGATAATGATTTTTTATTCGAATGATAATAAATTGTAACGCGCCATCGAGAAGAACTGAAATGTTATTGAAATTTTACACAATCTTCTGCTAGGTATTCCTGAATTTCTTTTCCGTTATAATTTGCATTAAATGAAATCATTCTTGGATGAAAATATAAAATAACATTTTTATAACGAAAAAAATAGCTGCCTTATGTTATTGAATATTTCAATTCAATTAAATGTATAAATAAATAAAACCTACAACCGCTGAAACGTTGCATATTTTTAAAACTTAACAAATGTGAAATGTATCTCTACATTCAATCAAGAGTCGAGAGAGAGAGAGAGTCGAGAGATATCCCAGACACATTAAGAGATGAGAACAACATTTAATATTTCAAGACTCAATATTGTGTTTATTGTAATAAAAAGCACTATAACGTATCGTGGGTTCTTTGTTTGCCTGTTTTACAAGGGTAGATATTTGTATCATGTTTAATTAAAAAATATCTGGGTTCGGTATTGATTCAAATCAAATGAATCTCAAATTTATTTTTATAAATAATTATAAATTGTTATCCATTGGTGTCCTTTAAATAAAAATAAGGTATTATATAATTACTATTATTTTTTATGTTTAAAGTCAGAATCCTTTGCCTTTGTAAATTTGAGGGCATCATAGAATTATAAAAGGTGTGGTCAGTCATTCTAGTCTTTTAAATACCACGGTTTACTTGAATTCTAATTTGTTCTCACATATTAATTATGATTGACTCAAATACTTTTGAAATTATGAATAGTTGTTACTATATAAATAAATTACGAGAGTATTCTTGGGGTTTCTGGCTGGTTCTTTCCATGGACCTACCCATTGAAACAGTTTTACTAGAGTCTATTTCATAAGGTCAATGTATACCTATTTGAAGTTTAAAAAAATGACTACGACTTTGACTTTCGATCTAGAAAAAGGGTTTACGCAGCGTAGAGGTCATACTTAACGATTAAGACGACGGTCAAAGGACGTCAACCTCTGAATGTCACGAACTGAAGAAATATCAAGAACTAAAGAACAACTTAAAACAATTGCACAAACTTCAGTTTCATTATTAAATGCAATTTATTTTTATGCTACAAACTTGACAATTTATCCAGAATTTTATATTGCCAAAATATTTAATACCAAGAATATTGTTTATTATTATATATATAATAATGTATATATAAATAAAACGACGTCATTATCGTCTCAATTAACATATATAATGAATTGCGAGGCCGCCTCAGTGATTGACCAATATTACAGACAGTTGTACCGTCTTTGTATGTCTGTTGTGTTTGAACTCATTGAACTACGACCATCTATCATATCTACGACAATTATTGTATTTAACAACTTGCTTTTATTTGACTATTTCAATAATTTACTATATCTTACTTATATACACATATTTCTATATAATACCTTGAATTAAATTAACTTATCCCCTAAATATATAACACTATTTTCTAGCTAACGGATTTAAGGAGTTTAGGATAAATTTACTTTTTTTATATCTAACTACTATTCTTCATACATACGTAGAAAATAAATGATAGCATATATAACTTTCCACTATAATAAATTTTAAATAAAGTTTGCTTAAATTAGAGATGAAACTTGTAATTGTGAAAATCGTAGTTTTTTTGCTAATATCTGCTGAATTTCTTTCTCCAGATCTCTTTGAATTTATGGCAATAAAAAGCTTGGAACATTGGTTGATGACAAAGAACTTGATGTTTAAAAACTTTCTTTAAATAAAGTTAAAATTTACTGTCTGAAAACAGAGGTTTCAATAAAAAATATATTAAGTACAAAATATTTGACGGCACAAAAAAAAGAAGAATATTCTGAAAAGGAAGATATTAAGCTATCAACCAATCAGGAATAGAACGGAATAATTCCCATCAGGTGGGGAATGTAGTGAAGCGTCTTCTTAGTTGCTATGTAAAAAAAAAACAAAATAAAACACAAAAATAAAACTTTTTTTTATTCTCACTCTATCTGCACATGTACACACAGACCCTATCCTGATAATAAACAACTTAATTAAAATCACGGTGTTTTAACAGATAATTTATAGAATTATTAATTAATTTTTAATAAGCTTTTTAATAAAGTCTGTTACCAAATTACAAGCATTTCATTATCATTTTACGGGATTATCAAGTTAATTAACTTCTTTTTTTACAAACACTGTTAAAATATAATTTAAAATAATTATAATAACTTTTGCATGAAATAAATATTTTTCATATTTCCTTTTATTCAATCTGGAATACATTTGGGAAAAATATGTATATTTATAAAGAGAACATGCGTTAATAAAGTGCGGAGTCACTGAACCAATTTCAATGAAAATTTCACGCCTGGACAGCTTATTATTTCTGAATAAAAGCGTCAGTAATTTTGAAATAAACTTAAAAACTATTGGACCAAATTGAATGAATGTTTCAAATTATTTCACCATAAATTTCAATTTATTTTTAAAATTGCTTCTAATTTAGTTTCAATTTTATAAAATAATTGTGAAACGAAATGAAATGCAATTATCGTTTAATAAAGAAAAAGTACGTCTTCCTTTAGGAAAACTAATAAATGGAGAGAAAATTTATCAATTTATAAGGAAGCTACTAATACTACGATAGTTATTATAATACTACCATTCGTACCCATGCAACCCCGGTGTATCGCTAGTATTCTAGTATTCTAGCGATACACCGGGGTAGCGTGGGTTTGATTTACTTATAAAGATTTAAAAAACCACACCTGCACTTTGCAAAAATATGAATTGTGTCTTTTCTGTCAATGGTTTACTGTGTGCGTTGTCTGTCGACCTGCTGTCAAACCGAATGTAACAATTAATTTATTCAGATTTTCAAAAAAAAAACCCATTTTTGGTTGGATTATCCAAAAATCTTCATTTCTATAAATCTTCTCGTGAGAAATTAAAATTTTTTTAATAGCTGCAAATTAGTAGAGCACTTATCAAGCGTTTTGTTATACATGTCATTTTTGATCCTTCTATCACAATGTATAATTTAATTATGAATATGAGTATTTTTTACAAGCAGCATTTATTAAAATTATACCTAAGATATTCAATAATACAGTACCTGACATGGGTGACTTATATAAACTCAACAGTGGTTCAGACATTAGAGGGCCGCCCGGCTCTGAAATATAAAAATAGTCTTAAATACTAAATAAAGCACTGTTATCCTATTTTGCTTTGATTGCCGTGAGAATATGTCGATTGAAAGCTGAGGTCTGAAAATAATTTATCGTATAGTTATATATTTTTTTTGTGCAAAATTTAGTTTTCATTATATTAACGGTGGTAAAACAATTAATGTTGCAGTAACTAAAAAATAAGTCTATTTAAATCGCGTATTTAAAGTTTATTATTTCTTATTTAAAGTTTATTATTTTTTTATTTTTTTTTATTCTGCGTATTTTATATAAAATTTTTACCCATTGGTAAAAATTCGATATCCAAAATAAAATGATATTTATAATCAATAAATAGTAAGATTTGAGTATAAGGGTGATCTGACAGAGTTCACTTAGCGTTAAGGCCTTCATTGTATATTATTGAAGTTTATGTTTTGTTTTTATTTTTTGTTTTACTGGTATATAATAGACTTTTAATTTTTTATTTGTATTTGATAAATCTCTCTTAAGACATACGTTACACGAACTCTTCGTTTATCTAAAGTAGCGAAATAGTGCGGAAGTGCATCTGGAACTGCCAAGAAACTTACAAAGAGTTACACTTTGAGAGCAATTGCGAAATTTTACTTGATTGTTAGACTTCATTCATTGGGTAATTGTTATGGCGTCGTGATATGGAATTATTTGAATTATATTAAATGATATGAGTGAATTTAAAGAAGTTTTAAAATTTAATGAACGCACGTTAATTAATGACTTATATTCCCATGTTGTGAATGAAAACACTTTACATACAAGTAAATAACTTATCCAATTTTAACCGCACTGTCTTTATTTATCATATTTTTTATGAAATAATAATAAGAGCTTAAAACATCATCTTATGATTGCCTTATTTTATTGTATATTAATAATTTAATCATGGACCAAAAGAAACCTATTAATAAGGTAGAGACATAAAAATTCTTTATGGTTTTCACTTCTTAAGACGAGACATCTTTTCGCAGACATCAGTTAATGTTTCTTTAGAAACTCTTATAATTATCCAAATGTACCGTTCTATTTCTTTGTGAATTATTACAAAAATGTTTTCAAGATATTATCAGGATAAAAATTTGTTGCAAACGAGAAAATAGAGACATTTGACATAAAAATAATATCTTAAAATATAACGAAATCGTACTTTTTGATGAATATTTATCTTCCATTTTGTATTTTATCAATCAAAATAATAAGTATGACATTTGTATGTAATTTTTACATTACAGTTACGTTTGTATGTATGTATTCATGTTTGAACATTCTTCCGCGTCAGTAAATACCATCCCAAGACCGAGTTTAATTCAATCGCACCACAATCATTTCAATACATAGCAAATACCGATAACGGCAGTTTTGGTTGACAAACCCACTCAGTAGTTTAAGTCTCTTTTGGTAGAATATTTATTCAAGTGTAACTTTATACTTTTATCATATTTTATTATCATTTTATTGATCTTTCCACACCAGATACAGTAGCTCAATTGGTAGAGTAGCAGGACGGATTTTAAGAGGGCATGGATACGAGTCCCCGCCTGAATCGGTTTATTTTTCATTCCATATTTATTTAAAATACATGTAATGACTTTTGAAATACTAATGCCTTGAAAAACAATAATAGGTGCAGTGCGAACGGTATTATTTATATTTTTTCCAAGATGATGAGATTCACAAGATCCATAGCAGCATTTTCATCTGATAGATGTTTTTATATTATTAAAATATTTCCCAGATTTAAGAACAACATGAAACAAAAAAAAATTGATTCATTAAAAATATAATATATAAGATTGAATGATGCGCCGATTTCATATGAAAGACGTTAATAGCGTCGCGGTCACCTTGGCGTCTCATGAAGCATAGCACTGAACATAAAAAGTCGGTTTCCAATGCGATATTTATATACTGGAATGCAATGAAAATAATTGTGTATTTATATTGGTTACGATGTTTAAATTTACTATTCAATTCTACTAAATATTATAAACTGAAACGGCGATGGTTATCTTTATATTCCTCAACCTTTTAATTCCTTTTTAGGAATATTTAGTTTTAATAATTATTGTATTAGTTCAAAATTTAATCTCCACATATTTTTAGGGAGAAAGTTTTCAGTAGGAAAGTTGTAAGTATGTTTTTACCAAAAACAACTTAAATTTAACGACCCATAATTCAGTACAAATATATACTATTTTACCAATTAATTATATTATTATAATAGGAAATATTAAATATTCTTTTGGAAATTAAATGATCAAAACTATTTAATTTTACTATAAATATTTAAGTTGATTTTTTCCCAGTTGTTTTTATGTAAGTCGTCATATGTTAAATAAAATTAGAAATATTTTGTTAGTTTATAGAAAAGTATACTTTTGAGATATTTTTAAGGACTGTAAAGAGGGGTGTAAGGTAATAAAACACGTGATTATCAATCTGCTCTATCTCAGGTCTCTTGAGACAGATATTCCATTAACGAAATTAATTTAATTACTTGGTAGATGTTTTATTTTTTAGTTTCTGAAATAAATTAAATTAATTTAGGAATGTTTACGTATATTCGTGTAACACGCATATAAAATATGACCTCTTTTGAAGTGTATGTATATTTATTCCTTTGAAACGTCTCCTATAGAACATACATCACCGCCATAATTCAATTTTGTTGAATTAATATCAACCAAATATAAACGATGGTGTCAACGTGAAATATGATGGCATTTACGGCTTGTGTTCCGTTATTATGTCTTAGGCTTTTATTTAGGTTCAATTAAATTACTTTTAAATTTAATTGCTTTTTTATTCAGATTTTCGGGATAATTGTTTATTATACAACCCTATTCTCACGGCAAGGTGAAGGTCTACGAGTACACTCACCTCCACAAATCAAAGACATCGATAACGATTTATATCAAAACTATTCCAAATATACTCTTAAGTCTTAAAAATCTAACTAGCGCGCCTAACCTTGTACAAGCTTTCCTATCAACTATTTAGAGGCAAGAAGGCAATCGAATATTAAACTTTGTACTGGCAAGATATCGTATCTAAAACTATGTTATAGAAAAAATGGCACTAAAAAGACACGTTTATTAATCGGTGACACAAACACTATCCACGTTTAAAATTAATACATCAAAATGCGAACTAAATACACCAAAATATCGTTACCACGCGGCCGGTTTATCATAAGTGGGAAGGGTACATTGTGACGTGTTTTTATTATTGTTTACGCGATGTGGCGTACGCGGCGGCGCACGATTGTGCGGGCGTGTGCGCGGCCGGCTGAGGCACGACTGACGCCGGACGCGGCGCGCTCGACGGACGCGTGACGTCACGAACGCCCTACGCATGCGTACACTACCCACACATGCGCTCCTGCACACACGCATAACTTATCAAAACTTACCCATATTAGTGAGTTAAAAGTTCCTTTATTAGTTTAGTTAAACATGATATTGTTGTTACTCCAAGTTCCTAAGTGGCCACCTTCATAATTTCACGTGAGTCGTAACACTTCCCTGGAAGTGAAATTTAGATAAGACATGTGAGTTATTAGCTTGTTTGTGTCGCAACCGGGATGCTACTTTATCTGAATTCCATTAACAAACTTTTACCTGATGTTTGCATGAATTTCAGAGATACCTATAAATTTACGGAAGTAAGGTAGTTGGATCTAAAATATATTTCATACTGCTTCAATCTTATGAAACATTATTCGTATAGTAAGAATAAGAAATCATAAGCTGTAACTAAATTACGGCCGATCGTAGAAATTGTTTGTCGAAATTAAGGATCCAGAAATTATTATTATTACAGTTCCGTTTATCTTCCGTTGGATATTTTTCTCAGTCTGGTATATCATTTTTATTTGTCAATATTCAGTTATCTATTTAAAGTATTAAGTTAATGATCTTCCTCTCGATAGATATAGATCACTTTAATGAAGACTAACCTGCCATAAAAACAATCTATAAATTTCTAATAAATTTGGAATTAAAAATAGACCGATAGGGGAAGGAATTCGAACCCGCAACCTCTGGAAAATCATCCCGGCGTTCAACCAATTGAGCCACCGTATCACTGTAACCGTATATTTATTTATTTATTTTTAAAAAACTTAACGCGGCTCTACATGTTTTTAGATATTCTCAAAGAGCACTTAAGTGATGACATAAAATGGAAAATACAATGTCTTATAAATTGCTATAATTATATGTACTGGTAATTAAATTAACAGATACTATACAATATTATTGTATCTAGTATGGCTGCTTACAATTATATGTGTAATTAGAATTAATATTCCTGTTTATATATTAATTTAATTAAATTCTAAATTAGAGCAGTAGCTATTCCACCCACTGTATATAGTAGAATGTTAGTAACGACACCTGATAGACACTTGTCTCTATAGAGCGAATAGCGGTAATGAAGTGGCCCTTGACTTCGCTTAATTGTCTCATAGAATTGCGGTCTGCCGCATGTAGCGGCTGAGGCGCTACATACATCAATGTAGCTGATGATTTATTTAAATCACCACCATTGATGGGCAGATTTTAATTAAGCTTTTATTCATCGGAGGAACTATATTTATTTAGTGTGTAGAATTAAAAAAATAAATATTAAAATGAACCCACTGAATTATATTAATGATTAAATAATCAGAAAATGTTAATGAATACTGTCAATCAAACAACGTTGAAATCATTTATTTATTGAAAGGCTGGTTTCTGAAGATATGAGTCACGTAAAAAATATTGGACAGCATTGTCAAGAGTTGTGATTGGCTGTCACTGTCTGTGAGTATCACGCTATCAACCAATCAGAAAGCCCAATTTACATGAGATTTGACATTTTTTTAATAACTTTTGAAAAACCGGATGATATATAAAAATATATACAACATAAATCATTACGTTTCCAGATACAATAACCCAGAGTGGCCATTTAAAGTAATAGCGCAATTTGTAAGTATAGATAAAAAAGGGAACATTCTCCATAGTAATCGGTTTAGTTGCAAAAAAGCTTTTAGAAGCTCAGGTGTACTGAGACTAAAGTGTTATAATCATTTATACCTTTCCAATAGCCAACAAGAGCACCCCGACAATTGAATAATGTGAATACGCTCGTACAGCTAAGTAGGGACAAAATGAGCTGAATATTTTCCAAAGGATTTTATTTGATCAATATTATATTACTGTACGAAATCAATATATAGAGAAAAATAAACCGATACGAACAGAGGTTCGATCCCAAGACCTCTAAGTAACCAGCCATCTAATAGATGCTGCCGATAAAGACAATTAAATATTCAATACTAAATTTCTCGAACCAAGAAATGGCGCAGTAGCTCAATATGTAGATGGACGGATTTCCAGAGGTCTTGGATTCGAATCAAACTATTTTCAATTCTACACTTATTAAAAATAAATATAAGCCTTACATACGAGTAGCTATACATGTTTATAGACGTTCTGAAACATGACCTATTATTATTGCTTTTATTTTATTTTAAAAGAATACACTTGAGAGTTAGAGAGTAATATATTAAAAACTCGTTCATACAAAATCGATAAACACGACTCATACATTCAAATCAACTAGTAAAGATGACGACCTGTCTATTATTAAAAAGAAACTCAATTTATTTGTTATCACAATAACACAATAGTTATATTCAAATTAAAACTGATTGCAAAAATAATTTCATTTTACAGGTAATATAAATTATAAATGTAATTTACAGCTAACGCTGTTAATGTTTAAATAATTAAACAAATAATTCAATCAAAATTGTTTTATTGTTTTATTTACTAGTTAAAATATGTTTCATCAATCCCTTCCTCTTAGTTTTCAATAACAACGTTTCATAATTATATTATGTAAATACAATCTCAATCTCTTATTTAATAAATATTAAATTCGAAATTGAAAAATCAAATAGTGATTTAATGTAACCCATTAAATCACTTTTTATAGTATAATTAAAAAAAAATAACTCACACAACCACACACTCGTTTTTAATAGATGAACATATATACAAAGAGAGAGAGGGGCTTATTAAAAAGTGACAGACACAGAGAGATTCATTTAGATTTTTCCTTACAAGAGGATTTCTAACAGACAACTCCTCCCGCATTAAGGAACTAATTTGTATTAAGTAACTTTGTTCAAAAAGTAAATCATATTTTTTTAGGAAAAAATTAATTTATGTACACGGTAATAAAATTCTGCGTAGTATAGTGTATACTCAAATTAAGTTATTATAGAATATATTATAATTGCTTTTGTTGTAAATGAAATAAATTTGGGCTGAAATAAACAGGTAAATATGTGTATATATCATTTATTTTTAATATATGTTTTTGATTATATAAATCTCTATAATAATTATGTATAAACAAATAATTTCTTAATATATTATTTATGTCTTTATAATTATAATTATTAATTTCTTAATATTCCTATAAAATTAAAGTAAATTATAAAATGCAGTGATGATTTGTGAGTTTTTCCGTGAACACAATTGCTGCAAAGCGTTTGAAACATGAGGTAAATAATTTAAAAGTAAATAGTACATGTCCGTGAGTCAATCTATATAAAAGTAATTCGTACTATTTAAGCTGTTATAACAATACTACTGAAAGTTTCAAACAATAAAAAAGTAACACATCACTACATATTTATTAATGAAAAAATATAATGGTTACTGTTAAGAAACAAATAGAATAATTTCCACTTCAATGACTTATTACTTGGGAGAGAGTCCAATGAATTTGTTATCTACTTCAAGTATTCTGAAATGATTTTTAGTAACTTTTCACTACATCTCTCCTCTCTGTTAGAGTTTTGAGTGTCATTAATATTATTTTGAGATATTTATTCTGCCTATAGCTAGATATGTGTTGGTCACACGAGCATTATTTTCGTTCAATCGAGCAGAAAACTGGCTTTATTTTTTCAAGCTTTATTTCGCTAACGTAAAAACGGTGCTCTTTGAACCGCTCTATTCATTCGTTAACATATTATGAAGATAGAAATATTTTGCATACGAAAACCTATTTTAAATCCCTTATTTTTATAGTAAGTAGTTTTATATTTGCGTGGCAATGTATTCGATAGAGATACGACACTAAAATATGATAGCGAGTCACAATTGTGGATTGCATTTCGATATTAAAAAAGGCCGCAAACCGAAAGTTGCGTAGTTTTAGTTTCGGCTTTTTATTATTTTATATGTTAACTGTTAAATTACGCTTTGTAATAAATACATGCGTATTTTATTTTAACAAGCTTTCAATTAACTTTTTTTTCCATAAAAAAAGCAACTGCGATGAAAAATATTTTATAAAAGCTCCTTTGCAACAGATTTTAATTAAAAATTCTCAACATAGTTCACAATACTAGTATGAAGTCATCATATGAAGAGGTAAATTAGATAGGTCATATATAAATATGACACAAAATCAATTTTAGATGATGATGATGTAACGATGACCTCAATTATACCAGTCTGTATCTTTAGTCATGTTTCAGACAATTACGTCTGCCAAATTATATGTACCTCACAAAAAATGCTGGTATCAAATGACCGCCTTCAAGAAAATCCAGGAATTCGGTTTCAGTTATGTATTTGTTCCCGAATTTCAGTAAAAATAAATATAATATATTTTTAATATAAGCTTCCCTAGTAAACATCGGGTTTATATCAGACTTAAAATTTAGTATTTAAAATATAACATAATCATGAATTCCTATATATTTGAAGACGTTCGTACTTCAATAGCTCTGTATTCTTGTATTTATACAAAAAAATTAAGTTTCTTAAAGATGCTTCAAATGTCCAAAAGATATCCTGTGAATAAATTGATTTCAGATAAGAATGTTAAGTATTTAAAAAAAAAAAAGTGTATATATATTCAGTGTAACTCTATATTCTTGTATCTATACCAAAAATGTAAGGTTATTAAAAATATCCCGGAATAAAAGTCTCTGGTAATATACATGAAAATATATATTTCTAAATAATACTCCATTGACCATTTCTTTGATGTTATATTTTTTGACACGCCTGATTACAAATAAGAGATGATTACCGTTGAGTATGTCTCATATTTATGTAATCAGCCTTTGAGTATTTTGGTCTTTGTAGATATTCTTGTAATAAAAATAAGTATTAAAAATTATAGAATTTTATTGAATTAGTATATATTTAAATTATATTTATTATTTTATTACAAAATATACAATATTTATCGGGAACTGAACACAAAATAAATGCTAAATATTTTTAGGTCTCAAAGAATGAAAGAGTTTGAATTCCTGCAAAACTGTCCCGTCCTTGTATTAAGTCAACTGCTTTCAGTATAGAAAATACTTCTTATATTGCATTCCTAACTTTGTCCAGTAATAACAGGGGTTCCGAAATGAAGATTCGTGCGATCCTTTCACATTTCGACAGAGTTTTGTTTTAAAAATCCAAGTATTGATCGAAGTCCCAGTTGACCCCAAAATTTTAACTCAGGAACCTCGAATGTATTATTTATACCAACAACAATATTATGGAATATTAATAATTTGCAGCAACAGCAAAACATTTTGACAAAAATCTGTCAAAATTTATATTTGCATTCTGCTCCACTTCCAAGTTATTATTGACTCTCCTTAAATTATATAAGGGTCATGACCTTTTCACTATTATTGTTAGCTGAATGTGCAATAATCAATCTGAGCCCAATAGAAAATTATTATCTCCAAAACATTTTCTGATACAAATGGCGAATAAGTAGCTATTTTAAATAATATTTGACTAAAATATCATTCACATTTATTTACATTACAAAAAGCACAAGATTTTGAAAGAATTTCTTTTTCTAGTATATCGTCTCTACATTTGTATTAATAACGCTTCTTTATTAGATTATTTCATTTTATTAGAAAATTATCATTTTGTTTGCCTCTATATGTTCTTGGTCCGTTACGGGTTGACTGGTAGAGAATGCATTATTCCTATCCTTTGGCCATTTATTTCGCCATAGTGAATTTATATCCGTTTTGAAAAATATTTCTTGTCCTCTGGATAATCAAATGTTACTATTTTGTAACACGTACTTGATTTAACCCTTAAGTGGGTTTAAGAATAGAGTCTTCTACCAGGTTCAGCTGAAATATCTTGCTTTACAACCTTATACATCATTGCTTTATATATTAAACATTTCTAATTAATATAACTCAGGAGAATAAGTTGTCACTAAAATTGTAGCGTTGCAAAAATAACTTTAAATATTAAGCTGGTAAGCCAGCTTGTATTATGATCTGTGGTATTTTGCTATTATCGTCAAGACTAGATTTGGATATTAAACAAAATAATTTATTAGTTCTTATTTCTAGTCATTTATTTTTTATCTCAAACTATTTTTTACAATGAAAATATAAACATTCAAATGTAGCAGAGAGTTGAAGTCGTAAATAAATTAAAAATCATAATTATTTCATTAGTATTAAATAACATTTAATAATTTAAGATAAATATATGTTTAAACACATTTCTCATTTAAACAGATAGCATTCCAAACCCGAGTTCAACGAAACACTTCAGGCGAGAGGTTTTTACTCGCCGCGGAATAACCACTGCAGAATAGCGTTACAATAAACATTTAAAATAAATGTATTTTAAGATTTTAAAAACATGGAACATTAATTAACTTATCACGGTAGTTACACCAACACTTACACCTACACTGTAAGGTCAGTCAGTTCTTTATTTACGTAAAATTATTTACTTAAAAGTTTTAAATGGACGTCAAAATTTGTCTTCTAATTCCAGTGTAGATATATTGTTTCGTCTCCAATCAAACTATTTACTATATCAATATCACTAAAGTAGATAATTATCTACTCTATATTAAAATAATTTGTCAAGGTTTATATATCATAATAATTTGTCAAGATAATTATATTAATTTGTCAAGGTTTAATTGTTCAATGATATCAGCATATTTCAATAATAAATGTTAACAATATTAACTGCTGTTAATTCAGTTTTACTTCTTCCCACATTGCAGTTCCAATATGGGTTAACTGGCCCCATTTCATCCCACTAGTCCCATGGGATATGACACGATAATGTTAATAGCAGAAATCTCATGGCCGTTAACACGTCAATCGTTATGATGATTAATAAATGGTCTTTGAGAAAGAGAAGAAATCAACAAAGTAAGGGAAATAATAATAAAGTAAGTTGTAAATTCGCTACTTATCTGAGAGGGTGGCACTAACAAAGCATTATATTTTCAAGCTTCACAAATATTAATGATAGTATAAGACGAATTAAGAGAATTTCAATATGGATTAAAATCGTAAAGAATACATTTTGTTACCTTTAAATTTAATCGGCCAGATGAAATCAATCCCAAGGGTTATTTAAATTTTATACGTAATATTTATTAAATAATAATTATTTCACTACATATAAAATGACGTAATATCTTACAGCAGCGAAAGTCTAAATTAAGGTCAATTTATTGTAACTACGAATTAAGTCCTGTTATTAAAAGGTAAGAAAAACTGCGGTAAAACAATTCACGAGTAAGCAAAACACTCCGGGCGACAATATTTTTCTACCGTTCGCGTGCAAATAAAGGCCTTTTCTTTCTAAAGCGGGTTATTTTTACCTAAAATTATGCATTATATATTTAAATCTCTGTTTTACTGGACACACTGTAGTGGGCGTATAATGCTTAATTATCATTACTTTTCTACGTATTTTATTAATAATATGAGATTTCTTTCAAATATAATAACGTATCCAACCTATCGTTGGTAGTATAATAATACTGCCAACGATAGGTTAAAAGAGAAGTTAAAAGAAATCAAACTATATTAAAAATCAACTATTACAATAAAATAATATACCCTAGTACTTAAAAATACTGATCCTTAACTAAGAATTTAATATTTCTTCAATCACCTGTAATTAAACATAGCTTACTTGCATGTTGGAATCTTCCCAAGGGTTCATTAGTAAAATATAGCCATAATAATACCGATTAACTACTATTATACCGCTAATCTTAATAATCTTAATAATTTTAATAACTTAAATATTCAAAGAGCTGTTTAGAAAACTGATTCCTACTCGCATTTATTAATTCACTTTAATTAAACAATGGCTACGAAATTGTACATGCAACGTGAATTATTTTTAAACAAAGATCATTATTTTAAGCCTGAAGATAAGTTTACAGTTCTTTAACTTATATATAATCTTCTAAACAGTGTAGTGTACTTCTAAAGAGATAATTAAATAAACAATAACAATTTTGATATGCTGAAATATGGTTATATTTCAGCATATCAAAATTGTTAATTGTTAATTGGGTTCAATTAACTGATAGGCGCAATCCCCGAGAAGACAAATATATTTGTTAAAATATTTATATAGTTTGCACCACAATTGTTCAAGTTTGGTCAGTGAAAGTAAAACTGTGAGACAACCTGAAAATTTTAGATGAAAGTATGTAACCTACCAAGCAACTAAGCAACTGTGAACCAACGTATTGGGTTAGCCTACTAAGCTACTCCAAGGCCAAACCAGGCGTACGCCCAGCAAGCCATTATAAAATTATTTTTCCCAACGCTGGGACTTCTTGTGGGACTTGTGTATGCTGTTATTATATAATCTATATAGCCTAAGTACAATTACCATCTACTTTGCATCTAAGAATAGAAAGTCGATGTTATCTAGATTGATCTATGGATCTGCAAACTTGTTGTTAGTTTTAGTTTAGGTAGATGTTAAAAATGTATGATAGCATCTGAATAATATGCCTTGTGTTTTGGTAAATTAAAAAAAAAAAACAAAATCATAATGTTCTATTTCCAATATTATATTCCTTTTATTTAAAACAAACATCACCTGCTACAAGAAATCTAAAATTACTATTACTAGTTAGTTAAAAGCTTTTTGAACATCATAATCTCCAAATACATGAGTACGTTATTTAGAATTCAATGAGTACTAGAGATTGGTGTGTGTTTAGATATTTTTTTCCATTTCATCCGTAATCGTTCAGTCATGTATGAAGTGACAAACATCCAAACATTATCACATATGATATTACAGCAACCGATGACTTGTGTACAATGTAACGTCTACACGATAAATCATTTCTGTACAAAATAAATTTCTTTTTTTTCTAATGCAAGCTGACGATAAATACAGCCTACGCGACGACAGTTCACGCTACAAAATGTATTACGTTTTTTATTGTTTACGTCAGAATTGTAATCTCGTGGTCACGTGATGTTACGTTATTCCATCGTTGTTGTAATGATTTCGTTTTCAATAACCTCTGTGATTAACATTCGAATTTGTGGCTTTGGAAAATGTTTGAACATTTATATCAGTAATTACATCTTGCGTTTATTATGACGTTTTTTGGTAAGTAATATATTTTTTCTAATGGAATTTCATTGGATTTATACCATAAAAATAAAGTATTTAAGTAGGGGTTTGTTTCAATTTTAATAAAAAGGGGCGTTTTGGAAATAAATTTAACAGGTAAATTAATGAAATATCTATATTTTACAAATAAATATCAATATTATAATTAATATTATGTTTGTCAATTTGTTTTAAGAAGACACGTATGATATAAGGCTCCTTGGAATAACCGATGTCGTAGCGCTGCGTAGCATAAGCTACGACGTCATGTAACCAACTATAAAGATCACATTTACCGCTTTTGCCACATTAATTAGGCTTACGTCTTGTGGCGTTAGTGATATTCCTTTCAAAAAGTTTAAATTATAAACTTTCTTTAAGCTGTGCAAGTACAATACATGCTAACAATGTATAAAATAAATAGTAAAACTTCTTAACTATTTACAATATACAACTTTGGCGTTTGCTATATTTTAATACGTCAACCGCAAATATGAGAACCGTGTTCAAACAATAAAGCGAACTAAAACTTTTATGTACTAACAAGTCAAGAACAACGCAACACATATGGAAATTGAAATTCATAACTTACGAGACCCCCGAATATTGACCTTTTGATAAACTAACCTTTATGCATGCCTGTATGCTTATCCTTGAGGACGGTCAGCTCATAAATCTTGCCAAACTCCTCGAACATTGGACGAAGGTCTTTCTCTTCTAAATGTCTCGGAATCTGACCAATGAAGAGTTTCACGGCATCTTTGCCAGCTCCTGGTGGCGCTCCGGTTCTCTCAGCTGGGGTGAGGGGAGAAGAACGATTATCCGATGCACAATGCACCGGGGTCGAGGGCATCGGACTAACATTCGAGTCCTGGTGATTTTGGTTAACATTTTTAACCTGATTCTGAGCAAAACTTTGGAAAAACACCGGGTTACACAAATTGGCTCCAACCAACATGGTTATCACAGTTTATTTAAGTCGTAATCACAGTTACTTTGTACTATAATTTCTTATTCTATAAATTCGGTTTTGTTTTAAAGCTTTCGCGCTGTTTATTTTCGGGGGGTGTAGGGTGAAGTGCGTCTGTGTGCGTGGATTGTGTGTGTTTGTGTCTCACTCGTAATGCGTAATGTTATCGATCCTTATAGTAGCGGGAGAAACGTGTATTTCCACTCAATGTTTCACACGTGCTACGCTATAAACAACGTTTGCTTTTTCGCGCTTTGAATTTATTTTATTATTTTAACACATGAAAGTTACTCCTTATTTAATAATACATAAAATTTACACTTAATTGGCACTATAAAGGTACAAGTTGAGCGTTAACAGTTTAAACCAGTGCACATCACTTTTGTCAGTTTATCAAAAATTGTTCGCCAATAAAACGTTTATCACGTTCCATGTGTTATGTTTACATTCGAGCGCATGCGGTCGTGTTTACAAACAAACAGCTCAAATACTATTTTTTTTACTTTCAATCCGTAAACAACACCAAAAATAAATGTATTCGTTTATTATGAACACCATGAATCTAAAACAGTTATCGAACACTTAAACAAAACACTTAATAAATAACATTTATTTACAGCGCTAACCTATAAAGCACACGACAACGAAGAACGATGACCTTACGCACAAAAGAAACACAAGACACGAACTAAATTAGGCAACAATTTTGCCGTGTTCCCGTCTATATGTCTACATGTCCACTAACCTAAAATTCTCTCCCGGTCCTTTCATAGCGTACGCTATGGGGGAGTCTCGAATCTTGATACAGGCCTCCCTTTCACTCACCCTCGCTGATATTTAGAGGCAAGTGAACTCAGTTTATGTGACGCGGTTGATTATTACGAATCTCTTGTCTCTCGCGATGTTTTATAAGAAATGGAAACATTTTTGAGCTAGAATGATTCGGAGATGTGTGTTTGAGACTTAAGACGTTTTATAAATCCTCGCACAGATAGGATTGAACTTAACCTAAATAAACAAACCCAGGGTATGCGATTTATTTTAATCTGGCGAGAATAATGCGATTCACTCTGTCATTAATCTTTATTCACCGGTTATAGACTAAAATCAAGATGAGTCTATACTTAACATATAAAATAAAATACATAGTTAAATAAATAAATGTATAGCAGACTATTTTACAAGAGTATTTTAAATTCTCGTTTTGAAGATGACAGATTTAATAATTGATATGTTAATGAAATGGATATTTAGATTTCAAACTGTAAATAAACAACTAATTGTATTTCTAAAACAATAAACTCTAAACACATACCATTTTAATAAACCTAAAGCATGAGCGTAAGAACGTACACGTGAATAATATATTCGACCGATACTTAGGAGGCAGTAAAACAGAACGCGAATTTCCGTAAAAAGGTCTTCAATGCTTGGCCGGACTATAACTCAAGCTCCGAAAATAGAAGGGGATGCACCCTTCTACCTTCTCCACCCCCAACCCTAACCTGCCAGCCTCAGTTTGGATGATTCGCGCCCTTAATGCTTCCTTAGAAAAAATGAATTAGAAATTGGAAGACTCGGAGTTCGGGTATTACGTTTTGCTGTAGCAAAAATGCGTATTATCCTTGATGAGGATCTTAAATTTATTTTAATATTAATTATATATAAATATTATTAACGTTTTTTGCGTATTATATTTATAATACTTATTAAAAAAGAACGGTGAATTAGATCTTAAGTTATTTGTTGGAAATTTTCAGTAATATATTTAAATAAATAAAGTAGATGATAAAATCAGTTCGCAAATATTGTCAAAAATTGCCATAATATTTATCACACACATATTTAGGATTCTGTATCCGAGGGGTCGCAAAAATAAGAGCGGTATTAAAATGTTTGTTTGTGACGGCTGATATTCTTTTTGCGTACGTCTTAGATACATGAAAGAGTATTAATTATAACAAAAAAAAATCTTACATTTTTCTCAACATTTTTCACAATATATTTTTGAAAAAAAAATCCCAAATGTCGTAAATTTTAAAGAGATTGTTGTATCAAATGGTTTAATATTATATATACCTTTACAAAAATGTAGAAACATAGATATAGTACAGTAAAAAAACCCTTGTTGCTCGATTTCGAGTCGTACTTGACGTTTTTTTTATTGAATTTTGTATAGAATCATTCGGGAATTGGATCGAGGGACTCTAATATCGTTCAGAAAATTTGTTTTGAGGTTATGGAAATTCTATGATAGCGAAAAGTAGGGCCACACAATGTTGGCGTAATTCAATACATGTATGAAGCTATTGAAAGAAAGGGGAGTTATATTAAAATTTGGATATTTTGCCTATGTTCGAGCTTGTGTGACATTCTCAGAACAGATGCTATTTTTTTACACATAATTCTATGACAGGTATTGGTTATAATTAAGTTAAATAAAAAAAATGTCTTCACTCAACTCTTATCAATATATTTTATATTTTTTGAGGTTAGAAATTAAAATTGGCTGTAGGTTCCTTATTTAATGAAACGCAGACTTCGAAGATCAATGCTGCAAGGTTTAAATAGGAAATTATTTTTTTTGTAGGCTTCAGTCATTTTAGAAGTGAGTATCATTGCGTTCAACCGACCCATCGAAAAAAAATGTCTACCAAAAGCTAAAAGTAATAAAACAGTTAATCCTGATAGAAAGTATCTAAAGAAGTTAGTTAAATACCAATTTAATTTTATCTACATTTTTTTATAAAACAAACAACTCCTCAATTATTTCTTAATTCAAGGTGAAAGTGGTAAATAAAAGTGGTAAATAAACAACAATGCTGATATCGGATGGGAGCAGCACGTGACATAATCAAAAACAAACTTTACTTCATTATAATAAAGTACATTATTGCTTATTAAATCTCCCCTTTGATTTGGAGCGCCCAATAGTACCTATTATAGCAACGTCGGTAGAAATCTTTCCTTTGTATTTCCCCGTGACTGACTTTTCCCAAAAGGATAGCACCAACAAATATAACATTTTAGTCTAAAGTAGCTTTGGTGCTGCCTGTAGTAAGTGCCCTCGTCGTAGTTTGAGTACTAAATAGTAATTATTTGGAACAATCAAAGCTGTTCTTTACGACTGACGCAGTCACGTAAGTAAATCGTGTTAAAAAATTAGTTTAAATATTCTTATTTCTTGATTTTCTTATATATATATATATATATATATATTAGAACAGAATAAAACGAGTACAAAATCAACGTCATATATAATAATAGAAGTAATATTTCAAAAAGATAACTTCGAAGTTTTCCTCCACGGTATTAGGATTGACCCTCACGTTGTTCTTACCTCGCACCTGTGGGAGGTATAATTTAGGAGTACTTAGTTGAAAGTTCCCAAGACGCATATAGACGTTAGACGGACGCCAACTTTATCACACAGTAATCGTGAACATTTGCAAGTCTAAAATGCAGAAATTGTCCAAAGATGTTACACTGTGGGGACGCTGAAATTCAGACAAAGGTTACTTCCAGTGAAATAAGTTGGGACACTACGTACGTACTTATACGCACTAATTTGACCCATCAAATATTATAATGAAACTTCAACCCACTTGAAATTTTCTATGTTTCTAAAACGACGTTCTTAATATGTATATTGTTTGTATTATTTTAGAATAAAATGTATTTGTTTGAAATTGTCTACGAACACGTTTAAGCCATGTTACGCTTATTTAAAATGTAATTAAATATGAAACACATCAACGGGTCGCACTCAAAACAGCAAACTCTGGGATGGATATTTATAAGATAGAAAATAAATTTGGTTAATCATGAAATAAATACCAAGCAGTGTATAAAGTTGTCAAAGGTATTACATTTCCATAAAAGGATGACTCTTCAACTCTGCAATCCATTAAAATACAATTAATCAAATTGGATAAATTTGCTGAAATACATTTTATATCTAAATAATAATAATGTTGGGAAACAACTATTTTTCAGGACATAGTTTTCTGATTTGCCTTCGTTTGCATATTATTATACATAACATTGTTTTTTTTAAACACTTCTTTCTTTTTTTTTCTTTCATATGGCTAATTGAAAAAGAAGGTTGTAATGAAAATATGTATTATTGATACAAGTAATATTACCTAAAAGTATCAATTGCAAACCTTGATAACTTTATATCAAATTGACGTTCAACTCTGAGTTAGTGAATAGGTAAATTTCGATCCAGAACTTTGCAGTAAGTTTATCTGATTGAAACCGTTTAAAAGGTAGACTCAGTTGATTTTAAAACTTTTCTGTCACCAAAAGAAAAAAGGTTATATATAATATTTATAATCGAGTATATACCATATTTTTCTAAAAATATTTTATCGACGAAAACTATTCAATTAAATTTGACATTAAAACTATCAAGTATCTAGTATCAAACTATTATAAATTTTGTAGACACACATTTTTATAACATATTTTATTTTATTGAAATAGTAATATTTTTAGAGATTTTTTTTTTTGTAAAAGCGAATAATTTAATATTTTATTCAGCGTATATCTATAAAATATGAATGCCTTAAAGTAATTTGTAACAAAGATCAAGCTGTTAACACTTTCCACAACTGTGGTAATAACAACACATGTTCCCCAAATTCCGGGTAAATGTGCAATTACCGGCGCCCTGTCAACCCTTCGTGATACGGAACAATAAAAAATCCTAATTACAAACGTCCAGTTGCAATCGCGATCGCTATCAGCACCGAATTTCTCTTGGGATATTTATGGGCGCAAAATTAACTCTGCCCTAGAACGGTGACAACATAACTGTGATAAAATGCAAGCGAAATGTACCGTTTTATTTTTAATTTGTTCCCATCCATTTGATTCTTGAAAGTGCGATACTTATTTAAATACATTTGCGTGAGCTTTTAAGCACAAATAAATCACAATTCATATAACTATTTGAATATTTTTTTTATTTAAATAATATTGTTCCCCTTATACGATTAATATACAATACTGTTAAATTAATGTTCGTGATAAAATTAAGAGAAATTCCTATCTAATATTATACGAACGTCTCCGTCGCTGCGGCGTGCTTGAAATACAATAAACAAATACCACAAATGCTTTCACTTATTATGTTGAATTCCTGAGCTATAATATCTTATAAGAACCTGTTGCATCCTTATATTATCATATTTATCATCATATTAATGCAATAGAATTATAGGAAATAATATAAAATAAGCATTTAAAATAGTTTATCTTTATAGGCAAAAACAATATAGTTCAATACCTTTTCCTTCACCATTTGTCGACTAATTTTCTTTTATTTGTTTAGTTCCTTCACCATTTGTCGACAATTTTCTTTTTTTGAAGAACTCGAAGCTTTTTATGTTATTAATATAAGAAATGATTTAAAAAAAAAAAGTTGTTTGCTTATTACATAATTTAATGGTATTGTTAGTATATAGCCAGAAGTGTACGGTTTAAATAGACAATGAATGTATGTAAAAGAAATATAAAATGAATAAAAAAAAAATCTTCTCAAGAATTGATTAAAAAAATATTTAGGTCACAAGTTATATCTGGTTCTTGATAACTAACTAATTGTTCGTTTCAAAATTCATTTTCAAGTTACATAATTTATTCTTTAACTTATGTTATATATCTTTCAAGTCATAAAAATGAAAACGGTTGTCGCCTGCAATTACGAGTACGTACGGAAAAGGTTATGATAATTGCTCCTTCCTCGACCCAAGTGATTGTTCCGAAAATATTACAACTTGCCATTTGATATGAATTTTCGACTGTGGGGGGTGAATTTGAGTAGGCTTATTAAGACATTATGTTAAATTCTTGTTTAAAATACTGTAATATTAGTAGGTATTTCCTTGCGTATTACTTTGAATAAATGACAATGTATTTTGATATTACTTATTTTGTAATTTATCTTAAAATAGCTTATGTTACCCGTGCTTGTTTAATCCGAACTTAATGTTGAATAACTCATCCAAACAATATTTTTAGATAACGCTGTCGCAACTAGGCCAGCTCGTCATTGTCGCAGCGACCCCTACAGATTCCTTCGGTTGAATGACCTTCAAACCATATTGGGGTGATGCCCAAAGGGCGATTTTTAGGGTTACGGAACAAAAGGACATGAGACAAATCAAGACATTTCAGAATCATATACATTGTGGCGTCGAAAGAATATAGAAGATATCAGTTTTGTTATACTTTATAACTACATGTTCTTCCATATAACGGTCGCTATAAAAATAACTAAATACTTGTACATTTTAATTTATCACTTAGTATATTAAATTCTCAAAAAAATATGGCATGTCTGAACAGGTACATGATGGGAATGACATCAATCACGATGATATTTATAACACTGAGGTGCTATCGAACACTCGTTGTATTTAAAAGTATACCAAGAATATAGATATACTCCCAGAGCAGAGAAAATACATGGAGCTGTTTATGTCTATAATGCATTCGAATAAATTCGAGCTTAAAATTATTGTATAAAGCATTCCCAAGAGGTCTGTTATCTCTCAATTTAAATCCTTTAAAATATGATCTCAAATGTCTTTTAATATAAGTAAAATATTTCTTAACATTTTAATTTGCAAAGAATAAACACTCTTGAATATATGTAGATATATATGTGACAGTTTTTATTAAATTAATATACATTTTAAAATATCTCTATAGATTTCTGTTCCCGAAAGCGGTGAGAAGGGCGCCTGTCTTGGACTTGGAATATTGATTTCCTTTACATTATGCCTCTCGGGATGTCACACCGGTTTTAGCGTATTAGTTAAAAATATAGAAAGAAAAATTTAAAATCCGTTGAATCTTAACAACTGAATAAATTTGAAATTAAGATGTACAAGATTTTAGCATATATAAAAAAAAACTAATAATAATTAAAAAAATACTAAATAATAATTTCGCACAATAAGTTCTTGAAAATCCCAGGTGCTTGTTAAAACTTTTTGACATGACAAACAATTACCGAGAAATAAAGTTTTTTAAGACAACAGCTATGCAAGTCCTGCGGCAATTGAAGTGTAAGGCTAGCAGAAAATCATAATATATGCCCTCTGTGGCTCAAAGAAATCCATCACCCAGGTTAGATTAGATAGGTTAAGTCATCCAGTAGCAACTTATAATACTAATTAATTCATAACTTAACACTGATTTAATTAAGCTTCGAGTGAAGAAATTGAAAGCAACATTTCTCTCTTAAAACTAAGAAATATATTAATATTTCTGAACGCTGTACTGAAAAAATGGGATGTAGTTATTTCTTATTATGTAATACGAGGTAGATTATTAAAAATGTCCAATTTGTAATAATTGTGAGTGAAGAAGATAAACATGATTTGTTATTCAGTGAAAATAAGATCTTGACACGAAACGTAAGGGGCTGTTTCAGGGAAAGAAAAAGCAAAGTGGGTAGTCATATATTATGCGCACTCACAAACTCATTACATCATAATTCCAAATTTTTGGTGACGTAAAAATAAAAACGTTTCTTCGATTTGAGTGAGGATACAATGTAATATATTTTGACGTTATTATCTTGTGCAAACCGGAGTTTATTATTCTTTCATATAAGTTCTCAACGTAACAATTTTATTTCTTTCATCCATTATATTAATTGTAAAATCATTGTAAATTTTTCGTAATTTTTAAAAAGCGTACCAATATTTCATATTTCGTTTCCATAATAGAATTTCTTTTGCGATAGCCTCACGATCGAAACCAACTTCAATATTTCATTTGTACCGCTATTTCTTTGTCGTCACCTCGAGAATGGAGTTATGGAATACGAAATTGGCACACTTTACTTAATGGGTTGTATTTTGAAAGTACAAATAATAAAGGAATTCCGTTGTTACCGATATTTTTGTTACTCTTTATGATTTATACAATGACTTTTAGTAAATGAGAAAAACTTGTGAAGTAATAACAATTTCCGTTCGAGTTATCCGCGACTATATTGGTAATAAAAGGCATGACTAGCTTTAAATGTGAGCATGGATACAATATATACGTTTTTTTATCTATCAGATAAAACATATGAGTAATAATATCCAAGCAGTGAAATATATTTTTTTAAATTAACTTTAAATAGCTCATAATAATTTCACAAAATTATCATAATGTTAGATAAAATAAAATATATTTTTCGAAGAAAACATATCCACGGAGGTATAATCCCGTAAATTGTAAGCACTCCGACAAAATTATTCCAACTTTATTACAACGCGACGCATAAAACATCGCGATATAAAATAGTTACGTCATAAAACCGAGAATTCCCTTAAACACGAGCCGCACTGCCTCCTGAGAGCCATAAAGTGGATACGAAAGGGTTCGGTTACAGTTAGACCTCATCGTTCTGAACTCGTCAAATAAAACCAACTAAGGCGTATGTTTGTTAACCAGCTTTTGAAAATAATGAGCAAAGCGTTATTATATCGTATTTTGATTTGTGTACTCTTCCACTCTGCTACAAAAGTTAGATAGATATATCGGCTTTTGTTTCGAAATCTCAATACTAATATGTTTTAAATGCAATTTTCGTATATCTTAATGAATTGAAATAGTGTCCAGCTACATTTAAATATATATTCGTGTTTAAATATATGTTTTTATATAAGGTTGGGTGTGTGTGTAAATATATACGCACCCAGCCTGACCCTAATCATTGGCAGTTTCGAAAGAGAAGGTTTTTTGTTTCACCCTATCCTTTCATTCTTTCGAAACTATGTCAATTTAAAACTCCCATGGAAAGGGACTGGCACGGGAGTACTGTAAACATTCTGCTGGAAAAGCATTGATTTATTACTATTAGATTAGTTTTGTTTTTAAAAAAAGCCTTTGTTATATTCTTTTATTTATTATGAAATGAATTTCATGCTGTTATATTGTCTTTATCGTTTAAATCATCTAGGTAGTATTTTTAATAATATTAATGTTTTTCTAATGTTTCAAATCCAATGACAATATAACATCGTTGAAGACAATTAAAAATATTTGAAGATGTGTTGATTCAATCATCAAACTCATAAATCAAGTCAAGTATTTCGTCAACTCACAGTTTTTTTCCAAATTTCAGTTCCAATAACGCGCAGTCATCTTAAGGCTCAGATAAACACTTTTGTAGGAATTCAACGTGATCAAATGCTCGGTAATAAAGATAGATTAATGGCGTCCCTTCGGACGAAAGTTCCCGAGCTGGATGGACGGTGGAAATAGGAAAATAGTTGCCAAATGTATTGAGAACATTAGGCAAGGGAGACATGGCAGATTTATTGAAATGATCTTTTAGATTATTTTGCAGTAGATACAATATTTTTCGTAATTCACATTATGTATATATAATAATTATTTAATTTGGATAATAAATCTTATATATGTTAATCTAACAAAAAGCTCATAAACTGCGGTTACCTATAATTTCTTCGGTATTTTAGATAATATAATTATAAATGTAAAGTATATTTGCCGTTGGCAATCCTTAAATAAATAAATAAAAGTATTAAAGCTTGGAAAATTTTACCCCAAATGCTGAATTTTGACCATGCTACACAAAGTTTGGACAACCGCGGTCTTCAGGGATCTTTAAATTACTATAACGTTATAATTAATAGTCTAATGTTACGTTTTAGCCAACGTTATATATATAAATAAAATTAAAGAGACTGCTTATTTTAAATTTAAATTTTATGCTTTTAATAACAGCACTTATATAAAGCATACTACCAAAATATTCATAAATTTAGGGAAAGATGCTTATTTTTCCATCGCTTAAGGTAACCCATACCATGGCTTGTTTTTTCCATCACAAAAAATGTACTTAACTTGACAGCGTGAAAGATTTATGACTTCATTTTCTTTTCGTGAAAGGTAAAATCTGTATTTTCTGTTAATGTTAGATTTTCTTCTTACGCCAAAGTACTCCTTTTACATAATACTCCTTTATTTATGGTTAGAATATATTTACTATAATAATAAACGTAAATGTTCTATAAACCTATTTTATCTTATACAAAAATAGCATGTGATGAATATATTTCTTTATGTTTTGATGAAAATAATAATACACATTTTTAATATATAAATCTCAAATAAACTTACACTTATATGAAGAGAAATCTAAATCAAACTGAATGCAGATCTAGAAGTTGTATGGCTGTTGGCCTGAATTTAAATTAGTTTTTCAGTCTTTTGATAATCATTTCAGACGAAAGAAATGAGAAGGATTTTTTTAAGTTTCTGCAAAAACTTGTATGCATATAAAAATATAAGGACTTCCATTAAAATTTGATCATAGACTTAAGATATCATTAAGTTTTGTATCTACAATTAAATAGTTTTTCTATGATATTTTAAGATAACTTAAAATAAATTCTGTTGTAAAAATATTAGTTTATAACCAAGTACGTGACAAAAACAATTTTCGAATATTCTAATACGTTTAAAATATTTTACACAAAGCGGTTTGTTTCACAATTTTCAACAAAAAATTCAATGCAAGATGGTTGAAGAAATTAGCCAAATCCAACATCCTCACAGTCGTTTGAGTTTCAGGTTTCAGGTAACGTTTATTTCATCACTGCATTATGAAATTCTGTGTGAAATATTCTGCACCTCGAAATTTCACTGAGATCCAAGCCACATTTTCAACGATACCATGTTTGGCAGACTTTTTGCATGCTACGATATTTTCTACTTCTATTTTCAATTTAAACTAATTAATTAACTTTAATACAAGTAACTTTTACAAAAGTTTATTATTTTCCTATGATTTTTAACATTGCACAATATAAACATATATTTTCTTGCATTGGACCTTTATCAAACAAATTCTAAGACGATTCTTCCGGGTTGTGCCACACATATCCCTTTAGCTGTGGGCGTTACCACACACGGAACACTGAAAGGGACGCGCCCAGATGTCGCTGAGCAAATTATTTACTACCAATTCTTTTGTCGACGTGTATTCTCGTTATATTGGGAGCTGCCTTCTCTTTTCTTCTGTATTAAATATGTGTCTCTAAACATAAATAAATATATAAATTAGTCGGTTTTTTTTTAAATAATAATTTATATCATTTTCACATAATGGAAAAAAATAATAAAATAAAATTAAGAAAATAATGTTTCGAACTGAAAATATTATTATACTGTTGCAACAATATATTAAATGTATTTGTGAGACTTGAAAGAGATGAGTCATACAATAAGTCAAGCACACCATACGTAAGAAAATATATAAAAAAGCAAACAATTCTAAAATAAACTAATATTTTATAATCACTGATGTCCAGTAATTAATTAATCTTAATCATTGCTAGATACTAATTGATAGTCTGGGTTCAAGACTATTCCTACTTTAATGTAATCAATACAATCATGTTGCTTGTAGTGAATGCCTTCGTAAGATTTTGTAGTCAAAAGTAAGCTCATCCATAATGGGTTGTCTCTTTTGATAGCATAGACTCTGAAGTTTGAACAAAACATTTCCAAACAGAACAAGTAAATGTAAGACAAACGTTAGAGAATCATTATATATATGTATAAATATATTATATATTATAATATGTCATTTTATTAAATTCCGTTTAATTTTCAATAATGACGTAAAGTTCTCGACCATTGATTTGTAAGAAATTCATTCATTATTTTCTTATCGACAAAAATCTTGCCCAAAATTTGACTTTTTTTATTCCAGGATCAAATCTTGGCGTAATTAGAATGAGAGTAATACTAAAGTATCCTCTTATCAAAAATATAATAATGAGATAAGAAAATATTCAAATCTTTTAATATTGTATAGAAATAATCGCCCATTTGTAACGCTTTAATTAATTAGAATTTGCCGAATTACATATATTTAAAGTATAATTTTTTTCATAAGATGTACATTGCGTTTATGAAATATATAATATGTGGTTTCAAATAATTATTTCTAGTTGAAAAACCAACACTGACTGAGACTAACTGAGACTCACGAGAACTCAAAATAAAACATTTATTTTACCGTTTAATTGCTTTTATTACATTTCTGACAGTCGAGTCACATAAATGTCATTTGGGAATAGATTTTATCTAGAGCAATAGCGAAGTAAAATAAATATAACTTGCTGATAAGGTCTATGATGTTCTTGTTTACCAAAAATAATGTATAGTATATAATAATATATATGTATATATATATATATATATATATATATATATATATATATATTATATAGAAATTATATTTGGTATATATATTTATATATATAAGTAGTTTAATTATTGTAATACAAGTTATTTTAAAAATAAGAGTGTAGGATATTTCTCGGGCATAAAGCTACTGTTGGTTCCTATAATACTTTTAATTGTTCCTTAATGTCGTTGACCAGAGGTCTAGACAACACATAAATCTAGATAAGATGTAAATGAACGTACTAATGTTTGTCAGAGCTCCGAATTTTCTATGATGTAGTTGCACGTGCCTTATGGAAGCCGCACAAAAAATCAATTCTAATTATGCCAGGAAATTCAATAGTGAATAAGAAGATAAGAGTAAATAAGGCTTTTATTGTTAGTGGCTTTGTTACCTATAATTTGTAATATTTAAAGTGAAATTATTATTTTGATGCCCATTTTGCCTCACATGTTTACAGCGTCACGCATTATCAACTTAACTATTATTGTTTGTTTCAGACCTATTATTTTTTGTAAAACTTACAACCGTACAATATTTTTTTTATATCAAATAAAATAATGATCATTAAAAATTTGTTTACCACAAGGCTGTCTTTAAAAAAATCATTTTGAAAATCTGACGTGACGTTACAATCTGATTTTGGGTGACAAATTCGGAGAACATTGAACCGGACAGCGCAATCTGTCATAGTAGAAAATACGAAAAATATTCACCGCCTTTACAGCGAGCACTGACAGTATAGAGGAATCTTTGTAAAAAACTTTTGTAACTGAAAAAACTATTTAATGTCTTGAATGGAAGTACTTTACTTACTGTATTCCATAAAATGCTTAAGTTAATAATAAGTTAAAAAACTGCAAATACAAAAGTGTCATTAAAAAAAAATTCAACCAATGTTTAACCACAGGAAAGTAAAAATGAAAAAACGAGTAAGAATAATAAGTCCCTATATCATATTAGAATTATAAATTGTATTGAAATTAAGAACATTATTACAAAAAAATGATTTAACCATAAAAAGTTAAAAAGCTGTAAATACAAAAGTGTCATGTAAAAAGTTTAATGAACCAATGTACTACCATAGAAAAGCTATAAAAAGTCTGAAACACATGTCGTTGGTGCAATGACCGCATCCGAGGCTCTAATAACACGGCTTGTTAACTTTTACTTCGGAAATGCGATATGAAATTTAACTCGTTCCAAGATTACCAATATACGAATATTGATTTTTGATTACAGATTTTGGGACAACATTTCTGATGGAAAGTTTATATGAAATGTAAATGAAAATACATTACATAATTAGTAAGTAAAAGTAGTTTATTTTTTAAGTAATTAAATGTGTTTTTTTTCCTTGAAAGGTTTTAATTATATTTTTTAATCTCCAAGCATTTCTATACCAATATATAAAAAAAACTGTACTACAATGTTTGTTTTCAATTTATCACTTTGCCATTATAGCAAACAAACTACAGTGCCGAATTAACATGTCAAAATATACACGGGATATTCCTTTATATCACTTTCTAATACAGGCTAAATTTACTCAAAGCAATTTTGTAATGGAATGCAAAGGTTACGTTGGTTTGTATTAACTGGTTTATTGAGTTATGGATTGTTGAGAAAATCTCTTTTTCCAATATTCGCCTCAAATAATAAAAACATGAGCCAAAAATGAGCAGATATTTCTTTCATATACGAAATTTTTAATAAAAAATTAAATAAAATATATATATATATTTTTTTTAAATAACTAAACACAACTTTGAAGACTTAAAGCGGGCGTAAAAAAAATAACCATAAAATTCTTAGCTTGGAAACCAAACTAAATCAAAAATATTAAAATAGTGATAATTTTGCAACATTTATCAAAGTGAATGCCACGAAGGTATATGACCCAGCACCCATACAACATACACCATTGTTGCCACTCCTGACGTAGTTTCTTATAATGTCCCATATTCACTGCAGTTATAAACAGTAACGTTTTTTCAACCTATGCATGACTGTTTGCATGTCATTACCGTAGTAAAGCATAAACTTGAATCTAGATTATAGGAAACTTAATTTATGCACCGTGTTTTATGCAAATTACCTCCACTATGTTCTTGTCAAATTGTCGCATTTTAATATTTATTTATTTTTTTATAAAACTTAAAGCAGTTATAAGATTAAAGGAAAATTTTTAACACTTATACAATTGTTGTATTGAAAATAAAATAATCTACTAAATCATACGTTTGTATGCGTAGCATTACATTCTCTTAAATGTATAATAGCATTAAAATATTTTAGTATCAAAAAGTATTATTAATTAAAAATTTTCAGAACTCAAACAATGGCTATTTTATATATGAAGCACTTAATTAAATTAAGCTGCTCATAAGAAGAGCTGAAACATTTTCTTATGAAATAGGGCTGCTTATAAAATTGATCTCTCCTGAAGTCCAGTTATCATCACCGCCCATGACAACTTGGAGATGTTGCCGAAATAATGTAGTCATCGAAAATTTTATCGTATAAAAAATCAAACGAACATTCATGTTCTCTGATTCTATGTAAAAAACAACCTCCCATGATCTCTTGCAACACAGGAAGATTTACAAAAGCGTATTTTTTTCGGCTCCTATGGTCTAAGTACATCACAGAAAAACGTTTGTTCTTGTTTTTCTTCATATATCCATAATATTAAATGTTATTTAATATTGTATTTCAGTGTTTCAATATACATTCATGCTTTATTCGTCAAAACATTAGAATTTTTTTTTGTATATTTTTGAAAACAGATTAAAAGTCCGATAATGTAATCACAGCCTCGTATTTTTTCGCTAGGCATCCCAGTCATTGAACCTATCTTGATTCAAACAATCCCATCTATTGATATTAGTAAAGATTCAATTTCAATGGGTTCATTAATAACTCTTGATTTATTATGTCTGTATTCACAATTATCTGAAACTTATAGAACCTGATAGAATAAATCGGCATATCTCGTTTATGTTCACAGATTGCTGACTTCGCACGATTAGTTGCCACATCTGAAATATCATCCTAGCTGTAATAGTTCTGAAGCTTCTCTTTGTTTGTCAGATATATTACATGTTACGTGAGACTCATTACTTAGATCAGTAAAAACGTAAATTAAAGTTGAATTCTATCAACACAACTAAATGCATCCATCGGACGGACTCTTTTTAACTAACTTTAAACTTCAAAAAAGGAGAAACTTCTCAATTCGAATCTATTTTTTCTTTAAATGAGCTAATGTTGCGACTTTGACTATGAATGTGTAAATTATTTAAAGAGTTATACTGTGGCTTTGAATAACAGCAAAAAATAAATTAATTTAATTGTGTAATCTGATACGTTTGAATGTTAGCTTCAAAATTTTTGTATTTTCAAAACCTCATCTATATAGTTATTAAACTTTTCTTGTGTATAAAATATAATGTTTATTAAACAATTTACTGAAACAATTTTCCATACATGATATTAAGAATTTATACCAATAACGGTCCTAATCCCGACTGGATTTGCATACAACGTATATTTGTTCTAAACATTTTGGCGCTGGCCACTACTACGTGCGATGTTTCTAAGCTGGTGTCTGAATACGAAACAATTTGGACTTTATGGACTATATAGAAAAGTTCATTTTCCAGTATAAAAATTGCATTCAAGTACAGAATTGTACTGTTTTGTTAACAAAGAGTATTTGTTTGCTATTGCCGCTTTTCGATACCGCATCTGACGGTAAACATTCGGAAATTGGAGTTTTGAAGTGAATTGTACCAATTCTAGTTGATTGGAAGTCACTTTTTATCAGTCTGATAAATAACTTATAATTACTAAGAATCATACATACCTTTTGTGTTTTATTTAATTAATAAACTTATTATAACTTAAATATTTCAGGTTTTCATCTTTTTTATTATGTATGTAATGATAATACGGTCACATTATATGTTACTGTTACAATTTTATTGTTTTAGCTTTTTTGTATATTTATTTATGCTGTAATTATTATATATGTTAGTATATTCTATATACAAAATCAAATATAGCCAGCGAAGTTGTCTGCGTAGACTAAACTCGTAGCAGACCGCTACACAACGGAACATTAGTTCAGAACTACCAACTGCGCGAAACAAAAAGTTATTATCCTCCTATTTGTTTTTTAAGGCACTCGTTGTAAAGGTCGTGGTGTAGTCTGTCCATCATCAGATCAAACAGATTTAAAATCTGACTAGTAATTCCCGAGCTTGAACCAATGCGTTCAAACAAAAAGACTCTTCAACTTTATTATATTAGTAGAGACTGAAAAATATTCGCGTTAAGAGCTTTGAATAATATAGCGTGGTTATTTATGTATATATATGTATATATTAGAATTTCCAATTGAATAATTACTGCAGAAAATTTAAATATTGATCCTTTGAAACATTGACAGTTCAATAAACACTCGAAGGTAGTATAGTTTACCTAAAGTTAGTTATAATATATAAGGCCTAAATTATCCAACCTATTCTGCACAGTGAGCGTCAAGTGACATGTAAACTAATTTAACGCATATAATAAATCTCAGTGACACCGTGGTCTACGTCTAGAACTGTGTGTTTGTATGTGTTAATATATGTATGGATAAACTTCAGACATATTATAGTTGAAATGTTTTACTTTTCATTAGCGAAGTAACTTTTTGATAAATATCTAGTTGTTTTTGGTATGTGTTACTTATATGTAATTATATCAACGAATTTGAATGATTTCACAGTTAGCTGAGTTAAAACATATATTTGTGTATATTTTAATTATTTTACTTATCAAAAATGATACAAAGATACATACCAGTTATTTGTACATTCGTTTTCAAGTCCTGAAAGAATAATAAATGAAAATTAGCAATCACCTTATGAAGCTTGTTAAAAAAATAATATTCAATATTAAAAATATAATTTAAATGGTCTTCGCAATACATATTCCGTATAATGATATAATTCAGATTTATTAATCTTACAATATTCGTTGACGTTTATAAAATAACGGAGACAGCGTATCTCTTCATTACGTAAGACTGAGATTTGAACCAGCATGTTGTTTATGGTGCTTCATTTAAAACATTGAAAGAAACGCTCGCTTCATACTTATTATATAATAATTAATGATGAAAAATAATTGCTTTTATTTTACACATATTACTTTCTTTTTTTTTATTAAATAAAATATTATGTTCTTTATGGTACTTAATGTAAAATCATTTACATTTACAATTTATCGTATAATAATTTATTAAATAATTACTATTATTTAGATTAATTACTTAGTTTTATAAATTTATATTTAATTTAATTAACTTAGTGGTGTTTAATTACTGATATCCATTTTTCCACAAATATGAAGATTGTTGTCTATTATGTAATATGAATTGTGTCTGACATTTGTAGGAATAAATAAATAAATTTATAATAAGATTATAACATGATGATTGTAGATTAAAATGTATTTTATTTACTTTTTAATCAACCCTACTTACTTAGAGTAGCTAATTTATGTTGATATTTCGTTATATCTTTTATATTTCCGTTATTCCTATATATAAAAAAGTTAATTAAAAAATATACATCCTCTTAGGTGAAAGAAACTGATTTACTTTAATTTCAACTATAAAACAGGAGTCATTGCGGACGTGAAATGTTTTATAATTTCGACGAAGCAATTAAGACCCTCTATAAATTATAGCGCAGTTATCAAGTATGCAAATGAAGCATAAAAATGGTAATATGTGTCTAGGTGAGAAAAATAACCAGTGTTTGGAAATTTGAAAGTATTATCTTACATTTTGAAAATGCTTTAAATATCTATAAAGTCTCAGAATCAGAAAATAAAACATTAAACCGTTCGATGTTCGCTTTGATAAAAGTAATCAAATCCCCCAGTTATATCATAACATGTTAGAAAGGTGTTACAATTTTCAAAGCAGTTAAGATTTACCGACGCACCAATTCTAAACTGCAGGTCAACGGCGCCTGGGGGACATTCCCAATTTGCGAGCGTTGCCGGTCCATTTCAGATTTTTACACGCCCTACACTTTAATTACGATACCCTACCATGCGTCTGTTGCTTTGATAAAATCGACTTAAATCGTGTACATTGCGAGTTATCACTGTGTGTTCCTTTTGGTAAGGTTTATAACGAGCAATGTATACGCTGTTGGTATTGTCATCGGTATTGTTGGATGGTTCATAATTCCCCCACCGAATAAATGATCACGATGGCCGACGGGACCAAAACGAATGTCTCGTAAACCTCACGCATTCAATTACTCTTCGCGCGTTTTTTCGATGGCTACTGGACAGTGTCACTGTAAGCAATTTAGTGTATTCCGAAAACTGATGGAGTAAACAGCGATGTTAGGCTTTTTGGCTTTAAAATAGTATGTCTTTCCTTTTCAATGTATATCTAGTTTATTAAGAACGTAATACGAATCCGAAGAGTATTTCCATTTGTCTATTGTTTTACTATTATGTGTGTGATTGCATAAAGAAAAATGAAGTGTTTGTGTGCTGGTTATGTAAAATATTCGGAAAGTAAATATTGGTATTTAACTAAAAATTGGTAACAATTTATTAATTGATAATTTCCCTAAAGTGATGTATGTAAATTATAAAATTAACAGCAAATTCTTCCACTTGTATGATTTCTGTTTATTTACAATTAATTTTATTCAATTATACAAATATTTAATTAATAAAACGCAACCGCAACGCGGTTATCGATTCCATAAACATTTGTCATCAGGTGAAATGAACCACATGTAATTAGTGTTTGCGAATTTTTATTTCAATACACTTTTTATTAAAATTTAAGTAAATATAGAATGAAAAATAAACCGATACGAGCAGGGATTTAAACCTGCGGCCTTCGGGCAAGTGTCCCGTCGCTCTACTAATTGCACTACCGCATTATATAGTGCCTGTATTATTTTTCATTCTATTTTTATTTTTTAAACTTAAAGAAGGCTAACATGGCTATACATATTTATAATTTTCAAACACTTTTTATTATATTAGCAATGTACATACTAATACTTGAACTAGTATGTAGTTGTTTGTATGTATGTCTATTTGTATATATATTTATTATAGTATTGTATCACCTACTTATATGAAAAATAAGGTCATGTTTGTAATGTTGGCCTGAAAGAAATCGCTCCACTCGTACCTATTATGTTTTTGTTTCTTCTGGATATACAAAAAAGAATATATAAATATATAAAAATTCTGTGGATATTAATAGAAAATGGAGCAATCTTTTTCATCATTAAAAACTCTAACAAGCTACCGCTTAATAAAAAGCCGACATGTTGCTCAAGGATGCTAATTGTTAACAAGTCTACATGATAGTTCCTCAACTCCACCTGCATTGCGGAGATGATGTACCGTACTTGATACGAGGATGAGTTAATTTAAACTTATCAGCGGGAAATTTGCAATTTTAACTTTTACATGCGCTGTTAAGGTTATTTATTTTATGCTTATATTTTGTGTCGATGAAGCGAATTGATTTATGATATGAATAACATTTTATTTCTACAGTTTGTTTGTCTAATATTATAAAATATAGTAGTATAAGGCGGAAGTTTCTTTTTATGTTTGAACGCGCTAATTTTTAAACTACCAAATATAGTAAGATTATATAATTATATATATAAGGTTATATAAACATAGTAACATCATATTACAGCCTACAACTATTATTATAAAGTGTTTCTTTCCAAGAAACGTTCAATAATTCTAAGCTATGTTTTAAACGTGAAACGCCCTTCCGTATTACACGAGGACGAAGTCGTGGGCGACAGCTAGTCAATGCATAACAGAATAGTAACACAATACATAAATATGATAATTTTGAATAATTGTCTGATTGTTTGTTTAATATGACAGCTGGGCCTCTGAGTGCACATAAAGGATTAAGAAAAATCTCAATACCACGGGGAAAAAAATACTGGTTTCCTCTATAATTCCAATAATATACAAATACAATATAAATAAATAATACAAATGTTATTTAAATAAAGATGGGTTGAGAGCAACTGTCTTGCAATAATGACTAATTATGTAATCATTAAAAATGATAAATTATTTATCATAAAAAAATATTTCTTACATAAAACACAAGGTTATGTATATTAATAAATATAAATTAATAATACTAATAGGAGAGCGAAATCAAAACTTTTATATTGCGTTTTATGATTTACTCTCTTTTGTGTTCATACTGATGGAAATCTGATATCTTTGCTATATATTTAATCGTATTATTTTATTGTTTATTTTGACAGATGCGGCAAATACCGTTAGTGATTTTTTTTAATGGTCTATCTATCTAATTCTAAAACAGATAAGCTAGCACAGACGCATGATGCCACGACATGTGAAGTAAATAATAAAAAATATATATAAATTATTTATTTAATTACAACAAGTGTGAATCACAATGAAATGAGAAATTGTACTTTGAAATATATTCAGCAGCAAGACACTAGTGTAACAAAGTGAAACAAAAGCGAATGGAATCCAAACTAAAAAGAACCTCGCAAACCCAGTCCTACGTAAGTCGTAATTCGCGACACAAACATTCGGTAACAAAAGCGCACGGACGGAACACATAAACCTGCCTAGCTGATGTTCCGTTTTGCCATTCCGCAGCGGTACCCGAATAAATGAATAAACGTATCTTTTGAAATGGAAAAGCATACCGAAAAAAAACCCCCGCGTAAAAATATATGAGCGCTGAAACGGTTTTTTATAGCCACAGTTATAGGCTTCCACGCTAATCTCTTAACTCTTAGCGTGGAAACAATGAAATGTCGCCGAGTTTTTCACATGGAAAAATATCGCCAGAATAACGCTTAGGCCAGTCCCGCTTTTACTACTTTTTAACCGTTATCTTGCTAATTCATGTACTACAATAATTTAAAAAATCACCGTCAGCTTTTACTCTTGAAATATACTTGAATATTAATATTACTTACGAGAAGTGCAAAATAAGCAAGGTATTTAGTATTAACTAAGTTATTGACATATTTCAAATAATATGGAAATTAACACTAAAATGGAGAATTCCTAAATAGTTAGCCGTTGTCTCTAAAATCTCATTCGTCTTTAAATGCTTATCGTCTTTCGCAATCGCATTATTTTCTTTCTTCAATTTGATTTGGATTATCTTAATTATTAAAGTTCTGTTAAAAAGATCGAAGCTTTTAATTAATGATAGAATAATAGATTCATTTATTCAGAATTGTGTTATATTATGGCGCACTGTCCAGTATTTTTGTTGTTTCCGGATTTTTGTCAGTAGTTATGACCTAATGTTTGGGAAAAAACTAGTATTGTAATATATATGAACGTATATGCATAATATATTATGTACATAATGTGTCTGTGCTGACCCGTCCCAGTTTCGTCAGTAAATTTGGTATTGAAAGCCCAAATATCAATTTGGACATGGACTTAACTTGAAAACTAACAAATTTTAAAACAATTTTGTAATCCCTAAAGGAGTCTTTGGGGGGAATTTTAAAAATCTTACGTTCTTAATTTCATATGTTTAGACTCAGTAATTTTGGCTGATGTGTGTTGTGAGTAAGTCAGATATACTATATTATAAGTATAAATTATACGGTACTACGGTATACATAAATAATAGCTTTACCGGTAGCAACACTTCAACCGAACAAGCAAACTTATTGCATTGGAGTTGATATTTTTTAAACAAAATATTACATTCTCATATAATTTATGAATATTTTAAATCCGGTTGCATTTACAAAAAAAAACCAGTCTTATTCATTATTTACATCTTGAATGCAACCTCTTGGCAAAATTTCAGCTTTCTTCAGCGTTGATTAATAACTACTTACTATTTCAGAACATCTTGTTTGACAAACCAAGTATTGGCGTCGTAGCTTGCCTACCAAGTCTGCATCCTTACTATGATGGATTTACATATTAAAAACATTCAAATAGTTTCTCTTTTATTAAAGTAGCTGTGTTTATTAATTGATAAGGTTATAGTAATATTTATTCGAATAAAATATAGACTTTATAGAGTTCATATAGATTTCTAGAGACTAGAATTTTTCCTTCATTGTGCCACTAAATATAAAATCCTCCTACATAATTCAGACAGGGATCCGCAAAGGAAATTGTATCCGCAAACTCTACTTATCTTACAAAAAGTAAATAAAGTACTGTGAGGAGCGCTTAGCGCAATCTTATGAGTTAATCTCACTGCATAGACTTTTATGGGTTTGGTAAATTAAGTATCTAAAAAATATATTAATGTTTGTTATAATAATTAAAATTTGGAACCAATGTGACATGTTATAATTTTATAAATATTGTTTATTTTTTTTTCTTCCTCCTCAAAGTAAGAATAATGATAAGAGTAGGAATATAAAAATATAGATAGAGTCTGATCCCTCGGCCTCCTTCTAAAGAAAGATATTGAATAAATATCCTTGTTAATATTAAAGACTCATATAAAACACAGTAAGCTTTTTAAATATTAATTTAATCTTCACAAAATCCAAAAAAATTTTTTGATTGTCTCCAAATCTAAAATCTAAAATATAGGAACGAATTCGAAAGATTTTATTTCTTTTTGACATTTATATAATAACTTCTAGGTATTTTGCTTCAAATATAGTATTGTTTTATCTGAAGTATGTAGCAGTTACCAGAACTTTATATAAATACACGGCTTACTACAACTGGTTGATCTCTGATAGCTTGTGTTACAGTTACTTCGCATGCGGGCGTTGCATGGCCGCTCTAATAACGTACACCTATAGCTACTGATACTACACACAGACAGATCCTTCAACTGATAATAATTAACAAACATTACCTATATAATTTATAATATTTATACATAAGTAAAACAATAAACATGGAATTAATAACTAATCGATACGGGCAGGATTGGAACCCGCGAAATCTGGTAATACGTATTGTAGCTCTACCAATTGAGTTATCGTATTATAAGGCTCCACAGGTTCATAGATATTTTCAAATATTAATTACGAGTTTGGCATCTTTTCAGCTTAGAAACATTAGTAAGGATTTATAAAATAATCCTTATAGATGTCGCCACCGTCCAGATAAAGAAAATTATATCAGAAATTCTAAATTCATCGTAGCGAGTTAACTAAATTGGTAGTGACAAGATGGTTTCCACGAGGTCGCTGGTTAAAATTCTGCTCGTTTTACATTATATATTGTTAAAAATAAGTCTAACATGGCTCTACATGTTTATAAATAGTTTCATCCATATTTAACCATATTTTGACGGCGGCTTCGTGATAAGTAACAATTATTAATGTCTCGACAACAGTGCTATCGCTAGATCTTCGTATAATTATGAGCCATCGAGTAAATAACATACATTTATTGTTTGAAATTGACCTCAAACGATCAAGTGCTTATTAAAACTAACAGACGCATCACAGACCTATTTACAATGCCTTATTTAGATGAAGTGAATACCGTCTGATGTAGCGTTTACAATTTCATTTGTAATGACAGGTCCCGGGATCGGACCCTCCTCAATCACATTATTTTTTTATTTATTTTGATATGGTCATTATAAAATACCACAAGTAATTTTATGTTGTATGGTGGGCTATTCTTTCTATAATGTATTTAACACATGTAATTCAATAAAATAGTTCTCAGCAGTGTTGTGTCATCCTTTATATTTTCCGATGTCAAGGATTTTCCGATTTTTCATGTTTTGGATGTTTTTTATCGAAATAATAATGTTCTTCATAAGATAAGAAAATATTTGTATTTATTCATTTACTATTAAAAATATTAGAAGAGGCATCTAAACAATATTTCATTGATTGTTTGTATTTATTTTTTATTGTAATAACTCTTAATAATTTTGAAACTAACGTATTTTTTTAACTTGTAATATTATATTAATTTAAAGAATATTGTAAATTGAAAACAATTTTATATATTTTTAATTACCTAGAACTATGAAATATGGTGAAGTATGTGTAGATATATATTACATTATTCTTTATAATTATTTAAAAAAAAATTCTTGAATTCTTATATCGAAACAAAATAATCTGTTTTCCTGAAATAACACAGATTCATATTCACGAAGTAAAATAGTGATACTCAAATTCTAGGCCATTTTAAAAATAAATTTTCGAAGGTGAGATCATGGAGCTTACTTATCAGACCCTCTGAGTACCAAGATATAAAATATTTTATTTTAATTAAAATAGTGTTCATAAACTGCCGGCTATTTAGATTTCTTATCTTATTTTTGATATTTTTTTAATATAATGCAATATTTGAAATTGTCTGAACAAATTTTTAGCCATTTTAAGCTTATTTATTTTTTTAAAAAAATATAATAAAAAAATAATCTATAGTGACAGGATTCGAACCTGCGAAATGTGAAAAAGGGAAATCTGTTTCCCAGAGGATACCTGCTCATATCAATAATTTTTTCATTCTGTATTTATTTAAAATTGGGAGTATGATTTTTATTCATATGTTACAAGCAAAATATTTTACAAATAGAGTACATCACCTAAAAATATTTTAATTACTTACGAAAATTGTAAATATATTATATCTGACCGTGTGTCGCGGTAGTATCGGCCATGATGAGGCTTCCTGCCGCCGCTCAATAGACTTATAATCAAACATCAATCCACTATGGAAATTTAAACCAATTTCTGAGAAAATTATAGTCCGAGGTGCAATGTAGTAAAATCAATTGAAAAATAAATGACTCTTACTTGATTTATAACAAACGAATTTTGTTCAAAGTTATTTAAATTTCAGTTATAAATATATATGTATAAAACAATAATATTTGATAATGGTGAATTATTTAAACCAAAGTTAGTTTTTAGTATTATGCCTAAAATGCAAAAAAATATATTTTTTATCAGACTCCTTACAAAAAAGTAGGGCACGTTGTAATTCAGAAAAACATTTTATAGAAAATCGTCACACTTGAGATCAACTTTCATAAGAAAGAGTCTTCGGTTGTCATATTACCGCATATACTCGAATTTCACTTGCTTGTATAAAAACTTTAATATAGGAATTGTGAAACAAATAACGTCAATTACAAAAATACCTAAAATATATTTTATCACAAAAGATACCATTAATCCAGGGAATTACTTTCCGTTGTGTCTGAGCAAAATGTGAGCAAAACACTCTGTTTGCATCATAAATACTAAATATCTGTGCAGTTTCCACTCGCAATCGAAACTTGCAATTAATTTTAAGATGAAAAGCTTCGGAATGGAACAAAGATAGGGAAACGACCGAGTTCGGAGAATTTTAAATGCCGCTACCATTTATTCAACGTTATAAAGGCTTTCGCAATATCGAAACAATTTTTCTGTGGCACTTTTTTTATTTATTTTTTTTTTTGTTCAGAAACTGGTTTTAATGGATTAGGTTTAAACATTTATTTAACAAGTATATCTACCTTTTACAATTCAATGTTTTTCCATATTAGTATTTATTCACGTGATTTTCAAAGGGTCCTGGATACAATGACCCATCGTGACTGATTTTTTTATGATGATGCTCATTTTTTCCCAACCCCCGTAGTTAATACAATAGACCCATTTTCTTTGTAATCTGAAATAAACGAGAATGTAATGAAAAAATCTGTATGTGCACTCATTACTGTAAAGTGTTGAAGGGAAATTCTAATATGATTAATAAGTTTTAAAACTTTTAAAAATAAATAAAACAGTATCATCTGTTAGAATCAAATATCAAGAGAATAAAACATCAAAACGTCTGTCTAAATTAAGCATTGGCCGAGCATCGAACCGGCTCGTAAATCTGGCGAACTATCTGCGATACAGCAGTAGTCTGGAGAGCACTTAGTTCTGTCCTCGACTTTGGGTTGTGGACTAAGAATAAGCGGAAGCGGGTTATATGCTTTACATTATAACCAACTTTTATGTTCTAAAAAAATTTGATATTCGAAAAAAATAAAAATTATAGAAATGTTAGTATTCATCGATTTCTAAAAAAATGAATATAAACCGTAAATTATCAAAATATTCCAAAAAAAAAAGCAGAAAATAGTTAATAAGATTTAAAATATTTCACTTGAGATAATATAAAACATTATAATCAAAATTGAATTTCATAATTAGATATTAAAAATTAACACGTTATGTGTGTTCAAATTTATATATGTATCATTTATTTTATAGATAATCGTCACTTACTTGTCACTGATCCCGGCATTCGGCAACCAGTTTATGCGCTTTTTAGCGCCTCTGAAAGAGAAAACGTCTTAGGAACAGCTGAGATCGTAAGAGCCCTCGAGGGCGAGACGTGAATTATATTTGTTGTATAGAAACTACTAGAAACTGCTATTCTATTCCCAAAAGCCTGTCTAAAATGGTAGCGGTCATTCTTTCTAATATTCCTCTTAATACTGGCCAGGGATATCTGAATTCAAAAGCGTATTTACTCCGTAAACAGACAGACAATATTTATTTTCTATATATTAAAACCAAATAAATATTGTTTAAGATCTTTTATATTGTCGTATATCAATATCATTCGAAGAATCAAAATATAAATAAAAATACTACATATTGTTTTTATTATAAATTTTTTTATTTATAAAGCTGCTGTTTGAAAAAGAGAGATGGAAGAATTCTCACCGAAATAAAACTTAGATAAATTCTAACTTAAATAATACACTTCTAGCAGAGGGTTGTTGAGTTTTTAACTTTTACAGTTTATCCCGTGTAGTAAATTCTGATGAATATTTGTAAAAGTAGTTTTTATTTGTTGTATGACTTATTCTACTGAAGGCTATACTTACCTTTTCAAAACTTGATATCTTGATTAACTTATTTTTATGTAAAATAACTTTTACATGTACAAAATAATTGTTACTTTCCCGTCTCATTACCTGCATTTACAAAACGAACCTGCAACTCATAATCGGCCTCTATATTAAATATTTCAAAGAATTTATTAAGCTAAGAAAATAACCAATGTTATTAAAGTTTCATTTCATTACATTTATATAAACATTTTAGTTTATTTATATATTTTCTGCTAGTAATTTAAATTTCTTGTAATATAGCAGGATAATAAAAAATAATTATGACACCCGAAGTAGCATTCCGGATTGATGATAATATCAATCAAATTTATATGATGCCATGTATTAGAAATAACAGAAACGTCTGTATAAATTCCTATTATAAACGCAACATATCTGAAAACCACATTACAGAACACACGGTATACAAACGCGTCGATTCCGAGCGTGAGGACACAGCATATTTAGCGTTACCCGCTTCTGTCGAGGGCTTGAATATTCAATCGATAGTGTGAGATGCCTAATGGTTCGCCACAAGCCCGCTAGACGCTCCGTTCAAATTAATCCTATGTCTGTAAAGGCTGCATTCGAATTAAAGTAGCTATTTGGTAAAGTTTCCTAGCTGTGAATCGACCTTGAATACTTTCATAGCAGTTTCTTGCTATCTACGCGTCTCTGCTTATCCATAAGTTACTATTGTTACGTAAGATAAAATAATATGACAGGAATATAATTTACGACACGTTTAATTTACGTTCTTTTATATCTCTTTAAAATATAATATTAAGGAGAAAAAATTAATACATATATAATATCCTATTAAAAGCCCATCAAAATACTAAACACAGCTTATACCACGACGTGATCTTCAATTTTCTTCACTACATAAGCGTTAGCGCCTAACTTTGTCGCTAGGAATATGATTAAAACTGTTAATAGCGTCGCTTCGGCTATAAAATTAAAATGCAAATTGCACCTATCGGCCTCGGCTGATTCCTTAACCGCTAACTTATTGGCCCAACTTTCAGTCTATGAATAATACATTACGCTATCTGTGTTTAAACTTGAAATTATATTGTAGATTTTTATCCTAAGAATTCACTAAAAAACTGACAGAAAAAAGTATTGAAAACAGTTGCATGCAGTACTAAAAACATAAATTAACACAAACACAAAATTATAATTAAGATAATAACAAACATAACGTAAACACATATTAAATCACATCACTTGCGTTTCTCATTTTGAATAACAAAAGGAAATATTAAACTTAAAATGTTGCTAATAATCTAATACTTGAGAATAACAGTGTTTGGCTGAAATCCAAATCGCTACAATACAACATATCACTTGCGCCCATATTCGTTTTCTCACTACAATAAAATACAACAAAATGTTTCAGTTTTTCAAGTTTGTTCGAAGCCGAGTTCATACGGCGTTTAGCGAACATGCAATTCGGGTAAAAAAAAAAGCATTATTACAAGCAAGCTTAACAACATAATAAATTACAGTTGGTGCCGTAATTTGATATTTAAAATGTTTTTTTTTAATCTTTACATGTATTTTTTACTTTTTATTTCTAGTTGCAAAGATCTAAATATAACTTTAAACGGCATAACTTTTTATTCTGGAAAAAAAATAATTGCAACGACACTATTCACCCTTGGGCTTAACTCTACACTTTTAGTCTTCTTTCGCTAAAAATTATCTATTCATCTTGCCACTTTAAACTCGGTTGAGCTAGCGTCTAAGAAAATTGTGAGGCATCTATTGACCCATCAACCCATACAGGCTGATTCGCATCTTCACTTAAGAATGCTTCTGAGACAATTTTTCATAACGATCTCTTCACTATAATCATTAAAAGTATTTCTGTTTTGATATACAATTAAATCAATGGTTAAATATTAATTTAAACATCACAGAAACGAAACTATTTTCAAAGGTATTGGAGATTTTTTGAAAATTCAAAATATATTGTAACATTGTAACTCTCTTCTTTGAGCAGATTTAAACTATAAATTCAGTTAAATGTAATGCCAACTTTAAAATTCTGATAAAACATCAGTCGCATCACACAGCACTTTCTAAATTCATCTCAAAGAAATCCATTCTAGAATTCGGCGACGGCTTGCAATTTTGCAGAGGGAAGATTCCGAGCGCGTACTCGAACAAATCGGATAACGCGTCACGCCGAAACTTGCAGACTCAATTTCAAGTGGAACACGATTACTCCACAGAACAAGGCTAGAATCTTTAGTACCTGGATCTGGGAGCTCATGTTTTTCCATCAACCAGGGCCAACGACCTCTAAACAGTCATGTAACGTTAAACTAATGTTTTCTGCAATTATGTCTCTATTATATTTTAAATATTCAATTTCACCAACTTTTTTTGAGATAGCCTTGAATCAATAAGTCCAATTCACCAAACCAATTATATGACACTTCGTCAATTTCTCCAGCTATCGAAGGTGTATTTACCAACCAATTCGATGCCAAATTGTTGATTCAGCTTATTTACGTTAGGTTTTGCACCTGCTTACATTTTGTGGGGCGTTTTCGTTATTGTATTAAGGTTTACACAGCTATTGTGTAGAATGACTTGTGCTTATCTGTTTACCGAACTTGTTTGGCGTTTAAGTGCCTAATCATCTGAGAGAACTGATTTCATCTTCGGAATGCGTAATGTGATAAGTGGTGGTTTCGGTTATTGGATACAAATAACGGTTTGATACTTAATTAACTTTGATAATTAATCTTTTGTTTTCTTATTAAAAACGTTTTGCACAAAGAGCCCGGTTACGCCTGTTGAGAATGAAAGAGTGACTATTTTTAGAACATAATGAATTAATTTAAATGTTGTAAATAAATAAATCATGCAAATAATTTCATTAATAAGATATACAATCCGAAAAAACAAGATATATTCAAGTCTAGAAAAAGATTTTTTAAAATAAAATAATGCTTAAATGTTATGCTAGAAAGGAAATTCTTTTCAGATACTTTTAAAACAACTGTGTCGAAAATTTACTCATCCGTACCGTTTCGAAGTCTCTTATAAACTGGGTTAAGGTGTTCTTGTACCAATATTTCAAATCGAACGTCAGCACAATCCAAACAGATCCGAGGCATCAATCTTACGAACATACAGGACAAATCGCTGTACTAAATCCGTACCCACTGTATATACACCGCCGTTGCCAGATAAACATTTTACCGAAATTCTCATTTTGTTAACTATTACTCAGTCGATTGATTGAGTTTAAGTAAATACAGGTGTGACATTATATCTGGCGATGTAATATAAATTACATATCGACATTATTATCTATAGTTTAGCTTCTAAACACATAGGCTTGATAAAATTAAATTAATATATGAATAAAATATTATAGAAGATATATTGGTAGTATCTAAATAAACTATTTGAAAATTATTAAAAGACATTTAATTAATTAAAATTTGCTAATATATCTTTTTAAGAAGGTTTAAGAACCTCCAGGAACTAGGTTAACTGAAACGTCGATGGATATGAGTGTCAATAAATTAGATCAAAGCCCGACAATCCGAACAAATTCGGTACATCAATCCGAGTCTAACATAAAGCGACAAAACGTTGAATTAAATCCGGACTCGTGCTAGTGGTTGAATAAGCGACGCGATTTGTAATCTCGTTATTAAGGGAATGTATCGAGCTTGGCATTGGAGGGCCTTGCTTGAGCCAACAGATGGCATGTGGCCGTCGAACGTTGGCATCCAATCTTGATAAACAAAGGAGATGCTACCGCTATAATATTTGGAATTGGAATTGCAAGACATTTTAAAATGGAGAAGTATTTGTATTTTTCAATTTCACAAGTTGGTACTGAAGTTGGAAAAATAAATAATAATAAAGTTAGTATGTAAAAAAGTAATAAATATAGATTGAAGATTTTACGTCTTACAACTAGTCTGGGTACTAAAAGATTTAATAATAGAAAATTTCATTCCCACCTGAAAATTCAATTATTTTTTATCTATATTTACTATAAAAAAATACATGAACTATTTTTTTCTAAAAATACACTATGCTCCAGATAATTTAAATATTAGTTATATTTAGTGTTACTGTTTTTAAATGAATCGGTAACGTAGTTAAATAAATTTGAATTTCGAAATTTTTCCGTAAATTCAATACAAAATTTAATCTTTCAGCGGTGCCGTAAATTATTTTTCAACTTCAATCATAAATTTACAACTTTTTTTCATATTTTTAATTCGAATAACACGGAGATACCAAAAGTGCAATTAGAAAAGAGAAGCAATTTGACCAACAATACATTTCATTCCGGTTTGCCGGTTGTTACCGCCAAATGTCGTAATAACAACTAGCGGGGAATAAAGAAGGGGGGGGGGGGCAATTAGGACCACAATTAGAGGACAGTATGTTGCAGATTACCACAGACTCCGCTGAGATTCGCATCCTGGTTTTGAGAATAACAAAGCTTGCCAACTAACTATTAAGATGTTCAAGACTCGGGGCACTTTATAGCATCTGAGATTGCATTTTTGTTATAACTGCCCCAAGTACATTTGGAAGATTTAAACTCGTTTTTCGAACTTTTTATCTTTATTTTATTTATCTTTCAGATGTGTTTTCAATGAAACACATAATCGACATTTTTTTTTTAATTTAATTAAATTTTGATTAATTCAAGAATAATATATAAATAACATTTAAATTTTGATACTTTTGAAAACAAACCAGCTCATAACAATTTTATTCCCCTTACCTCGGGAGCATCTAGTAGCGAATTTTAATACATAAAAATATCTGTATCAGTGTATGCAAATGCACGATTCCTACTCCAATATATTTTATTATGTGGTTTAGATGCTGCGGTTGCATTTGAAAATCATCCTTTTGCTGAGCATAAAATATTATTTGAGATACATTTTTAATACTTTACTGAAATTGCTAAACATACTCTAGTAAATGCCCATTCTAGTATGATTGTTAGGAAAATAAAGAATACACATATACCAAAGTGGTCTTACTTATAAAGAAATGGCTGGATTGTTCTCACATTAGAATGTGCAATTATTTATCTTCTGTACACATTTACAGGATTATAACCCTTTCTGCTACGTGTATAAGGATTGGAATCCTTAAAATATCAATAGCAACCGTTCAATAAAACCCACTGGCATTCACGTAACGCAAAACAGAGGAAATTAAAACGGATAAAATTTTTTCAGAGTGTTTGGTGTTTTTACAGCGAGCTAAAAAGCGGTAAGCCGACCGATATTTATTGCGTCTGTTATAGAACTAATAAGTAAATGAAGCGAAATTGCTGGCATAAATTTTAAATATCGCGGCATTTATAAAAAAGGCAAACCGTTTTAAATCCAGCATAAAAGTTTCAGACAATTTGATTTTTTTACCATGAAAAAAAATATTATTTTAGTTATACATGTTTTATCTTAATTTTCAGTTATCTTATCTTTAAATAAGACCACATTAGAGTTTTTCACTATACAAAGTGTACGTGCACAATAATTCAATTAGTTTTATTATAGCTTACATGAACCACATTTTTGAAAAAGGAAATAAATATTCTTATATACTTCACGTCGAAAAACAATCAACAGCTAACTGCTTTCTTACTTCAACAAGAATTAACTCAAGCCACACTCATCTTGCATGCAACCTCTTACCAAGTCATTTTCCTTGCAAATAAGGAATGCGCATCACTGAGCTGGGATACTGGTATTTTTAATTCCACTGAACTCAGTCTGGAAGCGTATTTATCGCCACAGCCCCGTGAAATACACCTCGCCGTACGTCATATAGTACGTGAGATTTACATTTTGGCTTCTTTTGTCTTCTATTGTGTTATTTGCAGGGAGATTCAATTAAAGTTTCATTCTCTAATAACATATAGATTTATTATATATCTAGACATGGTATTTTTTTTTATTGAAACGTGAGTGTTGTAAGATTTAATTGTCTTGTCGAATATAATTTGTATTTGTATTGTAAATGTAATTTATTTTTTACTCAAAACAGGCAATAGGAAAGCTATTTATCATTATATTTATGGAAACAAGATCGTCATAGGTTATATAAAGCCGTATGTTATAAAGAAAGTAAATAGTGAAATTGAATAATTAATTTACAATCAAGTGCAAACGCAATGCAAAAAAAATATAGAATTTTCTGTAAGTAAAAATAAAAGAAACCGAAGTTTATACAGCAGAATATAAATTTCTAAAACCAATCGAAAAAAATATTTTATTCTAAGCCGAAATGTTGTTTGAATTTCAAAAAGCGGATCTTAAAAAACTGAAACTCTTTCAATTCAATTCAATTCAAATGCATGTTTCGCTCGGTGAAAAAGTTGAAAACCGTGAAGGAGTGGGTTCGGCGGATTCCAGTGCAACGCTCTGATTAAATTTTCATCAAGCGGGCAGGTGGGCAATATAAAATACGTTCACATCTAGATAGTCGTAAAAAGTTTTACGTAAAAGTAACTTGATGGGTCCTTACACTCCATGTTATTAATAATGATTATCTCGTATCATGAGCACATGTTTCTTTTTTTATCTAAATATATAATATAAGATATAAAAAATATATATTCGTGGACTTTATCAAAACGATATAGCCTATTTTAACACTTTTTGAATAATTTCTCCGCTTATCAATTTGTTTATGTACGAACGAATATTGGTGAAATTTGGCTTAGTAATAACTTTTTATTCGAATCGGCGTGTGAAATATCATATACTAAGGAGAATTTTGTTATTTTCACGGACAAGCACCCAAAAGTGGTTTAGTCTATATTTACAATACTGGAATACTACTCGACTATTTTAATGAAATTTGGCGTGGTCTTAGTAAAATATCGGAGTAAAAATATGAGAATAACAAATATTTAATTTTTAAATGAAATAACAACACACATAAGTATTATTTGAGCTATAAATACTTTAAAACAAATAAATATCGTACAAATTTTAAATGATGATAGATAGATTATTTGAGACGGAGGAGGGAATAAGACGAAGTGACACAGCTAGTCTACCAGTTTTGAAATTAAATAGGAGGGGGATATTATATTCAAGGTCTGGTAGTTAAGTCATTAAACCCCTTATCAGGTTTTAGTTTTTATATACATTTTCTCATATTATAATGTGTTTTAATATAATTTGTAGTTTCATAAAATGAAATATTTAAAATTTCAAAAATACTTAAAACCAATAGAAAACTGTTCTAGCTCGAGCTAACCTCATTTAACGTCTGAATCAGTTAAATAGTTTTGAATATATCTCCTTTATTTTTATACTCTCAGACACTAGCCAGGTAACTTTAAAAAATACATCTTACTGCAATTAACGCTTTTAAGTAAAAGTTTAAATACTATTTAAAACAAATCTTTTAGTTAAAAGATAAATCTAATGCCCGAGCTTTAACTAAAGATGTAATCAGTACATGTAGAAATAGAGGAGTAACTTTTGTCAAGGGGCGGCGGAGAGGACAAAGTTTATAAGTCCTGACGCTTTTACGAGTGGAACAAAATACGTCATTGTTAGCGAAATTACCTTTGCTGAGTTTGCATTTAAATGTCTTTCTCCTTTGTGTCAAGTATCGTAAGTTTTAATTCTATTAGATCTCTTATTATGTTGATGGAATTCTTTTTTATTTCATTCTAGATTGTATGTGAGTATGTGATGTTTGTATTTTAGATATTTTGCATTCTTCTATACTTTCTTAAATGAATGGATAATTCAGATCTTACCTAGCAACCTTTTGAATACCGTCCAGACTCAAAAGACGCAGGTTTGTGTCCTGTTGGTGTTGATTTTATTATATATTTAATTTAATATGCTAAATATTATATACTAAACATGTTTATGGACAAATTCGAAAATCTTATAACAAACGTATATTTATTTGTATATCTTTAAACAACTTATAAATATGTGTAACTATAATGTATCATATATGTTACTTAATCTCTAGCAAACAACAAATAATATATCATAAGATTAACTTTGTTTTTCTTGTTCGAATTAAAAACATGAAAACCTGTTTGGAAACTTGGTAATAAAATATATCTCTGAACTCGTAATATACAATAAAATAAGAAACATTGTTACATCTAGGATTACGTTCAAAAACTATTTTCCAATACCAACCTAACAATGATAAAGAGTGCAATAAAATAACAAAATACATGTCCCCAGCAATTGCGTTCAGTTTAGAAACTTTAGACACCCAGGTCGGTTGAAAGTTGAACCGAGGTGTCATAACAAACAATGAAGGAAGTTTGTCCTCCGCGGTAATCTAACATTGTATACTGGACGTCGTTATAATTTGACATAATTATCATTACTTAAGCTAATTTCTAATTTATACGACAAAATATATGACGTTTGTAATAATGCAGTTATTATGAAAGATAAATTAAGCGTGAAAATGAAATCAAACGAAAATCATGTAAACAATTGAAATAAACTTAAGTACTGCAGTATGTGTAACGAAATATAGTGCCGCAAACACAATAGTAGTCCTGCAATCATAGGTCAGAAGACTACAAAAAACACACACAAAAAGCCGGCAGCGGCAGGCGAAACAATTGACACTTGCAACAAACTATTCTTCGGCGTAGCGAGTTGAAATTTATGAGTTTTGTTCCTCAGATAGTTTCCGCGCAGTAAAGATTTATGGTTTAATCGATTATCGTTACATTCAGGTGGCGTTTGTCGAACCGCTAACATGGAATATCAGTTTCATTGTAACATAATTAGTTCTTGAATCTTATGGCAATAATTGGTTCATTTATTTTTAATATTTTTATATATTAATTATTTTTAACAATAATTTAATGTATGGTTACAGTTTCAGTCAATCTTAAATGCAGTTACATTTTGACTTTACCCAAGATTACTTTTTTCAAGATTCAATTCAAATTTTATTTTGCTGTAACTAAAATATATGCTTTCAAATTAGCCAGGTTTAAATCTTATAGTTCAATATTGCAATTCCTTTCTCTTTCTTTACATATTTTAAATAACCACCATTTTTAATAATTACTTTTCTTATGACGTCTGTACTTCAAGTTCGTAGGAGTCGACATTGAATTTAATGCACACGTCTCGGCAGTGAGGTCCTCTATAAAATTAACAATTCTTATCACTGACGCCGCTCGTAAAGCTGCCGTATATGAGAATAGCTTGAAGATAGGTACCATCTAAACTAGATTGTTACTCGAATACGATAGACACGTAATAATCTATAGCAAATAAGGAACAAAATCAATAGATATTGTTACTGTGGGATATATGAAAGCATTCCTCATTGAAATTCTAAGTTATAATCCGCTATTGTAGCTGGATTAGCCTATCTAGTTTATCTAGTTGATATCTTTATAACAACATTTTTTTTATTCATATTATATATCAACATTATATTAAAACGTTTTTTCTCTACTTTTCATGTTACTAAATTCTCGAATCTTAAATTTCTGTTGAGGATTAACTGTTTTAGAACGACATAAAGCATTCAAGGCTAACAATGGTAAGAGACGCAGTAAAATCTCACTATCGCGTGACTTGTGAAAAAAAGCACTTTGACAGCAGTGAAGTTGAAATAAAAAAGCATCCATCCGAGGGAGACATAAAAACTGCATTTTACGGTACAGTACTAAAAGTCGGTTCGTTTACACTTGTGCGGCTCAAGAAGTAATTGTTACAGTCACTTCGTAATCGAAAGATGACTCCGTTGTGCGGTTTATGAATACGTTTTGAATTTTAATAGTAGTTTTGCATAAAAGTACTTTTATTTCATGATAGATTGTTACTGTCGCATTTTTTTTTCTTTTATATAATATTTTTGTATACGTTAAGTGTATTTTTAGTTAGCTTTGTATAATATACCATTTTTAAAGGCACGTAATTTACTCCATAGTGAATTTATGGAAACTGAGTTCAAACTCAAATAGGATTCTGTTCAAAACGCGAAGTCGAGTAAATTATTATAAATATTTAACAAGTAACAACATTTTTACAAAACCCATATAGCACCTTCAATTATGCACAATATGAGTTCCTTCCAACCGGACATTAAAAAGCCTCAGTTCATTTGCCTAATGAGCTGGTTGACTTTATCACTTTAAAAACTTGAATATCAAAGTACTTGCGGTCGCTTTGGGTCCTTTTTGTTTGGACAACGCTTATTATGTTAAGTCCTGAATGTTTACAAAAAGTGTGATGTGTTATGTACTACGTTGATTTATATTTTTAATAAAACCAACACAACACTTAAACCTTATAATTTTATAATACTCATCTAATTTGTATTCCCTGGATTTGTTTATAAGTAATATTTATAAGATAAGCAGTAATCAAACGAAAATGAAATTTTCATGTCACGTAAAAAATTAAATATTAAAGAATAATAGATAGACATTTAAAATTTCCATATAAAAATAAAACGACCTCGCGAGTTCATTTGAAATAATGAAATTTAAAAGCAACAAAAACATTCTGAAATAATGTCATTCATAAAAACGGTCTGTGTATTTATTTTAATTAAATCTCTAAATATGCAAATAGGAGCTGCCTTTGCGTGAGTTTCAGGGAAAGCTGCTTTTTAGCATCCAAAATTTTCCTAAACATTATAACGCTGAAATTAGTTTTTTTTACGGGGTCGTTTGTCGCGGAATTTGATGTCTCGCTTCGAAGCTTGTGGACATTTTTTCAAGATTGAATTATTATAAAAACGCTCTTCACAGCCACATATAACCAAATTTATTTATTTCGTACTTAAATTTAAAATTATTTATTCATTGTAACAAACGGTATATTAATTAATGTGCGAGGTTAGTTGATATGTAATTAACAAACATTTTAAATCAATTATCCCAAAGTTTTCAATATGCTATGTAATATAATACCAAAAATTTTAAGCATTAGGTACATTTTGAACGCAAACAAGCTTCAGCCAAACTCCCGCTAAGCATCTATTAATGACAAAAACTTTACAACTACGGGCAAGTTGGCTTTGTGGCGTTTTATGTCCGTCTGAAAATTTTACGTCCTTCCATCTTCACTGGCGTTTAAACACACACAAAGTTGTATTTAAATGTAGCATTATCTTCTATTTTGTGAATAGAAATATTTGACTTATCTTACGATAGAATCAATTTAATCACATTTAATTTGTTTTAAACTTTACTCAATGCTGTATTATCAAATAAACTATAGTATTACTTGGTAGTAAGTATTTGCTACCAGATCCTAATCTCCCTTTTCTCAATTATTGGTCAGCGAAGTATGTCAATTTCTTTCACGCTCTTCTATCATATGTCATCTCAGAGAGGACTGTCATCTTAGCCATATATTTTGACACACTCTATCCATCTCTTCATCGGGTATATTCTTCTTTTTTAAACTTAGCATTCTTGTCATCACTGCATTTTGTGACCATACCATATATATATTGATTAATTACTATTATTTACTTATACTTAATTTACGCTGAGCCATCATTGGTGATAGGTATTTCCATTGAAATTTGTCGTGTGATGTCCACCCGTGGGCTATAAAATAACAATATTTTTAAAATAATAAAATATGTACCAAATTATAATTCGTTGTCAGCTGTTGCGCTAATTAAATCAGTGAACAACCAAAATAAATAAAACTTACCTGGTTCTTATTTATATATTTGTCATGCCAACTTTGAAAGTAATACTATATTTTCGACAGATTTAAGGCAAGTTTTACAAAAAGAGTTAAATAATTAGCTATTTAATAAAAACCATCATAAATTTGAAATGGTCTTTGGTGCTATCGTATCGCTACCCGCTTCGATTAATTTGGCATTCTAAAGTTGATCGAAGAATCGAATCTGTCAAATTTATAATTTAATGAGATGAGATATTTTATCCAAATTTTAAATTAATTTATGATATGTAAGCACTACCTATTTACATGAAGAAAAAAATAAATAAATGTAATTTAAAAAAATTAAGTGTAAATAAAAATGAACTAAATTGAAATCTAAAGATAAATGTTTCGTATTAAATCGTTGGTTTTAAATATGAAATGTTTGTGTATTAAAATGTAAAAACATTTTTTTAAATATTGATTTAAAAGATCATGAAATATTAAATATATATTTAATGAAGATTTGTATAATATTCACTGATCTAAGAATCTATTTTAAAATGTAAACTGGGGACATATTTGCAAAATGTTTCAGTACCTTGAAGCTTAAGTACTGGAAAGTGCACAATCTGTAGCAGGCGTGGATTCAGAGGGGAGGGAGTAGTGGGGGTTGAGCTGTTAATGGTCAATTTGTAGCAGAGATAATATGATTGGCCACAGATTTTAATAATTTGTGTATATTAATATTTTTTATTATAATATTAATAGCTTTAGAGCTGAGAGGACACTCGGATAACGTTTAGCGACTACCCACCCTATTGTATTTACAGGCTTCTGTGAAATCTTCTGCAAAATACCCCCGAGACAGTATATTTTTATTTTCATTCGGGCGCTATAACGTTATAATATATTAATTTTAGGAGAAATTGAGCAAATTTTAAGAGCTGCTCAGATATCTATACTCTGTGCCAAATACCAAATTGCTTCTAAAGTGATTTGTAACAGTTTCATGTACTTATTCCGGTGATTTTACATTTTCGAATTAAACCTTACATGTTTTATTATTTTGTTACATTGAAATGTTGATAAGTCAAATTAATAAAATATAAATGAAATGTTATAAATTTCGTGTAAGTACTAATTAACTAACATTATATTAATATATCATAAAAATCTTCTGAACAAACATAAATTAAATATATGTCAGTCCAATGAATTTAAAGTTCAAATATGTTACGAAAAATAGTATCCCGAGAATAAATTTTCAGTTTCCATTTCCGTCGGAAAAAATCCACCGAGATTGGTTCGACTTTAATTACTTTTTATTTGGACACCGACAAAATATTTAAGAGAAAAATGTTGACATGCTCTACATTTCATAAAAAATTAAATGCTCTGATATTTTAAATAATTAGCTGGAGATACTGAAATTACTGACAACAACAATCAACTATAATAATTGTATATATTTGTCTGAGGTATGATTTAATTAAGCATTTTGTTTCTGTACTGTTTTCATTTATTTTTCAATCTCAGCATATTCACCAAATCTAGTTGCAAAATCATTTGTTTAACAAACTACAAGATCTCAACAAGTAAGCGCTTGTTAGTGAAATGCGAGATAAGCCTACAGTTGGCAACTGAACGTTACATAAAGTCGGAACTGTAAACAAGCAAACTGAATTACACACTAATTCCATCTGGACTTAGCTTCATATATTATTTATGCAAGCTTTCATGAATATTGTAATTCAACGCTTCGCATCAGTTTCAAAATCATAATTCATTTGATAGATTTAACAGACCATTATTTTCAAATGTTTATAAAAATGTTACATTTCAAATAAAATGCATTACATAATAAAGAATAAAAAAAATAGCCAATACCATCGAATGAGAATATAAAAACAGCAGAACATGCGGAGCTAAACCTACTTAAAGCAAGTAAACCACAAAAAAGTAACATTATCTGGCTGTGTTGCCAGAACAAAATGTAAAAAAGTAACAAAACAAACGGATTAGCCGCAGGGAGTCTGTCTCGCTGTTTCGTGTCAAAATCAGTTTGGAAACACAAAGGAAAGTATTAAAGAGGTAATGAAACTCTGGCTATGATATTGAGTTTTAATATAAAGCTTAGGACAAATAACAATTATGCTAACATAGCTAAGTGATATTAATATGAATGTAACAATTTTTTTTTTGTTGTAACATATTACGTACATGCTAAGTAATTTTAAATCAATACAATTTAAATTTTTATTAAAATAAAAGACAATATGGATTGTGGATTTCAAATTAACAATGGTCACTGTATTACCAAAATGACAGGCAAAGGATCGAAGTTATAAATAGTGCAGATGGGGAATATTAATAAATGTATTCAATTTAAACAATAATCTTTCATAAAAAGTGATCCAATTTTACTCTGACCGTATTTTTATTTGTGGTTTAGCAAACAAAAAAAAATATAAAGTTTTCCGGACGATTTTCAATAGTTTTAAAACTATTATTTGTGGGCACTTTAGATTTAATAAAAAGTCATTTTATGCTGTTGAAACAATTTTTGTGCAATTTAATTGAAATAGTTGATCAAAGACGACGAAATAAAAATTTAAAAAAATACTATAACGTTACCATTTTAGTAGCTTTTATGTAATATCGATACAAAAGCATAAATTATCAACTCAAATATTTTTTGTACAAAATCAACTTCTTAAGTTTGTAATAGTTGTTTGTAATTTTTGTTAGAACTCGTATTTTTAATCAGATAAAATATTTAAAAAAATTCTCACCTCCTTTATTCCTTGGATAAATTAAAATGTATAAACATTACCCCAAGAGCCAATTACAATATAAAAAGGACAAAGTAAGTCTTCTGAGAGAATTAAGTGAAAATAAGTTTCTCTTGTCTAAAGACACGTAAAAGGCGAGGGCACACACGGTCACGTCGCGCGCCGAGCTGCGCCCGTGCGTCTCGTATCGCGAACATGTTTGGACATGTTCCATTTGATTCTGTTATTATTTCGCTACAACTGTTTTTGTGGTTCACTGAAATAAATATAATGTAATTTATTTTTTAAATTGCTATCATATTTAAAATTAAAGCTTAGTTATTGTAAGCATAAAATACATTTTACATTTATCCATACTGAATTATAATTTGTTATTAAAATCATAAATTTGGTTTTTTATATATAATTTATAAGTATGTTTTATTGAAAATAGTTTAATTCGGTACTTTATAATAAAGCAGATATAGATATTTTAATATTGTTTTTATTTGACATGGCTCACATGCTTATATTATAATAACTAAACTATAACAATATAGATATAGTGGATTGGATATAACAAAAATTTAAAAAACATCACACTATTACTTTCTCTCTCTCGCTCTCTCTCTCTCCCTCTTTTGATTTCTAAAAGATGGCACAAAACTATTAAATTTCAGTTAAGGTACTCTCAAATTTGATTAATTTTTATTATTATATTTTGAAACACCCTCAAAATTCCATTGATGTTATTTTAAACCTATTTTTTACACTGATGACTAAAAAATAGTTAGTGATGACTAAAAAATAGTTTATAATGACACATAAAGGCAATTTTAAAATGTATTCATGCTATGCACAAAGCTGTGTGTAGTAAAGAGCAGCCGGTTCAACTCGAAACCCGCGAGTGCTTGATCCAAGCTCTCTTTTTTAATTAATACCACTTCGAACACTACCCCGAAAGAATGCTTCAGTCATTAAAACTTTTAATGGCATTTGACTTCAGCCGAGAATGGAAACAAATTTTAGGTACGTCAGAGCTTTTAGTTTTTATAAAGAAATACTCTTTGATATACTATTACTTTGAGGAGCATTTTAATTTAAAATGTTTTAGAAGAATTTGGGTTTCCGAAAAATATTTTTTACTTAAAATTATAAAACGGTACCTTTTTTTGTTTAAGTCTAATGCATAATTATGTTACATACTTTTAGACTTTTGATATATTTCTAATATATGATTACCATTCATTATTAAATGACCGAGGATATTTTAAAATAAGATCCACATTTTTTTTTCTGTCTCCTATAATATCTCCGTTTCCTCTTACAAGTTTTTTTTAAAAGGGATGTACCTATTTGTTGCAGAACGGAGGTTTCTATTCGTCACCCGAAATATATTTTTTGAAAAAGCTTCAGCTAACTCTTAGGTGATATGAGGTTTAATATTTTTATTTAATTATCTTGATATTGGAATTCTTATCCTGATTTGTTTCAAAATAAGTATTTGGAATTACTCTTAGTAGTAGTAAAACATAAGCTATTTTGCAGATCATTTTTCAAAACTACGATATCAGTAAAAGTGTCCTGAATGTATTAGTAAATAAAAAAATATATTTTAAATGTAAATGTTAGCTAGCTCCAATTGATGACACGGCAACACTATTTTTAGTAAGTAGGTAGTTTCAAAATCTTTACAAATATTTTACTGTTTACTTAAATTTGATAGTTTAATTAAAACCTCAGCCATATTTTTTTCAAATCATTCAAAGTGAGACGACGAATTTATTTCTAAATAATTAATGTTGTACCAAGGTACCTTCAATCTACTTAATAATTCTAAACACTAACCCACGTTCCATTGGACACGTTATTCATTAATAACTGTCTCTCACGCTATCAATATAATAAGTGAGTCACAAGTGTTCTCATTTGTGAAGCCGCCTTTAAATCGAAAACCAATTATGGGAAAAACTGAACATACATATAGCACGCATTGTCCCAGTGTGGATGTGGACGGGAGCCGATCATAGACGTAAAACCCTAGATGGGCCATACTATAATTATTTTTTTTACCTTTGTAATTAAATATATTCTCTAAGCTAGGCTTGCAACTATTGTTGCGTATACCAAACTATATATATATGAGAGAACGTATAGTGCAAACACAATAAAATTGTCTGTATATTTATATATATATGAGAGAACGTATAGTGCAAACACAATAAAATTGTCTGTATATTTATACATAATATAAAAAGTGAAGACTTAACTTTTTATATTTATTAGTGCTACACTGTTCCTTTAGAGCTACTGGTCGTTAATCCTGAATGTCGAGCTGTCATCTCATCGGTGTCCTTATTAAAGGATTCCATTGATGCGTCATAATGTAAGTCAATTTTATATTTGAACTTTCGTGAACCATGACTATTATATATATTTATATATATATTGCCCAGCTGTAATGACGTGGAATTATATCGGCATGTGCCCGACAGTTTCGAACCCATTCGGGGTTCTTACACATGAGCTCGAAGCATGGTGGACTCGCGGCGTTAACAGCCTGGCCCGCCACGCCTTCACCCTGAATATAGCCGGGTATATAATATATATATTTATTTATATAAATATAAAAGTCAATTTTAATTTTAGGATCATCTGTTATTTCCATTACTTCAATATACTCGCATACATATGACAATACAACTCATCCAGTAAATACTGATCTGCGTTTATAACGTTTAATTAACACGACTGACAGCGCGATGTGAGGCGACACACAGACGCCATACATTACGATATAACGACCTGTTCTGTGTATGATGACATGAGGCTTGATTTAAACGCACCTAGGAGTTGTATAGAACTAAATAGAGACAACATACCTTCAGACTTTGGTCGAAGAACTTAGATAGTCGGCTACAATAATTTGGTTAATCTTTAGAAAAAATATTCAGAATACAGATTATGTTTTTATCTATTTTATCTATAACAATTGCACTGCGGATATATATTTAGATTAGCAAATAATCTTTGCTTTACACGTGTTTCTTTGTGCGGAATATATTCCTCATACCCTTGTTCGTAATTCACTTTATCCATTGGTCAAAGCCGAATTCAAATGGATGCAGTCATTTTTAGATTATTCGAATATTAATTTTATTTCATGTAGCGACTTATTCAAAACATAATACAATTATTTTATTGTATTGTGATATATGTCACAATCCAAAATTTATCTCTTTGATAAAATGAAATACACAAATATCTTATAATGACCAGAGCTTAAAACCTTACAGAATGCAATTTTATTTTACGCCAGCGAAAAAAGTACTCTTAACGAAGAGAATTAGAAATTTACATTGTAATGGCCTTTTTTGGGTGAAACGAGTTAAGTTCAAGTTGAGTGATAGCGAGAAAAGAGTTTCCACAATGAGATGAATGAGAACAAGGTTTTTGTCCGTCGACTTTAGCACGGAATAATAAGTAATGTTTGATCTGAAAAGTTATATTACTTTTACTGTGTAATTATAATTAGATTTACTAAAATATATATTAAAAAGAGTTTTAAATTAAAATATTTGTTTCATATTTAAATAAAAATCGAATCGATTATTCGAATTTTCATCGCACCAACCGTAAAGCATAACTCCAAAAATAAATTGGATAACCGCTTCAAAATTAATTGTTCACGAACCCGTAGCATTGCATTAACTTAATTACTTAACAGCAAATTTTAACGATCTCTCGATTGCATACACTTACTGCTTTTGCAGTACACCTAAATAATTGATAAAACTAACCGAAAGTTAATTTAATAGTATTCAAAGATGGTTCTTTGCTTGAAATATTTTTTCATATAATCTTTGCTTTCGTCCAACAACTGGAACTTCTTGTATACCTTTACAATTTCATTAAATTCTAAGAAAGAACGACGTCAAAAAAAACTTGATACAAACAAAAAACGAAGTAATAGTTAAATAAATTTTGATCTGCGAGTGCTATTTAATACATGTACTAACTAAATTATGATGCTAGCTAAAGTAAATGTAATTTGTAAAATAGTTATGATATATAAAACAATAAACAGCACGAACAAAAAGTCAATCTCTTTGAATATTAGCAAGATTAATACACGATAGGGAATATATGAGCCGTGAATTGAGTCGGCCGACGATGAGTAATATACCACGCTCGATGGCCCGCAGATTATAGTCTATAAATTATTATGAAGCAATCAGTGTATGGCAAAAGTTTCAGGTGCCTTGATGGTTAACGTAACGGGTGCGATACGATTCATATTTTAATATTAACTTAAAATAATATAGTATCCAGATAATATAAAACATACGTTAAATATTTACTCATAATAAAGATCGTGGCATATTTTTTTTTGTAAATATAAGCTTTATCTTAGAACATCATCTTACACATATGAAAGTAGACGATAAAATGGAAAGTATTGCTTTAATATTTTCAAGGGACCATAAAGTATATTAACCATTTACACAGGCCGTGAATGCGTTGTATCGTGTAAAGTGTATTACGCCAGCATGAGTTTCGTAGATTTATTGGTAATATAATTTTGATTGATCGACGTGAAAGAGCCGGATATAAGTTTAAACGAACACCGCTTCCATATCTTAGATAATATTCACAGAATCTATCGTTTAAGGTACTGATGAAAAAAAAAAATTAAAAACATATCTGACATTGTAAAAAGATGCAAAAAAGTGACAATTTTATATTAAAAACTGTTTGTATTTAACGCTCAATGTGTTCGTAAATAATTCAATCTTAGTAAATAAATTGCATTTTTCTTTATAGAGATACTGATAAGGACCGCATCGATTACGGAAACTTAACCCTTATTCAAAGCATGTTAAAGGTGATAAGCCATTAAGTATCTCTAATGACCGCTATATGCAAGTTAGTGGAACTAAGAGCGGAACTTAAAATACAAGTTCAGACTCAGCAGCTGCCAACTCACTAAGTGAGCGTGTGTTGCTTTTAAGAGCGGGTTATTAATTTATCATGTTTGTCTAAACATTTTCCATTACATTTATATATGTATATAAATTTAATATAACATATATGTATGTGTTTTTAAAGTCTTTATATTTATGTATGCAATAAACGTGACACCCACTGCACTGATTTCGTTAATTATTTTTTAGTTGTTTATTATTGTTAGAAAAGAAGGAGAAGGTTTTTATGAATGAAAAAAGCACCGTGAAAAATTAAGAAACATTTTCAACCTCATTAACTTTTCTAATGTAATTTGATTGCTTTTGTCAGACGTTTGACATTTGGCGAGACTGACAAAATTGGCGCGGCAAAATATCCTCTGAAGCAGATGGGATGGAAGAATGTTTTTATTTATTTTAACTATTTATTCCAATTTCAATTCTATATTCATAGCTTTGAGAAGTCAGTTAATGATATAATAAATTTAACTTACTGTTATTATACGGAGAGAACAAATTTCGTAAGTTTTGTATATTCAAACGCAACCTTCACCTATATAGTTATACGTCTTTCCATAGATACTAGTTATAATATTTTCTATAAAGGATATATATCCTTTATAGAAAATATTTATTACTGTAATGTTTTAATTTATACAGTAATATAATAAGTATCATTAGAAATGTATAAAGCTCATTCCAAATTGTCTCCATTGGCTTTAATAAAGTCACTGAAAGGTTGGGGCCAATTATCAACACGCACTCGCACTCTCGTACTCACACTCACACTCTCTCTATGAGGGACTTTCTTCTGATCTGACTGATCTTATAGATTGTTTTGAGGATTTCAAATTGATATGACGTTTAAAATATTCTATACTCTTTAAAATAGCGTATTTCTTATATCGTAAGTAACGTACTCGTAGCATTCAGTATTCTCAAAAAGTAGCCGTTCATCTTAATCCGGCGAATTGAAAAGATCTACTCTGATAACGTTAATATAGCTTTAGCTCGATAATAACTGTTGCTAAAAGGACAATTTTTAATTATATAACATAGTGTAGCTACCTTCTCAGGATCCGTATCTAGATAGACTTGAATATTATGGCTGTCACTCCTTGATAGCTAATTCTCACGAAATCATCATTGAAGTCAGATAATGTCCACGTTATACTCTGCTAACTAATTGGGAAGGCTATATAGAGCTTTTATCATAAACACGGTCAATCTGCTTGATGAAACATTTCTTAATAGTAAAAATATTATTGTCAGCAAATAATTTGCTTACCTCAATCTATTGTGTAATTTTTCACAGACCAAGGCGCATTTTGAATTCTTTTTTTTAAAGGGAAAGCTTTAATTTTAAATTAGAAAATTTCTTAACTGATAGGTTTTATTTCGTTAAGAATATATAAAATTCTCTGGAACTTCAATTTGACATACACAACTGATCACTAAAATTTATCCAAACTGGAAAAGTTATTAATTAATAAACTAATGAATGAATGAACATATAAGCAAATAAATATAGTTATTCTGAAATAATGTTTCAGATCTGTAACACCTACCTGTAATAAAATATATTTAAGACTTTTATTTAATCCTTTTTATTTAGTCCTTCACCAAAAAATGAAGACAATTATTGTAAAAAAAACCTCAAATGTTAAAAGTGTACATTTTTTTATTTTTTTTATTTATTTTTAAAGATACTATTTTGCAAAACTATTTTGCAAAAACTGGCAACCGGTACTAAACGTTGGTAACTTTATTGGCTATAAATCTATACCAATGACAAATTAGTTTTGGACACCGTGAATTGTGTTTGAAAATAAGGGGTATCTATCTCTACCTCCAGAGTGATCTATTGGTTAGTCATTAAATATATTATAACATAATATATTTATTATTGAATGATATCAATCAATCAATCAATCAAAAATATCTTCAATCTGTAATCGTCAATTACATTACATTACATTAAAAAAAAAATGTCAGTATGTCAGTCCGTGAGTAAGCTACCACCAGCTCGGAATGCGGCTCTGCTGAGAAGAGCTGGCCTGAAATTTCAATAATACTGCAAGAAAATTCCAAAAATATTTGTTGTTTATTTATTATTAAAATATATCAAGAGGCTATTTGCATAAGTAGAAAAAATATTGCTAAGTAGACTTATGCTTGACTATACAAAGTGAAATCGGAGTAAAAAAAATGAACATTGTTAAAATGAACGAATAAGTAGTAATAGAGAGAATAATTTTCTCTTCTATCTTTATAAAATTGAATATATTATTTGGGTAGTTTACATTTTTAAAACATTATAATTTTTAAGCTTTTGATACACCGGATACCGTCCCAGATGCTTAATTAAGAGAGATTTAAAAGTTTCAACAATTAAAATCGGTAAATGGTTTAATCTGACAAATTTGTCTTTTTAAATTAAAATACTTTGTCCTCTTTTTAAATATATTTTAAGATATAAAATATCTATAACTTATATTAGAATAGTTTTCTTTATTGTCATATTTACCAAATTTACAACTTCTTATGATTCGGGAGTGAGCTCGATCCTATAAAAACAAGCTCTTAAGAAAAAAATGTTTGTCTTGAAAGTCGGTTTACGGACGATTATTTTACATGATAAAGTAATAAGGAAACATTTAGGAAAGATTGCATACTTTTATAGATTGAATTCAGTTATTATCACAATATCATTATTTGTATTATACAAACAATGACTTAATCGTAAATTAAAAATCTTTCGATAAATTAACATTTATTTGCACACATAAATTTCTGATATCTTTCTTAAATTATACAGATTAATAACAAGTAACAATGTGCAAGTAATAATTAATTACCAACTTTAATACATGTATGTAAGGATACGACGATGATTTGTTGTCATAACAAACAATCGAAAAAATATCACCTTACTATTTTTTGTTAAACAGTTGACAAAAGAGTTCAAGTGTTCTTCGGAAGTAGCAGCTGATGAAATCGAAGAGGGATAAATGCATCACAAGCCCAATGCTCAGCCGAATTGTGTCCCACTATCTTATTGTTTATCGCTCTCGCTTGCACAATCGGCTCCGGTGGAACTTGACAATGATTCATACTTTTTCGTGCCTGCAATCGGTGTTCATCTATTTACTAGACTTTATCATGTCAAAAATACTAAAAAATGTTTTTATCAGTATAGTGTCAAAGACAAGTATTTTTTTTTTACACTTAAACTAAGTTGACGCTTGACTACATTCCACCTGATGGGAAGTGGAAATGTAGTCGTAGGTGGTAAAGCGCATCAACTTAGTAAAAACCTATTCACTCTTGCCTTGAAGACACCCACATTGTACTTGGACGGAAATACCGACGCAGGCAAGCTGTTCCACTCCTTCGCTGTCCGATTTAAAAAAGATGAAGCGTAGCGCTTCATTCGGATATGCGGCGCGTCTACTACAAAAGGATGGATGCTCGCCGTGCGTCGGAACGTCCGGTGATGGAAGGGGGATGGGGGAATTAGTTCATGTAATTTCTTCGCACACTCACCAAAATGTATCCTATAGAATGCTGAGAGGCTATCAACTCTACGTCTATGTTCGAGGCTATGAAGATTGGCTTCCACCAATTCAGGGTCGCCAATTAGCCTTTTTGCACGCCTCTCAATTGTGTCCAGAGCAGCAAGATGACATTTTGCGGCACCAGCCATTAAATGGCCACAGTACTCCACACACGACCGGATCTGAGCTTTATATAATGTAAGAAGTTGTCCCGGTGTGAAGTACTGCCGGACCTTTGCAAGGACGCCAAGCTTGCTGGCGGCTGCTCTTGCTCTAGACTCAATGAACCGACCAAAGTTGAGGTTCGAGGAAATCTCTATCCCTAGCAACTGAAGTCGGTCACTGTATTCCAAAGATACATTCCGGAAAGTAGGAGCCAAGGTGAAAGGGTTCCTTTTAGCAGTAAATAAACACGTCTGCGTTTTGGTGGCGTTGAATTTAACAAGGTTGGCATTGCCCCATAGGGAGACTGCCTCTAGCTTGTCATTCAAACGCTGCACCATGGCTTCTCTTTCAGCCTGTACTTGATCTCTACTGGCCCGAGTACTCGGCAGGTATCTTTCCACCACTGTGCTGTCGTCTGCATACCCATAGATACTGGGTTTGAGCAGATCGTTAATATGCAGCAGGAAGAGAGTTGCAGAAAGAACGGACCCCTGAGGAACTCCGGCATTTATTGTTAAGGGCTCCGATGAGCACCCGTCAACAACCACTCGGATAGTTCTTAGATTCAGGAAGTCCGTTACCCAGCCGATCAGACCAGGAGATATACCGTACGCTGAAAGCTTGCTTAAAAGGCCCGCATGCCAGACCCTGTCAAATGCCTTCCAGACGTCTAGAGAGACGGTGACCGCTTCTCCATTCTTCTCCAAGGCCTCGCCTAAAATGTGTAAAGTATTTCATCTTACATCAGTGTTTCATTATTAAAAAACAGATCTTTAAAAAATAAAATGATATTATTTAATTTTGTCATAGATACCAATGATAGTCCGTTATTTGATAGGTCACGGGTTTGATAGTTGATCAGGCAAAATAAAATATTATGAATATAATATAACATTTCTATAGTTTGCTCCATGAAGAAAAACATCTTGAAATAAGAACTTTTTTAACTGAGATGCTATTGATACGCAATCCACAACTGACTTGTACCCAGCTGTGAGAATTATACACCCTAACGTAACCACCTAAATTCATACAGCACAGAGCTTTGAACATAATAAAAAAAAGATTACAGATATACTTGAATATTCACAACGGTGTTTTTTTTATCAAGCTAATTACAGACTTGGACGTTTTCCATTTTTCTGTACTTTTGATTGGGTATTGGGAATATGGATCCGATTTAATTAACGGCGGTTGACATCAGACCGTTGAATAAAATTGCTTTTACCATTTCAATTCTTGTATATTTTTTAGTTTGTTATTTTAGAATTTAGGTATATTATTTTGATGCCATTTGTAACTATCCTTTAAAACTTTGAGAGAGGCTCTATGAAATGTATAAATTCTTAAAATTTGTTTTTGGTTGTGTTAAAATTAAATTTAGAGTTTTATTATTGAAATTGGTTTAAACTATGACCTATATCCAAATATGCTATGAATGCTTAAGTTTCGAGACAACATTCAATATTATTATCTATAAAACGATTAAAATTTTAATGGATATTATAAATAATAGATATATTTGGCCAGCAAAGAGCAAAAAAGCAGATAAATCACCTATTTAGGAGGTAGCTGATGTCTTGCCATCCTCGAAGAATAAAGAAGAGTAGTATTCAGAAGGACTAAGACAAAATATTTAAGTATTCGGCTCTTTCACTTGCAGTAGAAAATACATCTATAATAATATTATATCTTATAATATATCTAGCTAGTATTATACAAATGGTAAATGACGCAAATGAGCCACAGTCAATTGACTTCAGCGAGACTAGGGACTATCACAAGGTTTCAGGAAAAGCTTTAAAAATACTTGAATTAAAATTTAACGAAATTGTTACTTTTATATTTATATTTATGCCGTATTCACGTGGAATTATATCGGAATGTAACTGCCTAATTCACGCCACGAGTCCGTCACGCTTAGAGCTCGTGGAGTAAGAAACTCGTATAGGTCCGAAACTAGTTGGGTACATTATGATAGAATTCCACGTAAATACAGCCGGCTAAATATTAATATTAAAGAATTCCATAACAAGATTTTAAATTGAATTTAGTTATTCATATGTTAATTTGTTAAAGAACATTTTAATTAAGCATTTATTTGTATTAGATAAATGAGATCTATAAGGCTTAAAAATGACTATAAGCACATATAATCTTATTAAGCTTATTTTAATTTTATAATATATAAAATAAAAAAAAATAATAATTAATAATCATAAGTGCGTACATAAGTAATTGATACGTGCAGGGATGCAAACCTGCGGCCTCTGGGAAACCATCAAAACATTCTACCTATTGAACTACTATACCACTATCTGGTTCCATGAATTTAGCTTCCTGTATATTATTATTATATTACTATATAGTCTTTATCGGGATGGTGATAATGATCTCTGTCCGTACCGATTTTTCTTATCCTATATTTTATTAATCTTTAAAGCTCTTAAACATCACATAATATTAATATAACAAAAATTGCAATAAGTATCACAAGGTCTCTTAGAAGACTGGTTGAATTTATATTTCATATTCCAGGATCGCTGTTAATTCCACTAACTAGCAGTCATTATACCTGGTTAAAATTAAATAGAAAACTTTTTTTAAATGAGAAAATAAGTTTAATATATGCATAATTCATATTTTTATTTAATTTATTGGTGTATGTAGTAGAGGGTCACGTTAAAAAGTAATAATATTCAGTCAACAAGGAACAAATTTATATTATACTATCTGAAGAAGCATCAACAAAATCCTTGGCGCAATCATATAAACTTCCCATTTTATATTCGTACCTTGGTCCCAAGTAACGCCATCTGGTGAACTCAAGAACATTAACTCTGTTCCGTCACACCCGGGTCTCAGAGGCCCACAATTCATTGATAACATTTGATTTGACGTTATCTCCATGACGAGGGTTAGCACCAAATCGTTATAAACAATGGTCTTTCTGGACATAGACGAGTTTTCACAGCATATTTCGAATTCATGTATATCTCTATGTCATCATCGTTACGGAAGGTATATATCCATTCTTGTATGTTTTTCTAACTTTCTTTAAATACGTGAACTAAAAATTATTTTCAATGTAATTTCAAACTTCACAAAAACTGCAATTTGAACCTAAATCCAATAAATATTATCCTCATAAATTTTGTTACAGCATTATTACTTTAACTCTATCCCAACGCTGTTAAAAATACGTTTACCGCTGTAAGTAGCTAATAGTTCATCCTCTTGGAAATCGAAAATCATTTTCTATAAAAGCACTTAGTTAAATCGGGAATCGAATCCCATTTCGTGGGCTGTGTTAGTGTAACATTCGTTAGATTAAGCCTGCCCGGTAGCCTGTGATAGGAGTCCTCAGGGAGAAGAACGGTTGGTCCTTGTGTAGTGCAAGTCATGAGATTTTTGTTTTCACAAATATACTTGAGGTAAATTATATATTATCTAACAGGTTATTTGTTATGAATGTTGATGTAATATTCAACAGATTTTTATGCACTACATGCCTTATACTAAAAATTAGAAGAAGAACAAAAGGTGTTTCAGTGCAGTGAAGACTCCCAACAGGGGCTCAGTGTGATTACATTGTTACCTTACTTTCTTTAATTTTCCAAATAAATCTTTCACTTTTTCCTAATTTCTCTCACAGTTGATCTCTTAGTCGACAATAAGTTGTTAAACTTTCGTATACCTAGTTGTTATTTTTTTTTGACTCACTCTTAAATGTATTCGTAAAAAATATTCTTTATTTAAACATTTTCAAAATTTCAAAATCATTTGATAAATAATTTTGAGCTACCCTAAGTAACATTCAAGATATATAAATATAATATATATATGTATATTAGTGCAGACAGACTTTTCTGGACGCAAATCTAAAAACTCTACTTCTTTATAACAAAATCATGTTGTTGGTTTTATTGAAACGCAATTACACGCATAGCGAAATACCGAAAATGAATACTTTACTCCTCATAAATGCTCATAAATGTTTTTAATAAATAGAATTTATCGCTTATTCTTGTAACTTGACACTGTCTAAAACAAAATTGGACTTGAAATGATTGAATGCAGTTGTAAAAGCGAGTCCTCTGAAATATCCGGGACCTTTGTCTCAAATGTATTTATTTATTGTAGCTGCAATAAGGAAAATAAACTTACATTTGAAATATTAATAAAAATGGCTGCAATTTAAATCTGTCTTTGGAATTGTTGTCTGTTGTACCTCGTACTTGCATCCGTAATAAGAACACTTCAGTTAAGAATTTATAATAAATATACAACCAGGACAAATAACAATATATTTTAAATACTAGTTCTGTAACATTTTGATATATTATATATAAAAATTAAATCTTGTTAAGAGTTATCATTTTAATTTCAATAAACATGCGTAACATTTCAAATGCAACAATTAAAAATGTCCATCTGAGTCCAGAAACGAGCACAAAGAGATCGGAAAAAAGTAATTCACTATTACCAATTCAAGAGCTGGAAGGAGTTCAAAGGAAATGGCAGGATTTTAATAAAGGGTAGCAGTAATCATTTTCCGCGGCTTAGACATCTATAGAGACAAAGCACAAAGGAGTTTATTTTAAAAACAGGAAAATAATCAATGAGGACTGTCCGGGAGCTGAAGGATTTTATACGTTTTATTGTTTAAGCAATTTTGTATTGTAAAATATACACGACTCACGTTATTTATACACGAGTAAATAAATAATAACACTGAATAAATATTAAATAAGACCTTATAGATATTATGTACATAAATGATTTTGTATATATTATTTGCGAATCCCCAGTTACCACAAATGTATCGTTATTGTATAACTATATACAATAACAATGCTGTCCATAGTTATATTATAAATAATAAGTATACAATTTATTTGAATACACAGACAAAACAATCGTATTAAATTTATTAGGGATATATCCAATTCAGTATCAAGCTAACACACCTTATTTTTAGCCCTTCATCACGGAGAATGCCAAACCCCTCGACGCCATCATCTAAATTCTGTGAAGGAGGCAAAGATGTCAACCTCCATACCTTCAATTTGAGAGCTCTTCTAAATTACAAAGGTCCTCACATAAATTGTTCCAATATTCCAAGACGCCAGCGGCATGTTAAACTCAAGCAAGCCCCTTCTTATACTTACGTAAACAGAAAAAGAATAATATATTAATTCTGATAGTACAAATAAATATAGTATTAAGCATAATTTCCTTATAGACATTTGGTATTTCTTATCCATTATATGGCATATCTTAATATATTATAAGACAAACATTCTCTACGGTGTGAGCATGACCTAGTAGAGTTCGTCGGATATGCGTCACGATCGATGCGGAATGCCGAGGCGTGCGTATTTTTCATTAGCATCGAATTCGCAGAGGAAATGGAATGCGATATATTACAAGTTCTTTATGGTTTGAAGGATATATTACAAATGTCAAACAATGCTTTCAATGTCGTCGCTACTTCGGATGTTATTATATTTTTTTAAGTTTTTTACTTTCGTTAATTAAAAACCTAATGAAATATTGAATTATGAATTAAAAATACTGCCGTTGGTATACGTCTTAAATTATGTCATATTTTGAATGAAATGTAATAGAACCTTTCAATGTATATACGAGTAATTACTTAATCTTATCTTGATAATAATTTAAATATACACATATCACACCACAAAAAAGTAAACTTTTTATAATAAATTTTACAATCTTTACTAGTTTTAAAAAATGTTATATCACACTAGAATAACCATACAAAATATTAGAATTGATTTTTTTTTCTGTCTTGACGTTGACCTTTTTTAATATTAAACGTATATAATAATATATAAATAAGTATTTTTATGAACTTTATTTCAAGAAGCCTTTCTTTTATCAAATAAAGGAATAGTAAATAGTGTAAGGTTTTTCGTAAAATCAGGTCCATAAGGGACTGAAAGGGAGTTTTGAAAAGTAGATTCCAGTTATTGTGTTGGAAGTGGTAAAAAACTGTTGAGGATTATTTAAATTTATTAGATTATTGTTATACACAATTATTATTTTTTAATATAACGTTACCATTCTTAATTATATCATATTTATAGCTTATTTATATTTTAACAAAACTGTTTTACCTCTTCTTAATAACTTCACGGGTGTTCAATTGAAAGTGTTAGAATTGCTCGTATTATTTCAAAAATATTATGAGTTGCAGTTTGAAGTATTTTTTTTATTATATCCTACCTTGATATTTGACACAAGGCACTCGTAAAATCATTTTAAAAAAAGAAGCACGTCCATACGTAGATGTAATTTCTATTCTCAACCTTAGTTATGGTAGTCTAAGAGTAACTTGATCTTCTGTTTTGGTTTGACTTTTGCATATCATATAAAATTCCATAGTTAGAGAAGAAGAAAAAAATCATTTATATGACTTGCCAACAAGTTAGCAGCCAAGGACTAGTTATGTATACACAAGGCTTAAAATATATTTCTCTTACTCTTTAAGATAAATAAATAACTTGACTCGTTATTTCATGAAGTTCTCATAACTGCAAAGTTATTTATATTGACAAACGTTAAACGTTAATTTTCACAAATATTTTACGTCAATAGGAGATCTGTTTATTTCGTTATACTCTTCAAAAATTACCAAAACATAATATGGAATTAGTTAAATCCGAATCAAGCCAGACTCGATACCGATAACGGGCGTTCAGACAGATGGACAATACTGCGAGATATCAGCCGCTAGGCTCACCACCATTTATCATAATATTAATTTATCTAAATTAATTTATAATAACATTTTAGAAATGTACACGAGTATGTTTTAAATTGTTTATTTCAAAAACAATTTACATTTTGTAAATTATGTAAATTTTCTCAAGATACTTTAAAAATATACAGTAATATATCTTTAGACGTACGACACATTCATCACATACATTTTGTTTAAAAGGATTTATCTTAGGATACCATACAGCAATGGTCACCCGAGCTATAGATCACGGCTGACCAACTAACGATGGAGGCAGTGGTTTGTTTCCACACAAAGCCACGATTTATCGAGCTGTTCCGTAATTGATAGGGTTTACACCGTAACAGAATGTACCACTTCTACCCAACGCGGACATTAAATCCGATAGCGTGATTTGTGATTTTTCCAATTTGACGGATTCGTATGACAGAACAGATGAAACTATAATTTCCCATGTTGCCATAATATAAACTGATGTTTCAGAATGAAATAAAAGAATTATTCAATAAACTAAACGCGTCCTAAATAATTACAAACAATATATTTCTTTTTAATGAGTTATTTTTTAAGTTAAAAAACAGTATATAACCTACAAACCTTTTCAAACTGTATCTATGTATAATTACTAAATAATAAATAATAAATCATAACTACCTTAACTCTTATCCATTATATATTTTAAAAACTAACGCATAAGTTCGTAACTTTCCACGTTATTATTGTGGTATCCTTAACTCTTGATTGGTAATATCTTTCGAAAGTGTGCTATGAATTATTCATGCCCATTATAGCGTTGGAATTGCAACAAACCGCCCCTCATTATATTTTAGAGATATACGTTTTCTTAGTCTGTTGAATCTATAATAAAACAGATGATTCATTTTAAATGGCAAAAATTTTTATTTGTTGGATATGCGATATAATTTAGAGAATATTTTGTTGATATATCCACCTTCTTTCCCATAATAAACATTATATCCCTCATCATCTGGCCCTTCTTGTTATCTTAATAATTATAAGTCACAATACATTAATTCAAGTAGACCTTTAGAAGCTCTTATATCACAAGACCAACAAACCGTTATTACTCCTGAATTAATATTCACAACACTGCTATAATTACAACTCGCACTGAGGAGGCAAAGGTGGCTACAAATCATGCGGAGTGACGTAATCATGAAGTGGAGTTATAGTACGGACTGGACAAGTGTTGCAGATGAGATATATCTACCTTGCTGGAACTACGTTTGTTACTGCTATAATTTGCTTTAGTTTATTACATAAATCTTAAATTTATCACACGGCTGTAACACTACAATTCCTTGAGTTGAGAATTACATAATGTTGTATTATATATGTAATAGACAATATTTTTCTTTGCTAAAATACATTTTATATCTACTGGTTATTGTTGATCTATTTCGTTTAACGTAACCTCATTAAATGCCTTAACATGCCAACCAAAAACCTTTTTTAATTTTAAAAGCGTCTTTTTTTTATTTCTTAATATTAAGCTTGTTGTAGCCCGACACCAATTTAGTTACAAAATTCAAGTTGCGAACAAATAAGACTGCGGGTTTCGCAAATGGATCAGCGTCTTAAACCAGACATGCTCTAAATTTAAATAGACTTGGAAACTCATCGTGTGCCAAATGAGGCATAAGCCACCCAAGTTTTACACAAGTTTTGTTTTGCAAAAGAGTTTTCGAGTATCGAGGGGCGAACGATAAAAGAATTAGGTACACTCGGGTAGATATGCTGGCGTCGATTCTTGTAAGTATGCAACTTATAAAACTTTCTTATATAAATTATCCCTCTCACTTAATGGAATAGATTTTTTATATTGACAAACCTTTGTAAACAAATAATTTGTAAATTTTTAACTAAAAAATACACTTTTGTGTTCTTAAATGTTTTACATATAAAGGACACGTTTACAGTTTTGCCGAAAATCATCAACTTTTCGGTCCATATTGCTACGAAATCAAACTTAACGTGATAAAACCTATACTAACACCAGATATAATGTTTTTTTGTTTTTAATTCCTTTAAAAGAAATATCAAATATTATAGCTTTTAATATTAATAAAAGGATTTTTCGTCACTTCTTCACACATATTCTACGATTTCAAGCGTAGTTTCGGTACATTTTTCTTGTAGTAGTTACCATATATTTCAGAATTAAAAAAATACCTTCGGTAAGAAAACATACTCAACTACAATCCTATCAAAAAATAATTATCAACACTTTACAAAATATCTTTAAAAAATAATTATATAATTATTATTATTTTCACGTCTCTGTCGTTGACAAATGAATCTTAACTCACTGTAATAAGGTTTATTTTACTTGCCTTTTTGTTGATTGTTTATAAGAAATATTTTAATAATTCCTACATCACCTCAGTCGGTCTAAGACCGTTGTCGTGAGTGGTCCTGTACCTCTTTGAAGCAATATTTCTTTTGATAAAGATCGCTGTACGAATACAAAATATTTTATAAAACCTAACACTTTATACAATATTCTGTATTGTCGACTAGATAAGTTATGAAACATTTTTATATTCCCATCATTTTTTAGGAAATATATTATTTTGCTACAAGTACGTAAGGATTATTATCACTTATTGACTGCACGGCGTGATCTTGAAGTATACGGGTGGATGGATGCTATAAACGAAAGATGTTTACGTTGTAGGCAAACGTACACGATCAACGTTTCCGTTTCGTTTAGGTTCGTAAACGAATAACGTTTAAATTTCATGTAGGTAAACGTAACCGATTAACAAAATAAGTCTAAAATCGCAGCACCTAGCTCTATTTGTCTAAAAGATCCAATAGCATCCATCAGTATACCTCAAGGTCACTCAATGAAGTCCAACGGTAAGATCTTATCATTATTAGCAAAATAAGTCTAAACTCGCAGAACCTAGCTCTATTCGTCTAGGAGGTCCCGAAGCATTCATCCATTGGTATACCTCAAGGTCACTCAATCAAGTCCGACAGTAAGATTTTATTAAAACTAAACTAAACTCGTCTGGCCTAGTCTTTTTTGTCTAGTAGATCAAAAATAATACTAATATCATATAACAAAACATTATACTTTAGATAAAAAAAATTATTTAAAAATTATTTAAATTATTAAAAGTATAAATATTTGAAAAACCAATAAATTCAAACTTATAAAATTGTTTCATGTAGCCACTATTTCGCGACTAAACATGCGTATGTGTGCGTAGTCAAGCTTTGTCAAGGTAGTGATTTGCGACCTATCTGTTTCGTAATCGCATCATTAACAGTATATTTTGTACTTAAACGTGCTTTTTTCTTTCTTTTTACATTTATAATTTAACATATTTTTATTGACATCCAATACAACCTTTTCATTCTTGTAAAAATGGGCTTAAGCTAACAGTTATATTTCCTAAATCTACAACACGGCAAAAGGGGCAAAGAATCGAACGGGATTGCCATGAAAGCCTTATTGGATGTACGAAGACTGGCATCAAACTTGGCTAATAGAGCCAGCAGATAGGGCACGGTGCAAAATTGAATACGTCCCCGACCAATCTCCTCGATAGATGCAAAGTTGTGGTCCAAGATAAGAGTGAAAACTATTTTCAAAACTAAAAAAAATAAAAAAGACACTAGATATTTAACAAATATTTTTTTTCCATTTTACTTAAAAACGCTCATTTCATCAATTTTTTTTATATATATTTTCGTAGAGCAGTCAATTAGTATACTCTTATAAGCCCAGTGAGTAGTCTTTTTTACGGTTACGATTAATTAATTTTGAGTAATATCTATTTTGGTCATAAAAACTCCCCTACTACTAAATATGTCAATATATCAATATTATTATTAAATTAAAAAGTGCTTAAGAGAATTAATTCCACAACCGTTGAGTTGAAAACACAGTTTAAAATACAGGTTTTTCTTCTTTCAAACATATATATATATATATATATATATATATATATATATATATATATTATAATTTTAATCGCCATTAGAACGTACGTAGGTAAAAAGGTTTCTGAATCATTTTATTATCACTTTCTTTAAGAAAATCCCAATTTATTTTGTTTATAAAAGCATTTATATATTTTACCCCTGAGTAACCGTCGCTCTACCGTATCGCTCCACGGTACTCGGAGCCCCGTATCGGTTTATTCTTTATTTAATAAAATTTTAATAAACTGAAGTTTACGTCAGTCAGACGTCAATCCTGCTGACGTCACTATTTTCAACGGTTACACTATTTTAAACGGACACGTTTTCAAACGTTTCGATATATAAAGCGCTTGTGACTTAGAAGTACCACCAAGTGTAAACTATTACAGTGCACCGCGTATTGAAGCCAGATTGTAAATACGAGCCTGATAATTCGGCGCTCAGATTTTTTGAGCTTCAACAACCATCATTGTAATCAAATAAATGATACTATGTTTGCAATAAGCTAATAGAATTAGTATGATTACCTGCCAAATTGGTTTAAGTGCGTCCATTAATACAAATATTTGATTTGAACATTAATTAAAAATTTTAACGTATTTCACTCGATTCTTTCTTTCGATTATTCTATATAGACCTTCATATATTGTACACCAACACCGTCAACTCTATTTTCTAATGAAAACTTGATTGAAATCGGTGTATTCGTATGTGGAATTAAAATAATATTAACTGAATACGTACTTGATTATAAATATTTTCAAAAAAGTACTAACATTTTCAAGATTATTTTGTTTTGGAAATAATGAAGTTGTTAGTTTTATTTTTCATATCAAAATAACCTACAACAAGTAATTCTTAGTAAACAATATATAGATTTTAGTTTCACATAGTAGGGTTAATATTTCGACGGACAATGACGTCAATAAACTGTCTTACGGGAAAGTTTTGAGCGAGGTTCCCTTCGGTTCGAGCTTGGAGCCTCATACATATTACATTGACATATTTTAAGTCATAAATATGAAAACTACTTCCATTGTCATACGACACTAATCTACACTACGGTGTAAGTACAACTTTTATACTATAAGAAGTATGAATCCCAAATGAATATAATATTATACTTTACAAATAAAAATTCCATCCCTACCTATAAGCTAACACGTATATGCCAGTGTTATTGCTTTGCACAGCCCGGCGCCTCTATTATTGCTACGAACAGTGCGTGCGGCGACACGCTGACATCTGACGTAATGTCAAATTATTAATGAATGAATTCATATAATTGTATAATCTACACGGATCGTTTATAATTGAATTGTATAACTGTTTTGTTAAAATTGTTTTTATTATTTTCGTTTCTACCTTTCAATGGAAACAAATAGATCACATCTCAAATAACATTACATGTTTCAAGCAAAGTTTAAACAATAATATATAAATATATATGGAAACTAAAAAGAATTTCTATACTCGATACATTTAATTCCCAAAGAATCGACAAAACATATATTTCACAGAAGTTTTTACGAAACTTCCACTCGAGTTTCAAATTCCTTTGACACGTGCCCACTTTGGGTAACTAAGTTGGACAAGTTTATTGAGTGTTCAGTCACATACTTCCTCAACCCGGACTTACATTGCACTAGCTCCGATGTCGGTTAACATTTCTTATTGCTTTAAACTTTTCTATTTTCTTTAAAATCAACCACGAAGTAAAATATTGTATCAGAATATAAACTATACATTTAAATCATAAATACCTTAGTATGATAAAACAATGGTTCATATGTTATTTTATTAGTACTTTACACATTAACAATTATACCAATAGTATACATTTCGTACTTTATTAGTTTAACTGTAGTTTTATTTCATAGCGAATATTTATTGCTTGGAATTATGAATAATAAATTAGCATTAAGTCCATTATATTTTAATGTACAATATTTTTTTTAATATAAATAAAAATGGTATAGTTTTAATGATTCAAACGTAGAACTTTCATGCTCGTATGTAAGGTAATAACTTAATGTTACAGTAGTTCATGTTCTAAAGTTTATAACGTTTTAAGTTTTGCGATAATTTCTTGTTTCTGTTCATTTCACTAGCTCATGCTAGTAACTTCGTCTTCCAAAACATTCGTTGGTGTATTTCTTCTTTGATCCACTACATATTCAAAACTTTAGCTAAGCACCAATTGTTCAGTTCTCAGATAAATCTTAACTACTGTGTTACTTCTATTTTTTCACAAATACTTAAAAAAAAGTGTCAAATCCTCAAATTCCTAGCTTAATGCTATCTGATTATTTAGAAATCGGCTCTTAAGTGTCATAATGATTGCACAACGTGGATGTGGCTGTACCTACATACTAATCGGGAAAACCTTTTTTTTTTTTAACATCTGGATGCTAATTGCTACCCCCAATAAGGTGCAAGTCCCACATAACCGCCCCTCACCCCGGGGAAGGTGAGGGGCGGTTATGTGGGACTTGCACAAAACACTAAACCAGACTGTTGCCGCCTGCCGTCATAGTGGGACACCACGGGATCGCTTTCGCATTCAAGCGCAGCGCCCCGAAGGAGAGGGCACCCTGCAACAAGTGGACCCTCCCTTTTTCGCAAGCTTGATAGATTATGGAGAGCTCACCCTACCCCCCACCTAAGGCTGCTACCGCGCGGAGGGGGCCAAAACCCCCTCCGAGACGAACCCAGTTTTTAGATTCCAACATTTGGAAGCAGGAGCGAGTCCAGAATCTGTACCCGATCAACCGCTGGAGAGGACAGTGGTCTCGGTTAAAAGGTGGAGTTTCTCTACCCGCAAATCAATCGAGTCCCCAAAATAGGCAGAAAGCCAGTACGACTCAGCGAGTGTTCTAGTCCACCTACGCCTGCCATACCAGACGATACTCCAAAAGAAGGGGACCCAACCACGAACCCGACAAGCCTCTACTGCCCGTCACGGTGGTCAGCTGAGACCAGCTATAAAAAGGCATAAGTCGGGAACCCACCACGCCCAGACCAATCAACGCCAAGCGCAACCGTGGCGTCACACTCAGCAAAAACTAATCTAGGCAACATCAGTTGCGGGGACCGTCTCCCCATCAAGCACCTATCTATTAAGTGCTTGGTAGAAAAAGGTCCAAGCCCTACCAGTGCAGACGGCCGTCCCCTCAGCAAGAAAGAGACTGCCGCAACCCCCCCAACTACCACGGGACCACTCCTAAGTCCACTCTGCAAACAGAGAACTGACCCGGGTAAAGAGGGCCTATGCCCTCCAATCAACGGGGCTCAAGTAAGCTTTCCACCCACGAAGACCAATGGAAAGAGGGAAAGGGCCCACCGCCGCAAGCAGGCCACCCCGAAAGGTAGCCCACCGCGCTACCGACCTCTGTCAGCCATGAACCGGGCACGAACCCTCATAGGTGACCCCCGCCGCGCCGAGTATTAGCCAACGATTGACAAGCCCCGTAAGAACTCATCAATCGTTGTTGGCCAGGGAGCACCGGGCCCGTACCGCTTCCAATGCCATCGGACGAATCCGAATGGCATTGATAACGGACAGGCACACAAGGAGTTTCTCGGCCCCCCAACGTAGGCTCTAACCTGGACCAACTCTTTCTCTAACCAAATAATGGGTTCGACTTATTTTTGTATTTTCCGTGAAAAGAAAGACGTCATCTTTTACATATCTTAAAAGAAAATCTATGTTTATAAATATTTGTAATATTTACTGTAACAGTGGTTGGTTAAGATGAATATTACTTCCTATCATTATGTTCATTTCAACCCGGAGTCAGTTATATATGTATAGTAAAAATATAAAACAGTAAATGAAAGATATTTATGTAAATAATAATAACAAATGAAAGAAATGAACAAACTACAAACAATATACATCACAATTAAAAGAATTACCCAATAAATTGGCAATTGGCTCGCAGATCTGCGCCTCGCACTTGAAATACTTTTTATTTCACCTAAACACAATATACGGTAATACGTGCAGGTCGAGTTTAGGTAGGCTTGCCAACAAGTTTCGATATAAATCGCAGTGAGTGGCCCGCCTAGATAGCTAGGCAGAAATTTTGGCAACGTCTACCCAATAACTATCAGTAGACATCAGACTACAAAAACAATGCAATCAGAATACACAATATTTTTGTGAATATATATTTCAATGTTTTAATATCCGGTGACGGAGAGTGCTATGATATTTCATGGTTAGTTTTGAGCGTAAATTTAAAATATGACACTATAGGAGTTACACTAAAAATATATAATCAATATATATAAAAAGTGATAACGTTCTGTTGAACTGACTTCAAAAACTTAATATTATCTACGCATATACATATGTTTTCCTCCCATATCTCAGAAACTACTGTACAGTTGTAATGATTCTCCAAGTTTTAACAAAATACCTCAGTATGAAAGATATCATTCAAAACGGAATGTAATTTTCGTAATGATTTGTTATAGGTTTATAATTTTGTCTTGTCGCTTGTCTGCGGTCACCATAAGAGGTTGAAGCGAAACAATGTCGTAAGAGTGGCTACAAGTTACGGATCGCGGTTTAAATCCGACTTGATTTCGGAATTTAATTTACTGGCATTGCCTTCTGTCTTGTTTATTTGATAGACGGAAGAATGCCAACTAAAATAGAAATGGTTTCCTTTGGTCCAAGCATCGGTATTGTTCTTGGATATCAAATTCGTCCAATATAAATTTATTGAACTTAGTCTTAATAAAATTATTTTCTAATAATTATTAATTTAAAACATATTCTGCTTCAAATTCAAATATATTACTATTATTTATTTATTATTACTATTCAAATATATTACTAATAACATATAAATGATATGTATGAAGAAGTTATTATGTCAAGCTTAATTCAATAATTATTCTTTAAATAAATATTCAGAATTTAATTTTAATATAATTTTAACAACGTATCTTCTCTCTGAAATAACTTCAAGCGGGCGAGTATAAAATTAGAGTAATATTAGTTATTTGGAACAGATTCAATTTGAGTGCCTATTATATATTTATTATTTAGTCTTTATGTAATAGCAGTTAATTGTATATAACAATATACTTATATAATAGTATATGTATGGACTATGTATATGTATGTATAGAAACATAAGTACACGTTTCGTTTTTATTTAAACTATTATATTATTCATATCAATTACAATACATTCGTATGAAACAATTCAATACTTTTTTATTATTTTCAGCACCTCGGGAGATCTGCTTTCCTTCGTTGTCTGTTTGTACGTCAGTGTATATATAAATTACGACGCAACGTAATAATAATACGACTACTTTTGACACATTTTAACCGCAGATAAATCAAATGAAATCATTTTTTTTTTAATATTTAAGCGAGGTCAATTTAATAAAGAACAAGAACGTGTAGTTTAAACATATAAAAAAGATATACTACCTTATATTTACAATTAAACTATCCACACAAAACTTACAAACATACCTACCCATAAAACCTTTACTTTGCAAATCAAGCTCACACTTTTTTAATAAAGATGTTATATTTTAATGAAATTATCGTTACATATTCATCTTTCTAACATTTTTATTATTGTTATTCTGATAATTTTTTTGTTTGTTTTGATTTTAAACCTAATGATTTAATTGAAATTCTTAAAAATACAATTACAAAATCACATAGCGTCCAAACGTGTCCGTCCTCTGAGAGAACTAATATAAACAGCGCCCACAAATTAGAAAACTGTTTATTTTGCCAAAAAAAACAAGTTTTCAGTCACGAATTCTGAAGAGGCGAATGTATATAAAAGGTTAAATATTGGCTAGAATTAAAATTTTTAACAAATTCTTTGCTTTATATACCTCGTAAATAAACATTATTTTTTATTTATTCTGTCACATAAAAGATGTATAGCTTGAAACGTAAAATAATAAGGTTATATAACTTCAAGTGAATAAAAATGTATAAGCTTCTCATATAAATAAATTAATTTTGTTTAATGCTATTTAATATACATAAATAATGATGTTCCCTCTAAATTTCCACTGATATTTATAATCCATGGAATCATAAGGTTTTTGTACTCCAAAGTTTATAAGTAATGCATTTAAAGATTAAGTTACTTGGCTTGCACAATCGCCAGAAGGGGTGAAGGACTCTCGAGTAGCCCATTAGGGGCGAAGTCATTGAACCATCATGAATAATTCCTGATTCTAACCTTAGACGCTCACTTAAACCACATTTCTACTGAGAATAATATGTGATCTGGAATTTTAGATTTAAGTCATTCATTTCAATCATAGCTGGAAACTTTTGAAAGGTATTTAACTTTATAAAATCATATTATCGATATGTTTCATTGAAAACATTAAAATCGAATAGTTTCTTACTATTTTGTCATTTCCTTTTCTTAGAACATTAAGGTGTTTATGTAATATTTATAATACATCAGCATTAGTCTTAACAGCCTTTGAACAAAGTTATAATTAAATAAATTAAATATAAGGATTTTTTTAAAATTTTCTGTAGTCGCTTTTTCTATAAACTCTACTTATTTATTTTCGGTTGAAAGATGTTAGTAAAATTAAAAGGAAAATAACAGAAGAGAACACCCTCTTCACTATAAGTCTCCTGTACTTTCACCAGCACTTCAAATGCTATATTAATTATCTTATGTAAAATTATTTATTCATGTTGAATCAATTCAAACCTTTCATTTAAGTTTGTTAAATGTGTAATTTAATAATGTAATTTAATTGTAATTTAATAATGTAATTTGTGTTATAATGCAAAAAGAATTCAAACCTTGATAAAGCCTACAAATTTTTATTTAAATCAATTTATTACGAATACATAATGCTCGTCTTAAAGAACAATTAACTTAAAAACTTGCTCAAAGGATTTTATAAATAAAGTATGCCGTGTAAGTATTTTAATATGTACTCCCGCTTGAATAATACGTGCGGAGGTGGTTGCGTCCCGAGACAGCGTTTAGGATTTCTTGGCACCAGCTCTTACCAGGTGTGGATAAAATGTATAAAGATATTTAACATCGATTGCCTCGCTAAATTTAAAACACTAGACGTTATAATAGAAATAAAGTTAAATTATAATAGTGTATTCAATAAGAAAGAAAATATAATAGGGTATAATGTTCCAGCTTAAAATAGGACAGCCAGATATCATCCCGAGGGTGCCGTAAAAGCCGGATAAGGGACAAAACAGTGGATACCATCGTACACCACTTATTCGTAAGGTGGCGAAAATCCAAGCAATACAATTCCACAGTACGTTGAAATCAGGCCAGTAGCCGATCCTAAATATTGTTGGTTATCTAACACATGTCAAAGAGAAAGGAGTATCATGACATTTAAATATTGCGCCGAGACCAAATTATTGGATTAAAGGCAGGTGGATTAATGTTGAATAAATTATATATTACCTTCTACAAAAATAATTCTAGCCGTCCCAATATGGTCAATGTGCCTGTTTTATGTTTAGAATAATTTATATTACCTAATATAAAAAACCTAATTCCTGCCACTACGTTATTTCAAGACATTATTCTTACCACTCATGTTATAGCCGACCTTTAATGCAAAAAAACCCAGTTGTGTGGTCTTTTATTATTCTTAATAGTCAATAAAGGTGTTGGTTGTATAAAGGTATTTTTACAAATATATAAGTACATTCGACATGCGAATTTTTTTGTTACTTGTGGAAAAAAATGAATTTTTGATATAATTTGGGGCGAGCGCTGAATAACTCAATAGTTACTTTACACGAAACCGTAAAGAAAAAGCCCAAGAAAACCTTCGGCATTCAGAATTTATCTCTATAACTACAAATACCGCTGTCATAATACGGGTAAGTAAAGATATAAAGAATAATTTTATAAACCCAGCACAAAGGGACCGAAACCCACACATGGATTCATGTACGGGGTAAAATATAATAGTAACATTTTATATTTTATGTTAAACATATTCTGAAGTCTTCATTTCACATAATCTGAAGGGAAGAAAAGCTTATAACGAGAGAGTTAGGTATAAATGTTTTTGGTCATAAGAGAAGAAGAACAGAAGAAGACATGATTCAGGAATAATGTGGTGAGAAAGGTAATCTTCACTGATATGATAGATGACAGAAGAGCGTGAAAGGTGACGCTATATAAACCTAACGACATTTCCGGCTCTCCGTGGATACTTTTTAGGAATTAATAAACATGTTTTTTTCCCAATATAATGTAATGTAAACCTACAATTGGGTCGCAAGTCCCAGGAGCTGTTTGCACTCCTCTCCCTGCAACACGATGGGTCCAGCACCCGCACGGTGAATCCATGGAATGCTAAGAAGCTTCGTCTCAAGTATGACTCCTAAGCCCCAAATAAAAAAAATTGTCATTAGTTTATCTTGTTATACCTGTCTTTTCCTTTAATTGTTTTATTTTTAAGAAATCATACATATTAGTAATTCTCACGTATATGTAAGTTTTATTTTAGAATTAGTTATGAATATTAATTTTGAATAAAATCTTTAAAATACATTTTTTATCATACGAGTGAACAATACACTTTGAAGAGTCGAGATATGTAAGTTTATAATGGATTTAAAACAAAACAAACATTCTGAAAATACCAGCAGAAGATTGTTTCGGGGTTCGGCTTACTTGGCTTCCGACGACCTGGAATGTTTGAGATATTAACCTCTTATCACGTGGTACAAGTTACAAATAAAATAATTATTGTATTTTATTTACTTGGTTAAAATTGTTGTGTTATTTTTTGCAACAAGGAAACTTTGTTTTTACGTTTATTTATTAAATAACTTATCATGAACCAGTGATTTTCATATATCTCGAATTGAATAGACGTTTAATTACAAAACTTATATGGAATTGAATATAACGATTAAATTTCAATTAATCTAACGTTACCGTTATAGTATATTTCTAAAGGTTAGTTGAAGTTTTGATACGTGACATTGGCATTCTATATCTTTTTTAAATGACGTTTATTAAAATCGCTGTCTCTTATGACTGGTGCCATTTATTGAAGCGTAAGTAATTCCATAACTAACGCTGATCACCAAGCACTCTATTAAGCTTTATATTAAATTCATACCACAATTTCATATTTTATTTACCATTAATATTTCCTTTAATTTTCATATCAGGAGTTAATGACCTTAATCTTATAATGGATATATTTGAAGCTCTTTTAATAAAAAAATATTGAATAGAACATAATTTGTAGTTTTTATTATTTACTTCAACATTTCTATTTATCTTATACATTCTATACAAACAGAGTAATTATAACAGCTTTATAATCCAAGTTCTTATAACAAATCTAAGATAGTTAAAGATAAGATTAGATGTCATCTTAAAAGATATCTGTACTTATATATATATATATTTCCATTCCATATATTTCCATATATTTCCATTGTAATTAAAATCGAATCAAAATGAGAATTTTTGCCTATAAATATTAAATGTCTGTACAGATGTCTTATAAGTTTGTAATATTATAGTTTTTAGCCTTATTGCCATATTTATTTATTGTATTTTTTCTTCAAGTTGACTGATAAAAAATGCTTTTTAGAATTAAGTCCGCCCATTGTACAATTTTTTATAGGACAATATAGGAAAATAAAAATGTCTTCTTCTCAATTTCTTTTAACATATTTTGTTTTTCTGAACTCTTAAAGTTATAAAATATGCTATTTCTATATTCCGAACATTAATCCTATAAATATACTTAGCGTGACCAAGGAAGTCATCTCGAATGCAAGTATCTTACTTATCGTTGAAGAGATAAGTGTAAAAGATGACTAGCATTTTTAATATATAATAACATGCTCGCAAGTTTCTCCAGAATATTCTATGTCACATATAGAATAGACTTATGATCCTAAAGACGTTGATCCACGTTTGAAGACTTAACGATACGTCTTGGCCAAATAAAATATTTTAATTTGCGCAGTAAGAGTTCCATATAGTTTTGAGAACGATTGATTTGAAACCTATATTCATTTAGAATAATTAAAATTTTACATAAATTACGTAAGAATATGCTATTATAATCTATCATATATGTCACATATTTCTATTATAAATAATAACTTATGTGTGAACAAGGATTGAAAGAAAGCAAAACAATTGCAATAACTCAAAACGCGCCGTGCAGTATCGATTCACGTGACAAATGCATACTTTATAGCCCGAACAGATGTAAGGTATAAACTAGTCTGAGTTATGGTGTTTCTTTGTGTTGAAATATGCATGCTTCTCACTCTAGTGCAATTTTTCATACAAATACCAGTACAAATGTTGAATTTCGTCTGCGTCTTTGTTTGAGAGGTCACAATTGGAGTACAAAAGAATATCACACACGTTCCTCTTCTTCTTAGGTTACTTCTAAAGTTTTTTCTTTTACCAACCCGAAGGAATATTTTATTGCAGCTTTCGATTGAACTATTTAATTTTAATCATAGGTATAAACATAAACCAATGATTCCTGATTAAGATGACTTCAGTTAGAAGAATAATTGAGGTCAAATAATATCAATGCGGTCCAAAATTATTCATATTTTCTACGTAAGTATAAGCACGCAAGTTACACACTTTTGTTTTTATCCATAAGTGCTAAACTCAACATTTATATTATAAATTATTAATTTTAAAATAATTTACAGTCTATATTATAATATATTCTTCATATATAGCAAATTAAATTATCCAGAATATGTACGTCGAAAACAAAATAACTTATTAAGTTGATAAATGATTGGCTCATTCCATATCAAGTTCTGGGAAGCAATGGACCACTGCCAACCGTTACATTATGACTCATGAAGGCTTTCGTCATGGACGTGAGTCACTTTTGGTACATGTTTTATAGGAATTTCGTGAATTGTCATGTTGTATATATATTTTTTTCATTCTTTAATATTCTTAAGTCATACAGATTACATGATTTCCTTTATAACGAGTACTTTCTTTAGTTAATGTAATACTATAACATTGTCGTATTAATCAAGGCGGTTTGAAGTTGTATACATAATTCTGGTTAAATTTTCTCATCGGCCTTGCATTGAGAGTAACAATGACGAATTTTAATAATGAAATTTAAATTTCTTAGCAATCTATCTTTATCTATCTTAAAAATTGGTTGCACGTTAATATATATTACATTGCTGTCTGTATTTCGAATAACAGCCAGTAAAAATCGGTATCACATCACACCGACGAAATTCGTCTGTCCCCATCAGGAAACCGAGACGCCATTTGCATTTTATTAAATTCAAAATTTTATTTCATTCACGAGCAGACATCGTGGTCGCAGTCATTTCATACAGCCCGCGTGGAGCCTCACTTTAAACAAAACCTTGCAATTTACGGAAAAATAGAAACCGATGTTTTTCTTTTAAAAAAGTATTCATCAACGTTTGATCTATGTTTCTTATTTAATACCTGATTTTATTTTTGGAAACGTTATTAATATTACAATATTCATCCTTTAACAACCTACTATTTTGCTAAATTTAAGCCTCCTTGCAATTTTTATGTAAGTGTAATTGCTGAATATTGGTTGGCATAATTCAAATATCCTTTGAATGGCTTTTTTAGAGGCTTATTGCAGACCTAAAAAACTAGTCTTAGATAATAGAACGGCATAAAATTTAAATATGTTAATATTACAATTGATTTCTTAAAGGTAAATGTTTTATAAGAAAAAAATAAAGTTAAATCTAATTTTCTTGTACAAGCAAGCGAGTCCATTAGTCAAGATTCACGTTTAAAGTCGTTTTATAGCCAAAGCAAATCATGAATCACTGCCAAAAATTCAGTGACGCCCTGTTCAGGAAGTTAGGTCTGTACTACCAATTATATTAATATCTTTTATACATTATTTATAAGAATTTAGTATAAAAACATTGTACATCTATCTAACACACCTTTTCACGTTTGCAAGTTTGGATAGAGATGGAAAACTCAGATACGAAAAATACATATGATTTACGATAGACACTCAAGTGACTTATTATGTATATTCTTAGATTGTATATATAGCGCATTTTTGAACATTCGTGATAAATATAGAAAGTACCACGACTGTTTCTTTGGACTCGACTGAAGCTCCGATAAAAAGTGGTATTTTTAAAAATCATATGTTTTATTGAATTAAACTCTAAAAGAAATAATTCATATCCTGTAAAGTGGCAGAGCCTTCACTACACTCACTCACCTGTTGCTCCTTTTCTCGTAATTTTTTCAGTGGTAAGTCTATATCTGGAAGAGATTTGTCATCATCGAATTGTATGAATATCATTGCTGTTTTACAGACAGCTTATTTTTTAAATATTATCAGGTACCGTACATTTAAAGAAAACAATATTAACAAGCTTATTTTTGGCCTATTTTATTTTAATGCTACCGGTATCGTGGCTTAGAATGAATAGAACCACCTCTTTCCGAGGGTTTTCGTAAGAGCTGGATAACGGAATAAATAAAATAAAAGGTGCTACCACACTACTTCTCTGAAAGATGGCGGAAATTCGACCAACACCCATTGACAAGGAGGCTTCAGGCTAGCGGCAGACACTAATAACTTTTACCAAATTGTATGGAATGTGTATAAAAGACATGTATGTGCCTGATCAGATTGACATGTTGCACCAACCCTAAATATTTCTGATAAAGGCTGGTGGATGATGACTTAATCTTGATATGAAATAGTTTAAATACAAAATAAAACAATAAAATTCCTGGCCTACAATTATATAAACTCATTATATTAATTTACTCTATTTTATTGTTATTCTGTTCGTAATATGATATTACACCGTTAAAAGCATTTTTAAATTAATCAAGATTGAAAAAAACATCGAAACGGACGGAATATATTCCCGCGATCTCTAAAAAAACAAACAAATTTTATACACGTACATAATTTGTTCATTATATACGTAAATACAAATTAAATAAACTTCGTACAATAAATATTACATGCGAATAATATATATGTGCCCTCGGGATGTACCTAATTATTAAGTTTGTTACATAAATCTAGTTTATCTCGATTAATCTCCCCAAGTACAAGACAAATAGATTTAAATTACACATAAACCACAAGGCGTATGAAGTGATATATGCTTCATGAAATAAGCTCTGTCATCGTTCTATTTATCGGAGATATCATCAGTGTATTGAGACAATCTATTCTTATTAACAGAATTAAAAAAGGTTGAGGTTCATTCAAAGTAGGGTTCAAATTTAATTTTAATTTGTTTACTTAATTTTGGCATAATTAAAAAGTCTTAATTTAATAGTAAATATATTAAATACGGTATATGTCAAAGAAAACGCTTAAGTATACGAACCGCCTTTTAGAGAAATATCTTCTAAATTTTGGTACAGAAACCCTTAGGGAATAAACTGGTATAACGTGAAGTGAAATCTTGTAACGTAAAAGGCTTGAATGGCAGCTCTTAAAGCGCTTTTAAAATCGGGGTAAGAAAAGATAAGGTTTAGTATACCTACTTCATTGCTGGAATCTAATTTTCATATTCCTATTTATTTTATATTGAATATAATTATTATTGCGGTAATAGAAATGAAGTTCAATGTAATGAAATAATTAAATGTTTGAATTATCATTAATAAATTGGAATGTGATCAGATAATTTAAATAAAATAACAATTGATAATTATCATATAATAATTTACCGCCAAAATGGTTGTTAATCACCGCAACGATTTAGTACAATTCTATTATAAATTCATATAACTTAAATATTTTAACGATTTCAAGTGCTCTAAAATAATTTACACATTTACCAATTGTGATTGTCTGACTATGAGCATTAATTATTAAGTTTAAAAAATGGTTTACGTAACTAGGTTACCTGGGTTTGTATTTACGTCAAATGACTGTCTAGTAAGGCAGTCTCAGGGTTTGTATTTACGTCAAATGACTGTCTAGTAAGGCAGTCTCAATATTAACCACAAAACTGATTGGTGACGATGTGCTCTGGGTTTGATCTTTAAATATATTGTAATCTAAGGATTATATTGAAGATTGTTAACAATTCTGCATTTGTTGCTTCACTTTAAAAACTTGCAAGTGTTGGTACTCTGATTTTTAATATTTAAAATTAGATTCCTCCAAGCCCGTGTAAATGTAAGAGCATCATAGATCATAGACTTAAAAGGGGAGTGGTTAGTTATTCCATTCTTCTTTTCGATACCACGCTTTACTTGAATCCCGTTCTTTTTAATGGACCTATCCCTTTAAACCATCCAATTATCATCTGACGTTTCATAAGTGTAATGCCTGCCTATTAGAATTTTAAATTCTTTAGTCTTTTTATCTTCAAATTCATAATTTTTATTCCCTAATGACACAAATATTAATTAACAAATTTAGTTTTGATAAAAAACGAATACAATACAATTTATGAGTTAAGAACACGATCCAATGAACAAAACGTGTCATATTTACAGCAATAATATTTCAGTTGAAATCGATGGCAATTTTGTTACAATCTTATTGTAATTTTGTCTGTATTGTCTTAAAACACGCACGATACTGCGGTATTCTAAACTTTATATCTAGTGCTTGTATTTGTACGTATATAATTATATAATTAAATAATATAATTTTGTTAGTATAATATTATTACAAATATTTTTAAAGCATTTATTGTTTATTGTTTACAATTATCACAATATAGTAAATATTGCCATTGTTTCGAACAACCGTTTGTCGGGTAGATAGTAAATCAAGTACATTAATAAAGTATAAAAGCGATAGATTTGTGTGGCTTCGGTGAATTCTAATACTGATCAAGGAACAGGCAAGTTAAGTCCTGTACTATATTTTAATATTGTTATTGTGTCAGTAATTTACATTATGTAAATGTGAAACTCTTACAAGTATTTGTTAACTGTAATTTATATTGGAGAATAAAATTGTGTAAAAATGATATACTGTTATTAATTCATTAAAAAATTACCTCATTTCTACGACTCCGACGTTTCGTTTTTATACATAGTCTGCGCAGTGGCGCCATTATTGTATACATAGCCTTCTGAAAGGAACAGGCATATTTTATTATGCCACTCTGATATGTATGTCTAGTGCCTGCGCAATAAATACCTTTTGGGAAATCGTCCCGTCGCTCTACCAATTGAGCTACCGTATCATCGACGTACGATGTCGCGGGTTCGAATCCGTGCCCGTATTGGTTATTATTTATTTAAATTAATCATAATTTAATTAATAGAACAGGTTTGAAGAACTTTAGTTACATCATTCTCAATATTTAATAGCCATGCTAATGTTGAGACAGGGTCGTTACAATGTCAAGATATTTTCCAATACTTGTTTATGTGACACCCCTTTGATAGACTTTTACGAGTCAGAATTACCATAGCCGTCGAGTTTTATGTATAAAGAGTTGTTTTTTATTGTATTCGCTTCTTTGTAAAAATAATATCATAAAATAGGGTTACATTTTTCGACGACACACCGAAAATATAATGCTTTTAGCACCGCATAGCTAAAATACTTACCGTGATTTTTTAAATTATCTTCAAGTATTTTGAGCAATATTAAGCTTATTGAAAAATTACTTTTATATTCTTATGTGCTTTAATAAAATAATTTAAATGTTGTTTTTTTCCTATCGCATATGTTGGTCCAGGAAATGAGACCATTTTCTTTTTTAAAAAATAGTTATCAAGAGTACCAAAAATGACTACAGATCACCCAGCTTGGGAAAGTTGAGAAAATCGATTTGGTAGATTTATTTGGACGTATTTTAATCAATATCAATGGCAATTATAAAGCGATAAAAATATATTTTGTAGACTACCCCGGCTATATAATTTTCTTTTTTTTTAATGTACATTTTTTATATATTTATATAAATTGTCTAAAATAAAACATATATTATAGATTAACAAAAACTTTAATATATTTGCTGATATACCTACATCATTGATAATAGAATCAGCTCCAAAACAATTTTCTTTCAAATACATATATTTATTTTTATATAATATTTTTTGATAAACTATTTTTGATTTGTTTCGTGATTGTATTTTGTCCACGACATCTATTACCTGTGACCAAATCTTTATACTCATCGTTAGGCCACTTGCCAGGACTGCATTATCAGACACCGACAGAAAATTGGTAGATATACCCACTTGCGATTTATTAATTCATGAATATAACGAGAAAAAACACCAGACTTGGAGCTCATTGTGGATTATTATCAATTTATAATTTAGATTGAAGTTATAAAGGACAAAATAAATAATCAATATCGTTATTGTTACTTCCAAAAAGCTGTAAAATATAATGTTTTGATTTATTTATAAATATATATATATATATATATTAATTTTCAAGTATTTTAATTGTATACAACCGAAATGCTTAAATGAAGATAAAATGCATTATAATAAAATAATTATCGATATTAGTATTAAAACACTATTTCTCAAACTTTGTTTAATATTAGTATATTCTATATTTCTCATACTTGGCGGTTAAACTAATCTCGTCAGGGTATAGTAATTATTGTTATACATACAAGCCAAGACGTGCATCCTGTTTACGTCGAGCCACGTATCACGTATTTCAGTCGTTCCCGGTTAAATGTTTGTGATTAAATTGAAACAAACATCTTAAATATTTTATATATATATATATATATATATATGTTTAGTTTAAAATAGCCAGTTGTACATAATATGAAGGGATGAATAGCATGTAACGAGAGTCTTAAGTATAATATATATGATATAAGAAGAGGGCAACGTGAGAAAACATGGATGGGGTGAGTGAAAAATTTATGGCGAAAAAATGGCCTGCACTGAGATCATAGAAGAAAATAAGAAATTTTTAAGAAATTTTTAGTCGGGATAAGAATAAAAGGGAAGTTAATAAAGTGTACAGTTAAAAATAAATTAATCAAAATTAGTAAACATGGCATAATATGAAATAACACAATCTTGAACACGACAAAACCAAATTCTTTAGCACGTAAGGTTTAGGAACTCTCAAATAAATCAGTACATCGCATTTATCAAACGAGCTAAGCGTTGAACACGAAAGCGTATAACAGTTTTAATGAAGTCGTTCATACAACCTCATAAACCAGCCGGGTACTATATACCAGTTGTACATGCTTAATTGAGTTATTTGTATTTCTTGAACCAAACGACAAATTTACACTAAAATTTTCATTGTGGAAAGATTAGTCATTTGATCAAGCAAAATGTTAAAGGTTTTTATGTAAAGAAATACATTGGTTTTGTAGAAATTTAAATGTATTTTAGAATTTATTTGCTATCTGTTTTTCCATTGACACAATCTTTCCACCTCCAAGTTTCTCATTTATTCCTGGACGCGAAATATCGATAAAGTGAAAAGCCACAATTTGAATATCTAAATTGGTAATCCAGAAGTTTTCTCATTATTCCTCACCTGCTAATTTTTTTTGCCGTGATCTCGGCTCTTTAGCAACAAACAGAGCAGACTTGACTCGTACAAATAAAATTCTAATTACTTTCAATTTAATATTATTACGTTATATAAATATATTATTTGAACTCGTCCCTAAAATACAATATTATAATATATTCAAACAAAAAAAATAATTAATTTTAAATAGTATATATATTAATTATAAAAACAAACCCATTAAAAGCATACCTTTACATGAAAGAAACAAAAACTCTTTTCATAAAAAAAAGCCCTCAATTTTCTGAAGCGGACACAAGTCGCATGTGTACGCTCTGTAATTCTTTTTGTAATTTATCGACGATGCGTGACCAGGCAGTACTGAGAAGTGCACCGTAAGATGCAAAGCTATTAAGAAGCTTGAATTTTTTTTTGTCATTATGCTTTTAATTTGTTAACTACTGCTTGCGGTTTATGGAATTCTTGTTGTATGTTTATAATGATGGTGTTTGTAATCGTATATATTTTTATTATTGAATACAGTTTATAACATAGGATAATATGTAATAACTTAACTAAATAATGAATAACTTATAATTCATATGTCTCAACACCGCACGGGTGTTTTTAAAATACTAAAACTAGTTGTTCCGTAGTACAAGTTTTCGTATTAAAGTTTCTCTCCGGCAAAACACGTGATAAATTACAATTTATTGCCAAGTTTTTCGAAAAAACTTGGCGGTACCTGCACTAGAACGAAGCTGGAACAAGCTGTTTTGCGCCTATTTAAGACTATTACTGCTTTTGTAACTTCATGGATGTTTGAGCATCTGTTGGCTGCAAATATAAGTATTATTTCGATTGTCTAAATACCAAAATAAAAAATATATAATAATGTTTAAATTTTTCAAAATTACCAAGAAAAAATAATTAGCGTACAAAATCTCCACGAAATATTTAATTCCAAATTACTGAGCGCAAAGCCGCGAACTAGTTAATAATAAACCTGCATAAGCTCCGAAACTCCATTTAAATGTTACAAGTGTCAGGAGTGTCAAGAGTGTCGGTGAACTTATACATTCAGGCGTTACTGAGTTAGCTTGTCACAAAAACTTAGCGTAACTTACGAAACTCGCTTGCTAGTCGTGCATTTCGAAACGTTGGGGTCCTATTGTGGAAGCGATAGATAAGTAATTAATTTATTATAAGATTATTTTGTGAACGACTGTATAAGCTTTTTAACTTTATAAACATGGGCGATACTCAAAATTTTCGTTATTATAAACTTTTTTTATATGCTTAATATAGAAAATTAAAAAAACAATGTTTAAGCAAATATATTTGTTTAATATCGCATGCGACAATGTATTGAGAGGTTTTGAAATAATACCTTCCATATAAAACCTAATGCTAGAAACTATTTGTTAAAGTTTAAACTACTATTAGTGGAATTGCTGTAAAGTGCCAGTTTTTACGCGAATTCGGCGTGGCGTTATGAGAAGTCGACAATTCACAAAATATCGCTAAAAATACCGACTTGCTTTCGAGTCCTAATTTATTACATTTAACATGCTTCATCGGGTTTTATTTCAATTGAAAGAGTGTTTATTTTAATTTTACTTTTATTTATCGATAAGATTCATTATCCTGAATCGTCTTCAGTATGTTGTTTATTACTGAACAAAAATACAGCATTTAAGGTAAGAATACATAGTTCTAAAAGAAAAATAAAAACAAGTGAATAACATCATACCTTAAAATTACATTTAGATTTTCATTTAATTTAACAAAAATCTGGCAAATCTAGCGGGTAATAGCTGCAATCCCGAAGAGCGACATTATGCAAGAAAAGCGCAGTAACTGAATTAAAACGTTGTTCACGTGTTGTTTTAAACTTCAAATACAATAGTGCTGTTTAGACTCAATTATATGATTGCGTTCAAAATGCTAATGATTCATATATCATTGTGCTTAACGAGATTTATAATTTAAACAAAATGATTTTATTTAAAAAATGTTGTATCAAGAACGCATGCAATAAAACACCCACACAAACAAATAATATCTTTCAAATGTTTTTGTTACAATTAAGCTCCACAAATATTTTTCGTCGGCAAACAATTTAACCTCGGCTATTAAAGGGCACGTTTGTTTAATGACTATCGTTTTACATCGCGTCTCATTAAAGCTTTACATTTTTTATGTTTTTGTTTTATGATTCATGGATCTTTAATTTGGGAACATTATATCCAAGCTTTATTTAATGTACAAATTAAATTTCGTTTTAGATAAAATTTAAGATTGATAAATTATTGTTTCTGTCTCTATTAAAATAGCTATAGACAATAGTAGCTTATTTAGTATTCTAGGGATGGTAGAGACACTTTGGAACTTGTTAATTTGAAAACATGTCAAAAACTTATTGTCCTTCGGGCTTTGCTATAGTCAGTTATCAAGGGTAATTGTAGCGCTACATCTTTCGTAGATGGCTATGATGCTACGCCTGTAGCAAGTTGTAGTCGCTTATCAAGGGCAATTGTAGCGTTACGTCATTCGTATATGGCTGATGCTTAGCTTGTAGCAAGGTGTAGCAAAAACTAAATCGAAATCTTTAACATTATCTTTTTTTGTTTATCCCACAATAAACAGAATATATAGATATACACTAGGGTCCAGTGCAGTGATATATGATAGCTATACTTCTAAATATACTCGGAAAATGTTTATCCATTTCAATTCTATTATGATATATGGCGGGCGACTCGTAAATGACAATTTACGCACCGCCATATTGTTATTTATTGCGCACTCGACGCTTTACCGATTTACGCTTCCTAAACGAGATATGTGGGACGTGACATACATACATACACAGAAATAAAAAACTTATATAAACTATTATTCTTCTGGTTACCCACTCGCTAATATCTTGGTTTAGTGTTGTGCTACCTTTTTTTTGTTCTCCATCTGCTATGTAAGGTATTGCCATAAGATTGTATTTTTCTTTGAGGTATATTATTTTAATTAGTGATGTTCTTTTATATTAATAGGTTTTGGACTTTAACAATTATGAACTTCGTATAACTGGGACGATATTTTTTACACAAAGAGGGATATACATAGATAGTAATTTCATCTTCTAGTTGTCTTGAAGTATAGCTGCGGGTTCCATAGAAGTAGTCTCGTTCAACACGAGTCTGTGCCAAGAGTCGTGAGTTGCGAACCTTTCAGGTACTGGTTAGTTTTGGCTCCAGATCAAACTTATGAACGACGTTTCCTTTTAAATTTATGGTTTTTTGAATAGCCAACTTAAATACATTCTATTAAATGGCCGTCTCCTTCCCGGTGTCTGCAAACTTGCCAAATATTGGTCGATTCATTGCTACGGTTCTTACTTTTAAATCTTCTTTGAAATTTATAGCGTCTTACCAGCTAGCCCTATATTGACTATCGTTTTTGATTTCTTTTTATTTATACACATATCTAAGTAATCATTAACACTTGATTTTATTATTTAAAAATAAGAATTTAATGTAAACTCCCGTGTTTTGATAATCTTACAAATATTTTTTTTAATAATTAATATTATAAAATTACTACTTATATACTTAAGAATAAAATATTTTTCTATTTTTTTTTACCATCACTTTTTACAATTCGTTAATTAATCTTCTTATTACTAAAATTGATATAAATAACTGATTCAATAAAAACATAAAATTAAAAAAAGTATACAAAAACTTTAATAAAAAAAATGGAAAAAAGCAATACATTCGCTGAGTGAGACCGTCCCAAAGTTCTAATAATAACTGACTTGATCCATCGTCATGTCACCCAACATACAGTCTGCACTCAATATAGGCAACTCGACTTATTATTATGTAATATGTATATACAAACCTATATACTCGTACTCACCCACTTCAGTACTTAGGTATATATGCAGATAAGTATTAGTTGATTCTGTTTGTTTTTGTTATTATTTACCTTTATGTACGTTATTGTATTTTTAGACTCCACCGCAGATAGTGTATTACCCTTATTTTAAGATATTTGGTGTTTTTTTTCAATATACCTAATGTATTGAGTTTTTTAGGTATATCGCGTTATATATGATACTATACTTTTATATAAGTCATTAACATAGGGGATTTTTTTGATAGTCAGTTCCAAATTATTTTTTGTGAAAAGAGAAGAACATTAGATTATTATAGGAATATGAAATAACCGAACAAATTTAAAATATCCACTTTTCTGTTCTGTTTTAGAAGGGGCTTTTAGGTTTTGTTGTGGTGACGGGTGAGTAGGCTTTGAATAATATCTAGATTGCTATTGTGCTCGGTCCGTTTCACGCAAACTTGTACTTTGTTTAATTATTGTTATTACGAACTAACATTGTGTTTAATGTTTGAGGCATTTTGCGGACCTTTCAAAATTTGCAATTAGTTTTATCAAATTGCCTTTATATAGCTCACCTTGATTGTGAAAATATTTATAATGACATTAGAATGATATAAAAATGTATATTTTAATACGCTTTCAGGCAGAATATAATGTATATATTTTGTATTTGATATTCGATAAAGAATACTTCTAATAAGATATGTTTGAGACAAATGTGAGATGTAACTTTTAGTTTATATCGCAATAAAACAATTTTACGTTACAATGTATGCTGATGTTTACTGCGAATTTCGCTTTACGATTCTGTCTGTTTTCACATACGAGGGATAAAAAGTAATAATTTGATTATTTCACTGTATCTTGAAATCCACCATGTAGCTGAGCTTATCTGTATATAGTAAATTTCCTGAAACAATTTTTATTTTTCCTATTTCATCTTAATACTCATTATAAATAATAGTACAGATTATTTCCCCCCTCCCCCCCTCCACCGCCGCCGCCGCCTTCGCGTCGGGCCCAGAGAGCTGCGGCACGCAGTTCGCGCCGCGAGTCCGCCACGCTCAGAACTCATGATTAAGGACCCCAAATGGGTTCGAAACTAGTCAGGCAAATACCGATTTAATTTCTACGTGAATACAGCCGAGTAAATATAAATAAAGTACAGTTTATAATAGCAATATTAATTATTGTTTACATCTATTACACTATGTAGTACATTTTATGTATGTCAATACATAAAAACGTCGCCATTACGTTAATTTATTCAAAGCCTAACTCACTACAAAATGCTAGCAGGAGGCCAGCTCAAACAATTACACATACCGTAAATAAACAAGTCGGTTAATCATGTTTGCGTGACGGTAACAGGCTTTTGGATTCTGTTTAATAAGTAACTCGTAATCGCATAGAATATTTTAATACCATTCATAGTGACTTTTCGTTTATCACTGCTTTATTTAATACGTAACAATTGATTGAGCAAAATTATTATATGAAAATTATTTTAAACAAATTTTGATTCGTAATAACCTTTGATTGATATACCACATGTATCACATATATGTTTGATCAGCCTAACATAATACGCACTAATTAGCTATATACATTATTATCGGTAATAATACGACATATCTTAATTTTTAATATATACTCGTATAGTCCAATCTGCGAATACATAAGCCGTTTTATAAGCCCATTGTCGGTGCTCGGCTTTACGACCAATAACTGGTTTAATAACTCCGCCATGAATGTTTTTATGTCTGTGAAACGAGTGCGTAGACGCGTGCGCTCGGAAATACCAATCACATTGGACGGCTTAAACATATTTATGGCCTATTTTGATATCAAAAATATGCTCCACATTTGGTTATCCATGTTGTGACTTTACTATAAATTTATCTCAAAGAAAACTGTCTTTGTCGTAAAAGATTAATATTCCGTTACAATTTAAATAACAAACTTCTTATATGTTTTAGCAAGAGTTGCTCACTAAACTGCCGTATTCAAAAAAATATATTTGTTAAAAATTATAATTAAAGATGTGGGAATATTATGACCAAAAACGTCAGCGAGAGAAAATTCCAACTATAATTCCTCAGGAAGATTTTAAGTAACAAGCTGAAAAAGGAACTAGATGTAAATTTTTGGCAACTTTGCAAACAGTGAAACGTCACAGGCGACAAATTTTAATATATTGTGTCTATGTTAAATGCTACCACTTTTATTTGAGTTCTCGTTACCATAATTATTTAATCGTTACGAAATACGAGCTACAAGCTACGAGCTATAAGCTACAAGCTATAATCTTAAATATTTTAAATTATGAAGGAACCTACTTTTAACCCAATTATGTAGGGTGGCAACAAGTCATTTTTGTCTTATTGCATCTGATTTGGCAAAAATATAAGAACCGAGCACCAACCTCACGTCAACTAGTGGAAAAATAGTAGAAGATTTATAAATATCATATAAGTATTATTTATGACGCATTATGTACTATGAATAAAAAAAAATATGGAATTTGTCTTATTTACTATGTACTATGCACTGTGTACAATTTACTACGTATTTTGTGTTGTGTTTTTAATAATGTATCTTTTATTATATATTATTAATTATATATTATGATTTATGTATTATGTATTCTCTTCTCTCTCCTATGCATTAATTTAACCTCCCATTTATGTGTAGGATTTGATTTCTTCGTATTTTCATTCTACTTTGCTCGATTAGACGAGTCGGTCACGGAATCGTTGCAGATGTTTCTATTTTTCCTAATGATATCATCCACCTCATCGTCGGTCTTTCTTTTACTCTAGACCCAGATATATTAAGATCCATGGTAACATTCCTGATATACTCAGGAGATCTTCTTTTCACATGACTGGACCATCTGAGCTGGCTCTCCTGCAGCTTGTTGACGATGTCATGTGCTCCGAATTTAACTAGAACATATTCGTTGCGTATCGCCTCAGTACTACGCATATCCACCAAAGCATATTCATTCATCCTACCTGATGACCTGATATAGAGATGGCGTCGTGTTACACTCCCATACGTTAGAACCAGTATTATTATGATTTTATAGACAGGGCTTTTAAGATTTACGGGTATCTTCCGTAAATCTAAAGGCGTTCACAGGCAATGACAGTCACTTATCGCCTACTTAACCAGACTGCTGCAAATCGATGGTGAATATTTATTTCACAATTTCCTGAGCTGTGTAATGGTAGATATTTATATTCGTCATACCTAGAAAGTTGCTGTCCATCGATGACGAGAGAATATTGCATGTGGCTAGGTATGTTACACCCCAATTATTGGGTTTTCAAAACACTAAGCGTCAAGCTGCCTGTTTGTAACTAACCTTCCTATTCACAGAGAGACCTGATTTCAACTATTCTTGTTGCACAAAAAACTACATAATCAGCGTAAATAAAGGTTCGTTGTGCTTTATTTTGGGTCTCTTCATTCCATCACTAGGCCGAAAAGGTCTTTGTCTTCAATAGCTGATATTGGTTTTGTTTGCCCTACCGTATTTCGAATTACCAATCTTATGTAAGTAGAACTTTTTTACTTGACATATATTATATTATTTTATTATTATATTATATTATTCGGTATTATAATCTAAAAATATTTGTCAACCTTACATAAACAATTCGCTGAATAATATTAACATTAACAGATTTGCCAATAATTCAAGTTAAAATTACAAACACTCAGTGATACCACTACAAATAACAACGAAAAATAGAAAGGAAAAAAGGTTAAGAACAAAGAACTATTATTATTTAAATATGTTGAGAAGCCACACCAACAAACACTACTCAGAACAACTTTACATACAAAAAATAAGCACCATACAAAAAAGAAGCGAAATAATAAGTATTTTTTTATATTTAAACTTTCGTGAACTATGACTTTTATATTTATATTTACCGGCTGTATTCTCTTAGTAATTATTAGTAAAATCTTACTACTACTTTGTAGATTACAATAAAAACTTCGATTGATTGGTTAAAAAGACATAGGGAGCACTTCAGAATACTTACTTTAAGGTAAAGTAAGTGTCGAAACCAAAATAATAAAAAAAAGACATCTACAAGAACAGAGAAACTAAAATAACATTAGAGACAGTATGAGAGGAGATAAGAGTAGAAAGAGGCGTTTGTCAAGGTCATCCTATATCACCTGTACCTTTTCCAGCAGTCTTAAAAGAGATTTTTAAAAAGATTCCCAATACCTCCTCATCTCACCTTCGGAAGAAAGGCTACAGCTATGCTAAATCAGCTAAACAAAAATTATTAATTGGGTTTAGTCACGCAAACACAAACAACCAGAGCAATGACTAATAAGAAGCTTGAACCAATCACAAAAAGAATACGTATACTGGAGCCAAAATATCTCACCAATAGACTCCACTTCGAGAGGAGTAGTTATAGGAGACATATAGAAAATTTAAGGAAATGGTACTGGAATCTCAAACAGTTAATGAAAAATAGAGAAATAAATATAACCATTAAAAGGAAACTATTTGACACTTGTACTTGTATTGATCCGCCGGTACTCACTTATGGATGCCTGGACAACCACAAAAGCACAGAACAGGAAATTAGAAACCTGCCAGAACGCTATGAAAAGGAGGGAGGGAGAAGTTTAGGCACTTGGAGGAGGCCTTTATCAATAGAAGCAATACAGACGGGGGTGCCACTACAGTCAATATCTAAATATCAACAAATTTATGTATTTTGACTTGTCTGAATAAAGGCTTATTATTATATAATATATACTATATATTACTCATTATATACTATATATAGTATACAATGAACCTTATATTAAATAGCTATATATAATAATATCACAATCTCTTTATTAACGTCATATAAAATTTACGTGCCTTTAAAATACGAAATGTTCAAATTTTCATTACCACCCCAAGCAAAGGTATTATTCTTTAAAATTTATTCTCATTAGCTATTACTATCGTGGAACAGGATCTGCCGGCTAACTTTAATTAAATATAGTCATTAAAAATATTTATAACGCCGCCGTCGGCTTTTGTATTTTTATGGAATTTTCAGAGATAGCATTCTGAATAAACGGCATAATTATAAAATGTTCCTAATAGGGTGTCGTCCTAAAATCCTTATTAATATACAAGCAGCCTATATCTGGGGTTCATTTTGAATATTTGTGCGTGAATATTTAGTAGTTTTACACTTTACTGTCGTATCGTGGATATGAAAATAGGGTCATTATGAGGGAGATAAATGAATGGACCTAACACTGGTGCTTCTGTTCCTTTCTTTTTTGTATCTTATTAATAGTTGGAGAAAACGTTAGGTGCTTTCCATTTCCAAAATCAAGTGGGAAAGTTTTTTTCAACTACATAAGGTAACACATGATCAAGACAACAACGCCTCAGACAATTGTTACGGTTCACGGAAACGAAACCATACCTTGATCTTGATGATACAAGAAGCCGCAAAATCGTACAGGGTGAAATCGAATCGTGCCTTTTAAAATTTCAAGAAGAAAAATATAAGATATAGATAGTTTTCTTTAGCTACTGCAATAATTTTATTCATTATATATATATATATATATATATATTCCATATCAATACAATTATTTTACTATTTTAAATAAAAGTTTCATTGGATCGATAAACTTATTTTATTTGAATTATTTTTTCTGTGTAGGTGTGTAACACAGAGTATATAGAATAATTTCGAGCAGTTTTTAGTTATAAACGTAGGTACTATTTTAATAAAACTTTTTGAAAATTATTCTTTATATTTTAAAATAACATTTAGGGCAAAAATAACAAATGTAACCATTTAAAGTTTTCTAGCAAAATGTGAAACAATATATCATCTGATACCAACGTCATGTATCCCGCATTTAAATCTCACCTTGCTGGTCACGAAGTGGTTGTAAATCGTCATATTGTCCGTGTGGCGATCTTCCAAAAGTTTTCAGCGCATTTAGGATACTGGGAGCAAATATTGTTGGAGAAATATTAAGTTCTTTTGTTCCATATTAAGTACCTACTCTATTATTTTGGAAGTATATTAGTCCAGCAGATGTTTAAGGCTTTCCTTAACTAATAAAACTAATCAATGTTTCTTAAAGATAATCAAGGGCTGTAAATAACGTATAAGTGAAACAAGATTTACAGACAACCTTGTTCTGGAACCAATCATTCCGATAAAGGTATACCTTATCAGATTACTAAATAAAATAAAAAAACTGAACAACCCGTAGTGGTACCTATTTATTGATCTAACATGAGTCTACTTACAATTAATTTCGCCAGTGACTAAACGAGACTACATTTTGAACGAAACATACTATTTATCGTTGGTTCGACTCCGATATAGGTATTGGTTTCACTATGTTGTGTTGTTTTCAGATTTCATTCATTTCATTGAAATATAAACTACTACTACTTTTACAGGCTTTAAAATATTTATGCACTTTTAAAGCCTGTAAGGGTTAAAATCCATAGTCATGTCAAAATCAGAATAAAACTGTTAATTAAAATGGTAATGTAATCGAGCAAAGTTGCGGACAGTCCTGAGTAGCCAATAAGCTTCCGATTGACTTTTAATCTCTACATCAACCATTGTGGCACATTAAAGCCAAACTGCGATTAAACTTCAAAACTTTTACAATAATATAAATGGTGGCTGGCCGTGGTCACCTGCCAACTCATAATGGCTACTCCGTTATCCCTGCCGGTTATTGACAGTTTCTTGGCAAGGCCCGATTTAATTATAGACCGGTTTTTTTCCAGCCGCAGGATGTAGTCCGGTAGCCAAACGTCGGAAACACATGGGGTTGGATTTGGAACGGAAATGTTGAAGCGAACTTGAACGTTTTTTTTTTATCTCAGAGATTTTAATAACATAAACGTCTAAATCCTAAAATTAGGATGTAATATTAAATTATAAAACTAATATAACTGTTTACTGATTTTATTTTAAAAAGAATGTACCGACTTTGTACAGAAAGACTGACCATACACTCTTATAGAAATATTACAATAATCTTACTTTGGAATTCGTCCTTAGACTAATAATACTTTCATAATGTTTCGATAAGAAGTTTTGATGACGTCATCTTAAATTAAACATACTTTTACTATAGGAAACATTATTAACTCGTACCATGAAGTGTTTTTTGACATTTGAAATATAAATGTAATATTGTTTTTATTACATTATTATTTAAAATGACAAAATTGGACAAATTGTCGTTTAAAAAGAGGACTTTTTTTTACTTCATTAAATCAATATTGTTTTATAGGATATACATAGTATCAATCAAATTTATATTAACAACAAAAGTTTCTTAATTCTTTGATATTTTTTAAGAGTTCATGGTAGGCTATGTTGTTTTTCATCACCTAGATAAGAAAAACGTAATGTCATTGGGCAATAAAAAGATATATTTTAAATTACATTTCTATATTTTTTTAAGGCTATGACTATTACATATTTTAAAAGATACCAAACGATTAATTCCGAATTATATTTCCGTATGTTTCACATACCATTCTGGCAACGCAAAATCGTTGTCACATGCTGTTTTTTGTCATGTAATTTATACAAGCATTGTCACTGTACAGAAGATTTTTTATTGTCGACAGGTCACTTTTCTAAATCTAATTATAAAAGGAAGACAAGAATTTGAACAATTAAAATACAATTACTATTAGTTTTGTTCGAGTTTAAAATCACAAGTTTATTTTTTGTACAACTATATACTCTATATATATATATATATATAAGTATAACATTTATAATATGAGTAAAATTAAACTCATAGCTGAAGACAGTTAGATTGTAATATTCGCTTCACGTAAATCGCGGCTTTTGTAGCTTCAGACTGATACGAATTTTATGACGTACGACGGGTGAAATTTTGTGTCCAATACATACTGCCTTAAAAAACAGTACACTGATAAAATATTTCAAAACCTTTCGGGACAATGCGAAAAGCCAAATAAAAAATACATAAAAACGTGGGCCCAAAAAAAAATACTATTCTTAGATTGATGGCATCCTATGGATAGAATAAAACATTATAATTATAAGTATATAATATGGAAGTTGTCTAAGTGTGAAGAACACTTCTATGGAAAATGTATACAAGAAAATTTATGAGTAAGAATGTGGAGGGATATGAAGCACGAGGATCTTGAACAGATAATCAGATTGGGTTTGACTACTATAGTGACTGCTGACACAGGTGTATAGACGAGGTGACTCGCTGCCTGGACTACAAGAAATGTTAAAAAAGGTGAAATTATTATAAATGGTGATGAATATATTGTGTTCCCGGTCATGTTTTTTTTATGAATGCTCTTTAAGGGCATGGTCTGTATGTACTTCGTTCTTTGAAACGCGAACTTTGTTACACATAAGTTTAGTTGTTGTGAGTTTATTACGTGCATATATTCCTTAATGGAGGTATTAAGAACATAATACAATAGAGTAACAAACGCAGACAATCTAGAAGACAAAACTTAACAATGGAAGTAAATTAAAATACCTATTACAAACTTCACTTGTTTAGTAAGTTGTAACGTCATAAATAAATAGTGGAACATCAATCATATAATAATCTGTAAATTATTGCGTATATATTTATTTATACCTAATACGAAATATTATATCTGTTAAACTTTTAATCTATTTTATTTATAGCATCTAACGTTAAGCGGAATAAAGGACTTTTTAAAATACTTTTCTAAACTTCTGTAGAAACTCTTAGTTATAAGAGTGGTCCAAGGGAAAAGATCTCAGCTTAAATTTAACTTTTCGTTAGCCAACTTAACTCAACAAGTATCGTATATGTAACACACTAAAAATATAGAGTGCGAAATTATGTTACAATATTGTGTAACCCTCGCTTATATATTCGTCCTAATTCAAAGAACCGACTGACAAGCAGTCAGGAATACTGAAACTTATTGATTTTCCACTACAACTAGCTAGTGATAGTATTAACAGTATAATATAATGTCGCTTAATGAAGCAAGCAATTTACAACGAAAATAAAGCAATTCAATACCGCTAAATTAAAAATACGTACTATTTCCCGGTGAAATGAAAATTTAAAGATACGATAGGAACGTGTGTGTCGAACGATGTCTTAATATTCGAATGCCAACCACTTTGCATCTAGAGTGCTCGTTGGAGTCTAGCTCGCATAAATATCTGAACTTACTTCGCATATGGAACATCCTAAAACTAAAACCTGTAGGTACAAAATTCTCTAGTATTTTAAGTTTCAAATGACATCGATAATAGCTAGGTAAGTTTCATTTCTGTGTAATATTACAAAACTTTGTGACATCTGTGAAGTCCTATGAAATTTATTTATACCTTTTTTTTATTCCAACCTCTCTTACTCTATAAAATTCGATTACCAACTAATCGATTTTTATTATATGTATGTATATTGATTGATATATGTTGATTTATCTAATAATTAAACAAGAGTCACCATATAATAGAATCATCAAAGATATATAAATGGAAAATCTATATAATGTTATGTAATTTATTTTTAGTCAGTATAGACCGGTATATATTATTATCATACATCCAAAACCTATAAAAGTTACATAAGCCTTTAAAAATTTGGCTAAAGATTTAAGAACAATCAGTCAAACCGAAAAACTTGAGTGCAAACCGCGCTGGCGAGACGCTTCATAATGACAGTCCATTTATCACCACCCTGTGTACTGATGACAGTACATTCATTTAGCCATTGTCCCGACGTGTTCTGGCACGGCTGAGGAATAGAAAATTTGGATAATGCCAGGTATTCGCATTTTATTATCGCGAATAATGTGATATTCAGTCTCGAGTCCTCGTTTTTGTAGTACATTTTTATCGTAATTGATATTCTGTGCGGAATAGGTTCTTTATGCTAAATATATACTTAAGTGTTAAACTGTATTCAATCTGGAACATGATATTTCAAAGGGATCGGTTTCTTTTATACTAAATATATATAACCCATCCTCTTGTTTTTATAAATACCGTACCGATTTAAAAGGCAAATTTATCGAATTAATTCTGAAATACCCATATAGAAACCATGTTTAAATTTAAGTTAACCTATCATAGCTAACGTCATTTCATTTAATCAGTTTACAACATAAATAATAAATAGCATCTCCACCTCTTTGGAGCCCTCCGATGAAAAAGGACAAATTACCTATAATACGACGATTCGACTTGTGTGCTATACCTTCGCCATGAAAACAATATAACCTACACTTATATTACGCTTTACACACATAAGTTCAAAAGTGTAGAGCCAAATCTGTGAACAAATGAACACGCAATTCACGAATCTGCTCCAATTAGAGGGACAATTTAGGTTTTTTCCTAACAGGCAGCGAGTGCCAAGTCCAAAGAATGTTTGTGGTGTTTGTAATTAAATCGCCTTGCCAAGAATCCCGCGACACGTGTAAAAAATTAGGACATAGAAGTCAAGGTAAATTAGGGGTCATATATAATTACCTACAGGTTGCTGTATATAATGATTTAGGAATATTATATATAAATAATTTTTACATAAGTAAGATGGCAAAATGTTATAATTACAAAAATAAAACAAAATATTACAAAATATATTAAATACAAAAGAATAAAATTGAATAACAAGTAAGGCGTTTCACTTAAATCTCCATAGTAGGTAAACTTACAACATAATGAAAGCCACAATTATATCTTTACGTTTATTTAATTATTATTTATAAATAGTTTATTTTGTTCGTGTTATAAAATCACTCCGCACTTTTTAATATTCAATTTGAAAATGTCAAATTGAAAACAAAATGATTCATAAATTGAATCATAAATTAATTAAATTACTGTTCTATTCTAGTTACTTTACATTATAACTGCTATATACCTACTACGCTAGGTCTATCAATAAATTACGTTACATTTAAGGTTAGCAATCACAAGATTCAGTTAGAGTTGAATGAGACAAACTGACTGTTTAATCTGCAAGGACAACACGAGTTAATTCAATTACGAACTTATGTCTAAGGCGGGGCGTGTGTTCAGGACTTAAATGGATAAAAGATGTTACATTTGTTTTATGAATTTCATTGCTTTGTTCATTTAAACATTATCAATGTACATATAAAGATTTAATGCTGCACAGTGAATTTATTTTAAAAAATTGCTCGAAATATCTAAATGAAATAGCGTTCTCCACAAATCGCAGCTCTTATTCATTAATTTAAAATACACGTGTTTTAAAGGACAAATTTGAATTAATAAAATATGAATTGCATTTCCTCATATTTCTATTTTATTTGTATGCAAAGTCGAGGCTATGGCGGATATTCTTTTGTTTTAAGGTAAGTGGAGTCTATCAGCAGCAGCTGCTAGCGTCGGCAAAATATAGCCCGTTTTAGCGATTCCAGGGTGATTTATGCAATCATGTTATTTTAATGTAATATTTTACACGTTTATAAAATGTTATAGTGAATTATAACGTTTATATGAGTTGATGTAAAAAATAATGTTGCGTTAAACTTTGTAAGTTATTATTTATATTTATTACAAGCTCGTATTCTCAATTAATTGGATTTGACCTGTAATTGTGGATGTATGTTTTATAAATATACAAAAGGTATTTAGATATTTGGGGCTAGTAAAAAAAAAACATCATCCGTCAAACAAATTACAATGAATTATACAAAATTACGAGTATACTGAGTTTATAATTTAGTAATTACGAGGACAGTGTCTAGCTAAGCGATATTAATCAAGTCAGGCAGTCCATTAGTGAGCTGGCAACAAAAGAGTTGAGACAATCAATATGATTGCGGTACCGCGAAACGCTTCACTACGACTACAGTGGCCATAATATATAAGTTAATTGAAATTTTCTTTGTGTTTATTAAAAAAAAATACAAGGACTCCATACTTCTAAAATGTCAGTATATTATCTGCCTGGAGAATTAGAAAAATCCACAAAAATATTCGAATGTTCATATGTCCGATATAATTTGTGATAAAAAAAAAAACAAAAAAACATTTTTGACGACACATCGTTAAAATTGATGGTTATACAAAAAGAACAGCGCAACAGACTACATAACAAAAAAAAGAGTTTTTTTTTGGTTTTACCCTTTTGCTGTTGTCAGCTATGAACGGACAAACAAAATTGAGGTTCGGACAAAATTGAGGTTTGTTAATATCTTTTTTAAAGTTGAAAACAACAAGTTATTTATTTAACTAATATTTTAAAGAAAAAAGACGGATATCAAACCAAGGCTAGAGGAAACACACTTACGGATAATATTGGCTAAATTAATAACGCTTGCAGTTAATAGAAATCCTTTTATTCACTTTATCTTTTACTAATTTTGGCTTCACAACTATAAAATTATGATTTGAAATATTAAAAAATATATTTACGAATTTTCGCTATAAATAGTTACACAAACCGTTGCATATATATATTTAATATGTAATGTAATATTCTAACCAAGTTAAATAATAAAAATATAATTAAGGTTAGCGTAGCTTCATGGTATCTCTACTAAAACGTCATCTTGAAAGCGGCAATGATAGATGAGTCGTATTCCGCGCCTCAGCGGCGGTGTTGGGACGGTATCAATTCAAAAGTTAAATTTAATGTTACAAACTACCCTTTTACTCGTTTACATCTATATACATCTTTATTATAAATCGCTAGACATTCGGAATCGCTCGACATCCCGAATCAAGAAGAGATAAAAACGTTTAAAATATTTTTCAAAACACTAATATAATGAAGAGTAGATAAAATAATTAAATTAAGCTTAGTTATTTAAAAAAAAAAACATTTACATCCGTTATTTTCAATTTTTTCTCGTAGCTTTAAATTTGTAGAATGTACTTAGGTATATTTTACTGAGGTAATAACTTGTAGTTTTTTCTTAGAAAATAATTCCTTAATAAATAAAGGTGCCTACACTTCAAAAATGTAAAATATGATAGATGAACATCATATTTTATCATGAGTCACGACGTGACGTGGATCATTTAATCATTAAAGTATATCGTCTATAGACAGTTTTATACCGTTCAGCATTCTTGGCCTAAGTGCTGCCGTAAAAAGTTTATACCACCTGAGGTTCTATTCATGCGACAGAAATATTATAGCTGTATAAAAATAAGATTACTTAAAATTACTTATAGTAAGGAATTTTTATACACGGATCGTCTATTGAAGAATTCTTTGAAAAACTATTAGTTGAAGACATTAATTATGCTTGCTGCAATACATATTACCTAAAATACCTATATATATTTTTTTAATTTCAATACAACGCCGCAAAAGTATGGGCCTAATGAACAAAAAACTCATAATTCTCTCTATATCAAGACAGAAAACTGGATCTGTTTTTGATAATGTGAATAAGTTTCAAAAATTAACTATCCAATATTTTTCTAATCTTATCGTCCAACAGTTTAAAACTATTGTTTTTAACTGGTTTACAAGATAAGTGAAACCCAGAGAAGAAATAATTTAACCGTTATTAACTTCCATAAGTGGCTTTTAAAGCAGTCTCGCTTTGTTAGAAGCAAGAAAGAAAAGTCTATGGATATTCGGAATAGTTTATTAACAAGGAATGTTTTACATGTTTTGTGAAATATTGTTACCAGAAATTTTACTAAAGCATTTTTAACTTATTAATTATTATAGTAAATTTACCAAAAAAAAAAAAAAAAATTACAGCTAATTTGGAAGAGTTTTTAACCCGTATCCACAAATAGCCTAAAGTAGCCACAAGTTCGAATCCTGCTCGCGTTATTTAATTTCATATTACATTGATGGCTTGTTGGAATTTCTTTTTGTTCCAAAGATTGTTCTAGCGAATCTTTACTTGGAGTTTGTTAATTTAATGTATGTCATACTTTTGTAATATAGGGATAGCCCAATGCGTAACTTGCCCAATACTGCACTCACACAAGCATGTTATAATTCATCTAAGTCTATTAATTGTTACTTAACTGAAGAAGTACGACAAGACTTAAATCAGAATTATTAACAATTTTTCACAAGCATTCGATACATTATAACTTCGAGAATAGCCGACCACTGAACCGATCCAGTAAATCTTTTTAAATTTAACATCACGTGTAGATCATATTCGGGTCAAAAGTATTTTATACATAAATTAGATCATATATATTTTAAATGTTTTACTCATAGAGGTTGAGTTGATAAAGAAAAAATATCTTTTTATTCGATTTTGTTTTTTGTATTACAATTCGCTTGATTCTTGAGTTGATTCTTTTGATAATGAAAAATAGCAGAAATAGAAATCTTAAAGACCTGACCGCAAGTAATGCAAAACAAAATACTTAAAATATAGAATTAAAAATAATCAACACACACACCCCATACCAGTAATCCCAATTTTCTGATAGTTTTTTCATACATTTTTTTTTTGTTATATAAATGAAAAATATTTATTGATAAGTTATAAACAATTGTTGTAACATCATCACAGAATGCTGAGCACGGTGGCTCTCTCGCCGTCCGTGAAGTGCAGCACAGCGGCGATGGCGTTCAGCATGTGCTTCCGACCCGCGTAGTCACTCGACATCAGGTACGATATCACCACGTTCTTTAGATATTCTAGATTCTCACCTTCACGGGACTGAGTTCTTCTTAATCTGTAAATATTTTATAATAATTGTTTTATTATTTTAAAATTTTCTTTTTCTTCTATTCATCATACCTGTCAATCTCTTCTTTAAGTGTCCTTACAACTTCTTTGAAACGTTCCTTCTCAATGGTCGCTTCCCGCTGACAGTCTCTGTTAAACATATAAAATAAATCATTCCACTCAATTCAATGTGTCAACATCATCTTTACATTGTCTGTGTTCAATCGTCTATTATATATAATTAATTCCTATAACCAACGCAGTAATCAATATTTAAAAAATCGTTACAAAGGCTGTCATTTAAAAAATTGTACGAGTGTTCGAGGAATGTACTGTACCAGTGTAGTGTATCTATAACGTGTGTATGTAAACTTTGAGTGCTCTGTACTGGTACACAGTGATCTGTACCTGTGCAGTCCTTCGAGCGAGTGTTTGTCTCTCCTCAGCTGTGTGATGTCCAGGTCTCGTCGCGCCAGTTCATGAGCGTAATGCAACATGTGTGGTGCCATCCCATCCTAAAATATATTAATAATTTAAATATATGGTAATACTTATTAAATATACATTTGATTATGGAAGAAATTGTATAAATCATAGTAATTCATACTTAGTTTTTAATCCATTATAAAATCTTTTAATATAATGCCCTATTATACATATCATTTTATATTTTACAGAATAACAAAGTTACAGTCAACAACTCAGGTTTACGACTACCGATGCAGTTGTTGAACAGGCGATACGAATTCTGCGTTCCTGGGAGTATTTAAAGGATGCAATTTTAACATTCCCTTCACAACAGACTGCATGGCGGGCTGCTTTTATAATAATGAGGCTATATTAATTACTTATCAAATAGACAAAAGAATATCATTGTAAAAGACCTATTTCTTCGGGTACATTAGTAAAAATGGGCGTGCCAAGGGTCTATCCTTGGACCTTCTATGTTCTTAGCTTATATTAACGGTTAAGCCTATTTAATGATCAATAAATGTATATTTTTTGACTTATAACATCTCGATTATTTTTAAAGTAACAGAAAAGACACGAATGTTTTACATGTAACTTTAGCTTTGTAGTCCATTCCAAATGCTTTGCGGCGAATAACCTTTTGATTAATAAAAACAAAACATAACGTCTCCTTTTTTCTTAACTCAATGTTGCGCAAATACACTTAAGACTTTTAGTGAAACCATATTTTTGATGAACATGTTTAGATTCAAGGTTCCATTGGGGCGGTTTTATAGGACAGCAGTTCAAGATACAAAACAAACTGCAAAATGGGTATTTTTTATATATCTTGAACTCGGGAGTCTTAAAACTGTAGTAACAGATGCTACAAGGCTTACGCTGCCCTCACTTTATATTATGTATTGTAGAAAAACTCAATTTATCCAGATGGCAGAGATGTTATCGTAGCCGGTGAGATACAGTGAGATAAGGGCATTACGAGAATTAAATCTAATCAAATAGCTCTTAAGAACACTTTCCGTGAATAATGAATTAGAAGACACATAAGAATGCGATATCCCTACGTCACGCTAAAGGAAAAACCATTTCACAGAGCACTGGATCTCCAACAACCCACGCACGTCTTATCGTCGCACGCGGTCAAATAATTGAAGCTGACACTGGGACGGTCCGGACTAGAGATGGAAACAAAACTTGAATTTAGCAGGAGCTGCGCTTTTTAAAACACCAGCTGTCTACTGTCTAGCTCTAATGATCACTCCAAGTTTATTTGTGGATAACTTGACTTTACCCTCCAGGTGACCGCGAAACTGACAATCACTCGAAATGTCCTGGCAGTATTTCGATACTTAGCGAGGTTAGGGGAGTGTTCTCGAAAATCGGTAATATAAGGAATGAGGTTTTCGGTGGTAAACACGTTAACTTGTCTTCTGAGGATTAAATGGAACTAGATTTAGTTTACCTTAGTCAAAAATCTTCCCTAAGGAAATCTCAATAGAAGACGAAAGATTATTTTGGAACTCAGCAACGTTTTCCCCAGAATCCTGCTGCTGTCCCCCGCATAACTATAAATATTGGGTATAATTAACATATCATTGATATGTAGATCGAAGGTATCTGTGTGAATATGTCGTCCATAGCCATTTGAATAAGGCCCAGGAAACGATCCGTCTCTGCATTACCACCGTAACGCGTAAACTCTGACATGATCATTCATCTAGACACACCAGAACATTTATAAGTCCCTTCTTTCAAATTTACGAGCTCAGATACCCGTCTGGTATAAATTTGTTTGAGCGCTGGTCTATTCGAAACGCAGTGGCACTTGGTCACTTCTCTGTTTTCTGTGAGAGTGCAGTAAATAGCCGGTCGAATTTGCCCGTTGGTGCTAATGTTATACACAGCAGCGAGCTTCTACCACATTTTGGACCCTTAGTCGCCTCTTACGATACCCACAGGTATCAGGGATCTTCTTACCCGCCCGAGACCACACTTCTTAGTTCGAAAATAAAGCATTCGATAATTGCTATTATTTTTAAAGTTTGAAGTTAGATACCTTAAAACCCTTGTTAATATGAGAGCATGATAAAACTAGTAGTAATGTGGTTAGTTATTTTAGTATATTTTTAGTGCCACACTTTCACAATTCTAATTTGTTCTCGTATATGACTCAATTATGACTAACTCAAATAATCAATGCTAAGAAAACTTTTAATTTTATAAATAACTTGAAAGATTAATCTTTCAAGTTATTTTTAAGATACTCCATGGTTAACCATGGAGTATCTTGCCGGTTCATCTCCATAGAGCTACCCCTTGGAACCGCGCAACTAGAGTCTGATATTTCATAAGTGCAGTGTATGCGTATAGGAAAAATAATGATTGACTTTGAATACTTACATTCAACATACCATGACCGTCCTTCCAGCCGTCTTCAGTGCTGACTTTCCTGGACCGATCATTCCTGGATCGTATATAATTATCAGTTTCCTCCAACAATGTTGAATATCTATCTCTTTGTGTTTGTACTTGCTTCTCTAAGCTTTGTATTCTTGTTTTGAGATCTGATATCACTTCTTTATGGTATTCCCGATCAGTTTTTAGTTTCTGTGAATGATATTGAAAAGTTGATAGGATATAATATCCAAACTACGAGTATTACTCCAGTACTATATATATTTTTTATCTGTGGATGGGCTCATTGAACTCCTACAGTGTGACGAAATAAACTTTAAAATCAATTGAAATTCTCCTTCATTATTTATAATAAATAGGGAATTATTACAAAATAACGAGATACGTCCCTTTTCTTATAACGTATGTTTATAAGTAATAAAATTAAAATTAGTTTTTTATTACATACGTAGTAAATAATAATATTTTAAAAATTTTATCATTTTATTTATTATAGATGGAGAAGGTACTATCTGTAAAATGATAATTAATAGATTTCCGACACATTGACCATTAAACTTTACGTCTGAAGATTTATCTCTTGGTAAAGTTTATTTTAAAAAGGTAATCTTAGTGTTAGAGGTATAAAGTTCTAATGTTAAAGTATAAATGTTGAAAAGTATAGTAAAGTGTAAAAGTTCATAGGTAGTGCAAAAAAAGCGTGTCTCAGGGAGCACCCAGCGAAAAAGGACAATACAGGCAATATTTAACAACCCTAGTGGTTTAAGTCAATAGATTAATCAGTCAGGATAATTTTATTTCTATATATTGATTATACCTCCTCATGAAGTCTCAGCAATTCAACTTTGTCCTGTTTCTCTTCCTCTAATAACATAACAAATGTCTGCACTTTCTCCTTCAATATCGCTATCTCACTCCGTAGATCTCCTATCTCATTTTCGTCTTCATTCCCACTCACTTTGACGTTTAAAAACTTATAATTTTCGAATTCCATTTTTAAATTCTCTAATTCTTCTCTGCACTTTGTATGGATGTTCTCATAGCCGTCTAGTTTGAAAACAGTTGAGATATCAATCGGATTTCCTAATTTTTCATTTTCCGCTATAAGTTCCTTTTTCAAAATGTGTATTTTGTCTATCAATGTGTGTAAATATTCGCTGTCTGCCAGTTTATCATTATCTGTCTCGCTTTTTTGCGTCTCTTCTGAAATAAATAATAAATATAATTACATATTTAATTTACTATTTAGGGTTTACGTTAAGGTTTTACATGTATATTATAAGACAAATTCGTATATACAAAGAAACAGAAAATTCGTAGTGAGTAATTTGAGAAAAAACCAATTATTGTTTTTTTATTACTTATATTGATTTTCATAGGGATGTTATGTGACTACGAACGCCTCACGATATGTCGCCATGTTTGTGACGTCATAATATTAAAGCAATTTTATGTCAGTACAGCTGTTACACGTGTTGTGACACAAAATATTTTGATCATCTCTGTATACTGCAACGACTGAATATTAACATTATGACGTCACTGTGCTCGGGTTTTTTCGGGACCTGTCGTCGGGTTTTCCGTACATCTCATTCAAATTCGGTAAACTTATTTTAAATTGTAATATAACTATAAACTTTAAATTGTAATATAACTGTAATATAATGTAATACATATAACTTTTTATTTATTACGAAGAAAACATTTAAAATTGTTATAAAGCTCGTAGATGATCACAAAAAATCCAGTTACAAATTATGCAATTAATAAAAAATAACTTGCCATTCAAACCGTTTGTAGCAATTTTCTCTAACAATCGGCCGTTGAGTGAGTCCCGTAGCTGCTGTATTGTAGTCTGGTCCCGTCGTCGTAGCATGTCGTACTCTCCTATAGTATGTGACAGTTCTGCTAATTTTCCTTCTAGAAGAGCCACTCGTTCTTCTTGCCTGGCGCATATTTTACGAGCTGATTCTTCTGCTCTCTTTGCTTTTATTTGCTCCTGTAAAAATGTTTCAAGAATTCATTCATTATCCATTGATCTTTACATATTTACTTTGCTAGAAACGAAATAAATGAAGCGTTATCGAAAATTTTCCCTTAATATTAACAAAATTGAAATATTTTTTTTTTAAATTACAAATAATATACTAAATGTATATGATAAAAACTCACCATCTAGAGGAAAGGAACCCATAGACTATTCCGGGCTTCGGCCGGCACCAACCTTCTTAAAACGATACCCACTAAAAAACTAACGGCCATGCCTTCATCAATTCACGGGACATCCCGGGATTGCTATTCGCAACATCTCGAACCCCGTATCATCCTTGCCCGACCCCCTGTACCCACCTCCCGTATGGCGAGCGCGTGCGACTGCTCCAGCAGCGCCAGCTTCTGCTGCAGGCGTACGAGTAGCGCCGGCGTCTCGGCCGTGCGCGCTTCCGCCCGCTGCAGCCGCCGCCGCGACGCCTCCAGCGACCCACTCAGGTCACGCACTCGCTTCTCCAACTCCGCCTGGGACGCTGCGGAGCGATGAATTTATTTCAAGGCATTTACAGAAGCAATGGTGGTCTAGTAGTAAGAGGATCTGAATACCGTTTTACGGATTGGTATGCAGTTTTGCGGGAATGGACGAGGTTTTAAGGGTTTGATGTTCGGTTTTCGATTCTCGCAGCGGGACCCTTTGTTCCCGATTTGTATTTGTTAATTCCCCAATGACTCTCGAGTCTTTGGAGAATTAACAAATACAAATAAGGAGAGAAAGAGTCGACACCAGGAACTAAAATAACTCACAATTAAACCAATTTTTTGCAAAGACCAATCGGAGATGTCACCGTAGGGAAAGAAGAATACTACCCAAGTACCTTTTATATTTTTTACCAAATTATCAGCCAAATACACTTTCTAATAAAACCTAAACGAAAATATAATTCACATCGCTAGTTATAACACGCTCTTTTTAAAAACAAGGGAAAGCCTAGCCAAGACTCGAATTCATTACAGCTCTAGAAAGCATGTATTGGTCAATAGTAGGGTTTACGTCTAGGAGAGAACGTAGAAATACAAATAAATTGTATGTTTTACTACAAAGGAGAACTACTGGGCCATTGCGGAACAGGATTTTTGATAAAGAAAGAACTAAACCACATGATGATGAATTTATTGGAATCTCCGAACGCTTTTAAATTCTTAATCTGAAGCTACATACACTGTACATAGCACTGGAAATTTTAGTTAATCTGAAATCGAGTCTTTCTACTTTACTCTATCAGCTGTAACAAATACTAAGTCGCACAGTAACCTAATAGTAATGGGTGATTTACTTGTTAGAAAGGAGGAAAGAAGAGACGGAGAGCCTTATAGACGTATTGGAAATTATTGAGGTCTAAAAGAAATTATGAAAACCTGGATGACTATCAAAAATAAACTGTTTGATAATTACATACTTCTTATACTAAATTATGGTTGTCATACTTGGTCTCTCACAAAAAGAAACTTGAAAAATGCCAGAAATCGATAGAAAGAAGTATTCTAGGATAACACTGTTAGATAGAATTAGAATTGAGACAATAGTGGGAAACAAAATACAGACAAGGAAAATACAGACAAGACAACAGACTAGCAAAATACAGACAAGGAATCTATGAATATTAAATTTAGTGTAACAGAAACGTTATTATATGTAGACACTCATATAAATTACTGTTTGAATAAAGGTTATTACTATTATTTAATAGTGAAAATAGCAATACATACTTGTGTTTAATTATCTGGTCATAAATCAGAAATATCTTACATTTTTACTCTATTACATATTTTAGTCAAAAATATATGATGTTATGTTTGATAAGCAATGTCATGGTAAGATACGTTGTTGAAATTGGAAGTATTTGGAAAAGTACAGTTTTTCTAAAAATGCAGAAATAGCAATAAAGACTCTTAAAATATATGATTTATTACCTTGAGACTCTGTATTGTGAACAGCTTTGTCTTCCAACTTCTCTATAGCTTTTCTTTCCGTATTTAACTTTATATGTAACTCCCTGAAATCAAATTTATTGAAGTATATATTTAGGTCCATATATTTTTTTATATACTTTATACACAAACTATATATGTAATATATATAATTCTTTAATTGTAATTTGTTTTGTATCATGCAGCATAACTACTCATTAAGGCCTACTTATTACATTCACCTTGTGACAAACAAACAGAGTGTAAAATTTGTCAAGTTCTCAAATGCCACCCAACACCAAGTTCTGTTGAAAAAAACTTGGGACTAGGGTCTAATGAAAGTTAAGAGGTGTGGTCATGACTTTCAATGGACTGGATGAACTGGGCCCATTGGAATATCACAACTTTAATTGACTGGAGGAACTTGGGACTTCCCTGATATCACCACATGGATGGCCCAGGGAACAGGGTTTTGGTTTGGATCATGTGAATAGAATGATGAACACATAATTTGGAGATTTGTATAAAAAAGATAAAATAGTAACAAGATAACCAGAGATTTGTTGGACTCACTTCAACATAGCTGAATGATCTGCTCTCTCTTTTTCTCTCTCTTGTATCTCATAAGCAATTTTGGCTTTAAGGTTAGCCACCTCCGCTAAATGCTGCTGAACTAGTGTTTTTGTTTCCTCTTTCATTGATGCCAACATATTTTCATACTGAAATAAAATTGTATATTTAAATGATTAATATTGTAATGAAATATTATTAATTGGTCTTTATGTAAAATCTATCACACTCATATTTGACAATACAGAAGTTTAATAATGTATAATGAAAGAGAATGAGATCAACTATTTTGCATTACACCCTTAACAAGTTACCAAAGGAAGTACATAATAATAGAAATTAAAAGAAACTTAAACCAAACAAACTAAAATAAAGACATTTTTATAATAAATATAAACCTAGAAATAGCCTATGGATGTTACAAACATATTATTGTATGTGTTTCTGTATTGGATTATTTTAAATATATGATAAAAATACAAGTTTTCTGTAAAAATACATATTATTAAGGTGTAAACTTAACAGAATAAATGTGAATATTTAATAATGTATATAATTTGAAATGTTTTATTATCTTCTTTAATTAAACTCTTGTTTAATATACAGTCATAACATATTTTCAAAGTACATAACATCATCATTAAAATGGAAAATACCTTTTCTCTTGTGACTTTCTTATCAGCTTGAAAAGCTTCTTCCATACGACTCTTTTCACCTGTTAAGGTTGATAGAGATACTGTCAAAGCTGCAATGGAGTCTGGAGATCCTGTAAATGTGTGATTGATGAATTAAGTTGAAAAAAGACAAATTAAGTTGTAAACCAAATAAATTATTTTTAAAAGAGTTTCCTAAAAGGAACACAAATAGAAAGAAATAAGAAGATAATGTACCATTTTCATCACTTTCTGTTCTGTTTAATGCCTTCAAACTGATTTCCAATGCTTCTTTCTCCTTAGCAAGGCCTTTGTATGCAGCAACTACATCTGTATATGAAATATATCAAGAAATTACTTGTTTTAATTAAATAATTTTATAGGATTAAGAAATATCATTATATAATATTTTCTACAGGAAACAGTAATTGTATAGCATAAAGTGAACAATAAAAATAATAATTTAGTAGTTATACAAAGTATTATGTACCTCTTAAACGTCCTTCATATCTTTTGATTTGATCAGCTTGTTTTGTTATAGTAGAGATTAACTCCTGTTTCGATAACGATTCCATAGTAATGAATTGGTTTAGAAAAAATTACAATTTTGCTGGAACACCTATTGCTGTTATCCTAAATTAATTTACCTATACTCTACCCCTTTGGCAGGGGGAACATTTCCCAATGTTTATTTTTTTAACAGTTAAGTTAAATACTAGTAAATAAAAACATATGTCGATTGTTCATTAAAACATTATCTCACTTGACAATTGACATCAGACATAATAAAATTAAGATTTGACGTTTGGCAATTATAATTTTACGTTCAGAAACTAAAATTTACTTCAATTTGTTTTTTTAGATACTACTTTATAGAATAAGTAAAAAACAATGGTTCTTGAATTGAAATATATATTTAAAAATAAAAATATGAAGATTTTTTTAATTTTTACATTTACATACAATGTTTACCAACATACAGAAGTAACACCATCCTTTAAATCAAACTAATACTTCCCTGTCCACTCCTTAGTATTGTATGTTTTTATTTTAATGAAATAATTTGACTATTAGAATATTTGTATGTGAAGTACCTTCTTAAAATAATATCCTCTTATAATATATACTTTACTTGCTGACAATATCATAACATGGATCAAGTTTTTCATAGAAATAACTTTACTATATATATATATATATATATATATATATATATATATATATTGAATATGTTATATATACATATAAAAAAAACAATACAGGCAAGATCTTTACATTAAATATTTTAGTAAAAACTAATTGTAACTTGTTCAGTATTAATTATGTTACTTATTAGTTTGTTGGCGCATCGGCAAATTAATTGATAGCTTTGACAACATTTTGTATTGTTATAGGTGATTGCCCCGGTCAACTATTGGATAATTAGGATAGGAGATACAGGATAATTTTTACAGGTCGGTTCTTTCATTATCACACAAAAACTGATTTGGCAACTATAATCTCTACTAAATCTCCCTACTTTAAAATAAAATATCATGGGATTGGCTTATCTAAATCAACTTTGACTTTAAACCACTATCTTTGAGTTTCACGACGACTACATAAAATAAAAAATCATTCAATCCTAGTTTAGTAAGTTTAGGATCTTGCTAATTGTGATAAATATTCATTATATAGGTACTTATTAAAGCAACGCGTAGTACTCACGACTAACCTGTATAAAAACAAGATAGGCTTTATATTTAACAAGCTCTGTTACAAGAAAAAAATATTATTTGTCAGCAAAAATATAATTGATAGTTACTAAAAATACAATGCATTGCCTTCTGTGCATTTCTAGAATGGGTTTTTACTCATGAATAGTTCAATGTTCGTACCGCTTAAACACTGGGAAGTAGGAGCGTACTCGTATCCGGGGAAGTCACGGACGTAGAATCGATCGATTGCGATGTACACAATGCAATATATTAAAGTTCCAATGAGTTTACTTGGCGACAGTGTTATATTGGTGGTAATATTATATGAACCACCTAATAGTATATATTACTTATCTAAATACATAAAAATTTAGGGGCATGGGGTCACCGGTCAGTTACCCCATTGTTTAGGCAATGTTAGTATCTACAATTTACTTCAACAAAGAGAATTTGAATAATTAAATAAGCTTTTGGTATATAACATTTGAAAGGGGTGTTCGTGCAATAGTTGAATGCAAAATTTGACCTATTTAATAAAAACGGGATGCAAGGGTGACTCAAATCTGCCACGACGGATATCTCCCTATCTATTGCGGGGTGGCAAGAGTTCATCGAACTTGAATTAGGGTGACATGGCTACATTCACCCTCACAATGTTGCGTAGTAAAAATGCCTTACCAAATCTATTTCATCCCTTATTTTTTAGATTGCGTGTTATGTTTCATTAAAGCAAATATATTATAACGCATATTTATATCACAATTTTGCTGTTATGTTAACTTTCCTGATACCACTCACCTTTATAATCGCCGATATAATATAACTGGTTGAATTAATATTTCATCATGGCTATATATCCCGCTTCACGGTGTTAGAGCCACGTGTTCCTTTGTTATATACGGTTGGATTTATAAAATAAAAGAATATTCGTGTACATTATTGCTAATGTCGATATTTAATGTCTATATCAATATTCCCTACTCAGATTACATTCGTTGACATTTCGAGATTATTATGTATGTAAGCCAAACATTTAAACACATTGTCGGCAATTTGTACTCTGTCTTACAATTAGCTACGTGCTAGGCCAAACCTTAAGTTACAGTACCCAAACCTGCCCAGAAAAAAAAACAAAATTTAATAAATGTTAGGATAAATAAACACTTAAAATTGAATGTTAGTCAATAACTGATGATATACTACTAAAAAAATAGCACAAAACTAAGAACAAATAAAAAATGGGACAGGTGCATTACACTGAAAAAGGTGGCTGTAAACATCCTGTTTCTCATTCCTTGTACAATTGTAAGAATGCAGTCAAGTCGAGGACAACACAACACAAACTATGCTATATCTTTAAATACACAGTCCAATATATTTTGGGCGATAAAACTAGAAACTTTCACATTTGAGCACATAATTATATTAATTATACATAACACTTTATTGATCTTAATAGATTATGGCTTTCATTATACATACTTTAAATTATGTTTGTGAAAATATACACTGACGAGTAAGGAGCCTCTTAGTAATAGTGAAATTACATTAACTAGAAGAAATAGTTTTTTAAATATGCATAGAAAATATAAATGTCATATGAACTTAACATTTACCGCCCAAAATATTGATTATATTGTGAGGTTCATATGTGACTAGTTAGTACACACCATTTGTTACTGTTTTATTTGTGTGCATATAATATACTTATTTTAAAAACACCACACCAACATAATTTAAACCAAATCCTAAACTACATTTAAATTACAGAACACAGTTTATTTTAAATACTTAAGGTACTTAAAGATTTAACGTTGCGCAAATTATAACTGACTAGTACAATGAAGTTAAGTACTTTAAATAAATAATTATATTAATGAAACATTTATCCTTACCAGTATTTACCTTATAATCACATCAACAACATTGCCTATCAACTGACAGCCACACAACATTTGAGATAATTATCATTAATAACTTACATTATGTCAATATCTTCTAACCGTGATGGTGGCTAAACCATTGGCTATACAGATCAGCAATATAATTGATGGTATAATTAATAGAAATTAAGATACGAAATGCATTTTCAAGCCCCATTCTTATGAGAAAACCAGATCTCAGCAGTACTTGTCAATGATATGCTACCATTTACCTAGAAATAATTTAGCTATGTCAAAAACTACTAAACAAGAAGAGTCAAATATAAATTATGAGAAATGTCAAGGTTGAGTTAATGTATATCAAACTAATTTTGAACTTACACTAATACAATATATTAATTGTAACATCAAAAGAAATCTATAATATATTACTATTCACTAATATGATAATAAATTATTAATTATACATTACTTAAATTTAATAATAAATAGTGATTATACAATCAAATTAATAAGAGAGACAATATCATGAAAGTTGAACATCAATATTCGAATTAGCAAACAATTATCTGCAGCTTTCAGACTAATTGCTTTGCACACTACAAAAGCTAACTTCTTAATACATTCGGACATCAATAGCTACTATGGTTGATATGAATCTAAACCAAAGAGTTTCTATCATTATCTGAATATAATAAGTATACATACTAGAAGGATTACCAGATGCTTAAAGCAAAAAAATTGAGATGGTCTCCTCCAGATACTTATTAAAAATCGATCCCTAATATAAAGTTATAAATGTGCCCGCAAATAGAATGCGTCATATCCAAGATTACAAAATTTTGTTTGTTAAAATGTTGATCAATTAAAATTTTACGTCATGGTCCTTAAATTCTTAATTTTTGATTGAATTATGTTTGACTGTTAAATTCAAAAAAGCAAAACATTATTAACCATAGAAGTCTTGTACAAAATTATGATAATTTTAATTACAGTTACGTTATATGGCTACATAAATGATTTTTTATAAATCCTACTTAAGATTTTGTGCATGAATCAAGCTCCTGATCGTCATTGTCTTTAAACATTATCAGTAATGATAGATCCTTATTGTATTTTAATAATAAAATATAAAAGCTTCTATGGAAGAAGTTATTATGTTCTATATTCTCATGAAAATTTAATCTAATGATCAAATCAGTCACATTTTTCACATCTTTGGTTAGCTACAACACATTTAATGTATATACATACAATATACATTACTTTATTTATTGCTGAATTACTATTTCCATTAATAAATAGATGTATAATTGCACTGCCTTTCATATATTTTTACTTATAGTAAATTTTTTATATTGCACGGGAATCATTGTAGAAATAAATATATTAATTTTTTGTTTTAGTGATCTTCATGAAAAATATTTGTGTGACAAAATAAAATAATAATTTATAACATGTGGACAAGTCACAAACCCATCTAAGGTTCCGACATATTTAGGAAATAAATAAATTAGTTTAATTACTATACTTTCTAGCTTAAAATGTCTTATGTTGAAAAGATTTTTCTATTTATATTTAATATTTTCAGTGTAAATTGTAACTTCTATTGTCACTAACTGTTGGTATATAGTTTTGAGATACAAAATATTTTAGGATATTCTGAGATACAAACTGTTAGCTGGCCACAAATTGGTCTTATTATTTTTAGATATATAAAGTGTTATTCATGGCAAAATAATTATACATTAACCTACAAATACTGTGATGTTACCTATGTGACAATAGATGGTTTGTACTTAATGAACACTGGTTAAAAAATTGGTGTCATTGTATGATTTTCATCATTATTCTCTATCAATGCTATCATTAAGACGGATGACACCATGACAGAGTAATGATCAACATTTTCCATTAACTACAATTTATTGACTAGATTTTAAAGAGCTTAGGATTTACTCTTATTTGTTTTGAAGCTGACCTGCAGCACTTGTCCATTCAAAGAGTATCCATTCAATGACTGAATGGCAACTACGGCCTCATCATAATTAGTCATGGTAACAAAGCCATAGCCTTTGCACTTGTTGGTTGTGGGATCTCTTATTATTTTTACACTCTGTACAGCTCCAAATGGCCCAAATAGCTGCCACAGAACACTTTCTTCAGTATCAGCACCAATATTATAAACAAAAATGCACCAACCTGAACCACCTAATGCATTGCCTTGGACAAGAGGATCTGCAAGTGGAGAGTATCGTTGAAGACCTTTGTTAATAGCAAGCAAAGCCTTACCGGCAGGTCCTAGGAAGCGACGGACGGTAGGAGGAGCTAAGTATGTAGCTAATGGAGCAAGTGCTTTATTTTGATTACTTGGGTTGTTTGCACATTTCACTGTGATGGGTCCTGTTCCTCCTGGTGGTATTGTGCCATTTAATTCTCTTATAGCATTCTCAGCTTCAATTCTTTGATCGTAACGAATAAATGCAACTCCTCTTGAAGGTCCCTGGATACCTTGCTCTTCAACCCCTTGCAATAAATGTCCAACATTCATATTTTCGTGTAAGATACGCGAACTGATTATTGTTCCAAATGGACTGAATAACTTCTCCAAATCCTGCTGTGTCATGTGCTTAGGGAGACCAGAGACGTAGAGATTAGCGCCTTTTATCGCATCTGAGCTAGGACGGGCGTAAGACACTTTAATAATTTTATTCTGTAGTCTGAGACCATTGAGAGTGTTCACGGCCTTTTCAGCATCTTCAGGCTTGTGATAATTGACGAATGCATACCCCAAACTCTGGCCGTTCAGAATGTGGTCAGGGAAAACAGTCACCTTATCTCTGATTAGTTTGCAACTCTCCACTTCACCGACACTTGAAAAAAGTGATCGTATTTCTTCCTGGGACATAGTTTGAGGCAAATAGTTGACTATTAAATTAGTCTTCGACTCATTATTGCATGGTTGAAGCTTACTACCATTTTGCGTAGGCTGATTCGCGTTTACGGCATCGAGTGTATTAGCCATCATTTTTACTAAAATGTTAACTCAAAATCTGTCGAAATATCACTGAATAAGAGTCTAATATGCTTTCAAAGTATTTCTAAATCAGACCATGGATATCTCACACGTAATATTAACTTCGGCTCGCGTTGGTTGAAAGCATATGCAAGGAAAGAAAATCAATAAGATGCTGTTCACTCTCGTACTTATCCCCTTTTACGTGCTATAGTCCCAAGTTCGCTGAATCAAAACGTAAGCGGAAACACAAATGAACATTAGTTTATTAGATATAATAGAAAATACTAAAGTAAAGTGAAAAGGAAATCAACCAAAAATCTATGCGACTTGCGACCTATTCTCGTAAATTCATTTCTTTCACTTCACTTTCTTTTTAAAATGTTGCCATGAACACATACACAGCTCCTAGCCGTATTTTAATAATATATGAATTTAAATGTTTGTAGTTTTATGTATATTATAAATAGTTTTTTCCCCTATAAAAAATGTATTCATCGTAATATTAAAATTTGTATGTTAAACTAAAACGATTACATACATTTTAGGTCATTATTATTTTTACTATTATCCAATAAGAATTGCCTGATTTAGTAAAATTATTAATTTTAATAATAAGTCATAGTATGAAGTAAATAAAACGAATACAAAGAATATTTATTTATTTATATCGTCGTTTAATAATGGTAAGCTAATATATATTACATAACGATATTGAAATAATATTTTTTAATATTAATTGATTAGATAATAAATGTTACATCTTTTAACTGTTCAAAAAAATATTAGTATCTAATATTTATACCAAAATTGAACATATCTATTTATTTTGAAATTTGAATGTTCAAATAACATCTAGCTTTAGCACTAAAATGATTTTGAAAAATAGCGGCATATACAATTATAAATTGCCTGAGTTAGGGTAAATATGTTCATTATGGCAACACCTCATCAAGTATACCAAACGCTATGTTGCCAACAAAACAAATTTTGTGAAGAGCATTTGTAAGGACAGATTTTAAAATTATATATTTAAAAAACTTGTAAAACTGTAAAGATTCTGTCGTTACATAAAGATTGTTAAATATATATTTTTTTTCATAATAACATAAAACATCAAAACACATTTTTTTCTTTCTAACTCTTGGTATCTTGACAGCCAGAAAGAAAAAATAAACAGTATTGTTAAATTGGCGTGTATATAAGAAAATAATAAATTTCATAAAAATTATGTGTAACTGATTCCAATCTATAAAATGGAAAGAAAGTTAAACATGTATGTTACATGTATTAGTGTAATAATATTATCCGGGATTTTCCTCTCCTGCCTTTCATTTAAAAAGATTTATCTATTTTCATATGTCACTCAAAACTTTTATGTATACATAATATGATAAATTAGGAATATTAATAACAATTTAAATGAAAACACAACTTTCTTTGCTTGCCTATCGTAGGTTGAAGAAGTCCAAAATTTGCATTTCATACGTGCATGTTAAAAAAGAACTAAACCTTCTTCCTTGGATTAGTATCTTTTATTTCCAAAAACATCAGCTGACATTGTTTGCGTCATGGTAGTATCAAAAAAGTAAATATAGAGCCTTAGAAGTCATTTGAATAATTTTTGTAAATTATAAATCTTTCTTTTTTTGTGCACTAGGAATGATTCTAGAGTAGACGGAGAAAATAATGGAGACTATAACCTTAGTATATCCTAATAGTACCCTGGTAGTCTCATATAAAAAAATATTACTCTACCTGAAAATGTGCACTGTTATAGCATTGTTTGATTTGTTACCTACCGAGGCACTCGGCGGTAGATAGTTTACTGAACTGAGGGTCTGCTATCAAGATTAGGTTTACGCGGGATACCAGTTCATAAGCCACCATCAGCGAGTCATAAGAATATCGGGCAGGGTTCCGGCTTTGGTGCTGGATTCGCGATTGAAACGTGGTCTGAATAGAATTATCACGTTCGTCTGAGTCTTACAGTTCGTTCAGCTCCGGAAACATTCTAGAGAAAAGGTAACAGGGTGGTTGTGTTTAGAATTGTCCATGAGCCTTGCGAGCTTACTAGTCTTTATAGAACCTACGTTGGATGACATTGGAAGTAAGCCCTGATCTACAAAAGCCCCTGTGCTTTAGGCAACTTTGGTGCAGGAATTTTGACAGGGAGAATAAGGTAATACGTTTTTTGCGATACCAAATTAAGTTTATTTCTAATCATTCGTTTTTTAAAGTAATTAAGGTCGGAAAATGAATTCGATTGTTTTGTCTGTGTCAAATACATAACACAGAAATTACCTAAAAAATATAAATCTTTTAATATATATCAGTCAGTAAGGTATATGAATATTATAATATATAGATATTTAATGATAGATTATTAATATATTTATTTACTAGCTAGCTTTGTAAACTACTTAATTAATTTCTCTGGTGCCTGCGGTTTAACTCTAGCAATTAGGTACTATTTCGATTATGACCCTTTATTTTTTAGGGGTATTTTTTTAATCCTGTTTGAGTAGGTTACTTGAGTTCCTAAGAGGAAAAATATTACATAATAACAGATTTTAGGCTCTGAATTATTGGTAGGTCAGCGTAATTTCAAATACTCTCAAATATTAAAAAGACGCTGTTAAGTGATTTAATTATTGCTTGTTTTTTATTTGATCACGTTTTTGTAACGAAATTAAGGTATAAAATTACTACTAAATTATTGAGAGGTACCAATACCTTCATAGGTAACAGAGCACATTTTTGTCACATATAATAAAATAGTAACGAGGCAAAATTTGCTTACAGAATATTTTATGAAAATACAAATTTACTTAACTTACACGTTCAGTACATTTAACAAAATAAATAAAATGTTTTACAAATTGCTTGTCTATTTAAATGTTAAAAGAAAGCTACCAGCCGAGTTCCCAGTAAAAGCGAAATGGCAACTTCTAGAATATAACGGATTATATATATCTACATACACAATTATTATTTCTATTTCATGATATGTCTAGGTTTTAGTAAGTTCTTGGACATACAATATAATATTACAGTAAATAAGTTCATTCTGTTCGTTATCATTAACATTAACAAACTAACTTACCACACCTATTTTACAACTCTCACAAGACAATAGATGTCAATCAGAATATTACCTACTTTTTTATAAATAAGCTTTTCTATAGGTTTAGTCGCCGAAAAAGCAGACAGCGAAGCTATGATTAACGGTAGATTATCGTCAAACATGACATTTACAGATAATAAAGGTTCAAAGATGTTTTACCATGGAGGATACTAGGACACCTACGCGATGGAAGGAATGGGTTTCGAAAAAGAAAAAGAAACGAAATATAGTTATATCAGCCACTTTTCACCTATTTAAATGTAAATATCGGTAAACCATAAGAACTGTCCTAAATCCAATTACTATGAATTCTAGCGGTTTTGGTACTGGTAAAGCACGAGAGACATTCTATTTCCTATTTATATCTTTTGCAATTTTTTCGGAACTATGATATTTGATTTCTTGGCGTTGTATTACATAATAATATTCATACAAATAAATTTAAAAAACGTACATATATTCACAATAAGAACATATGCCAAATGACGATCTCTTCTAGAAAATGTTAATGTAACATTCTAATCAATTAAACGTCAAAAGCAACTAGTGTGTAACATCAACACAAATATTTTTAAGTAAAGAATAGATATTATCAATTTAAATGAAGAAAAAATATACAATACATATATATATATAAATATGTATTGTATATGTAATTTTAAGGAACAATTGCCCCTTGATTTTATTTCATTTTGAGAAGATTTTTGTAAAAAATTTAAGATTTTTTAAACATAATAATCTTATCTGAAGCGAACTCATGGTATACTTAGAAACAACCTTGAATTTACTCCAGAATGTTTGCGCGCCGTGAGTGAAAATTATAACTAAGTTGTATAACTTCGAGGTTTATTTTAGCTACGAATGCTCAAACCCCCTTTCTCTCCGTATGTCCTAATATAGTCCATCCTCAGTTCCTCTTGAATGGCAACGCATTTACAAATCTTATTTTTCACTGGTACGACTTACTATTAAATGGAAAGAAATAGTTGTTGAGTACCATTAACTATTTCTTTTATAGTAGCTTTGTCCCAATCAGGTGGCCGCCTCTCGTTTATCTTTGTCTGTTGTTAGTTGATAAAAGGAAACGTAAATGTAATATCGTAAGCCAGGCACTATGTCCCCACACAATGGAACTGACTCATTGCGTGGTGATGCCCATAAGCGACGGGCGATTTGCATTTATTTTAATATATATTTTTTTCATTTTTTATATTATAATTAGTTGTTTTGCCCGAGGCATCACTAGCCACTGAACATAGAAATTTTTATTCTTTTTTCTTGTTTATTTAAAAAAAAAAACACTTTATAAATTTTAAACTGTTTATTACATCTTTTTATACCACTTTTATATTTTTATTCAACCGCCGCGAGGATTTAATCCCCATGAACCCAACGTACATTCTTTACCACGAAGGTTTGCATCATGAAATTAAAATTGCTCCAAATTTATAAATGCTAAAGCCGATGAACGCCAGTTACGTTGAAACAAATAAATTACCTCATGATATGTAACGTCGGTCAGAAGTGTCTTACTAATAAATAAAACTACTAAAGATATGACAAATATTCCACGTTAGAATCAAAGAGTTACTTAAAACTACCGTTAACGTTAAAGAGGAAAACTTGAATTAATATATGATATTTATCTTACATAAGGGAACTTATATCTTATATAAAAGATCTGATATAGAAAAAAAAATGAACTTACTAATGGGTAATTAGAAAGATATCTTTTAAAAAGTGTAATAATGATAGAGATGTCTCTATGGTTCGGTCTGTAGTCTATAGTCACTTGATCGACCCAAAATGTGTCCATGGTGCCGAGGCAGTCAGTTTCTCATTTTATATTAGGTAAACATAAGACGGACCAAAAATTTTTAAATACCGTTTAAGTCTGGGTCATATATTAAAATAAAATCGAATATTATATTATATTTATATTGAAGGCAGTTTTCATTAACAGAGCTACCCCGAAAGTTTTTTGCCACAGATTTGAGCTGGGGTGGCGACATAGACTCTGTTGACTTGCGTATGATTTTTCATTAATTGCAATTTATTTAATATTTATAGCCCTATCCTATTTGGTGGTAACTATAGAGATATAGGTATAAATCGACGCGTTATCTTTTAATTTGGACCAAACCCGTAGGCAGGAAAGGGTCGATGTCGGTGCGTTCAGTGCACGCGTACTCTTACGAAACGTTACCGACCACTGTGGAGCAATGATTCATTATTTGAACCACTTCGATATAAATATATTTGTTGAGTAAATTGTATCTCTACAAATAATGTTTTCCTCTCCTACCTGAGGAGAGGTCATTGGACTTTGATAACAATACAGTTTTTTTTTTGTTACTTGTGATTTTATTTCTATTATTTTCGATTAAAGAATGCAGGAAGGTACTCGTATTAGTTCAATTATATTTAATACTTATGAATAGTTTGGCGGGTTAGTATATAGAAAGTATTTTGTTATTGAGGAAATTATCCAACTAACTATTCAATTAACTTACGTACGTATTTACAAATGTTATGATATATATATTACAAATGCATGTTATAAACAATAACTTTTCTTGTGATGTATATAAATATTTATATTGACAAGAAGACGTACAAAAATAAGCGATGATGCAAATGACGTATATATTGATTAAAGAAGCGTAAAAGCAAACAATGTTTAAGAAACAAAATGTAATAATGTCATATAAAATGTTTACAATAATTGTTTAGATGTTACAAGAGCAAGCTAAAACAATCGCTGTATTTGTCTGCAAAATGAAAGTATTGATTGATTGGTTGTTTGATTGATTGATTGATTTGTTCTCTATCCTTATTCCAACAAAATAAATACAAAGAATATATTATAATACAATAGTTAAGCAATTAATACATAAAATTGAATAAATTAATATTATTTGTTATTATGATTTTCACTTATCATATATTTTTGTAATGAATCCTTCAACTTTAGTCACTGTGACCTAATTTGCTGCCATATTGTTTAAATTTTATATTTTATTACAAGGATTTGTCACTGTACGAAATAATAATAGTCAAGAGAATTGTTCTTTTTCATCAGTTGTTGTTTATAATTTTAAAATTGCTTTCCACGAAAAGCCCTATTATTATTTCAAGGATATCATGTAATATAGCTTAGATACAACGTGAAAGTTATTTCTAAATATTGTACAAGTTATTTCTAGATTCGGAGAAGTTACTTTGAAGATCCAACAAATAATATTATAAAGTACAGATATTGATGTAAAGTACAGACTTTGCTCTCAAAGCAACATAACAATATTTTAATTGTTTATTTTTTATTTGAACATTTAAAATGTTTCATATTAATCATATTAATGTTTCATATTCATCATATTAATGTTTCATATTCATCATATTAATGTTTCATATTCATCATATTACGTAAGTCATATATTTTTTTCAGCATCTCACGAATCTTTCTTATGCCTGGAAAGGGCGTGCGATTCGGAGATATATAAAACACTTATAGCAGTATCTGGAGTGTTATATTCTTTATCACTAGTCAAAATTAACGTAATCTCTATTAAATATAAATTGTCTGAAGAAATATTATTTATTTTTATCCGCAAGTGAATAACTCTGAACCGACAACTATGCGAACTGCACGCAGTGTCGCAGACTCATGCACCTAGAATTTACAGCGTAGCTGCAGTTTGAGTACAATTGCACTGCAAATACGAAGGCCGGTAACCTTTATGAAATACTGAACAGCCGTATACGCAACGCCTTAAGAAAGTAATAAAAATAAAACAAATAGTAATAATATAAATGATTCAAAATAAACTGCTTTAACATTTAAGCATTTTAAAAAGGTAGTATTCTCTGATTAAATTTTAAAATAAAAAAACCATAACACGAGCAGAAATCGAATCTGCTGCTGTAGAATTATACTTACACTAGTCCACAATTGTATGTTTGACATGCTTAAAGACTTTTAAAATGTCTTACATATATATATATATCTTATTAAAATGTTTGTCTGTAGATGTTTTTAAATATTCTAGAGATTAGTCGTCACGTTATAGTATTATACAGCACCATCGTGAAGACCTTCATGTAGAGCTATTGTACAAGCTATTATTTATAAATTATAAACTGTAATACGTGTAATTTCATTGTAATTTTATAGCAATTATTTTGATATTCTTACTAATCTTGTAGTTGTGGAACCGAGAAATTGACGCGACACGTGTGTTGAAAATACAAAATGTACTTCCATACATGTATGTATGCTAATGAAAATTGTTTTGATTCGATGAATTCAAATCCCGTATATATTTTTTTTTTGTTTCATTTAAATACGTTTTATTTTAGTTGCAGCTTTCGTGTTCGTGTGAGCGATTTAGTTTTTTTTTTATTTTTTGTAATTGCAAGTTTTGTATTTTAAGTATGTAATAAATAAAATATTCTGACCACACAAAGCAATCTAGCTCCAAACTAAGTAAGGTTAGTGGTCATTTGATAGTCATATATAAACTATTTTTGTAAAAATATATTATACATATAAAAACACCCAATTCCAAGTTTTTGTTTTTGTAGGAGAACAGATGTTTATTTATTACGCACGCGTACAGGTATCTTCTTACAGAGCACTCTCTAAAAGCTGATATCTGAAAAACAATAGAACTGATCGTATCATATAATATGTAATAAATTGGTTTAGATTAGACTCTCACATGTATTCACATTTTTATTTTTTTTATAAATAAGGTAAACGCGACTGCGGTCATCTGAAGCTGGGTGATCACCGCCGCCTAGGTCCTCTTGCTTTATCAGAGGATGTTCATAAGCGTTGCCGGTTTTGACCGTTTTGATGTAAATACAATCAAGATCCTAATTGACGGCAGTGATTGCACTTGCTAGGGTTTTGATTGTGGGGGGTCTCGCTGGGAACCTCCTCGAGTGCCTGTCCATTATCAATGCCATCCGGATTCGTCCGGTGGCATTGGAAGCGGTACGGGCCTGGTGCTCCTTGGGCAACAACGATTGATGAGTTCTTTCGGGGGCTTGTCAATCGTTGGCTAATACACGGCGCGGTGGGGGTCGGCCATGAGGGTTCGTGCCCGGTTCATGGCTGACAGGGGTGGGTCGCGCGGTGGGCTGCCTTTCGAGGAGGCCTGCTTGCGGCGGTGGGCTATTGCCTCTTTCCATCGGCATTCGTCTGTGGAAGGCTGGTTTGGGCCCCCGTTGGTGGGAGGGCGCAGGCCCTCATTGCCGGGGTCAGCTGCGGAGTCGCTCTGGGTACTTCTTTGTTTGCAGAGTGGACTTAGGAGTGGTCCCGTGGTTGGTGGGTGCGTGGCGGTCTCTTTCTTGCTGAGGGGACGGCCGTCTGCGCTGGTAGGGCTTGGACCTCTTTCTACCAAGCACTTAATAGAAGGGTGCTTTGATAGCATATGCAGGACCCTATGCACATCTTATGACATATATGGATGCTGCAATGATATTACCGAGTCCACACGGGTCAATACTTAATTTGTCCAGTTGTTTTTTGTAATCGGGAGTTTAAAATATATACTTCTAATAAATAACCAGCTAGAATAAGGGAATTGACTTTTATGATGATTCACCAACAAAGCCTGTTGGCTTTGTTGGTAATAAGGAAACCTACATATCTTAGAAATAGCTGACAAGTTACCCGCATATCCTTATAGAGCATGATTTTATAAAATATTCCTTACAATATCTTAAAAGGAGGCCTTCGTTCAGTAGCAGAAAATACCACACATAATTACAAATTGTTTTATTTTATCAAGTTGTTGAGAGTAAAGACCCGCATGTGAACGCCTTAGGCCAATGAGAGCAGCTGCAAATCAATTGTCGAGATTGCCGCTAAGTGATGTTAAACATGTTAACTGACGGCAATTGAACCGCAATTTGTGTCAGCATACCAATGAATCTATTGTAAAGAATCAACTCAAACTATTTATATACTTTGAAGTTTGTAAAGTTTTATGATATTTGTGTGCAAAATCAATTAAAGATTCATTAACTTTCCTGATTTTCTAATGTAACAAAATGTGTTTTCTTATTTGAAATTTTATTATACGTTATGCACGTTATTGTGAAATTGTTTTTTTATTGACCCATGTAGCAGTGCTGTAAGAATAAATAGGCATTCCGATTTAATTCTATGTGAATACAGCCGGATAGTCATGGTTCACGAAAGTTTAAATATAAAAAATAGTCAAGTGATATATTCTTCATCAATAATATTAAAAAATACAAATATACAAGACTCACTATATTATAAAAATACTTTAATGAAAATAGAATGATACTAAAAAAATAAAATTAATTATTTTGTTTTGCTTAGGAATTCAATGAATACAAGGTACCCTCAGCACAATAACAATTGAAAGGATTTCTTGCGAAACTCCTAAAACAAAACTGGCTGGCCGTTAGTGAATAATATAAACAGTTTTACAGTAAATTCCTTCAGAAATTCAATTTTAATAATACATACGTAGATTGTTTAGATTATAAATTAAAAATATAACCATGAGATGGGAATAGACTGGACCGCGTTATTCGAAGCAAAACACCTAACAGAGAAATGTAGGTTAAAACAATTTTCTATAAAAACACGTGTAGAAGTTAACTATTTTAATGTTCTTGAACATTTTTACATCATGATAAATATAAATAGTAAGTTATTGTCAGTCCGTACTCTCTTTAATTTTCAAGTTTGTTATGTTATGACACATTGATACAAGGTAATATATCTGGAAGGTCTTGGGGCTCTTATGAAGGAAAACCGGTAAGGAATATCACCGAAATCATATCATACGTAATCACGTATGATATGATTTAATTAAGGTTCAGGGTTTTAATTAAGATATATGATACTTACTAATACGATACACATTGTATTTAGATAATTATTTAATTTTCCAAGGGCTGACTTATTTAGATATCTCTGATAAGATAATATTACAAGCTACGCGATCACACGCTAGTTAATTTAGTAAATGAAACAGTGTTCGGTGTTTCTGTGTGATGTGTACTCAACGTACTCAACTGTGCGCATACGCACGTGCTGGGTACAAAGGTCTCGTCTTTGTTATATAGTTAGTAATAACAATAATGTTTGTAATTTTTATCGCATATCATTTTAACTTTGTATTTTAATTGTGAGTATATAAATTATGTGATAGATGATTTATAAACGATAAAATATATATTTAATAAGGTTATAAATAATAATAAATGTATACGATCTATGAAATATATTTGTAGTAAACTAACTTATCTCGTTTTAATTCAATTAAATTGTTTTAGGTATTTGATAAGATACTATAAAAATATTTACAGCTCAATGTCAGTGACATAGTATAATAGGAAGCGCGATAAAAAAAGATTTCCACAAGAATTTAGGTTATTACCGGTTATTATATTTTAGTTTACGGACTGTACTTTATCATGCAGATTTGGTTGAAAAAATAATGATATATTCATAGTTATTTTTTCAATAATATATATGTACATTTAAATTTCATACGAAATATATAATTTTATTTTTACTCCACGCTTTGCTTAGAACTTATTTTTTGTAAGCGCTGAAATATAAAACATATAAATAACATATTTTTATGATTATTAAATGCGTATAATTTTCAGTTTATGTGTTTCGATTATTTATTGGTAATAATACATCCTAGGAGCTATTTTTATACTCTTCTCAGATATTAGATTATTTTTTCTAAACTTTTTCTAAATTAGAATTCATAGTGTACAATGTATCAGATGCATTTCGAGATTCATTTAATAGATATGCGTAAACAACCTAAAATTAGGGCGAGGCTACATTATTGTTAGTATTTTTTGATTACATGATGCCCTTTTGCGTCGATTTAATTGTCACAGTTGACGTACATTTTAGAAATGTAATCCTAGCATCAGTTGATTGTTTGTATGGCCAATGGCTTTGACGGTAAATTTAGACAGACGTATACTGTACGGCGTATTTTCACGCTGTACTATGAAAACAAATAAATATATATTTGTTTTAATGTTTTCATGTATGTTTGTTATTTCATTGTTAAGTATTTATCCAAAAGAAATAATCGTCATAGGATTAGTAACAAAACCTAGCCTTGGTTATTCAAAATGTAGCCTTCAAATAATTAATATACAAAGAATATGTGTCTTGCTTGTATAATAGTTTTTTTGGGTAAGTGGTTAGCGAAAAAGATATTGAAGTCGCGGTTTGGGCTGGCGCGTTCAGCGGACTCTTCAACTTTATTCAGAGATCGAAACAATTTCGAGATGAAATTAAAGGAACCATCGGAGCTCTATAAACACCTAAAAGTTACCAAACGACATCTCATCGGAAAATCTCATGATGATATAGTAACATCTCTCCCAAAAGATAGAAATGCATCAGAGCTCGAGTTACGTCAATTCCATAAACAATTCATGATAGGTGCTCGAACAAATATAGTAGGGTTAGGATCTAGAAGGAAAGTATGAATATAGATTTAATAAAATCCTTTATTCGGTAAGATGAAAACCATAAGTATCGTGCACGCGATGAGCGCGCGCTATAGAAATGCAGGATGAGTGGGTGACCGTAGGTGACTTTTATATTCCATTAGCTTTGAGGTGGAGCACTCTATTTCATGATAGGCCTCCAGCGTTACTTAAATTCTATATAATTGAATTCCAAATGACTCTCCCAGATCACAGTAATTTATTAAGATGGGGTCAAGCCACGGAAAAGACTTGCTATATCTGTGGGGAGGCAGTAGGAATGGCTAAATACTTGTTGGTAGGGTGTAGGCTCCTACTGAAAAAAGGTAAATACTCGCGGCGCCATGTTAAAGTATTGGAAATCATACGTGAAGCGGTTAGTCTTTCAGTAGCTAGAGGGCAAAAAGGGTATAACAACCACCAAAAGATGCATAGTGGTTCATTAAAGAAGGCTCGTCTAAAAAAAACAAAACAAAAGCCTGACCTTGGAGGCGGCTCGCGATTGGACTTAGAGACTGCAATACCGGACGATTTTTGAATACCGGTATTTCGGTATTGTGTCGACGCAAAACCGGGATACCGGTATTGATACCGGAATTATGAAAAAAAATCAAAATTTGTTAATATAAGTCTAATATTATATTATTATATGAGTAATAAACATACAAATTTAACCTTCACTAGAATTAAATAAATTCACATACAAACATAAAAAAAGTATACTTTAATTGGGGACAGTTTCAATCGTTGAAGTAGTTTTCGCGTGAAGTGTGTAAAAATAGGCAGAAAATGAAGGCTTTTGTTTTAATCTAGAGATATATTTATTTTTGAATGTTTTAAGTACGCAAATATGTTTGATATTAATTTCCATACGTATTGACTGAGATTTTATTACTTTATTTCGAGAAATAATGTAGTTACATGGAAAAGAAATCACTTAAGTTATAAGTGTCAACAAAATATTATTTTGTAGGTATTTGTGTAAAAATCTTATGTATCTTAATTTAAATTCAAATTTGGAGCAGAGGAGGACAAAAATATTTTTTTTACTATTAAAAAATCTGGTAAGTTTTAATCGAAATGAACCATGTTATAGTGTATAATATTAAAAAATAAATTGTGCTTATACTTTATATACTATTGAAGGTATACATATGGGGAAAGTAAAAAGTGCGTCGCAATTATACCCTGGAGAACACTCAGACTTATCCAGTGGCACCAGAGTGGGGGACAGGATATTTGACAAGGCACACAATAGCTGACGCTTGTGTATCTACAAAGTAACGTAAAATAGCAAAACAAAAATTAAGAACCCTTCTTTTAAAAACCCTTATTATATATACAAAAGAATATATTGTGGAATTTTTCTTGCATTCTCAACTTTAGTTATAGTCGACGATGACGCTTTATAAATATGTCTTCTTTTTCTTCAAAATAAAACTGTAATCAATTAGACAATTATGTCTTATTGATTACAGTTTTGTTTTGAAGGTTAAATGGAATATAAAAAATAGGTTAAATAGAAGGGTTTTTGGGTTTAGGTGTTACATAACATTACAGAATCCTTACAGCAGTGCCTTTAATAAATGCAAATTTGCAATATCTTTTACGAATATATGGAAAATGGAATGAATGAATGTAATAAAATGTAACGTACTTCTGTTGTTACATTAACATAGCAGAGAAATAACTTTTTAAGTATCTATTTTTAAAATTCTCATATACATATACATAATTCTTTGAACATGTACTATTCCTGTACTGATTTACTTACTATCTGCCCGCGACTCTCCCGCTCAAATAACAAATATTTTCTGCAGGTACCATATTCACAGATAACTGTTTTTTATTTGTAATTAATGAATTAAAATTAAAAGTAAAACTAAACAGTTTCATGTTCACATTCAACAATAAATCTACGTACTACAAAAATAAACAAACTGCTAACCAATCTTTCATATACTATTGCAATCCCTCAAAGGTTGATTTACGAGTACATAAAATCTCGTCCTAACCACTACATTCCAAATGAATTTCAACAGAAAATGTAAGAATCTTTATTCTTGTTTATGAAATTTCAAGATTAGTATTTACATTTTACACAAAATAGACATTTACTCGTGTTAAAAGTCATTTTTTTCTCCCATGAACTGGGCACCATACCTTAAAAGCAATTTTGTGCTATTTTTGGATCAACTTAAAATTCAAGCTGAATCGCTTGCAATACCAAATTTAAATGTCCTGAAAAATTAACAGAACAAAATTAAATTTGTTTAGGCGCAACGGATTCCACTCTAATTGATGTTACATTAACATAGCAGAGATGTGTATTTTATGTATATATTTTTTATTTAAAGTCAGATAAACATTGATATTTTTTTTAGTACATTATTGCCAATAAGCTATTCCTACACGACAGGACTGAATAATGTTTTTTTTTGTATGTGTGCGTTTATATTCAAAATTGAACCCGATAGGAGGTTCTGTTATTAGATTCTAGATGTTGTTTAAAGAGTTTTTTTATTTTACTGATACTCCATTTATTGTAAGTCGTCACCAAATGGTGACTACATGACGACAAAAAATAGTAATATTATAAATGTATTAATTTATAGTTTACCAATTTTTCCTAAACGTCTACAATTAAATTATAGAGGGATATGCACTACAGGAAATGGAAATGGAAAAAGCCCAAGCTACCATCAGGTAACATAATGACTGGAAATTGCTAAGGGTCATTGCACTGAAACTTCAGTCGGAAGCATGGCTGGATACCGTCGATATTACTGAAAATCATTAAAACTATTTTGCATTCTTAATAATTATTTGACGTTGATATATGACTGACTTTTATATTACGTTAATATAAAATTATGTTTCTTAACTTCTTAAGTATATGTATTTTTAATTTACGTCGATCAACTTTTCAATGTAGATTATTAAATTGTACATTTTAAATAATAATAGTGTAGAAATTATTCTAGCATTTATAATTAGTTTCTTTTTTGTATCTATTTCCACGAAATACTGCTTATATTTTCAATATCAGCCATACTTTATAATCAAAAATAGAATGGCATTCAGTGAATCATAAATCCCGCCAACAGCCATCAAAGAGAATGATTAATTGAACCCAACGTGTGCTGTTCGTCTATGATTCTTATTCTATATGTGTAATTAACATTCATTCATTCACAATAATTTAGTTTTTACATTTATTTTATACAATAAAGCACTCATCTGACTTTGTATGGCATTGGTTGTTCATATGATAGGATAGTTTCTGACTTACAGGACAATTATCATCAGCCTCAATTCATTCAAATCATTCGTAAATTGTTCACCGTTGCGCCATATTTAAATCTATTAATTCGTTCATCCATTGCATAATAGTTATTAGAATGTTAATTAGAACCACCTCTTATAATATATTTATTGCTTTCAGAAAGACGGACGGGACTTGATTACTAATGATTATTTAATTTAAATGTAATATATTGAAGTAATGAAAGTAGATAAATTACTATAAAACATTGTCTATAATAAACTGAACTGGCGTCTGTCCGTCTGGGTGAGATAACTCAAGAACCGCACTCGTGTCGAAGTGTTGATTAATGCATTTGATATGAGTATGTATGAATGTATTGATTTGAAATTGATTAAGAGATTTATCTTTCTCTCTCGATCTCTCTCTTGCTCTCCCTTTAAATTGGAGTTACACGAGTTACTAACGAGCTAAAACGAGGTATATAGTATATATGACAGGGATCGTACGGGGTCCTTAGCTGAGCACTTGACCTTAATTTTAGAACCCTTTATTGAAGGTTCAGATATTTGGGTATAATATATTTTTGATATCGATTTTCTATACCTATAATTACACGCTTTTGTAAAACAATCTATTATATAGCACATACAATCTATCTCTCATCTGTCTTATTATACTAATAAGTTTGTGCGAAGAAGAAAATTGTATTTGCCTCTCTACTCCATATAAATTGATGAATTATTTGTTTAATGAAAATAATAATAATAAATGTATTTTTCGTTAAGATAAAAAAAATATACTTTTGGTAAAGCGAAATAGAAAAAGATTGCTGTCAAATAAAATGGTACAATAGTAATTGAATGTTGTTGCTACAGGCATTCAAAATTCATTCTTACATTTTATGCTTTTTTAATTTGGCAATTTAAATTACATTTAGACAAAGGAAGCAATATTGGTTGAATATGTTAATTTTAAGATAGTATATTTTTCCATTCCGTCGTAACCTTAGTTTTAATAATAATTTAGTGAAGACGTAATTAGAAACTAAGAACTAATCACTTTAGTTTTAACTTTTGTCGGAGCTAACTAATTAATAAAGTACTAAAGTTCTTTAAATAGGGCAAAACACCCCAGGCAAAAGTAGCCCTGTCTGCAGTGTGTGTACGAGGGAGATGGCTTGTTAGAGAGAGAGGAAATTACTGAAATCGATGTTAGCACTCTATCTCTTTCTATACCAGTACACTTGCACTCAATGCACTGAGCTATCAATGTATTTTATCCAAACTAATTTGCATTCATGCCGTCAATTATTGAGGAAGTGCGTTAGTCATTATTTGTCATAGAAGTGTCGGTTTGATAATGTTTCATTTAATTGAAAAAGTATTTTTGACCTTTGTCCTAGAGATATTAGTAAATAATAATATTTTAATTTAGTCTATTACGTAGAGTCGAGAATATGCTATTGTAGTACCAATTCTATATATGGATCGAATTATAAATGGGTATTTAGATTATTATATTTATTAAAATATTTCATTTTTTTAAATATATGAGATAGGACATAATCTATCGATTCAGGTTCTATAATTTACTTAAAATTAAGTAGAAGCCTAAATACTAACTATGATAGGTATGGTTTTATAGAATTTTCGCTTCTTGAATTCTTTCTTTCTTTTGTGTTTCTATATATCCATTCTATTCCATTCCATCCATCCATATTCCACCTAATCTAAATTATATTTAAGAATATTTTTAAGATTTTAAAATCCGATGATCAATGTGTTGTTCCAATATTTAAAAGTATATTTAATGTGTAGAGTTCAAACTTATCAGTATAACATTACTAAAAAAATAAGTATTATTGCTTCGTTGTAAATGTAGAGCACATATAGAGTTATAATTTTTATATTAAACTTGTAATCCAATAATATAAATTAATATATGACGTGTTAAAAAAAAATCTTTAAGGGTTATACGTATTGTATTATGATATTTATATAAGTATACAACAGATATTCAGAGAGTGGATATTATATATACATAGGGATGACATAATATTATCATTTAATTATTTATATATATAATTTTAATGTATTTTAGTTTCTGATAATCGAATATTTGTATCTAATAAAGTATCTGCTTTCATCAGTTCGTTACAGTCGTGTGAAAGTATTGGAAGAAATTTACATTACGTCACTTAGAATCGACAATCGATTTGCTGTGTCTCGGCTTCACAAACATTAAACAGCTGTGTAGCTTCGGGCGTACTCGTCTCTGTTCGTCTGAGCACAGAGTTCGTTGTCTTGCCAGTTGCCAGTACTCAGTTGTGCCCAGCACAGCTCACTGCTCAGTAGTATATAAACTCTTGACAACCGTGGACGCGTTACCGTCTTTAATAGTATTAGGGCTTCCAGTGTTTTGTAATTTAAGTGACGTGAGTGTGTGCTCTTGGATTAATACCAGTAAGGTAAAAATAATTAATGTTATTATTTTTATAAACGAATTATGATTTCGTTGATAGATTCCATTGTATGTGAATATTTGTATAAACAAATGATTAATTTCGTACCATTACGCATGTTGTTGAATCAGTATTGTGTTTATAATAGAGTATCAGTGAAATTATTTTAAAAAAAATAACCGCATTTTAATACTGCAGTATTAATCTTTGTTTAAATATTAACAGCGAGAGACTGGGATAGCATCATACGGGCTAACCTATATAATGATCGTTGATTGCTTTTATTATAAAATAATGAATGATTCATTATAATATTTTTTGAATATATTGCCAAAAGCATGGTGCGGGAGTTAGTTGTATTGTTTTGCTGTTCTTTCATGCAAAAAATCATCTTACCATTGTCGTAAACAGGTTTGTGGCCTGCAGTTTCTTTTGTGTCTATCATTCTAAGATTTAAGTAGTTCTTTTTGTTGCTGTATCTTTACATTAGTTCACCGTCTGATTAAAGGAGGGTTGATTATCAAAACCGTACATGTTTCGCTCGTTTTTATCATAACTTTTTTCAATTTTGCTCATATAAGTTTTTTAAAATAATTGAAAAAAAAAAATCGGTTTAATTCGTACTAAATTCTAACAAAATATTTATTTTTTAGATATATATTAATTTATTAAAAACAAATCGCATATTTTAGGAATCAATTTAGTATCAGGTTTAATAATAACTTACCTATATATATGTGTCATTTTAAGTTATACATCTTATAATTTATTGAGTTTCAAATTATCAAAATTTTATAAAGTTTCTTTTTTCTATATTCTGAGCAATAACAATTTTATTGACTTGTAAAAAAAATATTAACTTAAAAACCATTACAATAATGTTCTCACGAGTTATACATAGCTATTTAAATTTTATTTAAATAAAACTATTTTACATTTTTTTTGACATTAACATTTTCTTTTAACCCAACGTTTCAAATACTTTGCGGCAATCTTGTTTTCGGTAAGACGAGGTGTAGGTGTACAGACGCCTGTGAAACTTTTATTTGAAGTTTTAAAAATTATCCGTAAATATTTTTACATACTTACGGGTTTTTCAGAAAAGATACAGGTCACGACTCTATGTCGTGTAGAAATTTCGTAGAAGAATGATGCGTAATATTTTAAAATAAAGTGCAGATTTATATTTAAAACTCCTTAGCCTTGCTTTTTCCGTTCTGACAATAATTTATAATATATAACAAAGGTATTTTGAAAGCAATATCGACTACAAGGTGTCAATTGTGTTTTTTAGTTACTATATAGCGAATGACCCAGTAGGTACTCTTCACCCAATTTTCTCAATTACTCGATTTTCACGCTTTATTTATTAAGGTTATACAGCAGACGCCTTCTGTGGAGATCGTCTCTTTTTATAAGAGATAATAACTAAACCAATCCAACAATATACAAGTCCAATTATATAACAACGATTTGAGACTCCTATCAATACCTATTTGGGCCGTGGCTAAAATGTAGAGTCATTTACATATATTGGTAAGGAATATATATTTTTGAAATTTAGAGTCTGTTTAATTTTAACAGTAAATGTAATAAAGTAAATACACATGCTATGCATTTCTATTCTTGTACTTTCTTTCTATTCTCATAGCCTATGAAACTTTGTTATTAAGTTAAGTCATCAAACGCCCGACTCTATGGGTCTCTATCAACTCTGTGCGTACGTTCAACTCTATAAAGCAGTTATCGATAGTATGGACAGAGGTGTAATATCATGAACTGCTAATACAATTATATCGTGTGTTGCTGACCCATTTTTAATATTGAAATATTAATAGATATGTCCAGTCTGCGGTGAAAAATCTGAGTTAAAATTGAACATTTCTATTTTTATAATCGTTAATAAACTAAAAATACTATATATAAACTATATTACAGCGACATATAATAAAGCTTGTGATAATTTAATAAATAAAAAAAATAATGCAATAAATAATTAATAAAAATGTAATAAAATAGCTTGTGATATTTTAATGCAAACCGTAATTATATTCTTATTACATTTTAATGGATTCCGTATTATAGAGAAAAACCTAGTGTTTGTGACAAAGAATGACATATATGTGACTTAATGACATGGACGGACTGGTTGTTGCTCACTGTTGTTGAGGTTGATTAATTTCTTTGTATATGTTTTTTTATGAACACTAAACACTGAGTGCGTCCGTGGCCTTAAACTTAAACCGGTTATAAAGGTTGTATTCGTATTTGATATTTTTTTTGTATTTTACATGTTTCGTTTTGTCCATTTCATTTATCTTTGTAATATTCCACAAAGAGCTATCTATCTTTTCCAATCGAATTCCACAATATAAGAAAAAAAAATTATTTACTCAATTAAATTTATAAACAATTTATAACGATTTGTTTTTTTTGGAAAAATAATAATATAAATCTTAACCGCATACGAAAACATGGTATAAATATTCCTAATAGACTAAATACGACCTTGTTTTAAATTGTGAAATGTGTGTAGGAATACGTTTCGAAACATCGAGTCGAGATAATATTATATCACAGTCCGAATAGAATATTAAAAAAAAAAGTTTTTCTGCGCCATTGTAATATTAAATGTCAACCGTGTTAAATATTTCATTTGCTAACTGACTTAGTATCTCAACGAAGTACGATATGACAAGTATAACTATATATTAGTAAAAATGTATTATAGGTTTAGATTTATTAAGACGATGATATAAAGCCGGATGTCTAGCATATACACTGTTCCAAGAATAATGATCACGAGTTGATTGACACTGCCGAAATAACACAAACTCTACATGCCATAGAGTATAGAGAACTGGAGCAAACAGTATAAATATCCTCTTAAATATACCATTTCTATTTATTATTTGTAAATATTGCTATTAGAAATATAATGCATATTTTTATTATAATTTAAGTCTAAAAAATAATGGGTTTTGTTTAGTTTTTAATTTTAAATTACGTCATACAATTTTGAATGTGATTTTCATATGTTTTTCTGTGAAATGCCGCAAAACTTAAAAGATACCTTTATTATTAAAACCAAAAAAATCAATGCTAATTATTTTAGATTTAACGTCTATTTTAATATCTAAATCAGTTTTACACAAAATCTTCATATGTTACATTATAATTATCATAATAACAACATCTGTATGTAAATAACATAATTAATAATTGTAGTTAATTTGTCTTTTCTGATAATATCTAAATTATATAAAATCTGCTGACAGTTTCCTTTGTGATTATTCCACTAAGCCCATAACAGTAATGAGATAGAGCTTTTTTTCACACATAAAAAAGATATATGACGGAAATAAACGTATTTTAAATTAAATTAATCCTATCATAAATGAATGCACATTTAATAAATTGAGTTATGTCAGATGATCTTCAAACAGATTTTAAAAGTGTAAAGAATAACGTTTTTATTCGTTCATTTGTTCCACTCTGGCGGAATTCGGAATAAATAAAAAATATGTACATGCTATTAAATTATTCAAAAACATCGTTGTGGTGCTTATGTTAAAAATATTAAGTACTTCTTGTAATATGAATTGTATATAAATTGTTATATATGAAATTATACGGTATATTAAAATGTATGTAGTCATTTATGTATTTAATTTTTAAAGTAAAGTAATATTTACCAATTTACAATATAAAGACCTTTTGTTTTAATATTTGACGCAGAAGAGTCAACATTTATTTACAAGAGTTATTTTAGTGTCAAAAAATGTTAGTCTATTTAATGGGAAATTGGTGTTAGTTTTTTAATAAGCACTTATTAAACAAAAGTTTAAAGTTCTAAGGCCTTGCTAAAGTTATTAGAGTGCAACTCGTCTACGGATAGGCTAGACCTGGTATACCAGCCACCGACCCTTGCTCTCTCTACCACGACAAAAGCTTTTGGTCTTTACATTCAAAGGAGGGCAAATGAGCCTGAGGGTCATCTGAGAGCAAGTAATCACCGCCGTCTTCGGTGTCTTGACATATTTGAGGATACACAAGAGAGTAACCAGCTTTTGATCAAATAATCTGTAAACACAACCCTAGGAAGATTATTCCACATCTTGGTGGTTCGTATTGAAAGTTCCTTGAAAACCGTATTGATTGTCACTATTATGGATACTTTTTGTGCGATCAGTGAGCCAGAAATCCAATTAACACCCCTCTGCCTTACTAGTCCCTTTCATCTCCTCTCAATCTTTCAGAGTGGCAAGGCATCTATGGTTGCAAATATCTATAGGCAATCACTTACCACGGGACAGACCGTCTTCTCATTTAAAATCACGTTCTTTAAATGAAAATAAATTTAATAAAGAGTAAAATCAATATATTTGCTACAGTTATATCATACGTACTTCTGTGACCACAAGACAATATAATATAACCACGGTAGTTTACTAGATATACTGAAATCCTGTGGTCTTAGTTCTCTACGTATTCAATAGAACATTCACCCGTTGTACAGTCAACAGCACACGAGTCATTGAAGAAATATATGTTTTTATTAAATATGCAGGATAAATATTGCTATATTTGTATCGAGGAAGCGGAAGACTTTTGTCGCTTACGTTATTTTCAATAATTTTAATCGTTTAACGAAATGCTGTGTGAAAATAATTTATTTTATTTAATGTGTGCCGAGTTATCTTAAAAACATTATTTGTTGCTTCCGTAGCTGTCAAATACTGCGGTTAATTACCTTATATTTCCTTATATACATATTTTATTTTTAAATCATCTTTCATAAAAGTATTAAAAATATATTAAATTATAATAAATAAATAAATAATTTTACAGGAATCTGATTATATTACCATAATAAAATAAGTTTTAACCTTATTATTACCTTCAGATTTATGTAATAGTATAGATTAAACTATTACATAAATCTGAAGGTACCGTCTGTATTTCTTTCTTAAATTTGGTGGGGTATATTGGTTTTATAATTTACTAACCCTCAATTTTGTGTCTTCATCTGTCTGAATAATACATGAATATTTGGTTGCCTAAATGTTATACTGTATTTATATATAAGATATTATATATCTTTATAAGATATCTTTCGTATGTTAGAATTAGCAAAAATCTAAGAGCAGCCAATGGATTCAATTAAAATTATACAATTTTGCTTTACTACACAAGAATGTCTTATTTCGATATATCTGTTTCTAAACATAATACACAACATGTAAAAACTAGCTATTTAAATCATCAAGGCCACCATATAAATATAACAAAGAAATTGTGGCTGTATGCTGAAATAAATAAAAAGAAATGCGACGACTATTCTACTGGCACAAGTGAGTAAAAAGTATTATAAGTAAGTTCACTTGCCGTAGAACGTGTCCAAGAGGCAAGTCTTAGCTTCAAGGTTAAAAATTTTGGTTATTTCTGGATATGTTTGTTTTAATAAAAAAGTCTCGCGTAAATATCGTTAGGTGAATATTTTGTTTTTATTATATTCCAATAATTACATTAAGATATTTGAAAATTATTGATCCATGATTTTTTTCTAATCCATTACGGCTATCCCACTGGTACCATGTTGTTCCACGTTGGAACAATTGTAACTATCCCACTAGTCACATGAAAATTGATTCAGCATGTAGTCTTTTTGCCAATATTTGCTAGATTATTACTTTAAAAAAAAAAACTAACAAAATTATGCAATTTGAAACCAATTTGACATATATTATTGTCCTCACTCTAAACTAGTTTCATGAGCGAACTCGATATAGTACGGCCACAAATATTTCACTGAGCAGTAAAGACCGCTTCATCATTTTTGTTTTAAATAGCATTTCATCTTGTTACGAAATTGAAGGGCTGTAATTTTCTCTCTAATGTCAGCGCTCTTCAAGCTCGGGATTTTACAAAATATAAATAATGTTGGAATTTATTCTTAGACTAATATGTGTATTTGAAATGTATTTTTGTTTGGTATTGTTGTTCTAAAAAATGTATTTAAGCACTAAACTGCTATCACAGTTTAGGTGACTGCTTAACCATACATTCTAGTGAAATTTGTTCTAACAACAGGTATCGATCCATACGCATCTTACGTCACCATCTTTTTGACCTCGGTGCTTTTATACTTATAGCATTTGTTCGCTTACAAAGTCCAAAATATAACTTATCATGCCCACAAACGACGTATTACTGTAATATTTTATTAAGGTTGGGTTTGGCTTTCGCCCTTCTGTCAATGTACATACGAATCAAGTTCACGTAAATTTTTTTTATGTTTTCGTAATATCTTGTTTTTCTATGAATCTCTTATAGCGATATTAAATCACTGTCAGCCGTCGAAATAGGATTTTAGTCGGATCAGGAATATCACACCACTTAAAAAATATTATCAAGAGAGACGTTCCCTCCAGGGATAATATTTCTGAACATATATATATATATATATATATATATATGTTACATCACTAGGGAGTCTACTAAAAGCATTTTCTCTGATGCCATCGAAAATTTTCTCCGATGCCAAAACATGGCATGCATTCATGGCATGGATTAAATCAAACTAAATATCTATAAAACAGTGGAAAAATATTACAAACTTTAAATTAGTAAGTCTTCTATCGCACAATCTTCACTCTAATCGTGTATGAAGGGGAATATTAAACTTAACCTTTAACACAGAACATGTCACGTTCAGTGTCTTAAATCTTATTTGAAGAAGCCTTTGCCGTTAAGCAGAGTTACTCTTCGTATATAAATGATTCTTTATAAATGACATAAATTTATATACTGTTCTGCATAGATTTGAAATAATATGTATTGGATATTGAAATAAAGGTTTGAAGTTTTAAGACAAAATGATTAAGTATCTATAACCGCACATGTTACTTCAAATGCTCAAATAAAGTATCGTGCGACATCTACTGTCTCATTTAACGAAACTATATTTTATTTATGCTTATAAACACTGTAATGCATCTAAATGAAAACATAGTAACTCTGCAATATTACTTCCTATTGACCAATAGTTTTATGGCATCCTAAAACCTATAATTATATCGATATCTTGCAACATCACTATTTTAGAGAACGTTGAAATACACCCATATTAACATTTCAAAGGTTATTTTAAACACGCGGTCGAAAGATGTTTCGGTGAAATGACTGTGAGAGTTACAGATTGAATCTATTTAATGAAGTTCTGTTATAAGGTAAAAACGTATTTTAACTCGTAAGTAGTTTTATATTAGTTTTTATATTACGATTGAACAACTTACTTCTTAAAAATATATTATAAAAAATGTATTTATTTTTGCAGTTGTGATAAGTCTAACAAATTAATTTTATATTTATAACTGTTTTTTTAGTATTTATTATGTTATTGTAAATATCGTCTTCGATCGCAAGCAACTTCATAAATATCTAGATCTAAAAATTATAGAAAATAAATAAATGTAAGAGGACGTAATTAAGAACTAACAATAAAATTGCATATTTTATTATTAGTAAGAGGGTTTTAATTAAACAAAAAATGTGGCGTAGCGATCCGTTTCGAACATTGTTAAATTTAATAATGTTAACAATAGGACGCATGTTAAAAAAATCGTAATTTTAAATGGCGATAAGTGATTATAAATAAACCTGATTTATTATTATAAATCATTATTATTCATATATATATATAGGTTGATTAAATTTTTCGTTACTTTGTCGGTGCATACGTCTTAGATAAATTGGATTTACAACTTGGGATATCCTGGTTCCCAAACAATTATTTTCAACAAAGGACTCATTAATGCTAAGCTACCTATTAAATAAAGTACTAAGTCTGTGGTAATTTAATGTATGTTAAATTTTAATGTAATTTAATGTGTTTATTCTTCAAATTCTTTAAGTATTCCATAATTAATAACACATATTGTTTTATTTTTTCCTATAATTTATACATATATATTAATCTATTCTGTTGGTAAATACACATTTTTGATATTCCGTGTTCAATATTTCTTTTACGACTTACTGTCCCAAATTTTACTGTTTTTTTATTTTTGTCTGTTTTTATGTCCTTGTATAAATTTAAAAAAGAATGATCGATCTTGATGCAAATTATAATGTAATAAATTATTATACACTAAATATAATATTAGTAAACCTTATAAAATATTCCGCCAGAGGAGCTGCTGGCGATAGTTATTCTAGATCTATTATTACTGCTATATCATGTTAATGAAAAATCATATTTTCATTTAAAAAAATTATATTCAAATGTCGACACGTACGTTGAGATTGGTCCTTCGTTAAAACGTTTAAGCCGACCTTCCTACTGTATTGTGTCGTTTGTCTATCTTCCTATTTGGAACGCGGCATTGGCATTTGTAATCACTTTGAATGTCAATAACATGCTTTGTGTCAACGACTGTCAATTGAGTTTTATTTTGTTTTCTATTTGATCTGATATGATCTATATTTACTGTCTGATATTGTAATGGAATTAATTATTATTTTTTAAAGACGTGTGTATTAAATTGGTCAGTTATTCATAATTTAATTTTAAAACGCCTAGAGCGGAGCTCAAATTTATACAATTTGTTCTGTCAACATATTTGTGGTTACAATGGAATATCATACATCTATATTTGTTGTTCCCACCATATCACATATACATTCGAATATGCTAGACGAAGTTAAGCTTCATATAAATTAAACATATTTTATGGGCAAGAATGATTCATTAGAGCTGTGGAATTATTAATTATTGCTGCATGCAAAGGCGCGAAATATATTAATATAACATTTAGTAAATATATTAAAATAATTCTAAAAAGAAAAAGGTTTTTTTTCAAATCTTTTTGGTAGTATTGACATAATAAAATTTGCATGTTCAGTAAGAAAGCGGTCTTTTAATAGCCATGAAATAAACTGGAGTCGAAACAAAGCGCGATACGTGCCCTTTATCGATCCACATTTACAGCTCCACGTTATATTTTCAACATTTTTATGAAGAAATAAAGTTTATTTTACATTACAATGATTCGTCACACAATTATGAAAACTAAAATTGAACAACTGGTTAAGCTTAAATGAACATTGTTATTCTGAATTCCGCTGTTGTTTAAAAGTTTGGATATTATCTGATATTTAATACATTTTGGGACTGAAAAGTTAGATATAAATGTCACTCCTTGTACCCTCCCTATCTTTGCTTAGGTGAGTAAATAATCTCACTTAATTTCTACTCGACGAGTTTTTAACATTGTTAAAATTCGAATGTGGTAAAAGTGCTTTTCACACAATTCTCACTAGTGATTCCTGGTCTTCGTAACAATCTTAACTGAGCAGTCCTGGCCATCACGTAGCAATTTCTGTAGAGATCAGTCTTTTCTCCTCCCTGTCATTATATACTCGTGAAAAGGACTCATCTGGCTTAATTTCATCGGTTCATCGCATGGGTGGCTTTTTTCGCTTTCGGACGTCCTCTACTTTGCACGGCAAGATGTTCTAGAGAGTCATCATTACGCTAAAAAAGTATAAGAATGTGGGAAAAACTACGTACGTAGTTTTAGATAGCTTCGAGATGATTTTGGACAAATTATTGTTGAGTTGATCTACAATCGTGATCTAACTTTTGCTACGGTTATAAGTTAATCTGGACTTCAGGTTTACACCCGCTATCTTAAGTAGTAACTTGTTGATGTAAATAAGCACTGCTCGATAACAAGGTCTTTTTATCAGAATAGTAAATTTGTTATCTCGCAGCTACTAACAGCTACACCATTTTTCAAGAGTAACGTGAATTATGAGTGAGCTATAAGCATTGAACAGAAGCGGTGATATCATGAATTTTATGACGGACGTCTGCATTTAGAATGAAAGTGTCGAGGCTTACTCATGTCCAGCAGAACATTCGACATCTTAGGTCATTTTATACAGTCAAACGTCTTTAAGAAATCAACAAAGCAGATGCAAACCAGCTTGTTAAGCTCATTTGCCTTCTCCATGATCTGTTGAACAATAAATGTTTACTCATGTCCTTACGAAACTGGCTTGTTCTTGAGATATTTTCTTGGTCAGAAAAGTCTTCCTATCGCCTATTGTATTGGATGTGTAGCTAAATTTTGCTTGCCTGTTGTTGAAGTTATATTAGGTGGTAGCTGCTAAACTATTTGGTTCGATATTAATGCACGTCTCCGTTCATCAACTTCCAGCTTTGTATAACTCATCGGGCAATTTATTCCATAAGTCAAGCAATGGAATTTATGCTCGGTTTTTATCTTCTAACCTACCATTGAAATCGTCAAACTAATCTTGAGATTTTATACCTGCAATAAACTAGTTTTACTTTTCCTTAGTTAATTACTCAAGTCAAGGACTAAATTGATACCCAAATTGGAGGAACAAAAATATATGAACCACCATTTTGACATAGTGGTCATTGCATTATATTAAAACGACACTGAATCTACATTGTCATCGTCATCGAAACTAAAAGTGTTTTCAATATTTCAGTTCAATGGAAAGTGGGTAAAACTTAACTCTCAAGATTTGACCTAAACCAACTTACATGGCAAGTTACAAAATATTATAATTTTGTCAAAAAACAAGATTACGCTGTTAACCTTATATTCGTTAATAAGACTTGATACTTTATACAAAACTAATCTATAAATGTACATCTGTAACATATACCTCATTTTATATTTCTGTTAGTACCAGATTTGAAAGCATGTCTTTTCAACTCGAAATCATATCTCCTTATCTCTCTAATAGATTAATTACTATAGATTGCAATTTTGTAACGTTTTTATCAGGATTATTACGAGAGAGTTGGGCATTGGACTACGAACGACGTGATATAGACCTCGTACAGTCAAAAACATATTACGTCAATTAGACTCAATATATAGTTGTATTTCTTTTAATGTAATAACATTTAAAATTATGCAAAACAACTTATTTAAAAACTATAAAGTTGAGGGTAAAATGTCGGCTGATATAATAATGGTTTGAAGAAATATTTATTTCATTAACTTCATTTACCCTTCTTTGTTTAAACTTATATAAAGCACAAATATATTACACGGGCTTAAATCCAACATCGACCAAACCTAGTTGAACGATCAGACGTTCAAACAATCTGGGGCAAGTTAATCAAGATAATGTTGTATGAATGAAATATATGCAAAATTACGTATACTGTTTAATAATGTCCAAAAGGATCATAAAATCGTTTTTAAGTACTAAAATTATTGTCATTACTTGTTGTGTAGACTGTACAGAGTCTAATCGTTCGACTTCTGATAGATAAATGGTGACGACATTTGTAATTCATTTATAATCTTATTCATTAAACAGTCTTGAAGCATCTCTTGTGGTTTATGGTTTTATTATATATATATTCAGTGTTTTCATATTTACTGATAATTCTTCAATATATTTCTAAATTATATGCTATTATCACAGTTTTCACCGTCAAGTGTTGAAGGTAAAATATTTTTATCGTTTAATATGTAGGGTTACCATATATCCTAGACTGAAACATAATGTACGTTATAATACAGTGCAGAGATTTTGCAAGTAAACTTGAAAGAGGGTTTTGTTTAAATTTACAAGTTATATGTACATTTTATTCAATATTATAAAACCCTTGATAAAAATATTCTTTGCTGATATATAATATATTATATAACGTTCATCTTGGAAATCGATGCATGCAAATGTATTTATTTATATTCATAATACATTATTTAAAAGAACGCTTTACATAGTTTATATTTTTTTCATATAGAGCTTAAATGGGTGAGCTTTTCGCTAACATATGTAGTTCTTTATCACGTGTATGTGTTCATTATATTTTGGAAGGCAAATTATAGCAAAATATATATTTATCTCTTAGATCGTTTCTAGAATACGTAAATCTCGCTAATTTATAAGAAACAGTTACCATTTAGTAATAATAAAATCAGTTTGAATCCTGGTCTTGATGGCTAAATTATAAGTTGTTAAAAATGTAAATCTTAATCGCGGTCATAATCCTTATAATGTATTATCAAAATCAAATTCGTAGCACCGATAAATAAAACATGGATATAATTTATCACTAGGCTATTTTGTTGATCAGATTCATTGTAAACCCAATTCGGCGTCCGGTAGAGGCGATGCTGGCAAATATAAGCGGGACGCTGGTACAGGTATGGATTTATTTTCTTTTCGGGCTACATTATGTATATTATTTTATTTTAAGATTATTTTTCGGATATGTTAAATATTTCTTTAGTCTTTTTATAGCTTATCACTGTAAATTATCTATTTCGCACCACCAATTAGGTTATTGTCATAGGCCAGTAGAAACCACGAGTCTGTGGAATTAATGACCACTTGTATTCCATCAAAAATATATAATATTTTGATATTCAGCTCATAGTTTTTGATTTTCTTCTCTTATAAGCATCTTAGTAGTGAGTAATTTGATATTTATTGTGGACATTATAGATAATTTTACTTTATTATTAGATTATTGCCGTCTGTTATAATATGTGCTTTATAATTGTTTGTCTAACTAGGTAAGTATACACGCATGTACGTATAAGCTCCTAACTTAGCAGCACAGATATACAATATTTAGCAATCTTATTTATTTAATATATTTTCTTGTATTTCTTACCTGTAATATATATGTAATATAAAACATCCTAATTATAAGAATTTTATAAACTATTTTCTTATGTCCAAAATTCAGTATCTTTTTAAAGTATTTTAAATATCTAGTACAAAACCTAAAACCATTATCCAAATTAATAATAAAAACGATACCTATGAAATAAATACTTTAAGCTAAACATTGCAGCGGTCATTGTATCGAACGGTAAACCCACAATGATTCATGTTAATATTTGACAAAGACAAAGCACTTCGATTTCAATTAATTACAGGCGTACTTGAAATTTAAAACCATTTATTAAAAAACTCTAAGAAATAAGATTATCAGTTCTGTGGGGTCTTCATAATACAAAGACCAACATACAACTATTTTGGGTTAAGATGTTACTGAGTAATTTATTACAAGAATGTTATTATAATATTGCATGAATAGAATTGTTGTGTTCTATTTTAAATGAATAAAAGACAAAGATGTTATTTACACTATTTCGTTGAAATGAAGTATTACTTTATGTTTATTAACATTTTTATCTCTGTTACCAAACAAAGGGTGAATCTATTTTATCTTTCAAACAAGTATTATGAGTAGGTTAAAAAAGTATTTAACTTGTTTCTTTCATATTTATTGTGTTATGTATTTTCTTTAATGAAGCTAGGTCCTAGCTCATATTTTAGTACAATTACTGGGTGACAGGCTCAAACAAAAATATACACATTTAAATTTGCTAATACATTGGCTGATTCGTAAGTAAATTAATATGAATAATAGTATTTAAGTATTTGTAGGATATAAGATTTTAAAATATGAAGGTGGGTAGTTTTAATAATTATAATATTTGGCTGATTACTGAACTTACTTTAAAAAAAAATAAGACGACAATGCGACATTTTTGTGTCTTTTGAATTAATCTCTTAATTTGGATTAATTATTATCTTAAAAAAAGATATAATCGTTAGGTAAATCAAATTAAGTAGCAGGCAATTATAAAGAAATAACTATCAAATAGATAAAAATATTCAATTTATCCGCAGGTGTTTCACTATGAGTAATATTAATAATGCTGTTGACATTCAGATTTTTTTTAATCTAAAGACAATGAATGCATCGTAGTTATGAATTATTAATTCATCAGCATATATCAAGGGCTTATAATAACCAACTTTCTTCGCTATACATATGTAGGCAAAAACCAAATATGTTATGTTTTTATTTCTTGGACGTTCCACCAAAAGAACTACAAACAAACAAACTAACAGCTAAATAAAAATAATTTTATATATTTTAAGGATCTTCTTATCTTAGTCACCTTATTGTTTTATAAAATATATAGATTAAAAAAAACACTTTTTTGTTTATCTGGTTTAAATTCGAAACAAGTCGACTTTTTCTAAATTGTGTTTTGAAAAAGTCGTCAAATGGCAACTTTTTTTTAATAAATTCAATTTGTTCTCTTAAACATATAAAGAAATGTGTCACAGGTACAAAGATTGTTTTATCTAAAAGTTAATGTTCAAAATCATAGACCATACTAATATATTGAAGCTTAAGAGTTTGTTTTTTCAACGCACTGATCTCTGAAACTTCTGATTTGATGGGAAAAATGTTTTTGTGATTGGATAGACCCTTATTTATACACTCAGATTGGTGGTTAAAAGCAGCGTTTTAAAAAAAAAATAGAAAAATATGCAGAAAATACTATTTACTTCCCGGGTTTGATCAATTTATAGCTCTGAATTAACATTACGAACATATTTTGTACATCTTTCTGTAGTCTGTATAATACTAAAATGTAGTAACTACAAGTTATAAAAAAATACTTAAAAACTTATTTTTAAATTTTGTGTTAAAGATTTTTCATAACTCTCTGAATCTAGTAGAAAAGGATAATTAAACATATTTAAAAATAAGCTGTTGCTAGTTACATAAGTCAACAAAAAGTTAGACCGATATATAGTTTTTTTTTTAACATTATGTTGATTCTTTTCAAGCATTGATCACGTAAGCCCTCTGTTACAAACTATTTTGACGTCCAGATTTTGTCCCGTTTCTATTTTATTATATTTATAAATAACCGCACCCATGACACAACCGTGGTTTTATTACGATATTCGAGCTCCTATATTGAAAGTACAGCTAAGATGCGATCATTTTTGTAGCTAGTTTACGAATTGTCTTGACCGGCATAGTACTCTTATGAAGAAAGAGATGAAGGTGCTTTCATAATTATGCACGGTGAACGCTCTAGTGCAGCTCCCTCCTTTTCTCTCCATGTATTAAAGTCTCCTGCATATTTTTGCAAATGTCCATATATGCAGGTTATCCCATCCAATTTCAAAAAATCTAAAAATTACTTGGTACTAATTATAGAATACATTTTTTTAAGATAAAAGGATGTGGATCAAAGTAAAATAATATGCTTCGTTGACTCATCATCATCATTATCCGTTTTTTTTAATATTAAGATAATCTAATCAGGATAGGGTTTGACCACAATCGCAAATTAATAATTAACGTAATAAATGTTGCTTGTCCCAAAGCTAGGAACGATATTATACATTAAATTACAGCTATATTTCTTTTTCAAGATTTAATGAAATGCTTGAAATGTAATATAACAAGTAGCTTTTTACTTGTTATATCTACACAATACTACTGACTACTCTGGAACACTTCACAAATGAATAGGGATGTACAAAAGATGTGACGTCAGCAACACCCACACAAATGTTACGTCTGCTTGTTTCGAGCTTGAAAAGTTTTTAAACTACCGCCCATTCTTTTTTAAGACTTAGATTTTGAATAAAACTTCCTTTTATATTATAGTCTCTTTTGAATATTTCCTTATAATGTTTTTATTAAACGCATTTAGAATTAACTAGATCATTTCCCATCATTTTAAGTTTAAAGTAATATTACCTTTGGTTGGTTTTAGGGGTTTCATCAGGATGGTCTATCAGCGATGACAACCGGCAAGAAGATGGAGTCGAAAGGCACTCAGATACATTTGCCCTTGATGGGACGCGGCAGCCGAGGAGAGATCAGCGACAAAGTGATGTTCTCGCAAGTGAAGTCGCCACCAGAACAGCTGAATAATGGTCAACTATTAACGTGAGTGAAGTTTAGAATCTGTTTTTCTTAAAGCTACCAAAAAAAATCTGCTAACTTACAAACGATAAAATATTATGGGTCCTATTTTTGTTAAATTCAATTTTTCATGTTGTTTTTTTTGGTACCAGTTTTTTCTTTGTAACTTTTAACATATTCCCGTTCATTATACAACACTTGTCGGAGGTTTAATTTAAAATACAGTTACAAACGGTAATATTTTGCATTTGAACGTCACAAAAGTTGTTGATATTCAGAAAAGTGGTAATTTCTTACATGTTGGGGTCACGATTTCCGTCTTAAAGACGTCAGTTCATCAACATGAGCAAAATTGGAACCTGTGACCATCAGGATACCGATTCCGTTTCATGTCAACTGAGCTATCGTGACTCATTTAAATAAAATCAGCATTCAGTGACATGTAATCAATTAATCAGAATGAGAAGTAATGATAATTAAAAAACACAAATTTCTTATGAAGTTCTTAAGACTCATTTTTATTCACAATAATCAAATAACTTCTCAAAGTAAAACCTTGTATTACATTTTTGTATCATGTGGTTATATCATTAACGTCAAAATCATTAAAGACCAAATATATTGAATTATATTCGCGGTATTATCTATCATTTAAATTTTGGCAATGCCAATTGTTTTACAAATTATACAGATAAAAAAAGTGATAAAATTATATGTAGTGTAACGAAGGAGTTACACTAGAAATAATTTTATCACTAACGATGTTAGTTCAAGGTGAAATATATTATTTATAATTGATGTCTCTATAAAAACTAAAATAACATGCCAACGTGCTCAGACTGATCCATAAATAGAAACATGTGATCTATCAGACTCTCCTAGATATAAAGGCATCGAAATATAATTAATATTATAAACTGAAAGAAATATAATATTCATTATAATATATTTTGGTTTTCGATTAATTCTACAACTGACTAAACATACATGAAGAGTACTCGAACCTGCGACCTTTGGTAATCCGTCCCAACACTCTGCCAATTGAGATCCCGTGACCTCTATGTAGCCTTCTATATATAATAGTCGGGATTCTATCGGGATGGAGGATAGTCAGCTACTATATCCCTAGATCAACATGTTTTTTTCATTTAAAAAGCTTTTGAAGAAAATAATGATATATGTGTATTATATAAGAAGGTGTATGTTGCGTGTTCTGTCTTTTCAATAAATATAATGTTAAAAAAAAACTTCTTAAAATCGTAAAGGTATTCGAAGTACAAATCTTTCTAGGAAATTATATTGTTTTTTATGAAACTTTCATAAATTAGGCTGTATTTTGTTAATCACTAATCTTTTATTTGTAATTGGCTTTTAATAATCATATTTTGGTACAAAGTTTATTAAACAATTACATACAATCAATAAATATTACTTAAGAATAATTAAATAAATCAGGAAGAGCTTAACATTAATTTGAAATATTCAAATAAATATTAATTACTGGTGTTGGTTTTTTGGAAGACCAATAATAAATAAGTCTTACATTAAATAATTCTATTTATGTATTATATTATTTGTAAGTGAAGCAGAAATAATCCTAATTTCTATATGACAAAATCACAGTTATCTTGAAATCGCAAGCTCCTAATGACCAAGAATTTGAATATGCATTGAAGTTGTATTCCATTTAACGTTATCTGCTAGTTCAGGCCGGCCCAGATATACCTTAACGCTTTATGCTCGGGTCACCTAGTTGCAAGTGGAACGCTAAACAATTTTACCCCTAGGTACTACCCCAGCAAATAGTTTCAGGCAGTCTAGTAAGCCTGGTTGCATATTGTTATACGTTTACGTATATAAAAGGTGAAAATAAATAAACTTATCCTAAAAGAACTTTACTAGGATACAAATTATTTTGCTAGATTTTCAATTTATGACCGAACATTATTATTATATTTTATGGTGATTTATTGATTATTTATTTTACACCATTCGAAATATAAAAAGAGACAAAAGAATTAAACACCAAAAGAATGAAAGGGTCAAGTAGGTTTTATTTCTTTGAATCTTGATTACACTCCTCTGTTAAAAAAATAAAAAAACAGTTAACAGGAAACAGAACAGGACTCTTTATAAAATAAAAAGTTGCAATTATTTAAGTGGTCGAGATGTATCATTATTTGAATTTATTTAGTTGCTCAAATATGTAGTCAAATATGACCTTCATTTTAGATTATTTGACTTTCTTAAAACGTTAAACACTTTCCTTTGTTTCTAATAGATTGAGCAATACCTATACTTGAAATAACTATGGCTTATTATTGCTTCCGTGAATTAGATTTGAGTAAAAGTTGCGAGTTATAGTTACTTTATAGTAGAATTGAGAACGAGCATTTTCAGTACACACACTACACCATTAAAAAGTCAAATTAATATACTGCATTCTAATTTCTTAATAAATAATAAATATAAACCTGTATTTAAATCCCTTCCTGGATATCAAAATATCCGGTCTTGTTTCTTGTTTACATAATAAAATATGCAAAATTTCAGCTATGATGGTGGGTTCGTGAGCTTATTAAATATGTATATACTTCGGTATTACGGTTAATATAAATATTATAGCGGTTTCATTTAAATTAATAAGAAGTTTTATAAAAAAAGTTCTTATATTAGAATTTTGAGAAAAATATCACAAATAAATAAACTGTTATCAATTTTTAAAATTTTGGTAAGCAGTTTATCATAAACCATCAGAAACCTCGTTTTAAAATATGTAAATGAAGCACTGTATACATTTTTATATATCTTTGTTAAATCAACTTGGCATCATTCCAAACTGTTGTGCACAAACCAAATAGATTACTCGGACTGACGATACAAATTTATTATAACTATACAGACAGACGTACATCATTTACGTATATACAGTTTTCATGCCCTGGTTATACACAGGTGGTAAACTAATTAATCAAATCTATTTGCCTACCGCAGTTTTATACGCATTTGCTACAACTTTTTGTATTCAGACATATATTCTTATTCTTAACAAGTATATTTAACATATAGGAAAGTAAATAAAAGTACTAAATATTTATATGTGGCCTGAGATTGTTTTAAGAACTTGTGTAATAATTTGAAAATTGCAATTATTCCAAGCAATATTTTCATGAATTAAATAGAAATATCAAATGAGAGGTTTACGTTTGATAATGATATATTGAATAATATATATACATTTATTAGTGGTCACAGCTTAGTAAAATTAAAGATAATTTGTTTTAAAAGACTTATAATGTAACTAGGTTTCCCCGCCATTTTGTTTGCGTTGACTACAGCAGAGAGTTGCACGATCACTTCTGAACAGCGCTATCAGAATTATTCATTATTGTTAAGAAGCCGGTTTGTAGTGTGATGTTATCATTCTACCGAAAATTGAGCCGGGAAACGCAAAAAAATATAAATCCTAAAGATCTGCTGAAAAAAATATCTTCAAATTTTAATATTAGTACCTATAGTATAGTTTACTACACGGTATGGTTAAAACGTGTTTGTTCTGAGCTCTTTGCATTTGCTAAGCTGGATAACAAAGACTCAGAAAATGGACTCGCAGCTCAAAGAGTTAGCTATATTTATAAAAACTAAATATCAGTCCCTTCTGTTGGGCTTTATTGAATTCCATACATTGAAGCTATTTTTGAATGTTAAATTGTATTCTGAGGCTTCTAACCTGTTTAGTTGTTTTTCTTTAATATCATCGTTTTAAAATATATCAGCAAAAAATGTTTACTACCACATTCGTTCTATGAATTACGTAGCATATTGCCGTAATAAAATGCTGTACTATGGGCAATGTTTGTTATATGTAAACTAAAGTCATATTCTTTATCACAGTTTGGAGAATGTAAACTATGTAAATTTCGTCAAAAACTATTAAAGCATGCTTTTCAACGTGACCACACATAATTTAAGTTATGTTAAGATTCTGAAACGTTTGTAGAGCTCCTTAGGTACGGAAATAATCCAAACATCACGTTCCAACTCTCAACCTTGAACTTGGGCTTATGTAACAATGCCAATTACTCCTATAAAATGTACGTACCCTTAATAAATAAAGCAGTACTATGGCAGTGACACGGATCGGAACGCAAGGTATTCGTGGAGCTTTATCATTCGTTATATCTAATTAGAATACCATTGTATTTAAATCGCTATATTATTTTTATATAATAAATTGAATGGTTTGATTTTTTTATGATTGGTAGTCAATTAATCAATCGTAACGATACTGTTATATAATAATGGATGAAAATAATTTTAAAGCAATGGATTTTCGTTGATATAAGCATTCGCATAGTAATCGGGCGCAACTAAATTGAACAGAATTTTGATAATATTGTTATAAAAATAAAACAAATTTATAGAAATGATTTCGAAATATGTTACAAATTTTCTATAAATTTTTCCAAGTATTTTGGGTGCATAAATATTTATATATAATATTATTATCGGCGTAAGTTTTTGTATTGCTAGACTTTCAAAACTTTTAGAACACGACAAATAGTTTTAACCTACCCAAATATATAAAAAAGAAAAATATAAATTTACATAAAAATTTTCAAGCTTATACATGCTTAAAATATATTTGTCTTAAAGATTCAGGTAAATGTTATTTAGGAACGACACCTCTCAGGTAGTAACAGCTCTACACAACATGGGTCTGACAGAGCAAATAATATAGAAAAATAATCATAAATTTGCATGCGTAAAAACTTAAATCATCTTTTATTTTTATCACACCTAACTCGACGAATACGAAAGACCCCAATATATTTTATACATTTTTTTTATCTTTGCAGCAGTTCGAAAATGAATCTCTGCAATGGCGGTGCGGGAGCTATGATTGGGTTAGTTCCAAAAGTGCCTAATAGTGAAGGCGATCAGAAAAAGCCCATGGCATCTCTAACGCATCTACCAAAGCGACCTCCAGTCGATATTGAGTTTTTGGATCTTTCCTACTCAGTTAGTGAAGGTAGAAAAAGGGGGTACAAGGCCCTACTCAAGGGCATCAATGGAACCTTTCGATCAAGTGAATTGACAGCCATTATGGGACCGTCGGGGGCTGGCAAGAGTACGCTCATGAATATTTTAGCTGGATACAAGTGAGTTTTTTCATTTTTTTTTATTATTTTGCATTTTTTGAGACAGGTCAAATTATTATTCTAAAATAGCAATATATAATTGAATTTATGTAGGTAACATTTTTTTTGTTTATTCAAAATCTTAAAAAGGTGAAAAATATTTTCGATATAAAAACAAATCTGAATACATTCATTCAAATAAATGAGAAAAAAATTTCCCAAGCAAAAAGTAGCTAACTCAATGTTTTAGCAATTTACACTTACCAAAATACCCTGCCACAGAATACCTAAAAGCTAAGATTTTTTAAATACATTTTGGAACGAAGCCAACTCAAAACATATTATAATGAGGTCTATTCTAGAGACAAGTACATATTTTCCTAATGATAGCCTTAATCGCATATTTACCTCTGTTATTAATCACTTAGAAGCTTCAATATAATTTCGTGATAATATTTTACATATTAAATAGCATTTCATGAAATAAATTTCATTTCAAATTTTATATATCATTTTAGAACATCCAACGTAAGTGGTTCGATTCTCATTAATGGAAAAGAGAGAAACCTCAGACGTTTTAGGAAACTATCCTGCTATATCATGCAAGACGACTGCCTTCTCCCCCATCTAACAGTTCGAGAAGCGATGTACGTATCTGCCAATCTGAAACTTGGTAAAGACATGTCTATTAACGCCAAGAAGATCGTTATTGATGAAATATTAGAAATGTTGGGTCTTGTAGAAGCTGTTGATACAAGGACAATTAATTTATCTGGGGGGCAGAAAAAACGCCTTTCCATAGCATTAGAATTAGTCAATAATCCACCTGTGATGTTTTTTGATGAACCTACCTCTGGATTGGATAGCTCGTCGTGTTTTCAATGTATATCTTTACTGAAATCTTTGGCCAGAGGAGGCAGAACAATTATTTGCACCATCCATCAACCGTCCGCCAGACTGTTCGAAATGTTTGATTACTTATATACGTTAGCAGAAGGACAATGTATATACCAAGGATCTGTGAGAGGTTTAGTGCCATTTTTGTCATCTATGAGTCTCCATTGTCCTAGTTACCACAACCCTGCTGATTATGGTGAGTTTTATTACCAATTGAGCCACAAACTATTTACATATTACCAATAGAAGTTATAATTAATGATACATATATTATATATGTACTGTATAGTACTGGTATATATATTACTGATAATACTATGCGCTACAAAGAAAAGTAAATTCTACCACTATTAGATTTCTTAAAATATATTTTGTAATTTGATTCTTAATTAATATATGTTTTAATATAAAATGTAGAATATTAATAACAGCTTATAATGTTAATACTATATTGACTAGATTTATCTAAAAAAAAAAAACCAGATATATATTACAAACTTGTATTATTAATGATTTATAAAAACGTTACTTTTATTACAGTCATGGAAGTGGCAACCGGTGAACATGGGGATTGGGTCCATAAGCTGGTGATGGCTGTGAATAAAGGCAACTGTGGTCGAGGACAATCATCCACATCATCGTCTTCATCATCAGTTCCCCAGAACTGCAATTATAATAACCAAAGCAAGAACAACGTTAAGAAAGAGGCACTTGAAACAGCTATAGGTATGCGTATTTAGTTTTTCAAAAATAATCTGTTTTCTTTTTTTCATATAACGAAGCATTCCGTATTTTAAGTAACTTTATCTGGATTAAGGGTTCTTAATAAATTTTAAATACCTTTCGTTGTTTGTTGTATGCATTCGATTATTATACCAATAAATATAAATAAGGAATAAATGCTATGAAGTTTATAAATGACCTTCACATAGATTTCTGTATTGACATTGTCTTCTTTCAGACAAACCAACTTGCACTGTGATAGATATGTCTGAACCTCCTCTGAATACAGACAAACAGAACGCGTTACCGAACTCGACGAATCTTGCTCCCGTTACTTGCACCACTTCACTCCTGGATTCTAGTGAAAGTTTCACAAAAAAACCACTGAACACTGGCTTCCCTACATCAGGCTGGAAGCAGTTTTGGATCTTATTGAAACGAACTTTTAGAAGCATTCTTCGTGATCCGATGTTGACGCATCTAAGGCTATGTTCACATACCGTGGTCGGTTTGCTGATTGGTTTCCTGTATTACGACATTGGTCATGATGCTGCGAAAGTTATGAGTAATGCTGGATGTATATTCTTCACTGTCATGTTCACTATGTTCACGGCTATGATGCCTACCATTCTAACATGTATGTATGAACCTTGAATTAAATGTTATATCCTTACTTGATTGCTTAAATGTAGTCTTATGCTCCACATTTTGTTGATAATTTAAAATATTTATCAGGATGTATATATATTGTTGCAAATCCATAAATTTATTTGAATTCAAATATAATACTTAATACACGAATTTCTTTTAAATTGATCTGTTCTTTAAATAATTGTTCTTTTATTTTATTACAGTCCCAACTGAGATGAGCGTGTTTGTGAGAGAGCATTTAAATTATTGGTACTCCTTAAAGGCATTTTACTTCGCGAAGACTATAGCAGATCTACCGTTTCAGGTAAATATCTTAATATCTTATAGTATGGGCTTCAGTAACTTATAAAGTGGGAACGCACATTCAGTTTACTTACTTGAAAATGTTTGTTAAGTCTATTAAGTTATTGTCTCGCATTTCTCAAACTAATTCTTATCATTCCAGATTGTGTTCAGTGGCGTGTATGTGATTATAGTATACTTCATGACGGGACAACCCATGCAGACGGATAGAGTTCTGATGTTCACGACCATCAATATACTCACTGCACTTGTTGCTCAATCTTTAGGCCTGTTAATTGGAGCCGCAATGAAGATAGAAACTGGGGTCTACTTGGGACCAGTCACGACCATACCAGTGGTACTGTTTTCGGGATTCTTCGTCAACTTCAACGCTATACCCAGCTATCTTCAGTGGCTGACGTACCTCAGTTATGTCAGATATGGCTTCGAAGGCGCTATGCTTTCGGTTTACGGGTTTGGTAGAGAAAAACTGCACTGTTCTCTACCATACTGTCATTATAGGTCTCCTAGTCTCTTCCTCAAAGAAATGACAATGGACAAAGCCAACTTTTGGATAGACGTCGGCGCGTTAAGTGCTTTCTTTGTATTTATTAGAGTAATCTCCTATCTAGTGTTAAGGTTTAAGTTGAAGATGATGCAGTAGATGCACAAATCTCGCTTCGTTGTTCTTTCATCGGTGATATAAATTCTTTTCCATTTACCCAGGTTTTAGCAACACTGCCCGACGTTGTTTGCTTAGCGTTATGACTGGCATTGTTTTCAATATTTGCAAGATGATTGTCAGATTGGATTGTTGCGGTAATAGTATGCGCCGGCGCAACTAGGTGTTAAAGTAGATGTAATATAGTTTTCGAAATATATAGCTTTATAGAATGCAGTTCGACTCAGTCGATTTAGTGTTTATACGTAAATTAAGGATAAGGTTTTTCTAGATCGGGCCCATGACTTAATTTTAAGTTACTTGATATTATATATTTTTTATTTGTACTTACAATTATAAATTCACAATATAGGCTTTTATTCGTATACGTACGTACGCTTGAGATTAATTCGTGGTGTCTCTCGTGTTGGTTTGTCAAAATTACGACTTAGTAGTAAACATCACAGCTAAATAATAAATCAATAATATTAAGGCCTAATTGATTGACGTTAGCATTCCTCATTTTAATTATTTTTGTATCAGGCATGTTATTATTAATATTTTATAAATAACTTCAAGTGTATCTGTCTGTAAAATAGTAGGTATAATAAGAAAGTGTGAATCTAAAATAGTAAACAAAGTGCAATAGAATATTCCTTTAATCCATTGAAAGAAATTTTTGTGATTATATTTTGTATGCAAAAATATTTATCATTTTTAGATTAAGTTATATTGTTTGTTTTACTAACAAAGGTTAATACAATATATTATATTCGGCTGCTATTGTGTACGGAGTTTTATGCATTTGTGTGATCTCAGTATTAGGTTTGATGACGAGATTTCTGTGCATAATCTTTTATTAGTTTTATTGTTGATTATTATAATATAATTTAATTTAATAATATTAGAAAAAATATATAAAGGAAACCAGTGTGTAACGGAACAGTTTTAAGTTTAATTAATATAATTCTATACGAATAAAAAGTCGTAATTTTGATCAAAACTTGGAACTAAGACGGGCGTACATATCTACTCAATCTACATTTTTAGTAATAATTAGATATTTATAGAAACATTCAATACGCTAAAATCTTTTGGTAATTCTCTATGTCTATCTTAATTACCAGTATTTATTAATAAACGACTGTGATTTTTATATAATAAGTGTTGTTTAATTTAATAAATACCCAAGACTCCGTCGTCGTTAGCAGCAAGACCTCATAACACTCTGAGATTATTCAACTCTGAAAATAACATAATCCGTATTTTTTATTTTTTTTAAAGACAATTTCTAATACTGGTCACAAGGACGTTAATGTGAGGTTATATTACTCATAATATTTCCTAATGAATTTCCTATCAAATGCAAATATAATTATTTATATATATATTATTTTTTTCTTATAGGCAACATTTAAACCTAAATAAGGTATCAGTGTTGACGTCTTGTGTTTATGGTACGCTCTCCTTTTTCTATAATAGTTTACTCCCGTTTTCAATTTATTTGATACGAATTTATTATACTTGTTTGTATTTATTTTGAAAAGAGATGTGTAGGTATACATATGAAAGGTAGGTCTATAAAAATACTTAAGTCTGTAGATCTAGTTTTTAGGTTTTTTTTTTTATTAAGTTATGGCTTTATTCACAATGATGTATGGAATATTCTGCCAATTTCTAGTTACACCAAGTAAGTATTTTTTTTTATTTTTCCAATACTTGTAGAGTATTCGTACGTTTACGTATGATATAATATGACATTGAGATAATACGTCGATTTGAACAATTCATGTCTTTTAAGGGATAAACGACTCACTAAATAATAAATCTTAACATTGTTAAATACTATATTGTTTGAATTTTATTATTTGAATAAATATTTTTTGTCGGTATATTATATATAATTTAATGAGGACGTAATTCGTTTGCTACTAAATAATAAACTTATATCATTTACTCTGATTGTAAAGTAAGCAAAGCTCCATCTATCAGAACTCTTATAAACTAAGTAAAATACTGTTCCAAATTTGAACTACTTAGATCTTTGTTTCAGGAAATCTGTTGCCGTAACTCGTGTTATACTTTTTTAGACTTAATATTTATATCTGTAGAGGGCCTTGGTAAAAAGTAAAGATTTTGTGTTTTAATACACATTTATTTGTTTGTAAATTATTTATTGTTTGACCCTTTCATATTTTTTAATTACTTCTTACAGAATTTGTTTTCTGTGAAAGGTTTGTAAACCATATGGAATCTATTCAGGTATTAAAAGTTTAATAACAACAATGCTCAACTAAACAAACTATGCTCGTCAATCGGGTATCAGAAAATAATTTTATTAAAAGAAAATATATTTGGATATTAAAATAAGTCTGGATTTAATTCTATGAAGGAATATTATTAATTGAATATTACCAAAGTGAGAAGATTCTTGCAGTATTAATACCGTATATAAAACTTTATTAAAATATCTTCATTTCATTAAAAATTAATTTCGTAAAAGCTGAAATAAACTGAAATGTAGAACATATTTTGGGATGAAGTCTGTAACAATTTTGGAAAATATAGTAATTAACTTTATATGACATTTATAATTAATTCTGCATTGCAATTATGCAATATTAAATATATAAGTAAGCTAACTCTTTTTGATAATTTATACGATTTTTAGTGTAATATTTATAGTATAATACAGGTCTTATTGAACGTTTATTTTTATGAAAGGAATATAACTCCTTTCAGTTCTGACGACCTTTTCAATATTCTGTTAAAGCAATTTATCGAAGGATACAAAAAATCTAACGTTACGATGTAATATAATATAGGTATAGAAATTTGGTATCAAAGAGAAATGAAAAACTGTATGGTTATTTTAGTCTACATTAATTACTACCATAATATATATTATATAATAATTTATGAGTAATATAAGCGAGTATGAGATTGAGTATATTTTGGAAAATGGGAGTTTATAATAATTTTCTTAATAACATAACGCTTTAGCCATTAATTTATATCATCACAAAGCAGTGTATTCCGGAAAATGTACCAATGCAGTTATGACAATTAAATGTTTGGTTTTTATTAACTCAAAATGTGTCTCAGATTTTCCCTATTGAAATTCTGAATAGAATTTGAATATCTTTGTCCTGGGGTTTCTCGAATCTCAAAGCACAAACACAAATTCTTGTTGACACACTTATCATCTTACAACAGATGGTAAGCCAGATTCTAATGAGTTTAGCACAGTCCGTATATTTTCTGCAGTTGCGTTCGAATTATTAAAATCATTAATTTGATAACATGTCGGTTTTTGGTAATTGCAGCCGGTTGGACTAAAGTTAACGCCAAAAATAATACACTATAGCAAATATAATATAATGACGAGCAAATAAATCTATCTCAATATATTCCTAACCAGTAAATATATCCTATTTCATAATTCACCCGAGCATTCTAATGGCGATGAATTGATGAAATTAAGACCGATTGCCGGATGGGTAAATAAATAAATAGCGAGTACAAAAAGAAGAAATAACTTTCTTATAAAGAGGAAATGGGCATTTATATTATTTGGATAAAATATTCTTGGTAATATAAGATTTTTAGACTTCAAATATAGAAAGGTCTCATTGTTACAATGAAAACTGATCACAAACTACTTTATGAATAATATAAACATATGATAATGTAAGGTAAAGCTTAAAATAAACGGTCAATTATAGTATATGTCAGTTTAACAGATAACGGCAGATCAGGCACAGATAAAACTTATATTAAACTAACTGTCCAACAATCAATGCAAAAGAGGCTACATCGGTTATTTTGACAAAACAATTGCCTTTCTGGCATTGACACTTGACATATTTAGGTGACGTTCACGATTTCTAAGAATATGAGAACGAATGTTGTAAATCAATTTTTACCATATACCGCAGTACAAAAAGCCACAGAAAAGCAACAACAATATTGTAAAAGCATTACATACGTTCTTGACCAACACAGAGTACAATAAATAATTTTGATTCTTATAAACCAAATAATAATCTTAATTCTAAGTCCACGTCAATGCCGATTTATATTAGCACTATTATTATAACCTGAATAATATAAAGTCTAAAAGAATACTAGCAAGCCAGTTATTTGACAGGCGTCCCTTTTATCAACATAGTCCTAGGTTTTATAAGCTTTGGATGCATTCAATTTAGTTAATTAATTGAATATATATTTTTTCTTAATATGATACTTACTGTCAATATATTTTAATAATTATTATAAATCAATATGGCAATATGAAATGAAAATTCAAAATGTCAAGTGTTTAATGATATTTGACACTTGAGATGTTGGCATCACATATCGCTATAAGAGGATCGTATATTAAATTGATTATATAGTTTATTATAATAAAACCAGTGAAACCATGAACATCAAGTTTCATTTCTGAGGGATTTTTTCTTTTTAATTAAGTGTGGTTAATCATGATAAGACAGCTTATATTAAGAGCAGGAATCCTTCTAGCTTTTATAGTAAATGTTGAAAACACTCCTTCTCATGGAATACCTAATCAACATGTGAAGTTCTGTAAGATGAATGATGAAATCGACGCTAATTTTTGGCCTGGAATGCAAGCAGGTTATGTTGTCACTATAAACAAACAATTGCTAGCCTTAACAGACATTAGAATAAAGTTAGACTCAAGTTCAGCAATTCTGATAGTAAGTAAATTTTATTTGTTATGAATGTTGTTTGTTAATTTAAACAAAAAAATATTTTTTATTCGCCTCCCCGACAAGTAGTAGTACCTTGTTCATAATACTGAGGAATAAAACTGGACCAAGTGAACGATTTTGTGAAGTTAATGTATATATCTAAGATAAAAAATTATAATAGCAAAAAATATTTGCCATTTGTATGAGCGAATCTTTGATTACATCTACATAATACGTTTAAAGATGTTTTATATCCATAAATTGATGTTTTCGTAAGCTGATGCAAATGAGGAGATGCCACAAGCGGCTTTGAATTTTTTTCCATAAGATTGTTGTCACTTAAAGCCGAAATTTGTATGCGTCGCGGTCAGCTCTATCTATGCTGGTTATCCTTTATACTATAAGATATGTATAAAATTATTGATTTATACAAAAACAATCTAGTTATGTAAATAGGCAACGAATATTGTTAAATTGTAACGGAATTAAACATGGCGTGGAAGACTAATATATTTTTTTAAATAAACATCTTCTAAGCTTCCCTTAAAAAACCTAACAAATATTTCTAAATTTGCAGTATTAATTAAACATTTTAGTTTGAGCAATTGTTTAAACTAGGTTGGTTCAATTCGGTTCAGTTCTACCCGTTTCAATGTTTTTTTGATTCTTCGTTTATGTTAAAAAGCTAGCAATTCACATGCTAACAGTGGTAATCCGACAAAAATATATTGGAGTTAACTCTGTAGGCGTGTTCTTTATTTTTTAGCTTTTTTATAGTTCATTCTATTTTGGCAGTGGGTTCAAGGAAAAATAGCAAGTATTTAGGAACAATAGAATAGTTCTTTGTCTAAAACAACGGTTTTAATTTATCTAAGTTACACAAAATCGTAATAAATATAATTTACGAAACAACAAAACAACGCAATAACCGTAATTTTCATCATTAAAATACTCCAAAAACATGCTCAGAGACATATATTTATATCACGGATGGCGGGTGACATATGTAATATGTTGAAAGAATCCCCTCGTTGTGTTTGAAGAAATAACACTATTGAAAGCCATAAGACAAAGTTTAATAGGGTTTTATATATTGATTTAATGTTATGGGGGTATAATGGTGTGGATACTATCGTCCTCGTCATGAGTAATATCTCAGATTATTGAGCTAGCTAACGATGATGGCATTTGTTATAACACGATTTTTAATTTCACACCTTTGAGATCCAGTTATTTATATGCTGTATTGAATTAAATAAACGGGCACGTATACACGCCCGTGACACTCAAGAGACAAGGGGACATTACTAAAACTGTGATAACCTTATTAGTGAAGGTAATCTTAATGGATACAAAATTAATGAAGTAAGTCACGATAGGAACAAAAAAATGTCGTATCGCATCAATCGTAATATTCGCTTGTAAAAGTCACCAAAGAAAAATAACCTCCGTTGTTAACAGAGACAACAGACCCCTATTACGAGGGCGATTCAAGTTTATACTCGAGGGGAATTTTTAAGGGAAAGAATTATTATTCAGAAAAATTCTGCGGGTCTAATCAAGGTACCTAAATAAACGCGTTGAAGTGTAAGAATTTAATCTTGTTTACCGTTTAAAGCTTTTTCGTTTTATTTTTGAGGCGTTTATGATTATTTGGTCTTTATTTTTCACAAACGTTTTACAAAGTCATAATGTTGTCTGGATTCTCAGATTTCAATTATTCTTTTTTTATTAAACAGACAAATAATTTATATCACAAATTAAAATTAAACTTTTTTATATAAAGGTTTGTTTTAAATACATACCCAAGGGTATCGCGATAAAAAAGTAAGTAGAATTTATTACTGATTCTAAAATTACAAATATGTTTGTTTCCATTATTTTTTTCAGGTACCGTTGCTCTCGATGGACCGCTTTGAAATAACTGTTCATTGTCTAGATGTATTCCTATTTTATTTTTTTAAATATATTTATAAATAACATGTCCAAAAATTATAACTCTAAGACAATTAAATAGGGATGGTACAGTTATATTTTTAATAATTGATATGGGTTTTTTGTTAAAATAAAAGAAATTTATATTTCGGAGCTTTTGTAATGATATTCTCACCAAATAGATTTTACTTTGGAGATTTTTTTTTATTATTCTCAAAAATTTTAAAAATTGTGTATATTTAGAAAAAATATATATTGAAGCGTCCCGACTAAAATGAAGAAATACGAGGTTCAAGATTTCTTAAATACTGCTAGTAATTATTTTGTACATTAACAGACAATATAATATAAAAGATAATTGTAAATGTAATACAACTGTCTGATTTAATAGTAAAAGTTTTGTGAAATTCTATCCCTAATAGGTTAAAAAGGAAGAGAAATGTCAGGTACATGTTCCAGAATTTTAGAAAAGTGCTCTATAACATTGCTCAAATTTCAGAAATTCCACAGAACGAACTCAAAGGGTCGGTTATTTCATGCTTGTTAGTCAAACGTTGTTATATAGTAAATTATATTAAAATCAAGTTTTATCTCTCACTTGTTGGCATCGTAAGTAATAAACCGTTATTTTAATGATAAGGTATTTACTTACAGATAACATCTTTTGGAATATTCCTTTGATATAAATTTGTAATGCTTTTAATGAGAATTTAATATGATATAAATACATTTTACGAACGTATACATTTCATGAACGTCTCTCAACTCAATTAATAATTATTAATAATTTAAGAATTTCATTTATTTCACGAACTCAATAACAAAGTTGAAAATTGAACAGCATTATTACGAAATAACTGAACATTTAAAATATGTTAACCAGTTCACGCCACAACAAATAACTTTGACGTTTCATAAATTTAAACCAGTGAATATATATATATTAAAATTACCCCAATAAATTACGAGTACGATGATATTACCAATTTAATTGGAATATTTAGTGGTACTCTATATAAACAATGTGCTCGGATATATTGTTTTTGCTAATTTAATTTGGGTCGTTATAATAATCGTATTTCATTTTATAGTTCCTACATACCTATTAATTAAAAATTTATTTATTTATTTATTTATTTGCTTTTAGGATAAAGATGTTGCAAGACTTACATCCGAAACGGATTTTATTAGTAATGTATTTAAATTAATTTTATTGAAGGATGTTAACCGTTTGTATTTCACTGTGCGGGGGAGGCACGCCCCCCACCACCCCCCCTACATAACTAGTATTAAAATAAATGACGTCGAGGAGTGCCATGAGCCTAACCAGGTAGGTAATAGGTATTACTATATTATTAACATAGGTGCTTTAACTTAAATAAATAAGTATAAGCAATACTTACTGTTCGTATTATATGAACAATTCAAAAAATAATAATTGTTTAAAAAATGAAATATGAAATGAAATAAATTTAAGGTCTTCTTCGGCTTATGGTCGTATGGAGCGCAAAGGTTTTTCGATGCACCTGACCAATTTTGTGGTAGACGAAGAATATATAGAAAGTACACTGAACTTATAGTCAGCGGCTCTGCGTCTAAATATGGCGACTGGCCGTGGCACGCTGGGATATATCGATTTGACAAATCCACGTTGAAGTATATTTGCGGAGGGACGCTTATAACAAAGTTCTTAGTTTTAACAGGTAATATGTGTGAAATAATTTATATAATTAAATATATAGACAATAATAATATGTCTGTATTAAACAAGTATGCGTAATGATTTTTTGACATAAAATGTCTAGTTGAAATAAATTAGTCAAATAACATTTTATTTATGTATTAGTTAACTTTTTGACTTTTTAACGTTAGTTTGTCTTTGATATAGATCATACAGGGTTTAAAATACGTGTATGGAAATGTGTAAGTTATATTATACGATCAATAATTAATATTTTTTTCGTCTAGCTGCTCATTGCGTTACAATAAGAGGAGAGCCGGTCCTTCCAGATATCCTTGGAGTAGTCCTCGGTAAATATTCGCTTTATGCTAATGACATAGCAACTCAGCCAAAAGAGGTTCGTATTTAGTATATTATTTGCAGTAAGATTAATTTATATATATATTTAATAAGCACCGTGATAATATAGCAATAAAGATGTAACTAACATTTTTGCTATTAAAAAATATTCTAAAAGAAACAAAAATGCATATTAATAAAAATAAGATAATAGCTCTGTGAGTAAATGAAATGAAAGATATTAAGACCGAGTATCGAACCCGGTACTAACAAGTCAATTCAAAGGCATTCATAGCAGTGATTACAATTTTTTGGTACTTTTCTGATAAAAAGTAAGTAATAAACATAACATAATACCTGCTGATAAAAAGTATATTATAAATTTTGGGTCTGGGTAATATTAACAAATAAACTGCGTTAGTAATTAATTTATAATAAACTTATATATTCACTTATGTTCGCGATTGTATTTCACCAAGTTGAGGAAAAAATATCCTTAGGTAGTAAATAGAATCAAATTTCCAACCTTAGATTATCTTGCTAAATTATAATGGATTTTGATGGAATACGAAATACCTCGTTTCATTATACGAAGCCAAAAAAAATTATATAAATCTTTTAATATCTCCTGTAATATATATACAAAATACGTTTGGTTTTTTTCATATTGTTAGAAAATGTTCATAAAATATATTTAAAATTTACTTATAGAAATAATGCATATATTTACATTTATAACAGTATTTCTTCATTACATCGTCAAACAAAACTGACTAAAGCTGTTTCTTCCATTTGAACTGGAAAGTGTTAATAAAATTTACAACCCGCAAGAAAGTTATGGAATAAATCTCTAGATAAAATTTTAATTTAGTTTTTTGCTTGTCCAAGCGAAAATAAAATATGCAGGTTTGACTGAAAAGTCACTATAGATTGTTGTCTTACAAAGCTAGTTATCAATACGAAAGTTCTCCAAAGTTGACTGTATAATTTATTGGAGGTATATTATACCCCTCTAGATTTTTACCGCTATTATATACCGCTATATAAGAAACAACGAGCAGAAAACAATTCATATATACGAATAACTACGGATATAGGTGACCGCTGACGATAAATTTTGTAGCTAATTTTTTAAAACAAATGTTATTAACCAAATATCTTAACAAACGAACTCTCACATTCATTATTTTAGCACACAATGAGACATATATTTATTATATTATATTTAATGAGTATATCTCTTTAAAAAGTTTTGTATTTAAAAAACGTTTATATACATTGTTTTAAGTTGTACATTTGATTTGTGTAGTGTTTTTACATAGGTGGAATAAAATAAGGCTAAGCCTATCTACAAATTAGTAATTTATAAACTAGTTATCTTGCATTAAAATTTATATTAACTTAAGACAATTGATTTGAAAATAAACTTAAGATTTTCAAACCTAGAGTTCATGTTGAAATTTGGATAACAATATAATAAGGCATCCAAATCAGTTTATAGCTCTCCGAGAAGAATAATTAAGTAAGACGTATTGTATAAGTCTTCCTTAATAAATAAAATGATTTTATTTAATTTAAGGTATTCAAAGTAATAGCACACGATGAATATGATAAAAAAAGTCACGCTAACGATATAGCCATACTTAAATTGCGGACTCAGGCGATATTCAATAATTTCGTACAACCAGCTTGTGTGTGGTTCGACAATATCACCGAACAAATAGGTACAAAAGATGTCACAGGCATGGTAAGATTCTTATAAAACAGTATATTATGTATGTAGTTTTATTAGAAAGTTCCTCTTATTGGCTTACTTTACCAACTTACTGACCATCAAATAGCAGCTTCCATTTGACGATTGGAGAGCTTTATCATCTCGTTAAGAATTTAAGAAAAAATTGTACTGTTTTACCGCACCTATTATTTATTATATGTTAATAATTACAAAGTAATAATATAAAAATGTGAAATCATTTAATTTAAGATTAAAAACGAACCCATAAAGCTCAACCCATGTTTAATTTCAATTACAACGAAGTAAAATAATATCTCTAAGTTTAACTAGCCAAAATCTAACATACCATTATAGCTATTTTTTTATCCGTAATCCTGATTTATCTCGCCTCGAGAAAGCCCATGTTGGTAAGGAGGTTAGATGGCCCCAAAAAAAAAAACAGTCATTTTACAAACGACAAGGCCTTGATTACCACAGACAACGATCTAGCGTAATCTGTTTGAATGATTTTGAGATACGAAGCAACCGAAATCAACAACGAAACATTAGACCTGAATCCCACCCAGGATTCTGACGTGGGTAATTGCGCCGTATCGTAAATTGAGAATAGGATTTTTCTTTTAGTCGTTGCTTTAAAACAAGCTTTTATTAATTTCGATTCAAGGAAATGTTAATGCAAGTAATGCAGATTACTATAATGAGTTATGTGAGGTTGTTCTATTTCCAGGTTGTAGGGTGGGGTTTTGATCAAAATGATAAATTAACATCGGAACTTCACGAAGTATTAATGCCCCAAGCAGAAGATTTAACTTGTATAAAATATGAACCTATTTTCTATTCTACTATGTTAGACGGCAAAAAGTTCTGTGCCGGTGACAAAAATGGTTAGTTGAACATGATTTAATATAATTATAGGATTTTTTGAGTTATAATTTGTCTTAGGTGGTGATATGATGGCGCTTGCCTTCATTTAATAATGTATAATATGTGTTATATTTATTTGTAGGTACGTCAGCGTGCAACGGAGATAGTGGGGGTGGTTTTTTGGTATTTGTACGTGACTCCAAGTCCTCTCCCATAGATCCTTCTAACAAATACGATCAACCGGGAGCTTGGTACATTAAAGGAATTGTCTCAACAGCATTAGCTCGTAAAGATGCTGCGATTTGCGATCCTAAGGCCTATTCTGTGTTTACAGATATATCCAAATATACGGATTGGATACACACCTATATGAGTGCGAACTAATACTTTTAAATAATGTAATGCCATTAACAAAAAAATAATAAGTCGTTGAATGGTATAAGTTTATTAAAAATGGCTCCTTCTACAAGCAATTCAATTCAGTTTGCATGTTTTATGAAATACATGATTTTAATTCAAAATAATACTGTCGTAAAGTGAACAAATGATAAGACAAATCAATTAAATAAATTTTCATTCTCTGTTAAAATGGTTTTTCAAATAAACGTCCTTTTCATTAAGTATGTTTGTTCATTAATTACAAATAGAAAATGCATTTGTTACTTTAGTTTCGAGGTATCTTTAATTGCTTAAAAGTATTATGATTAAGAAATTATGATGTAATAAAATCATTGTAGCCTCCGATTTCCTCCATTTACATTACAGAGGCCAGCGCTTATAACACAATTTTTCTTTCATATATTGTTTTAAGTTGGGAAATATTAACTGGAAGTTCCTCTTCAGAGTTGATACTCGTTATAAATTAATTTGCGAGGGCTGCAATAGTATGAATAAATATAATAAATTTAGATAAAGTGACAAAACAATCCATTTTAAAATTATTACAAAAAATACAAAATATTAAAAATAAATCCTATTATTATACATGTTAAATTTTGTTCACGAGACTCAATATTTATTCTGTTACATATAATTAACAGTATAAATATTGAGTCTCATAAACAAAATCTTTAACAGATAAAACAAAATAATAATGTTTTACGTAGACAGAGAATGCTACAGACGAACGGTTAGCATGGCCACGTGTGAGATACAATAATTATAGAAGGTGGTTAAGTCAGAAATGTCTATATTATTGTCCGTTACTAGATGCGTGTGCCTTATTCGGTCCTGTTTAAATGAGTGCCTACATCGTAGACCGAATATAGATTATACGCTTTAAATCATACGCTTATAACCCCAGCAGATTCGACTGCTTCGGTCGATGAGTCGTCACAAGAAATATGTGGATAGAAATAAGACAGCACTCGGCATATAAAAAATATTGATATCAATATAAATATGTAAGTCTTAACTCTTGTTTATCACAAAATTCTTCATCGTCTGTATGGACTAGCGTAACCCTGGTAACACCGTATTCAATAAAAATATAAACCGTCACGAAGATTGATAAAAATCATCGTTGTGGCAAATATCTGTATATGATTAAAGAATATGTTGTTCTTGTTACTATATGATAACTTGACTGTATGATAACCAGTTGTCTATAGAACGGCTTCGAGTAGGGATCTATATATTGACAATATTGTATTAAAATCCAAGTTTCATAGAATGACAGTGATAGTAGCGGTTAAATAGGTTATCACTGATGTTCATGCTGTATCTGGCAAAGTGTTTTTCAAATATATTACTAGCTAAATATTTATTTAAGAACTTTCATATAATAGTGGAATTGAAATGACGAAATTAAGATTATTAGGAATATTATTGGCTATCGTAGCTGAAGTTAAAAGTACTCCATCGATGGCAGCTATGCCCAATTTCTATGAATACTTTTGTAAGGAAAACAAAAATATATTTAGCTCATTTTTTCCTTCACTCTACGAAGGGTACAACCTGCACATTAGTAAACGCATATCAGCCATGACAGAAATAAGGCTTAAATTTGATTCGGGTGCGGGAATTTCTTTTGTAAGTATCTAATATACTTTCATCATAATTTACTTAGTTAAGACTAGAGTAACTTCATTTCCCTCCCCCCCCCCCCTCCCCACCTTAGAATCAAATCAAAATCATAATAAACACATTTATAAGGACATTTTTAGTTATATTGTTATAATTATTTCCTATATAAGCTATTGTGTTTTTTCTAAAACAAAATCCTAGCTACACAAATTTCAATCTAAATGTAGTTGCTGTTGCGTGACGCGGGGACAAAAAAACATTTAAACAGACAAACTCACAACGGATAAATTTGATTGATTAAATATTTTTTTGTCATACACAACAATTTATTATTTACATTATTACGGAGTTCTATCGTTTATTACATTACTAATATAATTTATTACGACTGTACATATTTAATAATTCTGTTTTCTTAAATAGTTACCGTACAGTTTTCTTTTTAAGGATCTTGAAGGAACGATTAAACGGCCATATTATACTGAGTAGCCTGTAAGTGGGACTTCTTATCTTATAAGGTCAGTTGTATAAAAACTTAAACAAAAATATTGCTATAATCACGTTCAAAATTACTATTTCTTTATTTGATACAAGTTAACAATGTATTAGTAAATGGCGTAAATAGCTATATTGACTCTAAAATAAAAAAAATGGACAGGATAAATTAGATGAAGCAGAAAATTACTTACATGAACCAATTTCGTTATATTATCACTATTGATAACCGACCAATAGAAAATATACACAGCACTTTTGATGACAAAATTGAGATATCTGGTTTTTAAAGAGTGTGTCGTAATTTTGCAAGATCTTTATTTATTTACCAAAACCCTTAACCACGATCTGAATCTTTAGGGCGTTCTTACGATAAATTTTAAGTAATCTTATTTTTCCTGCAAAGTCCTTTAGTACTCAGCCAGCCCGCCAGTTGACGGTACAAAGTCTTTGGTCTAACCAATAAAAAGAAAAGATTCTTGTAAAAGTTAAACAAACAAAAGTCAATAATTAAAAACAAAATTATAGTATTATTATAATTCATTAATAATTATTAGCTTTAATTCATAAAAGACTTAATTGTTAGCAAATAAAGTATTTATTGTTTAAAATATTCTAAAAACATGGCTATTTAAATTAACATATCAATTACGATATTTCTCTCTATTTTTATTTTATAGATTCCATTATATTTTTAATATGAGCTAAAGCTCTAAAATTATTAAAACATTACATATACAAGTTAGCATTTTATAAAAGGTTATAGAATGGCTTTACTGAGAAAAAAATATGGTCGTTAGACTAGTCAGACCAGTTTATTAACTTGAGTGAACAACAGGTACGAGGAAAATACTTAAAACGCATATCAAATACATCCTTAGTCTTGTGAAGTGGATTTTAAATAACAGAAATATAGTAATAAGCCAACTTAATACACGTAATATTAAAGCAATGTCGACCGGTTGGTCCAGTGGTTAGTGACGGAGACTGCACGGGACGGTTTATCATCTACGGAATACTTTTCCGAGTCTGGTTTTGCCAGTTGACCTTTATTTCCCGGATCCCGGATCCCTTCCGGGATTATTCTCTAAAGCGACAGTTGTTTTTTTGTTAAATAAAACAATGAATAAATTAGGAGTATTAGGAATATTGTTAGTTGTGGTTGTAGAAGTCCAAAATGGGCCATCGTCGGCTGCTATGCCCCACTACGAAGAATACTTTTGTAAGAATAACGAGGACATTAAATCAAAATTTTTTCCCTCATTGTTTGAGGGGTATACAGTGTATATAAATAAAGAAATACCAGCACTAACAGAAATTAGAGTGAGATTGGATTCAAGTGCCGGAATTTCTTTTGTAAGTAATATTTACTTTTAATTATTTGTATTAAAAAAAAAGTTATATTGGAATGCAAAAAAGTACTTTTACCAATGAAAAAGATTTAACTACTTAAAGAGATCACATTGAAATTTACTTAAAAGCTTCTTTTTACATATAAAATAAAATAGAAACACAGCAAAAACTTAAGCTTAATAAGCAGTAAATATTATGACTTCATTGTGCTATGGAATACTTTATTAAATAAATATTTAATAAATGATAAGTCTGACTATTTTGTTTTCGTATATTAACGTTAAACTTTAGAAATACTAGTAAGATTTAAAAATTAATGGTTTTATTTGACGATATCACTACATAATCTGTATTTGTATATAACCTTAGAATCAGTATTCGACTGTGGCTTCTATTTGAATACAGCGTATATGCGTTTAATGCTATTACACCAACACACACACACACATAGACACACTAACACACACACACACACAAACACACTAACATCCATCGATTAATACACAACGATACACACACATTAATACACTATGAAGTTATGCTCAGGTTCAATCAGGAGTTTCAATGGAATCGATGATAACTAAATTCGTGAGCACTTAGGATTCCATTCCATAATATGATTATAGGTTGTACCAGATAATACAACAAATTATAACATCATTGATTTAGAAAAACTTCAAAGTATGTTAGCATTAAATAAATGAACAAATTTAACAGATCTATGAACTAATAATATATGGCAAGGGTACTTACATATGATAAAAAAAACAACAAAAATGTAACATGATTCACGATTTACTCGGATCTACTTACGCTACTTTTGACTTTGGAACAGAGCGGATATTGTTGCAGCTCCCTGGGAGAAATAAATCAAATTCATTTCGTTCCTTCCTTTAAATGATGTTCGTTGAATACAAAAAAAAAGTAAGCAGGACAATAATATAAAACAAGAATTATTTAGCAATAATTTCTCATAAATATAATAACTTCCAATGTATGATCCGAGCATCTCACTTTTTTTTGTTCAAATCTATCAAAATGGCAGGAAATAATATATTATTTACATATTATATTATATAACGAATTATAATATTGATAATATTTTCATATTATAATGATATAATTAATGTATTTAAATTTATTATACATTAAAATATTATAGATTTCATAAATATTTTAGAAGACTTTTTATTTTTTTGAATTCCAGCTATTAGATTTTTTTTAGATTTCATTCATTTAATGTACGCATATTAACTAAAATACAAATTAAATCACTTTAAATGCAATTTATTATTTACAGTTAATATTTTATATTTATTAACCATTTTTTTTTATTTTAAGATCAAAGACGATTTAAGAATAACCTCTGAGATGGACCCGATAACCAATATAATTAAATTCATAGTACTCCATGACTTACAAGACACATGGTTTAAAGTGGACGGGAAAAAATATCCCTATCATCCACCCTATGTAACTAGTATTAAAATAGACGGCGTTGAGAACTGCCTAGAGCCTAACCAGGTATTTTGAAATGTTTTTTACGAAGTTATTCGTTTATGTCAATAATTTTTGAGTCACATATTTGTTGGTCTTAAAAATACTTATATGTTTCGATTTTTTTTAGACTTACTTTGAACAAGTTTCGCACAGGGTTCATAAGTTTTTCGAAGCTCCCAATAAATCTTGTGGACGACGAAGAATCAATGGTAAATATACTGAGCTTATAGTGAGTGGATCCGAGACCAACTACGGTGACTGGCCCTGGCATGCTGCGATGTATCGACTGGACAAATATACTTTTAAATACATATGTGGGGGAACGCTCATATCAAACTTTTTTATATTAACAGGTAAATAATCAAAAAAGGACGGACAGAGATGCTGGAAATCACTGCTTTTAAATAAATATAGAACGAATAATCTATCCATGAATCTGCGACCTTTTGGACATTTCGTTTGTAGATCTGTTAATTGAGCTATCGTGTCTTTACATGCCCCAAATATTGTATTCTATATTTATTTAAAAAGTTTCTTTTTTTATAACAAAAAGATTTTGAAATAATTTATGAATTATGTTAATGAACTTCCTAATATGATTGTTATTTAACATCAAGCATAAACTTCATATTCATTTAATTTATAATGTAGGGACTACCCACTATCATTAATACGTAATACTATTCTGTTCGCAGCCGCTCATTGTGTAACTATTAAAGGCCAACCAGTTGTACCAGATATTCTTGGGGTAGTCCTTGGAAAACATTCTCTCATTGGAAGTGATAGAGCTTCTGTTGAAAAAAAGGTGGGCTTAGTATCTGGAGTTTCATATAAGTCAACATGAGGGCACAGATGCCGTAATTGAACCGTTATATATGTAGACACCCTCATTATAAATGTTTAACATATGTACATTTGATTTAAGGTCTTCAAAGTGATCCCACACGATGAATACAGCCACAAGACTCATAGCAACGATATTGCCTTAGTGAAATTAAGGACTGAAGCAATCTTTAATAATTTCGTTCAACCTGCTTGTTTATGGTTTGATCGAATTGATGATCACATGGGTATTCATGAGTTTCATGGCTCCGTAAGAAATTTTTTAAATATTATTATTTATATGTACGATGAAAAGTGTATTAAGATGAAAAAAAAATACTGTATAACAATATATTGAATCTTAATACACTAAGAATGTTTCTGTAAATTACTGTAAGAGTACTGAATAGATTTGTTTACAAATTTTCAGACAGATAAACGATGATATATGATACTTTTTACTCCCAAAAAAAAAAAAGTAAAACAAGGTTCCCATCAAAAAAACAGCAACCATTTGTAACCAGACTACATTGCCAACGCCTATTAGTTTAGTTATTGCCAGTTTTAATTAACTCTCTGAGCGCAATATCTATGATAGGATACAGTTATCCTGATAGTGCTGGCTGACATATTATTTGCATAACTAGGAATGCGTTTTTTTAACAAAGCTTTTTATCTGTTGATAACCAAAGCTAGTCATGATAATTTTGATTTGCCAGGTTGTAGGCTGGGGCTTCGACCAGAGTGACTCTTTAACATTAGAACTTCATCAGGTCCAAATGCCGCAAGTTCCAGATCTCACGTGTATAAAATTTCAACCGGTTTTTTATTCTGCAATGCTAGATGGTACTAGATTCTGTGGGGGGTACCTTAATGGTTAGTACAGTTTTCTTTACCTATTAAAAACAATATTTTGGCGTTTATAACTCTAGTTATTATTCTGATACATATATATTTGATTTGATATATATATTACTGTTTGTTAGAACATATTTTGGATAATTTTATTTTATGTGGGAGAGTTGTTATTATATTATAATATATTTTGCCAGCGGCTTCTCCCGTGTAATACCGTACAAGGTTTACCGATACTTTATTTAGCCTGTCATTTGCACAAATCTTCATTATGATAGTTAAGATTGGTATTAAGCATAAAATAATATACAAAAAAAGTGCAAATACTTAAAAAATATAAGCAAATCATTATGTATATCTATGCGTATTCAGAAGCAATGGTCCTTATTATATTCTAACCTGTTTGTTTTTTAAAGGAACATCAGCGTGTAACGGAGACAGTGGAGGTGGATTCGTCGTATTTGTGAATGACGTGAAACCTTCCAGCAACGACGCTAAGGACGTTCCGGGAGCTTGGTACGTTAGAGGAATCGTCTCAACCACTTTGGCAAGAGACGATGCACCGATATGCAACCCAAACGCGTATGCTGTGTTCACAGATGTGTCAAAATATACGGATTGGATACAAAATCAAATGAGTGAAAATTAAAAAATCTAGTCAATTATAATTATATAATTTCAGTGCTAAAATGGTATAGTATAATTATGAGTCACAATATTTGTTTTTAAATAAAAAATACATGATATATATCTATGTTTTTCTGTAATTTTTTATACCACTTTAATTTTCTATACAACTCAGAATATATTTTTTCTGTTTCTAGGCAGAAACAGTCTATACTCCTGTGTATGCGAATAATGATTTTTTATTTAGTTGCTAGTCAAGATAGTGAAATGTATTTATTGTTTTTTAATACTCTACATCTTTGGTAGTTAATGTATATATTCTACGCTAGATGATCAAAATGTATAATAATAAACAAACAATTGTATTAAGATGTATACCAATTAATTTTAGATCTAATAATGGGACAGCTTAAACAAGACAAAAAGATACAAGATACAATAACAATCTATTGCTTGGTAAAAAGACTAAATTTTTAAGTGCTTTAGAGATAAAATGTAAATCAGGTGCAAATCACTGCATTTTTTAATGTGTAATGCGATGGAATTGGTTGAATCTATACTTTTTCTAGGAATCATTGTTGATGTTATATTAGAATGGGGCGAGTACACTTGGCTCTGAAAGAAATGATTAAACACGAAGACTACTTTTTAGTTTATAAATACATAATTTTGTATGATATTTTACTCTGGGCTAGTGTTGAGACAAACACCATTTTAGATCTACAAATGAGAGCTATGCGTGCAATTTATGGTCTGGACCTTAGAGATTCTTTATGAGATAAGCTTAAAGAAATTAATGTACTCACGGTCGTTGGTCAGAATATTTTTGAAACCCTCTGATATAAGAACACTAATACTTTTATTAAGCATGTAATGCGAGCTCCTCATATTTGAACACTCAATATAAATATGAGGAGCTCGCATTATCTGGTACTTGAATAAAAATGTAAACTCTCTTTTTGGAGTTCAGTAACTTAATTCATACTTTATGGTACAATGTACACCAATTATCAACAAGCCCCCTGCATAGGTTTAAGCTTAACAAATTTAGGAAAGTAAGTAAGGAATATTCGTGTGCTAACAGATACTACAATATTTCCCAATATTTAGAGGATGATGCACCGTGGGATTGAAGCTATCGCTGCAAATCTGTATCAAAATTTATTTAGAGTATTTTCTAGAATGTATTTATGTAAATGTGGATTCAAGTATGACTTTATAAAAATACACGTTTCTGTGGCAAGCTGTTCTCAAGTCAGCGGTAAACAATTTTCCAAACTGTTGGTAGCTTAGACAATAATACAATGTTTTGTACAAAACTGATTATATAAGTAATAATATTACAATTTTGTACCTACATAATAACATTCGCTGAGGCGGTGATAAGAAATATAATTCTTGTTATTACGACTTTTGACTTATAGATAATAATGACAATCAAAATAATCTTTGGACGGTGGAAAGTTAACTTAAGAGCTTAAGAGATTCAAGTAAACGATCCCAAGTAAAGTAAATCAAAATATAATCACACAGAAGTGTTGAGTTAAAGTTCTTTTAAGTATCGAGTATTTACAATCAAGAAAATGCAAAAACAGTTGACTTTATTGATATTAGGAATAGGATATATCAGCTGTACCAATATGACCAACTGGGTATTTATAGGATCTGCATTAATAAGTAGACTTCCTTGCAATGGTACTAATGAAATATCAGTAACGTACGAATCGGATCAGCCCCCAGAAAAAGAAAACTCGTATGAAGTTTATATATCTATAATGTTTCCAAGATACTCCATAGTCTCTGTAATGTTGGATAGTGGTGGGAGTATTAAGTTGGTAAGAGTGGTTCATATTTTTTTTAAAACATCAAAACACTGTTTTTTCTATCTGTTGTTTAGTTTTCCACATTTGCCACCAAAAAGTGATATTTTTTGATGGATACATGATAAAACAAATAAGGTAAACAGAAATAGATATATTCTACTAATGGAAATAGGCTAATTTTTAAAACAGTCAAGATACCATTAGGACAGGTTGATTCTTGATTTACTTTACTTCTATGTTTACTTTATTTTACATTAGAACCAGTTATCTTTATACATTTAAACATCAACGAGGATCAACATTACATATTTTTACTAACGCTTTTTTCTATCTATTCATAGATATAAGGAACGACTATATATCCTTATTGAGATAAAAGTACTGTTTTTTTTCAGAGCGACAAATCATTTGCAAGAATATTTGCAAGTGATAATAACAGTTTTACAATTCAGTTTTTCAAAGCTCACGATGGTTTAAGCTTTACGGTTAAGGGAAACAGAAGAGGAACAGTCCCTTATATCATTAGCTTGGAAATAAACTCTCAAGAATATTGCTCCAAACCATTTTTGGTAAATTTAAAAATAATTTAAGATCACTTATTTCCTAATTTATAAGTGGCAAAACCTAAAGTAAGAGCAAAATGTTGGCAGGGTTTTCTTGATGAACTAGTAACAGGATATAGAGACTATGCGGAAAGTGACACTAGGAAGCTAGAAGGAAATTGCGGCAGACGAAAAGTAACTCACACCGAACTCATAGTCAATGGAGCTTCTACTAAAGCCGGAGACTGGCCGTGGCATACCGCGATATATAGACTAGACAGGTCGCTTATCAAATATATTTGTGGAGGGACCTTGATTTCTAAACATTTTGTTTTAACAGGTATCTTAATTTCTAAGCATTCTGTTTTAACAGAATCTTATTTTCATATTTAATTTAAGCCCTTCAGATATAAAAAAAAGGCGATTTTTATAATAGTATGATAATAGTTGTAAGGTAGATGGGAATTCTTTTCATGCAGCTGCACATTGTACATCAATAAGAGGAATTCCTCTACTGCCAGAAGTGCTAAGTGTTGTTCTTGGCAAATTTAATTTAATTGGTGGTGATACAGGTTCTCAAGAAAGAGAAGTAAGTAAACTAGTCATTCGATTAAAACCTATCTGGTATATTATAAAGCAGTTCAGGTTCTATTCCTACCTCACTGTAGAATAATTATTTAAATAATATATATTTGTTTATGTTTTTAAGATTCATCAAATAATCGTGCACGATAATTTTGAAAATCGATTATTAAACAACGATATCGCATTGCTGAAATTAAAAACAGAGGCAATATTCAGTGATTATATTCAACCGGCTTGCTTGTGGTATACTAAAGCAACTGAAAGACTGTCTTCAGAGAAGATAACAGGCACAGTGAGTCTTATTATTATGATATCAATAAAATATAAACCAAAAAGTAAATTGTAAAATTTTGCAAATTTTAGTTTAGTAGTTCTTTATGACTTGTACATTTATTCAGCTTAATACTGTCCAATATATAATATTTTATACCATTATTTCATGTTTTCATTAGTTTAATGTTATTAAGTCTGGTATTTTTTTTCTGAACTATTATTGTATTATAAAGTTTTCTTGTTACAGGTCGTCGGTTGGGGCTTCGATAATACCGATACCTTGGCACATCAACTGCGACAAGCTACCATGCCTTTAATAAAAGAAGTTGTTTGCATTAAAAGCAATCCCATTTTTTATTCAAAAGTACTAAATGAGAACAAGTTTTGTGCTGGATATCACAATGGTAATTAGAAATGCTTTCCAATAACCTTTGACATTAATAAGCCTGAGCTAGCCAAGTATAGAGCAAAAAAATATGAATAACGTTATTAAAATTCCAGGAACATCTGCGTGCAACGGTGATAGCGGTGGTGCCTTTCAAGTATTTATTCCTGATAACGCACAAGATGAAAGCCCACACGCTGAAGGAGCTTGGTACGTCCGAGGAATTGTATCTCTCACGCTATCAAGAACTGACTTACCGGTCTGTGATCCGACACAATACGTAGTTTTTACAGACGTCGAAAAATATAGATCATGGATTGAAAATATTGCAGGTTTAATTTAAATTAAAGTATTTCTGTAAAATATTTTTTACTAATTGCCTAAAGAAGAAGAGGAGTTGTCAAAGAGTTTGAAAGTTACCTAAATACAGTTGACAATTCCTTAAAATATACACAAAAGCATATATTTATATAAGCAAACAATAAATGACCAAAAGAAAAAAGAATTCCCCTTTCATCGGGATCGACCCACTTTTCACTCTCACGCCATTATTTTTGAAAATGCGAAGAAATGGGTCCACTAATGCATCTTTTGTCCATTTTTAGTATGTCCATTGGGATCGACGGACATTTTATTTTAAGATAAATGCTCTTCTTTGGTTCTGTTCCATTTTAGGAATCCTTTATTTCATTATAGCATTATTGATACGCTATATTTATTATTTTTATAAAATTGATAAAAAAATAAACGATGCAACAATATTACTGGTTAATTTTTGATTCTTAATTTATTTGAAATTTAAATAAGATTTGTTAAGCTGGTAAGATGGCTAAACATTCTTATGGACTATTTCAAATTTATAGTAAATATACAGTTCATTAGGCTGTTCAAATAATCATGAAGTGAAACATTTCATAGAATATAAATTAAGTCCGTCTGGCGGATATGTAAATTAACAGTTCCTTAAGTTCATTAATTGAGTCTGGAAGTGACTATAATATTTAAAATTGTGATTATATATAATATTAGTATTATACAAGTTTTCTCAACCGGGCTAGTATACTTTTAGCAAATTCATTATTTGATTGAGTTTTGTACTGATATATACAATATCGCGCTTCAATGGCAATAGTTAATTTACATACATACGTATTGCGGTTTATTGCTTTTAAGTTTCGGTGACCTTTCTCATATTATTGAATATTACGATTTCGTGAATTTAATAAAACCCCACTTTTGAGAAACCTGTACGTGTATTGCTTAGTTTTCATTTTATGTAATAAAAAAATTGATATTGTTTAGGTTAATGTATTTATATGAATACAAAATAATTATAATGCTTTATATAGATCGTTAATATTACGGATAACTTGTCAAATAATCCCAAATGTTAAATTAATGCCATTATTGTAACAAGCCTTGGTAGTCTTTAATAAACTGGTTAATATGTCAAATCTTTATCAAAATGTTCAAATATCAAATATTTCTGTACATACTATAAAAAATATATATATTCTCATAATGTTACTTTGTCGCATTTACCTGATTTTAATTAAACATCATTTGTTTATTTAAATCCATCGAAGGTGACTCTTTATAGTTTTCCATACAATCATTATTATTTTATTACTTATATGGTTCTTATAATTTTCTGAACGACTCTAACACCTAAGTTTATAAATTGTTATGATGTCAGACTTAATGTATTTAAGCTTGTAAATATACAAACAGGTTTCAACATTCAACTTTTTATATCTTGAAAATATTGAGTATATTTTTCCTTCGACTAGTTATCAAAAATACGTGTACGAATCTTGTGTTATGTGATATTTATGTACTAAAGTTTTTTGCATGACATTCTATAGATATAATATTGTCAGTTTAAGCTTGGTCTTACTGCATTAAGTTTGACACTGTGTAAAATATAAGGCATTGCTAAGAACAGTTAGTAAAAAGTGTTGCTTTGATTGTAATTAATATTGATTTAATAGGAAAATAAAAATGAAAAGGCAGTTTATTGTATTTTTAATATTATTCTTGAGATACACCAGTTGTGTTGATAAAAAAAGTTGGACATCTATTGGATCTGCACTTTTGTTGGCACGCCCTTGTAAAGGATCTAATGAAATATCAGTTCAATATGAATCGGATCAATCTCCTGAGAAGGAGAATTCGTATAATGTGAATATAGATATAGATTTTCCGAAATATTCTACAGTGAATATCATGTTAGACGTTGACGGAAGCATTATGTTGGTAAGAATTAGTCTTATTATAGATTTTTTTTACTTTCCTGGATTATGTTTTATTTTAAAAGTTAATTATTTTAAAGCCTTAACTTATCTATAACTCAAATTATCTATAACTTAAAATAATCATCAAAAGCAGGATACTTGCGAATAAGAAAAACATTATTTAAAAAAAAAATCGAAGATATCATACTATAGACTTAAACAGTATAATTTCGAGGATTCAACATTTCATTAATTTTAACAGTTTTAGTAATTTAAACAAAATACTAAACATTTATTTAACAAGGACACAAAAAATTATCACAGTATATTTTTAGGAAGAAAAATCATATGCTAGAATATTTGCAAGTGCAAATAATACATTCACACTTCGTTTCTTCGAGGATCACGACGGTTTACGTTTTCTTATTAAGGGAAAGAAAATCGGTATTGTGCCATACATGGTCAGTTTAATTATAAACTCTCAAGAATATTGCTCTCAACCGTCATTGGTAAGATAAGGCTAAGTAAAAAAAATTTTTATGATGTAGGAAAGATTAATCTGAGCAAAAAATAAATTTTAAAACCCTTAATCCTAGGGTTTTCTAGATTCACTAGTAACCGGATATAGAGATTATGCCGAAAGCGATAATAGGAAGTTAGAAGGAAATTGCGGCAGACGAAAAGTAACTCACACCGAACTCATAGTCAATGGAGCTTCTACTAAAGCAGGAGACTGGCCGTGGCATACCGCGATATATAGACTAGACAGGTCGCTTATCAAATATATTTGTGGAGGGACCTTGATTTCTAAACATTTTGTTTTAACAGGTATTCTTTTCATATTCTTAACAAAACCGGCTATTATTACCATCGAAAACTATGATAATGGCCTTAATTTTTTTACGCAGCTGCACATTGTACATCAATAAGAGGAGTTCCTCTACTGCCGGAAGTGTTAAGCGTTGTTCTTGGCAAATTTAATTTAATTGGTGGAGACACAGGTTCTGAAGAAAGAGAAGTAAGTAAAACTAGTCATTAAATATCCCTCCATAATACTTAAATTACTACATATTTTTTATGGGACTGGGAGGCAAAGGAATTGAAATTCTAACTAATAGTAGGTGGTGTTGTCTCTTGGACATCTAAGAAAATGAAGGTTTGCAAACGAGCTTCCATTATATATATAAGATCTATAGTCAAGTTATTACAGTGAGGTTCTCCTCATATCATCTTTAAAATGAATGACTTATTTATTACTCGTTTAAAATAATATAAAGGAATGAGCTGTTTAGAAAATGAACATAAGTCATATTATGTAATTTCTATATTGTATTGTTCAGTGTAACTTATCCTTTATGTTGCTTATGCTTAAAAATATTAAGGATTGGTGGAATTCTTCGCTCCTTTTCTTACAAAACGAAGCCTGTAATCTCCATAAAATCAGAAATGCATTTGTAACTCTTTTGAACTTAATGTCACCTTTGAAATCAAGACATTCGTTAATATTACAAATATATTTAAGGTTCATCAGATAATTCTTCATAACGAATATGAAAGACGAGTATTAGATAATGATATCGCATTGCTAAAATTAAAAACGGAAGCAGTATTTAGCGATTTCATCCAGCCAGCTTGTTTGTGGTACAGTAAAGCTACTGAAAAACTGTCGACTGGCAAGATTATAGGCACAGTAAGTTAAATTAGTATTTAAATATACATTTGACATCTTTTACAATGAACCCAAAAAAATATATTAAAGTAATAACGTTTTGAAAATATGTATAAACATGTATAGCGATGTGAAGCTTATTTAATTGTAATAAATATATAATGAAAAATAAACCGATACGGGCAGGGGTTTGAAACTGAGGGGTTTGAGCTGCCCTATTGCTACCACATTCGGTGAATTAAGCATTTTACACCTAGTCCTCTTTATCGGGACGGTAAAACCTATTGGGCTTCTTTAGAAGATCCTAACCAATGTTTGCTGATTATTTATTACAATGTTAACGATTCAGTATATATATACTACATCGGTTTATTTTTCATAAAATATAAAAAAAGTAATAATGTACAATACAGTACAAGTACTTTGGTACAATGTTTTTCATTTTAAATTTGAGATCTTCTTCGGGACGCTGATACCAGTAATATTTTTTGTTAAGGCAATTTATGTAACATAACTTATAATGTGAAAACAATATTTTATTACATGTTTTAATGTAATTATTTTATTCATATTTTAATATTGGATAAATATTCATTACAGGTCGTCGGTTGGGGCTTCGATAATACCGATAACTTGGCACATCAACTGCGACAAGCTAACATGCCTATAATAGATGAAGTTGCTTGTATTAAAAGCAATCCTATTTTTTATTCAAAAGTTCTAAATAGGAACAAGTTTTGTGCTGGATTTCACAATGGTAATTAGAAATGTTTTCCAATAACCTTTAACATGAATGAGCCAAGTATCGAAAAAAAATTATGATAAACGTTATTAAAATTCAAGGAACATCAGCGTGTAATGGTGATAGTGGTGGTGCCTTTCAAGTATTTATTCCTGATAACGCACAAGATGAAAGCCCACACGCTGAAGGAGCTTGGTACGTCCGAGGAATTGTATCTCTCACGCTATCAAGAACTGACTTACCGGTCTGTGATCCGACACAATACGTAGTTTTTACAGACGTCGAAAAATATAGATCATGGATTGAAAACCATTTGTAGATGTCTAATTTAAGTTAATGGGTTTTTAATTTTTACCTCCAACTTTTTAAAAAAACAATACAAACTTGAATACGGTGCTCGTTTAAGCAAAACACATGTTTTTTTTGAGAAAAATAGAAAAGTCTAAGTTTTTATATTTTTTTCATATTAAGAATTGATTGTATTATTATTGCCCTTTTTTGGTAACAAAAATATATTTGTAACTTGCAATATTTTATGTTAGCACTAGTGCTGAAATATTACGAAAGATTAGAAGATTAGAAGAAATATTAGAAGTGAATTATTGGAATTTGTTAAATTTAGATGGATTGATAAATTTTCCTATGTCGCATCTTGTATTGTTAAAAAATACTATAAATAAGTGACATTAGGGAATTTAGAGTGATTATCTGGTTATATCGTAATATTTATAGTAAATATTTTGTTTGAAAAATTTCGAAAAAAAAATGTACAATCATATCAATAAAATGATTATTTAAGACAGTGATGCATGTTTGTAACTTTGTAAATTGTTAAAAAAAAACCTAACATTGTAAATGCTTACATAACTAAGTATCTTATGAATAATACATTTTATTTTATAAACACACCTTATTTTTTTGGAACAAAAAAAAATACCAAACATTACTTCAATCAACCCTTGTAATAAACAATATAAAATATATATATTTATAGGTTTTTTAATTTGCAAACTTTTAAATATTTAATAAGTAATGTGTCTGGATATGGTATGCTTATATAATTACAGTCAGATACTATTTGGTACAATGGCAGAGCAATGCTCAGCTCATATTTTGTAATAATTTACAGATAATTCGATATCTAGATATTTTATGATAATTTGGGATAAAAAGTCATCTTACCTCTAGGTAAGCGGGTTGGGAGTTACCTGTATGTATGAGTACTCGAAGCTGGTTTAAAACAGTTTATAAACATGTTTATCCCTGTTACCCTTATAACATTTTAAAATAATAATATTTAAAATTTTAATAACATTAATAGACATGGCAGGACTTGAACCTGCGACCTTAAGAAAACCATTCCGTCCCTCTATCAATTGAGCTATCCTGTCGCTACCCACCTTGATGAATTAAACAGCTTTAAATAATCGTTTTTATCGGGATTGAGGATATTAGACATCTTTCGAAAATCCTAAAGTTTTTAATTGTCAAGATATAATAAAAAGTGCAAACATGCCATAAATGAATATATAGATGCGTAAATATATTATTTAACCGTGGTGAGCTTATTATTATTATTCTTATAATGATATATAATAATAATGATATTTTCATGATATATTTATGTCATGAAAATATCAATATCATTATTTGAAAATATCAATGATATTTTCATCATATATGTATATCATGAAAATATCATCATTCAATATACTGTCTGCTGGCATTACGAGAATATATTGTTTTAGACCAAATATCCGTTGAAAAGCTACTTTATGCGTTTGAGTTTATAAATAATGTAATTAATATATTGACCTTTTAATTAAACTTATCATTAATGTTATTATTTCATCTCTCAAGTCACTATTGATATTAAGAGCAAAGATCAAAGACATTTTAAATTGATATTACCATTTATATCTATACACAGAAGTGTTGTATTCATTATAATAATGTACAGTTTGGGATAAATAAAAAAGTGATAGTCGTGATTTTTACAGAATATTTTAAAGTCTGACAATAATCAAAGGTATTAACAATGAAAAAAACTATCTTATTAATAATTTGCCTAATATGGGTAGCTAAGTGTGACTGGTCGCCTGTTTCTCACCCCTTCCTAATAGACTACCCATGTACAAACACGGATAAAATTACAAGTTGGTTTGAACCTGGTGTATCCCTGAAAGCGAAGACTCGTTATTCAATTTCAATCGATGAATTATTTACGGTCAATTCAGATATTCGAATAACATTTGATTCAGAAGCTTACATCACTTTGCTCATCAAAACGGTTGGTAACGTATATATTTATATCAAATTAACACGGAATTAATAATTTATTAACATTGTCTTCAAAAAAAAATATTTTAGGACGATAAAACGTTCTCAAGGACAACTATGCAGCCTGGAGTAATATTTCTTTTTCGTTATTTTGAACAATTCCGAGGTATTAATTTTGTTGTGACTTCATATGTTCCTGGAATAGTTCCTTACATAACAAGTATCAAAATTAATGACGTGGAATACTGTAGACAACCAAACGTGGTAAGAATTATGATATATATTATTATAATAACGTCATACAGCGTTTCAAATTGAATACCTGATTACTCCAAACATACTAAAAATAAATGGCTTCATATAATTCAGGGATATCTCAATTCATATATTGTACAAACTTTACTACATGACGAGGAGAAAAACTGTGGGCGACGTCAAGCAATCGGCACGGAGTTGATCGTCAACGGTGCTTCCACTAAACCTGGGGATTGGCCATGGCACGCCGCTATTTACAAACACACAAGAAATATTATCAAGTATATTTGTGGAGGAACACTTATTTCTAAACATTTTGTACTCACAGGTACAGTTACATAAGTTTTTAAAAGAAGCAATTAAATTTATACATTAGTTATATGAGAAATTACTTAAAATGTGCATGTATCATAACGGCTGTTTTAAGCATTAAAATATGTATTTTAATTTTTTAAGCATTACAATATTTATTTTAATTCCATAGCTGCCCACTGTGTTTCGGATAGAGGTTCTGCATTATTACCAGAAATGTTTAGTGTGGTTCTTGGAAAATATAATTTGATGGGAGGTGATATTGGTTCCAAAGAAAAAGAAGTAGGTTATATTTTTTTTATTATTTTTATCTGAACATGAGTATATTGCTTAAAACTTGTTATTGAAAATATTTTGCAGGTACATAAGATCATTCTGCATCAGCACTTTGATCCCCGGAAACTAGACAACGATATAGCATTAATAGAGTTAAATACTGAAGTAACGTTTTCTGATTACATTCAACCGTCATGTTTGTGGTATAAGAAAGTAGTTCAAAAGCTACCAACCAATACAATAGTGGGAACGGTAGTAGGAAATTATTAACGAAATACTCAAACAACGAATAATGTGTACTTATAGCTTTTTTTATTTTTTATAAGGTCGTGGGATGGGGTTTAGATATACAAGGAACGCTTTCACGACAACTGAAACAAGCTAAAATGCCCCTCGTTAAAGATAATGACTGCATTAAGAGTAATCCATTATTTTATGGTAACGCCTTAAATGGAAATAAATTCTGTGCTGGATTCCACAATGGTAATATATCTGTTGCATATGATTTTATGATGTCGAAAAATTGATTGATTGATTATTAAGCAAGCAATGTAATCATTAACTTTCAGGTACATCCGCCTGTAATGGTGACAGTGGGGGAGGATTAGTAGTCTTTGTTCCAGATGAGTCAGAAGATAACAGCCCAAATGCAGAAGGAACTTGGCATGTTAGAGGAATCGTATCAGCAACTCTTTCCCAGACAGATAGACCTGTGTGTGATCCCGAACAGTATGTAGTGTTTACTGACGTTGAAAAATACAGAGTATGGATAAAAAGCTATGTAAAAGAAAAAGAAAACGGGGATCTCTAATCTTAGAACAAAATAATATTTTTTTTTTATTAACATATTTCTTGCGTTATACATAACAATGGAACAAATATATACATTATAGGTTAATATCAGTTCATTACAATCGTATTACCTTTTAGAAACACTTTAAATTCAAGCCTTCTCTAAGTGTATGTCCTCAAGAATTTGGGAACATAAGGAATATCCTCACTTTTTTAAAATATTTCGTAACTTGACTATCTGAAAATAATGATAAAAAAAAACATTTTATTTTTTATAATCTGAATTTGTAGACACTAAAAGAATGTTTAATATTTTGAAAACACATTTAAAATTGAAAACCAGAAGGTTGCTATAAATTTTATTCTTACTTTAACTTTACAATCGGGTTCATTAAGTAATATAATTAAACCATGCCAGATTATATAGTTTAATAAAGACTTGGAAAAATATTTTGTATTGTTTTTTAAGATCCAGTGTTGTCCAATGCTATAGAAGATAATAGACTCATTCCGAGATCTTGCATCATTACCGTTGCACTTCATCACAATGGCGTTAATTACCATTAAACGGGTCAAATGGATTATTTCTTTTCATAGTAAATGGGTTATGCGAAAAAAGTCCATATTGATTCAGTGCGCATATCAACAATAATTTAACATATTTGTATATATTAGATAGTTACCATAAACCATGATAAAATATTTTTATTAAGAATATACTATAATTCATTAGGAACTAAAATAAAAATAACTTAACCAAAGCAGTCCGTGTTGTAAAGTATACCAAGTTCCCTGCTATCCATGTGGTGATAACAGGAAAGGCCCAAGTTCCTCCGGTCAATGAAAGTTGGGGTGGCCCAAGTTCTAAGTTTTTTTAACAGAACTTGGTGTCGGATTGATGGCATTTGAAAACTTGAAAAATTTCACTTTGTGTGTGCTCAATAATAAATAAAATAATATTGTTCTTTATTTTAACATTTTCCAAATAACTTAATAAAATTATTGTATAAGCATACTTTTTAATAATTAATCGTTTTGGAGTGAGAGAGGCCGCGCCGGCGGTAGTACTAGCCTACTGTTGTGGAAGAGGCGGGGCTACACCGCAGCACTATTCTTTGTCCTTTATACTTTGACCGACGCTGTGAGATATAATGAAAAGATTTAGAATATCGTTGATAATTTAATTGCGATTATACTTTAGTTTAATTTGAAACTCTTCATTTCTTTATTTACGTACTATTATTCTTTTTTTAAAGATCTTTATAGTTTACTAAAATTAATTATTAGTATGAACGCACTAACTAATATTATTGTATTCATTGCTAAATGATTAGTTTTTATAATATTATATTATCTACTATAATCTATTTTTAAAAAACATAATTTTTATCGATATAAACCGATACAATGACATCGTAATATTGATTAATATCGATTATTCATTAGTATTGATTTATTGAAATACTACTTGTAGCAGTAGTGACCTTTCTAAGAAAAATAATTATTAACTAATAACAAAAAAAAGTATTTATTAATTATAATCATTGATAGTAGTACAACCCTACTTGGGAGTTGTTCTAATCATTACAAATTTTTTTGGAAGCCGATATAACAACAAATTGAAACAGAAACAAAAACCTATTTTTGTCTCTTTTATACCCCATAAGTTACTGTTGAGGTGATTGCGTAAGAGGTATGACTTTAATATTTAAGTAATTATGATAACCACGTGTTATGTGACTCTTATAACTTAGACTTAAAGATTAATTTTCTTCAACTCTCAAAGGAAACTGGAAAATATAATTCGAAGGTAGACTAAGGACCTAAATATACGATTGTTTTTTTTTTAATAAGTAGACTGATACGTTCGTATCACTTTCACACATTTGATATGTGGTCTTTAAGGTCTTAATTGATGTAAGAGGTATTTTCTTTAATTTTTTTTCTTTCATTAAATTTTTATTACGTGTAGAAGTATAATATGTATGATAATTGTAACAAAATATTATGATAATAATTTAGTCTCTTACTTTAATACTGTATGAATCGATAAGGGTATAATATAATGAAATTGTACATTGCACTCATGTTTGATAAAAGTCTACTCAATTGTGTGTTAGTATAGCATTGATATGTAACATTAAGTAAGTTTATGAAATTATAACATATAATTTTAGTTTAGAGTTTTTTACTTAAGTCATATTTTAAATCATATAAAACTACTAGAGTATATAATATTTTTTTGACGTGAACAGATGCCAAAGTCAATTAATTTAAAAATTATAATATTTTATATTAATAATAAATTTGTATACACATTTTCAACGGACATTGTCGTTTTCGACCAATTTGTGACTTAACGAATAATATTATCAAAAAGCGCTGCTTTTCATTTTTATTGTACTTGATGAGACGAATCGATTTGAATGCAATATGAAGCGAAATTTATATGTCCATGATTTCGATTTTTTGAGATATAAAAATTTGAATTTTCGAAATTTTAGATTTTTCATAGGGGTTTGAACATATAAGGAACTTGACCGTGTTTCAGCTTCCCATCATATCTAGAAGTAGGAAATCATTTATAACACTTATGAACAAGAACGCGAAATAAGGCCTTTTTGACCTTTTTTTGTCTCCAGTTAGCGTGAAGGTAGATAGTTGATTTTTTATTTCGAGTAGAAAACGGTAAGCGTAGCTCGTATAAAAAAATTGGTAGCTCTGGATAAAAGAAGGGCTTGACTGTGAGGTGAAAAGACCGTTTTTGGCTTAAATTATCATTTGAGATATACTATTGCGGCAGCCATAGGGTCGGGCATTGGAAAATGATCGCGCGCTGCCGCGAGTTGATTTCTTTTTTTATAATCGTGCAAGTAAATATGTATGAACAACGACCTCAAATCACTTTTAATATCTGCTAATAATTTACATCACAATTGGGTTTTACGAGTAGCTGTGCGGCAGAAAGCTCTAGCCGACCTAACGAAACAATTTTCAAAGGTGAAACTTTTAACTTCGAACAAAGAAAGGAAACTGAAAAGTGGTTTAAATTGTCATGCTTGCAATCCGAGCACGAGATGTGAAATTTTGGTGCAGAAATATTTCCTGTATCAATAAATACAGGTGCTAAATATTTTGTAAAAATATCTTTAATATTTTCATCACGGACTAACATTTTCTTTTCTAAATACTTGTTCAACGTAGTTTTGGCTACTACTACATTGTATAAATTTCACGATGAATAAACATCACCCTTTAGTAAAGCGATGGTATATCTACCGTTACAATCTTGAGTAGTAAATCGAGCGGTATATATCTTCACACTCTCTATACTCCGTGTGTGAATACGTGTCCTGTGTGACGTCTTGTATTTTCTGGAACTTACTAATACGGTAGTTGATAGTCTGACTAGGTGATACACAACAACAACAAATTGCGGCCAAATTGTTATCCTCAGCGGGAGCGTTGCCCATAATGACAAAGACCAACATAGTTTCAACAGCGTTTGCCAAACCACTATCCGGAAATAATGAGGCGCCAGCCAACATATCAATATCACAAGAAACACTACAGATATCATCGGCAAGTTGTAAATATCTAAATTCCAAAAGTAAAGAATAATTTATGTTAGTTGTAGGTAACATTTCAATGATCTGAAGAAGTTGAATTTAACAAGTAGATATTTTATGATATACTTTATCAAATAATTAATACAAAACTTATTATTTTTAATTTGATCAAAGCGTTCGTGAGTAGAAAGTTTCATACATTTGGACCATTTACAAACAGAGAAATCAGTAGGTACCTATCCAGTACACGAACTAAAAGACATTTGTGTACAATGTTTCAATAACAGTCATATATATATTATTAATTCATAGATGAATCCAAAGATATAAACTGTAGATGTAGTTAGTGGCTTAGCAATTTACGATTCAAAGAATATTTTATAGTATATTGTATTAATAATAATATTTTGAATTTCTATACAGAGTCCTTCGCTATTGAAGAAGTTATTTTATATATCGATTCCTTCGAGACTGGCAGATACGTTACTTTTACAGGTTCAAAAAGTGCTATTTATCATCTGGGTTGTGGCGCCTCAAATTATCGAGAGACGTCGAATTTAAAATATAAGAAAGATTTAAAAATATAGACCTGAATTAAAATGCCTTGTTTAATAATCAAATTTTTATAATAATCAAAAACAAGTAAATATGTCAGGAAGGTGAACTTCACCTGACGGCAAAGTTACCATCCATCGACAAAAGTCTGGCCGCAAAACGATTTAGTCGTGTTCCGGCACGTTGTAAGATGAAGACGTCCATGGGAAATGGGTTTGAACAGTTGCGTTACGTTGGCGGCCCGGTTAGGCGGCGAGTTGGTCTCTGTTGTGTGTTATCCCTAGGGGGGTTCGGGCATCCCCGCAGTCTCCAGTCTAGCCTTCCAATGGTGTGACAACATCAATTTTCGACGCCGGGTTGGATTCGTAGTGCCTCGGTCAACTGCCATTTCCCATCCTATTGACCAAAATAGATCCACTAGGGAACTTTTAGTGTATACAACACATGTTTTAGGCAAAGCCATCTGATTCCCTCATAACCTTTCCATCAACGGACGTTTCCGTTCGTTCCTAACGTTGTGGACATTCCATCTGTCCGTACGAAGTGTTTCGCCTCGTCTTTTTCAATTCATATAGCGAAGGACTGTAATAGCTAGCCTGTGTCGGTATTTCCGTCCGAGTACAATGTGGGTGTCTTCAAGCAAAGAGTGCTCCTAAGTTGATGCGCGTTACCACCTACGACTACATTTCACTTACTATTAGGTGGAATGTAGTCAAGCAACGAATTAGTTAAAGGTAAAAAAAAGGCACATATTATACATCAGAATCGTTCCCACATCGGACCATTTAGGCAAAACAACAACGTTGATTACATTACAAGGTGCTCTTATTTATACGACGCGTTTGTAAACTCACGCTTCAATTAAAATTGTATACTTTTCTCATGTAGTTTTTTTGGATATATAAACAATGCTTTTAATCAAATAACAAGATGTGATATTAATATATGTTTTTTCATAATGTTTCATATTACAAATGGGTCAATAATGCTTATTGTGAACTAGAGCAATTTATATGCTTTGGTAATTTAAGAGCGAGATTGTAAATCAAAATTAGCATTTATTTGTGATAATTTTAATGTTAAGTCAAAAAGCTGTAAAAATAATACTTCACATGTTACAGCCGATTCCTGTGACTTAATTTTACACAAAAAAATGTATTTCACAAGCCATAAGTATTATTTTCTATTACCATTCCATTAAAAAATATTGTTTTTTAATAAATGCGGCACTCAATTTGGTTGATTTTATAGCATCTATAAGGCTTTTGTCGAAATGTTAGATTATATTTATTTATATGAGACACAAAAATGATTTGTTTATATTTCGAATGATGATTTAATATACTTTATCAAATAATAACGTAGTCGGAGGGAGGGCGCAGTCAATCTGGCTGGCAACAGCTGGCTTTTTATTTAATTTCAAGCTACTAAGAAATACGTACTAGTTATGTACAATTATACATTTCCTATAGATAATTATGAATTTGAAAATTGGGAGATAAAAATTGACAAAAAAAATGTACGACTGTTCATTATAAATAATAAACTATTTATTATAAATATATATTTCATAGATATAATAATTACATATAGATACATAATGCTATATACAAATGAAAGTATACTTTAAAAGATAGATATTTTATTGAAGTGACAGATACTGATATTAAAAACTATAGTGATTTTTTTCATATTGTTTCAAAAGGTAGTGTGTTTCTTAGCATCTTGAAAGAAGAAGTGTGAAAGAAAGCGTGAAATAATTTGTCATTAACGTTAAGATCATTAACTAAAGTCTTTCTAAATGATAGAGAAAAGCTTTATCTATTTTATAACGATATCAAAAGACCATCAGTTGAAAAATAATACTATTTAAATCAAAAATGTATGTGACACATTTTGAAAAACAAAGTACTTACCTACGTGTTAGTTTCCCGCATCCGCAGTATTGTTAAAATATTTTTTGTTACTAAATAATTGTTACATTGCATTGTATCTACGTAATTATTGTATTTTAAACGTTAGAAATTGAAACTTATAATAACTAAAGTAACACTTATAGCTATTCAGTAATTATAATGTTTAACGTTAATAGGTTTTCCCTTTTTCGCTGCTCTTCATTTTTTCGTTCGCTGTAAATCCGATTACATTTCGTTTTCAAATGTACCTCCCTACTTACCTTCAATTAAAATACAAATGTAATTTTAAATCCTTACTCGTCTTTTCACGTTATATCAATACATTATATATTATATATATATATATCTGAGTATAGTCGACTTAGTTAAATAACTTGAATAATAATAATAACATAGCTCGTATTTAAAAATATTTGGAAACATCGTTTAGTTTTTTTATATTATTTTATAAGTACACATTTTTCAAATGCCATGCCACACTACCTCACCGGTACCCTCGGTGATCGAGAACCGAATTAAACTACTTGAAACATTACGTGCAAAACATTTCAAACGTTCAGGTAGCGCTTACAGATCGAGATTAAATGCCAGTGGTTACGCAGTGATCGAAACATTTGTACCGCAATCGTAAACAATAGATGATATATGCAATAATTTTCAAAATACCCTCGAACAAATTAATATGTTAAAAATTCAGGTTGACCTTAATCATACTTGTAACGTTCAACCATCAATGATATTTCTTCGAGGATATTTTATGCCTAGTGAAGCGTTAGTATTCTTATTTAAATTTAAGTGTAGATGTCAAACCGAATATAAATAATAAAAAAAAATACCCCCTATGACCATCCCCGAGTTAAACGGATTTATAAATAATTACTCACTATTATATATTACATTTCGCAATGCATTCCACTCTAATACTACATTAAGTAATTCGGAGAAATTATGTTATTTAGTACAGAAATTAACATGAAATGAATGTTTCCTGATAGCATGAGATGAATATAGACTTCTTGTGGTAAGTGGTAGTGGTGTAATCAAATAAAATTTAACGCTCTTTTTAGTAAATACGAAGATAAACGCGAATAAGTATCCTTTAATGTACCTGAGACCGCTCGTATCTTTGAAAATGATCAAAGTGGTTTTAAAATACGAGCCTTTGCAGCCTTAGGAATTTTTATAAAAGATATAATTAGATATTATATTCCTATTAATAAGAGGACGTAGCTAATACTTTTTTTTCTACCGACGTAATACTTTCGTCAACGTATAATAACATTTTTACCGTAGAATATTTCGAAAATGCTATATTTATATTTACATTATATCAATTTTCCTTTTCAGAAGATTGATCCGATTTTCATTTGATCCTTTTCAGGGATGTGACGTTAAAATTGCAGATCCGAAAAATATCTTATTATATTACCATAGCAATCTCAAGCATAATATTAAAAGCACCAAAAACTACCCTTCCATTATATTAATTAAAGTTCCATGAAATAAATATCTATTACAATTAAAATACTTATTAAAAACTACTCCAAACAATGTTTTTAATTCTAAGATAATGTTAAACTCAATACACAGGCCCATTTTAATTAAAACATTTTGAAATGAAACATATTTATAAACCTAAATACTAACACTTTGTTCAGTTATAAATAACGATAACATTAAAAAGTTTCTCAAAAGTTAAAGATATATTATTAAATTGTAGAAAATTCAGTAAATTGTAATGTTCAATAATATGAAAAAGGTCAAGGAACCTGAAATGTACTGAACCCGGTCGAGCCAAATCGTATTTGAGCTGATGTCAGACTCTACCACTAATTAATAAATTTATAAACCCAATATTTACATTGTCAATTTCATATAATATTATAAATTCCCAGACTAAAACAATGAACTTAAAGAGCTGTAAATTTACATATTCGCCAGACGGACTAAATTTCTATTGTAATTTTAATAAACTCTGAAAAAGTTTTTATCCCACTGGTTACACAGAAGAACATAAAAAGACCTTCATATTCTATTCTTTTTTGTACTTTATTATTATATTTATTAGCACAATTTACTATGTTTGAAATAGTCCACAAACATTTTTAGCAATTTTAACAATCTTACAAAAAAACCTTAACTATCAACTTAAAAATCAAAGTTTAATTGAATTTCAAATAAAATAAGGAAGAAAAATTAACCTATACAGTCAGTATTCGTATCTGTTACCTCTGGGAAAACGCCCTGTCAAAAAGCCCAACCAATGTTTGTAACCTAGCAGTATACAGTAACATCGAATTATTTTTTATTCTACGTTTATTTAATAATTTATTTTGAAAAATTTTATACAGCAAAGGTTAACATAATTTAATTAAAGGTTATATAATATACACATATATAATTAACATCTTTAAGTGTACAAGTTAATTACCTACTGAATCTTTAACAAAATATGAAATTAGTGTAGTGCATACAAAGTAAAATCATATTTGTAACTTCCCGTTTCATATTACATCAATGTTATCAAAAGTGCTAAGTGCTAAAATTAATTAAAATTGAACCCCTAGGATTTACCAAAAGATCCCTAAAATGAAATACAGCAAAGTAGGGGATTTATCTTAAAATAAAATGTCGGTCGATCCCAATGGGCACACTAGAAATGGACAATAGATGCATTAGTGGAGCAATTTCTTCGCATTGCCAAAAATAATGGCCTGAGAGTGAAAACTAGGTCGGTCCCAATGAAAGGTGAATTCTTTTGTCTCTTGGACTTTTATTGTTTACACATAATATAAATATATGTTTTTGTGTTTATTTTAGTTTCAACGGATTTAAACCGTTAAAACAATAACACGTTTTAAAAAAATCGAAGATAAAATCTATTAACGAGTGTTAAACTATCTATTCAATATTATTTCACAATATGTTATTGTCTAACAATATTCCTAAGCAATATTCTATTTGATATTGCAGCATGAGGTGGCTATTTGAACGTGGTCCAGCAGAAGGTTAGTATTGGCGTCACCGCTATGGGACCTGTTTAGGCATGCTTAGACGCGATGGTGGTATTTGTTGTCTACGTGGAGCCACAAGATAGACAGGTTCAAGATTACCTTCAAAATTAAGCGAAAAGAACTAATATCAATACGATGATAATACGACGTGTCCGCTGGAAATGAAATCTGCGTCTTGGTCAAAAAGAGCAAGGCCAGCTTAACTTTATCGAGGTGGTTTTGCACAGTGTGGATGTTTGAATGTAAGATTCAGATGTTGCAGAAGTCTACGGTTAGAGTGGCAGGAGATGAATGTCCGTTGCTGCTCTTGCCTTTGAGCTCGGTCGTGCCCCACCCAGAATACGAGGGGCAATCTGAGCGTCCAAGCACAGATATATTATGATCTGAGCTTGGACGCCCACAGGGGGAAACCCCAACGCTAGTGCAGTTAGTTACCCCCTGGTTACTTCTTTGCTACTTTCGGTGTGATGGAAAAGGGGGAGGGGTTGGGCCACCGGAAACCATTCACTCAGCGAAAAAGCGAATCGTGGTTTTAAAGTGAGGCAGTGGTATCACACCGCTCGTGCTGGCCCATACGTGCCGAAGCATGGTTCTACCACTATATTTTATTCGTTAGAATTTATTATTTTTCTTATTTTAATTTTTGTTAACCTCAATTATTTAAATATATATTTTGTATGTTGGATGACTCTGAACAAGTTAAACTCGAGATATTATTATTTATGATTATTATTTATTATTATTTTTATATCCATCACCTTCTATTTCATCTTAATGATTTTTTGGCAAAAGTAAATATTATCTTTTGTTTTCAAAAGGATAGATGTCTCCACATGATAGCTGATGTACGCTATTGGTAGGGCAATTATCGCTAGGCCTTATCCTTGAGAAAAGAAATAAAGCAACTGGCTATGGGTTTAGTGAGACTTTTATTATATACAACTTATTTATCCAGAAGTTATATGCCGTCAGGGCCTGCTGCCTTCCAGTTATGAGTTATGTTCACCGCTTTGGTGACATCCTCAACTGTAACGGCCACCTGACTCATAGATGCACCAGATCCAAGGAAAATAGGCCTTCTTTACATTATCTATAATATGTAAAAGTTTTCATACTATAATTATTGGAGACACGAATCGAAACGTAACCAAACTAAGAGTTGTTAAAATGTATGCACAAGTAAACATATTATACAGTATCAGAAACTACCAGGTGTTTTTAAGATTTTAACGATGAGGAAATATTAAGCAATCGATTTGATTATAAATGCTATAAATGCATATATATATATTTAATCACATTTAATCATGTTTAATATTTTAGTCACGTTGTCAAAATACATATTTTAATACATATTGAATGAAAAATCATTAATCTTTTATGTTACTGGATCAAAAAATCGGAGGGAAGGCTGAGTATGTTGGTGAATTTTTAGTTCCATTTTAAATAACATAATACTGTTATTATAGCTAAAAAATAAGGAAATTACTTTTTTTGTCAAATTCAGGATATAACATCAAAATGAAAAATCTCGTAAGTAAAACCAAATTCACTCAATCCAATTTTAAAAATATATTACAATAAACTAATTTTATTTATAATATGAACGTAAAAAGCGACTTAGAACCTTTTATCTCAATCGACCTACTTTTCACTTGAGGCCCATTATGTTCAGCGTGGCGAAAAACTGCTCTACTAATGCACGTATTGTCTATGCCTAGTATGTTCATAAAGTTCGAATGCCATTTTATTTTAACATAAAAAGGTACTACTTGATGAACTTGTAGTGTCTTTTAGAATACTTTAAAGCTTAATATGAACTACTATAGCATAAAAGTGACTGATAATTTTTTATTATTTATCGTCATCAACGACCGACGACCTCTTTATTACCATGACACTTATAATGCTTAGTAAACAACATAATGGTCCATAAATTCGTTCTTTTTTAATTACAAAAAAAGGCGTTTATACCCACCTCTAAGGCCGGCAACGCTCTTGTGAGTCCTCGGACGTTGCATGAGTTCGTGGGCGGCGGTGATCACTTTACACCTGTGATCCGCACGCTTATTTGCCCTCTTATCATAAAAAAAACACTGTGCCTCCTAACCTTTATATAGAATATTAATTGACTTATTAGGTCTCTGTGTAGGTGGGCATAAGATTAAACATTTTACATGGAACTGTATGTAAAAATAACTTGTTTAACCTATTTAAATAAACAGTTTTAAATATAAGTAACTTCTGTCTAAGCGTATAACATACCAAATACAGTGATATGTAAATCAGAACACTCGTAGAGTCCCAATACATCCTAGAGGAACGATGGTCATTAAAAAAATGTCTGAGTGCGGTTAGTTTTCTATTTGGTCCTCTTTCAGAGCTGTCATTCCATGCTTTTAACCTTTTGCTGACTGGTTTATGTGCTTGAGGTCAAACTGCGCTCTGGTTTTCATCCTTTTAGAATTGTCCCATTCAATACATTATTTACCAAATTTTATTAAGAAAAACGTTAACAGAAGCTCTGCAGTAAATTAATGTACTTAGAAACAATTATAATTTTCCTGTATTTATATATGTATTTTATTATTTATACGTATTTTGTTTATATTTTATTTTTATTTATATTTTACATACATTATTTGATTGTTAAGAAAAAGATGAACACATATAAGCTCTACAGGTTAAATCATGTAATTATAAACATCTGTTTTTATAAAAGTATTTTATTATTTTTACTAAACAAATATAAAATAAAGCATACACTTAAGTAAAAATAGTTATAACAAAGTAAAATTTTACGTGTTGGTTTATTATCAACATAACCCCTTGAAATATAATAATTTTTAAATCAATTTCAATTCATAAAATTATATTTTACACAGATAATAATTGAACACCAAACTAAAGTTAATGTCCGCAAAAGCCTAAGAGATGCTTGCTATAAAATCAAACCAAATTGCGTCGCGCTTTTATTAGAACGTTTTTTTCAACAGAACGATAAAAGAAAACATTTATTATATTCTTAGCTTTTATTAAAAAAAGAATCAAAGCTTTTGTAAACTACGTAGGAACATTTTCATAAACAAGTTTAGCTGGTACAAATTTATATAAGTTAACTATACCATTAAAAAATTAATAAAATTTGCGTAGCTGTAAGCTGTCAATCCTCACTTTGAAGCTGTTGCTTCAAATGACTACTGCTGAATTCATTGTTTATAGCTTCGTTTTCAGCACCATTAAATTGACGGTAAATACGCGGATGCTGGATGTAATTCAATTTCGATAGCTTGAACATCAACTGTGACATACAAAACTAGGTGATAATATTCTTCGGATAATTATATGGTTCTTGTAGTACAATGGAGGTTAAACAGAGTGATATCTAATAAACTTTTATAACTTCACAAATAAATATTGTATTGGTATCAATCTACAAAATTTGAAAAGGCGAACATTTGCATAATCAGATTATTAACAGATTTAAAATACAAAGGCGTTCATTGAAAGATGGTGACCAGATAAATACCAGAGAGAAATTGGAAATAAAAATAACTTTGGAATCACATTGTTAGGTGTTCTGTGGTCTTTTTTAAATAATCTTTAGAATTAATATACTTGAATAGTTGTTAGATTTGCAAACAATAACGATTAAGAACAGTGATATAGATATTTCTTTTCCTTTGCTTTGGCCTCGTTAAGTGTGTTGCAGTATAAATGCTCGTTTATATATTTAGGATTTTTTTACCTAAGAATCCAATATCGCACGGCTTAATTCATATCCTCTACTCACTTTTTATTATTACTCCGCTTTCGTTTGAAGATCGCAAATGAGACGTGAATCATAAGATTTGCTTTAGTATTTAAAGTCCCCAGTGAATATAAGTAAAAGAGTATGTACTCTAAAGTTTACTTTGTACCTTTGTAAGTAAACTCAAATAGGGATAACCTTATAGAAGGAAGATGTCTCTAATGTTACAGTTCAAAAGCGAGTCAATAAAATATTTTGTAAGTTTGGCCAAATATATAAAAGTAAACTGTTTCGTCTTGAAGATCATGTGAAAAGTAAAGTTTTTAATACACAATTATTTCTTTAATAAACTCAATTTAGATATTTTTTATGACAGTGTTTAAATATTAAAAAACAGTTATATTCTTATATTTTGTTTTGTAGTTTTTAAGTTAAATTAATATAGAAAAATAGTATGAAACACAAAAGGTCGGAGTAAAGTAGCTATTATAGGTATATTTTTTACGGTGCGTTGGAGAGCCAGTACATCAATGCAATCTACTTATATACCTGCTTTGTACTAATACCTGAACTCTGACCGAAGAACTATAATAGACCCTAGAACACAAGAACACCCTAGAAGCTACTGCAGTAAAATAACATGTGGAGTGTTGTCAACAAGTTGATAATTGCCAAACCTCTCTATAATCTGCATGTCCCTTAGTATAGCTTTAGATACAAGTACGAGTTTAAGTTTAGACTTTAAATGCCGAAAAGTCATCTGGTAAGATGATGATAAAGCTACCAAAAAGTCTTCCAATATCTGTGGGGAGGCAGTAGGAACGGCTAAACACTTGTTGGTAGGGTGAAGGGTGTTATTGGAAAAAGGTCAATACTCGCGTCGCCACGATTAATAACAGAGTAAGTAGTAGTAGAGTAAGTAAAGAAAGTATTAGAAATCATACGTGATGCAGTTACTCTTTTAGTAGCTAGAGCGCAAATGGGTATAGCAACCACCAAAAGATTTATAGTTAAAGAAGGCTCGTCTAAAAAAACAAAACAAAAGCCTCACTCTATCTTGGAGGCGACTCGCGATTAGACTATAATGATATTAAAATGAATTTGAGAAGTATTTTGCGTTAAATTTGTTTGTGAATTCGTCGTGTTTTTAATGTATAAACCTCTGTTTTCTTTGATACATTATTTCCTTAATTATTGTTAGACGAAGTTTGCTCGCAGTTGAATATAGAAAAGATAAGCAAATAAATCAATTTTAAAAAAATGTATGGGTTTAAATATTATGGTTTTCTTTATGTCTATCTTTGGAGTGTAGGTACGTTGCTTGAAGTTGTGGATTATAACTGTTGATCATTACTTATCACTAAGTACAAACCGATTCACTACTCGTATAATAAAAATCCATTTTCTCGACGTACCGGCTTCTTAAGACTGTCACGACCAGTTTACTTTCCAACTTTAGTTGGGTACTCACGCTACATAATTTCCTGTTATACTTTTTCAGATCAATATGTTATCTTTAGAAAAGAAACTTAACATTTATGGAGAGTATCAAATATTTAAAAATAGTTGTTGGACTAAATCCTTTTTTGTCATAGAACAAAATGAAAACATATAGTGCCTGATATGGCAAAAAAAAATAAAGGTTTGCAAGAAAAACAATATAAAGTGCCAAATTTCTAATTTCGCTTATTGGTAAGTAAATAATTACTTACTAACTCTACATATTTTTAATAAATATTTCTTATTTTATACGTTAAATATAAAAACATATTAAACGTATAAAACGTATTTTCAATTATTTATTTAATTCAATTATTTTCTTAAAAAATTCGGTACAGTTTAAAAAAATAGATTCTAGATATTTATTGCATATTAAATTTGTAAATGATGATGTTCTTTGCTGATTTTTGTACCAATTTAGTATTCTGCTTCTAATCTTTCTTTTTTAAAAATGGAACATTTGAGGATAATGCGGGTTGTTAGGCTTTTTATTTTTTTGGTTCGCAGATGCAGACTGCATTCCTTCAGTATAAAGACAATTTTTTACACTGTGATAAATGCGCTAAATTTTTCCTGGTATTCATTCATTCAACTTGACTAGTTCAGTTTTGACTCATTTTTCCATAAGGTTAGCGAGGCCCAAACCTTGCTGTCAGTCTTGCTGCCATCAGTGAATATTCGCGCTTTATAGCTGCTGTTTTTCTCCAGCTCCTGTGCGTTTACCAGTGTTTTGTACCAGAGGAAAATTCACTCTATAGAGTAGGGCCATTTGATAACATTTGATATATTTTTTCTTCCCCATTTCTGTATCTGCCATTACTTGTACTTGTATTCCAAGCATGGCTTTGTAAAGAGAGGTATGTGTGTGAATGAGTTTTGGCAACGTACGCCCTCTAGTTAACAGATTGTAGCAGGTAAATTGATTGATTTCACAGATAATGACAAACAAATATTATATCTTAACTCTAGCATGCACTTCCTTAATTGTACTAAGTTATGTAACAAAAAAAATCAAAATCAAATAATAATGGTTACAATAATCAGGTACAACTAAACATATAACAACTTCAAAATATAAAAGAAAAAAAAAAGATAAGAATAGTTAGGTATTATAAAAAAAATCTACAAAAATCCAAGTAACTATGTATAAAGTGGTAACAAATATTTTTTATTTTTTTTCTTGTAGACCTTAAAGGAAACATAAAAAAGATCTATTTTTACTTCCTTCTCGATACTGTTATAGGAGCCAAGTATTCTATTGATACGCCCAAAAAATCCTAAACTTGTCCTAAAATTCTTTCTTCGAAAAGTATTAGTTTTTCTGGCGTTTTGTCTTGAGACTGAGAAATGAATTTTATTTAGCATCTGAGGACTGTCAATAGCGTTTGACGCAATCTTATCTAAGAAACACAAGTCCAACATTTGTCTTCGATCTAGCAATGAAAACGTGTTATATTTTTTAAGTAGTAGTGTGTATTTCGCGTTTAGATAATTCTTAGCCTTGTAATTTTAAAAACTTAAGCTAAGCAACTTTCTTTCTACCCTTTCCAATCTGTTCTTATGAATAGTATACAGAGGATTCCATGCTACTGAGCAATATTCTAAGTTGCTACGAATTAGCGAATGAAATAATACTTGTCTTGTATAAGAATTCTTAAATTCTTTCGTACTTCTTATGATAAAACCAATAGTTTTTAAAGATTTGTGTATGATGTTATCAATATGTGGTAAACTTATTTTAGAGTCGACTATAACACCAAGACCTGTGAAACGTTTTCTAAAATATTTCCATTTATGCTATATTAAAATTTCAGATCATCAGTATATCATTGATATTTGCTAAATTTGAAACACTTTACAACATCGTTTATAAAAATGCCAAAAAAAAATTGTCCAAGTATTAATCCCTGTGGTACCCCAGATGAATGTGTTTGATTGAGGATCTCCCAAGACTACACTCATTTTTCTGTTTTTTAAATATGAATCAAACCATAAAAGAAGACTGTTATGTATGCCATAGTTAGATAGCTTTTTTATCGAAGGGTGTGGTCTACAACGTCAAACGCTTATGACAAATCAGTATAAATACAGCCTACTTGTACATTTTTATCGATAAAACACGTGATATCATCTATGAAATCCACTAGATTGGTTGCAGTTGATTTTTTTTCTACGAAACCATGTTGATAATCCGAGAGTAATGATTTCATATGCCAGGTAAGTGATGATGAAACCAAAGTTTCAAAAATCTTAGAAAATATTGATAATATACAAATTGGTCTGTAATGCTCAATATATTTTTTGTCTCCTATCTTATGTATAGGAACGACTCTTGCCTCTTTCCACCAAAATGGAAATATTCCTTCACTAAGTGATTTATTAAAAATGTAAAACAAGGGCTTAGCTAACGAATTGCAACAGCATTTTACAAAATAAGGAGGTATGTTATCTGGTCCCATTCCTTTGCCTTCATTAATTTGATTAAATCATCCTTAAATATAAATATTTTTTTAAATTTAAAGATCTTGTAAATTAATTTAAATTAAGTTAAAAGAAATATACATATTACCAACCGTTATAAGGAGCGAAGTGATGTAATCTTTTGAATCAAAGTCTATATGAATATCTGAATTCGCGGTAAATATATCATCTATTGTGATTGAATAACGAGCCTTCTTTTTTAGAGATACACCTGGTTTGAACAAACTTGTAATTTTCTTTGTATTTGTTGGATATTAAATTAGAAAAGAATAAGAAAAAGGCGGCCAATCACAGGTAGACCTCCCATATAAGACGAGCTATTAGTAAGATAGATTTCTTCATTGTAATTGCTTTGATTATTTTAAAATGTTAAAATATATTGTAAAAATAACATTTATATTTTTTTAACTCTACAAAGTAATACATCATTATAAGGAACATAATATATCTTCTTGCGAATGGCTTTAAATCGTAATGAAATAACAAAATTACCATATCTTTGACTTACGCTCTTTATAATTAAGTGACTTGTGAGATACAATTAGACTGATAAAATTAATTAAAGGTCAATGAATTCATTATATTATTTATAAGCTTTAATGTATAAAGTATTTAGCTAACAATGTTTCGGCTAAGCCACCATATTTTGCAATGACACATCTTTTTAATTATTTTATGCAAGCAGACTTTACATAAATATACTATTTGTTGCTAGCTATATTAAGAAGATTTCTTACTTTAGAAACGCTAAATAATAAATATAAAACTATTTATTATAAATATAAAACTATTTATTATTTAGCGTTAAGTCTTTGATTATAAGCATGTTTATTTATCGTGCGCAACATTTACAAAGATATCATTAATTAATTACGTTTCCTATTCCATTTAAATGATAAACGTTTTCAACACGCAACACTATTTTCATAATTCATTCTATTGATATCATTGATTTGTATTTTTTACTGCTAACATACTATAATGTTTTTTTATAAATATCAAAATATTACTAAAGATTAATATCTCACACTTTTAAAAATATTTATTAATATTGTCACATGCAATTAGGAAAAAAATATTAATTAATTAATTAAATCAAAAGTATTATGACACCTTGAGGAATCCAAGCCAAAAAGTCACACAAGATAGAATAAACTTGTCAATCCAAATGATGCGCGGTTTAGGTCTGGTGAGGTTAATACGAAACTATAACAGATGAATATATGTTTAAAAAAATCATCCAACTTAGTGAACTGTATTAGTCAACAGTCTTGAACGCATTACTTAAATCTAAAAAAATCAGCAATGTGAGTTGTTTATTATCCATTGCCAGCAAAATGTCATCAGTAACTTTGATAAGTGAAGTGACACATTCCGTGAAGGAACGAAACTTAAAAGGCAAAAACTACGAGGTGGTAGGGATGACAGAGATTATAGTGTACGCTCTTTATCAGCTCTGCCTATTGTATAGGAGAAGGAAAAAAGTTTCTTCATTGAAATCAATGTCACGGTTGATTGTAAAATTATTGGATGGTTCACTCCAAGTGAATTAAGATATTTCCATGATTTAAATGTGTTGCCGTTTTCGGTTGACTTCTGAATGTGGTATCGGTGTGCATTTCTACACGATGTAGTGATTTTGGGCTTTGTTAAAATTGTGCAATTGGTGTGCAAATAAAATTTAATTTCAATTTTTTTATGTGACAAATTTATAAAATATATTATTGTTTTGTTTGTAATGATGTTTTATATTTAATAAAGAATTAATTTTATAGAATTAATATAGAATGTACTGGCCTACGGTAGTAGAACCGTAAGCGTAACCGTGTCAATACAAAGATCAGAGTAATCTAGCTATTACATATAGATTATTAGATCTATATGTAATAGCTAGATTACTGATTAGAGCTAGACTACTCTAACCATGACTATAGATATGCCTTAAGGTGAGTTAGATAGACAGTAGATCAATGCCATATGTTTATCTAACTATGTACCTACTCCTCTAACTCTATTTTTTTTTCCTAAAAGGCAGTAATGCAACTCAAAGACAGTTTGTCAATCAAAACGCCTTCGGTACTATGACCTAGATGAAAGGAACACAAATATCCTCCTAACCAATAAAAAAGTATCCGCAACCGAACAGCACCGAACCGAACCACTAAATGAGTTGCGCAAATTTTGGCAAACGTGCCACATCATTTGAAGAGTAAAAATAATTTAGTCACGATGAAATTTAAAGTTGACCAATAAAGCCCACTTCTAAATTAATTTACTCGTAATAAAACGGTATCAGCTTAATTATTTTAATTCCATTATGCTCTCATACTTAGTATGCTAACAAGGTTTTATGAACAATTTCCTGATAAATAATAAACTACCTTAAAGTAACGACGTCGAAGAAAGTTACGGTAAGCATTTTTCAAAAAATAGAATAAGGGAATATCAATGTGATACTATTTAATCAATCTTAAATCAACTTAGAAAAACATTTTTTTTTTAAATCATGAACCTTTTTGTGTACGATAAAGTTAATTATTATTTGAATTTCATAATGCACTCCCATATATTTTCTGAAATAATAAGAAACACTCAAGCATAGTCTATACAGTCTAAAATTGATCAGACATAATTTCAATATTAATGATACTTCGTTCATAAATGACGTGTTCCTAAGTAGGTTGGAATAAAATTATAAGTAAACTGTTGCTAGTCAGATTATCTGCACCCAACCACCGACTCATATAAGAGAAGAAATCTATCGTCATTTTGAAATATATACACCTCACACAACCAAGATTATTTTCAAAAGATGTTAAATTCGAACAAAATTACGTCGTGCAATTAATATTTTCTTCTTATGTATATATAATAGAATATATAGTTTGCAAAGATATATTTTTGTATACCAAAACAAAAAAAAACTAACTATCTTACGACGATTTTATAGTTTTTTGTACAAATAAAAAAAAACGGTCGGCAGCAACGCCATCTTGGTTACTAAACAAAACTGCGATTACTAACTCGACTGCGCTAGCGTGGTGATTAATATACCCCCGATAACCCCCCGACGAGCGCACAAAAAGAACGGCCCCCAGTACCCGGCAGTTCCGCTATCCCAGGCCGTGGGGGCCAAATAGTAGGGTTGCGAAATGTAATTGTCTATGGTGTTCCATCCTAAGCATGCATGCTTTATTAAAATACGGGAGTACATATTTGCAAGGTGGTTGTACCTTATAACAGTAACTAATTCACGCGTTTTGTACACGTTGTATGACGTTTTTAAGCGTGCAAGTAGCCTGGGCGCTATAACCGTATCAATATAATTAAATTTAGATAGTACTAATATTTCACAAAGCATTATTCTTACGTACTAAGAACATTTCTAATCTTTTTTAAAACTTTTAGTCTATAAAAAACAATTATGACCTGTTTTTTCAAACCTTAATTGCTCATCAATGAATAATCCTAGGTTAGTTGCTTTAGAAACTCGTTGTAGATTCATTTTTAATCATTCAATAGATCTTTTATATGTGTTAAGGGATTTTGTTCTAAGACTTGGACAATTTGTTTTTTTTGTTCCTACGATAAGTTACTTAGTTTTTTTGGGATTTCAAATAAGGCTTTCTAATTATTCTGCAACGCCGTTAAGATATATATATATATATATTTATTAAGATATTATTATTAATATTATTAATTATTTTTTCAATAGCCAAGTTGACTTTCGTAGGCTTAAGTGAAAATCGTCAGTAAATGTGATACTTGCCATATTTAATACAATCAACTATATCAATAATACAGAGCAAATATAATGGGCCCCTGTATTGACCCTTGAGGAACGCCTCTATCAATAGGTTCACAGACAGAAAGATCTCTTGAATCGGTTTCATTAATAATTTCCACAATATGTTTACGGTTAGCTAGATAACTAGAAAGGCATTCAATTGCATCGGGACTAAAACCGTTATTATATATATACCGTTATAATATTAACCGTTATATATAGTTTAGATAATAGTAAACCTTAGATAATAGTAAACCTCTATTTATAGTATCGAAATCAAATCAAAAGTCTAATAGTACAATTATGGTGCTCTCGCCCAAGTCTTGAGTGCCCAATACATTGTATGCTACATCTATTAAGGCTGTGGTGATAAAATAATAAAAATCATAATAATATAATTATCAAATTATAAAATAATTATAACAGTATATAATAATATTCTAGTGACTTGTGGTACTCTGGTGTAATGAAATCCTGATTGCAAATCTGGTAAAATGTTATTACTTTCTATGAAGTTATTTGGTGGATAAAAATATTTTTTTTCTAATATTTAAGACAAACAAGGTAACATGTTAATTGGACCTTCTCGAGGTTGTGCAGGAATATTTCGACTTGGGCCAGACTATACAACTTGGCCGGCACAATTTCCGGCCGAAATAATTAGGCAAGCTAAGTCAGTTCTTTACGTCATCGATTCCACAATACGCAGCATCGACGATGTTTCTAACAAGACAGTTCGTCAAGAACCTTGAAAACAACTTATAAAAGTAGCTGAGATGTGATATTGGTCTATAATTCTTTAAGAGAGTTTTGTCACCCTTTTTAAAGAATAAGACGACTGCACTCCTAGACCACGCCTCCGGCGTAATTCCCTGATGGATGACGGCATGAATACTGACTGCGAGACTGATCCACAAATTAAAGACACTCAAAAAGCAATGAAGTGAGCTATGATTGGGATCATCTCTGGGCTATCTCAGGGATTCAATCAGAAATTATTGTATTCGTGAGAAAACTAGAGATACCGACCGACATAGCTCGTCGGATCAGCAAGGTGAAATGGCAGTGGGCCGGTCGCGTTTGTCGCAGGACCTATGGCCGATGGAGTAGACGAGTTTTGGGGTGGAGACCGCGTCTTGGCTAGCGTAGTTATAATTTGCGAAAGGTCGATTGTACAGGCTGGATGAGAGTAGCGAAAGACAAGGATATCTGGCGCAAAATGGGGGAGACCTATATCCAGCAGTGGACTGCAATAGGTTGTTACAGAAGTAAAATTAATGAAATGCTTGTAAAATATAACATATTATGCTTGTGAGGTGTGTGGGTTAGATTATTTGACAACTTGTTATTACTTTACAGCGAACTTTTAGGTTTTTTTTAATTATTTCTTAAGTGAATGTAAAAATATCATGTCTAACTTATTTTTATGAACAATTTGAAATTGAGATCTGTTTTCTTCTGTTTAGAATATTTTTAGGTAATTATTCTAGTTATGAATCAAAATTTATTTTAAAGATTGTATGTACCCAATGGCATAGTACTAGTAGACATGTGATATGTGTTTTGTTGTATTGGTTTCCTTAAATTCATATCTTATATTTTATGAAATCATGTGTAATAGACCTCTCAAATGCAGCGATACGTAAATAATAATGGAGTCCAAATCAATCCTAGAGGAACGATGCTCAATAAAGGAACAACAAAAAAGAAGTCTGTTCTATGAGTGCCGTTAGTTTTCTCTTTACTTTTCTTTCAGTGCTTTCATTCAATTCTTTTTAACCTTTTCTGTCTGGTTTTATTGTTTCAGGTCACACAAAGCTCTTGTTTTTATTCTTTTAGAATTCTCGCATTCAACGTATAATTTATCAGATTTAGTTAAAAAAAAGCTTTTTTATTGGCGATATTAGAACGAAGATAAAGCATTATCTAATTATTATAATTTTTAATGTTTTCATAATTAATAAGTTAGCAATAATCAGAGCATCAAAGAACTAGTAGTGGCGTGGTTAGTTACTCTAGTCTTCATTTCCTACAATTCTTTGCAATCGATTATCATGTTAATTATGGCTGTGATTTGAATAGTCATTGCTATGTATATATAATTAAGTTGAAAAATATATATTTCCATGAATTAACTAGAATTTGCCGTTTCATAATTCCAATGTGTTGAAATTTGGAAAAATATTTTCACTTGACTGTGACTTTGAAAAAACCTACAGACACAACAATTATTATTAGAGTGATTTAATGTGTTAAGAAGCAACTATGTTTCTTTGCTGTAAGTGTAGTTGATTATTATTACTAAGCATAGTTTCATCAAATATACAAAACATTTAAATAATAAATACGACTAAAATTAATCATTAAATCAAAAATTACATGTTATTTTTTATATAAATTAATTCGTCGACACTATTAGTGAACAGTGCGTATCACCACTACACCCGCATCAGTATGGTCAAATTTATCTCTAGTAATCTATCTCAACGAAATCAATGACTACGACAAAAATCGGTAATGACTTGGGGAGGGTCATAATTATTTATTTTTAATTTTAATACATCTCTAGAATACATATTAGCTACTTAAACTTGAGATTATATTGTGCCGTAACTCGTTCGACGTTGTATGTCGTAACCAATTTGACTAAACTAGTCCCTTTCATGCTGATATCAAAGTCACTAAACACGTAATTTGTCTTAGCCGAGGGAATATCATTGCACCACTCGGGACCCCAACAGATATATCCTGGTCATATAAAGGCAAAAATATGTCCGTGATGTGAACGGTATAATGTTTACTGAAAAGAGTTAAACTCGTAATTAGCATTATCTTAATAAAGTAAACGTACAAACTAGGGGGAACGTTACGTTACCTTGTAGCCGAGCTTGATTTTGATATCTTTTGTTTTATAAAGTTGATGAAGCCGAGAGATGATATCTTTTGTTTTAGAATTAACTATTTTAAAATATTGGATATGTACATACTTCCGTGTTTTTAAATAGGCTTTAATTAAATTAAGCTAGCTATTTAATTAACGTGTTTTCAAATAGGATTAAATTAAATTAAGCTAGCTGTTGCCATCCAGATTCTTTGCATCTACCCCCGGCTCAAATAAGAAGGAATCTTTATATTTACCAGACATTTTTAGTTTCAGAAATGGTTACTTAGATTATAAGCTAACTCGACACAAAAATTGATATCCACAACGGACTGAGCGATGTCATAACATCAACGAAAATTGTCTTCCTCATTCTATTAAAAAAGCAATATCTTCTAATTGAATGATAGTAGAAAACGTCTAAAATATACTACTTATATTTTTTTGGATAAGCGCGTGACTTGTGACTCTAGTGGACCTGTTCCCGATTTTTAAGGCGTATTAACTTCATGTTACAACAATTATCAAGAAGAAATGCGAAATATGATGGACAAGTTCATTCTTAAATTACCAAGACTTGTCAATTGCTTTAGGTCACAATGAGAAATTAGCTATCCATTTGTAATATGAAATATTGTGAAAAAATACATGATAATATCACATCTTATTATTTCATTATGCATAATATACTTTATATTTTACAAAAAAAAAAGGTAATATTTACGAGGCACTGCACTCGGTTTTTGATGAAAAAATCTACATGAGAAAAGTAAACAATTTTTAATTAAAGCGTAAATTTACAAACGCGTCGTATAAATAAGAACACAATATAATGTAATCAACGTTTGTGTTTTGCCTAAATGGTCCAATGTGAGAACGAACTCTGATGTAAATAATGTGCATACATTTAAAATAATTGTCTTTGAATATTTTTTTTCTTACATATTTTATTTCACAAGGCAATTGAAAATACACCTTTTGTGCTTTCTTTTTTAGGGCTGTTTGTGCTGGATAAATTTTAGTATAATTTTAGTTGAAAGCATACTCGTTTCATACATAATAATAAAAATAATTTAATGTAGATAAAAAATATCTATTGGTAAATGTAAGAATTCATGAAATTACGTAATTAAAAAACATTAATGACAATAATAAAAGAGATTCATCAGTATTTATAAATTTAAATCTGAGAATGTACAGTAAGATTAACGATAGCAATTTATCAAGAAAAGAAATATCGAATTGTTTCGTGTACTCAATAAATTTACGAGTAGTTATATTTGTATATAATAACCACAAATCGTAAAACGATAAATTCGTGATGATTTGTTATTATTTACTTATATAATATTTAATTAATTGATTGATTGACTCTTGTTGTTTTTTTTAAATACAAACGTTATATTCACAATCCGGTCTTATTTAGTGCCTAATTGCTTAGATATTTCCATCTGTTAACTTTATTATAACTTATATTCTATGATTAAACTTGAGAGACATTTTACACAGAATTCGATATAAGTCACCTGTTAATATCTTGTCAATATTTTATAAGACTTCAGTTAATTATTTTTTTAAATATAATTACACATTTTCTTTAAAAGAGACCTAATTAATAGATTAAATATATTAATTCCCGATGACAGTTGCCTACAAGGCTTTATTTAATATCTTCATATTTTATAATATAATATTGTATATATTATTATTTATGATTTTATAAAAATCAGACATTTGTATTATCTAGAAAAAATATTTCAATGAGAGTAAAAGATACAAATCAAATAGTAAAATAAAAAAAAAACAATAAAATAAATACAGATATTTTACGAAATCACAAAAGTTATTATATTTTTATTTAAATACAGATAAAAAATAATAATACATTTATATGGTAAGTTTTTGAACGTTTTAAAAAACGCTTCATAAAAACGGCGTTAATGACCGTTATTATTTCTGTTCATCGTAAATGGGTTCTGCGAAATTAAAGTCCAGATTGAGTCAGATGCATATAGACACTATTCGTTTTGTAATTTGGAGTGTTATTTTTTTCAGATCGTTAATGATATTGTTGAAAAACGTTTTTTCCACGGCGGTTACTAGAGTAAAAGAATTAAATAAAACCAATTAATAACTACATTCTTTGTTAAACTGAATAAAAATTACTAAAAATTTGAAAAATATTTAAAAAGAGTATAGCGTGTTCTCATCTTCTATTTGCTTTTAAAATGTATGCCTGCCTCTCATCTCTGGTCCGGTTCACCCCAATATCAGCTTCTACCTTTTGACCGCGTACAGTGGAGAGCCGTCCGGATTGTCGGGGACCCAGTGCTCTGTGAACGGCTGGACTCTTTGGCATTGCGTAGAGACGTGGCTTCTTTGTGCGTTTTCTATCGCATTTACAACGGGGAGTGCTCCGAAGAGCTTTTTGATCTGATGCCCGCCGCCGAATTTCACCATCGCACAGCACGACATCGCCTGCAATACCATCCTTACCACCTGGATGCGTGGCGATCCTTTACTGTGCGGTTTTCAAGAACATTTTTTCCACGTACCACAAAGATGTGGAATGGACTTCCTTGGGCGGTGTTTCCAGATTGATACGACATGGGTATCTTCAAAAAAGGCGTTTATACCCACATCCAAGGCCGGCAACGCTCTTGTGAGTCCTCGGACGTTGCAAGAGTTCGTGGGCGGCGGTGATCACTTCACACCTGCGATCCGCACGCTCGTTTGCCCTCTTATAACATAAAAAAAAAACATTACAAGCTTTGAGTCAAAAATCATAACCACTTTTAATACATTTACGATGAATATTTTTATTATTTGTGGTTGTTGAATTTTAGGTAATTATAAAATACAAGTTTAGGTAATTATTTAAAATATAAGTTGCATTTATAAATATTTAGGGTAATTCATACCTTGTGAGGTGTTTGGGTGTGTCCAATGGGCACATAAGGACGGACGATTTTCCTTCCGTCTTTAACAAAAAAAAATCACATGTACTTGAAATAAACGTGACATATTTACATATAAATATATAATATATTATATACTTTAAGAAGCAAAGGAAAGCCGAGACAGTGGTCCTATACATGGGGATACAGAATGCAAAAATTAAAAATTAAGAAACAGCAACCGGCGTATGCTTTCAGCTATATATAAAATTATGTACTGTCATATTATATCTCTGAAATACATATGTATAATAATTATGATAATATTGATAATTGAATCTTATTATACTAAATAACTATGTTTGTCTAGGACTTTAGTTAACTTAATTCGAAAAGTTATATGGGATGCAAGAATTCAAAAAAAATATTTTTTCTAGCGTAGCTTAACCTAAAACAATTAAACCGGACAGAAAAGGTTGAAGTGAACTGAATTTAAGGCACTAAAAGAGAACAAAAAGGAAAACTAAGCGCATTCATAGAATAGATTTCTTTTGTGTGTCTTTCAGTTAACATCATATTTATAGACTCCATTTTTATTTACGTATAACTGCAGTTGGTTCTGATTTAAATTTATTAAAAAAGTTTATAAAAATTTGTTTTTTTAACCCATATATCATGTGGCTACTAGATTACTATTGGGATTACGATTGGGTTTTATTTTTTATGGGAGTCGGTTTAAAGTTTATAGTTTATATATATATATATATATTAATATATGTATTCAAAGTAATTTAATTTTAATAAAATAAACTATTTTTCGTAATTTTTTTTCTTTTGTCGAAATGCAGAGGACTTCTTTTTTCCTCATTTTTTTTTACTACAATTAGGCATAACTCACATCAGAACACTGCCTCTCGACGAACTCTGTAAGAGGAATATGTATATATATATATATATATTACGATGTGAAATATTTCCTTTGTTTAATCTACCGTTTAAGATCATTAGACCACAGCGGAGTAATTATAAGAATTGAGCAAGATAAAACTGTATGATTATTTAATTAAGCTATAATTTGAGTAAGTTCTGTAACAATTAGTAAAGCGGAACTAATTTGTAAAGAAAAATACAAATAAGAATTTAAACAAAAATAAACCAATATGGGCAAGGATTTGAACCCACGACCTCCTCGACGAGTTGAGATTTCTCAGAGGTCACGGGTACGAATCCCCGCCAATATCAGTTTATTTTTCAATTTTAATTTATTTAAAATAAGTCATGTATTAGTTGCTGTAAGTGCCCTCGGTTTTTTTATTTGTTAATTTATTCTTACTTTTTTTTGTATATTTTACTAGAGCTTATGGGTTAAGCAATTTTGATATAAATTATAAACCCACCTTAGAGTCCTAAAAACGTTGACAAAATTAATTTTATGTAGGTTATTTTATAAAATAGAATAAGGGAAATACCAATGTGTTATATTATAAATATAAATGTTAAGTTAGTCACTTTTAAAGTAGGTGTTTTTAAAAAAGATGTACAGATATTTACGTCACTTTAACAAGTTATTATAAAATGAATTAAGAAGTATTGACAAGATACAAATAGGTGACTTTTATTTAACTGCCCGTTTAATGTCACATAAGTTCAAGCAAATATGGGTGTATAATAAAGAAATCAGCAGAAAATATATAAGCGCTTAAATGAAATTTGATCGAGAATTAAACAAATGTGTCTGATTTACTGGAACAATAAAACCACAAATAATATGTGAAATATTACACAAGTAAATAATGAAAGAAAATCACCAAGAATCTATTTCTTACCCAAAAATAATTAAGTACGCAAAGACATGAGAGATTTCTTTTCTAGATTAATTGATATCATTAACCTTACTGTACTTTCTCAGCTTTTTATTTATAATTACTGATGAATGTCTTTTATTGTTATCAATAATGATTTAACATTTAAATTTTTTATTCCATGCCGTGTTTCTAAGAAATACTATATGTAATGGTGCTGTGTTTAATACGGACACTTTGTTAATATAAATGTTTTTACAAAGTTGTTGTTACTAAGCTCTAAAAATGAAATAAAATTCACGAGGAACAAGAAAATGATAAATACCTTTTTTAAATTTAAACCCATAAAAATTTCAATAAAGTAAATAGATATAGCCTATCATCAGTATGGATTCCAGTTTATAATAATTGTAATATTTATCACAAGTTCAAGCGCCAGTGTGTGAACGCCTTTAGTGTCGCATGTCGAAATGAAATCTCTTCCGACCTTTATAGGAATACAAACATAAATTACGTGGAACAAGCGAGGTTAGTTGCCGAGACTCGCGCCTCACGGAGACGAGGCTGAACTGAAATCAGTCAGCCAGACCACGGTTGGTAAAATTCAGCCGAAACGTCGGGAAATAAAAAAAGGTATTTTACCTTAAATTTATATCGCCACAAGGACCCGATACCTGTCTGTAAAATGTGTACAAGTTCCGCTAGTGCGAAACACACTGGATATTTGACTGTTAAATGTGTAAAAGTTCCGCTGGTTACTAAAATTAACTACTAAAATAACCACTAAATAACTCTCAAAAAGTTAATTATTTGTTTTAAAGATATTTTATTGATTTGAACAGGATAAAAATGTAAACTCATCTAACCAGTAATTGATTTAAATCTAAAGTATTGCGGTAAATGAAACCTAGTATTAATAGACTTTTGCCGATTACAGAACACTTTTGATAGTAAAAACGTAATTCTTCATATATATATATATATATATACATATACATATTTTAAGATATTTTCTTTTTGATATCTGATGGAGCCATTGTACAGTGATTTAAATTGTTATCAAATTATCCAGAAAATTTAACGTCGAAACAATTTCTAGAACCAGTTCTATGTAACTTTTTTACACCAGATTCATTGACTAAATAATATATTATAACATAAGCAAGGATTTTAAATATAATTTTATTACAGAGTTATATATAAATCGTGGACATGATAGTACAAACAAATATAAAATAGTTTTTTTTTATAAACAGAGTATAAAGAAGAAAATTTACAAAAACAAAAATGACGGTGACACAAAAATTCTTATTGCCTTGGGTATAAATAAATGACAGAATATGGGAGAAGTTCCCAAGACATTCTAAGATAATAGTACGAAAAATCTTATATTACTAAAACTTTAGTTTCAATAATACATTGATAAAGAAGTTTTATTGTTGTTTTTGATAATTTTTGTAGAAGATCTGTACATAATGCCATTTAATGACACAATCATAAAAATAAAACTTATCATGAAAATGTTCATTTTCATTCATCACTTCATGTTCAAAATAATATTATTTACAATAGAACAGGCCACTAATTATTTATTTGTTATATTTGAAAATGTGTACGTATTTATGATAAAAAATATGTGCAATTATTCGCAAAATTCAGATGGCCTTCAGAGACAGTCATCTTTCTTCATTAAATGTACTCGCGTTACAGAATTTAAAAAAAAGGTCCTATTACGACAGTATATTCTTTTTCCCCAAATATCCATCAAAGTATATGTCGGCGATACGCCACGGATTTCGGGTTCATTGTCCATTACAATGAAAATTCACACAGAATATAGTTTAGATAGTTTATTTTCGCACGAATCCTAATAACAAACTGAATTAACACACAAGTGATATAAATATCAGTTTTACATAATGATTTGCCCCCCCCCCCTCCCCCAATATATACTACAGATCTTTATCTATAGGTATATACATTCATTAGGTATAAAAATAATGTAATGAATTCATTGTCCTTTTAAATAATGTTTCCAATTCCATTTAATGTTTGAAGTAATTAATGATATACAGAGCAAGGGGAAAATATATTATTTGTTTTATATTGCATTACATTATTTTTATACAAGGTGTCCAGAAAGGGTATCGGGTATTTGTAAGTACAATGAAACAAAAATTATTTGTACGCTTTAAAAAAGAGAATTGTTTGTTATTAGCATATGAATTGGAGAATTATTTGGAAAAGATGATGTTATCCAAATGATGATCCATTTTGCGTACGAGTGTATTATCGTAATGGTGATTCAATAGTGACTGCTTAACATCTTTATCGTGCGGAATATCGTACACGCCAAACGCCAAGTGACGATAGCATTAAGAAATGGATCAGGATGTTTGAGAATACAGGTGCAACAGTTAAAATTTAAAACTCTGGTCGTCCTCGTTCAGTTCGCGATAAAGAAACAATTGAAGAAGTTGAGGCGTCGGTTCGTCAAAATCCGTCTTTATCCATCCGAAAGCGAAGCCAAGCGTTGAACATCAAAAAATCGTCTTTACATTCGATTTTAAAGAAAGACTTACTTCTGAAAGCCTATAAAATTCAATTGGTTCAATGCCTGCATAGCCCAAAGGTCGTTGTTTGGGCCGCTACGTCTGCTAAAGGCATAATTGGTCCTTATTTTCACGAAGATCAACGAGGCCGAGCAATTAATGTGAATAGTGACCGTTATTGCGATATGTTGCAAAATTGTTTTGGTCCCAGAGTTGCAGGAGTTTGCAGGTTTCAACTCAAGAACGTGGGTCCAGCAAGATGGGGCCACTTGCCATAACTCAAATGACTCAATGGAAGTTGTTAACAAATTATTCCCTAATAAAGTCATTTCGCGAAGGGGTAACATCAACTGGTCTCCCAGAAGTTGTTACCTTAGCCCGTTTGACTATTTTGCATGAAGATACCTTAAAAGTAAGGTTTATCAAAACAATCCGACGAATATAACCCAGTTAAAGCAAAACATCAAGTCAGAAATGGCAGCCATATCGATAGCTATGTGTCAACGTGTTATCGCCAATCTTCGTTTCCGTTTAGAAGATTACCAGCAACGTAACGGTCATCATTTGGATAACATCATCTTTTCCAAATAATTCTCCAATTTATATGCTAATAATAAACTTTTTTATTGCGTACAAATAATTTTTGTTTCATTGAACTTACAAATACCCGATACCCTTTTTGGACACCTTGTACTTTAAATATTCACAAGAAAAGTTGTATTAATTATAATAATGTATTACAACTCAATAGATTTTACGCAATAATAATCAAAGGCATTACGATGATGAAAATTACTTTAATAATAACTTGCCTTTTATGGGTAGTTAAGTGTACTCGGTTGCTTTTTTCTCATCCTTTCTTGTAAATAACCCATGTAGAAACACAATTATAATTACAAGTTGGTTTGAACCTGGCGTATTCCTGAAAGTGAAGACTCGTTAATCAATTTCAATACATGAAGTTTTTTTGCCGCCAATTCAGTTATAGGTCTAGGTTATTATTGATTTACTCTGATATATTATAAAGATAGGTTAATAGGAAATAAATTATATAATTTTATTTCAAATACACATAGATTTTTGTGATTGTGTTGGAGTCAATACTGGTGCCTCTACGTTTTATAACTGCATCGAACTGCTTACAAAGTTACTTAGTACATACTTAGTTTCATTTCGCCTAAATATTGTATATAGGCGGCTTGGCGGCGTAGTCAAACTCAGTATTTTTTTTATCTAAGGTATACATTGCACTTATAAAATGTATCTAGTATACGGTTTCAAAGTGACTGTCCATGGATAATTATCAACAGCAAAGTTTCCATTTTCATACTATTTGAGCCCCAATCTTATGTGAGAAAAAATAATATTTCAAGTAAAAAATGGTTGGTAGAAAGAAGTTGGTAAAGAATAAGTAAACACTCCATGAGGCTTTCACGTGTACATTAAACATTAAAAATAAATAATGACTTAACTTCGAAATAAGAACGCCATTAAACAACACCTTGGGAGTTTTAACAGTGAAGCTACAAATGCAAAATTGTCAACAAGTTTGTTTTTGCCATTGCTCCCTATCGTTCACACAGTCCTTATAGAAATATAATAAGCTTTGGGTACAAGAACGCGTTTAATGTGAGTTTTAAGTTTAAGTGCAGTTATAATTCGCTGTGATACAGTAGCTTGTCTGGCAGGTTGGAAAAGGAGCAGCGCCAACAGTCTATAACTTTCCTTTAGCCCTAAATCTTCGAACCCTGGAATTCCATTTAACGGGTATTTAGTCGCGTGGACTTTAGCCTTTTTTTGTTTGTTATTAGCCGGCGCGCAAAGAAATGGCGAAGCCGTGTTGCTATGCAAGTAATAGTTTTTAAGATGAGCAGTCTGACTTGGTATAAATATAATTTTAAAACGTTACCCTCCTCTTCAAATAGTAGTCGGGTAACGCCCTCGAAAGCAGAAACATCATAAAAAAAAACTTATGTCAAAGAATGAATATCAACACTACGCTTATAAGGTCAAGTGTATGCTATAATCTAATACAATAGTTAATACAAATACAAAAGCGTCGACATTTTTTCTAGTGTAGTAAACACTAGAAAAAATATCACCGCTGCTTTAAAAGTATATCCGAAGGGAGTAAATATTAATGTTTTAAAGTTTATTTTTTCTTAAAATGGTATTAGTCCAAAATTTTACCGAAGCACAGTGACGTGACACATTTAAAAAGTTTAAAAACAACAAATGCATAAAACATTCACCCAAAATAAGGTTATTCAGTTTCACAAAAAATAATGAGAAGAGAAATGAAATTTTTACAACGTTTAAATTAACGACACTGTTCGTTAACGATGAGTCAAAAATAAAAGAGAGTCGCAATCGCGTTAGGGGGTCCTATGACTCGCCACGAACGTAGAGCCAGGTTGAGGTGCGCCTTGCGAAATGCTCTCGTCTTTCAGAACGGCATTTCATGCAAGAAAGCCATCGTTTTAAAGATAACATACCTGTAACGGAATAAAAACCATTACAATATACTGAATAATTATAGATACGGACAGAATTTGAGTCTGCAATCTCTGAGAAACCCTACCATCGCTCTACCAATATACTTACCAAATGACTAGCTGTTTCGATGAATTTATTAATCTATATCTAATCAAAGCAATTCATATGACTTATATTGGGTTTCTTCCAATAATGATAAGCAATTTTTATAATCTTGCAGTATAGATTAACATTGAAAAGAGAACACAAATGAAATTAAGGGTGAAACTGTTTAGAAGCTTGCTTAGCCAAGTTAAGTTTATTTAAATTTTAAATAAATATAGTATGAACGATACTCCTCAAGATATAAATCGTATCACTACTTGAGGTAGCTCAAATGGCAGAGCAACGTGCTGGTTTCCAAGAGTGTGGTTCATAAGTTATATATTATCCCAATATATATATATACAGACAGAATATATATATATAGGTATATATAGATTAATTTTTAATTCCTTGTTTAATAAACTTTAACGGTCAAGCAAAAAAAGAGTACGGTTATATTTTTTGCAGTTTTTTTAATTTTTTTATTTTAATATGATTCACTAATCATAAGACCTTTCAATAGCAATGATTGTAATCGTTTAAGTTGTTTGTAAAATGCCCACTATTGACTTTTGTGAAACTGTGATCATAATAAAGAATTACCCGGATGAGTTTGTTGGGCGGTTTTTTTTTAGACTAAGGCTCTTTTGGTACTTTTTAATTTTAAGTTGCAGTGTTTTTACAGGAAGGCTTTTTTCGATAAGTATAGCATCAAAATAGGCCCTCCTGACATTTCCATTTAACGAACAATAATGATCAATGGTTTAATACCAGTCATCACTTTTGTTTCAAAATAGAAAAGATATAAATAAATACTCTACCGACCAAACTAAATCACCGTCAAGCCTGAGGTGTCAGAGTGTACTATATTGTATCGTGTATCGAACATTATGTCCGTTCTTTTTGTTCAATAAGCTTTATGCTTAAATTGTTTCCATTCACAACACCGACACGAGCACATAATATGCCTTTTATTTTTATTGCACATACTCCGGGCTTAACTACTGTTACAAATGAAAATGCACGCACTTTCTGTGCGAAATAACTTAACCTTTATAATGTTAATAGCTGTAAGGACTGAGTTGGGTAGTTCGTGTCTTATGATCAAGTGCAGAGCTTTGTTCTAAGTTTTTCTTTTTAAAAACGGTTATTGCTGAAAGGTTTTACAGCACGATCCAAAACTTTTTTTTACACTTTGGCCAAAATACCGCTTATTTTTCATGAAAATGAATACTTGCTTCTGCTTGGAAGGCAAACTTCATCAAACTTCATCAAATGTCAGACCGATGGTTATAATGTTGCAGGTTCCGAGTTGTGAGTCTACACTTTATAAATTTCCTTGTTGTAGTGCTTTTTCACGAGTAAAGAGGATATTTGCATAAGATTTACGTATGTATCAAGACAGAGGGCGTTTAGAACGATCAAAAATTTTCAACTGTAGGGATTGATTGACAGAGTTCCAGTGAGAATTTTCTTTGAATTTTTTTCATGTTGAATTTTTATGAGGATTTACTTATTTTAACTTTATCATTATAAGCATTCTGTATACTTTTGTACAGAAGAAATATGACATATAGAGGGCAGATATTTTTGGCCTTAATAAATATGTTCGAAATTTAAATATTTTAAATCAATATTTATGGGAAGATTAGTTGAATTTGCCCCGACTTTTACATCTTAAAAGTCAGGGCAAGTTATAAATATTATTTTAACTCGACTTTATCCTGTTATATGAATTGTTAATCTTTTACCCAGCCTGCATACCAAAGCTCAAGACACAATTTTAATATAAGAATAAAATATGTATACTATAGGTTTCCATTTTAATAACATAACAGAATGTTATTAAGATTGAAACTTCTTTCTAACTATAATCGTTATTTATTAATAAGATATCATAAGTAGATAGGTTTGTGAATTCGTGAAATATATCATATTTATTGTGTAATCAATAGTGAAAACAAGAACTTATATATATTTTCTACGTTATACCAACTAATACTAGAATATTGGTCGTATTGGTTAGAAATAAGAGTGAAATTTTTCGTTTAGCGAAATCTGTTAGAATTCACACGAACAATATTTTGTATTCGTTTGTAATGTAGCTAATTTTGAAAATATCTAATTGTCTATATATTTTATTATTATAGACGTATTACGCTTTGCTTACAACACAAACATATAATATGAGCTTATATTAATATTTAAATAAAGTCGCGTTATATTCAACACGAGCTAAAACATTTGATAATACGTTATAATTTACTTCAAATAACTTGGTTGTGGTTTATAAGAAAAGCATTATCATTAATTATGTTCTATAATTATTCATGAAAATCTTCAGACATTCACATAAAATTTAAGTAAATATGATTCTTTATCGCCGCGGGATGAGTAGTGAATTAAAGAGGAATATTCTAAACACAATTTTATATATTAATTATATTAGTGAAGTAAAGTGAAATATAAATAAACCAATTTTACGAAATTGTTATAACTTAAAAAGAAATTGGTTATCTTATGGTCGTTACACATATTTCATAACATTATTTGTACGTCACAATTTGAATACATATGTAAAAAACAGTGACAGACACGCTATAAATACAAGAAATAAAAATAAACTCTCAACGCGGAAATATCGTCTTCAAAAAGTTAAGAAATCCTTTATGGGTTTGAGTGTACGCATATATAATAAGGTTCCACAAGATATCTTAGACCTTCCTTTTCTTGCTTTTAAATATAAAATTAAAAATATAGTGTTAATAAGGCTTATTATAGCATACAAGATGTTTTAGTCGATCGTATTTCGATAAATTAAAAGGTTAGGTTAGGTTAGCTTTGCTTGTTGACTCATTTGAGGGCTATCCTAATGTTTGATGTATATCAAACATTGTTAATTTTTTTTTAAGAGCAACTGTTGAGTTTCTGGCCAGCTCTTCTCAGCAGAGCCGCATTCCGAGCTGGTGGTAGCTTACTCACAGACTGACATACTGACATACTATACTGACATTTTTTTATTTAATGTAATGTAATTGACGATTCAAAAGTTCATGCAAATGCCTATTTGAATAAAGATATTTTTGAATTTATGAATTTCAATTTAAATTTCCAATTCAAAACGTAGTTTCTATATATAAGCTTAAAACTGGTATACAAAATGTAAATGAAACTATTAGAAAGCGAACAAATTAACCAGATTTTCTCTAAAACGTCAAACATGTAACTTATGGTTCTTAATGACTCTAATGAAATACTTTTTATGTTTAAGATAATAAATGGTGGGATTATAAGCTGCTAGATAAGATTACATATTGATCCCGAGTTCATCGAAGTTTAAAGCGAATTATGTCACTGAGTGCTGTATCGGTTTTTCACAATTGTTATTTTCAAAGGTCATTAAGTAATGGCACGTTGTGTCATTAAATATAGTAAAATAATCTTTTCATTGCTATTTGTATGACGCGAATAAAAAAGCTATTCTTGTCTTTTAAAAACAACTTATTCTCAAATTATACTTTTAGTTCGTGAGAATTAATAGTATTATTATTTTTTATTCATACTATATATAGAAGAAAAAGAGAGTATTTTTTTACTTTGTTACCTTTTTACTTATTTGCAAATAAGTTAGAAATATAAACGAAAGAAAATAACGATCTCCATTGTGTAACTTTAATTGTGTTGAAGTAACAACGTCACTAAAGAGTTCAGCGAATGTATTTAAATGGATAAGTGACAACAGTAAGATATTATTACGTTACATAAAACAGACAATCGTTTTCATCTCGAAAATTTCAATATTTGAATTATTATATCCTTATTTTTTTTTAGAAGGTATTTATCTCACTTTGTAAAATTACTGTTTATAAATTAAAAAAATACAAATATTAATACCATAACAGCTAGGGTCTATAATTTTTTAAATTTCATTTTAAAAATATTAAAAAAGTAGCAAACTTCTCATAGTATTTATCTTAGTATCTATTGTTTAATACCTGATTCTCCTTTATTTTAATTGCAATTATATATATCGGCGCACAAACGAATTGTACGACTAATGAAATCGGTGAGTCATCGTGCAGGTGTTTCAAACTTTGTAAACAAGTGATTAGTGATATTTGACTCACTCCTTCGACTATGCTGTGTATAAAAGCGACGCACAAGGAAGGGATAAGGTCGATTCGTTTGTTACTGTTCATACGAAAAACAACTGTGTAAAATTCCTTTACTTTAAATAAAGTTTGTGTTTACTGTATTGGTTTATTTCTATTATGGAACACCAAAATATCAAGGAAGATAGATAATGACGTCATAGTTTTTAAAAACACCGGACCGGCTTACTCCGACATATAAAATATGTCCTTTATTATTTGGCAAGGGAGAAGTGAGTAATTATGGATGGAAACAAGCTCGTATAATGGAAAACATAAGTGTAGGTCGTTGTGTCTCTTACTTGAGGTTCACGCTAGAGTAGAGAGAGCAAAATTAACATTAAAATGAATCTCGGGAAAACATGACCTCCTTTTTTATGTTTTAGTTTTTACCGCGACGACACCTTTTATGATTGCTATATAATGTCCCTGTGTATTTTTAAATTAAAGACAAAAGTTTAATGAATATTAACACTGAGTTTTACCGCATGATATTTTATTTAAACTTTTATTAATTCATGTTAACGAAATATTTAACATTTTTTTCTTTAATTTATATAACGTTTACATTTTAAAACTGATTACTATAAAGGCTTTGATGTCTCGTTTTTTCTTAAAGATAAATTTATTTCCTAATATCCTACATCCATCCTCATATATTTAAGTACTCCATAAATTAAAAATATATTTAATATATTTTCGCTTTTTATGACTCTTGGTAAATTTGGAACCCAAAGAACACACATAAGTTAATTATACCGCTACGCAGCCGGGGCGAGTAGCTTGTTATGTTCAAATTAAAGTTAACAAATTAGCAACCGGTTGTATGATCTTAAAATGTGACTTATTAAAATGGATTTTCTCGTGTTTTTACTAATTAAAATTAATATTTAACCCTTAGGACATTCATATAGGTTATGTACTTCAAATATTTTTGTTAAGTAAATAAATTGGATTGTTACTCTTGGCATAAATGACAAAAAATGTGCTTTTGATAGGCCATGAAACGTTATATTTGAGGACTTTAGTAATCTTACACTTAGTTGTCGTCGTCGTCAGTCGTATGATATTTGTAATAATAAATTGAATTTTCCGGACTGTTTCGATAAAGAAGTATTCGAGGACCGGCAGAAAAGCGTGTTTATTTTTACTTGATATTTTATAAGCCGAAAAAAAAAATAGTAAAAATTAGTAAAATTTTAAATAATAATAATAAATGTAAATTGAAATTATTTTTTTAAAATTTGTATTAAGAATATTGTAAACAAAAACGAAATTGAATTTTAAAAAGTGGAATGCTTTTTAATTAATCTAATAGACACCCTACACGCCTTTTTTTAAGCCGAAAATCGTAGCCGCAGAATATTACAGGATCCCAAAAAAAATCGTAGTAAGAAATTTTCTTATTAATGTTTTGTAATCAGTCCTTGACAAGTATTAAAAAATATATATTAATCTGACGTTACGTAGTCTGTCACCATCACGTTCAAAGCCGATATACGTACCCAGCTAATAAAAGCGTGTTAAAACGGTCTTGTAAAGATTATGATATATTCTATAGCTTCATCTTTGCTTAAAGTAGTTTACTATTTATCGTACGGTGGGCATTAATTAAGGCGGGAACGTACAAACGAACTGTTCATATAATAGCAGTTTATATATATTAACGTTAGAGTTTTACCTAAATGGGCCAATTTTATGTGATGTAACAAACTCCGCTGTACATAAATTTGGTTAATTGTTGTAAACCAGGGATTATGAAGCATTGTAAATTTTTTTGTAACATTCAGTAAATCTTTATTAAAAAAAATATCAGCAATTTGGTTTTTAAATTATATTTTACCGTCACAAAAACAAATGATCTTTATTTATCCTCTTAAAACTATAATATGGAAACATTATGAGTTATATAGTTAAATATGTAACTATTTACATCTAGTACATAATAATAAAAAATCTATTCTACATTTAAGTAGGGTACCATATCTTCTATTATTTAAGCACTTTAATTGTTTAAACAACAACTTATTTGAAATATATTTTTCATTCTTTTAGCTTTAAATAGTCTTATGACATATTAATAATCTTTAACGCATTATTTTTGAAATATAAATTATTGATTTATTTTTATTACCTAAAATAAATTATAATACATGAATGCATGTTACAATTGCACTAGACAGGACAAATTATAGAGCAATTTTTTTTTTCACAAAATACTTTCCACTGTCAGCTTAATTATTCTTTTTCCGTGAATTGTACGTGTTGTGTTATCAAGACCACCAAAGAATCACCATCGTCGATTGTAACTAATATCATTGAATGAGACACGCCTCGAGCAGAAGATATTAAATTAATTATCTTTTGAGGTAAAATAATTTATTTATTAAATGAGATTAAAGTAATAAATTAAAGAGCAAAACATTTATTTTGCTCTTCTCGGACTCTCATAATAACTAGTGGTATACAAACATCATTAAAAACAATAATTTATCAGCTGTTGTTTTTACTTGAAGTACCGTGAATACATGTATTTTTTAAGCATAAATTCTGTTTTAGGGTATGTATAGTTGATATTATTATAACTAAAGTAAACGCAACAGTAACCACATCTGGGTTACCTATATTATTTTATCAATTCAAAAATAGTAAAGAATCAAAATCAATAAAAAATGAATATAATTAAAAAAATATAAGATGTTGGATAATGTATAGTAATCTTAAGAAAAAAATATCTAATGGACTTAAATAGTAATAAAGATAAATTAATTAGAATATACTATTCAATTATCCAATATACCATTAAATTATCTAAAATTTCTGTTATACGTGTGTATCTTACTTATATTAGTTTATTTTATACACGATACATGTTTGTTGAGAGCTGTGAAGACGAGGGCTGTATTAACAGAGAGCACCTGAGAAAATTTGCTCCATATCGAGGTTTGGTCACGAACGCGGTGACCTGCTTATTATTTTTGTTTTGAGATATCGTGATGGTAGTTTTGAAGAATAATTATTGAGATATCAGTGTTTTTTTGCTGAATATAATTTATAATACTGAATAAAAACATTTTATTTTTGAAAAAGATCCGTCACCAAACTTCTACGTAGGCATACCTACATATAAATTATTTTAATTATAAAATTTTCTTCACGTAAAAAAAATTATTCACAAACATTTTTATTAATAATTTAAATAAGGATTATCAAAAACAAAGTAGACTCTAAATTATATTTAATTTAATCCCAGCCTACGGATAATACAATCCGAATCTACGTACGTTAAAATTAAGTTGGAAAGGTAAATCTTTTAACCATTCAAAAATTTTGCTTTAAATTAAAAGTATTAAATAGCTTAGTAACGTCAAGATAAAATTTAAAATAAAAAACATTAAAAATATAATAAAAAAATGATACCAGAATAAAAGTGAACCAAAAGTAGTGAACGCAAATTTGTTTCAAAAGTCATATAACACTATACATACAAAAAAATACTTATTGTGAATTGTATGATATCTAAGTACATATAATGTCGTTTGTACTAAATTTCTGGGCATTTGAAAAACATGGACCAATACTAACCCAAGAATGCTTTAACGGGTAATAAATAAAATGAAGACACTAAAATGTTTTACTGATATTTATAATAAATAGCAAAGAATATTTAGCAGTATCTATGTCGTAAATATATATATATTTTTAGTAAATAGTTATTAAATATATATCATTTTTTTTTAAATATAAATGTAATGTGTGTAATGTATCAGTGAGAGATGTTATTTTTTTAAATGAATATGTTTAAATAACGTTATGAGCATTGAAACAATACTAACATAAAATACTACAAAAGCTTAATAAAATAGAATATTTTAAATATTTAAAATAAACAACGATATCCAGTATTTTAAAAGGGATATTTAGTGTCGGTTGTTTTGTTCAAAATGTTCTAAGTGTAATATACAAAAGTATCTCTGACACTTTATCGTGTAAGCTTTAATTCGCAAATGTTAGTCCATTTTTGCATATTTGGTGCGACAATAAGATAGCATTAAGTGATATAACTATTTTCTAAAGAAGTCTCTAAAATATGTAAAGAAAATATGTAAAGTAATTTATAAATTAATAACAAAATAATATATATATATTCATTCAAGTGTGTAACAGTTTTGTATCGAATATATACTGTTAAAGTTGCAAATATTCTGGTAGATGTGTGATATTTGAATTTCTCGATATTTTTGAATAATATTTTGATTTTGTTTTAAATTTAGGTCAATTTATAAATTTAAATGTAAGGATTCCATTTATATGTGAAAATATCAACTTTTATTTTAAATAATAACATCTGTTTTTTCATTTCTCGTATTGTTTCGATTTTGGAAAGAGTCGCAATGCGTCAAGAAATTTGAAGAACTCTCATGTAATTTAATTCATTCAAGTTAAGGCACCTTTTTATTATATTCTTATGTTTTCAAGTCTTATTACATATAAAGGTTTTGGAGTAAAGAACAACCTTTCGTAAAACATTTAATGTATTGTCATGCCATAATGTATTGTCATGCCATGTGTACCAAACTATACATGGCAATACATTTTATATATCACCGTTTTTAGTTTGTGTATTCTCTTTACACTGTTTGTGTGTAATCTCGGTATGAACATCTTCACTTATAGGATCTTTTTATATTACATTTATTCGTTGCTCGGAGCCAAAAAATAAAATAGAAAGTGGGAATAAAGTGCCCTCGAGTCACCGTCATAATTAAATTGGCCAACAATTTTTTTTCAATCGCCACACAATTTTAATATACAAAACTATAAAATAAGCCAAAAGTGGCTACTTGGCAGCACCTTATATTTGTTCATCTTTTTTTTTCAAACCATTATTACTGTATATAAATTTCTATTCAAAACATAGGGAATAACATAGAAATATTATTTATTTCAATGATCGGTTTTCCAGTATTATAATGAAAGAAAAAGATAAATAAATGTGTCTTTATATTACTTTATTATTATTCTTTTAAAAGTATATTTAGTTCGTATTAACAAATCATTAATATAAAATATTCAATTTATTGGCATGTTTCATTAAATTACAAGTATATTCCTTCATAACAATATGCAAAATTTATCAGACTATGTTTGACTGGTGATCAAATGTATTCCATTTGGTATATACAACATACTTTTTCGTTATTAAAGGAAATCTTTATTTATGTAATGGTGAAACAAACAAAGATATATTGCTTTGATCTTGGCCAGCTATTAAAATATATTTTTTACTGACATTAAAGGCAAACATAAATAATTAAATTTCTAACGAGTACCATCTTAGGATCAAACGATAAAAATATTTTCCTTTAATTGTAATTTGTTAACTCAATTAAATATAAGGTGTAATTTTGAACTTTATTGTATATTTTATCGATTCGGATGCCAACGTTAGTATTATATAATATTCTCAGAACGCAACTCAACTTCCTTTACTAGAACCTATTTGAATCTCAATTTAATAAATTCCTATTTGTTACCCACTTTTATATCGTTATTGACCGATGAAATAAAATTAACTTGTATCCGTAATTAGTTCATTCAGTCCCGATATTTCAGTTCGTTAACAATTTCGTTCATCGCAGAGTATGTCTCTAGTAATGTATGTCTCCGCAATCTAGTCTCGACTAACTCGTTACTTTCATTGATTTTCTGTGGCTCAAGAAGAGAATAATGACTCACAGGATTGCTATTTGGAGATATAATAATATTATAAGGCGAGCTAATATTTAGTATTAGTAGCACGCTCGTCAGATTCTGTCACTATATCTCCATCACGCCACCCACTCGTGAAAAGAAAGTCTTTGTATAAATGCCGCTGTTATTTCTCTCAGCTGCACAGGATGGAAAATACAACATAGCGCCATAATACTGTAAACAAATCTAAACAGTCGAGTGACAGTTTTAGTGACTCATGCCGGCAGAACGACTAATTTATCGATTTATGTAAAAACAGTCCTAGTTTTTTTTTTATATCTTTAAAATAATTTATATTTTTTCTTTTAGAATCTGACAATATAAATCTTAAAATAACCTGTTATTGTAGTCTTAAGTTCATAGCAAATTGAGATCCGGAAAAATATAAATTTAAAATAATCAGAATAATATATTTTTCCTGCAATTGAACCTATATTTTTAAGAGATCTAGCAATACATCGACAAAAACTGGAAAAAATTTCATGCAATACTTTTTTTCCAGATGATTATGTAAACAGATAGACGGATAGACAAAAACTGGTTTTAAGGCTTCCGTTGCTCTAATATTAGTTTTTCTTCAATATCTATAATGTACACGTCCACGCGTTTCTATTTTACTATATGAATAGATTTCTTGTAACAATAATGATTATTACATATAGAAGTTCTACATTACTTACTTTCACAAATCTAACAAGTCCAGGGCGATTCGCTTAAAAGCGCCGCGGCCTTGACAGCGACTATCGATCTACGTTTACATTCATACCCCAACAGATATCTCGATGAGTTTGACCATTTTTCGTACTTTTTGAAACCTGTTTAAAAGGTTTTTAATGAATTTATAACTTATTTTTTTCTTTTAGTATATGAATTAATGTTTGAAAATATTTATAAATATGTATAGTCATGTGAGTGTTATTTTAGTTTTCATAATTATAAATGAGCCATCTGAAGCTTAGTTAAATTATAATTTAGCGATACCGTAGCTCAATTGGTAAAGCGACGAGACGGTTTCCCAGAAGTTGAGGCTTCGAATCTCTGCCTGTATCGGCTAATTTTTCATTCTATATTTATTGAAATATGAATGAATGTTTTTAACAGACAAAAAATTTTCATGTAGAAATTAATTGCGAAATAATATATTTATAATAAAGTTTATTTCATGTAAAAAGAATGTCTGTTTATTATTTTAAGTTTAAGTGTATTTACCGGGAATGAGGGCTTACATTAGTGCAGTTATTTTTGCCAGAGTACATCATACCAAGTACCAATACTATAAATAACTTTAAAAATAATAGTTTGTTGTTTTCATAGATGCATTTGTATTTTCAAAGAACTTTCAAAATAATGTGTCAAGTGACAAATAACTTAACCTGGTGATTTGGATTCGGATTGAATGATTATTTTCAAAAATAACTTAATCTAATCTAAGTCGATTCATTGTTTAAACTTTAATTTCTCCCACTTTAAGAATATTCAAATCAAACGATCTTAGAACTTTGAAAGTACACTTGACTTTATTTAAGTAGTTATTTACTTTTATCGGCTGCCCTAGAAATTGTAAAACTTTATTTATTACTTTAAAAATTTCATATTAAAGCTTATACTATTCTAGTAAGACAAGTTGTTTGATACTCAATTTTCTATAAACTAAAACGATTCTTAAGGAATACTATAACACACAAAGGGCTTTATCGAGAACTAGCATGAAGCGTAGATCAATATTAAAAAACTAATAAAAAGAAGGGCAGTGCCTGACTTACCCTATCTCATTTTTCAAACGTCATATTACATAGGCGTAACATACCATTAGGTTTTCGTTCGTTGGGTATCAACTATGTATGTTCGACGGTTTATGTTTTTTTTTATTTTAAGAATATAAGTCGTACATACAAACCCAGGTTAGAATGTTATTTCTTATTATTAGTCTCTTTTAACGAGTATTTGTGTATAAGCCGTATTCCTTAAATAATCTAACAAATACTTTCAGGATCAACGTCAAAACCACGTTAGAATAATGGAAAATTCATCGACACAGTATTACTAGATTCGAGAAAAACTTACGTAAACCATAGTATAGCGTCGAATATTATAAAAAGAACCAGAATTGACTTTAAGGTTATATTAGGTATATGGGAAGCAATTTAAAAATATAACCATTTTTTTTTAATTGCTTTCATAACTTATTAGAATAAAGATACCTATTCAAAGAATGAAACAAAATATTTGTTTTTTGTTCGTTCGACTGAAAAACTTTGAAATGAATTAAATTTGAAATCTTTTAAGTAAAATTTATGAAATTTCTTCGAATCAACATGATCTGTATGAAATAAGTGTGTGAGTAAGTGTTCATGTTGACAAATATTGAACGTATGTAATCGAGGATACGCAACAAATTGAATCTATTAACACTTTATCAATACTTAGTTGTCTTTGACGATGATTAAAAAGTTTTCGTCTGCTTTTATACGAATCATAGAGTAACAAAGATCTTTTTTTGGTGAAGTATTATTTGGTTTACGTAATAAACGGAAACCATGGCTAAACGACTGCTGACTATAAACTAGCATAGAATCTTTTACTGTAGTCGCGTCCTTACAGACTACAATTAGCAGCATACTGTAAGTAGATTCCAGTGGGAGGTCTGTGTTTGAAGTTGCCATAGTGTTTGGTTTACGAGTATTCTAATAGATTGGGTGTCACCCATGCTCTTTTTATTTATTTCCTATTATAATTAGCATAGTTTTGTTTGACGTTTAAATTATTTTAAAGCTTTATTAAAATAACTTTATTTAGATTATGTCGTAACATAATTATTTTATTACCACATTTCTTGAAATGTTATTATTTTAATATTGTTTTGTAATTGTAATAATAACGTCTTGTTTTATGCGTTAGTAAACTTATCACGATTAAATTCCCATTACCATTTATTATGTAAAAGTTATATCTTTTTAAGCTATTGTAAATGTGAAATAAAAAAAAAAAGATAATGTGGATACGCACTGGCTGGTTTTGCTGGGGTGACCTAGCCACTTATAATATAAACGGTGGTACCTTATATTATAATTATATATAAAAGTGTAAAACCAAGACATCCTCTGTTATTCAACGTGGTCACAAACTATTTTCAACATAGCTTTATCGAGAACTAACATTTTTCAAAGATCGATATAACATAACTTTAATAAAAGAAGGCCAGTGTTTGGATTATCAATCTTATTCACCATATCCCATCTTTTAAAAAGTTTTTGACCACAAGGGTTTTGTCTCTCGAATTTAATTTTTTAAATTGTTATGGAATATTGCTGAATCTGTAGTTTAAAAAGAATATAGTTATATTTTGTATTATGTTTATTGTATGGTTGAGCATAGATCATTGACCTGGATTTGAAATTTAAATAGTAACTAAAAAGTCAGTTTCCCAAAACAAACAACAATAGCCATACTTCTATATGCTTGCAGATTTTCATGAGAGTCGTGATCCAATTACCTCAGGATGGACCACCTATATACATTTGCTTCTTCAATTTTTTACCTTAAAAAATTTGCCACTCAATATATAAAATCAATGTACAAAATCTTTAAAAAAAAACTATTTATTATCAATGCTAATGTTTATAAGATTAGGATGCATAATAAAATGTAGACACGAGGAAACATGACTTAACTAAGTTATATATATAGGTGGTTATTGAGAGATACGAAATGAAATTTCGAACATGACTTGCCATGAAGGAAACATTAGTTCAATAAAGCCGAATAATGTTTCGTTACTGCATGTAATATATATATATACATATATACATCAACAATATAAACATTAACAATATGGATTCGGTAATTAATCTTTGCATGTAAAACAAATAATAATTTCTGTTTGCTTTTGATGAGTACAACAACCATCAAATACTTCCCTTAAAAATGTCCAAAAACAAATGAATTAATAATAATATTTAGAAAAGACACTAAGTGATTATTTTAATTTTCAGTTAGATATGATTTATATGAATTAGTAAATCTTTATGGACGATAGTGAACAAAATACGTCGGTATATATTATTTCAAATGAATAACGGGTTTAATACTCCTAAAATGTTTCTTAATCTTATATAATTCCCAAACCTTGGCTATGTTTATTGAGCAAGGGTAGAAAGGTTAAAGAATATACTCTTTCTATCCACAAAGCACAGTTACAAAAGTACAGAATGTCAAGGACTGTTAGGATTGAGTCCCAGCCATTAGATTTAATTACACCAGATATAAGTCCTCCCATCCAATATATTAAAGTACGTGAAATGTTTTAGAAATAAAAAATATCTTTATTTTAAAATACCTTGTTATTTTTTTTTTTCAGGTGAAAAAATGCGTTGGGGGACCTCACCGGGAATCTCCTCGTGTGCCTGTCCGTTATCAATGCCATCTGGTACGTCCGGTGGCATTGGAAGCGGTACGGGCTTGGTGCTCCTTGGGCAACAACGGTTGATGAGTTCTTTCGGGGGCTTGTCAATCGTTGGCTAATACCCGGCGCGGCGGGGGTCGGCCATTAGGGTTCGTACCCGATTCATAGTCAACAGGGGAGGGACACGCAGTGGGCTGCCTTTCGGGGTGGCCAGCTGGCGGTGGCGGGCTCGGGTCCATTTTTCACGCAAAGTTCATCCTAGATTGAACGTGATATTCTGATCAGCGATTCTTTTGCTATCCTAAGTTTTAGACATATCATCACGATCTTTTCCAACAAATTTGCATCATTACCATTGCGATTCATCAGAATGACGGTAAATGCCATTAATATATAATGCGTTACATCTGGCCATCGTTATCTGTAATCTGTTAGCTATTAATTTAAGAAGTTTGTAGTTTAAAATATATATAGATATATATATATATATATATATATATATATATATATATATCTATATATATTTGAATGTACAATATATATATATGGGTTTGAAAATAATCGGGAAATATATATATATATATATATATATATATAGATATATATATATATATATATAACTATATATTTAAACTACAAACTTCTTAAATTAATAACTATATATATATCTAGCATATTAACTAGCTATTTGAAGTCCCTCGATTTTTTTATATCTTCATCATTACTATTGGTTTTGTTCTTACAAGGTACTTCTCCATACCCTTTTTACTTGACTGACAATCTTTTAAATATATCTCTTTTATGAATAATGGTTCAAAAGAATATTAATTTATTATTATCATATATATGACGACGCCAGCGATGGCAGAACGATAGGGCCATCATCATTTAGACTCGGTGTTACAGGGTTTATATTACCAGTGTGGTAAGACAATAACATTGATATGTTACATTTCACAGTTTAACAACCTCAATTTTATAAAAAACACTCACCAATTACCCTAGACAAACCAACAGTTTGGTATAAAGGATGTGACCGGATCCCCGCGTCCAAAAGAAGTCGTCATTGAACCATCCATTCTTTTCAAAAACGAACCTCTCCACATGCCACCATTACAAAATAGCTGAATTCACTGGCTTTCTCCTACTACTAAGTAATCAATTGGCAAACCTTCAATAAAACAATATCGTTATTTACGACATAATATACATATATTTTAATCTTGAACCGCACTGTGAGAATTTTTTTATTAAACACTAATTAACAAAAAAATAATATAAACTCAAAATTTGCACTTTCAAAGTGATAGTAGGAAGCAACAAACAGATTTTAATGCTATATATATATCTCAACAATATATCAAATGAAATCAAAACTCTTTATTTGGGCAACATGATATTAACAATATGCACATTTAATTTTAGTAAAAGAACTAAATTTGAAAAATTATCTTCACTTAAAAAAAATGTTTTCCAAAATGATCAACCCCTTAGTTTATGTTGGGAACAGTAAATATTCCCAGCGCTGGTATTCTGTAGCTGCCATTTATCAAGCCCCGTCACGCCGTGATAACATTTAAAACAGAAGTAAAACAATACAATACCTTTTTCAAACCAATAACATCCAAAACAGCTACCTCTCTAACCATAATACAAATTAATTATACAATCCTAACAATAAAATAAATCATGACCTGGCGTTAACGGGTCACACCGCGAGTCGCCACGCTTAGAGCTCATGAGTAAGAACCCGGAATGGGTTTGAAACTTATCGGACACATTCTGATTTAATTCTACGTAAATACAGCCGGGTAAATATTATTATAATAGCAAATAATATGTTTCGAAAATACATACAAAATAATAATAAAGACATGTATATATATATAACGGCGCGTGCTTCATTTTGTTATGATGGTTTACGAATGAATTACAATGAGGGTCGTTGAGATTAATATTGACATTTACATCAAGTTAATTTGTTTTTATTAAAAGCGGGTACATCCGAATGGATTTGTAAGTGTTATGGCGGACGGGTCGTCATTCTTTGACAGTGACCTGCAGGTTGGTTGCATCCAAACCCATTTGCTTTAATCATGATTGATCATGGTAAACCTTACCTATTCTTGGTGATTGTTAATTGGAAAAAGTAGTATAGTATTGAGACTATATTTTTAGCCTTTTAATTTGGTGACTACCTGTACATACACGCTCACGCGATCTAAAGACGTCCGATCAACCTTCAAATACCTGATTAGGTCAGCTCGTCGATCCTCCAACATATATATATTTATTTACTTTATTTACTGGCGACGATATATGAACAGAATCTTTTAGTGGAAGAAGAAATGTCTATTGACATGAAAGGAAATAATTATTGTCTGTGATTATGATGTTCGTATTTTCCTTTATATTAATTTATATGCTTTGGTAAATTATTTGGGTGTAACGTTTATACATTTTATTTATTTAATACTTATTATGAAAAAATGTGCAGTAGGCGGACTTAATTCTGTAAGGTATTTTATCGCAAAAATAAAATAGGCTTCCTGAATGGTGGCCTTCTCTCCCGGGGAGACCTAAATTGATTAAACTTTTAACAACTTAAAATACCACTTAAATCCTATAACTTAAACGATTCAGATCGTAACTTTATACAAGTAGATTTTATTTTTTCATTTCACTTTGTTCGCCTGGTCTTGTGAGTTTTCAATTAATCTCTTTAATTTAAATCTATTAAAGTGAGAGATAGTATACTAGTAAGATAAGTTTATTAGAATCTCAAGTTTTTTGGTAATTAGATGGAAATCTAAAAAATAACTAAAAACCAGTAGGACGTTATTGAATACTAATATTTAGCACAAATCTGGAATAAAGAACTTTAATGAAAAAAGGTCAATGACTGATTAAGATAGATTACTATTAATTTTCAAATGAATTTGGACGTTTAATCATTCGTTTATCGTGTCCTAACTTTACAATGGATGTTATTTTTAATTTTATTTTAAGGTTAATATATATATTTATTTCTTAATATTAAAGTTCAAATGTAAGTCATACTTTTAATTGTAGCAATAAAGCTTAAGCACCACTTTAGTTTCAACTGTAAGTTGTAAGATTATGTATGACCAGTCTCGATGTAGCAAGTCTTTGTTTATTACCGTGTGTATTTCTCGAGTAATGTAACAAAAACAAGTAAAATTAAGACGGCTTTAGTATACATGCAAATTATCAATACAAGATTCTATGATTACGAATAACACAATAAAGATTTGAATAATATAGGTATTTAAAGAAACAATAATTGAAAGAAGTAACAATAAATAATAATAACTAAAAACTAAAAAAAAATATTCCATTTACTTCTACTTTTAATATTTATTATTTAAAAAGATGCAAGAAAAAGTTTTTTTTTTAACGTTTTTTGGAAGGGTTGGAAGAAAAAGCTGACATGGATAAACATTTTGAAAATCTTCTTAATCAAAATCAGTTTGTATGTAATAATACTTACTTACGTCGGGTAATATTGTTTTCAATGGCAGATATCTCAAACATAATGAATATGTAAACAATTTGATACAAAGAATATGTAAACGCTTGTAAACGACAGTTCCAGAGCTTACGTCTGCCTCTACAGGAGTTTACCTCTACAGGTCTACTACTCTTACATACTATTAGGAAAGATCCAATCAGATTTATGTTACAAAATACTCTTAAATAATAGTACTGACATACTAAAGGCACTCACCTTAAATTCTATTATTCAAAGGATATGCCACACTGGACCACAAAATAAAATACAAATAAGAATGTTAAAAGCATGTAAATTGTATGTACTTATATTTTACTTTAATAGTACATTTTATTTTTAAAATAAATGGATAATGGTCAAAATAAGTTAAATCGGTACTGTGGCAACAAGTATTGTATTCATAAGGGAGATTGAAGCGATGGTAAAATAAATTACATGCTCCGAGATTTTTAAAAATAAATACTAATTTCCTTACCCTAGCAACAGTTGACTATATCTGATCTTTCCATACTAATAAATGGTCAACGGGGACTTCAAGATAGTTAATGCTATAGGCACATATAAGTCCTATATAATAACAGCCAGAATTTTCAGATGAACAACGGTGGGCTGTAATTGAAAAAGTTTGATTCAGCAAGGTTCGTGAACTGGCAGATAAGGTGACAAACATAGTCTTCTTTAAGTTTAGGATAGGTTTTTATTCATCCAACGAACTATATTACTCAAACAAATAAAGTCGGGTTAGGATCTAGCAGGAAAGATTAGGATATAGACTTGACAAAATCCTTAATTCGGCAAGATGAAAACAAGAACGAGAAAGATGAAATGCAAAATGAGTAGGTCTCATATTTGTGACTTTTGTATTCCATTAGCTTTGAGGTGGCGCTCCCCACTTCATGATTGGTCTCCAGCCTTATTAAAATAATATTTAAATGCATTCCAAATGAGTCTCCCAGATCAGAGTAATCTAGTAAGATGGAGTTAAACTACCGAAAAATCTTGCAATACCTGTGGAGAGGCAATAGGAACGGCTATAAACTTGTTGGTAGGGTGAAGGGTGCTACTGGAAAAAGGTCATTATTCGCGTCGTCACGATAAAGTATTAGAAATCATACGTGAAGTGGTGAGTTTTTCACTAGCAAGAGCGCAAAAGAGTTTAACAACCACCAAAAGATTCATAGAGTTCGTTAAAGAAGGCTCGTCTCAAAAAAACAAAACAAAATCCTCATTCTATCTTGGAGGTGGCTCACGATTGGACTGTAATGATGGGAACGTATGAGAAACAGTATAGAATCCCTGAGGAATATCCTCAGTCAGTAGTTTCGTCATCGAGACCGGACATAGTCCTATACTCTAGACAGTTAAAGCGCGTGATACTTGAGAAGGTTCTCTTCCATGGCAAAAAAACAACCCCAAAGATCATACATTTGAAGAGCGTAAACAGTGAAGGTGAGAGTAAACCTATACCTGGGTCGCAATTCCCAGGAACGGCTTGCACTCTTCTCCCTGCAACGAGCCCGGCACCCGCACGGTGAATCGATGGAATGCTAAGAAGCTTTGTATCATTTTGATAAATATTTTATAATATAATTGTATTTTTTTTTTATATTTATATTTCCTTTTTTCTTATTTAAATATAACTTGAATAATTGTCATTGTAACGATAATGTTATGATATATTAGAAATAAGAAATAGTTTAGTATGAAAATTATTTTTTTTGTAAACAAAAAACAGTTGTTGAAATATAATAATAATTTTCAAGTTTAAACATAAAAAAAATAATTACAATTAAAAGAGGATTATAAAGCATAAATATTGGTACAAAAAAGCAACGTCCAATAACCGAGAATATAATAAATTAGTTTCATGCAGAACACAGTAGCCATTGTGCATGGACGGGACAGGAAACCCATATGTAACCGTTAACAAATCTCTTGCTAATATGAATAAACAAAGAAAAGTATTTTCATGCTTATATTTAACACCGTACTAGCTATATCTTCGTGTTATTACACTCGTGTAATAACACTAATATTATATTCTGCTCTTACGATGTAGATACATTAGGTAATATTATTATTTGTTGAAACATTTTCATATTTAATATAACATAAACGATTTTTAATTATTTATTTAAAATCTATAACATAATCCTATTATAGACTTAACTGATTATTATTCCGATAAATGTAATAGACAATCTTAGGAGAGAAGTGGAGTTCTATATTACTTATTTATTATTTTTACAGATCTAAAAACATATTGTTGCCCATGGTGTATTTTTTTCAATCTATCCAAAAGCTTATTATATTGAAGTAAATTCTGATTTTACTATGCAAAATTTGTTATTATCGTGATCCTGAAAAGAATAAAGTTAGGATTTATTTTACAGAGATTTTTAAAAAAGTCGTATTCAATATAAAAGTAATTACTTACAAAATATTAAATAGAAGTTCAAATGAATTTTGTGAAAAGGTTTCTAGCTTTTTATGTACGAACATTGATATTTTTATTATTTGTAATGGATATTTCAATGCTAATTTAAAATGAAACTTTGTTTCTATGTGAATATATTTGAAATTTTAATATTTATATTATAATACTAACTTTTGCCAGAAACTTCATCTGCCTTTCTTTTTTCAGATTCAAATCATAAACCAAATATATCGTCACTTAAAAATTATAAATTTCCATTTATGTTTAAACATTCCCCTAGTTTTTATAAATATGTTATATTGTATTTTACTTCTATTGGCTGGTAGTTAATAGATGGCGTTGCTTTAATCTTTATACCCGATACTTAAATTACTCATTGGCAAGGAGACATTGACAAATACAGCCCTTGTGCCTATACGTTGATGAGGACTTTAGCTATATAACAAAAAAGTTTCATCAATATTCGTCCTGTAGTTTTTGCGTGAGAGTCTGACAACCGACAGAAAGACAAAATTTTCAAAATCAATATTTTTTGGCTTGTGTCACTTGTATGACTATCCCTAGGGGTAGTTTCATTAGACTTTTTTTCAATGTACAGAATTGAACTCTTCTACAGTTTATATGTTATATGTAAAGATGACTTTATGATTGAAAATCAAGTGAGGCCTTTGTAGCATTTGTGGCTGTAATAACTATAATGAGACATTAACAACATAAATTATAGCTTCTTGGTATAACGGCTTATTCATCAATATTAACATTTATATAACAATAATCTGGGACATCATAGTATGGAACATTAATGAAGTTTTATCATTGAATCTCATCTCTTTAATCATCAAGTCTCATTTCTTTAAGATATATTGTAATCTAATAAATCTTTTGAAAAATATTTCATCCTTTTTTTCGAATATTCCTAGTAAATAGGGTTACGTTAGCCTTTTTAGTTTGAAAATTTTGTTAACAAACATATACCACCAGTTCGCTAAGCGTGAAATTCACGTATTTGAGTCTTTTTTTTGAACATGCTTGAGTAGGGACGGAAAGACGAGGGTTGAATAAACACTCCAAGACGCCTCTCACTACTATCAGGAGTTTAATAGCAATAGCTGCTATTATTTTTTCTTGCCCTTTAAACAACAAGAGGTTGTAACTTTAGACCTGCTCGTTTTCATGAATTTTCCAATCTCTTCAAAATATATATAGTTTTATGTTTGGTTTTTTCAATGATAGGATATGATGAGAAAGCTATTTTTTTATATATAAATATATATAGGACGGCAAACGAGCGTGCGGATCACAGGTGTTAAGTGATCACCGCCGCCCAAGAACTCTTGCAACGTCCGAGGACTCACAAGAGCGTTGCTGGACTTGAATTATTAAAGGGACCTTTGGAAAGGAAGGAAAAGTTGTTAGCGGGTTCTGGCACAGTGTATATGAAACATTTATTGTCAATGTATGGGGTGTAGTTACTAGCTATTAATCACTAATTAATAAATATAAATTACTAATAAAACAATTTAATCTACTACTAATAATACAAATTAAATATTTTAATAAATATATAATGAATGATTTAGGGAAACCGCGACCTCTGGGAAACGGGGACGGTTTCCCAGAGGTCGCGGTTTCGAATCCCTACCCGTATAGGTTTATTTTTCATTCCATATTTATACAAATTTAAATATGTTTCATATGGCTATTGAAATTTATAAATATTTTCAAACACTGATACCTAATAAGTTAATGAATATAATATAATACAATTATTGAAGCATTGTTGACTATTAAATTACATAATATAAATTGATCAACATCGAAGAGTTACAATTAAATACAAATAACTGAGTACTTAACTACAGACTGACCGCAGATTAATTCGTTAATTACAAAATTAGTTAGTACTGCTCAAATCACCTGAAATATAATTAAAAATAAAATAAAATAATGTAGACATTAAATATAATTAAAATTTATTAAGAATTGTTGACGTTTTGGTTATCTATCTATCTATCTTCAAGTCTTATAAAATATATCTTTTATTTATTATACTTTTCTTACTTTATTTTTTATAACATATAATAAATAAATTATATAAAGACATGAAACTAAATGAAAATAATTTGATACAAAACATTATGAAAGATACTTAGCCTTTGCGAGTTCAAGCCATTTAGAAAGAGTTTAATATACAAATATATTTAATTATTATAATCTTTCTCGATGGCTGTATTCTATAGAATATAAATATATTGTCCAGACCTGGATCTAAAAATGGTACTTTATTATATAAACGGTAACTAAGCAGTGGTACTTTAAACATCATAAATTAATTTTAACTCTGTCAGTCTTTGGATGGAAAAGGAAGTCAAAATTCTATAAAATCATAAATATCTTTACTCAAGTAGGCATTTACATACACTTTTGAATCGTCAATTACATTACATTACATTAAAAAAATGTCAGTATAGTATATTAACGGATATTTGAAATAATGTATTAATTTATATTTTTTTATATACAGTGAATTCCAATTTATCCTACTAATATAAAATAGCGCGACTTGTGATATAATCGACGGAAAAACATACCTACCTGACACAATTCATATTAATTAGAGCCTCAAATTGAGGAACCGAAAAGTCGTGAGGTTATTAAATAAATTAATTTTTATTACACATTCCAACAAAAAACCAAATTCAAAAAATAGTATGAACTTATTCCCAAAGTGATAAAAATACCTCTCTATCTTCGGAAATACGTTTTAGATTCAGATTCCAATAACGAGATTTGCGTCGCTAGAGCAATCGTTTGCATTACGACGTGTAGACAAATTTGTCGAACATCGTACCTTTATCGTTGACCAAATAGAAAGTTTTTAAGATTATATTTTTAAACAGGAAAATCATAAATCCGATATTTATCTGCTACTAAAAGATAATAATGATGTTATATTTTAAGACGTAATAGTTAGCAAATATAATGAAACAAACAAACAAAATATTCGATGAACATGTACTGGTTGTCACAGAAAAGATTTCTTGCTACTATCCTATTTGGTGTAACAAATCATTTATCCATATTATTCAAGAAAAACACAAAGCTCACGCTCGTTGGAAATCATTTAAGAATCCTAGAGACTACGACGAATTTTCCTTATTAGGACGAAGACAAAAGAAATTACAAAATAAATGCTACAAGAAATTTAAAATTAAAAATTAACAATGATATCAAAAAGGATCCAAAGCTTTTTTGGCAGTATCAAAAATATTTAAGAAATACTGGAAGTGCTTACCCAAGCTCCTTTTCTTTATGTGATCGCCAGTTTAACAATCCCACAGAAATATGTGCTGGATTTAGCGAGTTTTTTGAAAGCGTTTTTTGAAAAGCATAATAATATTAATTATAAAACTCATGAACCAATATCTCACACGGATGATACTATTTGTAATCTTTATGTAAATAAAGCACTAGTTCTTAAAATAATTAAAGGCCTAGACATAAATAAAGGTGCAGGAACTGACAGAATACCAGCCATATTTTATGTAAAATGTGCAAATAACCTAGCGGAACCACTATCAATAATATTTGACAAATCTGTAAATAAATTTGGCGCTTTTCCAATTCAATGGAGAGAAGCACTAGTAATACCAATCCATAAGACAGAAGCAAGAAAAAAAATAGAACATTATAGACCTATCTCAATCTTGAATACTATAAGCAAAATTTTTGAACGACTTATTTACAATGCGATTGCACTAACTATTCATAAATATACGATACGATACCAGTAGAATAACATGGCTTTCTGATTAAGCAGTCAACACAAACAAACCTATCAGTTTTTACCAATTTTGTTCATATGGCTATGGATAAAAAACAACAAGTAGAAGTTATATACACGGATTTTCAGAAGGCGTTTGACCTGGTAGATCATGTCATTCTATTGGAAAAGCTTCATGCTCTCGGAATCAAAGGTGACTTACATAGATGGTTTTGTTCATATATATCAAAAAGAAACAAGCTGTTATTATAGGCAGTGCTCGTAGTGATTTTGTACAAGCAACCTCAGGTGTCCCACAGGGTTTTCTTCTGGGTCCACTGTTGTACAACGTATATTTATATGATATATATAAATGTTTCAAATATTCTCGTTTCCTATTATTCGCAGATGATAAAAAGTCTATAAACCAATAAATACAATTTCGGATTGTATGGAACTGCAGCTTGACTTAAATAATCTTTCCAATTATTATAAAGAAAATAAAATTTGCGTCAACATAAAAAAAACTCTAAATATAACATTTTCTAGGAAAATAAAAAATATTATATTTACCTACAACAATCAATTATCCTATTCAAAGAGTAAATTCAGTGAGAAATCTTGGAATTCAACTGGATCATAAATTATTAATGATCGAGCATATAGACAATATAACTAACAAAGCTTACAAACAACTGGGATATATAAAACGTGTGAGCAAAACATTGAATGGATATTGATTCAAAAAATATTATATTTTTCATAAGTTCAAAGTGTTTTGGAGTACTGCTGTAGCATTTGGTCACCAACTTATTCAAAATATAGGGATAAACGAGAAACGGTACAGAAATTGTTTTAAAAACTCCTGTGCTTTGTACATTTTAGAGAATATAAAGATTACATAGAAACTTGTAAATATTATAAAATGGATACTTTTGAAATCCGACGTCGCCAAAGCGATATGTATATGTTACACGATATATTAGCTAGACACATTGATTGTAATGATTTGGTTAGTGCTTTACATTTTAGAGTACCCAATCGCCACACACGTCATACAGAACTGTTCTATACGCCTGAAGTAAAAATTAAATATGCACGTAATTAGCCGTGTAGTCAACACATATAATGTGGTTTATTCTGAGGTAGATTTGTTCAACACGTCAACGCGAAGTTTTAAAAAAAAATACTCCAAGTTAACGATGCAGTCAATTGAAGAAAACACACATACACACACACACATACACACTAACACAAATCACATACAAACACACACACAAAAACCCGTACGTGCCTGTGTACTCAACATAAGATCTTAAAAACTTTCATTGCAGAAAAGATGTACAAGCGTCTGAACAAACACTCGCTGCCAGCAACAAAACAAAAAAGATGTATTAAGTGACCCCAAGGCTGCAATGAGCAACTTAATAGATATAGTAGTTCAAAGTAAGCAACGACACGTTTTTAGAACTAAATGTAGAGATTACAATTCTTCTATACTAAACAAGTTTCTTATCTATATTGCATAATGTGAGTACAGATAAGCCTAGACTTTTAGTGTACCTGAAAATAGAATGCACTGTAATATATGTGTGGGATGACAAGGAAACCATTGGCTATGCTCTTCCAAAACTAACTGGTATCGGAAATTCCAGCTATCAAGATTTACCTATTCTTTACTTGGAATGACACAATGGAACAAAAAAAATATTGATTTTTTCCAATGTTGTCAGGACTATCTCAAATTTTATTTAGTTCTATTCATTCTAGGACATACAAAAGTCATTACACGTTGTAATATCTTTCTTAATAACATAAATCATGCTAGTATTATTATATATTTATTGAAATGGAATAAAACCAGAACTAATTTAGTCCGAACTATCTAGGCAGCAAAAATCTATCTTTGTATGAACCTCATATTGGATATTTGAATATTAGGTTAGAACACGTCTCTAAGCAATTCGAATTAGACTTGATTCAGTAATGAAAACCATATACGGTAATCAGAATTATATTGACGCGATAAATTTGAATAATTTAATCAAAGTTCTTGATAATAATGAACAAAATATCCGCAAATAACCATATTATTTTTAACAAAGAATGGGTTGAAACTACATAGAAATCCTAAGTAATAAAACTTTTAATCAGGACAAAATTTTTAAAACACTTATCTTGAATATCAATCTTGACAAAGATGCCAACTAAAAGAAATATACAAAATTTAATAATATTTTCTATAACATCGATAGGTTGATGGAAGAAATAAATAGTTTAGAAAAAAATAATGTCTGATAATTCAGACATTATGGTAAGCGCTATTTTTTTCTAAAAAAATTCTATTTTTTTCTGTTAAAAATATATTTAGAAATTAGTTCCTAATATAGTTTTAATGGTAGATGCGAAGGCGATGTTTGAAAAGTTGTTTTTTTTATATTAGAGAGATGCAGTTTTAAATATTAGTATTAAATATTTTCAGGATATAATAAGACTACTATTTTATATACATATAAATAAAATATTTTTGTGCGAAAGCAACCGACCCATTCCTTCAATAATATATACCTTATAAAAATTATCTTTGTTCCAAAAAAAAAATCACCAAATACTTTTCATTCCTTTCGTAGCAATTTCTGGAGACACTATAAAACAATATAAAGGCAGAATGCTCGAGGCTAGATTAGACAAAGACTATTTGATTTTCCCCAATTTCTTCTAAAATCAAGACATCATTTATAGCAGCTACGAGTTATACATGGAGTTTATCTCGTCACCTAAAACTGTTATATGAAAAGTCCGATACCTCCTTACAATTTCTGAGAAGATATCGATGCAAAATAATATTGGATGAAACATCAACCAACAGCATTTATCATTATCATTTATTTATTTCTGTATTATTTAATATATGAAAACTCAAAACAATTGATGTGGCTGATATTTTGTGTTCGTAATTGTCAGGACTAGATTCGTATAAACTATATAGTTTTTAAATCTGCAATGGAGATAATGTACTGATGTGATATTTTTTTGACAGCGGATAGACAATGCACTGACCGTATAAGTGACAACCATATATTACACTTTATATTCTACAAAAACATTAAATAATATCAATATCAGAATGGATTTGAGTATGTGATTTATTACCGGTAAATCATTTCTGGCTTCAGCTTCGCATTTGCAGCACCTATATCCTGTTCACTGTGACTGCAGATTATATTTGCTCATAATAATTTTCAAAAATGTTTTAAATTTTCCTTAAGTCCAGAGTCCAAAAAATATAACTTAATATTCTATTCACTTAATAATTATAAATGAAAAAAATGTTTCATATTATTTACATTAGACACCATTTTTAAATTGATTAAAAAATATTCAATATCTGTAGAGATTATAATATTTTATTTAGTTCAATGCACGACAAGAAAAGTCTTTGACATAGTTTCAAACCACTGTGTAACGAAAATTAAATAACATTTAACTTCTCGTAGACTTCTGAGGATAATTAATATAGATGCTTTAATTTATCATGCCTTCTGCAAATATCAAAGCCATAGCAATTTAAAATATGAAGTAAATTTTACGAGACATTCCTGCTAGAACCTATATACTTTTAAGATTCACTTTAAGTGTAGTAAATAGGTAAATTAAATTACTTCGTTGCTTTAGGCAAAGATCTCGTTCTGTAAAATTTATTTCTCTGCTCTTATTTTCAGTTGCCATTTGTAAATTAACTACAATTGTAACAGTAATAATAAAATATTCAGTATACAGAAAAAAAGAAAAGAAAAAATACAATACAATAAAAGTAGCTATCTCAGAAGCATTTTGTTTCAGATACTTTTTAACACTATTTAAATGAATATTGAATACCATCTAGATCATTAGTAAATACTTTGTTGATTCTTTATTTATAAAACTATTACCGCTGCTTATTTCTTTTTTACAAATCTATTTAAGATATTTATTTTTAGCACATTCAGATATTTATTTTTAGCATATTAGCACATTTGTTTATATAATTTATTTTATTTGTGTTCCAGTATAAATATTAGTAATCGGATACGCATGAAATAAGCTAATATATTAATTTACAACTCGTTTTTTAAATAAACAAATTTTATGCTCTTAAATACTTTGAACATGCATCTCTTTAACTTATTTCAATAATACATATTGGCAACATCTTGATTTCTGACTTTTAATATTACTTTACTTTATATTAATTTGACTTGCACGATAGTGATGTCACGTCCAACAATTCCTTTCACTTTATACGTTTATAGGCCAATTAATAATATTGATACAGGTTTATTGTCCTTAACAGACTTTAATTAAATATGGCGTATCAAATTAGTTGACATATAATCACATGTCGTATAATGGTCCTTTCACGTTATAGTTATATAATAATATAAAATAATAACAATCTCCATCTTATTATTAAGTTATATATATACGAGTATTCAATGTGTTAGTTGTTATACGTTATTCTTTATAAAGACATGACGTGTCCCTACCTGTTGTACTTTACTTTTATAAGCGTATAACTTTATAACATGAGTCTATGTATGTTTGTATATCCAAATCCACACAATTTTTTGCATGAAATGCGAATTAACGTCATTCTTTCATGCAAAATCTACGAAAGGGATTCAAATAAAACTTTACATGTAACTACGACATCAGAAACGATATCATTTATAAGTTTTAATTTTATTTCCTCTGCGCTTTTATTTCATTCCCCGTTAAGCGCGGGCCCCTTAGGCATCTGAGATCTATATTTAAACTTTTTAAATGTTCTTTGGTGAAGAGGGCTTTCTTAAGCATATTTTCATTTGTTTTATGTTTTATTATTTTTGCTACCTTACAATAGCTACTATTATATATTTATGCTATCTTACATGTAGTATTTTATCTTTACTACACTGTTCCTTTATTTTTATAATCCCATTACTAACTTAGCATTCTTATATTTAATTATTATTAGCACGGCTAATATTTATACTTTTTCATTTCTACGTAAGTTATCCTTATATATTTTTTTTATCATTATATTTTTATTATTCTGCAGTGCTAGTTATCCCTTTATTTTCTAAAAAAAAAGCTATAATAAATATGTTTTTACAAAGTAATGTGCAATGGCTACATGATAACAGTTAAACATTGTTGTCATGTAACAACATGTTTAACTGTTGTAAAATTTTGTTTTAAAATGTCTTCTAACAAATTATACACAGCTGCTAAAATAACCAAAGTATAAAAATACTATTATAATACTTACGACTGCTATGCATTTGTATATTAATACCTGTTCTGAAAATGCTGCAGTAAATAAAAATTACTGCAGGGTAGCACTAAATTAGAGCAGTGTAATAATGCCGAGTACTTTTGATGTATGCATTTTGATGTATTTCATATTTCAGTTACAAAAATTCTACGACGCATTATTTTTAAATATAAAGCTTTTCGTCGTAGATATCACATATGGTTAACTTATATATTTTTCAATCCTGTGGAAAGTTTTTTAGAAACATCTTCAATCTTTCAAAATATATTTTTTAAACTTATTGATAATCAATCAATCAGTGATATCGAGATCCAGATCAATTGCCCTTCTGGAGACAGATCTAAAACAGAAGCACTCGGAAGAGTTGAGTTTCAAGAACTTTACATTGTTGAAAGTTTTCTAAGAAAATTAACTTGTTTTGAAAATTTATTAGGATATCATTAAATCTTTCATAATAACTTTTAAAATTATAGAATTCTTTTTTATATTTTAGTAATATGAATATAAAATACTATTTGCAATACTCTTCTAATCAATAATTACTGATAACTCAATTCTTTTAACGAATATATCTACATTTGATCCTAAAATATGCAATTTATGTTTTCCACGGAGAATATTCAAACTTTTTAAATTTGTGGCAATTAAAAAATAAATAAACAAATTATTATATATAATTACTACCTACCATTAATTGTATACTACCCTTAAATATATGTCAATTCCCTGAATTACTATAAATTACAGGTAGAACTTTTGTCAATTTAATTTAAAATGCTATAATATATTTTTGGACAGCTTTGCCGTAGCCAGGCATTAAACAGATGCTTTTGACCCAATTTCGATTTGATTGTCGTTAAAAAGTTACTTTTCAATCGAATTTATTCAGATTTTCTATTTATATATGCTTCTACAACTCAGGACAATTAATATAATATAACACTATTATATTGTTCTTTTAGTGAGTCCATATGACACCCACTTACAAAATTTTTATGTATTTTCAGTCAATGAAATAGACCATTTATATGAAGGGAAGAAGCCGTTTTGTTTTAAAGTAGATTTTGAGATACAAATATTTTTTCAGAACGAACACAAAAAAAAAATAAAACATTATAATATCTACAGATAGATAAAGTAAGTTTGGTTATCTACTCTTCAAACAGCGGTATATTGTATGATGCATTACTGTTATAAATTTTCTTTAAAAAAATATGAAAAAGTAATCAGACGTATATTTATTACATCAGGGGCTTAGATTATACACCATTTAGGTTATTTATTATTTTATTAACATTCATATTTCTATTAATGTTTTTAACTTACATTTGTCTTGATAACGATGGGTTTGAAAGCGTTATTAAATTACGCTTTGTATGGAATATGTTATTACTTATATGTTACAAACTAAAAGTAAAAAAAAAGTAACAGTCACAGATTAACACCTTTTGCGTATCTTTTATATGTTGAATATAGTATACACACTATGTATGTTGTGACAATGACACATACTTCAATATATTTTAAAAACAAGCTGACGATCGACATGCGTTGACCATCAAACAGAGGCATCTATACTATAAGAGAATGCGTTGTAACAGTTACGTACGTTAGTACAGTTTAGAAAGAAATATTGACTGATAAGAAATAATATGGAAGAAAAGAGTGGATTAGAGAACGCTTGTGGTTGTTTAAGGTTCCTACACTCAAATATCCTTAGAAACGGACCTTAATAATGGAATATTTACCTATATTACTCTGACCTACATTGTGGTACTATCCTGATCCAGATAGCCCATATTCGTCTTAGTCATACATTCTCATTCTTTCAAATATTTATGACGACTTACAAAATCGTATCATAAATACACAAAAAAAACCTGACGAGGATTTTAACGAATGTTCAAACTAACCTGGTAATAAAAAGAATATATAATGGTTAACAATTTTATATATTCGACTAGCCCGAACGTGCAAGTTAAATCTATATGTAAACATATTATTCCTGTCATGTCAACTTAAACTTTTAAATACATATCCAATAAAAAATCAATAATAAAAGCTAAAACCAAACCTTCGACCACTAAGAGCAAAAAAAAGATTAACTACTATATACGGGAATTTTTCATATCATATTTAAAGAAATAAAACGGCTATTGTAGCTGAAATAAACTGGAAATAAAAAAGAAATATTTACTTATATTTGTTATTTTACTTATGTGTCAGTATTTTTTATATAAAGATGGGCATTCTTAGTCTTTCAAGAAATAATACAGTCGAAAGTTGTGTAAAGTTTACCTGATCCAAAATGAACATAAAAAACAAAAGAAAAAGAAAATCCACCTTTTATCGGAAAAGATCTACTTATCATTTTCAGTCCATTATTTTTGGCATGGCGAAAAATTGTTGGACTAACACATCTATATTCTTTTAGTATACTCATAGGGGTCGTTCTTCATTTCATTTTTACATAAAGTGCCATTAAATGCTAAGCTTTGACTTCTCTCATTAAAGGTCGTTGGGGAAATCGTGTGGATGATACTGTCAGAATTTATTAGACACGGGTGTCCGTAAATTACTGGGTTTTATTTTACGATCTAATTCCTGGGTATCGAGTTCAGGTTGCAGTGTTTACCGAGTATTTACGGGTTTTTAGGTTTCCTTATGGGTTGACATACGAATTAACATTTTGGAAGTCGTATCTGCTTTACCAACTAGTCCTGAATCATGATGAAGAGCGGCGACTGCAAGCTCCACCGAAGGTGCGTTCTTCATTAACTTTTAATTCAGTAGGATATGAAAGACTCCTAAGGAGCCTACTCCTCCCTGAATAATGACGCCTTTCCCCAGAAATAACTGCGAAGTTTCTCATTTTATGGAAATCACTTACTATATATTGACGTTTGTGTAGTAGTGGTCACAATAAAGAAATAACTCTCCTGATTTTCTTGAGAGGTTCTTCACAGATCAATTGAAACTCTCGTAGTCTCATTTTAAGTAACTCTCTCTTTACAGAAGAGGTTATTTCAATAATTATGGTATACAGAATTGTTCTTCTTTACACTTCCATTTGACTTATAAAAGCGATAACTGATTTTGATTAAGATGTAAATGAATACAACATAAATTTCTTTACCGATCAGACTAAATCACCGCTAAGCATGATGTATGTGTTCATTAATAATTGCGTATTTTGGTTCTAATATTAAGTCTTTTCATCTCTTCTTTCATTTTGATAGTTAAAATGTTTTAGGCATAACAGCGAAATAATCACACAATATCATTTTTTTTTACCCGGCTTGTATGGAAATAGTCATTATATAAATAACTTCATTTTTTAATCACTTGAAAATTCTGGAAGATCTGCTTCAAGCCAACCTTGAAGTATTCGTACTTTAATTCTTTATTTAATTTTATTAGAGGATTTTTTAAACTGTTTTATCATTTTAAAATGTTATTAATTTAATAAAAGTTATAAATATTTTAATTGTCCGAAACGACCAATCAGAGCAGAGGGCGAGCCTCGAGTGCAGTCGAGGCGCCATCTTGAGAAAGAAAGTGAGGCTGACGATTATTATAACGCGATTGTTTTCTGTTTTAATTGAAGTGATCGAATATCGAAAGAGCGATTGAGTTGGTTTATTATAAGATTAATGTTAGTTAAAATCGGAGCCCCGAACCCGCTGCTCGGTCTAAAATTCAAAGTTTATAATTAATAAATAAACTTGTAAAGTTGTGAACTTGTGTGCTCGCAATTTAAGCTGATGACGCCCATCAAGACTGTAGGAAATCATTTTCCGACATATTTTTTATTTACATATAGCAGAATTAGGCAGTAGTTAAATAGTGAAGATGTGTATCTTCACTACTTTAGAATGTATAAACTTTTTTTGCAATGATATTGTTAAACTAATAAATTTAAAATATAATTTATTTATTTTATATTATTCATAAAAGTAAATTAAAATGAATATGTAGAAAGCCAACATTTTTGTTTTACGTTTTGTATCAACTCTTAATCTTTTTATCCAGTATTGTTTTTATTCAGCTAGAAACAAAGGCGAAACTATTCTTTTTGTGATTAATACGTAATTTGTATTCCTCTGTATAATGTAGGTAATTTTCAAAAATATGTATTTATTTTGGCAAAACATTATGCAGCTTTACTTACAAAAAATATATCTACAAGAAGAGAAATAAAGTCGCGTTAGTGACAACTCAAGCTAAAACAGTCTTGTATTTGATCATGTGTTATAATTTATTTTTAATAGTGGAATTTTGCTTTAACACGACATTAATATGAATTAAGTGTTTTCGATAATTATTCATGAACATGTCATGGATTTAATTTACCTTAAAATTAAAAAATCCCTAGAGGATAGTAAATTTATAAATTGGTTATTTTGATCATCATTTTAAATTATGTTATTTAAAATTTGTTACGCAATTAGTCTATTATATTATTATTTTTTATATATAATATCGGTAAAAAATGTGTGTATGTCTTATATAAATTAAAACTTTTAGAACGTCAACCGACTAACCAAATTGCCTCTCTAACACCTCCAATATATTTTTTACTGATCTTAATGAGACACTTGTGATAATAAATGTATGATAAGTAAAGTAAAGAGTAAATGAATGGATAGTTATGATTTGGTAGGTCACATTAATTGTATGTTTAGTTTAATATCACCTAATGTCATTAATCTTATTAAGTGCTGGCAGGTTGTATTAATGTAGGATTGGTTCTTCCCAAATTACATTTTCGGATTTTTTTTAATGCAAAAATCTCACAAAAGATAAAAACAATGATAACATTTGAGATACTCTTAGATTTACGTAGAACGAACGTAGAACCCTGGATAAAATAATCTGGATAAAGCACAAAGAATAGAGCAAAACCGTAAGGGAATGGCACCGGTGAAATTTTACACATAAATTTACAAGGTATTTGATTTCGGTGGTGTACCTACACTGTTGTATCCTTATATTAATTAATTTTTAAAAAAATATATATATTTTATATTTAATAAATTGTTGTTTTTAACAAATACAGAATGAAAAATAAACCGATACGAGACCGTACCGTCATCCTACCAATTGGGCTCATATCGGTATATTTTTCATTCTGTATTTATTAGAATTTAATCAAATATTGCATGGCTATACATTTTTATAGTTGTTTTGAAACAGTAACAGTTGCCAAATAAATAAAGCGTGTTTAGTGTTTTGTTATTTGACTAATTCATCTAATATATTTTTTCATCCAACTATAAATTTGGAATAAATTGATCTAGCAGCGGTAATAATCTAAAATATAAGAGAAAAAAATGGTTGTCTTTAAAGTTGGCTTACGGATGATAATTTTATTTAATAACGTAAAAAGGAATAATTGATGAAAAATTGCAAGCTTTTGTGAATTGAATTGAATTATTGTCACTGAATTAGAATTATTTTGTATAACAAAAACAAGGAGTTAATTGTTTTTTTTTGATAAATTAATATTTATTTGCTTTACTTATTTATTTATTTTACTTCAATTATACAGATTAATAACAAGTAACAATGTGCTTTTAATAATTAATTATCCACTTTGATTTGCATGTGTGATATTTAAGATCTTCCAATCTATGTTATTCTATTAAGGATAGGACGATGATTTGTTGTCATAATAAACAATGGAAACCACGTTAACTTTTCGTCTTACTTTATAATCAGTGATAAAACAATTTAAGTGTTCATCGGACCCAATGGCTGATGGAGTGAAAGAGGAATAAATGCGTCACAGGCTTACCGCTTAGGCTGATCGTGTCTGTCTATAGCGTTGTCGCATGCACGCTCGGTTCTGGCGGAACGTGACAATAAGTCATACTTTTTCGTGTGTGCAGACGGAGTTTATCGATTTACATGATGTTATCACGTCAAAAAATCTTTAGCATTTATTTTATATCAATGGTAGCTCCCAATAGCTAAAAATCTAAACCTACGTGTATTGTGTGTGTTACCAAACATTAAAATATACTTAGATTATTCAATGAAATAATCAGAATTATATTATTAAATAGCATTAATATAATTATCTCAAGGAAAAAACCGACAAGATTCATTAATCATATATTAGAATTATTAATTTATTTTAAATCTTTAAGTTCTATTTTATAATATATTAAAATAAGCTAAAGGAAGCCATGCCACTATTACGACTCGAATATAGTTTGTCTTTAAGAAATTATTATTACAAATGATTTGTTTATTTTCAAAGAAAAAAAGTAATATTTTTTTATTTATGTGATATAGAAAACAAAAATTGATTAATTTACTTATCAGCTAAGGAGCTAGAAATATAAACGAAAGAAAATAACGATCTCCATTGTGTAACTTTAATTGTGTTGAAACAGAAACGTCACTGAAGAGTTCAGCGAATGTATTTACATGCATAGGTGATAACAGTAAGATAATTACATAAAACAGACAATCGATTTGACCTTGAAAATCTTCATATTAGAATTTGGTATCCCTGAAAATTTTGTAAATTGTGAAGGTATGTCTGAAGAAAGCAAGGTATTTGTCCCACTTTGTACGTAAAACTAGTTACTTTGAATGTTGCATTACGTTGAATCCTTATATCGTGTTACATGTTATAGGTATATATTTATTTCTATTACATGCAAATATGCTATAAAACTTAGCTCGAAAATAAATGAAATAACCTAAAAAGTATTTTATTTCCAATAACAATCATTATCATTGTTGTTAAATGCATTAACCAATTTAATTCAAATGATATTAATAAGCTTGTACGATGAATTAAAAATAAAAAAAAGAATATTTAGTCAATTCCTGCACATTATAAGAGAGCTAGGCTCTTCCATCTCTTAAATCTCAGTTTAAAAATAATAAAAAAGCAGACTTATTCAACTGGGATCTGTCTTATTATCCACTATCATTAATTCTCCCTTTTTTATATTTACAAATATAAATGCTTTATTATTTGGCAAGCTATTAGTGAGTAAAATCAAACTCGAGCAATGAAAATATAAGTGTTGTATTTCTGTATGTACTTGATGTGGTTCACGCTTAAGTAGAGACAGAAAGAGAGAGAGATAGAGAGAGTAAAAGTAACATCTGACATCATTCTGACACGTGTATAATTGAATTTATATTTTAAATTATAAATTTAACCTGATGTTTCAAATTCTTTGCAGCAATCGTGTTCACGGATGATGAATGAATGATGAATCGTGTTCGCATCAATACGAGATGTAGGTGTGTGTCAGTAAGTCACTTAATTAGTCATCTACCTCCAACGGTTCCTAAGATTTCGGGCATAGTTTGGGATGCACACAGAACGCACTAACAGTATCTTGAGGTCTCACAGTGCGATCACAGACTTGGGATTTTACATTGTTCATGTTCATAAGAGGGTCCCAGGTGTTAGAAAGTCATCAACCATCTTCTCTATAAAAATTAGGATTCCATTTTAATTTCTATAAAATCGTGATTTCAATTCTTGCTATCGGGATGGCTTATTGATTCATAAAAAAATGTAAGAGAAATAATGTGAACTAATATTAGCCCTCTAATTAATTGTGTGCCCTCTTTTATATTTATATTTACCCGGCTGTATTCACGTAGTTCACGCCGCGAGTCCGCCACGCTTAGAACTCATGAATAAGAACCCCTAATGGGTTAAAAACTATTCGCCCACATTCCGATTTAATTTCTACGTGAATACAGCCGGGTAAATATAAATATAATAGTCATGGCTCACGAAAGTTTAAATATAAAAAGTGACCTCTTTTATAAACATTGTATTACTCTTTAATTAACTTTGTTCATTATATTTCCAAGTTTAACTAAACTTTAGAGACACGACTCGACTTATTTCATATTTAATCCCGGTGGATCTAGAATATGAAAATTAACTTTGAATTTTTCATTAGCTTAAAAATGACGTTCCCGTTTTTATAATTTGTCCTATATAATTTTGAGTACCAAACAAAGTTTTTGTAAAATTTGCTTTACTCTTAGAAAACTTGACGTGGTTTATAAACAATGTTCGATTAAAAAGGTAAAAACCCACGAATGTAGAAGATCAACTGCAAATGAGCTTGTTGAATAATTCAATTTATATATTTGTTTTTTTTATGCATAAATAGATCACTAGCCAGCAGTCAGTCAGGAGTCTTTATATGCACAAAAAATGCAATTTTGTGGTAATTTCCTTATTTACCTTCTTAAGGATTTTAATTTAATTTTTTTTTATTTAAACATATTCCGCCACGCTCAGAGCTCATGATAAAGAACCCCGAATGGATTCAAAACTAGTCGGGCACATTCCAATTTTATTTCTACGTGAATACAGCCGGGTAAAAATAAATATAAATTGGTCACCGTATGTCTTGACAAAATAATATTAAACTAAACCTTTAGTGTTTGGTGCTGTTTATCGTAAATACGAGATATATGAAATTAAGTAATTCATATTTTATTATGTGTATTTTAATAAAACATTTGTTTTTTATTATCGCTTTATTGGTATTTTAATTGTCTTTATGGTTACCATGCCTTTTTTTCCACTTTCAACTGATTATGTTTATAAAATGTTAACCCCAACAACCCATCACTTACCCCGTATAAGTGGTATTCCTGCGATCTGGTATCGAGCCGATCTGATCCGCTCTGGTATTGACATTTGTACAGCAGGTGATACATCTAACATCTTGCAACATCAACTGTAAAGACTAGTAATCTCGCAAAGCTATCAAGGTTATGGTGGTGACTTCACTCAGAAGATCAGATAGGTCAAATACAAGTATTAGGCTGGTAACGGAGCTGGCATGCTCACTTCCTGACTAGCGCCAGTTCACAAAAGCTACCCTCGTTTGATAGTCGGGCGACCGAATACATCTCTATCATATGTATCTAACCACTATTTACCTATCTACTAAGTAACTTCAAATAAAATGCTTACATGTAGATTGTAGGTACTGCTGCTGTTACCTATCCAGATAGACATCGGGATTTAAAATTTTGAATTGTTGTAAAAACGTCAATATTTCTTATCATATTTCTTGAAGACGATAACAAAGTAACGTGGCCGCGTGCTATTAGAAGTACAAAGTCTATGAATGCTATCGTTATTCGAAATTAATTACATATATTATACATAATTAATTTCGAATAACCACAAATAATTAACTGTCGGTATTTCGAAAATCATGAGTAAAAAAACGTTACAAATGAATAAATATCAATCGAAATATGTATTTAATAAAAAATACAACAACAAAACAATGAATCATAGGAATACGTAACCACAAATTTCAGATTGTTAACTATTCATTTGAATTATATATTACTAATACAACCGAAATTATACATATACATAGTATTATCACGTTTTTCTACAATATATATATGACTGTACAATCGTAATATTTTATTAATATGACCTTGTTTGTTTCAAAAAATCAAAATCAAAAAAAAAATTAATTGGTAAATTTAATTGGTAATTAATAAACTATTTTACTATTTATATTAGTTCTGTTGAATAATATGTTAAATTTAGTTTTAATGGAAACTCATTCTATTATTTGTGCAAAGAGCCGACGCCATAGTCTGTCAAGTGGGGTTGCGAGTGGCGCCAACTTTGTAGAGATATACTCTACAAAGATAGCCGTTAGTGAGTTTCAGCAGAGTGCTTTTGGTCGTGGTGCTGTCGAGATACTCGTAAACTTACGTGGCTCCAAATTCGGAATTTATACTTTTAATAATAATTTCTGTGTTAATAATAAAATAATTGACAGTGTTATATTAATGATTTCATTTGATTAAAATATAATATGAGTGCGCAACAAAACCCAAATATGTTCGGCGATCCGACAGTTATATATATAATGATTTATTTGGTTTTACATTTTTATTTGGTTTGATTTATTTGGTTTTAATTTTTTTAATGTTTGATAGCTTATTAAAATTAATAAGTAAATCAGTATTATATCCTGCAATAATGTATCTTGGGATAATGTAACCTACTACGAGAGATAAGATAGACATAGATTAAAGTGGTATATATTATGTAGCCTGACTACATTTAAATTTTATTATTTTATTTTTATAAATATATTACTGTGGCAAAGTATACTTGCGTCAATGGACTTAATATAATGGCTGCCTTTTAACATACTGTGATATTAATAAGCTATAGTCTTAAGATTAAAGTAAAAAAAAATAACGTATACTTGCTGTATACATACTCACTAATATAGTTACATATATCTTCACTACCATTGTCGTGTTTCTATATGTATAACGGTTTATTGACATCCAAAAATGCTATTCTAGCGTTTTCGTGCTATAACAACTGTACAATATACTACAATATACAATAACTGTATAATACAACTGTAATTTTATACAAACCGCCAGTTTCCTTGACCCATCCGTAACGTAAACTTATTATAGCTATACCGATGTCGCTTGGATATAAAGAGAAGTGAGACTTAAACAAAATAAATTAAACAAAGCCTTTTGTTATAATATATAATATATATATATATATATAAATGTTAATTGTTTGTTCACTATTCTAGTATCTCGTAGTAATTTCATTTTATTAACATTTATTACATAGTTTACTTATTTATAAGCAATATAAGATGAAGGGCATTTCCAAAGTATTTTCCTATTTTTCAATCTTATTGTTCGGGATGTTCGCGTTTAAAACTACAAATCATTCAGTACAAACAATAATTAGTTCATAAGTGGCAACTAGATGGCGTTGTCAATTCTTTAGATCGCGGTATCGATTGATGATATCTAATGGTTATAAGCTTTGAAATTTTTCTTTATATATTCTTCTCAGTAGATCAAATTGAGTGTGTGTTTTAATTAAGAACAATCTCTAACATGTTACTACATCGTGTTCATTGAAGATTTGGTGAAGTGAGTGAGTTAACGAAGGTGTCTAACATTTATAATTTAAGATTACTTCAGATGTTTAATGATAAATACTCTAACCATCCGAAATTATTTAAGTTTTCTAAATGACGTGTGTCATTATTATAATATTGGTAATATACCTATAAACTTATCGTTTTATATGGAAAAAGTAAAAGGCAAATAAAAACATGAATATGATCAAAAAATTCAAGTATGTACCATTGCTATCTTTAAACTTTCGCCATTTTATTGGGTAGTTCATTGAATTCATTACTATAATAAATATTGTGATAGCGAGCGAGGCAGTCTAAACTGTTTGAAGGCGGTTTGGACTGCCTCATGGAAATTGAATTTTCTTCCTTGCAAAAAAAAATAAATCCAAATTAGGAAAACGGTGATACTCAGTTGGAGCAAGGTTCGGGATATATGGTGAATGTTGGAGACATTCCAGTCTAAGCTCGTGGCTTGCGATGAATGTAATTCCACACTCACCTTTAATTATTAATTATAAACTAGTGTATCCGGCCGTCTATGGGATTTGTTCTGTAGATCAAAATTTCCAGAATGGAAACGTTGAATGTCAACAACCTGCCTTTCTCTCTTTTACAGATCACTCCCCATACGCATCATTAATTCTTTGAGTAGTTTCTGCAGCGTTGGTAGCGCGTAAATACATATTCGTAAATTATGCGATATTTTAAATCTTATATTTTCGTAAAACAATAATTAATTGGCAGAAAAAATACTGAATCGCTTAATTCATAACTGCAATATAAAAAATGAAATTTGATATTCCAAACCAAATTCCAGATATTTGAGATAAAGTCAGTTCACTAGAACGCTAGGCTCTTATGTAAGGACCTAATATTTATACTATTCTTAACATATAAAATGCACAAAAAGTTTATTTTTTTTTACTAATTAAAATGTTAGTTTTCAACAAATAAGTTTTTTCAACAAATTGTCTCACCGCAGATATACACACTATTTACATAATGCCCAAATAATTGAGGATATATGTTACATTACTTTAATATATTTCATAGTAACGGATGACCTACATTTTACTTAATATTTTTGCACAAAACCTGCAAAAGGCTAGCATAATGGTGGCATTATGCTAGCCTTTGCAAATGCTTGTGGAAGCATTATCTTCCAAATAAATGAAATGAAATAAATGAATAACATATAAGGGTGTTTATAGAAATAAAACAAAAATAATAATAAAGGAGCTCATGATTAAAAATCCCTAATGGGTTCGAAACTAGTCGGGCACATTCCGATTTAATTTCTACGTGAATACAGCCGGGTAAATAAATATTTATATATAAGTATAGCCTAACTACTTTTCTAGTCTAAAAAGTAAAAAAAAAAATCAAAAAATATAAAATCTGTCGTTTACTATCAATGAAATCATTAGAAGGGTAAATATGTAATTCTACTTAAATCGCAAATTTAAAAAATAATCAACAGCAACAAATAAAACAGATGGAGGTAAAATTATATGATGAACTGGGATGTTTTTTAACTAAATTTTTAAAGATATTTCTATCAGGAGATCTAATGTCAGTAGGTAATGCAATACAGAGTTTTATTCCCTGGTTAAATTTTTATAGGAGCGGAAATGATATCTATCCATCAAGGAAATGAAAACGAGATTGTAAATAATTAGGAGGATATGAAACAAACAAAAGGGAGAAAAGAGGACATTAAATCCTTGAATTTTTACGATGTTTAATAAATAACTATTTGAGTTTGGAGCGATAGTAGGAGATGTGATCGTATTTACAAAGATTTGTTTTTTATGGATTGAGATGTGGATGTCGGATTATTAGTAAGGTTGACTCGTAAATACCCAAAATATTGGATGAAACTGATTATATAAAATATATATTATTAGATTACAAAATAATTAATTACTCAACCTGCAAGTCTTTCCGCTTAGTCTAGAGAAACCATCATGTTCTGATTGCTCTCCCTTTGCAACTTAATATTTTTTCAGGGAATGAATCTGGTTCGAATCGTGGTTAATAAAAAGCTGTACGTAAGGACAAAACTGTGTCAGGGTCGTGCTAAGTGGTTTCTGGTGTTTCATAGGCCGGTTATTATAATTTATCCCTTATCTTTTAACTTCATAACTTACGACTTTACTTGCTCTCATTATTTGTATGCCGACGACGTACAAATTGTCACGCCTAGTAATATCAATAAACTTCTCTGTCGCTACCATCAACAAAACTTTGTCGCACTTATACGTGTCTTCTGAAATATCATAGAATAATTCTTTCTAGCCAGTGACAAATCAACCAAATTACCAGTTGGTTCTTATTAATCATTTCGATAATATCATGACACATCTTTTACACTGTCTGTCAAAAATCTTTGCCTATATATTAACGCTAAGTTAAATTGGTTATTTTCTGTTACTGAACTATGATGTAAAGTCACCATAACGCGTATCTTACTTCAGTTTAAAAAATCAGAAAAATGGGTTACTGCTAATGCAATCACTAATTTTTCTTTTCATCAGCTACGTTGATATTATCTCTGTAAGTAATCTTAATAAATTGGATCGCCTTTTTGATAACCACATTCCCCTTGCTTTAAATCTTTATAAATTCAATTCTATATCTTTCTGACATTCAAATCTAAATTGATGCCTATCCGCAAGCGAAAATCGAAGCGTTAATCATGGTATTTTGTTCTTAAATCTACTAAGAAACACATTAGTGTTTCTTAGTAGATTCCAATTACATTAAAAAGCGCTTTTATCTGCAACATTATCTGCACCCTCCCCTGACACTAGAAATATTTATTTTACAATAATATATTATCAGTTTTATTTAGGACTATATAAGTTGATTAAGATAACATCTGTCCAATGTCTCTTATTTTTCATTATAGGTTAGCATAGAAAAGATGCCACAGCTGAAATCTATATTCATAATTCTCTATAACCATGTAGTAATTGTTATTCTATATATTTTTTTAATGTAAATATGTTGAATATAGCCAAACATAGACATTTTTAAACATCTTGCATTATTATTTTATGTTTTAAACAAAGAAATAGTTGATGTTATACAGTGTTAAGTCAATGTTAACGTTTTAATGAAAAACTTATACCGTTTTCATACAAAGTACTACATGTCAATTAGCATTTTGTGTTCTATGACAATATATGAAAAAATTAACAAATGTATGAACATCGAACTCTTATTCCACCTTACTTCATACTATTTTCAATATACTGGTTTACTTTTTAAATTGAGTAAGCTTATATGTCATGTCAATACCAAGTAATGAAAATATTAGTTTATACACTTATAAATATTTTTTATTGAGTTACCAACTACTACTTGCGTTCAAGGAAGAATATTGTCATATTTTTGAAATGGATCCTGAACTAACATTAATGATTTCCCTGCAGATGCTGAAGTACTGTTAGAAAAAATAAATGAGTATAATTTTACTGGGATTGGATGAAACCATAAAATCATATTGAAAGCAAACAAAGCGAATTGTACAAATTTATGCGTTTTAATGTAAGTTTATATATATTCATTTTCTCATAGTTAAATCAATAACGCAAAATAAACCGTAGTCATTTTTGTTATAGTGCTAACATACAACTTTTCAAATTATATATTTCATTCCAAAAATACCTAATATTTAACACAAGGATTATTTTTTTTACTCACAGACTCACACAGGAAAGTAAATATACACAAACGGAAATAAGCAATGTACCAAATTGTAAAATGAATAAAATATTAACTACATGAAATATTACCATATATATTTCATAAATGTTTTAATTGCTTTTCAAAGTAATTTATGAAATCTTATCTGCGGCTCGCTGATTTACGAAACTGATACAACGCGTAGGAAGGAAATCATGAGATCTAGATACGAACATCTTCTGACTAGGGAAATATTAAAGTAATTAGAACTAAAAATGCAGAGGCGCTTGATCTAATAGTTAAGACCCAGTAGATGACCAACAGTGAGATAAATAGTTAATTGACTGAATGATGATGGTGAAGGTAATTGATGAGGTCTAAAAGATTCTTCAGAAACTTTTGTTCACTGGCTGACCTATGAGATTCATAATAGAGTTAACGAGAACATGAATGCAATAAATAGGTTATTAAGAACATTAACTAATTATTAAAGAAACGAATGAACTTCAGTGAGTCATAAATGACTCAAATTAAGAAAAGATAACCGGCTGAAAGGTAACAGCTCCAAACCGTAGTGAAAGTTGAAAGGCTCAAGAAAACCGTCGTTGGTGTGGTATTTATGAAACTAAATGGAATTAAATGGACAGTTTGGGTAGAGAAATGCAAACCGCCGGCAAAAAAAACTGGCAAAAGCTAGCTATTTATAAATAAAAAAAAGATTCTCTAATTTTTTATGAGTCTTCACAAATTGGTAACCTAAGTAAGTCGTCTAAAATTAGTTAATTTTTCTGCTACGCAGCCGGGGCGAGTAGCATGTAATGTACAAAACAAAGTTAACAAATTAGCAAACGGTCGTTTGATCTTAAAATGGAACCTATTAAAAATGAAATTTTTCGTAATTAAAATTACACACTCACCTCTAGGTATATAAAATATGTATTTAACATATTTTCATTTCGTTAACTGTGATTTTGTTACTCTTTTTATAAGAAATAAAAAAGTTTTCCACTATTATGATATTTACATCTACACTAGTGTTATGATTTAAGTATGAATATTTGTTTATATTCAAAATATGATGTATGTATATTATATATAATTCTTCATGTTTTTTATTGAAATTATATATAATATATTTATTTTATATATAATAATTATAATTTATTTTTGTATTTATATTCCCTGTCTATTGAATTCGTTATGTTCATAAGTGTAGATTAAATGAAAGATATCACTTAAGTGATAGAGTTGTTCTACTGATGTTTCTGTACTTTATGTTTGTTTTATTATGTGTGAAATAAATTTGTTCCATTAATAAATAAATAAACAACACTGGACAGATTTTAATTGAGGCGGGAATGTAAAAATGAACCGTTCATACAGAATCAGTTGGTCTAAACAACGTGAGTGTTTTGCCTAAATGGGCCAATTTCATATAATTGAACAAATACCGCTACACATTTGTTTGTTTAATTGTTGTAAACCAGGTATTGTGAAGCATTGTACATTTTTTGGAATACTCAGTTTAAATATTTGTTAGAAACTTAATCATGAATTCTATGCTCGTTAAACATATATATCTGAATTAAATTTTACCGACATAAAAATAAAAATAACACTGAATTTGTTTTCTATAATAAAAAAACATTACTAGCATTATTATATATAATAGTAAATTATTCTAATTTACATTTAAGTGCCTTTATTTATATTATTTATGCACCTTCATTGAATTCAGATTGGAACAGTTATTGTAGTTATATAAGTTATGTATATATTGGCTTTACATAACGAATACTGTTTATTGTTTTAGCTTAAATTAGACTAATAATATGTTGAAACTACATATTTTATTGTTTCGTTTTGTTTTCAGGAAATTACTTTTCAGTATAAAGTTTTACTATTATACCTTATGTGGACAATTATGATCTTACAAATACAATTCACCAACATTACAGTAATAACCTCAGAAACTTAAATAAAACACGGGAAAGCATACAAACGGCTGCGACTCAGTTTTTAACTTTTGTAGTCGTTTACGATATTTATATCCCTGGAAATTTTTTTGTATGTTCTTTATTAAATAAATAAAAATACAATAATACAGGTTTTTGATCTCAACAGAGAACAGAGATTTTGTTAATTTTATATAAATCTAAATATATTTGTATAATAAATAAACCATATAAACATATATGTAAGTATGCAAAAACTAGAATGATATTGATAATATTAATTGAAAAATAATGGAATTTTAGTTTTAATACTAAAATTATAAGTTATTAGTTTTCACTTCTAACGGCAGCCCCTTGGACTGGCAAAACCTTTTTTAATTTTTAAATGTATACAATTATAAGAAATTCTATTTATTTAATTTTCTGTACGTAAAAAAATAATTTACCAACATTTATAATATATACGGGAATTATTAAGAAAAAATGGATACTCATTTTTTTAAATAATCCCAGATTGAAGATTATATATTTATTATTACATTACATATAACTGTGATAAAACACGGAATGTAATTGACACTGTTATAAAAATATTGGTCGAAAATTATAAATGAATGAATTAATTAATGGTTGAACATTTAAAATTGTTTCTTGTTAAATGAAACAAAAGTGGTAAACATAATATGTTTTTACAGATAAAAAGAAATAACAAATAAACAAGGTTTAACAATAACAATGTTCGTATAATAAATTGATAGGTCCAGCATCCACTATAAATTAATGCAAAAAACAGATTCTAGGCAAATAGATGGGAATAGGAAAACATATTTTGTAACCGTCCACAAATCTCTTGCTTAGGAAAATAAAAAGTTTAATTGCATTATTTTATATCCTTATACTATCTATATCTTAGAATCCAATATATTCACTTCAGCTATACAAAAATGAGAAATTAAAGCCACTTTGAATTGTTAGCTTTGCAAAAATTATTAAATAAAAATTTCAAAAAAGCTAAAAAAGCTCTTTACGATATTGTAACATCTCTTCCAAAAGATAGAGAGCTCGAGTCACGACTTCAATTCAATAAACAATTCAACATTGATGCTCAAACAAATAAAAAAGGGTTAGTTAGCAGAAAAGATTAGGATATAGACTTAACAAAACCCTTTATTCGGCAAGATGAAAACAAGAACGAGAAAGATGAGCCTAGAAATGCAAAATGAATAAGTATCATAAGTGACTTTTGTATTCCATTAGCTTTGAGATGGCGCTCCCTACTTCATGATTGGTCATCTCCAGCCCTATTAAACTTATTTTTAAATGCACTTCAAATGACTCTCCCAGATCAGAGTAATCCATGTAAAATGGGGTTAAACTACCGAAAAGTCTTGTAATATCTGTGGAGAGGCAGTAGGAACAGCTATAAACTTGTTGGTAGAGTGTAGAGTGCTATTGGAAAAAGGTCAGTACTCGCGTCGCCACGATAAAGTATTAGAAATCATACGTGAAGTGGTAAGTCTTTCAGGAGCAAGAGCGCAAAAGGGTTTAACAACCACTAAAAGATTCATAGAGTTCGTTAAAGAAGGCTCATCTCAAAAAACAAAAGAAAATCCTCATTCGGTCTTGGAGGTGGCTCACGATTAGACTATGATGATGGAAACATGAGAAACAGTATAGAATACCTGAAGATATTGTAGTTTCGTTATCCAAATCGGACATATTCCTGTACTCTAGACAGTTAAAGCGCGTGATACTTGACCTCTTCAAGTATCACTGTTCCATGGAAAACATCCCCAAAGATCATAAATTTAAGGTAAGCAAGTATTAGGAACTGAAAAACGAACTGACCAGGAATAGGTAATATATAATAGGTATTAATTTGTTCGCGGTAGAAGTGGCAGCGAGAGGAATAACACCAAAATCTCTCTATAACCTACTTAAATATTTTGGCCTCTCTAGAACTATTATCACTTCATTTCTAGAACGTACGTACGTGAATGCTTATTTTAAAAGGGTCCCTTAAACCTATACCTAGGTTGCGAGTCCCAGGAACTGTTTTACACTCCTCTTCCTGAAACACGATGATCCGCGTACCCGCACGGTGAATCCATGGAATACTTACAAGCTTCGTCCATCCAAACTATTAATTGACTTTTTGGTAAATAAAAGCTTAATAATAAGTTTATTAAACAAACTACATTACTAAACATAGGCCATGAGTAAAATAAATGCTTATTAAATTATAATTATCATTTACATCAGATTTATTATAACAAGAAATGTTTCAAAATATATAATTTATAATTTGCCCTCCAAAAATTGGATAACAATTTATTGAATTCACATACAAATTATAGTAAAACAAAGTTAGTTTTTGTAAGGGTTCTTAAGACTGAGTTTATTCTTAAATTAACCGAGTCCGCTTTCGAATATTTACCATTATTCGTCAGCAACTTGAATTAATTGGCATGATTGATGTCTTGTTCGCGTTCGTCTTCAAACGAAAGCTGACTAATTATAAATAATGAGTGTTGAAAATACATGAGAACTGATTATTATTTCATTTGGGTTTTGTTCCATATCATTCTGAAGGTAATTTAATTAGAATAATATATGAGCATGACATAATTCTTAAGTTGTTTTTATTAGCATATATCCCTGTAACGTTTTTACGTAACGTCAATTGTAACGCTATGTTATCGTTATTATTTTCTTAAAAAATATTTTTCTAAAAATTATTCCTTTTGCGAAATGTGTTAGAAGCCACAGTAACATTTTTTATGTGTGTATTGTAGCTAATTTTGCTAATATGTAAATGCATTCATTTATTTCGGAAAAACCTTGTTTTGTCCAGATTATTTACAACAAAAATACACATTGAAATGTGAATAGTAAAATAAAGTCGCATTAGAAAAACACAATCTAAAATATAGATCATGCGTACTCATATATTTTGAATAGCTTGGTTTTGACTTAATACTACATAAATATTTATCGAGTATGTTCTATAATTATTCATGAATATCTCCAGACACCTTATAATTATAGTTTCTCAAAGGGCTGCTAAATGTCATCCCCCGTCATCGTAAGTGACGAATAATGAGTTAAACTGGATTATTTTGGCTATAATTTTACATATTTAATTATCTGAATATAGATATAATGTAATAGTAATGGGAAAAATCTGATAAAACTAGTACATTTCTCATAGTCTTTTTAAAAATAAAAGTTTTCGTATGTTTTATGGTTAGCATACCAAAAAGAAGTTGAAACATATTACTTAAAATTTATTAATTTAAAAATACCACATACTATAAAAAAAAATATTACAATATTTTCGATTTTTTTCTGTTTCAGATGTTTTGTTAGCGTTATTAACTAAAACAAATAAGAATGTTTTTGCAGATAGTATTGACGATGAAGTAATATATTATTATTTTTTATCTTTTTTTAGGTTTAAAGTAAGATGGAATAATATTAAAAATTAAAAAGGAATAAATATGATCGTTATCGGACGTTATTAATCCTTTCCTTTTCCACGACGTGTTTTTTCTCTTAATAATTGTCGCCAAAATAATAATAAAAAAATATTCAGTTGTAGTAATTTGTTTTTTATGTAATAATAATTGAAATAAGAGTTTTTTACAACATTTTTATCTCACTATACATAAACAATTATTTTGTATTGTAGAAAAAAATCTTTGGCATTTATTTTTATACCAGTGGTAATGTCAATAGCTTAAGACACTAAGCCAGACTCATATTTATTACCTACATTTAAATGTTCCAGTCTTATAAAAAAAAAAGATTGAACTCAAACTGTAGACGAACTTGTTATTTTAATAAAATAATCAAACTCAAATTCCATGTTATTCTTGTCTAGTAAAACAATACTGGTATTTGAATTATAATCATTGATTTTATGTCATAGCATTTGTATTAACACCGACTAAACGATATTATAAATTTTACCTCAATTATATGTTATAAATGTATGCCTGAAGGGGAAATGGTAAATGTCTCACTTTCTACGTAAAACTACTATTAACACTTTGAATTTTCTGTCAACTGCATTTCATGATATCGGGTGACATGTTTTTGGTGTGGATTTATTATTGTATCTAAATATGCCGTACATTACTATATTTATTTCAATTTAATTTTCATTTTCAATTTAATTCAATAACCAAACTCGCATGATATAATTATTTTCTTTTTGCAATTTAAAAGCAAAAGAAAAAAAATCATGATTTTTTTGAAAAATTAAGGTTCGACCATGTCTAAGATATCAGTTTAAAAATTAAACAAAAGTAGTTTCCTCAAACTTGGATCTGTCTTATCATCCACTATTTAATTTTAATTATTTTATTTCTCTCTTGGTTTTAATCATAGTTGTATAATAAAAGTGCTACAAGTATATTATTTGGGAAGGGAAAAGTGAGTTATTAGTAATTATTCATGAAAATAACTGTAGATTGTCATATTTTTTACTCGATGCGGTACCGAGATTAAAATTAACATTGAAATGATTCTCAGGAACATATGACCTGATTTTACTTTTCATCGTAACGATGCTTTTGAATTTTGATGTTTCCTTCATTATTTCTTTGTATATTTTTAAATTAACGATAAGGCTTAATGAATATATACGAATATATACGCTATACGAAATACTGATTTTTACATCATAATAAAGAGCCTGTATTATTTCATGCCATGGAAATATTTTATTACAGTATAAAAATTTACAATAAATACATACATTATTAATAATATTTTTTTTATAATTAGTAAATTTATTTTTGATGTCTAGTTACTCTTCAATAGAGAAAGTATGTGCTAGTATCTTCCATAATTTCTCATCGTTCAGGGGTGAGAGTACCACTAACCCTGTTTGCTTGTTGGCCACCCAATCACATAAAAAAACATAGTGCTAACCCGATTGAGTCAGCTTGTTGGCTACTATTTTGAGCAACGAGGTAGGTAATTGAGGTAAATCAATACCTAAATCAAAATGATGCAATAGTTATTTATACACAAGATGACACTCACTGTATATATTGACCTTTTGATTGAACCATATCCTATTTGTGCTAATTTTGTGGTACTAAATTAAACTTATCAACGTTTACCATTTACTTTCAAATTTCAACATTAATAACTATTTGAAATTTGTATAAAAAAAAAGAATCTCAGCTTGTTTTTTAAAATATATTTATTTATTTATTTAAAAACTGTTACAAAGGGAAATTTACTGGAGCACCGAAATCTGCGCTAGTAAAGACTGTGTTACAGATCTCAGAGACTTCCCATAACATGGTAGCATTACTATAAAAATAACAGTTAACATTTTATATAGCAACTAGTTTCAAACACTCAAAGACTTGTGATATGTGTGTGTGTATGTGTGTCTACACACGTAGATATTAAAACAAGTAATATCAATAATAATCAGCTTTTAACTTATCTTCACTGCGGAGTTTGGTCTTCCCCCTACTTATAAATCTCATACATATCCAACGAAATCCAGTTACCTAGTTCATATGATGCTGAGAACATCAAATCATACATCCGTGTTTGTTCAAAGCACAGATGTAATAAATCACAAAGCTGTAGTACTAAACCTCAATTTCACTTGCACTAAAAAAAAAAGGTCTATTCTTCAAAACGCGTAAGGGACAAGAAAAAGTGGATTTCTCTTGTTTTTTACGAATTACTCCTAGCTTGCTTCGATGCAATTCATTAACATAAAAATAATAACATAAAATAGTTATACTATTGTAAGAAGTTGGCTGTTTAAATAGACATTTAGAGTTTACATAAAATAAGTTCAGCACAGTCTCTTGTTATATCACTTTTTTTACAAATTTATAAAACTTGTATTATCATTTCATTTTATCTACTACTTTTTTTATAAAGTATACTCACGGATTAGGTTATTATAAGATTCATTTATTTATACTTTTAAAAATTTATCCAGGTTCTGTGATGATATACAATACAGATAAAATATTTGAATAAACCGCAAATAAAATAATACTTTTAGTTATGTAAAATGTATTGACGTTAGTCAATCAAAATTATTAAACTAAAATACTTTTTTGTTCGCAAAACGTCTATACAAGACAATGACAATTCTTAATATATTTTTTTCTATGGTAAAAAAAATATTTCATGGACATTTATTTATCAAAAACTAGTGAATACTCTAGATTATATAAACCAATATCCAGGTTTATTTCATCAGAATATAGCTAGCCTTATTTATAACCAAATCTAGATACCTATAATTCGAATACGGGATGACGTTAAACTAACAGATACTATTGGTAAAGTTTAAAAACGTCGATAGCGCGCCTACTTGAGTGTGTGAATTTTCTTCTATGTGTGTTAGAGCTATTTTTACGAGTTACACTTACATTTTTATAAAGAACTTAATTAGAAAATAAAAATAACGAAATGTTTTTCAGCATCTCATTGATATAATATAGTTATATAAGTTCAATAAAATTCATTCCAGTTAATATCAAATTATGGTTTTAACCTAGCTAAACTTTTAACTTTTTTAACTCCAAGGTAGATTAATACTTCAGTAACTTGAGTAATATTACAGTTACTAAACTTGAGACAACTATTGTAACAAAAAACCAAGCAAAAATAAGTATGTAAAGAGTATTTTAAATTTACATAAAACATGGCGTCTTATAGACGAAATGTATATTAAATTTGTATTAAAAAAATAATCATTGTACCATTATCTAAATATGTTTGTAAGGTAACAATGACCTTTAGACTTATGTAATATAAATAACATTTTATTAAAGAATGAAATTGTTAATTTAAAAAAATAACAAAATAAAAGTGGGAAATAAATTAGAAGTTATAAAATCGTGACTTAAATAGTATATTATATTAGTTAATATGAAAATTAATACGCTTGATATGCTTAATATGCTTAATATAATTAATATATGATAAAGTTCAAAACCTCAGTTGCTTATAACTATCTAATTAGTCAAACAAATAACAATCCAATAAAATTCATTATTATCGTTTGATCTAAAAACAGTACGCGGTAAATAAATATTTTTATTATTGGATCCTTTTAACACCATTTACATTCTTTTTAATTCTAAATAAAAATACAATATATCCAATAATGTAATCGTTTGAATAACAAAATAAGATGAGCTCAAAGGAAATACAAAGTGGCTGCCTCTGGCCTATTTAAAAATGTTATATCATTGGAATAGTGTGGCGATTTAAAAAAATATGTTTGCCAAGTTTGTTTCGCCGGTTCCTCCAGGGTATTTTATTTTTATACGACTATTTATTTTCTCACTTCAAGCTGCGGGTAAATGTTATATAAAAAGTAGCAGTGAGTAATAATTTTGATCCCTACTATTGGTGTAACAACATAAAATACTAGTAGTATAAACAAAAATACTAATTAAAGCATGCTAATAAATTAAATACAGTGTCATGTGTTAATTTGCAAATGGGTTAATTTTTGAACGTAAAAATTAATATAATGACATAAATATTTTTAAAAATCACTTAATATTATTGTTATTGGCTTTAATACAGTTTTACAGTCCATAAAGGTCATTTCTAAATAGAAACACGCAATCTCTCTCAATCTCAATATGAAAATTAATCAATGCCAATCTTAGGGATTGCTAAGGGTCTCCAAATTCTTATGTCCTTTGGGGTATGCCATACTCTGAAACTGACCATAAATCATAATCAAGCTCATTAAGATCGGGACTAGATAAAGGCTAGTCTTAGCTTTTATGAAGTCCGGAATGATCTAACCACGCTTGGCTAGATCGATTATAACCCGGTGCTTGCTGGTAGGACCTTTATTAGAATAGGGTTGTTGTAAAAAGGTTGACGTCTCAAAAATTATATCCTTAAACAATTGTGAAGATGTTTGAAAACATTTATAATCAAAAATTGCTCAACACTCCTTTTTAACATCTTACCAAATAAATAATTGAAGCCAGATAATGTCCACATTGTACTCTACTGACAAATTGGTATGCTTCTATAGAACTTTCAGTATAAACTCGACCATTCTGCTAGTTTAAACGTTGCGCAATAGAAAAGAAATATATAAAGGTAAATATATTTTTTCTGTGACTTCCATTTACGTAGCAAATAAGAAGTTTTTTTTTATTTTTCTTCCCTATTATTATTTTTTATTATTATTTTTAAATTATCAGTAACTGGAAGTAACAGAAAAAATATTTTTAATGTTTGTTAAATCCACATCACAAACAAGAGGTACGGAGAACATTGTGTCGTCTGGATGTGAATAAAGCCATTCTGTTCAAGACATCTGCAGCTGAGTTGTCTCCTATATTGACACATCTGTATCGCCTCTCTTTCAAGACTGGAATAGTGCCAAAATCCTGAAAGCTTGCTAACGTGCAGCCAGTGCCCAAAAAAGGCAGTCGTACTGATCCTGCAAATTATAGACCGATTTCAATCACATTCGTACTCTGCAAGATTATGAAGCGTGTATTGAACTCGCGCTTTTTAGCGGGTACGGGTTTTCCGAAATAGGTCAACTGGGGGCCTTTTAATGTATACTACACACATTTTAGGAGAGGCCATCACGAGAATGGAGAAGCGGTCGCCGTGTCTCTAGCCGTCTCGAAGACATTTGACGGGGTCTGACATGTGAGCCTTTAAGCAAGCTCTCAGGGTATGGTTTATCCTCGCATCCGATCGGCTGGGTAACGGACTTCCCGAATTATAGAACTATCTATGTGATTAATAACGGGTGCTCGTCGAAACTCTTAACAGACGTAGAGACGTAGAGTCGCGACTCTCTCAGTATTCTATAGGATACATTTTGGTGAGTGCACGCTGGAGTTGCATAATCTGATTCCCTCATCCCCCTTCCATCACCGGATGTTCTGACGCACGACGAGCATCCATCCTTTCGTTGTGGTCATTCCACCTGTCCGTACGAAACGCTTTGCCTCGTTTTTTTTTAATTCGTACAGCGAAGAACTAGAATACCTTGCCTGAGTGAATAGGCTGCTCCTAAGTTGATGCGCCTTACCACCTCCGACTACATTTCACTTACAGTCAGGTGGAAAGTAGTCAGGCAACAACTTAGTTATATGAAAAAAAAAAGAGTCACTCCCATCACAGGTTTCTTCGACAACTAAGCGGGAATATTCGTTGAAAAATTGTTATCTTATTATTTATTATGTCGGTGACGCCAACTCATAAGATTTTCCCCTATCAAAATTTGTTCCAGGCTGTTAAAGAAGTTTTCACTCAAAAATATATATTTGTTTTGTTACTTTTCATCGTACAATTATTAGTATATTTATTTAGTATATATTACTATTGTACTGGAAAGCGAATCTTCAATTAAACAATTAAATTGAAAATCATATTCAAACACTATTTAAACAATGTACAGCCCTGTTAATAGGAAGGAGCGGTAGCCTCATCGCATATTTAAAGAATGCAAAGAATGCAAACGGAATTATTTGCGGTTGAAAGAAAGTTGAGAAATTGCAGTTATAGATGCATATATTTTTCAGAATATTTATTCAGCATGCAAATAATTTTTAAACTAAACCAATTGCGGTACTAAGCACCAACGATAGAATTTCCAAGGTGGGTAGGCATCAGACTGGTGTCCGGCCGTAAGTAATAAGCCAAATCAATAAGTAATAAGCCAAACCAATAAGAGTAAAATTTTTCCTACGGTAAAACTGGGCCTATATTTTTTTTAGAGTTCTAGCAGTATATCTGTATAAACTGCATTCACTTCCAGGCGTGATGACTACAAACATAAAGACAGTCAAACAAGTTACAAAGTCCATTTTAATTCTAAGACTGGAATTCGTATTTTTCTGTATGTCTGTATGTTTGTACAAATACTTTTTAAAAATGAGAATGTTGAATAAAATCAATAATCCAACCACTTATCTATGATTAAGTTTTGTAATCCCGCTATATGTTATTTTTTGTATCGTTATTATTTGTTTTTAGTTATTTTTATAAAAAAAATATTTGGTTATTGAGAAACTTGAGTGTCAAATAACTTACGTGACAAGAAATTTATCTTTAACTTCTATAAAGACTATTCCAGACTGCAATTTAAAAGTTTTTTAAATCGCAAGACCAGGCGATCAAAAGTGAAAGACTTCTTTAATATGTCCAGTTGTTCAAAGTTTTCAGATCGTTTGAGTTAAATATGCTTAACTTTAATCAGGCTAATTTTAAGTTGTAAGGAGTAGATCTTATAACTTGAACTTAAGCCCGAATCATGATAAATATAATGAGTTGGATTAAGTTAAGCTAAATTATACTTTAATTCAAATATTTTTCGTAACTTATCGGAAAATACATGTAACTATATATTTATTAACAGCAAAAAAAAACTGAAAAATACGCTAATTAAATCAAAATGAAAAGTAAAGTGAACCAAATCGAAAGCTTGACAAAAGACACTTCCTTTTCTTACAATAAGGTACGTAATATAGAAACTCCAACCGAATCGAAAATTTGCTATAGAAAAGGGCCTAACATTATTCTAGGCCATTGAAGTGCATGTAGCACTTTTTAAATAATTTTATCTCTGTTCAAATAGTACGGTTCGTTTTCGGTTTGGTCCACTTTTCTAGCTTTCACACCAAACTCTTTTAGCCCTCAATCATTGCTCGTAGTACGTTAAAACTCAGTTGCTATTTTTATCTTCTAAAGATTGATTTACTCAAACGAATAACATAATTTCCTTGTTTTAATAATTGAAATATAATAGCTTGCCAATAACAGAATTCTTATTCCAAAGTTCCCTTACTTTAGTTAGTTACGTATTTTTGCTAATTCTTGGACTAATTTTCAATTTTTTTTTAATTTATATTATTAACTTGACTTGTTTTAGGGAATTGTAAGTAATCATGTAATATAGTTTGTTATCTTCAACAATATTAACTATTTAATTTTTATATATAATAAGCAAATATTGTATCAATACAATATAATAAGATACAATACAATATAATAAGATACAATACAATATAATAAGAGACAATATAATATAATAAAATACGCCCCCTAAAGTCCAGCCATTCGTCCGAGTCGACCATCAGACTCACGCGGGGGGCGGACACGTGATATTATTTTTATAATTTACTAACACGGCTAACATGGCAATGGCAACCCGTTTTTATTATGGAGAATATAAATAATGTAGAACGTATAATGCCGCTACCTGGGGGCAATCGCCGGGGCACGTCTGGAGCTGACGCTGGACGTGACAGCATGTGGACCGTCAGTGACTCCACGTTGAGCAGGCGGGCGGGAGTCGGGGAAACCGAAAATGTCACAGCCGAAAATTTATCAGATATTGACTATACCTTATCAGACAGGGCATCGCCCACCAGTTCGATCGGTACGTCAATAGCGACCACTGAAGGAGATAATAGAAATAAAATTACAGATAGGGAAAAGTGGTCGCAAATTGAAATGGAAGAGTTAATTTTTTGTTATTTTAGAGCAAAGATGTTAGGAAAAGGTTATATTAAAAGACTGTTTACTTTATTTAAGGATAGAAACCCTGATAACTCAAAAACTAAAAAATTGGACGGTAATAAACTCTCAACACAAGCACGTAGCATTCTTACACGGAAGTTAATAACAACTGAAAAACTAAACGATATACAAAGAAGGGCCGAAAACAATATTAACCAGACAACACAATCACAAAGATTTAACATCGAACACCATAACAACTCATTGCCATCTCTTTCTTCTAATATAGAATTTCCTCCACTTCGAAGACAAGACGTAACTCAAGAACCAAACCTTACCATTGAAACCCAAAATCAAACTGATCTTAGATTAAAACAGGATGGTAGATTACAATGGACATCGGATGAACAGAAGGAACTGATGTTCTGCTATTATAAAGCTAAATATGGAGGAGCAGGATATATAAAGCGATTGGAAAAAATATTTAAGGAACGTAATCCAGTTAATTCAAAAATAAATAAGTTTTGTGGTAACACCTTAGCCAATCAGGCGCGCAGTATTATAACAAGAAAAGTTATATCTACCGAATTGTTAAACGAAATACGGAGAAAATCAGAATATGAATCATCAATGACAAATACAATTACACAAAACTTAAGAAATACACAATCACCTACTTCCATAATAAACACATTAGAGATTACTGATAATACAACACTAACACATTCAGATACTGATACAAATACACACACACAACAATTTAACGCGCTATTAACACCTGACATTGAAAAAGAAAGAGAAGAATTACCTTTAGATTTAAATATTGATGAAATACAAGATCCTATTATATTACAGTTCTTAGAAAACCTAGCCGAGGTTAAAGAGATAGATATAGAAAAAAGACAAACGATACCAAAACCAAAATTTAATAAGCAATTCATTGAAAAACTCAAACAACTCAATAACTTTATCCCATTAATTGTAAATGAAAATCAATCACTGAGAGAACTAAATAACGTTATTTATGCAGTAGCCATTACATTAATTAAAGACAACAACCAAAAACCTTACGATAATAATCATACATTTAAACCTCTGAGTGATCCACCTTGGAAACGAAGAATAAAAAATAGATTAGAGGCAATAAGAAAGGACATAGGACGATTAACAGAAATTCGGAAAGGATCACAATCAAAGAAACTTGGTAATATAAAACGAACTCTTTTTGACAAATACAATATACATAACGAAAATAAACATGATATCGTATTAGAGATTCTTAAACAGAAAGTAAAAGCATTAGCTGCTAGAATAAAAAGATATGACACAATAAATAACACAAAAATACAAAATAAAATGTTTGAAGAAAATCAGAACAAATTCTACCGCCATCTTAACACTAAAACACAAAGACCATCTCAGATCCCAACAAAAGAAGACACAGAAAAATTCTGGCAAGGAATCATGTCACAAGCAAAATCTTATAATAAGGAGGCCAAGTGGTTAAATGAAATAGAAGGAAATATGGATGAAATACATGAGTCTGAACTCAGTGAAATAACAACAGAACAAGTTAAAAATGCAATAAAAAGATTACATAACTGGAAATCACCGGGATTAGACAGAATTCAAAATTATTACATCAAGTACCTCACCAATACACATAGGATTTTAGCAGCAATATACTGTAGAATAATAAATGGAACGGAAGCATTAGAACCATGGTTTACTACCGGCAACGTTTTTCTTATACCAAAAAATGAAAACACATTAGAACCCAAAAATTGGAGGCCCATAGCATGCTTACCAACTCTGTACAAACTGTTAACTTCCATTTTAAGTAATGAATTGTATAGCCACTGTAGTAAAAACAATATAATATTTAATGAACAGCGGGGCTGCAGAAGACGGGTAAGAGGATGTAAAGATCATCTTATGTTAAATAAAGCAATTTTAGAGGATGCGCAACAAAATCAAAAAAGCCTCAGTATGGCTTGGGTAGATTACCAGAAAGCTTTTGATAGCATGTCACACGAGTGGCTTTTGAGAATCTTAGATATCTACAAATGTCCGACTGTTATTAAGAGCTTTCTTGGGATCGTAATGCCTACTTGGAGAGTTATCATGACAGCCCGTGGCAATAATGCTTCCGTTACAACTGACCCAATATATATCCGAAGTGGAATTTTCCAAGGCGATTCACTCTCACCTCTTCTTTTTTGTTTAGCTATTAACCCATTATCACACATACTGAACACATATAACTCCAAAGGATACAAATTGAAAGACAACATAAATATAAATCACTTAATTTATATGGACGATTTGAAAATTTACACAAATAATAAACAAAATTTACAGGTATTGCTAGATAGTACAGAAATTTTTACAAAAGATATTGGTATGACTTTTGGATTAAATAAATGCAATATTTTACATTTAACGGCAGGAAAACGAACAGAATTTGAGGGCGAGGGACACATTTTGCTGAATGGAAATAGATTTGACCACTTACGAAATAATGAAACTTATAAATATTTAGGAATTCATGAATCAGGACATATAGACCACAACGAAGCTAGGCAACAGACACAAAAAGAATACTACAGAAGAATAAAATGTTTAGCAAATTCACATTTACACTCTAGAAACATCTTCAGAGCCATGAATACATACGCAACACCGGTTTTACTTTATACATTTGGAGTTATTAATTATAAAACAAGCGATCTTAAAAAGATAGACATCAAAACCAGAAAGATTTTAGCTATAAATAAAAAACATCATAGTAAAGCAGATATAGAAAGACTTTATTTACCACTTGAAGAAGGTGGTAGGGGACTTATTAGTATAGAGACATTACACAAAATACAAATAATTAAATATGATCATTATCTTAGAAGTAAACCTGATTACTTAATAGAAGCAATAGAAAAACGTGATAAATACAAGGATAAATATTCAATTAATAAAACAGCAAAAGAAATTAGAAGAGAATGGGGACTGCAAGAGCAACAGATATATTCTGATATTGATATTAAAAATGCCGTTATTAAAAAGAAAAAGGCTATTTGGCGAAACAAACCGCTCCATGGACAGTTTCCCAACGTAGTATTAGACAGAATAAATATACAGACATCGAATTCATTTAAATGGCTTAAAACTCAACTGGTATCTCCAGCATTAGAAGCTTCAATTTTTGCAATACAAGATCAAGCAATAGTTACAAGACAACATGAACGAGATATTATGAAAAAAAGTGTTGATGGTAAATGCCGACTTTGTGGAAATAAAGACGAGACGATTCACCATATTATATCAGGCTGTGAACAACTAGCAGGCAAGTACTATACGAGGCGCCACAACAATATTGTCCAATACGTGTACTGGACACTAGCAAAAAAACATAACTTTAACGTCAATAAACTGTGGTGGCAAGAACATTTAACTGAACCTAAGGTAATAGAAAATAATGCTGCCAAAATAATGTGGGAGATACCGGTGCAGACAGACGTAACGATTACACACAATAGGCCAGATTTAATCTACATAGATAAAATAGGAAACAAAACATATCTAATCGATATTTCAGTACCATCCGATTATAATTTAGGTTCGAAAGAAATAGAAAAGTTAAGTAAGTACAATTTATTAAAAAAAGAAGTAAATCGAATGTGGAATACGCAAACAACAATAGTCCCGATTATAGTAGGTGCAACCGGAATCATAGCAAAAAGTTTAGAAAACTATGTTAAATTATTAGACAGTAACATCGATATCAGTATTATACAAAAACAAGCAGCAATCAACACAAACACAATAGTAGTCAAGGTTTTAGGAAATGTGATATATACAGAGAGGGAATCTGAAGCTCCTCATCCTTGAAGGTTTCAAGGCGGGACTTTAGTAATACCGGACTTATTAGTCCGTGAGAAAAAACATAATAAAATACAATACGATATAATAAGCAGGAGCGAGCAGCTTGTAATGTTCAAAACAAAGTAAACAAATTAGAAAACGGTGTTTTGATCTTAAATTGCTAGCAATTAAAAGAGAACTTCTCGTTTTTTGCGAATTAACATTATATTTTAACCTGTGGCTGTATGTGAAATGTATATTAAATATTTTAATTAAATAACTGAACGGTATTTTTATTACTATTTTTTTTTTACAAATACAAAAATGGATTTTGGAAAAGAATTATTATATTTTACTATAAGGGCCTATGAGAGCAGTGCTTTTTATAACCTATCTAATTCTTTGTCTTATTATATTTAGTAGACCAGGTTATGAGTTTCCAAAACTATTTAATTTTAAGCCAATCCAATCAAAGCTAACCGGCTCTTACCAAATCATTTCAGAAACTCTTATATTTTATAAAAAAAAAAATAATAATTTCAATTGTATATAATGAATAATGTTATGAAATAAGTGTAATGAGAATATATGATTTAAATTCATCCATAATTCTTTGTAAGTTATTGAAGAAACATTATAAATTTACCTAAAGAAGTAGTAAAGAATATATTTTTATTTCATAAATATTTCAATATTCATGTTAGGATAAATTTCATTGTAAATGAAAACGATGACATTGAACAAAGAACCGTCCATATAAAAGTAGTTGATGTAAAGAACGTGAGTGTTTTGCCTAAATGGGCCATTTTCATGTGACACAAATTTTCCTGTATATTAATTTGGTTACTTGTAAGTAAAGGATTGTGATGCATTTAATTTTGTAACATTCAGATTAAAACTTTGTAAGAAACTTAATGATGTTATAAATATTTTTGTTATAAAAAAATAATTTATAATAAATAAAACAAAGTAATTAACACAGGAAAATAAATTAAGGTACAAGAAAACACACAAAGATCATTACCACTGACAATAATAATTTACTATGATATCAACAAAGAACAGAGATTTCTTCTACAACTGAAATATTTTGTTTATTTTATTTATATCTACGCATTTTTACCTGTTGTTTTTACTCGACCTACAATGACACGTGTATTTATTTAAGGGTACGTTACCTACGTACACTTAAATAAAACTACTAATATAAATAAAGTAATTAGACTATACCGTTTCATAATCACGTTTTCACAATCTCAAGTCTATTTGAAATTTCCTCATGCTGTGATCATTAGTGACCGCTAACCTTTGGTATTTTCTGTAAATAGAAGAACGGATTTTAGTTTATTTTGTATATAAAACATGTTAGTCTTCATAGAGAGAAGTGTATCAGAACATTGAAATTAAATAAAACATACGCATTCGATAAATGAAATTATTGAATATGCTTTTTATAAAGTAGATAATTATTAAGCTAATCCACTAAATGAATAATAAAATAGATAATTTTTTTAAACAACTCCAGTACAAATGAAATACACCATTAGTTGCACTTGTTAGATTAATATTGCTCTACATATTAAAAAATAATATAAATAATTAAATACTTCCTAAATAATTGAAACTATTTAAAACTGTTAGGTAAAAAAGGCTAAATTGTTACAAAGGAAACACAAAGAAAGAATAATATGTAAATTATATTTAATATATATCACATTTGATATTTAAATTCAAGATTATTAATACAAAACACAATGTAACCAAATATTCACTTTACAGTAGTCACTGATACACTTGAATACCCACAAAATATAAAAGTTATAACAGCAAAAATAAAATATAAGGAATATAAGTACGAGTATAACTTAGCTTGGCAGCTCCAACTCCAGTGTGACAATAATAATAATAATAATAATCCCTTAACAATAGTTAGAAGCCGTATTTATAACAATTTCTAAAAGTGACAGTAGTGCTGCCATCTACACTGGATGTTTAGTCATATTCATAACTTTATTGATAAATATAAACATTCTTTATAACCAAATGATTTTTATACAATTCTTAATTCAAAAATGTATTTGAAACAATCATTAAACATATTTGTGGTTTACAATATTAAGTATTAAAATACAATAAGTTAATATTATAAGAATAGCTTCTGATAATTTATCAAAATAATAAACTAGTAAAAGTAAGAACTTTAACTAGTTTAACTACCAATTTCGTTAAATTTACATATTTTTTATAAAATAGTTTTGATTAATAATAAATGAATAATTTCACAAATGTTTAAATTCTATGACATCTAGTACCTCATACTTTTAACGCGGCGTACATATGTTTACGCTTTGTATACAATGTACACTACACAAAGCTCACATTTATATATAAATATTATATCAATTTTATTTGAATGCAAAACATGAATTTTATAAAAGAAATCTACCTCTTTTTTTTTCTATCTACAAACATTTATACGGCTAAGTGTCTGAAGCAACGAATTAAATTTAATTTATTTTTACTAAAATCAACATTGTAGTTTTTACTACTAATAGTTTTTTTTTAATATATTTTTCATAGTTATCAAATAAAACTCTATTTCTTATTATATAGAGGAAACGCATTAACATAATTTTAAAAGTTATTAGTATAAATTTATTATTTTTTAAAAGTATCTTAATATATTACGAAGGTGCGATCGACTTATATAACTCCTCGCTATTGATCGTTGTCGATTGAAAAACTAAGTGAGAGTTTGGATTTATTTTATCTCTTATATTATAATATAAGATTACGTACATTCGATACGATATTCTTTATTGTACTAAAGGTATAATGCTTTATTTATTCACTTTTCAACATTATTTATTAATATGAAAGTAGGAAAGCTTTTCATTACAATTGAATCTAATCAACTTATAAACTGTTATAACACTTTAAAATTAGGTAGATATCCCCTGTAAAGTGTCTTAGAAAATTCTAAATACTTATTTCATATGAACATTATTATTGTTCAAAAATCATTGTTTTTCTAAAAAAAAATTGTACATAATGTTCAAACTTGTTAAGTTTTTTTTTATTTATCTCTGAGACAGTTTTCCAGAGTTCGAAGTTACCTTCGATTCCTGCCCGTATCTGATATTTTCTTTTCATATTAGTATTTTAAATAAAATACACACTTATATACTTTTGTGTCTCAGTTAAAATATTAAGTACAGTACAAAAATGTTTTATTCTGGTCAAAAAAAAGTAGGATATAAATTTAGTTACTATTTCTCTAACAAATATAATCATGACTATTAAATAAGGAAAACAAGGTACAATAAAATACAATACTTAGCAATGAAAAGTGTCTTTTTTATAATTTCAAATAACAGGGCATATTTATACGAAATAATTGAATCTTAAAACAAAACCTTATATTCTCAGCTAAGTGAAGAGGCGAAGGATAGCTCTTTCCCCTTGGATACTTGCATGTACTTTATCAAATATAAATTACTGCAGAAATGAGTGTATTAGATTATGGTACTGAGATATATATGAAATTCTAGTATAGTTATAAGATATGTAGGTCATACAAATAAAAATCAAACACAACTACTGATTTTCATTGACAGAGAACATGTTTGATATATTATAATATATTGTGTTTATAACAGTTATTGTAAAGAATTAATCTTTATTTATAATATCTTACCATTCTTATTGATACATCATTTAAGTAATAAATAATTGTTATTTTGATAAATTATCAGAAGCTATTCTTATAATATTAACTTATTGTATTTTAATACTTAATATTGTAAACCACAAATATGTTTAATGATTGTTTCAAATACATTTTTGAATTAAGAATTGTATAAAAATCATTTGGTTATAAAGAATGTTTATATTTATCAATAAAGTTATGAATATGACTAAACATCCAGTGTAGATGGCAGCACTACTGTCACTTTTAGAAATTGTTATAAATACGGCTTCTAACTATTGTTAAGGGATTATTATTATTATTATTATTGTCACACTGGAGTTGGAGCTGCCAAGCTAAGTTATACTCGTACTTATATTCCTTATATTTTATTTTTGCTGTTATAACTTTTATATTTTGTGGGTATTCAAGTGTATCAGTGACTACTGTAAAGTGAATATTTGGTTACATTGTGTTTTGTATTAATAATCTTGAATTTAAATATCAAATGTGATATATATTAAATATAATTTACATATTATTCTTTCTTTGTGTTTCCTTTGTAACAATTTAGCCTTTTTTACCTAACAGTTTTAAATAGTTTCAATTATTTAGGAAGTATTTAATTATTTATATTATTTTTTAATATGTAGAGCAATATTAATCTAACAAGTGCAACTAATGGTGTATTTCATTTGTACTGGAGTTGTTTAAAAAAATTATCTATTTTATTATTCATTTAGTGGATTAGCTTAATAATTATCTACTTTATAAAAAGCATATTCAATAATTTCATTTATCGAATGCGTATGTTTTATTTAATTTCAATGTTCTGATACACTTCTCTCTATGAAGACTAACATGTTTTATATACAAAATAAACTAAAATCCGTTCTTCTATTTACAGAAAATACCAAAGGTTAGCGGTCACTAATGATCACAGCATGAGGAAATTTCAAATAGACTTGAGATTGTGAAAACGTGATTATGAAACGGTATAGTCTAATTACTTTATTTATATTAGTAGTTTTATTTAAGTGTACGTAGGTAACGTACCCTTAAATAAATACACGTGTCATTGTAGGTCGAGTAAAAACAACAGGTAAAAATGCGTAGATATAAATAAAATAAACAAAATATTTCAGTTGTAGAAGAAATCTCTGTTCTTTGTTGATATCATAGTAAATTATTATTGTCAGTGGTAATGATCTTTGTGTGTTTTCTTGTACCTTAATTTATTTTCCTGTGTTAATTACTTTGTTTTATTTATTATAAATTATTTTTTTATAACAAAAATATTTATAACATCATTAAGTTTCTTACAAAGTTTTAATCTGAATGTTACAAAATTAAATGCATCACAATCCTTTACTTACAAGTAACCAAATTAATATACAGGAAAATTTGTGTCACATGAAAATGGCCCATTTAGGCAAAACACTCACGTTCTTTACATCAACTACTTTTATATGGACGGTTCTTTGTTCAATGTCATCGTTTTCATTTACAATGAAATTTATCCTAACATGAATATTGAAATATTTATGAAATAAAAATATATTCTTTACTACTTCTTTAGGTAAATTTATAATGTTTCTTCAATAACTTACAAAGAATTATGGATGAATTTAAATCATATATTCTCATTACACTTATTTCATAACATTATTCATTATATACAATTGAAATTATTATTTTTTTTTTTATAAAATATAAGAGTTTCTGAAATGATTTGGTAAGAGCCGGTTAGCTTTGATTGGATTGGCTTAAAATTAAATAGTTTTGGAAACTCATAACCTGGTCTACTAAATATAATAAGACAAAGAATTAGATAGGTTATAAAAAGCACTGCTCTCATAGGCCCTTATAGTAAAATATAATAATTCTTTTCCAAAATCCATTTTTGTATTTGTAAAAAAAAAATAGTAATAAAAATACCGTTCAGTTATTTAATTAAAATATTTAATATACATTTCACATACAGCCACAGGTTAAAATATAATGTTAATTCGCAAAAAACGAGAAGTTCTCTTTTAATTGCTAGCAATTTAAGATCAAAACACCGTTTTCTAATTTGTTTACTTTGTTTTGAACATTACAAGCTGCTCGCTCCTGCTTATTATATCGTATTGTATTTTATTATGTTTTTTCTCACGGACTAATAAGTCCGGTATTACTAAAGTCCCGCCTTGAAACCTTCAAGGATGAGGAGCTTCAGATTCCCTCTCTGTATATATCACATTTCCTAAAACCTTGACTACTATTGTGTTTGTGTTGATTGCTGCTTGTTTTTGTATAATACTGATATCGATGTTACTGTCTAATAATTTAACATAGTTTTCTAAACTTTTTGCTATGATTCCGGTTGCACCTACTATAATCGGGACTATTGTTGTTTGCGTATTCCACATTCGATTTACTTCTTTTTTTAATAAATTGTACTTACTTAACTTTTCTATTTCTTTCGAACCTAAATTATAATCGGATGGTACTGAAATATCGATTAGATATGTTTTGTTTCCTATTTTATCTATGTAGATTAAATCTGGCCTATTGTGTGTAATCGTTACGTCTGTCTGCACCGGTATCTCCCACATTATTTTGGCAGCATTATTTTCTATTACCTTAGGTTCAGTTAAATGTTCTTGCCACCACAGTTTATTGACGTTAAAGTTATGTTTTTTTGCTAGTGTCCAGTACACGTATTGGACAATATTGTTGTGGCGCCTCGTATAGTACTTGCCTGCTAGTTGTTCACAGCCTGATATAATATGGTGAATCGTCTCGTCTTTATTTCCACAAAGTCGGCATTTACCATCAACACTTTTTTTCATAATATCTCGTTCATGTTGTCTTGTAACTATTGCTTGATCTTGTATTGCAAAAATTGAAGCTTCTAATGCTGGAGATACCAGTTGAGTTTTAAGCCATTTAAATGAATTCGATGTCTGTATATTTATTCTGTCTAATACTACGTTGGGAAACTGTCCATGGAGCGGTTTGTTTCGCCAAATAGCCTTTTTCTTTTTAATAACGGCATTTTTAATATCAATATCAGAATATATCTGTTGCTCTTGCAGTCCCCATTCTCTTCTAATTTCTTTTGCTGTTTTATTAATTGAATATTTATCCTTGTATTTATCACGTTTTTCTATTGCTTCTATTAAGTAATCAGGTTTACTTCTAAGATAATGATCATATTTAATTATTTGTATTTTGTGTAATGTCTCTATACTAATAAGTCCCCTACCACCTTCTTCAAGTGGTAAATAAAGTCTTTCTATATCTGCTTTACTATGATGTTTTTTATTTATAGCTAAAATCTTTCTGGTTTTGATGTCTATCTTTTTAAGATCGCTTGTTTTATAATTAATAACTCCAAATGTATAAAGTAAAACCGGTGTTGCGTATGTATTCATGGCTCTGAAGATGTTTCTAGAGTGTAAATGTGAATTTGCTAAACATTTTATTCTTCTGTAGTATTCTTTTTGTGTCTGTTGCCTAGCTTCGTTGTGGTCTATATGTCCTGATTCATGAATTCCTAAATATTTATAAGTTTCATTATTTCGTAAGTGGTCAAATCTATTTCCATTCAGCAAAATGTGTCCCTCGCCCTCAAATTCTGTTCGTTTTCCTGCCGTTAAATGTAAAATATTGCATTTATTTAATCCAAAAGTCATACCAATATCTTTTGTAAAAATTTCTGTACTATCTAGCAATACCTGTAAATTTTGTTTATTATTTGTGTAAATTTTCAAATCGTCCATATAAATTAAGTGATTTATATTTATGTTGTCTTTCAATTTGTATCCTTTGGAGTTATATGTGTTCAGTATGTGTGATAATGGGTTAATAGCTAAACAAAAAAGAAGAGGTGAGAGTGAATCGCCTTGGAAAATTCCACTTCGGATATATATTGGGTCAGTTGTAACGGAAGCATTATTGCCACGGGCTGTCATGATAACTCTCCAAGTAGGCATTACGATCCCAAGAAAGCTCTTAATAACAGTCGGACATTTGTAGATATCTAAGATTCTCAAAAGCCACTCGTGTGACATGCTATCAAAAGCTTTCTGGTAATCTACCCAAGCCATACTGAGGCTTTTTTGATTTTGTTGCGCATCCTCTAAAATTGCTTTATTTAACATAAGATGATCTTTACATCCTCTTACCCGTCTTCTGCAGCCCCGCTGTTCATTAAATATTATATTGTTTTTACTACAGTGGCTATACAATTCATTACTTAAAATGGAAGTTAACAGTTTGTACAGAGTTGGTAAGCATGCTATGGGCCTCCAATTTTTGGGTTCTAATGTGTTTTCATTTTTTGGTATAAGAAAAACGTTGCCGGTAGTAAACCATGGTTCTAATGCTTCCGTTCCATTTATTATTCTACAGTATATTGCTGCTAAAATCCTATGTGTATTGGTGAGGTACTTGATGTAATAATTTTGAATTCTGTCTAATCCCGGTGATTTCCAGTTATGTAATCTTTTTATTGCATTTTTAACTTGTTCTGTTGTTATTTCACTGAGTTCAGACTCATGTATTTCATCCATATTTCCTTCTATTTCATTTAACCACTTGGCCTCCTTATTATAAGATTTTGCTTGTGACATGATTCCTTGCCAGAATTTTTCTGTGTCTTCTTTTGTTGGGATCTGAGATGGTCTTTGTGTTTTAGTGTTAAGATGGCGGTAGAATTTGTTCTGATTTTCTTCAAACATTTTATTTTGTATTTTTGTGTTATTTATTGTGTCATATCTTTTTATTCTAGCAGCTAATGCTTTTACTTTCTGTTTAAGAATCTCTAATACGATATCATGTTTATTTTCGTTATGTATATTGTATTTGTCAAAAAGAGTTCGTTTTATATTACCAAGTTTCTTTGATTGTGATCCTTTCCGAATTTCTGTTAATCGTCCTATGTCCTTTCTTATTGCCTCTAATCTATTTTTTATTCTTCGTTTCCAAGGTGGATCACTCAGAGGTTTAAATGTATGATTATTATCGTAAGGTTTTTGGTTGTTGTCTTTAATTAATGTAATGGCTACTGCATAAATAACGTTATTTAGTTCTCTCAGTGATTGATTTTCATTTACAATTAATGGGATAAAGTTATTGAGTTGTTTGAGTTTTTCAATGAATTGCTTATTAAATTTTGGTTTTGGTATCGTTTGTCTTTTTTCTATATCTATCTCTTTAACCTCGGCTAGGTTTTCTAAGAACTGTAATATAATAGGATCTTGTATTTCATCAATATTTAAATCTAAAGGTAATTCTTCTCTTTCTTTTTCAATGTCAGGTGTTAATAGCGCGTTAAATTGTTGTGTGTGTGTATTTGTATCAGTATCTGAATGTGTTAGTGTTGTATTATCAGTAATCTCTAATGTGTTTATTATGGAAGTAGGTGATTGTGTATTTCTTAAGTTTTGTGTAATTGTATTTGTCATTGATGATTCATATTCTGATTTTCTCCGTATTTCGTTTAACAATTCGGTAGATATAACTTTTCTTGTTATAATACTGCGCGCCTGATTGGCTAAGGTGTTACCACAAAACTTATTTATTTTTGAATTAACTGGATTACGTTCCTTAAATATTTTTTCCAATCGCTTTATATATCCTGCTCCTCCATATTTAGCTTTATAATAGCAGAACATCAGTTCCTTCTGTTCATCCGATGTCCATTGTAATCTACCATCCTGTTTTAATCTAAGATCAGTTTGATTTTGGGTTTCAATGGTAAGGTTTGGTTCTTGAGTTACGTCTTGTCTTCGAAGTGGAGGAAATTCTATATTAGAAGAAAGAGATGGCAATGAGTTGTTATGGTGTTCGATGTTAACGATTAATATTCGATTTTTGTTGTAATTTACATCGAGTAGGTTATACACTCATATATTAGTTGACAAGTTTATTTTATTATTATTTATAATTAATTAGAATTTCTTTAAAGTAGTTTTTGGTTATTTTTCGACCTTCCGTCTGTGGCTAACGTAATTTTTTATACTAACCTAAAAATACGAAAAATCGACATTGAAAGGTTTTTTACTTTCATTATTTTAATTGATATATCAATAAACACAAGAGTGTGGACATCCTACAGGCGTCATATGAAGCTGCGAAGTATAATTGTTAAACGAACTTACCTGAAGTGAAACTTGATTTAAGTTATTTGAGCGGCTTCATTCGCCACGATTTATTTAGCAACCCATATTCAAATCTTAACTTTAATTTTCCTTCCCGGTTAACTTTTCAATCAAATATTAAAAAAATATTCAATTAGTTAATATGAAAGTTAGTTAATATGAATTTAATGTAGTGTACTTAAGACTTTTATAAACAAAAATAAGTTAAGAATATTGGAAAATAGGAAATTAAGAAAATTGGAAAAAAATAAAATTACGGAGGCATCCCAGTCGTGCAAAATATAATAAAATTCAATTAATGAAAAAGATAATTGTGCATTAAAATGTAACTCTTTCACTATAGTATGGCATTGTATCTTGTCACGGTAAGATAGAGAGTCTACAAATGTTACGCATTTGAATGTCTAAAAGGTTCAAATTCGTTTGAGAATAAGTTCGTGTAAAGCCGATCGATAGTCGATGTCAAAGCAATGGCCCCGTATGATTAACGTCCCCTAAGCTCACAACCAATCTTAATGGTTAAGCCCGTAAAGGGATTCTATTTCAAAATCTTCTGAACGAAATAGTATTCTTATCTTTTGCAGATCAAATATACGTCTATTCAAATAATAATCCTTCTTTTCATGACTTTTGACTTTATTAAAAAAAATCATCCGTATATAGTCATATATTACATGAAAAATAAATAAAAATATATTTTATTGAAAAAATATTTTAATGATATGATAACTATTTCCATCATTATGCCAAGGAACCAAAATAGGTTACTACAGTAATTATTGATTAGTGTACTCACTTTTATATTTATGTTCAAAATTATTCTCGGTGAAAAAGAACAAAACTATTGTTCTTATTATTAAAGCACAAATAAATTGCACTTCCTACAACGTATAGTGAAAAAGCCCTTACAATTTGGGTATTTACATCTTAGAAATGGAGACTCCAATGGCCAATGATCAGACCCATCTATTCTGATGAAGAAACGGTAGCTGGGCCTGTTTTCTCTGTAGGTCAGTTGATGTTCTAGCAAACTGTTGTTTGGACAACCCTTTTTTACTTCTGCCTGCTGCTGCTTCCCCCTGCGTTGTATAAAGAACTTGAGCCAGTTCATTGCGAAACTGACCGAAGAAAAGAAATTAATTTTCCAACACAAGCATTAACAACTAAGTCCCATAAATGAAATAATATTATTAAATCCATTTTTTTACCTGATAAGAATATGATATCCATCCAAAAAACTGTCCATTAAATCCATTCCCCCCATGTATTTATTATATTATTGTAATATATTATGTGGACATGAAATTGCTGCTTTCGCTTTTTATCTTTTATCACATGTAACAGTAACCAATCTGTTGCCTTTCCATGCCACACAAGCCATATCGATACCATCATATGAAAAAACCCTATCTTAATAACTTATCTAGCTACTGACTTTTCATAAATTCCTTTTTTTCTTACAATTTTGACTTTGGGATGTCATTTTGTTGTACTGTACCTAGTTCAGATATTTGTGATGGATATTGGGAGCTTCCCAAGAAAACAACTTTATCTTGATATTGATTTATCTTGATCATAGTTGAAAAATCTTGTATTCTATATAAGCTTTAGGAATACTAGTACTGTATCCTCAGTATACTGTTCTTCTTGCACTTCCATGTGTTCAAACAAGGGGTGGATTGTCCACATCACCTTCCTCATCCTCTTCATTGTTACGTTCATCTTGTAATATATCTGCATGTTCTTCAATAATATAACAAGCTGCTTGAAATTGCTCTTCATCATTTTCAACATCCTGTGCAACTTTTGATTACCATCTATGTTCCAGTTGCGCAAAGTAAAGTTCTATATCTTGCTCCTTTAATTTATCCTACATGATTAACAAAATATGAATCTTAGAAGAAAGCGTTATTGTGCAAGTGAAGAAAGCGTTATTAATATGTGCACAATTTTAAATACTATATGGACAATTATACCAATAATTTTTATAAATAATTAATTATGAGAAATAACGTAAAAATAACCTCTTTTCTATTCATTTTAAATAATAATAGGACGTCGCAGACAACAGCTACTACAAATATATAATTGAACAGCTATACATTCAATATTATTAATAATTTGAGCTATAATAAAAAAATAAAACAAAGACATCATATATTTTTATAACATTAACGTTACTATTACAGTTGTAGAGAATTTGAACAAGGAAAGAAGAAATCCTTTTTCTCTCACAAATACCGGTGATTGGTTGGCTTCAATGTAGTGGTGACCTCGTGCCTATGAAAAATATAAAACGATATACTGTTGTGTTGAGTTGTGTGGAGGCTTCTTCCCCGGAGGTTCACTCATCTTAAAATGTATGTTTTACACTTAACACAATTATTATAAAAACTACAATTATAAACTTTATATACTAGAAAATATAAATTGAAAAATTTTATATTTATAAATGTTCACGCCTAATACATCTAAAAGCAATCTATTCGTACATCAAGCCATCTTGAGCTTGAGTGGAGCCATCACAAATCAAATTTCTTTGTTTTCCATTTTATTTATTAACGAAACAGTCACTAGATGTTTTATTTTTTGTTTGTAAACACTTAGGTAATACGATTTCAAACTGGATAAGTTATGTAGGTACTTAAACCCTTTCAAGATTAAAATAAAAACAATGATCTTTGCCAGTATAAAGAATTATAGATATGTTTTAATTTACCTCATAAATATATTTTAAATGACAATTTAAGTTTATAATTTTTTATGCATTTGTATTTTCACACTATCCACAAAGACCTTTACAAATAAATTATCATTTAGCTTAAGTTAATCTCAGACATTATCTTTATAAACGACTTGATCTGACCTCAATAGATCAACTCTTTACAAACTTAATATTCTGCTTCTTAAAGTTTTGCATATTTAACTCAAGGGATCTAAGAACTTAGAATAAGTGAACTTTATTAAAAAAGTCATTAACTGCGATATGACTTTGAAATTAAGGCACTATATAATTACTATTACTTTGAATGTTTAGACTTAGATTCCTTTAAATCCTTGTAAATCTGAGAGTTGTAAATCCTTTCAATCCTTGTAAATCTGTTGATCAAATTTATTCTAACATATCAATCAGGATGTTTCAAATAATCAATATCATTAATAAACGGAATTGATTGTATTTTAATCAATAAGTTGTAAGAGTATCCATGGAGTTTCCTGCCGGTTTTTCTCCATACAACACCTTGGAATCGTGCATCTAAAGCCTGACGTGTCATACGTGGAATGTATGCCTATTTAAAATAAAAGAATGTGACTTTGACTTATATAATTTGTATAAAAATACAAAAAAAAAATACTTTATGTATGTTTATCAGTTGTCTAGTATAGTACAAGCTTTGCTTAGCTTGGGGCTAGATTGCGTTATATGGATATGTCTGAACATTTTTTTTTTTTATTTTAGATGGACCTAGGTATTCTTTATGTATATTTGATATGTTAAGTGGGACGAGTTCACCCAGACACTTAGAATATTTTCATCCTTTAATAATATTTCCCACAGAATTAGAGTTAAAATATTCATAGAATTGGCCGTTTTTGTCTTATTGACAAAGACATTTTACATGCATAATGTGAGTAGGAAATGTAACCAGTGATATTATGTCATAGCTAAACATTTATAAATTAAGTGAAAGAACAGCTATTAAAATAATAAAAAAAAATAACCCAGACTTATCGTTTGGGCTGCTAAGATAAATAAACCATTTTGAATAAATCTGTATTTTTATAGATTTAAATGATGGAATGATTAAAATAAATTTCGAAGGTCAAAGAATGTTAATCAAATAGATCCAATACCGAACTACGATTATTGATTTTCTGAAAATCTATTTACAAACGCATTCGAAGGTTTACCCAATTAAGAAGCGGTAAACTTATGAAAACTGACCGCAACAGGGAATATTTAAAATATAGAAACAAAATAATAATTAATGAATACGTCTATAATTGTATTATTGGTAGCAGATCAAGTCCTGCCCGTGCTTACGGATTTTTCATAAAATATTTTTAAGAAAATATCATCAATGTTGTTAAGATCAAAGATGATAAAAGATAAGATAAAATCTTTGAAGATTTTGTTCTATTTAAAGCAACAATGTTTAATATTTTATTATGAACGTATATGTATATTTACATTTTCTATAAACTGTATATTAATATTACTTGAAAACCAAGTAAGACCTACTTCGCATGTGTCGTTGTTATAATTGAATATCTTAAGATATTAAAAACATAAATTTTAGTTTTTGGGCCACTTTAACGGCTTGTTGTTTATCTGTTTTCAGTTTCATATGACTGTAAATTGAGATAACACAGTATGAAATGTTAAACAAATTCCCCTTTATTTTATAAAGTATAAAGGGTTGTATTAGCCCTTATAGTTATGGAAATAAAAACGGAACGCAAGTCTTAATATAAAGACATGTTTAAAAGACCTGTCAAAGATTATATATATATTAGTGTAATTGCAAAGTCAATTTATTTATATAAAACATCAAAGATTTTTATTAGATATTGACTTGTTTATTGTAGGGTGTCGTTAGGTTAGCTATGTTAGTAACAACTTAAGACAGACTTAATTTGGGACTGAATAAATGAATAACCGACTTTGTATTACATGGATCTTACAACTTTTTACGGTATTGTTTTTTTATGGGAAATAATTTCTTATTGTAGATAATCCTACTTTTTTTCTCTTCAGTACCTTCTTCTTTTTGGATACCATCAATTCTCGCTCGCACCTGGCTCATCTAACCCTATATTAGTATAATGAGCTGCACATGCTATTTGGTATTCTTGTGTATTTATATGGGATTACAAAACTTTTTATGCAGTTAGTGTATCCTTCTAGTTGGTGTATCTAGAAGGATACACCAACTGCTACTTTCTATATTTAAACTTTCGTGAATCATGACTATTATATTTATATCTACCCGGCTGTATTCACGCAGGAATTACTTACTAGAAATTGCTACTTTCTAGATACACCAACTACTACAAACTACATCGATCTCGCAAAATATATAAGATTTTCCTTAATTTTTACACTAAACAATAATAGTATTCTAAATTTGACGGTTCTATGTTTACTAGAAGTGCCTTAGATTTTCGATTAATTATCGGTCTGTGAGTGAGTGAGTGACAAAATTAAGAAACTTTGACCAGTCATAATTCTTAAAGTAATGGTTTAAATTAAATTAAATTTGAAACACACAGTGTTTATACAATACTTGCTTGGTTATTAAAATATCAAGCTTTTATTTTGATCCACAATCAAGCTATAGGGGGTCGCAAATGTCTTAAATTGCATCGAGATCAATATGATATGACCATGCTGCTTTTTGCACGACTTGGTAGGGGAAGTGCGGGGCCCCCAGATATAACTAGTATTTTTATTTTCGTAAATCATAAATATATCTCAGTAAGTTTTTTTTAATAATTAAATCACTTACTGCTAACGTTTGTATTGAAATGGCGAACGTTAAAGAATAAACTCTCTGCAGTTAGTGATATTTCTCCGTAGCTATTACGCTAGATACGCTATTAGTTGCTACAAGTACGCTCAGTATTGCAGTAATTTATATGCAATAAAATATATGCGCGTATTTAGCTCTTCCTTTTTATAGTTATCCAGAAATGAAATATTCACTTCCATTTAGGATATAATAGTCAATTTCGTTTGAATATAATAAGTTTTCTTAAGAAAATTTGATTACCTGAAATAAATAAAATCCACTTTGCCTATATACTAGATCAAAATATTGTACACCACTCAGTTATTACCACTCAGCTATTAATTATTAATTATTAATAATATGAACATTAATTATTTTAGTATTAATATGCCTCAACCAATGAAAATATATGTTTTACAAAAAATAATCTAAATTACAATTCTTTACATAATCCAACTTTATATAAAAAATAATATATAAACAGTCGTACAAGTTATACAATATGTTTAAACTAAACTTGAGAATAATTTTGTAAATATATCAAATAACATGTTATTCTATCATTATTCTCAAAGACGTTTTTGTAATATTTTCGTCAACTTGGGAGAAACTTTAAATATTGTTTAATGTAAAGCTTAAGTAAGAATAAATTAAAATAAATGGTAATTATGTAAAACCATCAAAGTCTTTTATTTAAATAAACGAAGAGTAATGTAACCTTTAGATTACAGGTTATATTTGGGTTAGAGGACTGAAAAAGATAGATGCCCACTGCTCCAGTCCTTCGTTTTTTTCTGATGTTCTACTCTTTTTTATAGCTTTCTTTTCTTAAAATTTCCAATAGACTTTTTTACGTTGCTCTTATTTTGAATATTTGATCATCTAGATCATCACGGTGTTCCAGAATTAAAATAAGAATTTATATCACTTTAGAGATAAATGTTTAATTAAATTGATAACTTATATTATGAATGTATCTGTATTAATTGATACGGAATGCCAATGTCATTAGAATTCACGAAATGGGGAATCTAATTAAGATTAAAATAATTTATTGAGAAGTTGCTCTATATTTATTCGTGTAATAATAGAAGATACATTTATATCTTTATATAAAATTTCAATGTGCTAACTCATCCCGATATCTCTGAAACTACAAGGCCTAAAAACTGGATATTTTTCAGAAGTATTCCTTTTGCCGAGTCGATGTCAGCTAAGAACGGATTTTACGTAATTCCACCCTCAAGAGGGTTGTGGTAGACTATTTTTTTTTTTTAACTATAGCTTTTATAGTTATTAAGAATTTACCAGAATATAAAAATTATTAACAACGAATTTTACTTTTTCTAAATTCCGCCCATAAGTGCTATTAAAAGGTTCAAAAAATTGTATTTTTAAATCTATAATTCCTATAATTGTAAAACTTATTCAGAATATTTTTAAATTCACACACCTAGATAATTACTTAAGGTTTAACATTATAAGAGTTGAAAAGATGAATGACACTGATGAGCAACACCATGAATATATTGTAACGTACGATGCTTCCCCGTTGTTTTACATGGCGGTATCCCCAGTAGGCCTACACCATTAATAGACTCGAGCAATAATGCCAGGGCTTGGAATGTCTCTCAAATTTCCCGTGCCTGCAAGCATGATTTTAACGCCACGCAAAGCGGGCTGGGGATAGTTAGTATATAACATTTAAGTTACGATTAATTTGGTAAAAATTTCACAAGAAATGAATTTATTACAGAATAAACCTGATTTTGATTGACAACAATAAAATAAAATGTAATAACTGGAATTAGCATTCGATTGTTAGAGTAAAAAATACAAGAAATAAAACTATAAGATAATAGTTTTATCAAATTGGATTACAATAATTATTATTATCTACTTTATTAATATCCTAGGCATTGTTGACAATGGACCAGTGAAGACATATCCACAGCCCCCTTGTTTGACAATACCACAGGATCGCAATCAAAAATATTTTGTTCTTAAAATATTCATATGTAGTGTTGATCAAGTTAACACATCAAATATCATCTCTCAAGGCTATATGCAAGATCGAGAAAACAATAACACCAAGTTTATCATTCAAATACAGCTCGGAAACAAGAAACCGGGTCAACCGGGACTACGCCCCGAAGATTCACGTCTACTCTCGATAAAATAATAATTCAGACGTGTCTACCGTAATAAACCTGCTGTAATGGATATTATACAAGTCAACCTTAAATATAAACACTAACAGCTCATTCATCTATACAAATAATATTAGATTAATGTACCTTATGGAGACAAAAGCCTTGCAAACCGTGCAAAATTGACGAAATAAGACAAACCCTAAAATAATGTTACGTGAAAATAATAAGGCAAGTTGTAAAGCCTTCACTGCATCTACAATTTTACAGTAAAGACTCAAATTAATAACAAAATATGGTTACTACAAACTTTACAACTACACTTACGGATGAAGACAAACGGTCAAACCAAATGTGGGTGGGTAAATTGGAAATATCAATCAAAGAATGTATACTATTAAATATAAAGATAAAACAACTCAGGCGGAGTCTATGCCTCTGAAACGAATGACAACTACTCTCAAAATACGCAATAATAAATATTAAGGAATATGCACCAGTATAGTATAAATTAAATAAAAGACTAAATATTAAAAATAAAAAAGTTAACATTTTCGTTTGATTTTTGAAAATAAACAGTTAAAGTTAAAGGTACTTGTGGAGTTCCCCAAAGATCACACATTTAAAGTAAACAAGTATTATGAACTGTTCATTGAACTGACCAGGAATACGTTTATACTTAATTTGTTTGCGGTAGAAGTGGGAGCGAGAGGTATAACAGGAAAATCTCTCTAAAACTTACTTTAAGATGTTGGCCTGTCTAGAGCTATCATCAGTTCATTTCTAGAACGTACTTCAAAGGCGGCACTAGGTTAGTAATAGTAGTAGGTTCATTTCTAATTTGGTTATATAGGGAGAAGTGCGTAACCAGTGGCCTCTTAAACCTACACTCTCCCCTTTTTTGCACTCCTTGCAACGCGATGGGCATGATAGTGAATCCATGAAAAGCTGCTAAGAAGCTTCATCTTTGTCTATAGCATGTGAAACTTATTCAAACTTTAATCAATATAGCATGTAAAATAAACCAATACCGGCAGCAATTGGGACCCACGAACTCTAGGAAACCGTCCCGTCGCTCTACCAATGGAGCTACAGTATCGCTAACAAATTCGGTGAATTAGCATTCACATACATATAATATTTATTCTTTATCGGGATGGTGGTGACATAAGGCTTCTTTTGAAAATCATAACGAAATTTTTTTTAATATTGCGGTATATATATTTTGAAAAGCTACCCACAACCGATATAAATATTTGAAAATTTTTATAAACATACATAAGTTTAAAAAAAAACAAAGGTTTTCAAACATGGCAGAAAATAGTCATAAACAATTTCAAAATAACCAACATTTTTGACGTACTAAACATTAAGTTTTGTGATTTATTGGTTAAAGTATTACATTTGATTTGATTTGAATTATATGCGCGGATATTAATGCACTGGGAAATAGTTATCACGTACCTTTTACTTTCCCGACCTTTCAACTAAGTTACTCTGACCATGGTGATTGTCTTAGCGACACAACACTTTCTGGCGTCGAATCCGTGAGGTACAAATCTCTTCATCCATACGCTCATCTTCAATATTATTAATATTTTGTTTTCACAGTGTCCCTTTTCTCTAAGCTAACCGATTTAGGTTTTTTTCCAAATCGCAAATAAGCGTGGTGGTGACGGCACTTTATCCCAGAAATCCACGCTGCTGTCAACTAAAATCTATCTTTTCGACTGACTGAATCGAGATGAGAATGCATATCACGCTGGCTTTATATTTCAATTATGAATATTTTCCAAGGTTCTTTAGTGAAATAAATAAATGACTGACAAAAGCACATAATTATTTTTAAAGAATCTTACGAAAAATTTCTTTTCAAATAATATAAATTTTATGAATACAATAATAGTTATACAATATTTAGTTCAAGTTCAGTTTCTCACACAATATAAATGCATATATATATATATATATATATATATATATATATAGCTATATTATGTTAAAAACTGAACTGAAAACATTTATATTATTGAATTGAAAAGGTCTTTTTCCGATAGATAGTCGAGTTAGGCTGTAATTTAATTTTATTAACAGAAAATTAAAGGCAAAAGCTTAAAATATATATTTTTTGTTTTATATTTTTGGGTTACATTGAAATATTAAAAAGAAAATAGTGTTTTTATTTAATTTAAGTTTTATTTTAGCTGATAGAGTATTAACTTATGTGTGTTACTGTCAAATAAATTTAAAAAATATTAATAATAAAAGTTAAATCTTTTAAAAATGCTTTTGGTAAAAATATTTTAAGAAAATATATATTTTTTTAATTTATCCTGTGTAACAAATATATGGCGCAACTCTCCATTAAGGAAATGGAGTGGAAGAAGTTATACATTTTACGCCGAAACCGAATAGTTGGTATAAGGACAGGTAGATGTTATATCATTTAAAAACAGACATCATTAAATTATAATTTATACTCTAGTATTGAGACATACAGAATTAAATTATAATAATCAAGCCAAGGAGTTCAGTAGTGGTGGTAGTTCAACTATGATCACTTATATTACAGAGTAGTTTGTAAAACAATAACATTTATATAGCCGTACGACATAACAAGACTATTTTTTTACTTATACAACACGGTCGACGCAACAGGCAAAAGCTTGTATATAATATAATAAAACCCGTACGTGATGACGTTATAAAATTTAGGTCTAGACGGTTTATAACCTGTTAAAGACGTGTAAAGGGCTGAAATTCACTTCTAAGTGTAAAACTAAGTGCAAACTTTTGTTTTCTCTTGAAATGAAATTGAGTATGGTTAAAAAATATGTTTTATGAAAGTTTGTAATTTAATACTTATTATATACTAAAATATATAAAACCATAAAAAGCTTGTATTGGATTCATTTCAATGCAGCTGTATCAAAAGGATAACAAACAAAAGGTCATATTTAAGTCAAGGCCATTTATTCAAGGACAATCGGGGGAAAGATTACGTTTTAAGAAATATACAGTAAGCATTAAATGTGGAACAAACCAGTATAAATAAAAATGGCTATAAAATACGATGTGATGTAAGAAAAATGTAATTAATTTGCATTTGTTTTCCTCGGAAACTTTACTAAAAAAATAATAATTTGTTTTTTTTACTTTGCGTTCATATCCTCTGGACATTCTTAGGAACTATTTTAGTAGCAGATTTCAATCAGTAAAGCTAGAAAAATTTCTTAGCGCCAAAGAAAAAATAAAATTTGTTGTACCTGAAGGGTCTGTGTTTTGGCTTACTATTTTTCAATTCATATAAATAAATTATGTGACATTCAACTTCATAATTTAAATTAATTATTTTGTGCTAAAAAAAAATGTATAACAGAACGAACACGATAACAAGAATTATGTAATGACATAGAATAATACATTTTTTTTTTCATGGAAGTCGTAAAAGGCAACAACGGGATTTCAAAATTTCATTACTTCTATACCAATCCGCTTTTAAAGCGTGATAAACCCCACACCTCTTATGATAAGCTAAAGTAAAAAGCCCTAAGTCTCATTCTCTCTCATTCTCTTTCATATATTTCATTTTATACCACAATCAGCGGAAGTGGTTGCTTCATCTACCGAAGAACAAAAATTACGCCAGCTTGTACAACTAGCTAGTCGAATGGGTTTCTGAGAAGAATGAATTCTTTCCTGAATAATATCCAAGTTTTGAGAAATTGGATTCTTTTTAAATGTTGCCAAAGCCAACCGGCGAAGAGCAACCTTAAAAATGAAAGCTGTTGCGTTTAAAATTCTTATCAATTAATTATATTTTTGAAGGTCATTAGTGAGATTTCATTTCTTGATTTTTTTTCTAAGAAATCCAGTTAGCTTTGCAAAAGTTTCTTTTAACAATTGGTAGTTGGGAGGTACATATTGCTGTAGCTTTAACAATTAAATGATCACTTCCTAAATTTTCATTCAATACTGTCCAATGAAACTGAAGCGCTATGTCTAAAGACGATAAAGATATATCTGGGGAAGATTTTTGTAGTTTATCTTTCACCTAACGAATACGTGTATGCATATCATTGTTTAAAGTAATTTAACTATCCTCCAAGGTATCATAAATTAAATTACCTGTAGTCAGTTTTATGCGATCAATTGACGTGATGGGCGTTAAAGATAAAGTATTGGATGGAAATAATGAAAAGGTAAATCCAATCTGGCTGTGTTGAAATAATTCTAGACGGACAGTTTACATAAATTAAATTTTTAATAGGTTCGCAATTGAAAATTTGAACGAACGCAATCAAAATTCCGCTATTTTTTTAAATACACAATTTTGCGTTGTGCTTTAATTGACTCATATATAATAATAGCAACACCGCCGTATAAGTTATCTCGATCGGAACGAAAACATCATAACAAGCTCTTTTTAAGTTACAACCTGGATCAAGCCAAGTTTCGCTAAAGGTCTTTTCTTGACATAAAATTTTGGACAAATCAACCAATTTAGGTCTGTTCATTCCATTAAAAAATATTAAGTTTAATCGATAAATTAGACATCACAATGAGTAATAAAGGTAAATACTTTTGTAATCTATGACCATTCTGATATATAACTAACTGAAACTAACATCAACCACTCAAGACACAACTGAATTACAATATAGAAGTTATTTAAGTTTGGAAATATGGTAATACCCAAGTGACAGCTTAAATTTGTGTTCCTAGATCCAAATAATTAAGGCATCACCGCTAATGTAATATGTACCTATGTTGTGTTTATTAACAAACTTTTACTATTTCTCGGTTCATGAAATACTTTTATTTGATTACAAAATCTACACCGCTTTAAGTCTCATGCTTATTATTTATAGGTATTATTGGGTGATGTGTAAGCGTATAGGCAGATAAACAGACATACCAAAAAATTATTGTTGATGAGTATTATATTTTAAAAATTTCTCAAAGTGACGGTGCTCTATATTCTACACTATTATTATTACTATAATTAAATCATTCAAACAAAGAGCGTACTAGCGTCTACGAATTATTTGAAACTCTATCCAATGCGGCATGTATGCTTGTCTATGCTATGTACTATAGTATAAATATAGTATAGTTGTGAGATAAATAGGTGCTTTATTATAATTTACATCTGTTAGTAACAAAATTAACATATTTATTAAATGTTGAATGTTATTTTTCATGTATTACGATTTAATTACTATCTTACATTGGATATCTTTAACTATTTCTTGCTCTTATAAAATAAAAACTAAAAGAAGTTTGTCTCATACATCCTATCCACAAACTTAGTATTATTATACGGCTGCACTTCAACACGGCCGTAAATGAGACTTTAATAAGAAACATTTTTACTTTAAATACAAGGTTTTTAGTCCATGGTATAATACAAAATATATATTATAAGTATTATAAACTACACAATACAGGTTATTAAACGGGTTAAAACGTTACGAATTTATATAACTTGCGTTCAGTTTAACGGTTGAACTAGTAAAAGTTTTTATTACTAGTTGTTTAATTAGTAATATATATTTTTTTTTTTAATAATTCATCACATAGTGACCAATTATCACCATAACCAAAACTAGTGGAAAAACAAGAATCATGTGGGCCTTTAAGTAGCTGGCCTTTTTTTAAGCACAGTCGTATCGATCTGAAAACACCACCGAAGGAATTTTATTTCATATTTAGTACGTTCTAACTATGGAATAATACTGTATATCTATATAGATACTATCATACAGATAAGCACTTTACTGTAGATATAAATTAAAAAGTATATAGCTAGTGTGTAAAAGAAAGTTTCTTAAAAACTGCACTATAGAAGAACGCCATGCATCCAGTTGGTGCGGATGGTGTCGTTTTCATGTGGCAATGTGGGTGGCAGAAATCCGTTAAAAACACTTCGCAAAACTCTCCCTTCCCGCTTAATTTTATTATTTTACATTAAATAAGAATAAAAACAACGTTCCAGAGGCTCGTGCAGCTTTTTAAAAAACAATCAAATAACTTATAAAAGTCTATTAATTATGGTTTTTGACCTAATTTAGAATAAAAACATAAATTTAAATATTTTTGTAGAATTTTCTTTAAAGGTTTTCTTTTCCTTTGTAGACTTTTAAGTTTTTTTTCTGTAAATTTGAAACGAACGAGTTTTATTGATTACAGAGATTATAGGGATACAATACGTTATAAAAAAATTATCTGTAAAATTAACAAAAAAAAAAGTAATTTACTTGTCTTATTATCATCATCATATTATTTATGTCTTATCTTAAAAAAAATAGGAATTGTATATATGTTATTTTGGTTTCACTTTACTTTCAAATAATACATCTGTATTGTTTGAATGCCGTTTTATTTTATTTTTTTGTATGTATATTGATCCGTACTAATTAGGACACGACTTTAACGTTTACGTACCTTAACATTCATGAGTAACATGATTATAATAGATTTATATTAATACCAGCAATATTTACGGATCTTGTAGAAAAAAAGTGTTGAAATAAGCATAAAAAATGTTATTTAAGGATAAAAAAAAAATTAAGTAGTCATATAGTACAAGCAATTCCAAAATTTATATAATTATCTTGACTAATACTTGTTTGTATTGAAAGTTACCGTAAAAAAAATATTATACTAGTCTACATTAATCTAACATTGCTAGTCACTGAAAATGCAAGTACCTAAGTAATTATATGTCAACATCAATATCACGAATACTGCAAACAAGAGTTGTAACTGGGTCACCGCGTTCATAACGAAACCTCGATATCAAGCAACTCTTCTGAGGCGCACTTCTCTGTTAATATAGCCCTTGTCTTACACCACTCCTCAAACATGTCTTGTGTACGAGAAAGTTATGCCAGTTCCATTCGCATGTATTTCGCATTTTCCATGTCATATTATATCATTCTACAGTCCTACTAGCATTTTAATAATTGCAATAATTTCGTAAATATGTTGTTGGTGATCGTTATAAAATATCTGGTATAATTTTTGTAAACACAACGAGCTTACATTAGTTGATAATAAATGTTTGGGCAGTTTGTTTTTTTTTCCAAGCAAATGCAAACAAAACAAAAATATTTAAACTTTCGTGAATCATGACTATTATGTTTATATTTACCCGGCTGTATTCACGTAGAAATTTAATCGGAATGTGCCCGACTAGTAGTGTTACGTAGGGGAAACTCGTCGAAACGTCAATATACGGATCACGGAACATATACGTAGTGTTAAAAATTTAGACAGCAATGGCTCAGCGATAACGGAACACGTCTTAGATTCGGGAACGGCGCATTTCATACGTTTTGACAAAGCGTCCGTATTAGCAAGGGAAAAGTTTTTAGTACCGCGTAAAGTACGGGAGGCTATCGAAATTAGTCGTATACCGAACTTCAATAGGGATAGTGGTTGGACCTTACCATCAGCGTGGAAACCGGTTATCAATACAATGAAGAGCAAGTTCTATTCAGAAGATTTTAATAGTGACACAGTGAGTTCAGTGTGTATACAACGGGTGACAACGACGAGTGACGAAGACCTGCAAGAGCCCTCCGATGACATCACTACATCTTCCCCCCCGCCGCCGCCGCCACCTTCGCGTCGGGCCCAGAGAGCTGAGGCACGCAGTTCTCGCCGCGAGTCCGCCACGCTCAGAGCTCATGATTAAGGACCCCGAACGGGTTCGAAACTAGTCGGGCACATTCCGATTAAATTTCTACGTGAATACAGCCGGGTAAATATAAACATAATAGTCATGATTCACGAAAGTTTAAATATAAAAATTGCTAACCAATACGGCGCGGTTTTGCAAAATAAAGCTAAGGAGTTCGCGAGATTACGAATAAAACGCGTAAAACTTGAGTGCGGTTTAGATTATGTAGTGCAGTGTCGTGATAATGGAGTGTTACCAAAATTCTTACGAGTTAAACCCATTAAGTGCATCCCCAATTATGATAAGTTCTTTCGTAAAACAAGTGAAAAGTTACTCATACAAGTGATTAAGGACTATCGCTATAAAATAATGTTAACTAATAAAACATTATTTCATCTTCATCTGGAATTATCTAACATCTTACGGAAAGACTGGTGGGAAATATGGGACTCCATGACCTACAACAGATCATTCATTATAGGCGAAAACGTTAGGCATAGGCATTCGAATAAGTTAAAACGAATACTTGACGGTAGAATTATAAAAGAGTGCGCCGATCACCCGCGCGCGTCACAAGCGAATAAACCAACCGTGTTCAACTTATCTAAGTACGAATTGAGCAATAACGACGTTAGTGTACTGTCAAAAGGTTTGAATTTCGCCCCTACACCGCGTTCAATACCGAGAGAATTGATCATTTGTGGCATAGAGGACACTATATTTAGGAACTCAATTCCAATTAACGATGCGGATTGCTTACGACAAGACATTGCCGCGTTATTACGTAAGTCCAAACCACCAAAATCGAATATTAAGAAAGAGGATAGGGTTGCTTTGTCAAAGTTACGTAACAATAAGGATATTTTAATATTACCGGCGGATAAAGGAAATGCCACAGTGATTGTAGATACGGAATTGTATGAAAATAAAATCATAACTTTATTATCAGATAATAACACCTACAAGAAAGTTAACTACAACCCCACTAATAGAACTGTCAACAAACTAACAGCATTGTTGCAGGCGCTTAATAATAAAGAACTTTTAAAAGCGTTACGTCCGATAAATCCCACTCCCCCTAAGTTGTATGGACTTCCAAAAATTCACAAACAGGATTGGCCTTTAAGACCTATAGTGAGCCAGATAGACTCTCCCACATACAAGGTAGCCCGTTACTTAGCCACTAATTTGAAACATTTGACAGGCAAAACTGAGACTTATGTAAAAGATTCGCGACATTTTATAAAACTAATCAGTGAGATTAAAATCAAAGACACCGAAATAATGGTTAGTTTTGACATAGTGTCGTTATTTACTAACATCCCTATTAATGAAGTTATTGATATAATAAACATCTTAGCTCAAAATAACTTAGAACCGTCTCTAATACCACTGATAACGTTTTGTTTGGAAAGTGCTTATTTTGTATGGCGTGGGGATTATTTCATGCAAATTGATGGGGTAGCTATGGGGTCGCCTATTGCTCCCGTGATAGCAAATATTTTTATGGAGTGGTTTGAGAAAACCTTTATATTTAACCATCCTCTCAGACCTCGATACTGGTGGCGGTATGTAGATGACGTTTTCGCGATTGTATCCAAAGACCAGCTTCAAAACTTAGAGTATTACCTTAACGGGGCACATAAAAAGGTGAAATTCACAGTGGAAAGAGAATTAGATTGTAGGTTACCATTCTTAGACGTGATGGTGAAACGAACTACTGAGGGCCGTCTAATAACTAAGGTATATAGGAAGCCGACGCACACCGACCATTATATACATGCCCAATCGCACCACCATCCGGCCCACTTAGCAGCACTACCTCGTACGCTAATAAACAGAGCGGTACAACTATGTGACCCTATATACGTGAAGGACGAACTTAAACACGTGAGAAAGGTATTGGAAAGTAACGGATATAATTGGCGTCAAAGCCTAAGAGTTGTAAATAAGAAATGCTACAATACTAAATTAGAGGCATCGCGTTCACCTACTTACTTACCATATATTAAAGGAGTTACTGATAGGATAGGGTACTTATTACGTCGTAATTATAATATTAAAACTATCTTTCGTGCGCACTGTAAGTTACGGTCATTGTTACGGTCACCTAAAGACGATAGCAACCTAGACGTCCCGGGAGTATACAAGATTCCTTGTGAATGCGGGAAGTGTTACGTAGGGGAAACTCGTCGAAACGTCAATATACGGATCACGGAACATATACGTAGTGTTAAAAATTTAGACAGCAATGGCTCAGCGATAACGGAACACGTCTTAGATTCGGGAACGGCGCATTTCATACGTTTTGACAAAGCGTCCGTATTAGCAAGGGAAAAGTTTTTAGTACCGCGTAAAGTACGGGAGGCTATCGAAATTAGTCGTATACCGAACTTCAATAGGGATAGTGGTTGGACCTTACCATCAGCGTGGAAACCGGTTATCAATACAATGAAGAGCAAGTTCTATTCAGAAGATTTTAATAGTGACACAGTGAGTTCAGTGTGTATACAACGGGTGACAACGACGAGTGACGAAGACCTGCAAGAGCCCTCCGATGACATCACTACATCTTCCCCCCCGCCGCCGCCGCCACCTTCGCGTCGGGCCCAGAGAGCTGAGGCACGCAGTTCTCGCCGCGAGTCCGCCACGCTCAGAGCTCATGATTAAGGACCCCGAACGGGTTCGAAACTAGTCGGGCACATTCCGATTAAATTTCTACGTGAATACAGCCGGGTAAATATAAACATAAAACAAAAATACATTATATGCAAACGGTCTTTTAATGCAGATAGATCGGGTACGTAACTTTATAGTTACGCACTGGATAGATAAATCTTTAATCTAAGTAACCTTTGATAAGTCATGTTACCTTTATCCAACAAGAAGTCAAGAAACTTTCAGTGACCAACCATCGACAAAGTGATGAAGTTCCGCCTTCTACTTCATTTACTCTACCCTTTGGTTACCATTTTCCACGCTTTTTAACTAAATTAACTTTTGCTTGTAACCCTCCATTTTAATTATTATTTATTAACATTTTAAGTTAAGTTACAATGTAACGATGTTTTTCTATCAAATAGCTTACCGGGATAATAAATTAAATTGCTGAAAACTAAAAATTTTGACTGTTTTAAATTAAGTCAAGCTTAAAACAATATTTTCAACTTTTAAAATGGGGATGAAAGTTACTTTTCAGTTTATTGTAGACAAATTCCCTTGTTGCTACCATTTTATCCTATGAGAAGCTAATGCTGTTTCTTCTTGAGCCGACATTATTAACTTTTCTTCACACGTAACATTAATAAATTATTACTTATATGTATAAAATCAATCAATATTAAAAATAATACTAAGAGGTCATTTGAAACAGTTATTTATTTTTAGTTGGTATTCACTACTACATTACTATTACTGTTTTATAGAACAACATTAAATAAATAAATAAAAACATTAATATACTATTACAAAATAACGGTTGCTTCTTTATCAAAGACCGAAAATGCTTTTTAATTCATTGTCGCTAAAAGAGACTGTAAGTTGCACTGATCATTTATATAACCCGAACGTTTGAGCCCGTAGTGTATAAAAAAATAACACCATTAAAATCTCTTGTTTCGTAGTCAACGTGATCGGATTCATGATTGGTTACCCTTTATTTTTGTGTATCTGTGTAAGTACTTTACAAAAATAAGTCAGCTATAATGATCTATGTCTAGTGATAATTTTATTTCATCGTCATCATCATCATCTCAACCTATTGCAGTCCACTGCTGGGCGAAGGTCTCCCCATTTTGCTCCAGATAACACTGCAATCTGGGCAATGCAATCCATCCGGCCAGAGGGCGTCCTACACTACGCTTGTTAAGACGCGATCACACTCCAGAACGTGTCAGCTCCATTGGCTATCGGCCCTGTGACATACGTGAGCGGCCCACTGCCATTCCCAATTGCTGATTTGACGAGCTATGTCGGTAACTTTAGATCTCTGACGTATACAACCATTTCTAATTTTATCTTTGAGAGATACCCGAAGCACAGTTCGCTCCCTTGCCTATTTAGTGACTAAGTTTGTGGATCAGTTTTAGATTTGTTTTCATGTCTCGGTTGCGTATATTAGTACGGGTAGGATGCCTAGCTCAAAAACTTTTGTTTTTAAGCACTGCTGAATTGTTGACATAAACACCTCACATAGCTTGCCGAATGCTACCCAGTTCAGTAGAATCCTCCTGCTTCCCCCTCGAAATTGTTCCGGGCAAGTTGGATAGTCTTGCCCAATTAGACATATTCCTGCAAAACCTCGACAAGGACGCCATCGATATATATATATATATATATATATATATATATATATATATATATATATATATATATATATATATATATAGATAGATAGATAGATTTTTGGTTTGGCATGGTCATGGAATATGACTTTCGTCTTGTACAGGTAATTATATCGGTATCTTCCCGATAAAAATGGTTTTGTCACAAAGATTTCCGTAAATTACAAAGTGAGTTACATATTCGTTACATTATATATATCATTTTTTTTAACGATGATTTCATCGATAAAATAATGATAAAGTAAAAAAATATATAAAGTATGATGTATACGGCATACTTTAATAAAAAGGTACAAAAAATTAAACACTATGTATTTTAAACGATCTTTTTGAAATTTGATTATTAGTAAACAAATAATTTTTGATTGATAATGTCTATTGATTATTATTTATTAAAATTATAATATGTATTAGATACATTGTAAATAGATTTCAAAATTAATTATAGATTTTTTTCTTGCTTTTTTATTTTGATATAATGTTGAAGATAAGGAGTTATTTAAATTGCAATATTATTAATCAATCAAGATTTTTAAACACTAATTTTGTGCCCTTTACAATTCAAATTCGATTCATTGTACAAATGAGTTATAATTTACGTGTTCTTCTTGTACTGTAATTGTTTGATGAAGAACGGAGAGAAATATTATCTTTAACCAAATGAAGTACATTAAAGATGTTCATAATGTATATTATAACTTTTAATTAGAAATTCAATTCAAACAATGTGAATCGAAAGCTATGCGTAGATCGTTGTTAAGATCAGGAAATTAAATTTAGAACATTCGTCAAGTGTTTTTATCAAGCTCAAGTAAATTGTTTATTGGATTTTTTTGGTATATTGTTTTTTTAATATTTAATTATTCACAGTTTTACTCTTTTAGAACATTTGTGTTGTCAGTCCTGGAGAACCCCCTACTTAAACTTGAGAGGCTTCGAAACCTTGGTATACCTACTGTCCATACTTGACTTGCGTAAGTATGACCATGTCTCTGAATTTCGATCTCAATATAAGTGATTATCGATACGTTTTCGCTTAAATCTGCACATTCTTTTGTGTGCTGTGTATTATTTTAATTAACTTCGAGGAAAAAAAATATTTCTAGATACGCAACATAATTTGTAGGTCTTGCGTTAAATTTAATCTTCGTTTGCCTGATCATTCAATATCGTAATCTTTTATTATGTAAATAAATAAATTGACTCTGCAATCGCATGAAGTCACAATTTGAATACATATTATATTAAATTAGATTGTTTAGTGCAATTGCCAAGTTAATTTATAATATATATATTTAAATCATAAAGCTTTTTAATAGATATTGATACGGTCTCTACAGGATGTTATGCAGCTAACTACGTAACAACTTAAGACAGAAAGTCCCTGAATGAATATACAAGAATGAAACTGAATATACAAGAATTAATAACCGTGGTACGACATGGATCTCACAACTTTTTGCATTGCGAGACTTGGTTTATTTACAAGAATTGCTTTTTATGGGATTTCATTTCTTTTTGTAGGTAGTCCTACGTTTTTCCTTTCCGGTTCCTTCTACTTCTTGAATATCAACAATGCTTGCTTGTACCTATCTAACACCTGTAATATTAGTATTCTGATAAGTTCAAATGTAACTTTGTAATCCTACTAAACTTTGTAATAAAAGTACATATATTTTTATAGGATTACAAAGTTTTTTATGCGTTTGTTGTGCTTAGAAAACGAGATCGAAATTGCAAAATATTTTATTTTTTTTTTGATTTCTATGCTAAACACTAACTGTAATTTTTAGAACTATAATTAAAAACTAAATATTTAGAACAATAATTAAAAACCCTCATAAAAAAAAATATCCCCGCCCCTATCGATAATTTTTGCATTCTATATTTTTTACAAATTAATGGTTTTGTACGTGTTTAAAGATGTATGTATATATTTTCAAACATTAATTTTCGAAAGAACCCAATAGACGTCGTTACCGATAAAGACGATATCTTTACAATGTTTAGTTTATCGAAATAGGTTTTAAGCGATACTTTAACTCAATTGGATAACTGTAACTCAATTAGTAATTGGATAGAACAACGGGATGGTTTATCCAGAGGTAGCAGTTTGGTAAAATAAAACATTGGTCTTTAAGCCCTGATATAATTTCAATCATTCATTGATATAGTGACATAAGTCGTGTTGGTTTTGATGTTTTTTTTTTTGTAGTCTTCTAATATAACTCTTGCACTACAATAAAAGAAGGGGTATTTGCACTATTTAAGTCTGTGTTAATATTATAAGACTTGCAAAATTTTTATTTAATAAATGTAACAACTAACTCATATAATTTTCTTATCTTTTTAACTCTGCTAGGTTTGATCTAGATGTGATGTCTGTTGTATGTTTGTATGTTGCTTTGTCGCTGTGTATCAAGTTAATAAAATAAGAGCAATTTATATTTGATATATCATATTTAGAATGTATACATTTCTGTGTGTGATAAATGACACAGATTGTGATGCTTTGTGTGTGTGATTTAAATTTGTGTGGAGGTATTAGTTGCTTGAAAAATATATGAAACAATATTTTGGTACTGTAGTGAATAAGTTAATTGTGTTGTATTTGATTGTATCATACCTCGAACATTCCAGGTTCCCTTCCCTCATGTTTCTATGAAATTGTGTACAATAAGTATTTGTGGTTTTCTCACCAGTTTCTGGCTACTGGCCATGCTACATAAGGATGCTCCAGATCCACGGCGGCGGTGGGTGAGTATCATATTTCACATTATATGAACTGGACTCCTTATAGCGCTGGGTGGTGATCGGTTAGCATGCCAACATATTTTCTATTTGGATTACTTACATAGGATTTCTCGGGAAGATAGTACACTGGTTTTCCTTTTTATTATGAACCGAAGTAGTGTTATGAATAAGTAAGAGCGTCCGGCTGATAAATCCTAATCTTCCGTTTAGTGCAATAATAACTTAATCTCCTGTCCTCCCGTTTGCTTGTCGACCTACATCTCCAAAGGGGTAGGCTACCTCAATCTTGACGTTAGGTGACTCGATGTTACAGATTTCAGCGCGGGTAGGTGGGAGTGGAGTTGATCAGAAGAGGCTAAGTTATTGTTTTTGTTATGTTATCATGTTTAACCTTTCCTAGGCATCCATATCAAATTTAAACGACTTTAAATAAAAATGTTAATACATCGTAGAACTAGTAGCGCCGGGTTTATAGATTTATTTTGTTACAACGCTTTGCTTGAATTCGAATTGATCAAATCAAATAGGAAGTCAACATTTAAAGAAAATTAACTTATTAAATAAATCAAAAGAGTGTTCATGGAACTTCTTGCCGGTTATTTGCCATGAACCTTCCTATTGCAACTGTGCTACTAAATTCTGACGATTTATTAAAATTATGAAAACAGTGTTGATAGGTTTTTAAGCACAGATGGCCAGGTTTAGGATATAGGCTAAATTAATAGGGTATTTTATTTTAACTCTGAAAAAATTGGGCATAATGGAGCTTCCACGGTCTATTATTGATTTTAATTAACAAGTCTGTTCAATATTAATTTTCTACGTGCGTTTTAATTGAAAAAATAATATGTTATATAAATATATAGAGAAGAAGCTTAATGGCATTCCATGGATTCACCGTGTGGTTACCGTTCCCATCGCGTTGCAGGGAGAGGAGTGCCTGGTGTACCTGGAGGCATACCTGGGTTACAAATCCCACGAACTGATTGCTGATCCTTTAATATACCTCCTTAAACCTACAGGTTACCTAACGAATACCTTCACACAACTTACAGTGTCGAGGAACGTAAAGCTATTTTTTATTTTTTTTATTTTAAATTTCCTTATGGATTTAAGTCTTTTAAATATATTTGTATTACAAATTAAATTAAGGTTATCTGCACGATAAGCCTTGGCAAAAAGCCTTGGCAAAAAAAAAAAATAAGATCCAAAAAAAATAAAATTTAATAAACATCATACAATTTGACTTGTTCATTGTTAAGTGTTTAATATTAAAATAATAATACATAAACAACAAAGATTAAACCACGGTAATTTATAGAAGCAATTTCTTTTTAAATAAATATTTAAGTGCGAATTATTGAGTGCAATAATAATAAATTTTAATTACAAACGAATTGCTTTGGCTTAGTTAATTTCGGCGTGTTCAAGAGAAATTTACTAAGACTACCCGCTCCTTAAATTTTGATATAATATGTGTGAAGTAATATTATGTAATATCTTTTATGTTTGACTTTTAATTAACGCGTGAGGCAACGCGTGATCAATTTTCCATTTCCGACCGCATGGCTGCCGCAATAGTATATTATCTCAAATAAATATTAGTAACTTCTGTACCTTGAGGAACTTTGAGAAACTGTTTCTTAAGATCCAGAGGTTATTTTTATATACTTTTTTAACTTTCTATTAGTAACTACTGCACTTTATGAAGCAGTTTTTTTTAAATTAATAATATTAAATTATTAAGGTAATAACAATGAACAATCGAAATGATTTCTCTTAATTAATTTAAGCGAGTTTATTAGAAATGAGCTTGAACCGCCCGCCTTTTAAAGTTTGATATTATCATTTATGTAATATTATATTTTGGTTTAACGAAGTATTTTAATTACTTTTGAGAACTGCTATCAATTTAAGATGACTTAAGATTGTAAAATTATAAGCTTATAATATATTACCTACTACTTTCATATATTATGAGTACTAAAAATAATTATTTTTAAAGTACGTATATTTTATCGATATAACAATTTTATAAAGAAAAAGCAACATGACATCCAATTCAATTAAGACCGTTAAAATGATATAAAATCTTGTAAGACCAAAACATTCTCTAAAGAAATGATGATACAAGGAGAGTTTAAATTTTACTTTGTTAAATATTTGTTTAAAAGATGTTTTCAGATTATGAATTCGTTATTATTTTTGTAATATTTAATCTTATATATATTTAAAATTTATATTTAAAAAAAAATAGCTCTTTTTTTCATTCCCATATTTAGTTTTAAAAACAAATGATATGTTAATAGCTAATTAATCATGTGTAAATAAGAAAAGTTACTAATTAATGTATGATAGATTTACAAAGAAGCAAATTAAGTAAATTACAATACATACATTAGAAATACAATCAACAATACAAATACCTAACTATTTTTATCTTTTTTTTAATTTTATATTTTTGGGTTGCTATATGTTTAGTTGTCCCTCTTTATTATTAGAATTATTATTTGATTGTTATTATTATATATTTTTTTATTAAATAACTTAGTACATTTAAGGAAATACATGCTACAGTTAAGATGTAATATTATAAGATGTAATGTAACAGTTTTGTTGTTTGTTTTTCTAGTTTTACTTTATTTAATTTTTGCTTTATTACACATGTTGAGTTAACCTCTAAGTGTCGATGTATTTATTATATTTACTTATGTGAAATTATATTTAAGGTAATTTTGCATGTTACATTGGTTTACTATTCAATAAATAAAGAAATAAATACAAAGCGCTACTAAAATGTTTTAATATTTTCCCCAGCCCACTTTTATCAGGCATACCCCAATTTCATCTACACATGTAACTTAACTTTGAATAAATCGATAACGATAAATAAAAAGTTGCAAAAACCTATGTAAGAAATAAAAATAAATTCTGAATGAAGAACCCGAACACATTTCAAGTTCTAAATTGCGTGCCATCCATAGAATTTACTATCGCGAAGCGCCTCAGGGGCCTTGTAAATCTAGTTAACGTTTAAGGAACTATTAGTATACCACGATCGGAGCTATTACTATAAAATATATCGTTCTAAGCTCACGCTATCACGGTATGTATATATATAAGTAGTTATACTTTTAGTATAATATAAATTATAATTTATTTACATTTAATAAATTACTTAATTTACTGTAGTATTTAAAATTAAGTAATTGAAAATGATAATATTTTTGCTCATTCGTTTTTATAAATAGCTTTAGCCGTTTCAATATTCTCAAGCGCTTCGTGTAATAATATTGTATTTTTATAGTTTGATACAACTTTTTTATATATTAAATATATTATTTAGTTAAGAATGGTAGTCCATTTTATAGTTTTAATTTTTCAGCATGCTGATTGGATTGGAAGGGAAATGCTTAAAACCCTTATCTCATACCTATTACGAAATATCATTTAAGAAATCATTAATTTATTAATCTCTGCTATGTTTGTATAATAAAGTAAGCGCAAGAAAACTTCAGAGTGTAATATTAGCTAAAAGTTGAATTATATCAAAAACTAACAGAGAACTGGTTTGAAAACAGCTGGATTATTCACACATTCTTATGGGTTAATTATAAACAATAGAGTCGGTAACGAAACAGAATAGGAATTTAAATTAAGTGGTTACGAATTATTGATTTGTGATTGTGATGAAATAAAATTATCTTATTAATTTCATGGTACTACGGATGGACGAAATGTTATTGACATGGTGTGATGTATGCCCATATAAAATTGCGTCGACTAGAAAAGTATGAAAAGCCAAACGATAACTCTTAGATTAAATGGACTACAACTGAAAAAAGAACTCATTTTCACTTACCTTATTATCGATAAGCTTATATAAATTTAAAAAAAGTAAATTTCTTAAGTAAATATCAAAGGCATATCCATATATATGCCTTTGATATTTACTTATATAGGCTAATATACCAATCAAGTTATTTGCGCTAAAAGTATGTAAGTAAGTAAGTATGCTCATATGTTTTGTTAAAGTCAGTAAAAACATTTTATGTTATTTCTAAACAAAAAGCTACAGTACCTTATTACTGTCGCTCTGTTAAATAAAGATATTTACTATGTCTTTTTCGGCAATCGTACTTCGGCCACAGAACATAAAATAACAAGGTTGGAAGAGAAATATCTAACGCATATTTTCAAAGTATTTTTTATCAAGATCAAAGTTTAGAGACAAAATGTTTATAATACAGGTGTAAGGCGCATCAATTAATAATTTATCTATAATTCGTAACCACTTAATTTCAATTCATATTCTGTTCCGTAGCGTTGCGACTACTTGATTACAATTAACCTATAAAAATGTGTGAATAACAGAGCTGTTTTCAAACCAGTTCTCCGTTAGCTTTTAATACAATTCAAATTTATATTTAACGTTATAGTGTATTTGCCCCATATAAAATATTTGTAGGTGATTTTACTAATAACCGGTTTTTCTTTTTTTTTTATTTTAAAAACGTTGTGCGCAATTCCACCGCTCGCCTACCGTTTTAGATGACGGCATGGCAGCATTTTCTAAAGAAGTCTAAACGTTATCACTACCGTCCCGGTAAAGACGAATATGTGTAGAGTGCTAAATTCACCGAGTCTGGCAGCGATATGGTAGCTCAATTGGCAGAACGACGGGACGGTTTCCCAGAGGTCACGGACTCAAATGCCCTGCCCGTATCGGTTTATTTTTCATTATATATATATATATATATATTTAAATAAGCTTCATGGCTATACATGTTTAAAGATGTTTTCAAACTTACAATTATAATGTATTACCATGCGTGACTAAATAACATATTTAATATTAAAATATAAAATTATGATTCAGCTCGATGCTTCCATGCCATTCCTGTCTCATCCAATTGTAAGTTGTTAACCCCTAGTTTCAGAGAAAGCTTCCAGACGCTTGTAAGTCAGATTGAGCCATATTGAGATTAGCTCAATATGGCTGAATCTGACTTACCAGCTTAATTGTTCAATAAATATAGTATATAAAATTAATTGATACGAACAAAATTCGAACCTGCGAGCTCTGGAAACCGTCCCGTCATTTCTTTAAGGATGTATTTGTACGGTGTGTGTATGTATGTGTATATATGTATTTGATTAAAATGAAAACACAACTCACCACTCCAATATTAAACAAATTTATCGTTCGTGAATGTTATGAAACAGAACGTTTTTTAAATTTGGAATAATTTTAATACTAATAGTGGGTATCTCATTTTAATAAAAAGTTCGTTATAAGATCCTTAGGCTGTAATCGATTAGTAAGTACAATAGTATTATTGCTGTATAGTAATTCCTATTTTTCAGTCTGACAAATTGTCTAACGGTACTAAGATTAGATAGATGATAATAGATGATAATAAACTAGTAAGATTTTTTACTTGGACATAGCTCTATAACTATATGCTTTTCATTTCATAAATTAAATACATTTGATATTGATTAACCAGTGAATTGACTGTAGTTTGAAAATATAAGGATAGAGAATGTATTTTAAATTGGATACACTAAGATGATTATGTAGTATTATATATGAGAATTGAAGATTATCCGAATTTTCCAATTTTCAATAGTCATGACGATGTCACTTCACGTCATTAAATCTAAACAAAGGGATTTATAGAAATCCCTTTTAACCGCAACAACTATTCTGTTTGTATGTAATATTTTTATTAAATAATTCTTAATAATTCTCTTAATAAAAATATATCTACCTCGTTCAGTAACGTTTTAGTTCAGTTCAGTTCAGTTCAGTTTTAATGAAAATATTATCTTTTTTGTTTTATTAACAACTAAAAAATAGTAAGCTAATAGTACCTTTTTTTTCTTTTTATTTAGCTCAAATCATTTTTTTATCATCCACCAATTTTTTTAGGGTAAAAATAATTATTTATAACTTTAGATAATAAACAAACGCCTCAACAAATTTCATTCAAAATCGTCCGGTAGTTTTCCTTGTTTTGTGCTTGTCAAAACTTCCCCGTGAAATTAAAAAATAACGCCGGGGAAAAAATACTTAATAAATATATTTCATATATTTAAATAGTAAATAAATTAATATTTTTTATAATAATATACTTTCATCAAAGTCCATCCAATAGGTTTTGTGTGATGAAGGAACATACAAACAAACAAACCTGTTTAAACCTCTTTATTTTACAATATGTTTAAATCTATAAATATTAAATGTTTCCAAGATTTAATATAAAATATAGTCTAAAATGCGATAGACTTATGACAATGTGTATTTTTTAAATGATATTTTGAGGATCCACCACTCTCATGTCATGATGTATTTAATATTTTCATTTCACAAAATATCGCATCGATGCTTTATTGTTTTATTTAATTAAATATAAATGTTTTTAATTAGAAGAACAATAGATTAAAAGGTGTTTGTTTAAAAAATAAGTGAACTAACAGATTGAAACTATTTTTATATACTCAACAATTTATCTGAAAACTTAATTAAATTTAAGTAAATATGTTATAGAGACCAACTACATTATTTGACGGGTTTTGAAAGAAATTATTTATTAGACTCTTAATGGACCTCAGTGAGAACGTCCAAACAATCCAATCGTATCTCTCTAAACTTCCCCGATGGGCGCGTGAAAAACTCGACGTGATTTATGTGCCGACGAGGCTATCTCCAGATAAATTATTGTCTTCACATCGTTGCATACATGCGAAATGTGAGAAATGGACCTATTCGTACTCCCCATTCTCTCACTATCAGTGTGGTGAAAAATTGCGGATTGTGGTACGTGTTTAGGAAAATACTGAAAGTGTTATAGTATAGTTTGTATTCATTTTTAACAAGTATTTAGCTAAAATTAAATTAGAGATCTATTTGCGCATAACTACATAGACAGGATTTCATATTAAAACTTGATCTTGGTGATTACGTTGTCATCCTCTCGTTTGTCTCTTATCCTTATTTATTATTTTACATATTTAATTACTATAAAATAAAAAAATACATATAGTTTCTTATTTAATCCATCCATCCATGCAGCCATCTAGAACAACGACAAACATTTTAATCTATTGGAACAAGATCCAGGAAGAATGGAGGGGTCGGAAATATACAAACTCTTTAGCAAACAATTTAACAACCGTCCCTGATTAAGTATGGAGTCTAATATTGTCCTGAAGTAGTAGTGGTCCAGAACAATTGACCTGTCTCGGTCGCTTAGCTGCTAGTTTTTGTAGTGTACTCCGCCCTCAATAGATGACCAAACATTCACCTTACCTTCACCGTACCTTTTTTAGGGTCAACTTTTTCTTCTGACATGATCTGAATCGATTTTTTTTTCTCAAAAATAATAAAGCAGGTAAAATCTTCGTCCTTATTGTAACGGCAATGCAATGTAATGCTGTACTAGATGCGTTATTGTTGGTGTGCTTGAACCATTTCAAACGGTACTCGCGTCTCGACCTCTTACCACTCGAATACAAGCCTCTCGCTGAATCTAACCTGGCTAGCGATGTTTGTGCTTCCACGATTTTTCGTTTTTAATTTTCTATACAATCACTTTTGAAAACCTTCAAATCAAAAACTAATTCAAAAGATAAAATTAATGGGACGTTTCGTAACGTTTATTTATTTTTTTAACTTTTTTTAAATTTAAGTCTTCAAAATGTAAATATATATTTTTCTGTTTGTTTAATTTAATTTATAAATTATAACATTCGTAGCGTACTGCCAATTATTATTTGAAGGTAGCTGTCATTTGTTTGCATATAAATTAAAGTCGACATATTTTCATTTCCTGTCGGAAGCTCTGTTCAATTTGATATTGGCCTTCGGGCTGATTAAAAATAATGAAATAATCATATTTTTTTTACTTCCCGAGCAGTTTCAAATTTTATTAGAACGATATTTCTTTGGGCTTAAGTACAAATACTTTTATTTATTTATTTTTAAAATCTCAAACAAATAAAGTGACGGTTGACCAGTAATAAACTAACTTTACATTTTCAAATAGATGTTTGTATGCACTACTAAAAAAGTGTTCATTTGAGGGGACTGTCAGAACTTTTAAACAGTAATACTTCATGCTAAATTTCATGATATCTAAGAGGAGCGTAATAGGCTGCAGCTGTTAATAGATGGGTTTGCTGAGTATAGAATTGATTAAAAATAGTTCCTTTGGTGTTTGGGAGCATGAGCCGAAAGATTCCCGCGTACAAATAAATAGAAAAACGCTTCATACTTGTAGCTTGTAGGAATACTTGACTTGAAAACGCTCGTCAGTTGGTTATCGCTGCAACTCCAAAACCATGTGTCACTAAAGATTGACTAATAACTTACAGATGCTGGTCCGTTGCATCAATTTCAAGTTTAAAATATATATTAACATTAATACGTATATTAATAAAATACAAAAAAATACCAAATAGAATACAACTTTATTTTTATTTTTTATTTTTTATTTTCGTTAATATAAGTTTAGAAAATAGGAATACTAGATTTTCAAAAACAGAAACGCAAATAATATAATCCATCAAGATCCCTCTTTGATCTAGAGCTACACATGAAAAATCCACAAAAAAAATTGCTCTGCCTGTTCTTATAGAACAGGTAACTACATTCAGGTTATTTGTTTACGTTTCCAATAAGCTCTAAAATAAAACCTTAAATTTAAATACAATTATAATTTAGGTCCTGGAAATGAATTGTATTTTAGCGATTAGCTTGTAACCAAGTCAATTTGTTTGACCTTTTTCGTTTCATCATAGCGTTCTCTTAGAAGATATTAGTTGAGGTAGGATTGGGTGTTAGGTTGCCTCCCTCCCTCAAATAAGGCCAAGAGATTATTGGCTGGCGGTGACTTGTCGTCTTGCTGGTCAAGGTTTTTTGAAATTGAATTTATAATTATTTAATGATTCACTAATCAATAGGCCGACTTACCGACTTGATTACGATGACACTAGTTTTCTCGTAATTTGCTTATTACATATTGATGTTTGTTAAACAGTGATCACAATAAAGAAATACCCGGTTGAGTTTGATGTGTGGTCGTTTTCATAGTATGCGCTTGGAACGCTCGATCAATATTTCCATTTCACGTATTCAAATGATAACTGATATGAACTCCTAATGGACAAATAATTTAAGCAGTTTTAATGGAGTTTTCTATCCTCAACATAAAAACCTCAAAACAAAAATCTTAAAACTGTTAAAAAATCAAATTAATTAGACGAAAAAAAAGCAGAGCTCAATTTGGAATTTTAAATACAAACAACTCTCCGATGTTTTTACTAATACAAATTGAAACCGATACGCAATAATAAAATCTAATGCATTGTATAATTATACTCCTAATTTTTATATTTAGATAATTTTGTTTTGCAAACTGTACCTGTATAAAATTCAAATTCGTGTGGCCATTTGAAACACGTTACCATTTATTTTAAAAGAAGTGAAGCTAAATATATATATTTGGTCATATTAAGGCTTAACAATAACACTACAGGTTCCGTTGTATTTCTTAAGGTAATATTCTACAATACGCTACCTTAACTTACTTGTTGGGATTTATTATTTAAACGAGTTACTTAAGGCCGTTCCAGTTAGTGAAGTTTGTAAAATATTGCTTTAAATAACTATAATTTTGATTTATTATTATTATTTTGATTATAAGAGATAATTATGAAAGGTAATAGATAGTTTGATCTATATTAATCTTTTTATGAAAATCCATTACGAGTGTAAATATGTTTTATTATCCAAATGTTTATTATACAGCCAGTACATAAATATTATAAAAATAAAATATATATATTTGGAATTTGTCAATCTTTTTAATCTATCTATTAATGATGTTTTTTTTTATATTTTTGAAACTAGCCTTAAACATTTTTGTGATATTTAAATGAAGTAAGGAATTTTGTTTTTTAAAAAAATACTGTGTATTTTGAACAATTACTGACGACTTGACCGGATTACTTTAAAATCTCATATTTATTTTTAAAGCGTTTTTGAATAAATAACAAAGGAGATTTGTTATCATTTTAATATCTTAAACTTTTTGCAGGAATAAGCAATGATTAATAATAATAAATTCGATTTACAAAAATAGAGTTGGTATTCATGTTTATACTTGTTTTATATGATAAAAGCTTATACTAAATTGTAAATCAATCAATTTACACAAATTAAACTTAGCATACTTTTTGAAATAAATATTTATTTATTCATACTTTATATACTCACCTTTCAATCATTATTCAACATTATTTATATCAACATTATCCTAATAGACTAAAGTAAATAAACTAGTACGTCAATTGTTCTTGAGCATTCAGTTCAGTCACTTCAGCCAACGTGAAGCTCAAGGATGAATTTACCTCCATATGTACCCATCTAACCGTTTTTTTGTAAATTCGACTCAAGTATTTTATTTACTTTGAGTTACGGTTATTTGTTAAATTTTACTTCAAGTTACTTGTATTTTTATCACTAATAATAATTAAGGCCCTTACATTTATGTATATACAAAATATTTGATAATTAATATTTATTTATTAGAATTCATGCACACACAATTAATTAGAAGGACAATCAAAAAGCGTCTTCTTTTAATTTTAATTAAGAAAATAAGATATAGTAAATTGTAAACCAGGTTTTGGGACTCATGATTACTTCGTGTTTTTTTAAAGGTATTATTAAAAAAAAACAATTTTCTGTATCTAGAGAATATCTCTGATAATTTGATAACGTCCAATTGGCTAGTTTATTTTGATTGAATAATAAAATATGCTTATGACATTAAACAATAACTGAACTAATATAATAACTCAAATGAAAAATCTAAAAGTATTCTTTTTTGTTTCTCAATCTGCTTAAACTTTCTTAAAATCAATTTTGCTGTAAAAAAATACAACGAAAACACCTTTGCAGTATTTTTTATGGTTTCAATGATGCAAATTACCCTGTTTTTAACATTGATAATTATCAACAACAATAAATGTATACTATTCATAGTCTGCAGATCCTCTTAGTCAATATACTGTTAGTGTCTTTTATGTATTTTAACCTCAACCAGTTTTTTATTTTTACTTGTGAATATTAAGGAATTGACCGTTGTATAAAGTATTCCACATACAATATAAGACAAGCTATCACCACACAATAATATATCCAGAAGTTCTTTTGTATTGTAATCATACTCCAAAACAGGTTATGTTTAACCGACAAGAATAAATATTTTTTCGTACTAAAAATATTCTATATGTTGACTCAGGCAATTATTTACCGTTAACAATATAAGTTATACGAGTTCGTAGGATTTTTCATATGTGGTGTGTTTAGATAAACAGAAAAACAGACAAACCAATCAAATACCAAGAAAATATTTCATTGCTTTAGTAAGACCCTTCTTATTCATTTTTATATTTTTGATAATTTTAATGTAACATTTTTTATCGATCATGTTTTTATGTTGATGAAATCTTGTAATTTCTGCTACAAAAAACAATGTATTACATTGGTTTATCCTTCGAAATTTTTTTCACCTACAAGATATTGGACATCCGTTAATTTCGTGATAAGTATGATTTTTATAAGTTTTGCTTTAATACAAGATTTAACAGCAGAGCACCAGCATACCTGCCGTAGTAGGGGAAACTCGTCAAAACGTTAACATACGGATCACCGAACATATACTTAGTGTTAAAAATTTAGACAGCAATGGCTTAGCGATAACGGAACACGTCTTAGATTCGGGAACGGCGCATTTCATACGTTTTGACAGAGCGTCCGTATTAGCAAGGGAAAAGTTTTTAGTACCGCGTAAAGTACGGGAGGCTATCGAAACTGAACCGAACTTCAATAGGGATAGTGGTTAGACCTTACCATCGGCGTGGAAACCGGTTATCAATACAATGAAGAGCAAGGTCTATTCAGAAGATTTTAATAGTGAACTCACTGTGAGTTCAGTGTGTACACAACGGGTTACAACGACGAGTGACGAAGATCTGCAAGAGTCCTCTGATGACATCACTACATCTTCCCCCCCGCCGCCGCCGCCACCTTCGCGTCGGGCCCAGAGAGCTGCGGCACGCAGTTCTCGCCGCGAGTCCGCCACGCTCAGAGCTCATGATTAAGGACCCCGAATGGGTTCGAAACTAGTCGGGCACATTCCGATTTAATTTCTACGTGAAGCCGGGTAAATATAAATATAACACTACGAATGTCGGGTATACTGAAATAAAAAACTATATTATTAGTTTTTTATTTCCTTAATAGTAATTACGCTTTTGGAATCAGTAAACTACAGGGATAGATTAGATAAAAGGTTTTTTTTAGAGAGACAAATACATTCGTTGTTACACGACATCATTTAAGTCTTAAATAGAGTACATACATCTTGTAGGTTTTTGTATAAGACCGCATCTTAAAAAAACGAAAAAAAAAAATATTTTTTTACCTTTAATCTAATTCTATATTTTATATATATTTTATAGCTTTGGTAGAGCTACTATAGCTATAGTATATATAGCTACAGTATGGGGCTAGTTGAGCAACTTGCCCCAGAAAATTTAAAACAAAAGCAAAGTTATTAAAAAGTACATATAAATATACCCAAAGCATTTATACATATCAAAAGTACAATAAGTTTAACAGTTACCTATGTGAAAACGGATAAAATTTGAATATTATAGACGATATATTCCAGCTGACAATCATTATGATAGTTGTTGGTCCCAAATTAAACTATGCCCGCGTTATTTTCCTCAATCCACGAGTTGTCACTGGTGGTCGCGCAATGAGTTTTCCTCCCGTGACATATTCTTTCCGCTTTTAGATGCCTTTATGTGCAGTGAATAGTTTTAAAGATATTTCGATTGCTTGCCCTTATTGCTTATCTTATCTCAATAGGCAAAGCAATGCAACGGTTTCCCAGAAATCGCGGGTTCGAATCATGCACGGTTCGATATATTTTTTTAATATATATGAATTACATTTTATAAGCTAAGCATGGCTAGACATGTCTTTCAATAATTTCAAATATTAAAAAAAATTCTCTTTGTTTCATTTTTCATCAAAAACAACAATCTGTTGAAAAATTATTATCAGCAAAACAGTTTAGCCTGAAAAAGACTCTTTTAGAAAATAAATGAATAATCTATAAATGTTTACTAAATAAGGATATTTTTTATACTAAAAACGCGCTTGGTATTTGCAAAGCGGAATAAACACACGGAATGCTTTTGTACATATTTTTTATAAAACCAGATATTGATCAAAAGTTACGTAATAAATATGTCAAAATAGACCTGACGTTTAACAGAATCTATAAATGATATGTTTTGAAGTAAGTTTTGTGAATTCGAAATAAGGGTAGGCTTTTACTTATCAAATATTCAAAAAGACTAAATGACCGTAATATCTCTGGCAAGTACAAAAATTGTCCAAAAATTATAAAAGTACAATTTTATTTTATTCATGCCATTTCTGCTGTTATAAAATAAATTATATTGCATCGTAACTATATATTCTAAAATGCAGACCCTAGAGTTAACAATATTATTTAAAGACTTGTGAAACTTCCATCAACCGACAATCAGCAATAGTGACACAAGTTATGACAGACAGACAGATATTTCTCTCATGTATCTACACAGCAGCGTAGCCCTAAATATATTATAAATTTACAAAAACGTGCTCATAGCGAATGCATTCACTACTACAATGTAGCGCCAGCGTGTTTGAGCTATTTCATAGAATAAAAATATAATAATTTACAAAAATCACTAAGTACAAACAAACATTAAGCATTTAAACCTTGTAATCCTTGTGTGGCATGAAGTTCGAATTGATATATTATACCGAATTAATTAAAACAAAATTATACATTATACCGTATTCTACAACAAAAATGCGTCTCGGATTATCTCGTATTATACACAAGTACTACATTCGTTGAACTCGAGCCCCCAAAGACCATTTATAGTAGGTACTTTGAAATTCCATTGTAACAAAGGCTATTGGGCTCAGGCACAAGTACAATTCACGTGCCATTCTTTCTCTTAGGGCATGTGAAGTTTAAAAGACGGTATGTTTAGTCTGATTTAACGGTAACATCACGAACTGGATACTTGTATGGCAAAATTACGTATATATACGGTATATACGGTATGGCAAACTTTACGTAAAATAAATACGAGTTGCCATTTTCATTAAATTTTAATGGTTTTTATTTTGAAATATATTTTACTTAAACACGTTTGTTAACAACAAATGTTAACAAGTTATGTCAGCTACATGGTAAACCCCTCATATCCTTGAACTATTAAATATAGTATCAGCAAATATTTATATTGATTGATTTTATGATTTCAATGGGCCAAGTCAATGATCCATTACAAAATGATAAATTGAACGTATCAACGAGTATATGTCATAGGTACATATAATAAATAAGAAATAAATGCAAAACGTTAGCCTCCGGTGATTAAATGCAACATTGATATGAATAAGTAAAAATATTAAATATACCTTGAATAATCCGCATTCTTGTGTTATATACCAAAATGGCGGCCGTAGTAGTGTCGGTTTCTAGCTTGGTATAATAATTGTGTATTAATAGATTTGACAGCATCAACACGGATTAGTAATATATAATCTGTTTAATTTTTTTTTTATGTGTATCAGCAAGTCGTGACTAAGAGTCATGATAGGTTGTCATCTCGTCTCATCTTCGTAAACACGATTCCATAATTAAAAGAAAAGAACATACAGTACGAGTATACAGGTTACAAACAGGCACTCGTATCGCTGAATGGCGATTTCTTCTAGACAAATTCTTCAAATTTGGTCAGGTGATACTTATATGCACAATACACAAAATACACAAAAATACTAAGTTAGTATACTTATATTAAAGCATTTAATTAGACATAAATCATATAAGTACAATAAACTTACACAAAATACATACAGACAAAAATATAAAAAAATATTATTAAAAATATTAATATAAAGACAGAAATTTTACTATTATTAAAAAGAAAGCAAGGATTATGGACTTTATTATGTCCGGCGGCAAAATTATCAAAAGCAAATCTCCTGAGCCGTAATTTAATTAAATATTGTTTGTTTTTATAAATTGATAAGTATTAATTAAGCCAAGTTTTTCTGTGATCTTAAGACTTTGTTATAAGTACATAAGAAGTTAAACTTATTGTTATATAAAACGAAGACATAGGATTAATTAGCTCAAGGTGCACAAATTTAAATATAATATTATGTAGGTTATGTGAAATCAGATGCAATGCGTTAAGTTATTATTAATATATCAAAGTTAAAAAAGTAATATTTATATATAAGTATATCAATTGGCGAGTTTATTCCGTTAAAATAATTATTTGAATGTGAGAGGTACACATTTAAACAAAACTATTCTAAATGTAATATGTAAATCTGTGAATATTTTAACACCGAACAAGTCATAAGCAACATTTAAAATAATATTTACTCTCTTAACATATAATTGTTTAAGTGATTTAAAATGACATTTAAGATAAACGTTCAAGTTACTTGTATAAAGTAATTAATCCCTTACAATAAATAGTATATTACGACCTAAAGAGAAAAGTAGGGCATTCTCGCCCGCAAAATTGTGTGCAAGGATGCCCTACTTTTCTCTCGTGGTGGGTGTACAATGTTTTCTTACACTGGGATTAAAAGTTCATATTTTTTTTCATATTTTTTAAATCTGTAATGAACTATACGACAACAAGTCATTGCTATTACAGGGAAGAAAAATGAGTCAGAATTAGGCACTCTAGTGGTGTTTAACCAGGAGAGAAGGAGGCATTTTTGCTCCGCATACAGGGGACAAAAAGAGTTCTTTTCATCCCGCAGTACGAAAAGAGTAAGTAATCAAACCTAAAAGTTTATGACATGAAAAGTACTTTGGAAAATATATTGAATTTAGTACTTCCTTAAAATATTAATGTTCCTAAACATATTTTGAAAAGTTCTTGTATGTTTTACACAAAAACAGTTCATACTTTCTTCTAATATTATTTTTCATACTTTGAACTCAAATTCTATAACAAAAACCAAACCACACATAACGTAAACCTTATCTTACGCTTCAAAACATGTCGGAACGTTTTATCTTATAAGTTACGATTGGTATCTTTTCGTGATCGATAATATCCATGAACAAAAATACGGGCAAGAATTTAAACCCGGGACCGTTGAGCCATTGAGCCACCTTATCGCTGCCAGACTCAGTAAATTAAGTACTCTATACATATTCGTTTTGATCGGGATGGTGGTGACATCTATTAGGCTTCCTAAAAAAATCCTAACTTATGCTTCTAACTTTGCAGTATAAAAATTTTTTTATGAACTTTTTAAGAAAGTCGAGCTTAAAAAAAATCTGTTAGAATAATGTGGATATAATTTTTTTATATCTGTTACTAAGGAGCATGATGATTTAGCTCTAACTATTGTTTTTCATTATCATGCTTATACAATATTACATTACAGTGGTTAAACAAGATAAGGACCACTCAATCTCGAAGGTTCCATATTCTTTGAGGTGCCCTAAAAGCCGGCGAAGGGATGAAAATAAAATGGCTACTATGTACACTACTTACAGAAAGATGGCAGAAACACCAACAACTTTCATTCCCACGGAGCATATACGTCAGGCCGGCGTCTGGTGCTAAGGCCTATATGGGCAGGAAAAATTATAGGGATTTGAGAATTAGGAAATATTTGCCTTGCTGTTTTTCTTGTGATTTTATAACAGTATTTACTTAATAATGGTTTTTCGCGGATCCATAAAACAACTATTACCACAATAACACACTTTTATTTACTTTTAATTAAAACGTTAAGCTTTCGTTCTTACAATAAAAAACGATTATTTACAAAGTAATCATATTTTATTATTTCATTTCTTTCCAATATCTAAAATATACAACTTGTATAGCTCTAGAAAATACAGCGTCCGTCAACATGGATACATTGATATCGATGTATAAAGACCTCATATTATATTTCCTTTCAAAATCCATTCGCCCGTCTTATTACCCGCCGCGAACGCTTGTTTAAAGGTATAATCATTGAGATATTTCTGTTATAACATTTATATTAGCTAACAGTAATTCATTTTTGTTGCTTGTAACATTATATTTTCCATTCATTGAATGATTGACTGTAAAGATTGAAACCTTATTTGACAAATAATGAGTTTTTATATTAAGGAAAATAATATTATTATTTCTAGAATATTCAACTATCTTAATCTTTGCCTTTTATATTTGGATTTCGAAGTTAATATAAAATTAAGGTTATTGGGCAATTATAAAATAAATCTATTAGCAACTTGAAATAAAACATAATAGTAAAAATACACTTTTATTCAAAATTCATGCACATCTACAGTTTGTTTTCTAAGAGTAACAATGTGTTATCGTGCTTATATCAAAAAAAAAAAAAACTATCCAGTCTGTTCCATTATGTGTCTTATCTGTGTGCGGTCAGCATTAACAAAAAGAGATACCATTAAAAATACATCATATATTATACGACGATAACAACATATGACAATTTAAATTTTATGTTGAATAAAAACAATTAATCAAATACAAAAATTATATTTTACACAAAAAAAAGAGCAGTGTTAGAGAAATTTACATAAAATATTCATAATTTATTTTGATAGCACAGTTAAATAATTTTCCAATAGACTTAAGGGGCTCCAATTGGCTCGAAATGAACAGTTTAAATCTAATCAAGTAAATCTCCAAAATGTAACATGGAAAGAGATCCAGAAAACAAATTTTTTGTCTATAAATGTCTATACCCGGAATTCATCGTATTCGTAATTGAAAACAAAAAAGAAAATAATTATTATTGTATAAAAAGTTAACGACACCTTCTCATAAATAATTAGTACCTAAGGTGTTTTTAAACAAAATAATTCTTAGACGGTAAGGTCAGCACCGTATTCGTATTCTTATATGTTTTCCAAGTCTTATAGCTCTTATTTGTTATATCAAGATGTTAAATAGCTAAATTATTGCTTAATTCATAATAGCTTTATATGATAAACAAATAATTAAACATTTTTACATATTTAAATGTTTAACAATTACACTAATGATAAAATTAGTCCCAAATTTATTATTCATAAAATATTTCAAATTGAATAATATCAATTTTGAATGCGGTAACTCTGAAATATTTTATAAATTATTTTAAGCTAAGGTAATATTTTATAAAATGTGTTATATTGTTATTTCATTAAGATTTTAATACTGGTTTCAATTATTTATAGTACCATATTATCAAATTTATATTATAAAAGGGTTGGCTTTCTGATATCAATAAACAAAAATCACACTACTATTATTTTTGGCGTCGAATTAAATATTTTAAATACTTCTATAGGTTTAAATTCTTTATTAGGCATTAAAGTTTGCGTTAAGTTTAATAAGTTTTTAATCTAAAGTTATATAAGAATAAATATTAGTTTTATAAAAATAATTGCCTGCTGACGGCACACATTCAGACGCTTTGCTTATTTTTGCTACAGTTAAGGTTACAAATAGAATCAATAAATAAACATTCCCATACAAAATGTACAATAAATCCCTAAAGGCGATGCTGGCACTTTTTCATATTATATGAAACTACGCAAAGTTTGGATACATAAATAAATTATTAAGCTTAGAGAAGTTGAGCGTTGCATTTACAGGCCAGGTGCAACGACAACAAGATAGAGTAAAAATATAATATCATATAAGTTTAATATGTACCTACATAAAATAGAACATTTTAAATTTTAATTGTAAGACTTAACATATAGATTGAATTGTAAACAATAAATATAATCTTGAAATTGCTTAAAATAAAATTAGCGAAGAGAAATGTTATAATATCTAGATTGTAATATTAAAAACGGAAACAGTACGAATGCCAGCATTCGCCATGATTTATAAAGGGAGATACCCTGATATCGATTTTATATTTGACGTTTACTCATTTTGCAATATTAAGAGTACATATGATAAGATTGAAAATATAACTTAATCTTTCGACAGAACTACTTTAAAATACAAACTTTAATCATCTGTGTTCGTAAAATGTTTGTTATTTTAACGAGCTTTCATATTTAGAACTTTAAATATTGCAAAACCACTAATCGTATAGTACCTACTTCCCGTTAAAATATTTGTAGTAAAATCTAATATTTACATAATATATACAAGTTTAATTCTATTATGATGAGAAAGTATCTCTTAGCATCTCTAGTTACCAATTAAGAACTGCATTAGACTTGCATTGATTTAACATTTTTCCTGTCATTTAAATATTGCTATTTTTTAAATAATAAGTTCGAAACGTACATGCTTAAGAAATATTTATACCATTTTGCAATAAGGTCCAAGGATTTATGATATCTTTATAACCTATGATTGTATGAGTTCATTCCTAAAGAATACCCAAAAATTAAAAAAAAATGGAAAGTAGTATTATTTATTTTATCTTATGTTCATTGATAGCTTAACAATTTTCAAAGTAAAGTAATTCAACGGATATTATTTAAAAAAAATTGGATTACTTGATTTCTATTTACAGCATAGTTTTTTAGAATATACTTTCCAAACAAAAAACTTGTATATCTTGGCACACTTTTTAATTTATTATTATATGTAAAGGTATAATGGTATAAAAAAACAAATAATAGCTTATATAAAACAGTACATACAGAATTAAAATAAATTTAAGTGTTGAGATCAGTACCAATTAGTAATTTATATAATAAAGTAAGTTCAATATATACATGAAAGTTTTTAAAATATTAACTACATCTAAATCACATAACTTAAGACTAGAATCAACATGTAATTGTATATCTAATTTAATTTGATAAGAATATGTTTAAACAATAAAACTGATAACAACAAAGAATTAGGATAGTTACAAAAAATAATACAATTCTTAAGCTTGTATTAGCTTAATAATTAATGCTAGCTTAACGGATGTCACATAAAATTATAACTTGTTCTGCATTGAAGAGTCTTCTATCTTTTTACATTAGAAAAAAAATATTTAATAGAAATGGTTACGTATAAAATTTTATGATTAATATATATTTTCTCTAAATTCGAAATCTACAACAGTGACGTCAATGTTAAGTCCGTGTATTAAATGAGCATATAATTTAAAATACTATTTTCATATTCAGTCGCTTTATCACTTTTTTAGCGTCTAAAATGCCCTGTTTACGTGTTATCGTTCCGACGACGTCGTCAGATATCATTTGCATCCCCTACATAACCTTCGTCGGGGCTTTCCGAACATATATCTGAAGCACATTTAGCATTTGACACTTGTGGCAATGGTTTTAACACGTTTTCAGTCCCTTCACCTGCTATTCGAGCGTCTGACGTTTGGGTATCGACACATCTAGTTTCAACTTGATAGCACCGTCCTGAACCTTCAGGAACTCCCATTGGAACCATTACGGCACATGTACCTTTCGGGTTCCAAGATGGACACGTTTCTGTAGGTGCACAACACGGAATCGGTGCCGTTTTATAGCCTTCAGGCGGCGAAGGCACAAAATCTTCATTGTAATACACTGTTCCTGTTCCAACAAAAGCAATTTGACGATTTCGAGGGACTGGATATCCTTCTAAGGTTCGACGTACATTAGTGGCATTATATGTTTCAAAATTTGGACAAGCTGGAGGTGTCACATTAAATTCTGTATCTTTTGCAAATTTACAGACTAGTTTTTGACCTTTGGGCCTATTATGTGGTAATGTTTGGTAAAATGGACCCACTACGGAATAATTAGACATTACTGGCGGTCGACATGGGTGTTTGGGAAGTCCAAAATCGTAAGGATAACCGTCGCTGTCCAAGAAACAGCCAGGGTTAAGATGAACGTCCGCAGAATGTTGGTACAAAGTATTAGTTGGCATACTGATTGGAGCCATGCTATTCAAATTTTGTTGATCCTGCCATGTGACTTGGCGTGGTACTGTTGATGTGTTAAATGCGGTTTCTTCTTCTATAGTGTCGTTAGAAGTTTGCGCTTTGTAAACTGAAAGCACTGTGTTCTCATTATGTTCATTGTTAACGACAGTTTCCGCGTCACTAATTAGGTCAGGATTTCTGTCCACAAAGCCTTTCGTGTTATTACTTTGGTATGTATTGCTCGTCTCGTAGTCTCTATTTGACTGAACTATATAATGCAAAGCGTGATGTGAATGTGCGTTCACAATTAAACTGCCATTATTCTTTGGCAAAGACCCGTTACTACGGCTTGATGGTAAAATTTGATTGCATAAAGCAACATCTTTACCACTCTCTTTTTTTTTACGACTTCGAGTATCAGTTTTAAATTTCAATAAAACGACTGCTATTATTGCTATCAATAAAACAATAATTAAAAAAATCACAGTTATTATTACTACTACATGCCTGTGAGGAAATGTCACCACAATTACAACGGGTTCCTCTTTAACGAAAATATTTATAGTATAGTTTGAACGAACTCTTCCAGCTGAATTTTCTGCAATACAAGAATATGTACCATTGTCATCATTTTGAATGTTGAATATATACAGTTCACTTTTTTTGTCTATAGCACCACTCTCTACATAAAAAACGTGATGAGGTGCTGCAGCTGGTGTTGAATAATTTCGAATAAGTTGCCCTTGAAAAAACCATTGGACTTTGGCTTCGGGAATCGCTTTGACGATACACTCAAGAGATACATTGTTACCAATGCTAGATTCTAAAAACATTGTGGTCGGGGTCAGTTTTGGTAAGCAAGCCAAATCAAATTCAATAACACTCGTAATGGTTCTTTTTTTCAGGCGCTCAGGTAGGGAGCATACGGGTTCAACAGTGTGTGGCATATTGAAATTCGATAGCCAATTATGAAAATCTCTCAAATTACAATCGCAGCTCCAATTATTATTTTCAAGATCGATACCGCGAAGTGTGTCCGGAAATAAATTGTCACCTTGAATATTTGATAATCTATTACCGTTCAATCTCAGCCATTCTAAATGTTTTAAGCCAGCGAAAGCTTCTGGTTCGATAATCTCAATTTTACAATTGCTTAATTCTAATGTATTCAAATAGGAGAGATGTTGGAAACAGTGTGTTTTTATGTTAGTTATAGGATTATTATTTAACGACAGCCTCATTAGTGATGGGAAAAAAATGAAGTTGTTTGATGGAATGACAGTAAGATAATTGTTAGATAGATCCAACTCAACTAGATTTGCCAATCCTCTAAAGGCGTGGTTATCGATTTTCTGCAATTGACATCTCTGCAGATAAATTTTCTGTAAGTCCAAAAGTCCTAGTTTATGGAATGTTTCCTTTTGTAATACTTGCAAATCATTCCCGGTGAAATCTAGTACTTGAGATTCGGAGTCGAGAGAATTCGGTATCGTTTTTAAATCTTTATCAGTACATTCGACGTATCGTTTACCATTTTTCCATTTACATATACATTGAGTAGGGCAAGCAATTGCCGGTAGGAGGATGCAAGTGGTACACAAGGCTATCAGCCTCACGTCTAGACTTCGTTTGACTTTCATATTGCCTTAAGGCATTCGAGCATCGGCGAAGGTGGCGAACATTATCTGGAACAAAAGAAAATAGATGCTGAATTATTGTCGTTAGTTTTCTTCGTTTTTCTATGGAATAATATTCATCTGGAACTGTTTATTTAATAAAGAAATGTACCAAGTAAAATTGAATATTATGAAAACCAAGTACAATTAATATTATTTACTACAAGGTAAAATTATGAAGTAAAAAATCCATATTATATATAAAATAAGATAGATAAAAACAGAAAATATCCTTTTTTAAGCAACTTGAACAAACTTTTACATGAAAAGTCATCACTAAACGGGCGGTGTTTATTTTAATTTAGCTTTCGTGTTTGGCGTCTGTCAGTAATTCATATTTTGAAACTGCTGTGTTTTTGGCAGACTTTAATATCTTACAATGTAATTCCATTCTCATGGCGTATTATATGGTAGTAATATAGTTTTAAAACATAACAAGCTACGTGGCCAGAGTTCATATTGTAGGTTTTAATAAAAATAGGACAATTGTGTTTTACTTCTATACCAAACTACCAAGGTCTTATATTAAACATTGAAAAATACTCATAATGCTGCTTTAATTATATTTGTCTTTACCAATAAAGATATATATTGTATATCATAATAATGCCAACCAAATGTTATGCATAATAATTCGTAGTATTAATTTATATTAAATTATTATACATATTTTGAAAACTGAGACGCGTATGTATTTAAGAGTTTATATAGCACCTTGAAATGATTTTCTTTAGATTACTTTGTTTTATTTTTAATGATTTATTAGGTATGGAAAAAAAACACACGCTAACTCTACATTCGGGTCCCTCTTAGCCAATTTTTTTCACCAACATCTTCCAAAAGCATATATCATGTATGCAATGCATTATTTATATGAGTCGACCCATTTCATTCTATTCACATTAGTTGGTTTCTTATTTGTTGTTTTCTGCCCTATTGTATTCGAATTCATTGAGAGAGTAGATTTTATTTTATACCATGTTGGTTTTTTTAACGAGTATCAATTGTATATTACTATTAAAAATCCTAAAATAAATAAATAAAATAGATATTAGTGATTATAGCTGCAGTTTGTGGTATTTGTTAAACAATGCCTGTAGGAACTATTTTTACGAAAGAGGTGTTTTAGAACGAACTCGAACGTAAATGACTGAACTTATCTTACAAATATTGTATATGAATGAAATAAAAATATATTTTTTTTTATTCTAAGACACGCAGTTGTGCCAAAATATATTCGATATTACTAAACGAAAGCATAAAATAAAGTTGGCTCGCAATTCGACTAGATTCGGAACATAAAATGGTTTTTCTTTGACAGCGCCCCGTGACCTTCAATTTATCTCTCAGATAACGTTGAAGTCGAACCCTCCAAAATATTTCACTCGATTTATATTTGTATGTTCTAAATGGATTAAAAGAGTGCCTTATGTTGTGTATTTTTGAAAGAATTTTGGAAACAGTAACGTATAAAGTGTAAGCTCTTTTACAATTTTTCAAACAAGTCTGCCTGTAAGTGCTCAAATTTTCTTCTGATAAAATCATAATACAGAAATATTTGTCTTAATGACGCTTAAGAATTTTACCTGCTGTGTTTCTCATTTTATGCCTTATTTATTTTATTGAATATGACACTAGCAAAAAATAAAAAAAATAAAAGATTAATAACTTAATAAAATCATTTTACTCGATCGGGTCAATACAAAAGAATTTGATTAATATATTAACCTCAGTCGAACAGCATGGTACCATTTTGCTAATAATGGGAAACTTGCCTCCAGCAAGGACCACACTAGAACTATACTTCAATAACACACAAGTTATAGCATTAAGAATATTATATGTATATATTAAGAATATTATATTATATATATATATATATATATATATATATATATATATATATATATTCTTAATGCTCATAAAAATCTATACATTATGATGTAGTGATGAACAGTCATTTAAAATAAGTAAAAAACAAATCTTAACGGTGAGAGGTGTTCTTATTTTTCTAATATTCTAGGGACTAGGAGCTCTTTTAATGATTATTGCGCGAAGTCTATACTAACTGTTGAAAGTACAGAACATACAATAGTTCGTAACAATTCGCTATGTATCCATAATTCAGAGGTTTATTGTAACAATGGTGTTACAAGCACTGCCAGAGGTATGCGTAATGCATGCAATTATTCAATGTGTGCACTGTGTAGAATAAAATAAATAATACTTGTAATATACCTATTTATCTCATATGTATTTGTTATATTATACATATTAGAAATATCTGGCATATTGGAGCAATTATACTTTTATTGTTTCTAATTAAATTACAAAGATATCATATTCTATTTTAAGAACATTTTTGATACTAAATCTTATAGGGATGTTAAAAAATAGGAATACGTATTAAGTACGACAATTAAGGGGCCATAGTTATAACTATATAATATATATATATATGTACGTTATAATAACATAAAAACTATTATGACTATTGATTTGATATTTTATAATTTACAATTAATCGCATTTCGGGTTCATTTTAAAACTTGGGTCAAAGAGAAAAGAATAATTAATCAATATTGACGAAACAGCTATCAATCATTGCCAATAATGGCAAATGTGCTAAACTAATTAATCAATTAATAATATCATCGGCATGAGCGATAAGCCTTGTTAATGGAATGATCGTGTCCTAATCTGAACTGCTGAAAAGATTAACGACATTGATATTAGTAAGACCTTATTCGTCAATGTCGCATTCATGAATATAATTTTAAAGTTGGTTTTATACCTAATTGCGAATAATTTGTTTTTTAATAAATTTACAAAAGAAAGCGACATGTCTAGATTAAAATATTTTAATGAAGTAGGAAAGAAAACAATCTTTAAATCTTCAAACAATGTGGACGACAAGCGTGGTACCCAACACAAAACAAGAAAGTGTTGTAGTTGTTTAAAAATGTAAAATAAAACAAGCGTCAGATGCCATAGAATAAAATTCAAATACGTGGCGAGGCTGCCGCTAAGCAATCACTGCGAGGTTTTTAAATTCGTAATAGACGGGACTACGTTCCATTAACCGCTTTTCAAGATCTCCGTGCGACGAATACTTGATATTCTTTTTATACCTAAATTACAATAAAATAATATTAAATTTAGGAGTTAAAATAATACTTTTACAATCCAAAACGATGAGTTCTCACGTGGTTATTAGGCCTTTCCATGATACTAGTGTACCAAGATATAATGTTTTAAAAGTTGTTGAATATATTTTAACAACACACAAACTTATAAAAGAATATCTTGAAAGCATTACCGTTGGTAATGCTAACCACGAAAATACGCCAACTGAAAATAGGACTCGTGCAAAAGTCAAAGAGAAAATTTCAAATTCTTCTACCGTAGTTTAAAAGCCGAGTTATACATATACAGATGAAAATAAACAAGATATTGTGGCAACTGCAAAAGAAAATATATTTGACGCAGCACACATCACACGTACATTGAGTTCATTTTCGTCTGTATAGTCCTGGTGACGATTGTCCTTTTATTGTTATTTTATATATAAAATAATATATATTCCATTATTAAATAATTTAAATCTAATTCGACATCCTTATTGTTTTCAGATCTTGGAATTTTATTAGATTGTTTCGTTTATTTCCATCTGCTATTAAAATTCAATGGAATTTAATTCCAAAGGAATTTAAAAAAGGATCGGAGGTGATTTGAGAAATAACCGAAAAACTCTCATTTCGATATTTATTGATCAATAATTTTTAACATTTGTTGATGTAAATTAAATTAATTAAATCAGATCCAAGTGTCAAAGCGTACGATGAATCAAGTAGATATACCGCAGTAGAGGAGACTTGACTTTCCATGCATAGTATGGCATATAATATACCTTTGATATATATATATATATTAAAGATTATATAATTTTACATTCTAAGCAATAAATTATAACAAAAACAATAAAACACTATTTTGGATATTTACTATACTGCTCCATAAGAATTCATTCCTTTTTTTCCGTTTACAAAACAGCAATAGATATAACAATACTTTTTAAAACATAAAACCGTAAAAGAATAAAAACTCGATATTATATAATTCAACCGGGAACAAATAAATAAATAGTAAATTGAGGTAAGAGTATTGTAATAAAAATTGGCACAAAACTTGGAGTGCGATGTCAGTTCCACCCCTTGTTACTTAGTTGAGACCGACAGGGTCTTGCGTGATCTGAAATCTGAGAGGGAAGAGCGTGTTTTAATCTTTCAAGTTTCCTCAAACCTATCTCCCCAACTTTTGGTAAAATCGATCATGTTTAGGAGCGTGAACATTTCTCAGTAGAAAATAATCTTTTTACAATTATAGACTTAAAAATGTTTTTTTTCTAGACTGAATATTAATCAGTTTTATGGTTTTGTAATAATTATAAGTAAAAAACGTGAATTGGCTGTAATGGTAGCTTACGCTACTAATAAGTTTAACAGCTTTAATATTTAATAAATTAGATGATGACTATCTGTTAGGTAATTTGAATTAAGAATAAAAACATCGTCTTACAAGAAATGAAACTATTAAAAAAATTGTAAAATAAATTTCACACAGGGACTATTTTTGCTTTTTCCCCTTAATATTATTTCAAAGATTACAAATATTAACAGCGTCAATGGAATGAAAAAAGAAATATTTTTCCTTGTAAGAGTAGTTATGACAAGACGCAATGTATCTCAATGATCAAAAAATGTTGTTAAATACAAGAAAAGTTTAATTCAACCTCAATCAAGTAAGCAAAAATATTCACTAGTATTTTTTTCTTTATACACGTTGGCGAAATCGATTCATTCCATAGCCTTAATTACAGAGAAAATCATGCCATTACAATCCGAGTTACATTTAAATTCACCTGCCATTGAGTTTCATTCCTTAAATTGCGGATTGAGTTTTCTTTCACAGTAAGAACTTCTATTCGAATTCTTGACATTGTTAGGTTGAATTTCATTCATCTTATTGTGACTAATTGTGGATTCCCTCGCTGCTTGCATTATAACATTCCAGGGCTTTAAACGATTATTCCAAATTAAATTCATTGTGTTGTATTGTAAATGAAAATTAAAATGATTTCATTATTGACGTATGAAAAATATGTAATGTATATATTTATTGTTTATTTAAATTAGAAAATATAAAACGGGTCCTCAATGTTTTTTATAACTCCGTTATTCCCCCTTATTCCGTCATTATGTATTTTATTAGATGCACATAACAATATGATATGTCTAATGTCGAGTGAATATCTATATATATATATATATATATATATATATATATATATATATATATATATATATATATATATATATATATATATATATATATATATATATATATATATATATATATATTAAACAATTTGAACTTTTGGGTAATTGTTATTCAACCGCGTTATAATAGGTTTTGCTTAACCAGGTTAATTCAGGTTAAGCAAAACTTATTATAGCGCGATCAGTACTCACTGATTTACATCAAGTAACCATACAACGTCAGTAAGCATACAACGTTATTGTTTTTTTTAATGTAACTTTAGAGCTATCATTTATTATTTTCATGAATAAATTACATAATAATGGACCAACAATCTCAAGTTATATTATAATATATAGTTATTATCTCCAGAAATCTTGAATCAGGAGCTTAATATTAATTAAAGCCGAGTAATAACCAATAAGGAACATCCCAAGTTTATGAACCAGTTTACCAAAGCAGATAATATTAATTTAAGATGAATCTCAACCTCCAAAACCGATGAGAAATATTAAACTTTAATTACCTTATCTAGTTTTATAATATAACTAAACAGACTGATCTCCAGAATTTATGAACTATTAGTTTTTGTTAGTGACTTTTTTAAACTCCTAGCAAGAGACTTCAGTCATAAGCCATCGCTAAAAATATGTACAAACATACATGTTAGCTTCATAGTAACGATAGCTCAGATTCGTTTTTATGTTTGAATAGAAATGAAAGGATTCGTCCAAAAAAATAGTATCTAAAATGTTGATCCGAGCGATAGCATAAATTACACCAAAGGGTTAAAAATCCGTTAAACAAACAGACAAAAATTAAAAACTCATTTTATTATATTTAATAATTAACTAGTATTATTTTCTGATATTTGATGTACAGAATTTTGGTGTATTATATTATATATGTTTTGTATTTAATTATTTTTTTATTTTATTCTATTTATAGTTTAAAGTCTAGACCTAATATTCAAAAAATGAATAAAATTAATTATCCAGAAACTTCTTTGAACTGATAATTTATTTTGGGATAATAGAACATTTGTATAAAAGACTTCAGATTTTCAACGACGAAATTTTTTCTGTTTCACAAAAAAAAAAAACCTATTAAAAATTATGAATAAATTTTAATATAATTGTACATTTTAAATATAATAATAATTAAGACCAGGCTTGTAAAAATTCACTGTTATAATTTTTCAGTCTCTCAAATTTTATGATAAAAGTTGTACATCATTTCATTTTTGTCACGTATGTAATAATATGGACAGTCGTTCTGACCGTTTCAATACCGCAGTAGGTCGTTAGCGAAATCGTATGATGAAATTTAATGTTCACGTTTTTAATGTTATCACTTTAATGTATGAAATTCTTAGCAAGGAGTGATTGTGAAGTCCCGTAATTATTTTAAGTTTAAAATATTCATGGTATTTATATTTTTTATGCCCCTGACATTTATTTGCATCTATAGTTCGTGTGAGATTGATTAACTTTAAATAAACCGATCTTGTTTACAATAAGAAATGGCTCAAATATTACTTCATTTAATGTTTTCATCCCAAAAGAATCCAATCAGATTTTATTTAATTTTAGCAAAAACACAATAACCGCTACCTGGATCTGAAATTAATTTGAGGCCCAAAATAAATTTAACCAGATTTCACTCCAATTCCGACATCAGTCAATTGCAATCACGCTATCATTTGATATTGAAAATGAATATTTAATACTCATTCATTTATTTTGGTATACTCATGAGTTGGGACATCAGTTTTATTTCAATGTTGCTTTACTTAGTAATTATAAAAAATAAATGGAAGAATAAACATTTTGTTAAAATAAAAAATAAATAAAAGAAAAGTCGCCTCAAGATCTGAATCATTATAGCGTTAGAGACAGTGAGTTTACAAAGGTTTAAAAGTATTCAGTTTAAGTCAAAACAAAGTATAAAGAAGATTTTGTTGCTGCAAATACGTGGCAAGTATAAATTGTTCTAATGAATTAATTGGATCGCCGCTGTTCATTCTTTGTCCAGTTTTCTTAATCGTCATAATTTTTTGCTTGTTAAATTTGTGCTGATTTAGTTATGAAGTAACTGTAATTTTGTTATTTTTAATCCCGTGTTAATTATATTGTGACTTGGTTAATTTTTTTAAAGATTTTCTATAGTTCAAAAGAAGACGTTTGTTTTTGTACTATTGAAATGCAGTAGCACCGAACATTAGTTAATAACTACTGCTTGAAACTGGAAAGAAAGTAGTAATAGCTAAAACGCGATTCCAATATTTATCTATATTCTTTTTATAATATTTTTAAAAGGGCTTTGTGGTACTTTATTTCCTATAACTGTCCTAAGTAAATGAGCTATAAAGTGAAAAAAGTTTTCTCAAAACCAAATAGTAAGTAGTACCAGTGTTTAGCGTGACAAGTAGCTATTATAGTTGCTTTTTGTACCATTGTCTAAGAAACCGGAATCTCAGACACCCCGTTCCTTATTAGCTTCCTGTATTCCCATATATTTGCATATTTATTTGAAAATATGCATAGGTGATTACAAAAACTACTCGTACTATCAGGTGAATCAGTTAAGGTTTGCTATTTATTATGTCTCATAAGATATATTATATATTTATACAAGTGAAACTGAAACGAATACAAATACACATTACGACATACCGAATACGAATACAAAAACACACAACATTCGTATTCGTTACAGGGATGGGATGAATTTTTGTAACAGTCCATATCATTTAACTTTTCATTCCTTAGTTATTTCATATTATAATAATCAAACAACAAAAAAATATCGTTGTGTTGTAATACGTCATGTTTCGCGATGGCAAAAAAATAATTTTAATTGTATTTAAAGCACAAAGTAAAAATACATATTTGGTCACACATGTGGTACCAGATGTCGCTAGTAGTAGACGCATCTATATTTTGTTATTTATAATAATAAAAAAATAATAACTTAACATAACTAGACATATTTATTGATATTTTAAATTTTTTGTCACTATTGTAAGGGAAATAGGCCGCAGAACTCAAAACGAAAGGGACTTCTGAATCTCCCCCTAAACATATAAAACATAACTCGTGTAGGTACTTCACACCAATCCTTCTGAATAGGGTCGACGAACCCCGGCCGAGTCTGCCCATATTATACAGATATAGCCAGATTCAATTGAGTCTAGCTTGAGTATATACTATGTAGCACATCATATTTTCAAAACACTTTTAAAAACTTATCTTTACTTTTTTATCTACTTATAATAACGACACATTTAAAGTGAGGTGATTTCATAAAAAAGATTTTATCGATAAGCCCTTTTAACCCTCTTCTAACCTTTCATACCGTAGATAGAAAAAAGTTTGCTTTAATAGTTACAGCTGTAGTATACGTGTATGGATTTATTTAATTTCAGTAAAGAAACGTGTTCTGTGAAAAATAGAAATATTATAATAATATAATTTAAACGATCATTTGTAATAAATTATGCTTAATATTATATCTTAACAACTTCAGTCACAGTTAATCTAACTAGCAAACAAGAGTCACTGACACATATTATCCTAGTTTAATTGAATGAGATAATAAACACATGTCTAATGTCTATACGTAATGTACAATTTAATATAAAGTCATGAATATTTACGCCCTTACTAACATATTATTGGCCTCGCTCCAATTGTGAGCAGACTCAAGTCACCCTTCCAGTATAACCAGTCTTATCGAATATTCCATTTAAATAGGATAAGCCTCGGGCTGGTGTGGATATAAGAATACATATTATATTGGCATAATCAATTATTCGAAAAAATAATCATATTTATAAAACTACCCTAAAATATAAAAAAAAGTTTGAAAAGCCTCGTTTGATACAAAGTGAAAATGAAAATAACATAACTTAAATAATAAAATATAATAAAATGAAGTTATCGTGAGTTGCTGACTGAAAAATATTATACAATTGATATCAAAATACTGGTACCTCCTTGTCACATTACCGAGATCTGTCTACGACCTTCCGTGGCGTCCTATGATGGATGATGTCATTCACATAGATCAAGAATTGTATGATGGATTGTAATAGCACCATAGGATGTATGGACTGTTTCTTCTCTATTATGTTACAGAATGTCTGATCATTTGAAAGTTATTTTTCATATCCAAAGAGGTAACATTTTAATTTATGTTTTTGTATGATATAATTGTTTATACGCAAAAACTAATAGACTGATTTCTAAAACTGATTTCATAGTTTATATTACATTTGCAAAAAAATAGGGATGCTTATTAAAAATACAATAATGTAACCCATGGTGTGAAAATAAGTCATATAAAATTTGTCATCGCCAGTGCTACGCAAGCTATGGATGATAAAACAAAAAAATATTTCTACAGTATTAACCAACGTATCAATTTCTACAAGAATCTGTAATAATATATGTCCAACTACTGTAGTTACGCCACTGTAACTATTTATCTATTTTTCTATTTTTCTATAACTATTTTTATTTAATCTTTTAAAGTTGATAGAAAAATCGACAATAATCAAACCATATTATTCGTAACTCTGTATTAATCCTTATTCCATTAAATAAAATATTTAAAAAAATATTAAAATCAATCATTCCATTCCAAAGATATAACGAATTAAAAATTGTCAATGTAAAGAAAATACTGCGGTGTAGATGGGTAGAGGTTGACGCTACGTGGGGGGCAACAGCTAGTCCATAAGTCCATAATAAATCTCTAAGTTATTATTTCCTAATATACTTCTACTACAGTTTTTAAATAGAAAACATATAGTATTTTTGTCATGATATTTATTTTTAATTGTCTCATTACTACTAAATGTGTGTGATCAAATAGCTATAAAATCAAATTAATTATTAAAATGGAAATCGAAGTGTTTATCTAAGGCTTAAACTTTGCTGTGACAGGAAATAAAAAATCAATGTCGGAAGTTGCTAAGTTGTTTGTTCTTCAACATGTCGCTTTGTTCATGCATTTTAATTATATATATTTTAATTATATATATTTTTAACAATAGGTAACATAAAGTAACATAACATTTACTTACAATTTATACTCTATACATATTTAAAAATATGTATTTTTTTAATAAAAAAAAACCGTTGCAAAGGATTCGCTAAGACAGATTTTACTATTCCCACTAATAATTTATTATGTTATACATGTTGTTTAAATCTCAATCTATAAAAAAAAATATAACAAAAAACATAAAACGTCCAAAAGAGTAGACAAGAGAAAGATAAAAAAAGTAACATTGCTTTTATGTTTACTTTTATACCTTCTATAATAAAATATTTATGACTTGTACGAAAAAAAAGTAGTCTGATTTGCTTATTGGTTGTAAAACTTTGTCAACTCTTTTCTTGTATTTCATATAGCTTATTATTTTTACACTGGAAGCGGTAAAACCATATTTTAGGTATGTTGATATCAGAGTGCTTGCTTATGGTTCCACTTACTTATAATTTCGATAGACTTGAACATAATGATTTTAAAAACGCAAGTAAACATTAAAAACGCAAGTAAACATTATCAAATAGAAAAATCGAGAATATAAGAATCGATGACCGCAAGTAGAATGACACCATGGTCGAAAATTTTCAACTACTAATGGTAAAATTTGTAGTCCCTAATAAAATCAAATTATTAATAACATAGCATAAACGGATTTCTTGTAAGACAGACAGCTGTTTGAAAGATTCAGTGTTTTTTAATTATAGGTATTTGAAGTTTAACACTTGCACTAAACACATTATAATCCGTTTTGTTGAGATTCATTCCAAAAACAAGTTAGTAGAATAAGTTAAAGTTGAAAGTGAATCATATAAAAGAGTAGAATAACTACAAAAAATATACAGACAAAGGTTATAGATGTTTGCACTTTTTTCAAACCCTCATAATTGAAAAAAATCTTTAAATAAATATATATATGATATTATAAAACTCATAATATGATACATGATAAGTAACCGAGATAAATTATCTTGGTTACTTCACCTATATTATTTATTTATTAATTTAAAAATAATTAATTTGGTGGTAATATTTGCCAGGTTGAAAACATTATTATTATATAAATTGGTTTGTTGTTGTTAACGCATGTAAGCCATTTTTTACTGACTTATTAAAAAATATATATTTTTATAAATATTGCTTTCATCACGATAAATACACATTCCGCTTAAAATGCTAATTAAACCAAGACGGCTAACGCTACAATAGAGTTAAAAAAGCGGCTGGGACAAACTCCTGGGACTCGGTAGTCGTTGTTTTTATTCCATGTTTATTTTTAAATTTTTTTACTAAACTTGTTTACGATAAATCTGTATAAATTCTAAACAGATATTTACCTCTGCACTGGTCATTGTCTACATCACCTAAATAATTAAAAAGAAAATAGCTATATTTTAAATATTATTGAAAATTTTGCGTTACATGCAGGCTTTAAAAAAACGACCTCTGGGATCGATATCCCAGAGGTCGATGACTACCGACGACTATCGAGTACCGTCGACTAATATGATTATTGTTGAACATTTCCAACAATAATCATATTTGTTCCTTAACCAGTACATCACCTATATGACACTTAGGCTTAACATGATTATATAAAATATAAAGCTTATATGAACATTTCTTATTTGTTTTTATATAATGCAAATACGAAAAATGAACGAAATTTCAATAAGCAACAAGCAAGTTATAAAAATGTATAAATTATAATACATAATATTATTATTTACTATTTTGCAGCTTTATTTTACTTTAGTTAAGAAGATACATATTTAGTTGTTATCAAAATCTTATCAAAACAGTACGAATTAAAATATCCAAGATACCATTATGTTATACAAGGTTTGCGATTTCTAAGAATCAGCATAGGATTTTAATGACAACTGAAAAGTAACTAGCTTTTTTTTTAACAGCTCATTTGACGCTACATCATTGTTTAAAAGGTCACCCACAATATACAATATACTTTGATCATATTACACTATTTCTGTGAATTTACCTATCGTGTTTCTTATAAATACATGTAGAGATAGAATTTAATACATATTTTGTCAACGATAATCAATACTTGCTGAAACTTTCTCCCACTTTTAGATCTTAATTTAGTTTGCCCGGAGCTTGAATCTATAACCAGTCAGCCACCTATATTATAACTTTTAAATTAGAAAAAAGTATAGTAGCCTTTTTCAAATACTTTGGAAAAAAATACCTAACATATTTACGCTTAATATACATATATCGTTACGTCTTAATAAAGATGTCACAGTAACCAATATAGATTTTCCCAAGAGTACAACGTATGACAAAAGAAAGATGTAAAGTGATCGATCGCATTCAAGGAAAAAGAAAAAAGGTAAATAGATTGAATGAAAATGAACATGTTGTTTTTTATTTTATTTTTGTAATAGTTGTTCATGCGTACATATTAGATAATCTACATAAATTTATATAAACGGAAAAGTAATTTGAAGGTTATTCGAAAATATACAATTTATTAATTTTCAACTTTTTAATTTAAGTAAATTTAAACTGATAAAATTTAATTTGTAATCTATTCTGCACATAGCAACAAGGTTGAATCTACGTTACCTCGTTTTATAATATGTCAAATCAATTATATCTTTCTGTACATATAATAAAATTTTAGAAATTCGATTACTGTACATTGAAAATATAAATAGCAGGGGTTATTATTAGATCAAAGCCAAACCCAAAATATAATTAATTTTGTTTTGTCCATTTGTCTGTTTTTGTTTTGTCTGTGTGTTTGTGTTAGCTAATCTGAGAAACGGCTTTTTCGATTTAGATGCTATGATTTCGATTCATTAATAAAAATGTTATGTCAATTTATGCTTAGGATCAATCGATCACGTTATCTTTGAGGACAAACATTTTATATAAACTTAAATTTAATCGACCGCGTTTTGCTGAGACTAAATTATAAGTTATAAGCTAAATATATATTATAGTAAACGCAATACTGTGAAATGAAATATAAATAAGTCATATTTTTATGCTATTGCGTCAGGTGACAATTTACGAGTACCTACTTACTTGGCGACGATTAGACATAATATATAAATAAATAGACAGTGTGAAACTTATTCATTACGAGTTTATAAAATATTTTCAGCTTTCACCATTCCTCTTCAATATAAACTTGAACTATAACATTTCATTTATTTTTATATAAGTTAAAACTAATAGTATAATGAGGTAAAGTTTGTATGTTTGTGAGTTTATCTATATCTATACTAATATTATAATGAGGTTACATTTTAATTATTGTTTTCGTATGTATTTTTGTAATGTTTTCACATAAAAACTATTGGAACGTTTTCAAAAATTCTTTCACCATTAAAAAGCTGCATCGTCACTGAGTGACATAAGCTTTATAACAGCTTAATAAAGCTTTAGAAAAATACGGATCCCTAATAAAAAGTTATGATGTAACCCAAGATATGAAAAAGTTAGTCTTAAAAAATGTACATCGCGGTCGCTGCGGTAACTATGGATAATAGAACAAAAAATTTTACTCAGTATCATCGAGCGTTGAAATATCTACAAATAAGTCCGCAATACCCATAATATGTCCACCTACTGCAGTTACGCCATTATTACTACTTTTTCACATTGCAAATGTCGATAAAAGTGCCATCATATACAATTGTACTTCATAATTTTATTTGTTGCAGGTAATCTTTAAAGAATAACTTATCCAAATATTAATAAGTTTTAACAAATATTAAGAAATAACTTTCACGTCAGATCTAAGCTATATTATAGCCTGTTTTTTCTTGAAGAGCAATTTTAAAAATAAAGATGATCAAAAAAAGATCGCGCGAAGGAGTTTCTTATGAGCTAAAGTCCTCGCGGACAAAGTCACAGTCAAATGTATTCACTTCCATTTTTGTTCATCTAGTTTTGCACCGACATTGAATCATAGCAGAAATATCTATATATTCCTTCGTATAATCTACTATAAAAATTTAAATTCAAGGTTTGTACATGTTAGCTTTTCTAATTGGAATGACAATATTTTTAACCCATAACATAATCATATGTTACAACAAAAACTTAATAAAAATTTTCTACAAGATTATTCAACTTTTTATTATTTCTTTTCAATGTTATTTATTTGATAACAAAAAGTCAAATTGACTTTGATCGATCCTACAACAAAAAGATACAATATTGAGTTAATTTTACGGTTCCGTAAATTGTTTGGGCAATCGAAAATCCTCATTAAGAAGCTCGCCTCGGAAATATAAGCATAATTGGATTGAAAGTCGAGAAGAAATTGTATCAAATTGAAATTTAAAATATTTTCGTGGGGTGTTATTCGAAAATTTATAAACGTTATGTAATCATTTTATTAAAGTATGTATGTTTTATGTTTATGTAAAGTGTTTTGTAAATATAAAGTTTTTTTTAAATGTACGTGAATTTTATGTTTTTTTTTTTGTTTTTAAACCATTTTGTTTTTTTATCACCATGAAATGAAAATGATTTTCCTTATAACCACGAAAAAAAGTTACTTTTTCTCACGAACAACACTATTGACCTGCAATAATTTAGTAAATTGATATTTGATTATTTATTCACTAAGTATTTACAAAATTAAAAATAAAATGAATAACCTAACTTGTAAGTTATAAAATTATCATAACGATTTTATTAGGATAGTCTTAAAAATTATAATAAATAAAGGAATATAAAAAAAAATAATAAAACATACTTTGAGTGAAATAAAATTATTAATGTATATTGAATTGTCCACTTTATTATTTCATTGCAGAATACCACAGATTATCATTTTGGATAGAGCTGGCTACGAGCTAATTATTATTTGTCAGTTGGGATTTACGTTAATTTGACCAGAAAATTGGACATATTTTTAGAAACTGTTTAAAGTTGCCAAATATCTTAGCATTTTCTAAAGTCAATTCATATGCATGAATTTTTCTTTACAGCGTTAAGCCGTTGCATAATTTTAGCCTAATGAGATTTATTTTCAAAGCAAAAGTTATCTTTTTTAAATACTGTAAACAAATTATAAATAATTGTATGTATATAATACTGTCTGCACTCTCAACACCAAAGAAAAATTTGGCAAAGTAAAATTGCAAAGTAATGTATTTTCATTTAGTTAATGAATGAACCCGTTTCACGAATTACTGTGCAGAGTCGCCCCAGTTTATAATAAATTAAATTTCCAATCGCTGAAAATATATAATTTTTATTTTTAAAAAATGGTTAACTAAATAAATCAAACTTTTTGTTACATTTCATTGCTAAAAATTACGCTTTACGCGTTAATTATTACGGATAAAAGGATACCATATTTGTATAAATGATATATATTTAGATTGATACAATTAACAAATATAAAACCAAATTTAGATCCTAACTTTTGAATAGTTTTTTTATTTTTATTTTCACATTCGACCGTCTATGTACGTACACTGTACTGTACACCCTTCTAAAAGCCTACTCTGCCAGTGCCACCAAGCACTGAGTTTCACAATAGAAAATATAACAAACTAGCGCCTAAGCTTTCGGCCCCTTTGGTCTATCCTTGAATATTATAGCGGTCCTAAAAAAGATATTATCCCAGGAGGGTACTGGTTTTACTCTGGAGGATTTTTCTTGAGCGGTCGCGCTCGAGCCACCCTTTTTTATTCTAGGAAGGGTAAAGAACGGACTATTTGCGAAGTCAAAGATGAAATTTACTTCTCGACATTCAATGTTTAAATGTTGACTTTTACAATATTAGAGATTAACACAGAAACGCTTATACGCCTTCTTTGTTGGATTTCCTAATGACTGCACATACAGATAAGTAACACTACCGGTAGTGCCTTACTGTAATCGTGTGACTTTTTCTTATATTGGAGTGTAGTTTGCATCGCACAGTATCTGTGACCTGACGCCTTTTCATTACAAACTACCGGATGGGTTGCGGTCTTTTTTGTATCATACCTTTGGAATCCGGTTTATGTCCAACTAGGATCGTCTAGTGGTTAAATTGATGTTGTCATACATGTCAAATAGAAACATTTAAACTAAGTTCTGTAGTGCCTATTTGTCTCAGATTGCCGTCCTTGTTTAATGATTTAATAAAAACAAAAGGTAAATCGCTAGATAGCATATCCAATTATGTCGTTAAATTCTGCAAACTGCATGTGAGATACCCGTCAGTACTAATATATTAGACTCTTCGCACTTTTCCGGAACGAATATTTCATTCGATAATTTATCGTCTGTATTATGACATCTGCTTAATTATATACTGCAATGAAAGCTTGATTGTACATATCATAATATAAGTTACTTTTTTGTATTTTTCAACTGATACGTATTCTCGTATATCAATTTACATCATATATTTTTAAATAAATATTGTAATGATACCTATATATTATATTTTAAATTTATTTTGAAATATATATGAGACACATAGTGATGAAACATTTATCATTTCATCTACTATAAAAACTTTATTGTACAAGAAAATATGTCCAATTGTGGATCTTATGCTAAAGCATTCTCTACCAGCCAATTAAAACGCTCTACAGAGAAGAAAAATACAATAATAATTTTTGAAACTATTATACACGTTACAAGACTAAAAGGTATAATTCAACTTAAAAATAACGTGTATATAAATAGGTCTTAAGTTCTGTCACACAATAAATATATTCCAATCAAGAATGCTGGCCACAAAAATGTTTTTTAATTTGAATTTAGAATCTTTTATCAAAAAAGGGGATGTATACCGAAGACCGTGTTGAGGTTTTCGCGCTACGTCGTTGTGGTAACGCGGCAACTAAAATCTTCGATATGCTGAAAAAATTGAATCTAACCAGAAGACAAAGTATGGCAACATTTGGAACCCTTTTTGCCCATAACCTCATCACAATTTGGAGTCACTTAAGGCATCCCTGATCAAAGCAGCTGACGATATTGACATGGATTTCGTATGCTTCTGTAGACGGCTGTTCGCGCAAATTGAGGGCCTATATTCAAAATTGCGGGGCTCATTTTGAATAAACATAATAAACACAAAGGCACGTTTTATCAAGATTTTAATATATAAATGGTTATTCTAAAAACAAACACGTATCAATTATTTCACAGTAACAATTATGTGACAGAATTGATGACCCGACCAGGTATATAAAGAATTACGTGTTGTGATAAATATTATTTTCATAAAGGCAGATTCACTGCATGACAATCACGAGCAAAAAATTAGAAGATTTTTCTGGGTCCATCTAACAATATAACCATACTACAAAAGTTCTAAAGCTATTATTAACTTTTACAAAGCTATCTACAACGAAAGCTACCAATTGTTTCCGCCATTAAAGGGGACTTAACACTATGACCTACATTACAAAATACCATTCAATTTTTTTTAATATCGAGTCGTATTTTTATTGTGGGCTTATCATTATTTTAAGTAAATATTTTACTCCAATTGTTTAGAATTCTGGTGATCGTATTGTAACATACGCATATATAGTTTCATACGCATATGTAGTTTCATATATAGTTTCATACGCACATATAGTTTATATAGTTTCAAATTGAAAAAGTATTTTCAGCAAATCAATTCTAGTGAAGTAAATATAATTTAATAGCACAAGTGTTGAGGTCAAGGTTAACACTGTAACTAAAGCTACATACCAGACCGTAAACGCTTTACGTGTTAGGTGGAGGGCTTAAGAATTGAATTTATGTTCGTTTTTTTTTCATTTAAACGATATTACATTTTATTAACATAATAATCAACATGATGTAATGATTAAACAAATTTATCTATCTTGTATAAATATGAGCTGTGACATATTTCAGGCATACTATACGCAGCCATGACAAAAATGTTCCGGGATATAATTAATAATATTTATTTTTTCATAAATATATCATTTTAAATGTATAGATACGAACAAATAAAAACAGTTTACCAGAGGTCGTGGTTTAAGATTTTTACCTAGAACGATTAATTTTTCGTTCCATATTTACTAAAAAATAATAAGTTTGATATTGTTAAAAATATTTAAAAATCAAACGGTAAAAATATATCTAGACTTTTTTATTCTAAATGCAATCCTTCTATATATAAGATTAAAATAGAAACTTTGAATTTCGTACTCATACTAGCTGTCTATCGCGGTTTACATTTTCAGGCAGTTGATAAAATCAACACGCAATGTACCGGGCTGCGATTGTTTGTCAACGAATAGAGTTAAGTTTAACGTTACCTAAGCAAGTTTTTCTGTTAGCCAATCTATATTCATATAAATAACTTGGTATCTGATTAAATAAAATGTAGCTAAAACTTTTAATTAAAAACTTGCTCTCAAATAAAACAAAGCAAGGGTCGAATGACTCGCGTTTTGAACATGCTAATAAAACCGGCAATTTGGTGTTTCAAATTTGTTCCTACAGTATAAAAAATGGCGGTTTGGCTCAGTGGACCTGTGGGCCTCATTTTGCACCCTCTCTTTGCAAGAATTATTTTTAGTATTAACAGTTGTGTATCTCAGACCAAAAATATAAATGACTGTAAATAAATCACTTTAAATTATTAAAGATGTAATGTCAGGAAATTTCTATTTCAAATAGTTTACTTGTGTTAGTGTAACGTGATGATATAACTAGCTATTAATCATATAATAGGTGTAACTCTAACTCAATAACTTTATTAATAATTAACTGTAGTTTGCGAAAAGTGGTTTTGAACTGATTTTCACCAAATATAATGCGAATCATGAAATAGATTGTTATAAGCGCGAATGTTTGTCACAACACGCCGTCTTCGCGGAATCTTTTTTCACCGCACTTCAGAATAATCAATCATCTCAGAGATGTTTATTTTAAATTTACTTTCATTTTGAAGACATGGCTATAGATTTATAAGTGATTTAGATCTATAGATCTGAAGGAATCAAAATGCTAGTGCCACATGTTGGGATAACTGCCCGCCCTCGCTTCGCTTCGGTTAATCCAGAATAAAATATAGTAAAATAGTGTAACTTGTATAACAAATATTTTTATTGAAATACTTCTGTTTATAAAGCATTGAGCAGTCGGCCGAACGATGCGGGGTGGAGGTGGCGGACACGCGTTTTAGAAAGAACGCTGGTTCGAGCCGTATAATTGTTTCACCGCTAATTACTTCTGACGACTATATATCAAAACGTATTCATCTGATTGATATAGGGTAAGGGGTAATTTTAGACTGCATTAAATGCCTAAGCACATAAACATATTTTGATGAAATATGTTTTTCAAATACATTTTTTTTAGTGAAGTGAAAAAAATTAACATAAAAGTGATTATTGTAAGTTGTAAGAGATAGAAATATGCTCTTGCAGATTTTTTTGTCGCTTTTGTGTCGTCGAAAGCTCGCAGTTGGCAACATTTTTTGCAACCTATTCAACATATATTGACGTATTTCTGTGCATTTATATAAAACCAAATAAATAATATATTTAAACTTTCTTCAAGAACTATTCTAAAGGAAAGCTGTGTGTGAAAAGTTAGTGAGTCTGCAATTAATTAACCTAATTTATTGGGTGCCTGATCAATTTCATTTCCTTATTTATACATATATAATTAATATTGGCTGCCTATTGATATTTTTAAAGAACTTATGGTATTTTAAAAAGAAATGGATTCAAACATATATCATATTCATTATATTGAAAAACTTCGATATACTTTATACAAGGAATATTTTTTTATATACTTTAAACAATTCAAAAAATATCCCGAATTTCAAAAACACTGCCCTATTTATATATTTAGCTATACGAACCATTCAAATTGTCTGAAAAAAGTAATGTCTGATTTACGATTTCCATTTCATAAATTTAGATATAAACCAAACGGAAAACTTTGATTGAACACTTTTAGTTTCCGGCCCTCGGCTCCGATAATCCAAACTCCGAACTTATCTGGGATTTGATTTGCTAAATTTAAACTAAAGCTTTAGATTTAAATGTAGCGACTCTTTTGAAATTTCATTAAAAAAAATAAGATTATAAGTTTTCGTTTTTTACTTCATACTAAGAATTTTATTATTATTAAACTTATTATTAATCTAAGTAAGGTATTACACTAAATAAATACTTGATGCACTTTGATACACTAAGCTGATTAAATTGGATGTTACAAAATATATACGGTGCTTCAAAGACAAGACAAGTCTTCTATTTGATCTTGAATGCAATTTTCCGAATTACATAGGCTAGTAGTTTCAGACTAGTATAGTCTGAACAGTAAAGGAATTATGGAACAAAAATTATCGAGTAAGAGGAGCAGCGTAGCTCTCTGTCTCTCTCCTGAGTTGAGAGGAGGAACTGATTTTTAAAAATTAAAAATAATAGAGAAGTCGTCTTAAACAGAATAGAATACAAAATAGATGTAATCTTGAAACAAGGCATCTGTCGAATAGAAGGCCGGTTAAGATGCGAACAAAATTTAGAAATATGGTCATATGTCCTTAGTTCAAATATATATATGTTAAAAAGTATTATAAAGGCAATCCAGTTTGTTGAAAAGTTTTTCGCTGAGGTCTGAGTACACATCTGCATAATCAGAAATGGGAATAGTAAGGGATTGCATCAAAAGGATTGTAGTCCTTAAAAAAACTAAATTTTTAGCAGTAAAGAGATGGAATAATACCAATTATTTTTATTATATGTACAAAAGAATTTTATATACAAAAATGTACTTTTAACAATCTTTTAACATGTTATAATATGATTACTTTCATTTTATATAACCATTTGCATTTTGTCTATGACCATTTTAATTGTTGCATTTCGAAAACCATTTTTGATCAAACTCAGTAAATAATATATCGAGGACCACTTTTATTATAAATTCAAAGATCCAATATATTGACTATTATATTAAAGTAACTAAAATGACATTTATAATTTACATTCTAATACAAATCACACATGTTTTTCATCATTATCATGAGGCAGTATAATATGTTATACTGGTTATTCTTCTAAGTTTAACGGTCCATTTATGTTCATTTAATGAAGCTGAATGAAAAATTTACAATATGTTTTTATTAATGAATAAAATATTTGCTTCATTTATTGTATAATTATTAATCTTCAGAATGAAATACATGTATTGAATATGTTGTTATAACCAGATATGTCATTGTAATGAAAATTGATGAATCATCCAACTATCGATGACATACAGAGATTATTCTACGTTTGTAACTGTGGGTATTATATATTTATAAAAACGAAAGTTTTTGCGTAACTTTATAAAATATCTGCTAGAAGGCAGTCATAAAACTTCATTCAGAGTCATAGACCGTCATAAAGCCTTTTGAATTTTTGTTAATTTAGCCTTGAGATTATCAAACGTCCTAGCATTGTTATGTTTGAAAGGATTTTATTTCTTAATTTTATCCGTACATTCTGCAAATAAGATATTTTCAATACTATTAAATTGATTCACTGAGTGAAAAGGTACTCCAGTACATCCAGGACATGTATGTGTACAATTATTTGTTACACATTATATAACTCCAGTCAATGAACTTCAGTTCACTCATTCTGTAAGAATATAACAAACAATATTTTCAACTAGATTTTAATGTAAATTAAGGCAACTCCCAAAGCTTTGGTTATCATTTACTATATTATGCAAATGCTAAACCACATCAGTAGGTGTTCTAAAGTTTCTTAATTATACAGAAAACTTTAACTAATTCATATACTACAAAGGAATTTCGTTTACTTTAACACCCATAAGTATTATAAGACAATTCCCAAGTTACATTATAATATTGTTGTTTCTGTTCATAAACATATTACTGACTTAACTCTACAAGTTATTCAAGATCCCTAAATTCAAATAGTTTTTATAGTTTAAAAAAGAATGATAATTCATAACTTTCACTTATATAAAAGAAAATATACTATGTTGAATTTTATAGTTACGAGGTTATTCAATTTATTTAACACTACTAAATATAAATCAGTAAAACAATATTGGTATTTCTACCTTTTTTTAGTGAGATTCCTCCTCATAGGATAAAAAGATTTCAGACCTACACTAAAGGCATGCAAACAAAAGAATACATATAAGAGGCGCTCAAAAGGATATATTTAGAAATACTTTTTAATTCTTGGAACAAATTTGTATTAGCAAACAGTCTATTTAGTTGGTTTATTGTACACAAAGCTCGAGTCGAGCACTACTTTAATTAAAAGTTTTAAAAGTCATAGTGGAAAGTTATTTCATTGAAAATCAGGTACCAATTACTACCTACAATTTTATAAGAAAATAAATGGCAAAACTATTTTATTGGAAAATATTTCTTAGACACTGTTTTTTTTTTTTTTTTTTTTATGTGACAAGAGGGCAAACGAGCGTTCGGATCACAGGTGTGAAGTGATCACCGCCGCCCACGAACTCTTGCAACGTCCGAGGACTCACAAGAGCGTTGCCGGCCTTGGAGGTGGATATAAACGCCTTTTTTGAAGGTACCCATGTCGTATCGATCTGGAAACACCGCCGAAGGAAGTCCATTCCACATCTTTGAAATTTGTTAAAAAAACTACGTCCAGCTTAGTGAACTCATTCATATTATATATCAATTTCATTCTAATTTGTTAGACTATTAAAAATTATGTTAAGGATAAAATATTTATGTAGATCGATAAATATATTTTGGTCTAATTTGTAATCTCAATTTACCAGACACTCAATATAAACTCTTAAAAATAGCGCTTGCATTGAAATGGGTCGCCATCAACACTAATGTATTCATCATATTTTTAAATATAAGTAAAATTTATTAAAAAAAAACCAGGATAATCATAAAAAAATATTATATTATTTCTAGTTAGTAAAATGATATTTCCTAAAAGGAACTACTAAAGTAACCTATTTATGTACGTGTCATGAAAACGTATAGCATTAATCAACTCTAGACAATCAGTATGGAACATACTTAATAAGCACATGAATATTTCATAGGCATGGGTAATGGGTAAGGAACTTTGACAAAGATCCCTTATCTCGCTCACCTGGGAATATAGTGGTCAGAACTAGTCTTCTTTTAAGGTGAGACTGACCTAATTTTAACCTATTTTAGAGAATACTGCAGAGAATATATAAAGCTTCTAAAAAAATATCGCCAAAAGACTTTTTCAGTTATGCGTCTGTTTTCTCCAATTTACATTTCAAATGATAGGTACAATTAAGTTATATCAGATAATTTTAATTGTGTAGACTTCTATTTAAATATATATTGATATATAATTGGGGTTTATTTTAGTTCAATGGAATCATAAAATTGGAGTTTAATATAAGATTACGCTATGTTGTCGCTACCGTCGGTTTATTCGAGTGGAAAACGGGCTTAGTGTATTTACACTCTACCAAAATACCAAATACATCACCAAAATATTAAATAGCCTCCAAACGAAGTTTCTGATATGAAAATATTAGCACGGCGATTTCATATTTCGTGCTTTTTAAACTCGATGCTTATCTGATTTTATAAGGCCCATTGGAATCTCATTGGATTTAACGATCGTGTGAAAGGGATTTAAAAATAAAAAATATACTCATTTTGAAATATTAAATAATACTATTACCTTATCTTCTTTGTCAAAAGAATATTATTATACAATATATTGTTACATTAGATTGTCCTTAAAAATATATTTTGGAAGAGAAATGGCTAGAAAATAATGTAAAAAACAAATTAAGGGGTTGTTATAAGAATAAATGAGATTTTCCCTTTTTAGCACAAATAGAAATAGTTTTAGAAAATGTTATACTTAAGGTAGCTAAGTAAGTCATTATCTGCTCTTATTCATATTGTTTGGGATCAGCCCGATATTCAAAAATGTACCACTCTTCAACATCAAACATCATTTCAATGGAGCCTCTCATCTTTTGGATGTCATTTTTCAATGACTCTATCATATTTTCTGAGGTCGATTTATTTTTCTAAAGCTATTCACATCCACATGCTTTAAGCTTGCTTTAATGCTAAGGGCTTTCATAACTAGTCATAGGTACAGCTGCTATTTAGCAGCTGCAGCTTTAAGCTTTCAATTTATTATATTTTCGTATATTAATTTATTAACCAAAAACTTTTCATTTTAAAAAGATAAATGGTTATTTAAATAAAGTAGTTAGAAAAATTAGCTGAAAGTAGATCTTAAGATAAAAGAGTAAAAAGATTTACGAATTAGGTCCGCTTGACAGGCAAATAAAGTTTAGTGTTTAAAACAATTACTGCATTATTGTAAAACCATTTTCGATTGTTATGTAATATTGCAGCTGATTGGTTAAATTAGTTAGCTTACCACAAACCAAACCTACAACAAACTTAAACTGAATTTGAAATTCGCTTAAAATCAATAATTCTACTTTGTATCCCTATTTCTGTTTGTATATTCCGAAACTTTGGGAGTGTACAGAAATGCCACCAATTGGACCTTATGTCTTTATACATAGGGGAGAAATAATTTGTATTGTATCTAATCTATCGAAAGGCAATCCTTTTTGTAATGTTGGTATAGGACTGAGGCTATTCCAAACCCTTCGTAAGCATTTGTTAGCTTTGGAAAAAAAAATGTTTAGTCTTTTAGCAACGATAATAGATAGTTTTTGAGATTAGTCCTTTGTTACTTTTTTTACGAATTAGGTCGAATTAATACGTCTGTGTCAATGTCTTGGATTACTATCAAAGGATTTCAATCATTTCCAAATTGCAAACATCATGTTTCATGAAAAATATTTCTATAAAAATAAACTAACATTAATGTGCTTGTTTTACCTTTATTCAGATTTTCTGTAACATATTTTTACGTTAGAGTTTAAATATATTATTACAGTAATACTTATATTTACGAATACAAAGGGAATAGATAAAGAGTCGCCATCAGAGCCTGTGCGTCTGTATGTAATATGAATGAAGCAGCACGCATGTAGCAATATGAATAAGAAAGTAGCCTGGAAATGAAAATTTCACGCTATGTCTATATTGAATTTTACCCATTGCTTGTGCTTGTATCCAATGAAACATTTTGACAAAATTGTGTACGGGAATGAATGTGATCAATATAGAATTAACTAATTCAAACTTTTGAATCTGATTATATTAAAATGTAGATGCTCATATGCTCAGTGTTTTTTTTATTTCCGTTACTATTAACAATTAGACTGAGGAGTCTTAAAAAGAAAATTGTATTTAATTATTTAATTCATCAAACTGTAATATTTCTTTATTAGTTTCAAAATATTTTACTCTAGCCGATGTTTAGGTATTTTATAAAGATATGATGTTAATTGGAAATTGAATTGATGTCCAGGTTGTTAGTGAATACTTTTTTTTTCATTCGAAATATCCATTACGGAGTTACGGATATCCGCCAGCCAAGAATAAGATGAGGGGGTTACATAAGACTAACTGGCAGCATGGAAGACGTTGCTTTTTAGGCCGTTAAGGCTAGCCATTAAAAAATCAAAGACTGCACTCATCGCCTTAATGGGACCCGCACTCCTCGTAACGCCCTGGCTGTACCAAAAATGAGATGTCCCGAGGAACTTAGATCACCCTAACAGCGTAAGCTTATAAGCGTAAGTGAGAAGATAGTCCCACCCTCTTCATTGGTTAGTGTCCATGGACGCAAGAATCATAGAATCAAATCCCACATAGGAAAATTCTTTGTGTGTTTTCAAATCTTCGTACACTTTGTGGTTGCTTTTGAGGTTTTTCTTAAACCTCCGATGACAAAAGGACGGGTTTTTTATAATACGGGACTTGTTTTTATAAATCTTAATAATAATTAATTGCCATAATCTCACTACTTAAAAGAATATATAGTACTTAAAGAACCAACCTGAAACCATTCATTTATCAAATATATCAATAAATGGTCTTAGCGTGAGATAGACGCCCCAAATTTCTAACAATGAAGATCCGGGCACGTCAACACGGCCCAAATTTGGTACTTCAATTTAATTGATTCAAAATATACTTTTCAATGTTATAGTATATTTTGTCTTTTAAATATCCAAAGCAGTTGCCACTTAATCATTTACGTCCACAACAAAACTTTTCTAATATTATCGTAAATTAATTAAAATGCTGATAACTTTGAAAGAAAATATAATCAATACTTTTTACAAAAAAAAAACCAACGGCGCGTGAATTACTTTGACCAATTGTGTCCAATACCATAACAGGAATGTTGTGGTTGAATCAATATAAATCAATGAACAAAACAAATTTGTACTATACTTACGTATATTTGTACTAACAATAAGTGTTTACACGGCCCCGGGAGCGAATTGGTTAAGCATTAGTTTCCAATTAACCAAAGTGACTGTTGCCATGTACCATATGTGGGTAACAAGCTCCCAATGGATAAATAAATAATGGTCCAGTTTCACATTTATTGACATAGTATTTCAAGTATTATTTGTCTAAAATTTGTAAAATATTTAGAATTAAATTTTCATTAAGACACATGTTTTTTTATTGTAAGTAAAATAAGCTTTCATAAATAGTAACAATAAAGTAGATGTTGTTAATCACTGTAAATTATTCATTAAACCTTGTACATAAATAACTACTAGACTATATTTAAAATAATTTGTCTAAAGATTATTCATATACATGAAACCAAGCATATTCTCAAATCTTACAATTCGTTAAAGACAAAAACATTTCTTCTTTTTGGAAGCAACCCATTTTCATACTTCTAAGCACTTTGGCGATTTTCCAATAGCTGTGTCCCACAGAACTGATATAACCTAACCATGTATTAACCCCTACATGTCACAGGGTTAAAGATTTGCGTAACCCGAATTGGTTAGCAACTATACATTTTATTGGATTATCGTTTTTTAGTACAAAAAATGAACATCTACACACGTACAAAATTATCACTTTGTCATTAATTTCAATAATTATACTGTTTGGTTCTATATGGTACTGTAAGATTATTTAATTTGATAAACATTATGCATGATGAGTTGCTTAAAAAACCTGAAATTGTAGGTACGGAGTCAGGAGATAAGATATTTCACCGTAATATTTTAGTCCTCGAGCCGTTAGAGAGAAATAAATATATTTAATAATTAATATCAGAATAAATAAAAACATAGTAAATGTATTTGTAAAAAAAACATCTATTTAATATATAACATATTTCTGTTCCATATTGTATACTTTTTAAACATATACATATTAAATAATTATCTGCCTTAACTATCGTTTCGTTTGTTTATTTAAGCATTGTTTTTATTTCAGATACAATTGAAAACGAAGGTATGAAACAAACACAATTTCACGAGGCAATTTAGGAAAGAAAACGGTAAAATTTATTACTTGAAAACGATTGAGACTCTTACATAAAACGCCGTATTTGGATTTCAGAGAACGATAGCGGAAAGCCTTGAGAAAAGGGTGGGATTTTTTCGCGTCGCCGAATCTGTACTTTTTCTTTACTGTTTCACTAGTGCTCATTACACTTGCTAATCCTTATAACGAAATCCTGTTTAGTTTCCTTCCGCATCGGAAACTTTTACGTTTCTCTTGTTCTCCCACAATTTATTATGTTATAAAACAAAGTTATGAAAGTGGAGATAGTTGCGTTGTTTTATTTATGAATAAAATATTTTATTACTCATAAGTAGGCTGTTTTGAAGATCATTCCTTGTTAAAATATATATTTTTTAATGTAATTTTTCTGAAGATCAACTTGTAATTCAACCGTAGTTCGAAAAATATATCTTTACAATGTTGAAAAAAAATAATAATCAATCATTCAATGTGTAAATAAGTTATAAATAATAGAAGGTTTAACTTTAACATGTAAAGACATGAACTGTAATGTTATTTTTTATTAATGTAAAAATTGTTTTGCTCTGACATTTTAAAAAGTATTACTTTCATAAAAAAATAGGACAGTATTTAAAAAAAAAACTTTTGTTTCAAATTTGGTTGAGAATATAATTTACCAAATAAACATTATATTATATATTTTAACACTTCTTTTAATTAAATAATCTCAAACGCAATTGTTTCAAGGTACTTTCTTTGTATCATTCCTAAGTAATTAAGTAAGCTTCAATCGACTATTTCTTAAATTTTAATTGAATGAAATTTAAACGATTTCAAACTTAATCTATCTTAGGTTTTACGGATAGTACTTCAGGCAATGTTCAAGCTTTAATTTGATATCCTTAGAGAGTCATTGGATTTTATTACCCTTCAGACGGCTTAACAATAGCCAATCTAGAAGCGATTAGAATCTAACTCTAATTAAGTGTATTTTTTTCATGATATCTTTATACTTTTCCTTATTGTGTACAAAATTATTCTCTTATTTACTAAAAAAAATATATATTTTTACCTCACAATAATTATAGGTATATCAAAATACAAATATAATTTCAGTCATAAACCGCTTTGGCTACTATAATAATAAAAATAAATTTTAATTTTCGACCTGATACATCCATAACTAAATGTAATAATTAACTTTATAAGATAAATAATATAACTGATTTAATTTTAGAAATATTATTTGAAGGATTAAAGATTTAAGTATAATAATTGAAATATTAGATATATGTATATATATATGTTTATTTGTACCCTACTTTTAGGGGAAACTCTAAATTGTTAAATTAATAAAGACATTTTCAATACCTATAAATGGTAAAAAACCTAAATAGGATAAGTGGTTCAACATGTTTCCCTCAACGCATAAATAGACGTAGAAAACCAGCTCTCTCTTTATAACTCCAGTGTGGATATAAATATAAGAAGAAAAGGGAATAAAAACACAAAAAAGATATACGATAAAATCACTATTCCGAAGGCGAACCCAATTAAGAGTCTTACCGATTAAAGTCGGATCTTTTTCCTATCACCCGAGCTCATTAAGTCTGTAGCTACCAATGACCCACTTCAAATCTTGAAAGACGATCGAAGATATTATTAATAGATCGTTATTCAGTTCGGAAGGCCGCCAAATTTGAAGTGTAGCCAAGTACAATTTGAATTATTAAATTGTACAATGTATGCAGTAATACTTGTAATACAATCATTGTTAAACATTGTTTCTTAAGCTTATTGTAGTTTCGAATGCTTTAGTTGTAGTTGTTTATGGGATTTCGAGGTATAATAAGTTTCTAAAATTAGTTAATTTTAAATATTTGTATATCATTTAGATTTTGTATATTTATTATTAATTTGAATGAGTATTTTAAGAATAATGGAATAATATTTTGTTTTTTTTTAATTGTCAATGTCAATACCTTATTCCTTTTTTAGCTTTCATAAAGTTATAATTTGCATGATTTTATAATTGTGATATAGCTATTACATCAAACGCCAGAAATAATACCACAAAATATGTAACACATTTATAAATTTAGCTACAAAGGCTTTGAGATTCCGACTATTCTGAAAATTTAAGACACTTAAGCCACAAAGCTGTCTTTTTACAAATTTCTTAGTAAGATGTTTCGCTAAGATTGCTTGTCTATTGCTAGTCTATGCAGAATTATAACATAAGTATCTTATGAAATTATTATTTATTTATTACTACAGCTTGACATGTAAGCAATTTTATATTTGTGAAAAAGTTATGTTAATATTTTTATCGCAATGTAAAGGTGTTAATTAATAATGTGATATAAATAGGAATACTTATTGTAGGTGAATAAAACCTTTTCACAGTATCCTACTTGTTCGATTTTGCAGTCTAAATTTATTCAAAATAGGAATACGCTTTAGGTACTATAAAATGTAATCCTCATTGATACACGAAAATCATAACAGAACTTAGAAGTAGAATATTCAAAATGTATACAAAATTGTATATGTAGATAGATAATTTATAGCCCCGGGTCAGTATAAATATTAAATCACGTATTACTTAGCTTAAAATAAAAAGGCAACATGTCAAACAAAAATGTTCGCATTAAAAAATATTTAGATTTTGTGAAAAATCTGCGTATATTATATATGAATTCAAAGTACTGAATTAGTTTATTTTTTTTAAATCTAATATTATTTATTCATTTTGGTTTTCCATTTGGCAATTCAGATTTCAATAACACCTTATATTTTATTTACGTTAATAGCAAATAAGTGTAACATTAAAATCCGTGTAATAAGTCTACCCTTTTTAATAAAACCCTTAAGTACTTATATCCGATTTATAGTCTCATAGATTTATCTCACATTTAAACGAAATATTTGTTAAATATGTATATAGTATGTTTGTCCATGTTTGCGAACAGACGACCATTGTGACATACATTGTTAACGAAAATATGTATGAGAACATTTTATACAATACAACAATGTAGGAAGCAACCTTATTCTTTAATTATGAGTTGTAAAGCAGAGTTATTCATGTAATATTTGCACCAAAAAAAATCCAGGTTCGTTTTGATTTTGAAATTTAAATGTAACTAAAAATGTAAGCTGTAACTTGAATAATAACTTTTTTCTAAAAAGGTAAATTTACATGTTACATTTTTGTAAAGATATAAGATGATTATATAATTAATAAGCAAACAGTGTTGCAAACTATTGAAATTATAAGAACCCTTATGGTTTTCCCAAATTAATTGTTTAAATGATGATGCGTTTGGTATTATAAAATGCTTCGTATACCAAATATCAAAAGTAAAAAGTTATTAATATTATTGCGTTATGTATCTCAATATGAAATGAAAGCGCCTAATAAATTAATATTTACGTACCGTATTTTTTTCTAACGCTAGCTCTGTATTCCCACAGAATTATTGTTTTTATTCATCATGGCTAATGCACTCTAATATTATGACTGTGATCAAAAGTGAATGGAGGCGTAACCAGAGCTAATATACTGCAGATTATTTTTTTCCTGATAGTTATATTATTTTACATAAAAGGCAATTATGTACCTCTTTATAAAGAGGTTATTAATTTATAAAATCACTGTGATGGAGGTTACTCAAAGGGTTGATGATTTATAAGTGCTAAATGTGATGTGGGACTAAGCATCTTAGAACGCCGTAAGCTGTCGGCACTGATTATTTAAATTGTTCAAAAGCTCAAAGAGATTATAATCAAACCACTTTGCACATAATATTATTTTGAAATTTATTTTTAACTTAAGCATTGTATTAAATTCAACAAAACACAATTTTATATATCCACTAGCTACTTACATGAACTTCATGGCTAAATCCACAAAAAGTGTATAAACATCACACACAATATATAGCACTGTAACTGAAAACCAGTGGAGTATGATTATAGCATCATCACAGGATTCGTCCTTCTCGGAACGAGGGTAGACGCAAACTGAGTGCGGGGCTGCGGGGCGGGGGCGGTGAGGCGCCGCGCAGGCGAAGGCGGAATTTAGAACTTTATTTTTCCCTCGGATTGCCCACTTATCTTTGCTGATGCAGACTGCAAAGTAAAAGCGCAATTAGACGACGCTGGTCGAGAATTTGATTGAAAAAATGAAACCTTATCGATGCGATGGATTTTTTTTTTGTTTCGTATACTGATATTAATGATTGGTGTGAAAAATCGTTTCAGTTGCTGCAATTAAATCAGAACAATATTAATAATACTGTAAATATTGCTCCAATTTGAGAATCGAGGAACAATTAAGTTAGACTGAATTAGTGGTCTTAAAACCACATTGGTCTATGCAACATGAGTACTTAGGATTTTCTACAATTCCCATGTACCTAATTGCAAAACTTCTTAATACATATCACCGAGACTAGAGATCAAAGCTAACAGCTAAAGGCTTTTAAAAGTTTCTCTTTGCCTCACAGGGCATTAGTTTTATACTAGATGATAAATATTAAACTTAATTTTTCTTCCAGTAGAAGTTCCTGAAAAGTTGTTAAAATTAATTACGATCCTATATCTTCTACTTTATTTTCATTACAATTATGATAAAAATTAATAAAAAGACAAACGACTTACTAACTAAATAAACAAAATACATAAGCTTATTCCATGATTCCGATAAAAATATAAGAATTGTTGTATTAACAAATGCCGAAATGTAGACAGACATTCATTTTAGTCAATAACGAATCCCCCTAAATGGGCGCCGTACAAAATGGGATTTTATTGACAGTCACTCACTAACACATACAAAGACTCTTACATACAGTAACGATGTTAGCGTGTAGAGGTCATTATATTCGGAGCGCTGCGACGCTAAGGAGACAATACCTTACACGTTTCATGAGACAAAATATATACAGGTAGATAATGAAGTAAGAAAAAGAGAAGTTAAACAAAAAATGTAAACCAATCAAGATTTGTGTAATTTGCTATTTTTTAAATAAAACTTTCGTCTTAGAAAAAAGAAATTGCAGGTGTTTATTAATAGTTTCATTATATATTTGTAATTATATTATATGTAATTAAATATAGTTTTGAAGGTGCCAATTTATATTTGCTTATATTGCACGATGTAAACTATTTGATAATGCATATATATGAGCAGAATATTATTTAATAAATATATTCCACTAAATCTTTGAATCATGATCCCTTTACATCCACCATGATTAAAACGTCCGAAGCTCAGATTAGGGTAGCGTTGGAGGGAGTCGGACTGACTGCACGCTCACCGCATTCACTTGCAATGTCGACTTGTTTCGCGAAGTTGGTCTAGACAATTCACACATATATATATTAGTATTTAATTTAGTTAATGTTACAGCTAAAACTTCTTAATTTGCATAAACGAATTTTGCATGATTTGTTCCTCTTTCAGATAACAAGAAAACAGCGGCTGATTTTAAAGCATGAAAATGAAACATATTTTATAATTAAGGCAAAAACACTGTGCTTGAGGCACATTATACATTTATTGTACATTTATTACATTGTACATTATACATTTATTGTAAAAAATATTTGTAATAAATTTAAAATAAGGGTCATATTTTTCTTCCTCTAAATTAGACAAAATCAATGCCCGAAATAATAACTTAAATCGTCAGTGGGTGTTATATGTCACTGTGAGAAATCGCATGTTGTGTTGTAACGTAGAACTCCATTTGAAGTAACCCATTTTTGTTCAAAGTACACACTGGCGCAACCAGGGTAGGGGATGGATTATTGATAAAACATCTACTCTAGTATAACGAATCCACATAATATTTTGGCTTGAGAATACAAAGCAAGGTTCTTATCCAGTAACGATACATTTAATGACTTTTAACATAATAAATGACAATGATTGAAATCTTATTTAATTTGTTAGCATATGAAAAATTAAAAACGCATTAATTATCTCAAAAATACTGTCTATTGAAATAAAAAATATTTTATTGTATTATTTAATTATTCAGAAATCACTCTCTTCCTATTTTATTGCATGTAATTTAATGCCTTTATTTCGATTTTTCGCTGCATCTTTCATTATAAAAACGTACCATTCTGTAAAGCAGATAAAAGCATGTATAAGGTTTTCTATTGTGTTTTCCAGTGTATAATTTAAGTTTCGTTTGGAGTTTGAAATTAAGCTAGACTGAAGAACAACTGCTTCAAACATTAACTAGACAGTATAATCAACGTTTTTGTATTTTTACTAAGTTCCAACGTCTAGACTAGTTAAGTGTAAATTGTATTTTGAAATATTTATTTCCTTTATACACTTGCTTACACTTAAATATTTTTTTTGTAAGATTTTTATTTATATTGTAAAAGCATTCCAAATAATATTTAATTACTTCAATTTCAAGAAGCTACATAATAATTGTGACGTATCGTAAAGCGATTGCCTTCGTCTGTTCAAAGACATGCGTTGGGATTTTGCATCTGATATTCAAGATAGGGGTTTAGCTTCAGACAGCCTTAGTGTTACGATGCCTATTCAGCTTAACTGCGAATATATACATAAGTATTCTTAATACATTAATAATAAAATATATAATAACATACGTTTATATTATTATTTTTATAGTTGACTTTATTAAGTCAACTATAAAAATAATAATATATATTTTTATAGTTGATATTATATATATTGATATTATAATAGTTGATATTGATATATAAAAATAATAATTTTAAAGATGAAAATCAATATTTTTTGCATTAATAACAGAATGACTTAAAAAAATATTAATAAAAAAAGCCTCAACTAAAATCACTTTTTTAATAAATAGTGTAACAGTATTATGATATTGAGTTTATGATAATTTAAACAATCCGCAACTTTAGGCTCATTCAAGCCAAATTAGATATGGAATGTACTTGTAAAGGAAAATCTTCAAAGCGTCTCCCATTGTGACATAAAAGGTCCTTTAGCGACCTATTTGCTGAATAAATAAATTGAATTGGATTCCTGCGCTCTCCCGTCTGCACCAAGATCTAAATCTATACAAATTGATGCTATATTTCAACTTACAAGTATGTAAGCTCGGTATATTTCATGCATGATAAAATATTGCGATGGATGCAGATTTATAAATTATGATTCATGAATTGTGTGTGTGTGTGTGTGTGTGTTGTGTGAAGTGACGTATGTTAGAGAAAATAAACTATTTACTTATCGAAACCTAAGCTAATGATTTTAGGTTGATTATTACCTACAAACATGACTGGATTTTATATTTATACAGATTATCAATACCTACAAACATGACTTGATTTTATATTTATACAGTCCAATGTGTTAATTTAACCAATAGTAGTATAACGAATAATTAAGAGATTCTATCGTTCGGCCGTAATCCCGTTAGTGAGATTCTATTCTGGTTTAATATCGATATTTTTATGAAATTAAGACGCAATTGGTTATTTGCGTTTATATTGCATTTCCTAAGCTTCTACTTCATGTTGAATTATTTACGTTTAAATATAAAAAAAACTAAGTTGCATACCATAAGACATTTGAATACGTTTTATATTATTATTAACATTTAATAGAAGACCTACAATTTTAGAAAATTAAACTATAAATTGTTTAATTTTAAATCCTATTAGACGTTAATTCAATGCAGGGAAACTAATTTAGTTAAACCTAACTTCATAGACGCTTCCGAACGAAGCGATATCAAGCTCAGACAAACCGTCATTTGATAGCGAGTACCAGCTTCACTAACTGAAACTATTTATTTGAAATTAAATCTATTAGTTTCGAAAATTAAGAGTAATACCTTATATTTATATAAAATATAATGTCATTATACTAAAATATTTTTTTCAATGTGGAGTGGTAAAATTTTTATTTAAAATATTTTGATGTTGAAAGTTGAAAATAGAAAATTTAATAATAATTATATAGAAAGTGACGTATTAACTTCATAAAGTTTTTCAGTTTATGATTCATAAATAAAATGTCACTAAATGATATTACTACAGTTGTAAACCCAGAATACATTCAGTTTTATCATATATATATATATATGTCCAATGCTTATGTATATCCAATGCTTCAAATATAATCTAGTTTTAAACTAGAATGTTTATCCTACTGTTGGTGATTTGAAAAATGCCAAATAAAACTAGATCATCCAGGTATTAGTAGGTATCATTAAAATACATATAATATGAATACTCATTCAAATCAAAGTATTCATCGTTCAAGACGAAAAGGACTTTGTATGTTCTGATATTATATTTTTCAGGTTTATTTGTGGCCAAGATTTCGATTTTTAATAACATTTACTTGAGCTCCTTAGCTAAAGTAAATGTTTAGCTAAAGACAAATGCCTTAGTTCCTTCTTTTACTCTTTGTGGATCCTTATCCATAAAGAGTAAAAGAAGGAACTAAGGCATGTGTCTCGGACTCACTCTATGAAAAATCTCTTTAAGGCTTACTTGACACCAATTTTCTGCGATAAGGTATCACGCTCAAACCAAAATATACATGATCATAGGTAATATTAAACTTAAACAATAGTTTAAGTTGTGGAAGACAGCTTTAACCATTTCAGTGCAGCTCATAATATTACCTATGATCATGTATATTTTGGTTTGAGCGTGATACAATTATTTATAATTATATTATTATTATTGTTTTTCCCACGGACTAATAAGTCCGGTATTACTATTATGATTCCGGTTGCACCTACTATAATCGGGACTATTGTTGTTTGCGTATTCCACATTCGATTTACTTCTTTTTTTAATAAATTGTACTTACTTAAATTTTCTATTTCCTTCGAACCTAAATTATAATCGGATGGTACTGAAATATCGATTGGATATGTTTTGTTTCCTATATCGATTAGATATGTTTTGTTTACTTATATTATAATTATATTATTATAATTATATTATTATAATTATATTATTATAATTATATTATATATTTTATAATTATTAAAATATTATATATATAATAATTAAAATATTTATAAAAAAATAAAAATATTATGCTTTTAAATGCTATAGTGTTTATTGCACAACTGACTTACTAACATTTTACAATACGTTCAATAATAAAAAAACAAGAAACTACTTTTTTTACTTTATAAATGTATTAAAAGATATAAAACATTTTTGCTATCATATTACTGATTATATTTTTAAAGTTTTTGTAGATAATTATAATCGATGAAACGACAGGGATTTTTCATATAAATAATTTATTGTATGGAACCTAGAACGAAAGCTTCAGAATTAGCTCCAACTCTCTATTAGAACACCTAAAATATGTTAAGGGTGATGATGACGACTCCGAAATTATTAACCCCAAAAATGTAAAGTAAAATATTTCCAATATATATTTTACGACTATTAAGCCACTAAGTATTTGAAAATAATAATAATACCATGTAAAATTTATTCAATCATAATCACAATATACTTAGTCTGGCCATAAATACTGTTACACTTAAAAATAAAAAAAAATATTACATTTGAATTTCGAATCTGTCATTTTTACACGATTGTTCATTGTGTTTTCTAATTTTGGCGCCAATACATTGTACAATATTTTGCGATATTAAAATGGAGTGGGGTGATAAAGAGAACCGAATCGCTGTGATTGCATTACACAAAGTAGGTATGGAGTCAAATACAATTTTTAAAACTCTCCAAACACTTGGTATTAGTAAAATGTTTGTGTACCGGGCTATTAATAGGTACAATAAGACTTCCTCTGATTGTGACAGAGAAAGATCTGGCCGTCCACGTAGTGTTCGTATGAAGAAGGTAATTAAAGCAGTAAGAGAAATAATTCGAAGAAATCCTGTCTGAAAGCAAAAGATTTATTCTCGGGAAATGAAGATAGCACCTAGAACCATGTCACGTATTTTAATAAATGATTTTCTTAACTGATAATTTAAAGAAGAATAGGGTGGTATAATTGAAACAACTACTGAAGCGGTAAGCAAAGGGAGGTCACAGAATTTTTTTTACAATTGAGCAACATTTTAACAAACAAAATGACCGTATTTATGATCTAAGAAAGCTTCCCAATTAGTCGACAGAGTGCAACGTGGACATTATCCCACTTCGATAGTTTGGTAGGTTACCTATGAAGAAGTGACTGAGCCATATTTGTGTGAAAAAGGTATCAAAATATCGGCGCAAATATATCAAAATACCATTCTTGAGAAGGTAGTTAAGCCCTTTACCATCACCATATTCAATAATCAAGTATGCTCACTCCAGCGGGTTATAAAGCTCGTTCTACGCAGTCTTGTTTGGAATCAAACGTTTCGGACTTCATCAGAGCTGAAGAGAGGCCGTCGTCTATTCCCGATCTTAATTCTTAATCTAAGCGATTGGCAGTGAATAATTTTCCCATGGAAGGAGCGCGTGCTTCTATTGATAACTGGCCTCAACGTTTAAAGGACTGTATGGCAGCTAATGGAGACCACTTCGAATAATCTTTATATATTTTTGATTGTTTTATATTTATGTACTAAACTAAAACACTGTAAAAGTAATAAATGTTATTTGCAGTTATTTTTTTTATTTTTAAGTGTAACAGTATTTATGGATAAAATATTGAACACAAACGTTCGTATGTTGTCACTTTTTCAAACTAAGTATTATTCTGTTGCAAATATATTTAGCAAACATAATAGCAGAACTTATAGGAACCAATACAAAGTTTTCTCTTATAACAAAAGAAATACGACGTTAACTTATAAACTAACTTCCATTCCACTCGAGTTCTCTCATTACTTAACGGCTTTAACATTAACTTATCACAATTAATTGGTCTGAACTTAAATGTACTTGAGCATGGCGCGATTAACTTTATTTATGACTGTATTTTCAAACTTCTATTTCAGCTTTTAGATTCTTTAAGTACTAGTTTGTTGGAAAGTGTATCAGACTAAGTACGAAAAATAATGAAAATTATCATAAGACGGTGGCGTACCGCTCTACATTTTTGTTTTATATTTCAGATAATATTATAAGATTTTTAATAATGACCTTTTTTACGTTACACGGTATAATTTATATTTATAACGTTTCACCTCTTTTTGCTTATACAAAAACAAATTATGATTTAAAAATAAAATAATTAAAGAAAAATAGTGATCAATATTAATAAGATGTTAGAAATTTTAATTATTAATAATATATGGACTATTATTAATAATACTGTTTGCAACTTCTTGCAATAGTCTGCTGCAGGTTTCAATTGTGACTTATCGTCACTTATCGTTATTTACCGCAAATGAAGATTGAAGTCAGCACCGAGTTCTATTCCACGATATTTTCTCTCTACAATTATTTGGATTTACATTTAATAAACCACGTAGGTATCTCTGTAGGTAAATAAATACTTAGCTGTTTAAATCAGGTTGACAAATAGTTTTTTAGTTTTGGGAACAAATTTCAAATAGTGTTCTTTGACCTATATATAAATTCTTTTCCCGTGTGATTCATACATTTCTAATTCAAAATACTTATTTTTATTCCTTGTTTGCATTTATTTTCTGAAACAATGGTTTAAAATTGTAGTTTATATTATAATATTTTATCCATGTAAGCTGTTTAATAGCTTCATCTGGCGGTGATAGTTGTACAATTTAAGGAGGCTACTTTTATAGTTAAAAATTTAAAGGCAAAATATGTCCTTGGGGCGTGTAATATTCCTAATATGTTGAGAATTAATTCAATATTCCGTCAGTTTCTAAACATTTTGTAAATAATCAAGATATATAAACAGAATTGTAATATTATCGATAAGTAATGTAATATTATCAAAAATATGTAATGTTCTTTATCACCGAAATTAAAATAGCTAGAAATTATTCAGATCATGCTTGCGAAAAGTTTGATAAAGTCATCACGATACCGATATTATGTAAATGTGTTTTTCTTTGATGGACTCAAGTGTTTTAAGACACTGGCCACCCTTCAGACTTTGTATGTTTAGAACTGTAATATTTTGGTTGTAAGTTATAATTAATTATCTATAATTTTTAGAAATGTATTTTTTTTTCAGATCTGTGTATTGTGAAAATCTATAGTTACAAAAATGTAGCATTATTTTATATTCTGTCCGCTTGTTACATTTTCAAATTATCTGTGAATTATCATTGTGAGTCAATATATATAAAAGGATTCCAGGATTTTGTGGAATGTTAGTCCTAAACAAGTTGAGGGTGTGTTAAAGATATGTTACATTTAACGGCAACTGTTATTTGCGGTAAATAGCGTGCCTTTATCTTTGTGTGCGGGTGTGGGATGAATGATGGATTAATGGGTTTATGACAAAAATTACAGCTTTTGATATAAAAAAAAAGTTTTTCAGTTGTTTCTTTAAACAGTATAATTACAAAAAATCTAAAAATATATGAACTTGTTAAAAAGAAGAGTTATTATCTCTCATTATTTGAATCGGTAGAGGGATGGGGGTAGACTAAGCCACTGGCAATAAACTATTCTCCGTAAGACAGGCCTCCATCGAATCACGGGATGGAATGGCGCTTTTTACCCGTCTGTTTTTTTTTTCAATATCCTACACAATTTGAGCGTTCCAAGGTAGGCTTTATTCATAAGGCCATAAAAGATAAGCTCTTCTATTCACTTCTTTCCGAGAATATATATTTTATATAAAAGAAGCCTTCTTAAATTGTACGACTAACTCCACAGGAAGCTATAAAATATACATTAGCTTACATAGATAAAATATTTGATATCCACTCCAATATATCCTAAGAATATACTTAACTCTAGGTTTTGTGAAAATCCTCAACTCTATGGGAGGAAGAGTTATTGGTAAAAGTTGTGTTACCGTTATTACTAATATCTAAATCTCGTCTCCTCATAAACAAAATTGTGTAAAAGCACCCCACGTCCCAAATTAGCAATAGGAAAAAGGAATAAAAGAATTCTTTTAGAATAAATATATTCGAGTACTAAATTGTATAAGCATATAACTTACTTAAACTACACAAATAGCTTAAGTAATATAGATTATTGTAATAGAATTTAATTATTTTGACAGTTAATTAGTTACCTTTAAAAAAATTCAATATGTATGCAGTATTACATATGCCGTTAATTTACCTTCAGTGCTGGGATTGCCAGCTATCATTGAGCGCAGTAACTTTTGAGATGTTCGTTAAACAGGTCACTGAATTTCACAGCAATGCAGCAAACTAAATTGAATTGTCTCAGTTTAATTTCGAAGTTTTACTTAAAGAAAACATTTCTTTGTGTAAAATAAAAACATTTGAATAAACAGAATATCTAGTCGTCCAGCTTTGTAACTTTACTTTATCATAATTATAATAAACAGTTAAAATATAATATAAAACAGGTCTTTGTTAACTAATTTATGAAATAATTATAATAATATTAAAAAACTTCCACATTTCGAATAATAATACTTTTCTTACATTTATTTAGTTGCTAAATTGTCGGATATATTTAAGAAACTATGTTAACTATTTCCGTCGAACTAAATGGCAAGTTCCTCCGTTTGCGTGAAAATCCTGTGAAATAATTGGTAGAAATATTTTACAAAACTGCATTAAAGTTTTAGTTCATTCAATCCAATTTACAAATATTTTTAAACTTAGTAGGATAGATACGGATAATATTTATTTATAACATAATAAATTATATTTATAATAACTATATTATAAATAAATAAACATATGTATTCATATGATTTGGTGAATCAATAATTCGTATTTATTTACAGTTGATAAGTATTAAAATTATATATAAAATATATAAAATAATATATAAAATTGACGTTAAATTCGTAAACAAAAAATAAAACCATTTATTCAAATGTTATTTAAAGCTTTGATTAAACCTACTGTAATGTACAATTTTCAGGATTTTAATAACGCTCTTACCAAATTTTGTTATAATATCTCAAAAATAAAATTAGTCAAAAACAATAATTTAGATTATGCGAAGTCATGAATACAGATGCTAAATGATAACTGATGTAAATAATGTTGATATAATATTATGAGCCGATATCATAATTAAATTTTATTATGTTTTATTGATTCTGCCAACACATTATTGTATAAAAACTACAAAAACTTATTTAATACAATTGATGTATAAGCATGGTACTTATCAGATTATTATATAATATGACTATTTTTTTAAATAAATGACGTTTTATAGTTTACAAATCAGGCTTTCAAATTGTAATATTGTTTTGTGTAAAGTACGTAACCGATGTTATTTACTCTAATACTGCATTAAATGAAATGAAGCGGTTGGATTTTCCTGTTGTTTTTTTTTAATTCAATAGAATGTAGAAAATAGAAAATGATTATTATTTCCAAGTACATAATCAAAAACAAAACATAAATGATTGAATAAAATCTAAATCCGTTTTAAAATATTTTAATATTCTTTCTAGTTAATTTAATTTTTTAGTAATAAAATTATTTTAAACATTCGAAAGCCACCGCCGAGGATAAAAGTAAGAATGTGGAAACGCTATTAGACACAGTAAGTACTTTCTTAGTAACGATATTGACTGGTGGCAAATCTCACCTTACATTTTTAGGAGATTTACTTTAAATATTTTGAAATTGAGATAAAAATGAATGTATATTTTCTAGTATCGTGACATTGAGAACATATTATCCTAGAATTGTACTAATAAACATTTTGTTATATCTGTCAATGTGATGCTTTTACATTGACTTACAAAAGAGGTTTTCCCTACCACATTTTGAAAGGTTGAAAATTACTTCCATAGAAATTTATATAATTATTGGTCATTCTTTTTAATATTTAAACTTTCGTGAACCATGACTATTATATTTATATTTACCCGGCTGTATTCACGTGAAATTATATCGGAAAGTGCCCGACAGTTGCAGAGTGCAGTTTCGAACCCGTGGCGTGAACTGCGTGCAGCATCTCTCTGGGCGCCCCGCGAAGATGGCGGCGGCTGTGGGGAGGAAGATGAAATGTTATCTTCAGAGATTTTTTGCAGATCCCAGTCACACGTAGTTGTAATAATAGTTGTGTACACACTGAACTCACCGTGCCACTTTTGAAATCATCTAAGTGGTACTTGTTTTTTATTGTTTCCAAGCCAATAGTAACGTCCAACCACTATTCCTATTGAAGTTCGGTAGATGGCTAATTTCGATTGCCTCACGTATATTACACGGTGTTAAAACTTTGCCCTAGCTAGTACTGACGATTTATTAAATCGTGACCCATGGAGCCGAAACGTGGACATTTACGGTATGAGTAGTCCACTAACTTCAAGTCGCCCGGCGAGCTATGCTTGGTGTATCTCTGAAGGATCAAATCCGAAATGATATTATTATTCAGAGAACTAAGGTTACCAATATAGCTCAGTGGATTAGCGAGCTGAAGTGGCAGTAAGCTTGTCATATCTGCCGCAGACCCGATAACCTACCCCAACGTAGACGAGTTCTGGAGTGGACACCGCGAATCGCAAACATAGTGTGGGACGCCCCGCAGCTAGGTAGAGCGACGACAGTCTGTTATGTCCAGCAGGGCACTACAGTGAGCTGATGATGATGATGATGATGATGATGATGATGAATAAATAATAACTTAAGTCAAATGCGGTATCGAAAGTAAAAATTGATTCTACATCTGCCCCTAATTGCCAGAGCAGAATACCTTAAGACAATACTATGGAAGTACGCAAAGTAAACCAACGCAGCCGTGGTAACATCAGTTAACTGTCTAATTTTCTGAACCGCATATACCACCGTGCTTAAACGATTAGTTAGGGTGTTGATATGAGCGGCCCATTGTAGTTTTGAAACTAAAGATATACCTAAAAATACAGTTTCATTAATAATCACCATTACGTGGTGGTCGATAATTAATTTTAGTTCTAATTGGGGATCATTAGGTACAGAAAACTTGAGACATTTCGCTTTGTTATTATTAAGCAAAAGATTATTATAAACTTTTAGAAAGTACCTCTAAGCTATCGTTTGCATGTAAGACATCCGTGTCTTTTTTGCCTACTTTAAAAATTAGCAAAGTATAATAATGCAGACGTTCAACAATGTTACATATTACTATCAAATTTGTAAAGAAGACATGTGGACAGAGTCGTTTTTGGAAAGTTTGGATAGTCCAACGATCACTTCGTCTGAAGGCGCCGATCTGGACACTTCTCTAATACGAAACTCTCGGTTTGCTTCGAGTGGTTAGTGAGTTTGAGTTATAATGGTAAGGTATATATTTATTTGTAATAAAGGTAAGGTAAGTTAAGGTCGGAATTCTGTTCTTAAAAAGTACAGTTGTAACTCTGTGTTCCGTTATCTCTGAGCCATTGCTGTCCAAATTTTTAACACTGCGTGTATGTTCGGTGATCCTTTTATTAACGTTTCAATGAATTTCCCCTAAGTAAGGCTTACCACAAGGAATCTTGTATATCGGGCATGTTCCGATATAATTCCGTGAATACAGCCGGGTAAACATAAAAAAGTTTTCTTTTATTAAAATATAAAGTGTTTTATAACTTAATGATTCAATTGTTCTTTAACTTATAGGCACACAATATTAAATATAATAATTTATTTCCAAGCCGTTTAAGTAATCTAATTTAATTTAATTTTATGTATTAACTGTGGTCTATGTTGCTAACATCTGAAATTAATATTGTATAATATATAAGTTAGCAAATTTACTGAATCAAACGTTCCTTTGCCAGTCCTCATTTATTGGATGAATGAATATTACAAATACACTGCTTGTAAAATTTACATCTAAGAAATATTTCCTCTTTGACTAAGAAAACATTTATAAATTAACAAACGTAGGAACAAATTGAATTTCACAATTCTATAACTTTATTTTATTTTTAAGTAATTGTAACATAAAAAACTATAGGGTTTTCATGACTATTTATTATATAATGGTAAATAATCAATAATTGCTGAATTGATATTTTAAAAGAAAATTTAATTAAAACTTTGAAATGTTACTGGAATGCGTCTAAAATTGAAAAGCTAGCTGAGTATTTTCTATACAAAAAATATTTTCGTAATAAATATATATTTAAAAATAAACCCACGGGTTTGAATAACTGCCCGTATCCGTATCGCAATATATATTTATAAAATTAAATAATCTTCATATGAATATATAATATACATGTTCATAAATATTTTCAAGCATTTAAAAAAATACGAGAAATATTATAGTGTTTTTAAAAACGAACACAATTCATTAACAATTTATTTTATTTTATTATTAGAATGACAATAAATGTCATCAAATACCCTCCTTGTGATATATTTATTATTTCATTTATAAATATAATATATAGCTTTACTAATATACGTAGAATACTAACTTATTTAGGAGTACTTTAACAATATCTATTATAAATTAAACCAGACAACATTAGCTAAAGCCACTTCAAAACTAAACATTATATAAATATATATATATATAAATAGTCAATAGCGTGAATAATTGTGAAGTGGATCAAAAATAATATTAATAAATTATAATTAATATATTACGTGATATTGACACTATGACGTGTACTGAGTGAGTATTAATATAGCCATAAACTACCAACCTTTTCTTAAAAAGTTAAAGTAATTAAAATAAGGTTAGATTTTTTAAATTTCTTAGTAATAAAGCATGATTTTTATGTATTTATTCATGCAATTGAGTTAAAGCAAATGTTTATAAAATAAAATATTCATCCGAGATGTCCAACTTCAATCTAGTCGCACATAAATATACATTTTGTAGTTTAGTTTTCTTAATGCAATGGTTCGGTAAATTATGTAAAACAGACAAATTGCACAAATCTAGATAGAAAATGTTGCAATTATTTAATTAAGTAGACGTAGAATAATAATGAACGAGTTATAAAATGCATAGAATTATTTATCAAATGAAAATTAATGAGACAATCGTTTGTTTCTTCAATTTTATTATAATATGATGTAATAATATTATAATTTTTTTATCATGCACGTGTTTCAATCATGCACGTGCGTATCCGAGAAATAGCAATCAATGACAAAAAACCAACAGCTTGCATAAAAGAAAAAAATTAAAATAAGTAAAGTAAAAAAGCAAATACGGAGATTGTTTTTATAACATTTATTGTAAGTCGCCACCAGATGGCGCTGCAGTATATCAACTTCAATATCATGCAATCACTCGCTATGTAAACTGGTAATAATTTCCATTCGAGTATGAAAAATATTTTCACACTGTTCACTTTATTGTTTCTTGTAACAAAATGGTGCTGAATCATTTTACCTTATATACAATTCAAATGATTCGCATCAAAATTGGTATGCATATAGTTAGCATATTGAATCATGGACAATTAAATACTAGCAATTTCACCGGTTAGAAAGATTTTAATGTTTTTTTTTTATATATACAGCCCGGTGTACATTGTAAAACGAAATTACTGCTATTTAAGTAACCGTGTTTCAATATGCTATGAGAGTTATGATGTACAACTGCACTTTATAGAAGACCCTTGCGATTAGGACAGGACAACTTCTGAAGGGCCTGAAAGTGTAAATATAAATATGTTGATGATGAAGTTTTTCAAATATACTCATACAACTTGACTGTATATAACTATAATTTTTACAGTACCTAGTTAGCTAATGTTACTCCTGTTGGGAATGAACACGCTTATTGAAAATTTTAATTCCTGCAATTTACTTGATGTTACTTAAATGCGGTATTTTATAATTTTGTCCCCATTAAAATAGATGGTCCATTAATAGTTATAGGTGTGAAGATATATTTTATACAGTAGATAATGAATAACTCATAATAAGGTTAGGTTTGTTAATAGAAATATATTGCAAGGATAGACAAATATAAAATAATAAAGAAAAAGCAATTTTGAATATTATATATCATAAAAATGGTGAGTGGTTTATCCCTTTACAAAATTATAAGGTAAATGAGGTTTTTGCATTGTTCTTTGTTTAAAACGAATTAAAAATACTTTCTTACTTTTATAATACAAGTTTAAGTAACTACGAAAGTAATATTAGTCATTCAAAGTTATGTCAGATAAAATTATTTTAAAATTATTGAATTCGAGATAAGTGATAAAAATGTATGATAAATTTCATTTGGACTAGGAAAATGTGAATAATAATGAATAAAAGTAGAATGAAAGTCGAAGTTTTCAATCCCGACTAGAAAGGTATAATTTGGCTTTAATTTTATCAAACATTATTTCTTACGGTCATACATAAAAAGTATAGAATAAACATAATGATAAAAAAAGACAATTTCACTTAACTATACATAGAGTCTAAAACCTTTAATTGCACTCCACTTCTCAACACAACTATACAGTCATAAATAAAGTTAATCGCGCCATGCTCAAGTACATTTAGGTTCAGACCAATTAATTGTGATAAGTTATTGTTAAATCCGTTCTCTAAGTAATGAGAGAAATGAAGGAGAATGGATTTTAGGAAAATAATTATAAATTCAAATGATTATATATATATATATATATATTGTATCATTTTATATATATAATGTATCATTTGATGAAAGAAATATATATAATGTTTTATTCTTGCAATGTACCAAATATGTTTATGTCAACTTAAAAATATATATATAAAGTACAAATTAAAACAGCCAACACAATAGCACTGCTACGGTATTGGGGTCCTAATGACTCTCAAGATATTCAGAAAATGAGGTCAGGGATTTCCATAATCCCGATACCTGGGGTTCGCTCGCGTTTTACTTATTTCAAATGGTGTTGGTCAAAAATGTAAACGTTAGACCCAATTTTTAATGAGGGATATGATTAATATAATATAATAATATAATCATTATATAATAAAATACGTTACTAGAAAAAATGGTTATCTTTTTGAAGCATATTGTACACACGGAGGAACGGTGGTTTCAACGTAGTGTGTATTATAAATGTATATGTTATATGTCAAATGTATAATGGTTTTATATAAACCTGACGTAACAGTAGTAACGTAATCATATAAAAGGAGATAAATTATTATGGAGGTGTGCTTTTGTCTTGATCCTCATAAATATTCGAAACGTTAGTTTACCATCCAAATTCGGTAACGAAGCGGTGACAGGTAATATAAGTTTTTGGTTATATTAATTATAATCTACTATATATATATATATCTATATAAAACAATTTTCAAGTTATATAAAATTATTTTTTTTTACTAAGGAAGTATTTAAAAAAAAAAAGTTCAATATATCTTTTTATTTATTACCTACTCATAAACAACATTAGATTGTATTATTCGAACAAACAGTATTTATTTTTACAACGTCTGTATTTAAAAAGTTCAAAATCTAAACGTAAATACGTAATGTAAACAAAGCTAAAACGAATCAGACTGAGAATACTCTGACAAAAAACAAAGGCGGGAATCGTGTCCATTAGCGTAGCGTAGCGTAGCATGGCGTTAAGTCGTATATCGCTTATACGCGATAGTGTCACCGCCCTGTCAGACACTACGTCTCATAATTTACTTAGATATTTATGTTGACACCACACCAAGATTGATTAATAATATAAAATAGTAATAATACTAAATTAGTTTTTGTATTTTATTTCTAGCAGATATTTTGGATTCAATAAGTAAAAGAATTAACGTGATCATTAAGACAACAGCCATTGATATTTTTTGATGATATCATAGGATATTTTTATGATAACTCTACGCTTGCAACGGTATCGAAATGTTTGAAAATAAAAAAAAATATATCTATGTATTGTGATATTGTGTATAATTGATTACAAAAATTATAATAATTATTATTAAAAAAGGAACAAGTAGGAACGTATTCTGATTTCGGTGTTAGCACTATAATTATTTTAATTACTTAAGTCAATTTGTTTCAAATTAACACGTTGTTTGGGTACTTATGAAAATGTGAATTATAACTTAACGGAAAGTCTACGATAATATAATGATATAAGCATTTTAATATAATAATAAATTATTAGGACTTTTCACAAAAAGTAATCTAGCCCCATACGAAACCAGGCTTGTATAGGAACTAGACAACTGATAAACATACATAACCTTTTTTTTTAAATACATTTTTATAATAAATAAAGCATACCAGACCAGACCAGGCCCAAAAAGATACGTATTTTTTAATCAAAAAAATTTATAGAGTGCAGATTGAAACTACAAGCAACAGCAGAATAGTCCGTTACGACCACTGCGCCAAACAGCAGTTCCATATTTGGGTAATTTTCACGAAATCCCGAAATTCTTGTCCTTGGTGTTTATATAAAAATCCAACAAAGAAATGGATGTTACTAATATTTCTATACAATCCACATAATTATATCTAAAAGTTTCACATAAGATTTTAGAGCCGTATAAATAAATAAATAAAAATGCATAAACATAATGTTCCTAACATCATTCCCTTACTGTGTCCCAAGTACCAATTTTATTTACTTTTATTTACCAAAAAAGTACAAAAATCATTCGAATCATATTGAAGTAAGTTGGATTATTTAAAAATATTGTAAATTAAAGGGGAAAACCGAAATTAGCGTTGTAAAGGAAAACACGCGTTCAAAATTTGAATATTTATATGTGTCTCACAAAAATAAATCATACCCTCACACTATTACTGGCAGTTGAATTATGAACGCATTTTAAATAAAATACGAACGCTACCATTAGTTTTTGAAAGTTGGCACTAATGTCAATTTGTCAAAAAAGCATATTTTCTGTGATTGTATTCGGGTGTGCGCTGCAAAAAGATTTTATAAATTATATGGTTTAGTAAAATTTTTGATCGTCATTTCATCACATTCTAAAAAAACAAAAGGTAAAGTACTTTAATTGATTGTAAGTTGCATAGATAAGATGACGTTTGGGAGTAATTTCCTTAAGCAGAAAAATAGTTTTAAAAGTAAGGTTATGTCACGAGTTCTTAACGGTTATTCTTTATTTCGTCATTCCCTCACCATCATTCCCCCATACAAATTTATGGTGAGGGAATGATGATATATGAGGGAATGATTTTTGGATAGGCTTACTGACTTTTTTTATTGTTTGCTTTTATTAACTCTTGAATTTATTGTTAGAATATTGTTGTAGGTTAAAAAATGTCAAGAAATAAGAAGATAAGCAAAGAAGAAGCTAAATTAAAAAAGCAAGAATATGACCGAAAGCGCAGGGAAAAAATGAAAGCTGATCCCGTAAAACTTGAAACACTCCGCCAAAACGAAAGAATTAAATACCTAAAAAAAAAAGAAAAAGGCCAAGTAAAACCTATATCCGCAATGAGTTCCCGAGAAAGAAGGCAAAAAAGGAAAGACTGGAAGAAAAATAGCCAAACATACAGAGACAAAACAGTGAAAGTGCGAAAAAATTTAGCAAGACTGTTAGATGAGACACCACCTCCTAGCCCAGGACCTATGCAAAATAATGATGAATTGAGAAATCTGGCAGTTCATCGGAGGAGGCAGCAACTCAGAAGACGTAGAGGAATACTTTATGCAAAAATATCCAGATTACAGGAAAGACTGAAACAAGAAATAAGAAGAAAAGAGAGATATCGAAAGAGATGTCAAATCAAAACAAAAATAATCAAACTTCACCGGAAGCCAAAGTATCAGCTCTCTTAAAGAACGTTCGAGTTCCTAAAATTGTGAAGAAGAAGCTTCTTTTATCAGAAATTATTACTCAACAGCTAAAAGGCAGGTACAGTACTTTAAAGAAACATAGTGAAAAGAAAAAGTACTATGAAATAGTAAAACCCGATCTTTTGAAGAAGCATAAACTACTCAGCTTATGAAAACAGTTTTTCAAACATGATTGTTACAAAAAGAGCGTTTCTAGGAAAGTCAGTGCTAAATTAATAAAGGTAAAAAAGGATGTTCAAGATTTTTTGGAAAAGGACAAAAGTTCTCGGATGTGTCCAGGAAAGAAAGATTTTGTAAAGTCAAAAGGACAGGTAAAACAAAAACGTTTACTGTGCGATACCATGAAAAATTTCGACAATAAATTCCTGACTACAGTTGAGTATAAAATAAGCTTGACAACTTTCTGCAGATTTCGGCCTTTTTGGGTGACTTGGGCAAACATAAAAGACCGTGACACATGCAAATGTGTAATCCACGCAAATGTTCAACGGATGATCATGAAGTTACATGAAAATAAAGTATTGTTTTGCTGTAATCTAACTAGATTTTTGACCATGAAGACATGCAATGTTTATTCAACTAAATGTCTTTTACGAGAATGTGAAGGTTGCGCAAATAAAATGATAGAGTATTATCTTCCACAGCCAAACAGAATAGTGACTTATAAACAGTGGATGTATGAAACTGTATCCTACGAAAAAAATGGAAAGATGAAGACAGTAAGAAAACCTATTTTAAAAGAGATCAAGGTTTCACTGAGGTCATTGGTACTTCAGTTAGAAAATACTTTGCCTTCATTTTTTAAACACATTGCTACGATAGCACACCAGTATCAGATCATATCTGAACTTAAAAAGACTTTAGCTGACAATGAAGTCCTTATTCACATAGACTTCAGCGAAAACTATTGTTGTAAATATAACGAAGAGATTCAGGCAATACATTTCGGAGGTGCAAGACAACAAGTTACTCTACATACAGGAGTATTATATTTACGTGAAAATGACACTGTAAAATCCTACACGTTTTGCTCTCTTTCTGAAAATAATAGACACGATGCAATGGCAGTATGGGCACATTTATTACCAGTTTTTGAGTGGATTAAAAATCACAATACAAACATTCACAGAATACACATGCTAAGTGATAGTCCTGTCAACCAGTACAAGAACAAGTTCATGTTTCATCTAGTATATCATCATATAAATGATTTGTTTTCGGGTGCGACATTTTTTGCGTGGAATTATTCAGAACCAGGCCATGGCAAAGGTGCTCCTGATGGCATAGGTGGCACATTAAAAAGAACAGCTGATAAAGCGGTGGCTGAAGGCAAGGACATCGTAAATTTGAAATCTCTCAAGGAAATTTTATTGGCAAGATGTTCTTCAATAAAGCTGTTTGAAGTTACCTCTGCTAATATCGCGAAGATAGAAGACTTAGTCAAACAGTCAACCATCATTGCTGCATTTCGTGGAACCCAGAAAATTCGTCAATTTGTCTTCAGTAATGATGTCTTGGAATTTAGAAGTCTTTCATGTTGTCAATGCGGAGAAAAGTGTAAACATTTTCACATGGGATATTATAAATCTTCAAAACGTTGCATTGAAAAACCAAAGTCCTTTGAATTAAAAACACAAAACAAATCTTATGATGATGGACATTCGTCAAATGATATTATTTGTACGGACACTAATATCACTCATAATATTGGTGATTATGTACTTATCAAATGGGACGAAAATGTTTACCCAGGGGAAATAATATCAGTTTCTGTGGAAGGCGCTTTAGTAAAATGCATGAAAAGAGGAACTAAATCTTGGAAATGGCCTAAAATCAGAGATGAACAGTTATATGCCTGGCATGACATTCTTAGGAAGATTGAGCCTCCAAAATTAATCAGTAAGGGTTGTTATTTTATAAAAGACTTAAACTAGTTTAAAATATCTGATTAAGACTTGTAAGAATTGTAACTTTGAGACTGAATCGTTTAAGATTACAAATTTTAAAAGTAGATAATTTCACTCTTTATTAGTACCTACTAAATAAGAAGTATTTTTTGTTTGGAAAAAAGCCAGTTTAGTTATAGATGTTGATTTTAATATTAAACATTCATTTTATCTATGAGACTAAAGTTTAAAATAAGAAGTTTTTCTGTTGTTATAAATGCTGTTAGATGAATCTTTAAGTTAGCAAGGATTTTGTGGTCATTGTTATTTAATTAATAAGTGTAATTGCCTTAAATAAGTGCAATATTATATAAAAATAAGTTTAAATTACAGTTATGCCAAAGTGCTGCAATAATTTTGTGATTTGCTGGAATTACTCATTGATCTTACTTATTATTTAAGAACAAAATTTCATTTAATAAAAAGAATTCTTTAAAAGAAAACTAATTTCATTTAAAAAGCTTCATGACTTGTCTGCAATAATCATTCCCTCACCTTAATTGTCATTCCCTCACTTTGTTTTTTTTTAATGTCCTCAGAACTTTCATAAAACACAATATTTTTTGGGACCACTACATAATTTAATTCTAGTAATATTAGTACTATCAAATTCACATAAAATAATTATCAAATAATGTCAATATTTTTTGTCATTTTAAGAAAGCCGAATTTCGGGATTTCGTGAAAATTACCCATTTGCGTGAGTTGCAAATGGGCTTTCCGTATGAGTGTTCAGTAGGTGCATCTTTTAAATTAGAAAACTGGTCCAAAAATAAACCCATTCAATTGATACAAAATTCAATACAAAATGAAACACAGTAAAAAATGCTGTGACTATGCGTTTGTGAGCTAGGATAATAGTGTGCCTCAGCTCCAATAACAAAATGTACAAAATAATATTATTTTTAATTTCATGAATTTCAACTATATAACTGGAGAACTGGAATAACGTACCACGCTTTTTGTAGGACAATGTGGGTAGTAAACTATGCAAATGTTAGCAAACTAATAATAAAAAATACTGCTGGTTAGTAATTCTTTTTCATAACCTTGTTTATGCCACATGTTGGAGACGGGGGACTCCTTAACAAAACCTTACATGTTTTAGGACAAATATTTTTTCACGTTAATTAGATGATTATCTCGATAATTAATAAAGAAAAATTTGGTTAGTAATAAATTTTTAAAATTCGTCAAATCAACATATTTTATCCTTGCTATCCCTATTAGCTACCATTTACCTTGGGCGTCTTGTCAAAAGGAACATTCCCACGAAAAATCAGCTTGTTAGTAATAAATGATGAAAAGTGATCCAGGGATCCTGTACTAATATAGCTACATTATTATAGCCATTATACTTTTGCTGCATTGTATACCTGTCATAGTTTACTATAAAATAGTTTTTATGTCCTGCCGCATTAATATAATCACTAACATGATAAAAATAAAATATACCTATGTTTCCAATTGTATTGACTACACAATGCGACCTTACTTAAAATTTTATTATAAGCCTAAAGTTCCAATTGTGCTAGTTATCATTCGTCCGTTGATACTATTTTAGGTAAATCTTTTTAATTAATTAAAAAGAAAAATAATGATATTGCCTATAAAGAAAATAATTTAAGATAATTGAAGTATACTTACTTGTACAGTACTTTGGATATTCTAGATTAATTTAGTATTATTTTCAAAAAAAAATCTAGTATCTATCTAATCTAGTAGTTGTTGCTATGGTGGCGACTGTTATGTTGAAAATGTCAATAAACATGAATATACATGATAAGCTTTTTCAAATTTTAAATAAATTTAGAATGAAAATAATATACAAAAAGGAATTATAAGTATATCTCAATATCCTTATCGATATAAAGAACTATTTGCTGAAATTTTATTCAAAACAACTTCTCTATTATAATTTTGAGTACATTTTCTTACATATATTAATTTAAACACGAGTGACTTCGTAATGACTCTTAATACACAAAGTGTTGAGGCTGTAGTAGTGTTAGAAATTTAAATTATAAAACCTTGTTAACCTTGACACGAAAAAGCTGAAAGTTTTTCAAGCTTTACCGTGACCGTGATGCTGAGAGTAATGTAGCTGGAACAACGATGTTATAGAAACCCGTCATATAATAGATGTTACTTTTATATATAAATATGAACATAGTGCTATTATTACTTTATGCTACTAGCTGTTTCCTGCGGCATTTCCGGGGCATTAAAAGCATAACAAGACAGGCACGTAGACAGACGGAGTTACTATGCCATTCATAGTATTAGTATGGATATAACTATAAGTTTGCTGTTAATAAAGAATTAATAAGGGCCTCTATTATTTAATGTATTTATCAATGACATCGTTAGCGTCATTAATAATGGTACAATTTTGCTTTATGCAGATGATATAAAAAAATTAAAAACTAAAAATCTCTACAGGATTGTAATTCACTTCAAAGTTATTTAAACAGACTTGATGGGTATTGCGATATGAATCTTATTTATTTATATCTAAAAAAATTAATATAATCAACTTTATTAGGAAGAAAAGACCTATATTATTTAATTAAAATCTAAGCAACGAAGTTCTGAATAGGGTTACTGAGATAAACGATCTGGGTGTAATCATAGACAAAAAATTAACCTATTCACATATTAATTACATAATCGGAAAGGCTTATAGAATGTTGGGTTTTATTTTAAGAGTAGGAATAGAGTTTAATAAAGTTTTAACGTTTTTTCTTCTTTTTTAATCTTTTTTAACACCGATTTTAGAATAGGTATCTACTGTTTGTAATCCGCAATACAAAGTTCACATAAATAGCATTGAGAGAATACAAAATATATTTTTTAAACATTTATCATATACAAGTCATGTTTCTAATAATTTTTTTTTCCAATTATTCATTTTTGTCTTCTCGGAGACAACTTAGAGACCTAATATTTCTATAAAAACTTATAAATAACTTAGTAGATTCAACTTATCTTCTGGAACAAATACAACTCAAGTGTCCTCGACTAGTTGCAAGATATCATGTATTATTTTATATACCTGTAAATAAATGTAAAAGTACTGACAATACACTTGACTGACTTGTCGAGATGTTATACAACAGGTATCATAACATTGATTTATTTTGTCAAAAACTTAGTACCTTGAAGAAGAGCTACGATAAATTATAATGTATTATGTATTATATTTGTTATAATTTTTCTAGTTTCTTTTGATATGTTTTATGTATTACTTTTCTGATGTGTGCATGTTTCTTTTATTTATTTATTACTATTATTTTAAAGTATATAATTTTTGAAGTTGATATTAAATTCTAAATGTTTAATTACTATTTATATATTTTTATCTTTTATAATTTCAATTTATGAAAAGTAATATTATTATTATTTTGTTTTACTTTTGGAGTTGTTGTTATGTTTATTCTAATAACAGTGGAAACTTTATTGATGTTATGTAATATTTGTTAATTCTATTTTTATGTTTTTTTTTAAATATTGTTTGTTTCCCAAATAATAAATAAATAGATAAATAAATATTAGTTTATAATAATAATATAAGTATATAATAACAATTTAATATTAGTATATAAAAGTCATATAATATCTCAACAATATAGTTAAACTGAAATTGTATATTTATTTCACTATTATATTTAGTCCACTAAAAGTGAACATTAATAGGCCATATTATACTTTTTAATACTTTTTTAATATTTTATGAAATTTAAGTTGGATTGTAAAAGTTACATTAAAACTAAATTCAACGAGACGTGTGTCGTGAATGACATGAAAGTTGCATTTGTTTTATAAATATAAGTTGAATCGCCAGTACTCACGTTAATTAAATGAAAACTTGTGTCACTGTTTTTGAACCAGATTTTACCAATGAGCTCGACGTAACTGCGCCGTGAGTGGCCTGGTACATTACCATGTCACTAACGAATGTATTAAGTAAACATTTAAAGATATAAGATAATGTATGTAATTTTAGATAATTCTTAAAAAGTTTTAAGAAAAATGCATTGTGATTAAATTTATTTTCCTATAATTAAAATGAAAAATCAAGCAATGTCTAATTGCAAATATATTACATTGTTGTCGAAAAAAATTCTAATCAACGAATTAGATTAAGCATAGTTTTTCTTTAATCACAAATTCACTGTATTATTATTTTACATAATGTTTGATGTTTTACATGTTTTTTATCGCAAATTAAGATTATTATTAAAATGTATCTAATGTTTAAAGACAACTTTGGCAGGTAGGTTAACGCAGTAAAAATATAGCTTTACTGTTATATAAATCGGCAAGTATGTAAAATATTTTTTGTTATACAATATGATTAAAAGTAATTTTGTTCGTATTATTTAGCATTAACAAATATGTTTTTTGCACAATGTATAAAACTTTATTTGTTTCTTATATTAAAACTTATTTACACTATACCTAATTTCTATCTTGGTAGCCTTGTTAAACATAGTTTTTCAAATAAACCTGTATCTTTTAATATTTAAAAAAAGATAAGCAAAAGCTTTATAAATAAGCTGACTGTCTAATTTATATCGTGATATAGAATGGCCGAATGACCTTCAAAAAAAATTTTTAAATGTTATATTTACATTTACGCAGAAATTAAATCGGAATGTGCCCGACTAGTTTCGAACCCATTTAGGGTCCTTAATCATGAATTCTGAGCGTGGCGGACTCGCGGCGATATATAAATATAATAGTCATGGTTCACAAAAATTTAAATATAAAAATGTTAAATGTTATTCACAGTTTTTATTATTTTCCAAGTTTTTATCTCTACATATCCAAAGGAAGATGTCCCGACTGACTTAGAAACAACGCACAGTCTAAACCACTGGTCGTGTGAATTCGAAACTTGGAGAGCATGTGTGTGTCTTAGTTTGGAAGGGTGCACTAAGAAAGGATTATTTGAAATTCTACCCCTAAAAGGATAAACGGGAATAAAATCAAAAGTATGTAACATCTTTGTTTTTGAAGTTATTGTCATGAAAATATATATTTAGGTAGACCTTTGTAAATTAAAAATACTTTTATATTTATTTTTTATGGGGATGGATTAAAAGGGTTAATATGGTTTGAAACAAATATACTAAACTTTTTACGATATCAAAGTAGTTCTTAGATATAAAAACACTTCTTTATTTTTTTTAATTGGAGGTGGGGTTGAGGGTTCAATGACAATGGAAGCAAACGTCATATGAAATGAGAATGAGATTTTGAGAAGCCAGTTGGCTTTGTGGTCCGTACCTTCTCACGCGAAGCTAAAGACTGTTGATTCGATCCTCACCCAGAGCCCAAAAAAATAATAAAAAAAGGTCCAAGATTTGTCTAAAAAAACTTAAATGTTAGAAACATTGTGTGGGTATTTACGAGTAGTACCTAAGTATTAAGTTAGCCATTTACATATGTACTTTTATCAGCTAGCTGGTTTCCGTAACACAGACTTTAATTAGCTTGGGTTTAAACGGCCGTGTATAATAAAGTCCGCCTGTATTTTTTTACTTTTTATTATTAAAGTATCTTTTGAAATAAAATGTATTGTTTCAACTATGTTTTGTGAGGAGTGGCGCAAGATAAGAAAATAAAATTTCTATAGAACTTAGTACATGTAAATGTTATATATTTTTGATACAATTATACTAGTAAGATAGTTCAAATTTAGTAGTTGTTTTTAATTATAAAACCAGCAGAGAGATTTGAATCTGAATAAATGGCCAGTTACAAATGCATTGGCACCATGAGTAATCGGGCTTCTTTATTTATTACAAGAAAAGCTGTTTTAACATTACATCCACATTCATGTCGAGGCAGTCTATATACTTGTACGCATTGCAGCCCATAACCTTATAACATTTATTGAGGAGGAATGATTCTTCTCCAGCACGAGATACTATGCATTGTGAGCTTCTAATATTTGAAGAAGAGTAACAGATAATAATTGTGAATAAAAAAATTGTGATAACTAAAAGGCAATGTGAATTCATACATGTTTTAGCTCTTTTAACTTTTTCGTCAGATAAATAAAGATTGCTATTACTGATAAAAAAAGATTTTTTTAATTTTTAATTTTCATATATTACTATACAATATATGGAAATCTCTTAAGTACTTAATACTATATAAAAAGTTTATATTAAGATGATTAAAATTTTGTTTACGAAAAAATATCTAGCCATTCTTAACGCTGCCGTGTCAGCTGCAATTTGAATGCCTACTCTAAAGCGACCATTAATTTAATTCATATACATTAAGTTTAAATCTTAGTTGTTCTTAATAACACACCAATTGAATATTAAATCTAGGAGAAGTTATATAGAACCAATTTTACATACTTCTTCAAAGAAATAAATTTATGACGTCGGTAAGACTAATTTATAAAGACTCAGATGTTGGTTCAGAGTTTTAATTAAATTAAATTTCCAAATATAATTGATCGAGCAAGTTCTATAGTTGAAATTCAAGAACTCTTAACAATGTTGCAAGTTACGGTGAGTAACTGAAAAAGAAACGACAAAAACTGGATCATTCGATTTTTTTATAAAATTCTGACAAAAAATTATATATTCAAAGTTATTGCATGTTTGTACTTATATAAAAATGTTCACACGTGGTTGAAAAAATAACACAAACTTAAATGGATCGTTCCTTTAAGAGTAAATTAAACATATGCAACACTTACTCATATTAGAGTATTAAAATTATGTTCTCTCATATTTTAACGTCTGATTCTTACCGTCTCCACAACGTGCCTATGGTGCCAGTGATACTGGGTTTTGTTACGGTTAAAATATTTTTAAAGCTTTCATTTATAATATTGCATTGCAAAGATATTGTTTTTGTAAAAACTTTTATTATTTGGAAATATTACATTTTAATAATTAATTTTTATTAAGATCCCTACAATCTACAAATCCTAATCTATATAAATCAAATACCTAATCTACAAATAAGACAACATATTCTAATTATTTTGGTAAAAAAGTATTATCTGACCGTTAATTCCATTGAATGAATTCATTTTAGTTAAATAAATTTTCCCTTTGTGGTTTACACATGTTTAAGTAAGTATTACACGCATATTAATTTAGGATTATGATGTATGTGGATGAGTGATTCTCCTCCCTCACGTATTTAATGTTTAAGATTTGTATACAATTATAACAATTTATAATTAAGGACACAGGTTTTGTTGTTTAATCAGCCTTTTTATTTTATGTAAATAGAAGAAAAGTATTGTGTATTTAATAAAAATATATAGATATGTAAATTGTCTAAATACTTTTTTTTCTTATGATAATTCAGACAGTAATAAAAAAAATATAGTTTTTTTTGAATAAAATCTGAAAATAAAATCGTGAAAATAAAATAAAAGTGGGATAAACAATTATGGGTTTCTCTTGGTAATTAAGTTTAGTCTCTTCGTAATGAATCATATGTTAATTTATATAGAATTAGTTAATCATGATATTTGTATCACCTATCTTTAATTATACAAATGTTTGTATAATTAAAGATAGGTGATACGTTTCGTTTACGATTTCGTTCCAAACGACATCTTTAATGGAATTTGTTCTAAGGAAACGAAGAACGAACGTTCTTAAAAAAAGAAGCAGTGAAAACATAATATGTAATCATAAACATAATATAACTTACGAGCTTACAACTTAACCCTCGTAAGCACATTTGTTTCCAAATTTGACATAAAATTGAAATCAATGGTGAAATATATCAGCTATTCATTCTGCTTTTGATAAGAAAATCAAAATGGAAAAACTTCAAGTAAACTGATCGCGTTAGTCTCGGCATCGATTTGATTGGAAGCAGTTCTAATAACTTCTCGTAATCAAATCGTTTCCTCGACGGATCTGTCACTTTACGTGAGTTAGAAAATAATTATTTTCCTTTCGTTCCACTAGTTGTAAGTGCTGCCGGCTGGTTTTGATAGATTAGAAGGCAATACTCGAATACTCATTAAAAGCATGTCACTGTTCCGACCACTGTTTGCCGCATGGTTTTTGACGGCTGTCGGAAAACATTAGCCTCAATTTATAAACATAAAGCACTTTGATTTAAAGTTCATACTTTGTTCCCACTTCGTTTACAAACTGCCGAGGAAAATTTGTATAATTTTGTAAACTAGCTTCAAAATTATAAACATACTCTAACTTATTTAATAAAAAATAACAAATTTAAATGAATTATGATGGTGAACATAATGTTTTCATACCACACCCTGTCATATATTTTTTAAGAGAGACGTTTTTTGTAATTTTGTAATTAATTTCTACAATACCAAAACGGTTTGTTTATTTAATTAAGTATAAAATATATAAAAAAAATATACAAAAGATACTAAGCTATATGGCCAAGTTATTATAGGTACTACGAATGGAATAAAATACTCAATATTATTTAGGAGTACATTGAATCGAAGTAGGCAAGGAGGCATTAGGAAGAGGGATATTAAACATTCATGAATACCAGATTTTATTAGGCCTTATAAGGCTAAACAAAATAAAGTCCTAAAATAGAGCAGTTATCTTATTATAACCAAATAAAAAAGTGGCTAATACCGGAGAGTAGACAGATTCAATGCTCTGACCTTGAAAATAAATTAATATAGAATAATAATAACCAAAAAAATGAAGTTAAATCTTTTCGAGCTTGCATTGGTTGAGATCGAAATCATTCATATTATGTTTATTGCCTATAAATCTTACTTTATTTGTAAACGCATTATGTAAAAACTACATGACGGAATTTGATAAGGTACGGTAGGTGAGGTAATGCGCTGACAGCTTTTGATGACAATGAGAAGAAAGCTTATACAACAGAAGTTTATTTAATCACAACGAGGGAAAAAGGGCAACGGGGAGGAGAACATCCATATTTTAACATAATTTTCATCAAATAAGCAAATGAAAAATGTTTCGGAAAATGTGTTAAAGTCGATGGAATAATTCTGACCCAGATAATCTTAAATCGGAGGTCTTGGCAACAATTTTACAAAATGGATGAAGTCAATTGAGTGCAACTATGCTGATAGTTTAACTAATAGATAGTTTAACTAATCATTTATGTGCAGAAGAAAAAGAGTTGCAGAAAGAACGGACCCCTGAAGAACTCCGGTATTTATTGCAAAGGGCTCTGAGAAATGTTCATTGACTACCACTCAGAGGGATCTCTGGTTGATGAAGTCTGTAAACCAGACGATCCAATCAGGAGATATACCGTATGCAGAAAGCTTGCTTATAAGGCTCGTCCGACACTGTTAAATGCCTTCGAGACGTCTAGAGAGACGATGACCGCTTCTCCATTCCTGTCGATGGTCACGCCTAAATCGTGTCCTTCGTACACAAGGGGGTCCTCAGTGGACTTATTTTGGTGAAACACCTACTGTCGGTCACTGGGAAGATCTTTACCTTACTTGCGCCTTTTAGCATTATATTTATGAGATTTATGATTAGAGTATGGAGGTAATTGAAATCGGTCTGTAATTGACAGGATCGGCATGGGTACCTTTTTTAGGCACTGGCTGCACGTTAACAAGATTTTCGATTTTTGCACTATTCCAGTCTCAGCAGAAGAAAAGCAAAACTTCCTGCCAAGGATAAGATGCAAAACTGTGTTCAAAAAAATTTCAGCGGGGTTTGTCCTATTGTATAGGAAAAGCTAGTTCTTATGACAGGAATTATAGTCCCCCAGAAAGACAAGCTGCGCTGAAGGGTGCGGATGCAGAGCCATATCAGCAGCCTCACTGAGATACTCAAATAATTGAGTTGTCTCTTGATCACTGCTGTGCGAACTGTTGATACGAGAATATAGGATTTATTCTTTCCTTGTGCTTACCAAAACCTACAGGGAAGAAAAAGTAATTTTTTCAAGGTGACGGAGGCGCTGGATACAGAGGTCGTTTCGCGCGTACACACAAAACCTGGCACGTGGCCCTACCACGTGCCAGGTTAATCCCGTGCCAGGTTAATCAAGGTATGCAGCGCTCATATTTTGCTCATATTACCCTGGGTATTTGCTCTAGCCGCGCTTACTTTTTCTGACGGAGACGTATCTGCGTAAGTAAGTGTGGCTGCTCTATCTCTGGGTAGTTATAGACAACTTCTACATTTGAATGCAAGATTTGAATTCAATTGAATGCAATGCACTAGGAGTGAGGAGAAGTAAAACCGCTGATAAAAATTACTCTTTTTTTTCGCACATAGTCAAAATGCAGTGAATAGGAAGGGAAATAGAAGTTGAACGATGCACTACGTATCGAACCCGACATCGAAATTACTGTTGTCATGCCACTGGGAGGCTAGTTTGGAGACTGCGGGGACGCCCGATCACTTCCAGTGATCGTTATTGAGCATCCTCTTCTGGTCAGCAAGCAGCTTGATGGAGCCACCCTGCTATATTTCGTAGCTGGCGGGGATATATTTCGGGGGGGTGCTGACCCACTACTTGGGGTCCAAATTATTTACGGGTGGCTAGCAGAATGCCGTCACTTTGGATCCCTATTCTGCAGTGCTACTTTCTTCGACTAGGCACCCGACACAAAAAACTCCAACTTGACGCCAAACCGGTTCGCCAACGTAACGCAGCTGTTTAAACCCATTTCCCATACAGGGTTTCATTGAGCAACTGGCGGGAACACGACAGAGTTGGTTTTGCGGCACAACATTGCCTGATGGGTTTACCACCCATCAGGCAATGTCTTGCCGGTGACCTGATGATACGGCCTACCATGGAATCATTTCAAAGAGCTTTTCAGTATTACCAGTCTATTTACCCATTTTTTTGTAAATGTACTGATTAAGAAATCTACATTATTCAGTGATATTATTTAAATATTGTGTAGTTTAATCAACGATCATAAATTTATAATAAACTAAAACTAATACAAGCTAAAATACCAAAAGTTGATAAATAAGATAAAACTTAATTCTGAAAACACAGACAAATGAAAATTAAAAATATTCTAGCTGATTTGTTAACCCGTCTACGAGGCGATATATATTGTTACCTCCCTGATTTTTACTAAACTGAAACTGTTTTCTATGTGCTGGAATAAAACTATTTATTTTTCGCTTCAAAACATTTGAAAAGAAATTTTTATTAAAATTATTTTTCATGTTAGCCATTTCAATTTCGAAACTATGAGGTCTTAATGTTTTTACTTGAAACTAGCATGATGTTTGAACTCCGAAAGTAAATTAAATACATTTGCTTTTAGCGAGATTACTATAATAATGTACCTATGAAAAGTATTAAAATATACAGATATATAGGCTTAGTTTTTACTATTTAATATGAGTACCTTGTTTTAATAGTAAAAGTATTTTAAATAGAATAGAATTAAAAGTAATTAATAGATAGTATATTATAATATCAAAATTAGTGATAACAATGTCGGTGCCTGGTGTTCGATATAAAATGTATATTCGTGTTCATTTGTAAATTTCATTTATAATTCCTGGTAATACTTATTTCTTCAGCAAGCTTATTCGTTTATTGGAATAAACTTACTACGGTATATGACAAAAAAAAAACACGAGCTAAAACATTTTCTTGACTACGTTTTATCGCTAGTATTGCTAATAATTTCGGCAATTCCCAGCACTTTCATGTTATGTTCAGAAGAATCGTTTTTTTTCAAATCCAATTTTTTTTCAAATGTTATTACAAGGTTCGATTTGAAAAAGGTCTAGGTGAAATAAAAATAAAAGTTGTAAGTTTTCTGAATATCCAAATCTGATATATTAATTTAGCAGCCAAAATTTTAATCTATACACTTACTTTAGTGATCTCTAAGTAGCGCACATAATACATGTGCGTCTTGGAAATTAAAAATACTGAAATACTTATAAAATGTTTTCATAATGTTAGAATGTTGACATAAATAATAACATTTCCAAAAATCCGTGATATTTATTTCATAAATGGACTGCTTTTTGAACTGGGACTAACAAAAAACATAGGCTGATTTTCAAAGTTATAATTAATGGTTATGACTGAATCATTTATATTATCATTAAATAATTTAGCTTCATTGATAAACGCCAAAGCAAATTTTGGAAATAAAAGTCTACAGAAGGATTTATAATTTTCCGCCCTTATATTTAATATTTCGTAACAAAGACATTAAAATCTTAAACAATACAATACTCAGAATCTTCTCGACTTTGAAACTTAAACACTCAAGCGAAGGAAATTTAAAAAAATGAACCCTTTAATTATACTTGAACTAAATTTAAGCATTTTTTGAGTAAAAATAATATTTTTAGTTTTCGTCAAATAGATTTTAAAACGGCTTGGTTCAATAAACGAGTGCATATTCTGTATGGCTTAGAATATATTTGGAATCATTTGAAATAAAAATGCAAAATTAAGATAATTTATATAAATACTAAAGATAACACACAACATACGTTTGTAATAAATAATCTCTTATTACCATAATATATAGGTCCATTCACATAGAATAAAATAAACTTGTGTGCAACTCGAATATGGGCTGGCTCGATGAGTGAAGTACCACATCTTATAGTAGTGACGGAGTAAAATTGCCACGTTTCGTATGGTTAGTTGGATGCCCGAAATCTCCTCCCTTTCCCCTCATTGTGTTTTAACCTCCTTCATACCTCCCCAGTCCTCCAGAATAACACATATACTAGTTTCCATATGGCTAAGAGAGTTACCCCTTACCATCAGGTTGTTCATCTGTATTAAACGACCCAAGTCCATAAAAAATTGCGTGCCAATAATTAAGCGAAGTTATAATATTATTATGATATTATTATACCCTTTTCTTTTAAAATGTTTATTAACGATAAATATATATTATTTATTTATCGAGTCCTCGTTCTTTCCTTAACTTTTATTTATGATATGATATCTAAAACTTATTGATAATCTTAGTTTAAATAAACACAGGTCATATAATTATTTCAGTCTTAATTTTTACTAAATGCTTTGATTTAAAAGTATGTTTATACATACTACATAGTAGTATTGTATAGTATAAGAATGCACGGTGAAAATAAATGAATCCAACAATTCTATTCCAGTTTAATCTTGAGAGTTCGAATAACTCTATATGTGTTCACAAATTTAAATTGTAGATGCGCGGACACATTTCAACACGGTTAGCAAAGCGCAGAGTCTATATCAGCTCTAATAATATTTCCCTAACTGGAATATAAGCCATTATTATACACAATATTTAGTTACATTTGATGACGATACTAAAATCCATAACATGCTTTAATATAATAATTGAGGGTATTAAAGGTCCGTATAAATGTGGTATTTAACGTTATTTTTTTTATTTTTCAATCTTATTTTTTACTTAAGAATTATCTTTTATATACAGATCTTAAACGCTCTTATACTTCACATATGAAATGTTTTACTTATCTCATATTTTATTACTAAACATATTTTAAGTTTTAAATGTTTTAACTATTTATATATATAATATATCAATCTTTTATATTTATATACCTTTTAATACTTCAAGGGCTTTAGACAGATAAAGGTAGAGCTTTTATAATATTTCCTTTCAATTTCGAATATTATGACTTCTCAACGTTTTCACTTCAAACTGGCATAACATTATGAACTCTGAGGGTAAGTAAACACATAAGCTTTAAGCGATATTATTAGAAGAGATGATATAAAACATTAGGAAAGTTTTAGTTGGATAAGTGTCGAGATTTAAAACTTAAGTATTGCTTAAAAATGTTTATAAACATGTATAGCCTTAATGCCTCTCGACCGCGTCAATCAATTTTTCGATCTATATTTTTCTTACTTTTAATAAGTTTAACGTGGGTATACATATTTAAGCGTATTTTTGAAAATTTATTTTGAATGTGCCATGTTTTTAATGTTAATATATATTTCAAAGTCAAAAATATTGGTTTGGACTCTTATAACATAAGTATTGTCTATCGTGAAAAAAAAAATAAAGGCTCTATTCATGACAACTATGACAATATAAAAATAAAGTTTCATAATAGATTTCTGCTTCAAATATCTTAAGCCCGTATCTGTTACCTGGCCAATAGTTATGGTTGCATAGTGATCAAATATCTTTAATATCACGTTACAAAATAAAAAAAAGTATAAGCACAATTCAATATTACACTTTTATAGTTTTTTGGAAAAAAATCCTGAATAAAGTACGATATAATACTATAAGTAATTAAAAGCGGTGAGTAGATAAACAAAAAAAAACACTTATATCTGTATTTTTATTAGTATAATACAAAAAGTATTAAAAACTGTACACAATATATTCATGATGTGTGTATTGCCTGCAATCCTGTAAAGAAGATGACACAAGGGTATTTCAAAGCTGAGTCGACTATATTATGCAGAATCCCAAAAGGGTGTTGACCTGTTGACGACTCAAGTGATGCTTTTTCACGAGACATTCTAGTTATGAAAACTAAACCTATTTGATACTTAATGCCTTTACATAAGGCATAAATTCCGATAAACGTAGGCTTAACTACGAAGGTTTGTGATGTTTTATGTATCGCAAATCCGTAGGTCTTATAGCAATTCAAATAGAGGTTATTATGGGGTGAAAGCTGAAGTGCGAGTAGCCCGGTTTATGGAGGAGTCACGTCCAATATACGAGCAATTTTGAGTTAAAGGACTTTTCGAAAGGTTCAGGTTACAAAAGACTTAAGAGTTTCTGTTTTTACAGAAAACTGAGATAGCATTGTTATAACAGTTGAATCGATTAAAATTGAATCCAAGTATTTTTCAACATTTTCTGTGTGTTTTTGAACTATCGCGACTTGTACACATTTTAAACTAATATCGGGTCTACTTCGCGATTAAAATTAATAAAGGTGAAATACCTTTTTATTTTCCCGACGTTTCGGCTGAATTTCACCAGCCGTAGTCACTAACTAACGGTGTCTACACACTGGCTTTTTAAGTCGCGGCGAGTAGATGGATATCGACTATCACCAGCATGGAATCCAGTTTTTAACAATACTCGCCGCATCTTAAAAAGCCAGTATGAAGACACCGTTAGTGTAGTTTGTTTAAATACCCTCACTTCCGATAGTCACAATATCAACAACACAAATAATAAGGAACAAGCGAGGGTAGTTACCGAGACTCGCGCCTCACGAAGACGACGCTGAGACGGCCGAAACGTCGGGAAATAAAAAGGTATTTCACCTTTATTAAATTTTATCGCGAAGTAGACCCGATATTAGTTTAAAACTTTCTGTGTGTTTATAAGTAAGTGTGTGTAATATTAAAATTCAGTGTTTTTTATCACTTATTTATAATATTTCAGCGGGTTCAAAGGTTAGTACCATTTAATTTATTTTAGACCTAAAAACACTAGCCATGCCAACATATTACCAGGTGACCCTCAAAGTCTTCCTTATCTGAAAACTGTAAAGAAAAATATTTTTAACATAAAAACAACAACAACAACATTAATCAAGTTTTTTCAATATTTATTAATTTTCGATTTTATAAATTTTATTTTAATTTTTGTTGTTGTAACATAGCACTGGCCATAATCAAAATCGAATTTAATGTAACATCAAAATCGGTAAAGAAATGCGTTTTCTATATCAGTATTTATATACAATGTAAAAAAAAACAAAAGCTTTTTTGCCTAGTTTTGACGCCAATGCTGGTTAATCAAGGCTGGTTAATACTGGTTAATCAAGGTGGATTGATCAAATTAATCTATTAGGTTTCGTGGTAAATTTAACCTATAATATATAATGTGTATTTATAATTACCATGTAGTATAAGCTGACATGTAATATATTTATTAAGTAGTATAAATTTGCTAGATATTTCATCGTAATATAAATAATAATTAGCCACCAATAAAATTTTGTGGTGGTCAGACCTTGGTGTAGTCATAAAAAGGAACTCTTCTAGAAAATCGGCATAGCCTTAACCCCATTTATATCTCTCTGTGAGTTTGGTAAGCATTAATTTATTACTTTATAAAAAAAAATCCGATTTGTAAACCTACAAACTATTCATGATCGCAATTATGTAAGTTATAAAGTTACTTTTTATATATTATAAGTAACAATTGAAAAGTAATTTATATTTTTACTTTCCTCTAATAAATGTTAAGTTCTAAACAGAAATCCTATTTGCTGAGCTTTTACGAGGTGATTATTGATACTGGCCTGGCGGAGTTCCAAATAATAGCGTACCGCAAACTGGACGTTGACACCTCAGATTTCTAATGAAACCTGTCGTTATGTAGCTTTTAGTTTTAATGACAATATCGTTCGGGAATATTAACACAAAAGCCATCAATGTGTGGGAATTACATATGTTTCATATTATATTTAGTGATTTATTAATTTATATTTTGTGTCTTTATGTTTATTATTAAAAAGATTTTATTCTTGTGCAGAATTCAAAATATTTTTAAAGAATAGACATTTATTGAAATATTACTGAGAATGTAATATCCAAGCTTTCAATATGTTGTAATTGTAATTGGTGTTAATGTAATTGATGTTTATTTTTATCGTATAGGTTATAAGAAGAAATATTTGTAGATATATAAACACGAAACATCGATTCAATGCTCGTAAAGATAGTAGAGAGTCGTAAAATAAATCATTAAATTTGATCGATGGACACACAGACGCGGGTACTACTGGCCGCTGGCCAAAACCCGCACAAGTTGCAAGTGATAGTCTGCCCTTTAGTCACCCTTATCTGTCTATTTTACAACGAAGCTTTTTAATTGTTAGCGGAATTTGTCTATGAAAATGGACTTGAACTAAATTCAGGTTTCTTGACTCGATCTCATTAAATAATGTTAAATATATTTTTGGTGAATTTCATGTTATGCAAATTAATGTAAAAAAAACTGCTTTGAAAAATAAATACGTTATAGACTTAATTTGATCTACGTTATTAAAAACAACGATGTAAAACTTTAATATGCATATTCAAAGTTATCAATGAACAGACAATTATAGTGAATTGGCTTCAATCCAATATCGGTACAAGATGCAATGGATGATTGGTTCTATACAAACAAATTACCTATAATATTACATATAATTTACATATACATACTGCAAAAAATGAAAAATGTTTATTTTTACTTCGTCATATTATTAATATTTATAAATTTGCTATCCCTAAATAACAAGTTAGATATAATGATTCCGTCGATATTAATTTGTGTTATACATTTTTTTATTATCTTTTGACTACACGACTCTATAGTCTATCAAATATTAATCAATCATATGTATATGGGTTCGACAAGGGAATCCTCACAATATCTATATATCTATCATACGTCTTCGATAGACTTAGCAAACGCCTTTGGGTCGGTATGATATTAACCGATGATATTCATGCTAAGGTATAACTTTCCTATTTTAATTAACGAATTTATTTTATCAATGTTAAATGCAAGCATCATAAAGATATTGAAGTCGTGGTTTGGGATGGTACGTTCAGCGGACACCGAAACAATTTTGGGATGAAATTAAAGAAACCATCGAAGCTCTATAAACACCTAAGAACTACCAAAAGACATAACATCGAAAAATCTCATGATGATACAGTAACATCTCTCACAAAAGACAAAAATGCATTAGAGCTCGAGTCACGACTTCAATTCCATAAACAATTCATAATAGGTGTTCAAAAAAATAAAGTAGGTTAGGATCTAGCAGGAAAGTACAGGATATAGACTCAACAAAATCCTTTATTCGGCAAGATGAAAAAAATATCTATCGAACGCATGTGATGAGTCTAAAAATACAAATTTAGTGGGTGATCATGAACGACTTTTGTATTCCATAGCTTTGAGGTGGTGCACCATACTTCGTGATTTGTCTTCAGTCTTATTAAAATTATATTTCAATGCATTCTTAATGACTCTCCCAGATCAAAGTAATCTAGTAAGATGGGGTAAAGCCACAAAAAAGTATTGCAATATCTATGGAGAGGCAGTAGAAACGGTGAAACACTTGTTGGTAGGGTGTAGGGTGCTACTGGAACAAGGTCAAAACTCGCGTCGCTACGATAAAGTATTAGGAATCTTACGTGACGCAGTTAGCCTTTCGGTAACATGAGCGGAAAAAGGGTATAACAACCACCAAAAGATTCATAGAGTTCGGTAAAGAAGGCTCGTCTAAAAAAACAAAACAAAAGCCTCACTCTATCTTGGTGGCGGCTCGCGATTGGGCTATAATAATGGATGCGTTTGAGAAACAGTATAGAGTCCCTGAGGATATTGTTGTTTCATCATCCAGACCGGTTATATTTCTGTACTCTAGACAGTTAAAGCGCGTGATACTTGTGGAGCTTGACTATAAGTGGGAGCGAAGGGTAAAACAGCGAAACTAATACTAATATAACTACAACAACTTTATTGGGGTAAGTTACTTTTAAACTCTCAATCAAAGATACCTAATTATAAAAGGTATTTATTAAAAACAAATAATTAATAATTATTATTTGGCAAACATTTTTATTTAAAATAAACAAAAAAATATATATTGTATTTATAAGTTTTAAAAGGAAGAACTTAAGATTTTACCATTTTCAAATAAGAGTATTTTACAATTATTATATTGAACACAATTATTACATTTACCGAGCAACAGCTTCTATGTATATTTTATATTTATTAATAATACCTTTTTTATCCTAACACTATTTTTCTATTTTCTGTTTATTACTTAGGTAAAAGAAAGGTAATCTCAATTATGAAAATAAGATAAAAATAAACAACCTAAAACTACAATTACGTAAAGGCAGAGAGTTGTATTGATATTGACTTCGTTGCGCCTCCAGCAATTTAGTTGTAAAATACGAGCTGGATTTACATACTTGTGCATACTACGAGAAAATAGTCTAGGATGCCAAATTAAAAGTGTGTATTTCAGGTCTTGTATATAATAAGTTGAAAAATTAAGTTAAATGTTAATGTGTCATTTATCGTCTGCTGTATATTTAATTGCAAATATAAGCATAAAATCAAATTAATTGCAGGACTTACTTTTTAGGTTATGTGCGTCGAATTGGTTTGAGACTGAAAACAAGCAGTTACGTCTTTTATTTATTTTTAGTTAAGGACAAATTCCATCACAACAAACATGAATAACCTGGCTGTAGGTAATTAACAAAACCAAAAAGTAGGCGTTATTAAAACAAATTATATATTGTAAGTACAAAGGGAGACGATGTTACTCGCGTCCGTAGGACTTACCACCTTCTCCTAGGCCCACCCTATACGTGTCCCCCGGGTGGTACAAAATAAGTTATAACGCCGAATATGAGGCGGCTGTAACTAATTTGATCTACAAGACCTAACCAGTCTATCAAGTGTTGTTAGGAAATAAGCAACACAACTCGTAACCTCGTGGATATGTTTCGCGAGAACGGTGGTTTTGGTTTCACTACCCAGACTTGCGAGCTTTGGAATAAATGGGTTGATAGATTACCGAAACTTTATAATCCTTCTCAAAATGTGACTGTAGATGAACAGTTAGAAGTATTCAGAGGAAGGTGCCCATTTCGGCATTATATGCCGTCAAAACCGGCAAAGTATGGAATTTTGTTTTTGAAGTTTTGGGTTCTCTGTAATTCTGCAACTACTTATGATTGGAATATTCAACCACATACTGGAAAAGAAACCGGATCGCATCAACTAAGACAGAAATTACTGGAAAGTAAATAACTCTGGTAGGAATTGTATTGTAAAAATAAGACTGAATTACCACCAGAATTTATGAATATAAAAGATAGACCGATTTTTTTATCTAACTTTGCTTTTACCAAGGATACCACTCTCGTGTCTTACATACCTAAAAAAAAATCTGTAAATCTTCTGAGCACATTGCATCATGACTCAGAAGTTAGTAATCACTATAATAACTATAACAAATGTAAAAATATCCACAATCGTCAACCTCATCCCAGTCTGAAAGGAATACAGAGAAAAAAACAACCAAGAGAGGCCGATGTAATTTGTGGCAAAAAACGGATAATTAAACATGATTGGCTTGCCTCACATGCAAAAAAATATATATGTAAATAGCATTCTAAACCGATTACTTTGTGTTCCCAATGTAAAAACAATTATTTTTTATTATTTTGAATATGGTGTTATTTAGCTATTATAGAGTAATGTAGTACTATGCACCTAACAAGTAAAAATAGTATATGTTCAAAACTTAATTAATTTATATTAAATTAATATAAAATGTATATTAAATAACTGTTGTTTTCATTTTAAATTAATAAATGTTTGAAATATAAACCTAAACAATATTCGCTATGCAATTATTAAAAGCGGATGGTACATAGGCTCGGACGAACCTAGAGAAGACTAAAACCTTTTCATAACATCTTTCGAGCACCTTTACACTTCACTCAGACGTAGATTCGCCAGACCATGAGAAAGAGGTTATTAAATTTATTGATTTGTGTAATAATATAGATGAACTGGCAGCAAAATTCACAAAAGCCGAAATTACCGAAGTAATAAAACAATGAAATCCCAAAAAATCACCTGGATATGATCTTAAAACTAACCGAATATTACAAGAACTGCCCGAATCTGGTAGAATATTTCTTACATCCCTAGTTAACGCCATCAAAAAAATTTCAGTTTTTCCCCCAGAGTTGAAGGTAGAAAAAAATATAATGCTTTTGAAACCAAATAAATCACCTGAGGACGCAAACCAATAAGCTTGCTGCCAATTCTGTCAAAATTATTCGAAACGCTACCACTGCAACGCTATCACTGCAACTACTACCAATAATCAAAAACAAGCATTTGATTCCTAACCATTAAGTTAGAATTCGTAGTGAGCCACTATCGACCAAGTAAATATATTAACCACAAAAGTTATGGAATCCCTTTATAGCATAGTGTCGTTGGTAATATGTATGAATTATTATCCATAAAATCAGGATTCTCCCAAGGCAACGTACTGGGAACCATACTTTATTTAGTTTTCACTGCAGATCTACCTATATCTCCTAACCTAACTTACTGGTACCTTTGCCGATGATACCGCCATTTTATCCATACATTCTGACCTAATTTTTGCCTCAAAATAGCTACAGAAAGGGATCAACGATATATACGTTTGGCTGAAGAAGTTGCAAATTAAGGCAAACGAAACCAAGTCAGTAAATGTCACATTTTCATTAAGGAGAGGTATTTGTCCTCCGGTGACACTAAATGGTATAAAAATCCCTCAGGTAGACCAAGCATTTAGACAAAAGACTTGCTTGGTAAAAACATATATTCACAAAAAGAAAGCAACTAAGTATCCAAACAAGAAAATTGTTCTGGTTATTGGTCGTAAATTTCGACTTAAGAATAAAATATTGCTGTATAAAGCAATCTTCTAGCCTGTCTGGGCGTATGGGATACAACTGTGGGGAACCGCATCCCATTCAGACATCGAGATAATACAAAGGTTCCAAAATAAAGCACTCCATATGCTAACAAAGGCTCCATGGTTCGTACCTAACGAATTATTACACCATGACCTAAAAATATTAACTGTAAAACAGGAAATTGCAAGATACAGCAAATCTAGTAAAGAACGAATACTTCATCACCTAAACACTCTGGCCCACTCTCTAATTAACGAACAAAAGGTGCTGAATGTCCCAAAGAACGAGACAGATCGTAGTGGATTAAATAAATATTAAAAAGTACAAAGGTAAAAAAACAAAAATAAAGTACATAATACTTTACAGAAACAAACCTTTACACAAATATTTATGAGAATGGTAAGGAAAGATAGCGAAGTCGTAATTTATGAAAAATCATTCAAATTGAGTTCATCGGTGGCATGTTTTTTTAACAACTCCGTGCAAGGAAACAAGATCGCTTACAAATTAGATTCCTTCATAAGATCTCACGTAATATTGAGTTTTCCTTGTTCTTTGGTAATTTTCTGCTAAAACGCCGTCTTGAAGTGTTTTACTACTTAATATTTTTTCTTAAGCTGTGAAATTCGTTATCTTTTTGTATTTATTTAATTATAAAATATATATACTAAGTTCTAATAAATTACTTATCGATATTTATATCTCGATGTACCTACATGTGTTTTAAATATATTTATATCTCAATGTACCTAAATGTGTTAAATGGTTAGGTTTATAGGAGATATTGGTTTATTGTGGCAATTTTTTAAACGCATTTTTGTATGTACTGATGTTACTTTAATATAATATAATCAATAATAGGACTAATATTTTGTACATTATATTTTATAAACCGTAAAGATACGTAAGTAAGTTATGTGCAAATCTTTGCACTTAGTGTCGGAAAATCAAAAGTTATGCAAATATTCTGAGGAACTTCATTATTATCGGCATCATTATGCCTTCCCTTTCACATGATAATCTTTAATAGAATTAAAGATTGCAAAAATACTAATTTACATAATTAATTTATATTTATTTTTACCTTGCTCAAGGTCTATGTTTCAACAAGACAAACATAAAATGTTCTTAGTTTATAATTTCAGGTTGGATATATTTTATTAATTATGTCTTAGTTTAATAAAATATAGCTACAAACAAATAAATTTAAAAATAAATAAATTTACAAACAAATATTTCTTGATTATACTACGAGTATATTATAAAAATTGATGGATTAAAAATATTTTATGAAAATATCTTATGATATTATTTAACGATAAAATATTTGTATGATTATTATTGAATTTATTTTATTGATAACAATTTAATTCTTATAATCAAGATCTATTTCATAAATAAACTGTGGTGTGGTGAATGATTCAGCAATCATGCTGCCACGTAACTGGTAAATACGACTCTCCAGTATTGACAAATATTATCATCTGTATATGCTTGGAGCACACGTTGCCATAATATTTTTCTCTACGTTTTCGAGGATATAAGGTAATTAATTTAATAAGATATTTAATTCAATATAAATAAAGAGTAAAGATTAAAAACTAAATACATAATAGACATTGAAAATAATTACACTTTACTTTCACCAAAGGTTAAACAGCTTATATTGAATTTTAGATATCGAGTTACAAATAGGAATACGCTCTGTAAATTCTACTTATATAATATCTAATAACCTTTTTCTAAAAAGGCTACTAAATTAATGATTAAAGCAGGTCGAATAAGAAATACATTATCTAAATAATAGGTTACATAAGTATGATATAAATCTATATTCCATAGATAATCGTTTGTGTGAATGATGATGTAAATATAAAAAGAGTGGAGCTAGAGCTGATGGATGATAACATTGAATGGAAGAGGAAAACATTTTGTGCTGACCGCGGCTGTAGTGGGATAAGTGACAGGAGATTGACTAATTTAAAGAATTCGCCTTGAACGTGGAAACGGATTTAAATATTTTAGTAAGCAGACTTACATGAAAATTTCTTTATTTTTTTTAACAGATAGTTCCCAAACTTAATTTATCATCTCTTAAAATGTATATAAATCTTTAGTGGCTTGCTATAAATATAGTTTTACGCTTTTACGGGTTTTTACTCTGTTTGTATGTATAAAAAGATGGATGGATTTTGATGAAATTTGGTCTGGTGTTAGCTTAGTCTTTTACTTCGTTTGTTAGCTTATTAAAAAATCTGAAATAAGTAGTTAATAAGCTAACAAACAGACAAGTACACAAATATATATTATAAATTTGTTGCATGTATAGTTTCTGGATCATTGCTAAAATGTAATTATCTCTCATCTGAAAAAGGAACGATCTGAAAATAATATTCTTCTAAAATTTCATAACTTGAAATGTGTTTCATTATGTATGTATTATCATGTTATTTTCTCAATTTTTATTTTTTTAGTTTTCGTTATTTACATAAAACTAAACTTATTTCATATATATTTTTTTAAATTGGTATTAAATATTGGCTTAGAACGGTCACTACATAAGAAACAAGTCGCATGTACTTTTTAAAAGGAAGTTTTTTTATCTTCAAATACTTACTTTATAGAATCTACACGACAAGTTTTAAAACCACTCATACCATATCCTATCAAATTATGACCAGAAAAATTAAACAATACAATAATTCAAAAAAAAAATTGAAATCAAAGACAAATATTTAATTTAAAAATATTATATTCTATGCAAATAGTAGTCTTCTACGTAGTAAAACTTGAATAAAGTTAAACAAGACACTGGATGGCGGAGTCGTTCTAATATTTCATACTAAAAAGGCTATTGTATAGTTTTATTATTACAAAGGTCATTAAGATGTTCTTTATTTAAATAATGACCCTAATATTTATATAATGTAAATAATGGTCATAAATTTTTAATTAACCAACATAATAAATATAAGGTTATTTTTAATAAAAGGCTTTCTAAAAGACCTCTTAGCACCGACAAACTGCTGACGAATAAAAAAGTCGGTTGAAAACCCGGAGGCACGATAAATAGTAAATGAAAAATAAACTACGTACTACCAGGCTATGTTGAAGTATGATATTGTAATACTTCTATTATAATATTATTGTTCCTAGGACCATTATTGTAAATACAATACGATTATTTAAAAACGTCTTATATACGAAACATCAAATTAAAACTGCAAAAATAAATAACCGTTCTTCTTTTTTAAAATATATATATAATATCTTAAATTTACAAAGTTTAAAGACACGCACACATTTATTCGTGAATGTTTGTATTATTAATACAAATATTCACGAATATTAAAAATCATAACATGTATGGCAATGAGCAGTCTCTAGCGATACAGTGGGCGTAAGGAACATCATGGAAACCCCTGAAAAACATATTATTTATCGACATACATTTTCATGTTAAAAAACACATGCTTTTTAACACCGCAATGTAGTAATATTCTTCCTAGTTAATAAAGGGAAAATATATAAAAATTAAATTGTTATAGACATAAGAGATATTATATTTATATCTACCCGGCTGTATTCACGTAGAAATTAAATCGGAATGTGCCTGACTATTTTCGAACCCATTCGGGGTCCTTAATCATGAGCTCTGAGCGTGGCGGATTCGGGCACATTCCGATTAAATTTCTACGCGAATACAGCCGGGTAAATATAAATATAATAGTCATGATTCACGAAAGTTTAAATATAAAAATAAGAGATATTTTTAATGCTTAAAACGAATTATTTCATAATCGTTACTAGTAGAAGCCGCCTAACAGCCCGTCACCTACGATAGCTAATTAAATTTAATTGTAGATACTATGTGGTGAAAAGTGCCTACTTTAATTTGATATTGCTGACAAAAACATTTTTTTTTTCAGTACTCATGGGAATCCTATGATTTTTATTTTACTCTCAGAGCATAATGCCATCTTGGTATTATTTTAATTATTATATTTTAATTTATCTAAGCTAAATTTAATAGTTGAATAAAAAGGAATAACGTAACCAATACTAACAAAATGAGTAATATTTATTATTATTTATATTATCTGTTGAATGACGATATATTTTGAGAGATAACAGATTTTCTTTTTTTAAAAACCTTTATATTCAAATATTACTTCCATTTGAAAAATAAATATGTTGATTAATTATTATATATTTAATTATTACTATAACTTGCAAGCTATTCAAAACTATTTTAACGCCAAAGAAGTATAACTTCTTACGTGCGTATTTATTATTTTCAAAGCTGACGACACATATTTTTTTTTCTTTTATCCAAATATCGTTATAGTTGTTTATGTGAAAACAAACAACGTTTTTTGAGTTAATGAATACTTTTTGACAATCGTAATTGTAAAATAGAATTATCTTGTTCGAATTAAACTAAAGCTCAAAATTACTGATGCATTTGCGGAAATCGCTTGCCATTAACTAACGAATTAAGGCGCGTGTACGAGCACAGCCAATTAATTCGATAAAGTAGGCGAATATAATACTCGTAATTTTCCGTTAAAGCCGTTGAAGCAATCCCGAGTGAGTCCTTTGATTCATGTTTATAAAAGAATCATTCTTTAAATTATCTTTAAGTTTATATACTATTAATTTGCATAGACATATATTTTTTAATATTATAAAGTTATGAATATTAAATCTATGTTATAAAATATTATAAGCTCAGAAATTACAATAACACGAAGATAAACAACAAAGCAATAATCATAAAGAAAACCATTCGCAATTAAACTAAGGCAGCAAGGGATGTGGGGGAGGGAGGCAGGAAGGGAAGAAATGAAAAAAAGTTGCATTCATATATCTGATAGCTGCGATTATTGATACCTTTATTTTTGTTTTGACAAAAAACTTACAGATTTATTTGTATTGTATTATGTGATTCATGAAACTAAAAAAATAATAATCATCTAATCTAATTCAAAAAAACTAAAAAAATAGTAGTATATATATAAATAATAAAAAAAATCATCATCAACCAATTTTGATGAAACTTTGTATTAATGTCTTATAATAGCAATTGTAACTTCAGCATAACATAAACTTAATATATTTCTTCTTGTTCTGCGTCTCTTTGTTTAGATGTTTCTTTTTTATAAGTAGGACATTGAGGATCAAGCGACTCCACCCTTTGCTCATTAAAAAATACTCATCTTCTTAAAGTTATTTTTATTTTTTCTATTTATACATTAGTAAAAAGAGTAATTAGTAGTCATACATAAATTTACTTAATCTTAAAATAACCTTTTAGCATTTTGTACCAACTAAAAAATAAAAAAAAATCTGTATAACATTAGCACGCTCCCATCTTAAATCGATATTAGAAGCCCACGCTATATTGATATTTAAAGTACAAAAAAAAAGAAATATGAGGTTATCATACATTTTAGAATATATTATTTAAAAAGTTCAGGTCAAAGGAGATGGCAGTACATCTTGTTATATGTAGACACCGGCCATTATCATCTGTACGTAAGGTTTAGAAAATAAGTAAGAAAATAAAAGTAAGAGTAATGGTAATGATTTTTTAACCGAGAAATAAACTTATAATTTTAAGATATCTTTATATTTCTTTTGTTGATGAAAAAGTATCACTCCAACTTTGTCAATAACACTAAAATAGCTTAATATTTTACCATATATATATGTCGGAGTAAGACGGTCCGGCGTCTTTTAAAAACTATGACGTCAAGCATAGCTGACGTCATTATCTATTTTCCTTGATATTTTGGTGTTCCATAATAGAAATAAACCAATACAGTAAACTCAAACTTTATTTTAAGTAAAGTAATTTTACACAGTTGTTATCCGTATGAACAGTAACAAACGAATCGACCCTTTCCCTTCCTTGTGCCTCGCTTTTATACACAGCATAGTCGAAGGAGTGGGTCAAATATTACTAATCACTTGTTTACAAAGTTTGAAACACCTGCACGATGACTTGCCGATTTCATTAGTAGTAAAATTCGTTGTTGCGCTGATACGGCCATTCTGACCGGCAGTGCGCGCTCTGCACCAGCCGTGTTCTTGAAAATCCTCGGGTCATTCATTGGTCGATGCTGGGATGTCGATGGTGTGGTTCTACCGCCGATACGGTCATCTGAAAGGCGGTGCGTGCTCTGCACCTACCTGTTTTTTTTAAATTTCATTCTCTGAAAGCAAATGAAATGTTTTCTTTTGAGTAGGCATCTGTAAGCAACACAGCCTTTTCAAATAGTGTTAAATCAGTAGACAATGACACCTCTCGTGCACTGTCTTGTAAATATCGGAAGATTTTGCGAGCACTACACACTGTAACTCGTAATGACTAGGTTATTGCTTTTTCAAATAGTGTTGTGTTATATCAGTAGACAATGACACCTCTCGTGCACTGTCTTGTAAATATAGGAAGATTTTGTGAGCACTACAAACTGTAACTCGTAATGACTAGGTTATTAGTTATTGTTCTTTAAGGTTCTCGTAGATCTGTGGTAAGTACGTGTCTACCACGGCTCCACAAGGCGTCCCAACGGAATCTCAGGGTTCTCTTGTGGATACATCAAGGACCTGTGGTTAGCACAAGGGTAACACGTGGTTAGCTCAGAGGTACTACTCTCCAGATTATGGTGTGTACATGTCTAGTTAGGGTTCCACAAGGCATCCCAACGGTATCTCAGGGTTCTCTTATGGATTCATCAAGGACCCGTGGTAATAGCACAAGGGTAACACATAATTAGCTCAGAGGTACCACTCTTGTAGATACTAAGAGGTAATGTAATTGAATATTGACTCTCACAAGATCTTTGGCCTATGATTAACAATTAACAAAAGCGCAAGAATATTCCATTAGCAAAGTTAGCAGAATTATAATGTAAATAGTAGATTTTTAGCTAATCAACTTCACAAAGTCATCAGCCATAGTTCAATATTCATAAACATATTAGCGAAGTATAATGAGATTAAGTACAAAGAGATGACAATGCTCCGCGCATCATGCCACCGCTTATTTGATTTTCAATACAGTCACTCCACGTAAATCTGCATTGTTTAAGTTTTAGTACATAAAAGTGATGCTGTGGTCTAGGCGGTCTTGTGCGCCGTGGTCCACAGAGGCTCTAAAGGAAATGGGTCTAGGTCGATGGTGTGGTCTGGATCATTTAATATGATCGTGGTCCACACGGGAGCAAAGTGATGATGCTGTGGTCTAGGCGGTCTTGTGCGCCGTGGTCCACAGAGGCTCTAAAGGAAATGGGTCTAGGTCGATGGTGTGGTCTGGATCATTTAATATGATCGTGGTCCACACGGGAGCAAAGTGATGAAGAATTTAAAATAATTATTGGAAAGTATGGACAATAAAATCTGTAACTCTTAACGGGTGACTTAACGTCGCAAATAATTTGTTCTACCACATTACGTATGTCGTAACAAGAGAGTATACGGCAGCAGAATACAAATAAAAATATTACAACTCACCAGATAATAGCAATCACCTGCGAATACCCGCGATGTAATAGTTGTCGAAATGTACCAGGTAAGCTATTGCCTCCGCTTCTAGGGGCCACATGGCCCGAAGACGCACCGCCTACGCCTCCGTTGGTGCGACGATCACTCCAGGGAACATACCCGCTTTTGCCGCAACAAACAAACGGAAACAAACCTCTTGTTTGATTGTCTCGCGAACGTCAACGTCTAAGATAGCTTTTTCGTTTTCTCAAGATTAAACCAATTTACTCGCCATCACTTGACGCGGCAATTTCTTCTACTTTGTCATCAATGGACTCATAAAACGAATAGTTTAAGCTTCCAAATATTCATCATTCTTCGGTTTGCCATTAATTACGCCAATGCACTAAAAAAAGAACAACACATTGAATTATTTTCGTTATACCCACATGTAAGATTTGTAACAGTCGTGATGAGTCGCCGCCTTTGAGTGCTTCACTAAGAGCTTATTCAAGCTCAAACAACTTTATATGTTTCAGCTGTATTTCGAACATAGTGAGCCAATGAGCTTCAGATCCCACTTCTGATGTCGTAGTAAGACGGTCCGGCGTCTTTTAAAAACTATGACGTCAAGCATAGCTGACGTCATTATCTATTTTCCTTGATATTTTGGTGTTCCATAATAGAAATAAACCAATACAGTAAACTCAAACTTTATTTTAAGTAAAGTAATTTTACACAGTTGTTATCCGTATGAACAGTAACAAACGAATCGACCCTTTCCCTTCCTTGTGCCTCGCTTTTATACACAGCATAGTCGAAGGAGTGGGTCAAATATTACTAATCACTTGTTTACAAAGTTTGAAACACCTGCACGATGACTTGCCGATTTCATTAGTAGTAAAATTCGTTGTTGCGCTGATATATATACATATATATATATATATATATATATATATATAAAATACATTTATATAATTATACTATGCTAGCAAAACAGTAAAACTAAAAATCTCTTTTATTTTAATCGTGTTTTAAAATACAATCCAAGCTTAGAGAGTTTTTGTAGATTTTCTAAAAATGTTCTTTTATACCGACATTCTCCTGAAGATCACAGAAAATGTTCAACGGTGGAACCGTTCCGAAGTTAAGATTTTTCATACATGCGGCAAGATTGCAAAGTAATTATTTTTATAAAATCTTTTATTATTCGGAAGTATTAAATTTTAATAATCTATTTTTATTGAGATTCCTACAAAAAAGACAACTTGTTCTAATTATTTTGGTAAAAAAAGTATTATCTGACCGTTAATTCCATTGAGTGAATTCATTTTAGTTGAATAAATTTTCCCTTTGTGGTTTGCACATGTTTAAGTAAGTATTACACGCATATTAATTTAAGATTATGATGTGTGTGGATGAGTGATTCTCCTCCCTCACGTATTTAATGTTTAAGATTTGTATAAAATTATAACAATTTGTAATTAACACAGGTTTTGTTGTTTAATCAGCCTTTTTGTTTCAAGTTGCACTTATAAAGGTATATAATTTTATTTAATTCTAAGATAATAGGTAACTGTAGTTTATAAGAATAACTGAAAATATGTCGTTGTATTATTATGGCTAGAGTTTCAATTCGACAATTGAATTGAAAAATCTAGCCATAATAATACGACATATTTTCAGCCAAAATATTGTTTAATTAAATAAAATCTTTTGCTAAATTAAACTAAAAGAGGCCTAAAATTATGTTATCTACGAATCGATATTTGTTTTTTTTTTAGTCTCGTCTCAATTAAGTATTGATCTCGAGTATGATACTGATTAGCAGTATTAATTTGTACCGGATGTGTGAATCATTATTTTTATATCAGTTATATATAACATCTGTCACTCCGTCCGTCCGTCCGACCCTATCTTTAATGTAATTATAGATAACGTTTTTCTTATAAAATATACGGATAAAAACATATTATACAATCTTAAACATAATGTAACTTACGAGCTTACAACTTATCACAGGCCCCCCTTAAGCACGTTTGTTCCTAAATTCAACATAAAAGTGAAATCAACGGTGAAATATATCAGCTATTCATTTTGCTTTCGATAAGAAAATCAAAATGGCAAAACTTCAAGTTAACGGATCGCGTCAGGAAAGGCATCGATTTTATTGGAAGCACTTCGAAAACTTTCTCGTAATCAAATCGTTCCCTCGACGGATCCGTCAATTTAGGTGTGTTATTAAATATTTATTTTCCTTTCGATCCACTAATTTTGTAAGTAGTGCCGGCTGGTTCTGATTAGAAGGCAATAAGATCGATATAATAAACTCGTTGAACCGCTTGCATAAGTAAGTATAAAGTTTTACACTGACTTGTTCTTGTTTATCAAATTAAACAACTGAACGTATGTTATTTCTGCTAAAAGAGACGGAGATCCATTAAAAAATAATATAACCAGTCTCAATACTAGGAAGTTAAATTTCAAGTTTTGAAGTCAATAATGGATGTGTTAATTTACATCTTTTACAGATATGTGGTTATTTTACTAAGTTTAAAATATGATGTATCTACCAGTAAAGTTTTTATTTTAGAAATTAATTACAAAAATATCATAAATTTTAAAGATATAATTGAATTCAACTGTTAGTCATCATATCTCAAATAATTGTTTATTAAAGGCAACTTTTGCGTTTGAATAATATTACTTAATTTATAAACGCTTCGGGTTATTTAAAGAAACAGGATCAAAAGAGCATTAGTAATTTTCCGTTCTTATATATTTATAACAAAGATATTTACGTCGTAAATCTTGAATAGTCTACAGCTGAGCCGAGAATATACTTTGGGAGTGTCTACAGTAAGTAATTATCATTTAAAATTGTTGATCGCATCAAAGTAAATCTTCATTCTATTGTAAATTTCAGTTAAATTTGTTATAAGTTAAATAAAATTAACTTCTGCCAAATAAGCTTGTGTACTCTTAACAATACTCATTACTCGTCAACAGGATGTCACTTTTTAGCCGCCTACTGTTCACCACATTCCTTCCAACAGCCTAATAATGATTTATAGTCCATTTGTTCCCACTTTGTTTACAAACTGTTGAGGCAAAATTTGAAAAAAAAAATATTTTTCAAAACTTAAAATTAAAATTTATGAATTCTAAGTTTTGAAATTTGAAATCGAATTTAAAATAATGATTGATGATAATATCATACTTTGAAACCACATGTTATCTAATATTCGACAACATTTTTGTAATTTTGAAATTCATCTCCGCGATAGCATGATAGCATGATTCTTATAGTTCAATGTTTCTTTATTTAATTAATAAGTAAACAAAAATAGAATACAAAAATAATATTAATTTATAAGATAAGAATAATTCACTAATACAATTAGGAAAATTACTAAATATAACTTAACTTTCCTTAGAATAAAAATATATAAAAGATTATGACAAAAGATACTAAAAAAAGTAGGGCCATGTTTTTATGTTAGTGCAATTGAAATGAAATACCCAATATTCTTCGGGGATTTTATTGAATTGAAGTAGGAAAAGAGGCGTTTGAAGAAGCGACATTAAACATTCATGGAATACCAGATTTTATTAGGCCGTTAAAGGCTTAACAAAATGAAATCCCAAAATAGAGCAGTCATCTTATTACAACCAAAGAAAAAAATTACGAACACTGGGTTATTCTACGATTATCCCGCTTTTCACTCTGTTGTAAACCAAATACCCCATACATAATAATATGTAAAATGGGTTATTATTTCACTTAATACCAATGAACAGTGGGTTATCGGGTCAGGTGGTCTTCTTTACTTCATTCCGATTTGAGTCAATTCCTTAAAAAAGTTAACGTACGGACGTACTTCATAAAAATGCAAAGAGTGTTCCTGCCCACTATCAGGATCTTGTATGCTCTTTTGTCATCAATAACATCTACGCCATGTAAGTATAATAAACTTTTTAAACCCTTTTTACCGTCATCTACATTTCCCTTGCGTAATTTTCATCTCATACTAAATGATCACCCCGGAAGAGGACTGCCGACCTTGCCATTTATATAATTAACCATAAAACCCTTCACTATCCATAGTCAATTTTGAAATACATTCTCATTGAAGTATTATTTGACTCACCTAAATTCATAATAGGAATTTTTTATAGCCCTGAAGGACTGGAGTGATTCCACGTCAACTTTTTTGATGACTTTGATAATTTAATTATACACTTAAAATGGATCACATAAAAATCTACAATTATTTTATTGGCAACGAACATTATTATCATAGCAATTATTTTTTTTTTACTATTTTCGTTGTTTTAAACGCTTCAAAGTTATTGAAGAGCTTTGCTATAGAATAGCTTGATTATATAACTTTTTATGTTAGGCATTCCAATTTCGAATACTATGAGGTCTAAATATTTTCATTTCAAATTAGCATATCTGAGAACTCTGACGGTAAACACTGGTATAACTCATTATTTGAGGAAGGATCATTTCTTAAGAATTTTTCTTTGACTCGCTTTTATAATCTTTTATAACCGCTCACTTTACTCTCTGAGATTTTGTATTCAATATCTGCAATATTTTTTAGCTGATGTAAATAAAACTCTTTGTAAATTTAGCTCGAACAATTTTCACATTCAACTATTTAGTATCAGAAATTTGTGAGTTTACATAACATACTAATCGGAAAGCCCAATTTTCTAACAGCCCGCATTTAAATCTATACATTTACTTTCAGTGATCACTACGGAGCGCAGATATACTCATTAAAATACTGTTATACATATTTATAAAATTCATTTATGCATGCATGCATATAAAATTAATTTATGCATGCATGCAGCTATTTTGCACGATGACAAAAATTATATTGTTTTCAATAATCCATGATTTTTGTTTCATAATTAGAATGCTTTTTCGTACTGGGACTTCCGAATAATTTAAATTGTCTTTAAGTATTTTGGTTTCAATGATAAGCGAAGCTTATTTTAAAAAGGAAGAACTAAAGAAGGATTTATAATTTTCCGCTCCTGTAAATAATATTTTGTAACAAAGACATTAAAATTTTAAACAATACGACGGAGCTCAAAATCGTCTCGACTTTGTAACATAAACACTCAAGCTAAGGAAGTTTATCAAAATAAACTCTTTAATTGTACTCAAACTAAATTTAAACATTTATAAAGTAAAAATAAGTTCTTTAATTTTCATCAAATATTTTTAAAACGGCTAGGTTCAATAAACGAGTGCATATTTTGTACTGCTTAGAATATATACAGATGTATATATAATAATAACATATGTTTTGTTTTATTAATAATATTTTCTTGTGATAATAACTAATAATAAATAACTTGAAATAAATTCAAAATATAAGGTAATTTAGTATACATTCTAAAAATAGCCCACAATATATGTTTGTTATAAAAAAATCTTTTATTAACATAATAATATATCTATTCACATAGAATAAAATAAACTTGTGTGCAACTCGAATATGGGCTGGCTCGATGAGTGAAGTACCACATCTTATAGTAGTGACAGCGTGAAGATGCTATTTTTCGTATGGTTAGTCGAATGCCCGAAACCTTCTCCCCTTCCCCTCATTGTCTTCTCCCCCTCCCCTCATTGTGTCTTAACCTCCTTCATACCTCCCCAGTCCTCCAGAATAATACATATATAAGTTTCATTAATGTAGTCAAGCATCAACTTAGTTATATAAAAAAAAATGCTTACTGAATATAAATGAATCCAACAATTCTATTCTCTAAGAATATTTCCCTAACTAAAATATGAGCTATTTATTATACACAATATTTAGTTAAATATGATGACGACAGTAAACTCCTTAATATCATGCTTTAATAAAATAATTTAGGGTGTAATTTAGTATAGGTAGTTTAATATAGGTAGGTATTTTATGTAAATGTGGTATTCAGTATTAATTATTTTATTTCTCTAACTTATTTTACACTTAAAAAATATCTTTTATATACAAATCTTTAATGCTCTTATACTTCACATGTCACAGATTTTACTTAACTAATATTATTATTACTGAACATATTTAAAGTTCTGAAAATGTTTTAAATATTAATATCAATTATCTTTTAATATTTCAAAGGCTTTAGAGAATATGAAAAGAGCTTTTTACCATATTTCTTTTCAATTTCGAATATTATGTAGCCTCGTTTTCACTTCAAACTGGCATCACATTGTAAACTCTGAAGGAAAACACATTAAAGCATAAGTGATATTACCAGAAGTACGGATGAGATGATATAAAACATTAGGAAAATTGCGGTTTGATAAGTGTCGAGATTAAACTCTTAGTTTTTTTTTTAATGTCGATAAACAAGTATAGTTTGAATGAATCCTGACCGCGTCGGTTAAGTTTCCGAACTTAATTTTATTTGTATTTTATTCTATTTTAATAAGCTTAACATGGGTTTACATGTTTATACATATTTTTAAACATTAATTTAGATTGTGCCATCTTTTCAATATGATCTATTTTCCAAAGTCAAAAATATTGATTTGGCTATAACCTTAGTATTGTCCATCGAAAAAACAAAATTAAACAAAGCATATATGCAACACAACAACGACATTATAAAAAAATTATAATATTTTGAAATAATATTTATTAAGTTTTACATATATGTAATTAGTAACTATGAAAAAATATAATATGATACTAGAAGTAATTAAAAGCGGTGCGTGGGTAAACAAAAAAAAACGTAATTATATTATTATTATGATCTATTTATTATGTTACAGATAATATAATGTTACAGATAATATAATAATATAATGTTACAGATAATATATATATTATATTATATATTATATATATATATTATCTGTAACATTATTAGTATCAAAAACTGTACACAAAATATTCATGATGTGTGTATTGCCTGCAATCCTGTAAAGAAGATGACACAAGGGTATTTCAAAAGCTGAGTCGACTATATTATGCAGAATCCCAAAAGGGTGTTGACCTGTTGACGACTCAAGTGATGCTTTTTCACGAGACATTCTAGTTATGAAAACTAAACCTATTTGATACTTATTGCCTTTACATAAGGCATAAATTCCGATAAACGTAGGCTTAACTACGAAGGTTTGTGATGTTTTATGTATCGCAAATCCGTAGGTCTTATAGCAATTCAAATAGAGGTTATTATGGGGTGAAAGCTGAAGTGCGAGTAGCCCGGTTTATGGAGGAGTCACGTCCAATATACAAGCAATTTTGAGTTAAAGGACTTTTCGAAAGGTTCAGGTTACAAAAGACTTAAGAGTTTCTGTTTTTACAGGAATCTGAGACAGCATTGTTATAACAGTTCAATCGATAAAAATTGAGTCGAATTATTTTTGTACAATTTCTCGTTCGTTATTAAAATTATAGTTTCACTGTGGTACTGAAATGTTTCGTATCACTTATGTATATTTTTTTGGCGGGTCGAAGTGTTAGTGACATTTAATTTATATTAAATCTAAAAACACTAGTAATGCAGTGCACGGCCTACTAGGCGACATACTCAAAGTCCTTCTTATCTGAAAAAAATTATAAAAATTACAAAAATATGTTCAACATTAAAAACAACAACAATATTTATAAGTTTTGCTTATTATGTCATCACCACAGCTTTTGCAATAGTAAAAAAACGAATCCAATGTAACATCAAAATGGAAAAATGCGTTTTCTACGTGAGCACTTATATATACATGTAAAAAAAAACAATAGATTTTTTGCCTAGTTTTGACGCCAATGCCTTTAGTCAAATAGTTAGTAATAGCATAATTGTATAATTAATACTGGTTAATCAAGGTGGATTGATCAAAATATTAATCTATTAGGTCTCGTGGTAAATTTAATCTATAATATAGAACATAATATAATATAATGTCAATGTAATGCAAGCTGACATATAGCAGTAGTATTGTAGTTTAAGTGTAATAAATTTGCTAGATATTTCATAGTAATACAAATAATAATTAATTAAAGTAAAATTTTGTGGTCATAAGACTTTGGTGTAGACACAAAAAGGAACTCTCCTAGAAAATCGGTTAAGCTTAATCCCATTTATATCTGTCTGTGAGTTTGGTAAACATTTATGAAATAAAATTGTTTCTTTTTATTATTTTATAAAAAAAAAATACATTAGAAAAATTGAAATTCACTATTACAATCTGTTAACTATTCGTGATCACATTTTTAAAGTAACTTTTTATATATTATAGGTAAATGTTAATAGATATAGGTAACGATCGAAAAGCCATTTATATTTTTATTTTCCCCTAATAAATGTTAAGTTCTAAACAGAAATGTCCTATTTTCTGAGCTTTTACGAGGTGATTATTGATACTGGCCTGGCGGAGTTCCAAATAATAGCGTACCGCAAACTGGACGTTGACACCTCAGATTTCTAATGAAACCTGTCGTTATGTAGCTTTTAGTTTTAATGACAATATCGTTCGGGAATATTTACACAAAAGCCCATGAATGTTGTGGAAATTAGAATTGTTTCATATTATATTTAGTGATTTATTAATTTATATTTTGTAGCTTCATGTTCGTTATTAAAAACCTTGTGCAGAATTCGAAATCTTTTTAAGTACAAGACATTTAATGCAAGTTTACTGGGAATGTAATATCAAAGCTTTTAAAAAAGTTCTTCAAAAAGTTTGTAATTGTAATTAATGTTAATGTAATCGGTGTTTATTTTTATGATATACTAATATTTACAGATTAAAAATAAGTAATTACAATACTCGTAAAGATGGTAGACTCGTAAAAGTAGATGGTTGGACACGCATATGTGATTAGTACTGGCTGCTGGCCAAAACCCGTACAATTTTCAAGTGATAGTTTGCCCTTCAGTCGTCCTAATCAGTCTACTTTAGAACGAGGCATTTTATTTGTTATCTGACTTTGACTTTGAAAACATTTGGATTAGATTCAGGTTTCTTGTCTCGATGCTAACAAATTTAAAATAATATTTTTTGGTTAATGTTATGTTATGCAAATAAATGTAAAAGAAAATACTTCGGAAAATAAATTCGTTATTGACTTAATTGGATCTACGGAATTAAAAACAACAATGTTAACCTTTCATATGTAGATATTAATATTTAGCAATGGATTGAGATAGACGATTATTGTGAATTGGCGTTATTGTAAAAAAATATAAATATACAGGAAAGATCCATAAAAATGTTTAATGAGTTTTTATTTCTAAGGAACACAAATCAAGGTTTAAAAATCTTTTCTTGTCTTAATTAATAAAAGAGTTTGTATGCACGGATATTGAAATTTTAATTTAGTCATATTATTTACATTTATAAATTTGCTATCCCTTTCTAACAAATAAGCTATTATGATTCTTTTACATAAGATATAATACATTTACTTTTAAGATATACTATCGTAGTTCCCATATTAGGTTTAACTATTAAATTCATATTAATTAGTGTTATAATTTTTTTTATAAACTTCAGACTACGCGACTTTTTTAGTTGATCAAATACAAAATAAATAAATATGTTTTATTTTTTGTAAAAAATAATAAAGACAAATATCACGCAATCAAAAAGTAAAAAAAAAATACAATATAAAATTTTCTGGAATAAATACCTACAGTTATAATTTTTATATACCTGTTTAAATAGGTCACGTCGAAGCAAATCAGGGAAGCCGTTCTAGAGTTTTATAGCATTTACTGTGAAAGAGTTACATAGAAAACCAGTATGGAGTGATCCTACAAATAAATTAAGGTTAAAAGCTGACTGAAGATGCAAATCGTGAGATGACCCCAGTAGTTAAAATTTAAATTTTAATTACCGAGGAGAAGTTAGATCATATAGGTGAGAATATAACTGATATAGACTTGTAGACTGTCTTTTTTCGCGGATAATTAGCGATTTTAGCTTAGAACGAAACTGAGCAATATGATCAAATTTACACAGCCTATAAATAAAGCGAATGCACCAGCTAAGAAGACAATCCAATTTATCTTAATTAGGTATAGAGATGTTAGAGCAGCACATATCAGCATAATCAATGAGTGGCAGGATTAGTGACTGCACTAACAGAGTTTTGATCCGAATGGGTAAAAAGTTTTTATACGTATAAAGTCAACGTAGTGAATACGTTGCATTTCGGCTTAGTTCAATTGTGTGGACATTCCAACTAAGAGTGCCATCAATATGAAGATCTAGATTGTTTACTGATGGCATAAAGGTTATGTTAATGTTGTTATATACAACGGGTGGTTCTTGATTGCTTTCAAATTTAGACAGCCCACATTTGCCACCAATAGCGATTGCCTGACATTTATTGGGATTCACATTTATTCCGTATTTAAAACACAGTCACGTATGTGCAGCAGGTCATCATTAATACTAGTAATAGCGGAATGAATGCATTCTGGCTTAACAGGGCATACATTTGCAAATGCATACAGATGGTAAGAGGAAGAAAGATAATTGGTGATAAATTTAATGAATAAAGAAAACAGAAGTGGGGAGAGAATATCACCTCAAAGGATACCAGCTTGCAAGTCACACCAGACAGACCCTTGTCTTGATAATACCTTAGTTGTCTTAATTGTCAATGCAAAAGGCCTGGCTATCCCGAAGATATGAAGAGAACCAGTTTATCTTTTTTGATGAAATGTTAAGGTGAGTTAAGACGGTAATGAGTATATCATGGTCACCTTAATTAGCACTGCGCGGGTGCTATGACCAGGACAAAATCCAGACTGAAAATGACACAATCATATATCAGTTAATTTCATTATCGCCAACAGCATAAGATTTAATTGAAAGCAGCTTTCTTTTGATTTTACAGACACTAAGGAAAAAGAAAACAAATCAGTTTAAGGTTTGCAGGATAAAAGAGGATAAAAGAAATAGTTTGAGATTTTACATTACTGTCAAAAATTGAACTTGAACAAAAATGACGATTTAATTTATTAGGGAAAAAAAAGAGAATGTAGGGATTTTGGTCGCTAAAGTAATACCTAGAAACTTCCACGTAACTAAAGAAGAGTTCAATATTTTGCTGACTGAATGCTATATATATAACAGCTATATATATGTATCAGTTGATTGCAACGATTTCTGACAGCTTTGTAATTGCATTTTAACTATTAAAAATTTTGAACTTTACACTAAATAAACCTAATTCATTTTCTTTAAAAATTTTTCAAAGAAAACTACTTGTGAAATAATAATTTATGGTAAAAAACACAAACTTATAACAAAATGTTCATCGTTTATTTTTCCATTTCAAAGCTTATCCAATTTAGAATGTTCCAGCATTTTTTGTGGCATTAACGATTCCGTTGCCATTGTCCTTTCATAATTGGCTTTAACGTCGTTTTAAAAACGAGGGTAAAATAATTTATTAGGGTCACAACACGGACAAGAGGTTACCCTTAAGATTCATTGCCAATACCCTCTTCACTATATACTAAATAGCACTTCAAATTATATTATAGTGCTATCAACACGCTCTTGTGTGACGGGATCACTTTCCATGTGATTTGAGTAGAAATCATTCACAGCTTTTTAAAAATAGAACCATAACTGTGTCTAATACATGCTTAGTGAATAGAGATACTTTTTCGATTAAAATGTATGTTTATAAAATAAAGTGATTCTAAGTTAGGTCCCCCTAATTACTATCCATCATTTAATCCATTTGGTTTTTCTCATCTTAATTAGAAACTACTTTGGTTAAGATTATTATTTTGATGGTTATATAATGTATTTATAATGCCAAGTAGTAAAAAAATGTGTAATAGTTATCAAATAATAATCACACATTACAATAATAAATTATTAAATATATAATTTATTTAATTACTCAGCTTGCAAGGCTCCCCAGAGAAAAGGTGTAACAAAGGCAGCTTGTCCCTCCCCAGCTGCTATACCATGAAGTGCCCTCAGGCGCCAGTTGACGCCATGTCACTATGCTGAACAGAAAACGGACATGGTTTCCTGTAGGCAAACATAAACCACTCCGCCAGAGCACAGGACCTTATGCTCCAGTCTATGCGAAGTGAGAAGTTAATGCAGCGGTAGCCTGCCAGCCCTGCTTCACTCCCCCTAACCCTAATTAGGTAGGAAAGACAGCAGCCCAGAGAGAGTACATTGTCGTCGGGTCGTACTTTTCCTCGACCCGCAGCCTGGCGAATTTTTCGACTTTTCTCAAATCTGACAAAGCTGCGGTCAGGTGTCACGACTCTGCGACTTGTACGATATGAACTGATGATGTTCGTGCTGAGATGGTATAACTTTCCTTCTTGTATCGACATAATTGCATCATATTATTCAAAATGATTTTTATCTATAACCTCTAAAGAGAATAATTCCTAACCTCTAAGATATATTAAAGCTTTATTGCAAGGTTTTCGTATTTTTCCAATAATATTTAATGTAGTTATTAACATTTCGATAGATAACTTACCAAGTCATGAGAAAAAGTGGGGTTATCGGTATATATATATACTAAAATATAAATTTGTAAGTGAAAACTATGTTATTTTTTTAAGTTACCTATTTTGCGAGATAATAAAATAAATAAATGAATAAAAGTTTTTATTACACACACACTAAAAATCACATTGTTTACGAATATATAAATTTTTCTTGTAAACTTTACTACTGAATCACTGAAGACGCAATAAAGCCAATAGCAATAGAAGTCTTTGACTCTCGCTAACTGCATTTGTACTTGAATAGAGAATCTACTTTGTAGAAAGTAGTAATTTTACCTTGGTTTAACATATATTTTGTTTAAATGGTTTGAACTTAACGTTTTCTGTTTGTCGAATAGTGCAGTAATTAAAGCTTATTGTTTGAATAAATTTTACTTATAAATCTTACTGTATTAAAATAAAAAAAAAACCATCAAAACATTTGGGAGGTCTTATTTATTATTTATTTTCTAAAAATACAATTTTAGCTCAATAATTAGGTAAACAGTTTAAATATGACAAATAAAACTCGGTCAAATATAAAGAAATAACATTTTCCATTTAGGTTATCTATTAAAATAAAGATTTGTTATTTCAATCCGATATTAATTATAATATCAAGTAAACATTAATTTACTATTAGAGTTTAAGATTATCGTAATATAGGAACAGTTATTAAGGTTGTGTTAAAATGGACAGGGCAATTTTCTATCGCTAGACACAGGATAGCTTATCCAATTATGAACTTAAAGTACTAATGCCTTAAGTTCATAATTGGATAAGTGTATAACTTGGGCATTATTAATTGTATTTTCAGTTTCATGCAGACTTTCAGAAATTGATGAATACTATGCTTTAAATTTATTATTTTCAAAATTGATAGACACTATACATTTTTCAGCTATCCAAATATCTTCTAATTTATTTTTGTGGTTTAATTTAAGCCAACAACGCTTATTACAATTAAAGTCACGGAATTATAATAACTTTCTTGTCAATTGTTTAATCTTTGATAACAGTTTCCATTACGTATACCTAACCTAAACATTATGTATAGGTACATTAAATCTAAGCTGTGTAAACCAGTTAATATTAAAGAAGTTTATGTTTATAATATATATGCCGGAGTAAGCCGGTCCGGTGTTTTTTCTTAAATATGTCGTCAGCACAGCTGACGTCATTATTTATCCTCCTTGATGTTTTGGTATTCCAAAATAAAAATAAACCAATACAGTAAACTCAAACTTTACTTTAAATAAAGTAACTTTACACAGTTGTTATCCGTATGAACAGTAACAAACGAATCTTTCACTTCCTTGTGCCTCGCTTTTATACACAGCATAGTCGAAAGAGTAGGGCAAATATCACTAATCACTTGTTTACAAAGTTTGAAACTCCTGCACCATGACTCGCCGATTTCATTAGTCGTACAATTCGCTTTTGCGCCGATATATATATTTTATTAAACATTTACTTTAACAAAATATAAAATATAATAAATAATATAATTTATTTTCATTTTATTATAAACTAGATATTAAATTTAATATGCCATTAAAAGGTCATTAGGAACAGGCACAGGTCAAAGGACCACAGCAAAAGCTGTTCCAAACATAAAACTAATTGGTATCCTTTTGACAATAAGCAAAGACCCGGATTGGATGGATTTTCTGCTGCGTTGATATCTCGGTCTACATTGATGCTATATGAAACAGTCAAATACAATGGATCTGTCGAAAAGGCGTATAAAAGGAAAACTATACTTTTTTGAAATGAAACAAAATTTGTGCCAGATAAACGTATTATTAGAGTGTACAAATATAAATTATTAAGATCCAAACTTTTTCATAGAACATAAATATTCATTATTTTAAGCCAGGAAAAAATATTGACACCAAGCTGAAATTTTCGTTGTTTTCTTCTTTCGTTTTTAGCTTTCGTAGTTTATATAAAGTTTTGATAACATAACAAGAAATTTGCAATGAGCATAAACTTACTAAACTTTTTTTTAATACCTTAATAATTTAATACCTTAATAATAATATATTGAAATTAAAATTATCTATCATAAAGTATGAATTTGGTAAAAGCTTAGCTTGAAACTCCAAAGTTGTAATAGATAACAAAAGTACATTCCAAAGAGATACTTAATTACTGTAGGATCTTGAATATTAAGAATATCTCCGATTTGTATTTGTAATATATTACTTATCTTATAGAATCCAGAAGATTTTTTTTTATGATAGGTCTTTTTTCTGTAATTTCGATTAATAGGTCTCTCAAGGTATATTCTAAGCCCATTTCTCTTTCTTGTTTATATAAATGATCTGCCTCCTTTGGTCGACAAACATAACGAGAAAGTTTTTTTTGCTGATAATACTTCTTATTTAAAGTTAAACGGCATCAGGTAATGTATAACTATGTAAACAAGGCTCTCTCTCGAGTAGTGCATTGGTTTGGTGTTAACAACCTACTTACTTACAACCTGCTTACTTATAAAAATGCTAAACTTATACAATTCTAAAGTGAAAGTCTAGGATCGCTAAAATAATTATCATATATTTTATTAATGTAGAATACATATTATAAAAACAATTTTAGCAAAACTGCACAACTGTAAATCATTCTTCTCTTGACAGTTCTTGCAGTTATTATAGAATGTTGTTTAATATCAACATCGTCGAGAAGATAGAAAAAAATATATCATATATATTTCTCAAATTTGCCTTTCTCAAATTTGGCTTTTTCATACATGGGCCAATATATTACAAAGTCAGTATTTTATAAAAACTTTTATCATAACATTTAAAATGTATTTAACTATTCAATAACTATATTAACTATTTAAGAGATAAAAAAAAAATGAATCCTATTCCAATTATTTTGGTAAAAGCAACATTCTTTTACTGTTAATTCTATTAACTGAAATCATTTTGGTTAAATAACTTTCTCCTTTGTGATTTTCACATGTTTAAGTAAGTATTACACGCATATTAATTTAGGATTATAATGTTAGCGGATGAGTGATTCTCCTCCCTTGTCCTAATCAGCCTTAACTTAGCCTTAGCCAGTTTTAACTTTGGTCCTTGTAAAAATATGTATCAATATGTACAATAATAGTTAACTGTAATGTATAAGGATAACTTAAAATATATACCTAAAACTGTCTAATCAAAAAATAATATCATAATAATACAACGACAGATATTCAGCAAAATAATTTTTTTTTTCGAAATAAAGTCTTTCGTAAATATAATCTAAACCCCGACTAGTAATTAATATTTGTTTCTACTTTAGCTCGTCTCAATTTGGTATCGATTTTGAGTATGATAATGTCTAGCAGTATTAATTTGTACCGGATGAGTGAATATTTTTTTTTATATCATTTATATATAATTACATAAAATATCTTCCACTCCATCCGACCCTATCCTTAACAAAATTATTCCCTAAAAAATATGTGGTTAAACATTTTAAATAACCATAAAGATAATATGACTTATGAGCTTACAACTTATCATAGGACCCTTTTAAACACATTTGTTTCCAAAATCAACATACAATTGAAATGAACGGTGAAATATAGCAGTCATTTATTTAGCTTTGGATAATAAAATCAAAATAGCAAAACTTCAAGTAAAGGGATCGCGTTAGTCTCGGCATTGATTTTATTGGAAGCAGTTCGAAAAACTTGTTTGTAATTAAATCGTTCCCTCGTCGGTTCCGTCACTTTGCGTGTGTTATTAAATAATTATTTTCCTTTCGTTCCACCAATTTTGTAAATGCCGCCGGCTGGTTTTGATAGATTAGAAGACAATAGGGTAACGATATTGGGGCATGACTCGATATAATAAACTCGTTGAACCGCTTGCATAAGTAAGTATAAAGTTTTACACTGACTTGTCCGTGTTAAGCAACTGGATTTTGTATGTTATTTCTGCTAAAGGAGACGCAATATCTTTATACATGTATATATGTATTAATAATTAATTATTTTTTTTATATGTAATTAATTAATATGTAGTTATTTGTATGTATGTCTATAGCTATAATAAAAAATAAACAATAATTTTAATTATTGGTAATATTAATTTTGTATTTAAAATTGAATTAGAAAATAACACAAACATTTGTAGAAATTAAAAGACGGAATAACCGTGCATCTTAACTAATAGTTCGTTTTGAACATTTGAACTATAACTATAGCTACTTAAATATATTTAAATCCGTTACTTTAAAAACTATTGAAATATAAATATTTACAACAATATTATATGTTAACAAACATAAATCTATAAGAAAATGTTTACCGTTTATTTTTACGCTTTAGCAAATTTAGAATTGTCGAGCATTTTTTGTAGTATTAACGATTCCGTTGCCATTGTCCTTTCGTCATTGGCTTTAACGTCGTCTTATAAACGAGGGTAAAATAATTTATTAGGGTCACAACACTGACAAGACCTACCTTTATAATTCATTGCTCACCCAATACTATAAACTAAACAGCTCTTCAAATTATATTAGTGCTATCAACAAGCGATTATAGAGTTACAGTTAGAGTTATTAGTAATAATTGAAATATCTCCAGTTAATAGGCTTCATAAAAATAAAGCCAAGTATTATTGTTAATTTTTTTATAATATTTCTTAAATATATTTTTTATCTGGCTATAATTCGTGCCTGTTAAACTTTTAATTTTAACTCGGTATATCAAATGCTGCTGGAGTCATCTTTACAGCAAGACAAGATCTAGATATTTGTTTGCTTATTAGTTTTTTTAGCTTTTGTTACATAAAGTTTTAATAAATATAGAATGAAAAACATTCAAATTGGTATCATTCAATACCACCATATGATACTATACCTCAATAGCTATAGTATCATATGGTGGTAACCCGACGGGACGGTTCCCAGAGGTCGCGGGTTCAAATCCCTGCCCGTATTTGTTTATATTTCATTCTAAATATATTACAATTTAAATAAGCTTCATATGGATATACATGTTTACAGATATTTACAAACATTGTGTAAAATTAATTTGTAAAGTATCTTTAACGGGTTCATGAGTTTCAAGAAAAAAGTGATGCATATAGAATCCGTTAATTGTTTTCGGACGGATGAATCTATGTGCTGCAAAATAAAACTAGCTAGAACAAAAATTAATGTCGAACCGGTGAAGTTGGAAAAAAAGATAAAATAATATTAGCCCAATATAAAAAACAAACCTTGGTAAGAAAAAATAAACAAAATAAATGTATGTAAATGCCTAATTCTTTTTGCTAACGCTACTTACTGACTCTGCAAGACTAAAAAAAATTGGAAGATCACCTAAAATGCATGTTGTGCAAATACAACTAATTGAATCTAGTAAGTTAAAATTATTCGAAAATGTTGCGGCGGTCAACAGATACAACAACACAGTTAGCATTATATAATGAAATTAAGCGATCCCGCAGACGAAGTACTCCTTTAATCTAGGGATCAACAGCATTCTACTTTTATTCAGATATAGATTACTGTGCTGACTCATCAGTAACAACGGGGGAATTAATAATTATTTGTAAATGTTGTAAGGAGTTAAAATATAGCGGAGAATCTACTGGGTTATGTTGTGTTGGTGGAGAAGTAAAATCAAAACCAACAGTTCCCTTACGCTCACTAGTTTCTTGGATTGGAAATTATTCTAAACACTTCTTGGCCTAAATCAAAAAAAATATAACAATGGCTTTCATTTGGTGCAACGTATATTGTACAGGAGAATTTCATGTTCACTTTCAAGGTCTTATACCATAAAATGATATAGAAAATATTAAAAAATCTATTAAAATTCGTATCAGAAATTATACAACAAATCTTAAACAATTAATCAATAACAACAAGGACATATGTATCTCTTATTGGGTGCGCTGTTGCAACTACCAGATGCAGATCATCCATTCTTACAAATTTATTTTATGCGCAATTCAGATGCGTCCAGATTCAGAAGTTTATATGCGTTGTGCTCACAATCCAACAGTGAAGAGAACCATTATGTAAAAATTACAAATGATTCGTTATCAAACCAAGAATTTAGTTATTTTTAAAATAGCATTCGATCAGATGCCATCCTACAACCATAATATTGTTATCAAAATTGACAATACACCGGCCGGTGAGCACACATGCAACATCATGTGTAATTAAAAATAATAATAAAACCTTATTAATATCGAGCATATTTTATTGATTACGAATTCTTTTCATTCGTCTACACTTTGTGCATTATGAATTATAACATACGAAACATTAACTTAACATTGTATTCGTAACATTGAATATGTTATAATTAATTTATTATCATCAGTAAATTAAAATATAAATTACATGTAATAAAAAACTTCAGGATGATTATTTCGCAGAAAATTATACAAAGAATAAATAAAACTCAGCAACATAACATGAGATCTTGTGAAGGAATCTAATTTTCGAAGCGATCTTGTTTCCTTGCACGGAGTTGTTTAAAACAACATGCCACCGACTAACTTAATTTGAATGATTTACCATAACTTACGACTTCGCGATATTTCCTTACAATTCTCATAAATATTGAATTTCGTATGAAGGTTTGTTTTGGTTGTTGCAGTGAAATACACAACAAACAACTATTGTATATCCGCATTATTTTTGGACTAAACAAGTTTGACTATATTTTAGATTTTTGTCATCAAATTTTCTTACTTCCCTATCCACCTAAGCCTCTCTCCATCCTAACCGCGCTCTATAACGTCTTCTCTTATTTTGACCCCTCTCATTTCCATGAACGTGTCCAACTCTTACTTCCCAGTAACCGTCCTAAACGTTTCTGCGTCTTAGTAAAAATTTTAGAATAAAAGTTTAATCTTTTACCGTTTATGCAGTGTGGTTATAAAATTCTCTATAAATATATGTTACATGTAGCCCTTTCGTCATGGTATTAAAACGAAGACTGCAGCATTATTATCACAAGCATAAATTATATATATTATTATATATGTATTTGTATTCATTGTTATTAAATGTCTTATTGTATTTTTATATTTTATAATTAGTTTTATAACTATGTATCTGTTTAAATATTTAAAAACCTCTTATCCACCACTCATGAGTAGCTGTCAGAAAGATCTCGAGAGATCAAACAAACATAGAAAAATACTTGCTCTTGTGTTATAGTTCAGTATTTAGTGAAAAAGTGCATATTCATTGATTTTTAAATATTAAATATAAAGATTTCGTTCTTTATATTTTTATAATATGCACAGATAACTATTTTTTATTATAGGTTATACGAATTAGGTAGTGATCAATATAATTTTAACAGTTTAAGTGAATGGAACCAATCTGTGACATTTGGGTACAAAACACAGAAGCCTGAGTTCCTCTCCGATTAGAGAATACTTATCATACAAGAGGTTATTTTTCTTCACGTAGCACGTAGAGTTTAATACTCCATTTATCAATTTTTGATTAAGCTGTAGTCTTTATAAGCAGTCTGTGCTATTTGAACGCAGTTCTGTTGTTTACAATCGTCACAAATGTTAACGGGATTGCGGCTCAAATAGTCAGCGTGTGACATAATACTTCTATGTCACACGCTGACTATTTGATCTTTGATCTTTGATCTCTAACTATTTGATCTTTGATCGTCTTTTGATATTCAAGGGTAGAATCAAAGTCCTACAAACATATCTATTAATGGCCACACGTAGTACAAGTCTTTCTTTTGTTGCGTAATTTAAGTGCTATAGTTTGTTACTACTGTAAAATGAACGCCGAACAGATAGTGCCTATAATTCTAACACCAAGCGTTTCAAGCTAATAGGAGTAATACCTAGGCTCAGCATCCTGTGTTAGCTTGCTGAAATAATAAAATTATTAATTTTATATTCTTGAGTCGACAATACAGAATATTGTATAAACTGTGAAGTATCAAGTTACGTTTTATAAAATATTTTGTAATCGTACAGCGATCTTTATCAATAGAAACTTTGTCTAAAAGAAAAAAAGGGACCATTCATGACAACGGTTTTAGATCGATTGAGGTGGTATTTTGATTTTAGAAATATTTGTTATAAAGAATCAACTAAAATGCAAGTAAAATGAACCTTATTACAATAAGTTAAGACTCATGTATCAACTACAAAGACGTGAAAAAAATTGAAATCTTTTAATTTTTTTAGAGATATTTTGTAAAGTATTAATAATTTTGTTTTTCACAAGATTGTAGTTGTGTATGTTTTCTTACCCAAGGTATATCTTTATATTGAAATATATGTTAATTAATACAAGAAAAATGTACCGAAACTACACCTGAAATCATGGAAAAAGCTATAATAACTGATATATTTTTTAAAAAAATTAAAAAAAAAAGAAACGCTTTGTCTACTGTTAGTATAGGTTTTATCACGTTAAGTTTGATTTCGTAGCAATATGTACCGAAATGTTGATGATTTTCGGCAAAATCGTAAACGCGTCCTTAAGTATCATATTATTCTACTCCTATTATAATATCACAGTTCCTAGAACCATCATTGTAAATACAATACGATTAGTTCAATGTGTCAAATATACGCTTATAACTGCAAAAAAAAAATCTTTTTTTAAGCAATAAACCTTTAATTAAAAAGAGCCACATCGTTTTTTGTATTTTTTTGTTGTTTCCATAAATATAAAAAATGCATTTGATATTTTAACGAGCTGCCTCTAGCGACTTCGTCACTGCGATCGGCGTTGGGAACATTATGACGACATATTTTGTTTTTTTTTAAGCACATTATTAATCGCAATGTAGTACTATTTATTATTATACTATGTTATCTATAACTTTTATATTTATATTTACCAAAGGGGTTCGAAACAAGTTGGGCACATTCCGATTTAATTCAAAATGAATACAGCCGGGTAAATATAAATATAATAGTCATGGTTCACGAAAGATTAAATATCTATAACCTTCTTCAATAAATGAGGTAATTATTAGTAGCTATAAAAGAAAAGAATTTTAAAATTATATTGTTACATATATAAGAAACTAGCTATTGCCCGCGACGCGGTCTGTGAGGACTTCATAACACAGAGCTCTTAAGAAATTCCTTCGCTCAAGCTATTTGCCCAATTTAATTTCCAAATTTTCTCTCCACGATAAGACTTTTTATTATTTTAGGCGAATAATATAATATAATATAGCCTAGATCAAACGTGACAGTTATTTCTAAATATTGGTTAAGGATTTTTGGAATTGGGAAAAGATACTTTGAAGATTACCTCCAAGAAATATACTTGTAAAGTATAAACAGAACTTTACTTCTTTGTAATATTGGAACAGAATAAAATAAAAATATAAGATTTGTCATCGTTAAAGTTTATATTGAAAAGGAGTGCTGAAAGCTGAAAAATTATTCTAAATTGCTAATAATGAATAAGTTAATTGTTTCCCTAATGCGTTTACTATACTAATATAAATTTAATTTATACTTTATCTTCAGCAACACATGGACGGTTATTCTATTAAATTGTAGCTCATATAAAACGTTTATACTCTTAACATAGCACCATTTATTGAATACTTACTCAATACATTCAACAAATACCTCTATTACCGCCATGTGTTAGAATCTTATAAAAACTAACATATAATTGTGACTTAGGATGATAAATAAATAATTTGCAATTAAATATGGAAATCAATTGATCAATTTGATCAATCAAACAGTATCCGATCCTTCAAGTTGGGTCAAACCATGTGCACATAGTAACTCACATTAAAATAGCAGTCAAACAATGTGACACATTATATATATTAAAAAGATTGTTAGTTCTTAATATTTTTTTACAAAAGTCACTAGTAGTAATCACAGCCTACGACAGCGACAAACAATGAATAATTTAAATTATTTGGTAAAAAAGTATTTTTTTTTTATTGACATGAAGCTAAATTGTTCAGTACTTCTGATAATCTTAAGGATTATTATTTAAATTATTATATTGTATCTTGTCTAAGCTAAATTAAATAATTGAAAATTAAAGAGAAACGTAACCAATAGTAAAAAAAAATGTAGTATTTATAATAAATGCCGTTATATTTTGAACAATCGCAAATATACCTTCTTTAAAAACCCGTTATATTAAAATGTATTTGATATAGATAATAAAAAATATTTATAAATCTCGTATTAAAATCATAGTATGTACAAGGAGCAATAGAAGCCAATCTTTGCCTCACGCTAACTGCTTATGTACTTGAATGCAGAATCTAATTTGTAGAAGATATTAATTCTTCCTTAAATAGCGTATAATTTGCGTGTTATTTGAATAAATTTTACTTTGCGTGTTTTATTTGTTGAATGGTACAAATGTTAAAGCATTTTGTGTTATTAAATGGCACTCATGAAATCCTGTATCCAAATAATTATATGGTATCGAGTCCCTTAAAAAAAAACATAACTTTTGGAAGAAGTAGGCTAATACTTTGTTTTTTAACAATCTAGTTGTTTTTTTAAGCTAAACAGATTCAATATCACATATGAAATTTTGAAAACTAACAAGAAATAACATTTTACTTTCATATAATCCTTTAAAATAAAGATTGTGAATTTTAATCCGATAGTAACATACAATTGCCATTGAAATTCAAACTTGTATGAGTAAAACACAATATCGGTATCAAGATTTAATATAAACAGTGCAATTTGGTATCAAAAGACACTGGATAGCTTTAGTGCTTTCAGTTCATAATTGGATAAGTGTCCAACTATTCATTATCTATTCAGTTTCATGTTGACTTTCAGAAATTGCTTTATAAAATAACTTGATTAATAATTTTCGAAACTGACACAACAACTGATTCCTTAAGCTCGGAATAAATACGTATATTATTCATTATTATATATCATTGTTAAATATGTTTATGTACATATCTATAAAATATCTTTATAAGTATGTGTAAGTTTATTGTAGGTATACGTTTATTTGTTTATGTATATGTTTGTTTATATATAATTGTATGTGTATGTTTATTTATGTATAATTGATGTATGTATAGTATAAGTATTTTATGTTTATATTATAGTGTAAGTGTATATAATTTATACATTTATAATTTTTACATATTTACACCATCCTCTTAATTTATATACGCAGTCTCCAGTCTCAAGATTGTCTGGAAGAAACCGCTTTGTAGCAATAAGATCACCTATTTGTACCCTTCTTATGTAATGTATATTTATTTTCTTTGTCTTTGTATATTTTGTTGGTGTGCAATAAAGAATATAATAATAATAATAACATTTTTTTCTTCCAAAATATATTCTTACTTGTTATGTGGAAACAAACTACATCAATTACAATTACGATTGCCATTACGTATATTGTACACTCAATAAAACAGAATTATCTTGTACGAATTAAACTTAATCTCAAAATTACTGATGCATTAGTCAAAATCGCTTGAAATTAATTACCGAATTAAGGCGCGTATACGAGTACGTTCAATGAACTTGATAAAGTAGCCGAATATAATAATTGTCTGTTAAAGCCGTTGAAACAACCCCGAGCTACATCCATTGATTATTGTTTATAAAGGAGTTTCATAAAGTTAGATATACGAGTATGTATGAACTCTATACTTTAGTTATCTTTAAAAGCCACTGACAGAGATTACTTAATAGGGCTCAAAAAGTATTATATTCCTGCTATTATTATTTTCTTGACATAAATAATTAATTAATTAATTTTCTTGATTACCATTGCTTGGGAAAATATTTTTGGAATTAATAACTATTTCATAAAATATATTGTTGTTATATTAATATCTATATTTTAGCTAAAATCTAAACTTAATAAGGAGACAGAAGAGTTACTATTTGTTGGCACTTTCACAAACTTCAAATTCGGGTCCTGAAAATGTATTCATTGAAGTAACATTTTCACACTCCAAATTTCTATTTGGTGTATTGTAACTTTAGCCCTGGTCTTGTCTGGACCTTGGCTAAGTTATGTTATAAAGAAGCTATAACCAACAAAAGTTTGAAGCCAAAGCCAAAAAATAACTGATCTCAATCATAAAAAAATGGTAAAAAAAAATCAAAATCAGTAATCTTTGCAACAAGCTTTTGAGAGATAATGCATATTTACAGAGCTTACAATTCCAGAGAACAACTAAATGATCATTCTTAGTATAGATACTGCAGCTACTCTCGGTAAATGTAGCCGTATATCCATTCTTGAAAAATTTCAAGAAATAAACATTATTAATACAATAATAATTTGATAGCAAAGTGCAAAGAGGCTAATTGGCGACTCTGAACTGGTGGAAGCCAATTTCATAGCCTCGAATATAGACGTAGGGTTGCCAGCGTCTCAGTATTGTATAGGATACATTTGGTGAGTGTGTGAAGGAATTACATGAACTAATTCCCCCATCCCCCTTCCATCACCGAACGTTCCGACGCACGGCGAGCATCCATCCTTTTGTAGTAGACGCGCCGCATGTCCGAACGAAGCGCTATGCTTCATCTTTTTTAAATCGGACAGCGAAAGAGTGAAACAGCTTGCCTGCGTCGGTATTTCCATCCGAGTACAATGTGGGTGTCTTCAAGGCGAGAGTGAATAGGATTTTACTAAGTTGATGCGCTTTACCACCTTCGACTACATTTCCACTTCCCATCAGGTGGAATGTAGTGAAGCGTCAACTTAGTTTAAGTGTAAAAAAATAAATAAATTCGTTCATACACCAAAGATCTGAATATTATTTCTTACTAACAAAGTAATGTACATCATTAAATATTTTTTTATTTAACGCAAACTAAATTTATATAACTACATTTTCAAAACAATTGAAATAAAATCCTACTTGAATAGGCCTAGGCCATTCAACGCTACCTTAGAGTCATTATTATTAAAGACCCTCACGCCGAGGACTATTCATGAGTACAATCGCAGGCAGTGTCCTGGTTTCTAAAGAAATATACGTTATACAAGTTTGTAAATTACATTTTATTGAACATTTTGAGAATGATGCAAGTAATTTCTGCGTGTAGGATTCGAACCCGAGAACTCTAGGAAACCGTCCCATTTATTTACCATCGTCATCATGATCAATTTTCTATATTATATAATCATCTACATCGGAGCAGGGGATGATTCATTTTTCTATCTATATTTATTTAAAATATAAATAAGTTCTACATGGCTAAAAATGTTTACAAAAATATCCAAACATTAATGTAAGGAGCGTACTGTTTGGCAACCGTATTTTTTTTTTATATTTTTATACTATCGTTCTAAAAGCAAATAAAAGGATAAATAAATGTTTATACATAAGACATCAATGGGACTCACAAAGCCCATGATTTAAACGTAACATTCAAATGAGAACAATGATTTGTGTGGTTCGTAAAAACGAATGGAATATAAAATGAGATCAATCCGTCTTCCAAGGAGTTTTACAATTCCCCTTTTGTAACTCATTGCTTTGTTCTTATTCAGTTAATGTAGATTTGGAATGCCAAGATCACTAAATTGATTCAAGGTGCAACTTCTAAAGATGCAGTCTTACATAATTGAACGTTAAATGTGTCATGTTCACTTTAAAATATATAATAATGATATTGTGATTGAATATAATATTGGAATTATAATATATATATATAGTTTTGAGTATTGTTGATATATAAGGACTAAAAATTAGATAAATATTAACTATGCAGACTTTTACGTGAGGCCAAAATTAATACAAGTTAGTTTAAGAACTTGTGTTAGTTTAAAATCTATACACAGACATATTTGATCATATATAAATGTACTCAAAACAGATTATTACAATGTTCTGAAATTATAATTTGCACAAGCAGGCCTGACTTAATTATTTCCATACATTTTTGAGTCTAACGTGACATGACATTTGTATGCATAAATTTGAAAGTGGAACTTTGTTGCCAGTGGTTTTGTGGTTGGTAGTTGTTAATCTAGTTTTTGGATGTGCGCGTACAAATAATTTAAATTGTTTTATTTTTACATATATAGGTCTTATAAAATAATATTTTTTACTTGATTCTAAAATTTATTGATTGGTTTCAAAAAATTCTTCTGCCATTGCATAAAAAAATGTTTTTATAAACCATTGAATAATATACAATGAGTCTACGAAAAAAATATGTATGAAAATATCTTAAATTGTTTTTTGTAAGTATATGTTATTTATTTAGGTTCAGATGTTTTAAAAATATAATTAATTAATGACTAAAAGTAAATATTATAAACATTTAAAAACATATATGTGTTTCCAAAAGATCTTTCATGTTGTGGTAAAGATGGAAAAAAAGTAGCCAGAACTATATTATTAGATATTTACCCAATCTCAAATACACTTTTCATAGATAATTTTTTATTTAATTTAAAAATGCCTTATAAGTCTTAAATATCAGGAGCAAATAAAAGTTTTATATTTAGCACGATAATTAAATTTTTCTGTATATAATATTGTGCATAAATGGAAGTTTTTTTTTGGTATTTTAAATAGTTTTATGCACACATAAAAAATAGTAATAGTAAGTAATAAACATGAACCCCTTCTTTACATGTACTCAAATATAGTCAAATATTTTAACGATGTACGATGGCCGTCAATAAAAATATGGCTACCTACAATAAAATGTAACATTTCAGCAAAAATAAAATTTGTTGGCCATTTGGATAGACTGTGGTCAAAACACATTTATAGCCAGTGAACGGAGGGAAATTTATATGATGGCTCTTTCAGATATTTTTTATGAGAGCCCATATCTATATGTTATTTTAAGTTAGAGAAGAGTTTTTCTTTGATTTTGTTTTTTATTTATGATATAAACTTACATTTTTTTCACCTTTTTTAAGAGATTTTTTTGACATTCAAAATTTTTTACATCTTTTTTTGTAAGAGTTTTTAAATCAAGTCCAAAATAGATATAAATCTAAATCGTAAAAAACATAAATACCTTATAAAAATATTTAAAAAACGAACGTCAGTCCTGAATATCAGCTGTCATCGTTCCCGCCTGATAGCTCCAAGCTTTCCAAAGATGTAATTTAAATTATAAAATAAAATAATTAATCTAACATATACTATCAAATGCAGTATATCTGTTTGAAACGTTCATTGGGGTTTTCACATTGTTTTTAATTAATTAATAATATTTGAAGTAGTCTATTTTATATACCTATACGTATTGATCTCAATAGTTTCAATTATCTCTTCATTCATTCAATCATCAATCACAATTATTCAGTCAATTCACCTTATCTCTAAAGCTCTATTTTGCTCTCTGAATCTTACTTTACTTCTCCATAATATGTATACATATACATATTTATATATTTTATAATATATATACCTTTTAGATTTGTAGCGTTCTGAAACAACGCGGTTCTCGAATAAGTTTATTCCACGAACCACACGGACAGGTGTCATATCCATATCAATTGCACGAAAAAATGCTTTTTTCCTGAAAGGTTTCCAACGATATTGACATTGCCTGTAGGCGGCGGTGATAATTAACAAATACATTTCCCAAAAGCTGGTTAGCACTCCTACATTACAAAATCAATTTAAAAAATGTAAGTCATGATCTTAAACTTTAATTTTACAGGTATGGTTTTATTCGTGGGCATAAACATATTGGATATGGAGCAATATTTACTTAGCGTTTCATATTAAAATAATACGTTTTATGGTTAAAACACATATCTAAAATGATGACAGAATTAAAAAATAATCGACACGAGCTAGACTGGAACCTGACCGAGAGCATTTTATACTAAATAACGTGTCTAATGAATAACAAATACTTATATTTACATTTCAATACACTACTACTACACTACAGTTTCTTTAAAATTATTTAAGGCATACATTTCTATTCTTTATATTTTAGTATTCTCAATATATTAAATAAACAAACATTCAACTTCTCTTGGCTTGGCTCGTATTAAGGGAAACGGTAATTCCTTAGACTTGGCTACGAGTATTGCGTAGCATTTTGCATAAAATAGTTATATATCATCAAATACTCACTTCCGTTTATAGTACAAAATAACAATTCAAAAACGGCTACCCCTAATATACCATTGTTATAGTTTAGGTTTTGGGTGTACTGCTGCTTTCGTTCTAAAGAAGCTAAAGGTTTGGGATTGTGGTTGAATAGTAAACTTTAATTCTATTCATATTTTGATGACCAATTCAACAAATCATAGGTTAAAGGAAATAATAAATCTCTGCGTCCTTTCAAACTAGTTTAGCCAAAGAAGAAAATAAATAAGAAGCTAGGTATTTACATTTATATACCTAGCTAGATATTTTTTAGAAATTATAAACATATATATAAATGATAAACAAATATAGCTTTCTTGATTTTATACAATTTGTATTTTTTTTTTTATTTAGAATTGATTATATGTTGTGATTTTATATTTAATTTTCTTTACCAAGTAACGTACAATGAATTAAATTTTGAATACATTTTTATTTTTTAGCAGTATTTTGGTATATTTTTTTATTGCCATAATTGTTTTAGTTCTTTATGAAGGAATACTCTTATATTGAAATATCACTTTCGAATAACGACTTTCCGATATCAAAAGAAAATATATAATTTAATGACTAGAAAAAGAAAACAAGAGAGGAAACAAATTGAATTAGAATTATACTCATGTTATATAAAAGATAACTTTGAATTTACTTAATGTATGTAAATAATATAGTATTCGGAGAAATCTTATAATGTATACATCATTAAAAGAGATCAAAGGTGATAAATATATTAATATTTCTTTTCCGAATATCCTCTTCTTGCTATCAGTTTTTTTATACTTTTTTTTTTTTTTTTAATTATTATTTTTATTTTTCCACGGACACGTCATCCGTGCTCTTTTTTGACGTTTTACAATTATTGTGAAGTTAACATAATTTTTGAATAGAGATTTTAAAAAACTTGCATAACGGAAGAAATTATTAGTAGGAATCTTAAAAATCTAAGTTAGTACTAGTCCTTTGCACAGGTTTTTTTTTTTTTTTTTTTTTTATGTATATATATTTGTTTAGTATGTATATATATTTATATATATTTCAATATGTGATTTGTTAAATTTAGGTTAAGTTATTATATTTAAACATTATTTATTATTATTAAAAATAATAGTCTATAGTCATAGACTATTATTTTTCTCCCAATACACTGCTGTAACGACCCACTGTTGATTTAATGTTCTTACTCATCTCGAGCAAGGCTTCCACGACTGCCGAGTTCCTGTCTCTTATGGCCATCTTGGTGTTGTATTCTACAATATTATAAGGTGTCGCCTTCATCGCTCGCCTGATGAATCTGCCCGTCGCGTCGTTCTCGCTGTCGGTGAAGTACACACAGCTCTCCGTGTGACGTGACACTGCTACGACCGCATGGGGAACGCTATCGTGTAGCTGCATCTTACTCCTGGTATTAATTATCAAAACGGTGCCATAAGTCAGTCCCTGCGCTTCATGTATAGTTAGGATTCGCGACCCTTCTCCTGATCCATAACCCTTGTTAGACAGTGTTGTCTTTTCTTCTTGGGTGTGTACTAAGAAGAGGGTATGGGGTTGGGTTTTGGGTATTTGAGTTCCTGTGTAGCTTTGCATGGTTAAGGACTGCACTCGTTTCTTGCTAGAGTAGATGCCGGAGTAGACCTTCGAAGAGTCCAAGCTTCGAAGTTGGTTAGTGTGATAGCTTTATCTAGGATCATATCATCTAACATTATCTTCGTGCATTGGGCCGTGACTACGATTGGGTCATTAGATGGCGTCATATATTTGGCTTTGCCTGTCCTCTTCATTTCCTCCTTGTTCAACATTACAAAACCACTAGTCTCATTGTATGCAGCCATATGTTCTCCTACCATTGTGCCGTAGATGATCTTGGCTGTATGATTGTTATATATGGCTGCATCTGCCTCCTTTAGTTTCAGCTCCAAAAACTTGCGATTGCCGATTTTATAGGCCTGAAGAATACCTTCAAGAGTTGTTGTGTTTGCCTGCTTCGTCGCTTTCGTTATAGCTTCAAACTCAAGGAACGCGTTTATGGAGTGGTCCAGTGGTCCCTCTGCCAGATGGAAACAGGGTGGATTGACTAAGCCCATTTTTGCCTTCGTTCTTGTTTGAGGTTTTATTAAGGAACAGGTTTTGGTTTTTTTTTGTGTGCAGTTGTTAGGACAGGTTGGTTTTGGTGTTTGACGTGACCTGGGGTATTGAAGATTTTCCTCCCGGTTTTCGTACGTCACATCCTCGCCTGCTGTGGTTCTCGATGTCCTTAGTAAAGACCTTGCGGCGGTTGTGAAGGCCTTCATAAAGGATTTCGATGCGCGGCTAGATTTTGACGTGGAAGTGGTTACGGCTTGTTGTTGTATCTTTGCCTTCTCTTGTAGTTGTTCCGAACCACTTTTTGATGCTGGATCTGTGTGTCCCTGATTATCCGTCGAGTTGGTTGGTTTTGAATTATGACGTGACATAAGATATTCAAGGTTTTCCCCGCGATCTTCGTACACGACTAGCTCATGGTGTTTGGAGGCTTTCAGACAACCAATTCTATGTGATATTTCAGCCTTTTCATACACTAAGACCATAGCATCTATGCTGATTGTTCGGGGGGTGATAGCTTCCTCCTCTGACGGTTTTCCGAACTTCGAGAGCAGAGCGCTAGCCTGAGCGTATGGTGGTTCTATGTCTTTCCCCTCGATTAATACTATGACTTTGTTGACTTTTCGTAATAACCGGCATTCGATGCCTGCCACTTTCGTCAAGGGTAGAGCTTCGTAAGCTTTGCGCTTCATACTTTGTCTTTATGTGCTCCCATTTAATAACGCCGCCAGTCCAGGGGAAATCGCCACTCCGCTACGACTATTTGGAAGGCAAAAACTTATACCTAGCCTTTCTTGATTAGAATTCATGTAAAGGGCCACGCCCCTGATCCTTATACCCGGGTTACCTGTTTCACCATAAGATAATACTTGGTGAATCGTTGTTGTATTAAGATATAACTTCACAATATTTTTTTTAGAATGCTTAAGAAACCAAGTCATTAATAATTTTAAAAATAACATAAGGTCATTGTAATTATAATTTATCAACTTCTAGTTGTTTGATTCTGATTCCGATATACACAAATATATACTCCGAAATATAAATTCTAATATAAGCACCGACTGAATACTACTCGTATATAAGCAGAAAAAAAAAACAAAATTATGCATATTATATTGTATTATTAGCTAGAATCACTTTACCTGAGTAACATTAAAAATGTTGCAATTATTTTGTATGTAATTTTAACGAAATTAGTTTTTATTGAAATCCTAACCTATGACCTAAACCCAGCACAGGATTTTAAATAAATACAGAAATATTTAAAAACCGATACATGGAGGGATTTGAACCCGCCACCTCTTACAAAATGTCCCTTCGCTCTAGCAATTAAGCTACCACTATCACTAGCCACCTTGTTGAATTTAGCCTTATATACAGATTTTTTTCTCAAACGGTGACGACATCTATTGATCTATGCAGCATAGATTAACTTTGAAATAATCAACCGCAGACATTTATTTACGTTTGAAAATATATTTAAACATGTAATATGGCTATTAAGCTTATTAAAAATATTATATAATACAGAATGAAAAAGAACAAACGATGTCAGTTAAGTACAAACTATTAGTTCTGATGAAGTCTAACGCCTACGTTTAAATTTGATTACATGGGAAAACTTCACAGTTAAGTAAATTCCGTTTAGCACCACTCTTATGACGATAGAATAATATAGAATCATTTCTTTCTCAAAGTAATGCCAAATATATATATATAATAAGAAATATTGGTTCAGTACTATTCTATTATCGGTACCCGGTATAAGACTTGTTTTTTAAATTCCTTTACTTTAAATGTATAATCACATGATCATCTTTAATTAATTAGTGTTAAAAAACATCAAATACAAGACAGATAACATGAAATTTAATAAGAAATAAAAAGATTTAATACTTTAAAAAAATCGACCACAAGGAGTCGATTTTACCACAATTTTTAATTAAAAGAGTTGTTTATTATATTTGAATGAGTTGTGGCGCTAACTTTAATACAGACCTCCTCTACAAACTTTCTGTTTTTGATTTTACTAAACTTTTTGACAGGAGAAATTATAAATGAATGAAAATATTGTAACATTGAAAAAAAATAGTTCTGAAATAAATTGCTGTGCCTTAATAGATAACCAGATCTTATATATCCAAAGTTTCGAATACTAAGAAAAGGCTAAGACTATTTAAAAAATAAAAGCATAATATGTTTCTAGGATTGCTTAAGAGGACAATGATTGTCTTTAATATAGCAAATAACATAGAATACCGCAATAACTCTACAACAAAACATAATATATTTTTTTCCAATAATTGTTTAATGGCACATATATGATTCATGGAAAATGGATATAATTGGCGTCAAAACATCAGACTAGTAATTGGGAAACTTCCTACATTAAAAACTGGGCGTTCATTTATTTACTTACCGTATATCAAAGTAGTAACTGATAAACTAGGTAATAATTACGTTGTAATTATATTATAAATACTATTTTTGGTGCACACGTCAACTTTCGCTCAATTTAACATTCACCTTAAGACAAAAGCATCCTAGACAGCTGTGGATACGAGATTCCTTGCGATTGATGTAAGTGTTACGTAAGGAAAACTTTTCAATATAAGGATGACTAAAAAAGTTTTAAAAAGCAGGACAGTAATGGCTCAGTAGTAACGGAACATTCGGAATACGGAAACGGAACACTCGTGATTCGTTATAATGAAATGGGTCATTTTAACGCTTCACTGAACTTCAGTGTACATCACGTATTTCAACGACGTGTGAGTGATTAAACATATATATATAATAGTTTTATTTTTGTTTATCAATAAGTTTATTTAGTTTATAATCAAACAAAATTATATTTTTTATAAAATTTAGCATCTTTCGATATTTTGAATTTAGAAACCCTAACGTACTTCAAAATCACTTTGAATTATATTTTATACACATACTTCTGAATAGATAATCGCTTTATCTACTTACTATTTAAAACAAAGGACGCTTGTGTTGCAGTTACGAAGAAGTAAAGAATTGTACCAATATTGGCTACACGGTGCCTCCAGGGATTTAATAATACAGTTAAAGTAGGAATATCATCGTGAATACTGCGGGCTCTGCGTGTAAAGAAATTAAAATGAAAAAATAATTTTATTTTAAATCTTGCATCGCTCAGAATTGCTTAACTTAATAAATTCGTTTGTTATTTTTGTGTATAATATTTTTTCTAAGAATATATACTTTATTTTAATAGTATATTTTCATTAAGCTTAACAATAACTTCTATCGTATTATAATGAGCTATTTGTGTCGAAAAGGAGTCCCTCGACTCAAATACGTATGTTTTAATAATAAAGATTGAAAACGACTTTAAATAAACCAAATTTACTCAAATAACCCTGTTTTATGATAACACAATTTTAGCAAGGTTACATACACATAACTTATTCGAAATAGGCTGCTCAATCTCAAGATCACTAATTAAACGAAGACTAATGATTCGCACGTATCAGTTCACTTCCGCTTTATATCGACCGACCGCCGACCGAACGTCTAACCAAAAGAAGAGAGACTGCCGCCCGTTATGCTTGCCAATTTAAAGTATATAAAAATAACGGAACGGCACGATTTCAAGATGTGTCTTTTATAAATATGATTGTTAAATATTTGCATATTTTTGTCCAGTTTCTTTTCCTACAAATAGAGTTAAAAGTCTCCTATATGTTGACTCATATTATGAGCTTTTGTTTGGGAAGTATGGCATATTTTACTAGAGCAATGAGCTGTAGACACACAAAATGTCCTCAAAATATTTAATTTGTGTTAATATAATAGTTAATTTGTGTTGATAAATAAACATAGGTACAAAAAAAAAATACGTTCTATTGTTCAGTTTAGACCGTGTATTTTATACAAATATTTTTAATATACGTGAATTTCATATCTTCAAAAAATATATAAAAAACGTATGTGGTCATATAATTTGTATAGGAGAAATAAATATAATTATTTAATCATAACACGGATGGAACATTTATTTCTGTGTTGGTTGGTATGAAAGAAAAGTTATATTTTATAAGTCTTATATATAGCTAACAATTATTGTTTTGGAAGAGTTCTCGCCCTTCTGAAAATACAGTCATTATTTGTTCAATTAATATATTTTCGAATACAGGAATCATGAATTATTATTTGTCTCCATTCAGATGGTAATCAATCTTTTTATCAATAAGATACAATTATTAATAATCAAATAATAGTATTGTAGTCTCTAGTATTGTTAAAAAATATTACATCCATAACATTTATTATTATTAATTATCGTCTCTTTACTTCATAGTTTTTATGCTTAAAGTTTTTTATGCTATAAGGTAGAATCAAGGAAGCAAATTTGAAACAAGTTTTATAATATTGTTGGCAATACGTCCATAAAATGGCAAGCAAGCACCGCCTTTCTTCTTTTGGTTAGGCGTTCCGGACGATTGATATAGAGCGGAAGTGAAGTGATACGTGTAAATTATTAGGCGTCGTATAATTAGTGAGCTTACAATTGAATATGTAATTTCGTATAAGTTGATCTCGTTGATAAATGTAACCTTGTTAAAATCGTGTAATCATAAAAGTAATTTATTTGAGAAGATTTATTTTATTGTAAGTCGTTTTTATTTTATATTCAAACAGTATATTACGTGAAAAAAAGATTAAAACCTACAAATATAAATAAAAATGAATAATTTAATTCTCACGTTAGTTAAATCTATTTCTGTATATAATTCAAGTGGAAAATCCTTTATTATTTATTTTATAGTATCATCTATAAATGAATACAGTTTATAATATTCCCAGTAATATATCATGTACAATTTGCCGTTACATATCATCAAACAATTTGGACATTTATCACACTATGAATAGAAATGGCATATTGATCCGGCTTGTCATTTTGGTCGTAGTCGTTAATGTTACAAGCGATAAGCTGTACATTAATATTAGAGTTTCGAGTACATATAGATAATTTCTAAATGATTTATACATCACTAATTTTATTCTTTTTTAGACTTGTATTTTTCTGAATTGGCTTAGCTATTCGTAAGTCAGTTAAAAATGTGTTCCGAAAAGTTAATGATTTTCGGCAAAACTGTAAACGCGTCCTTAATTGTGTTGTCTATATAACTAAAGATAATTTTAATACGAAGACAAACTTTAAAAAACTAGATAAACATTAATCAAATGTAGCTCGGGTCTGCTTCAACGGCTTTAACGGACAACTATTATATTCGCCTACTTTATTGAGCTAATAAGTTGTACTCGTATACATGCCTTAATTCGATAATTAATGGCAAGCGATTTCGGCTAATGCATCAGTAATTGAATAGCTTAAGTACAATTTGTACAAAATAATTATATTTTATTAAGGGTACGATATATTTTAAAACAATTGTAACTGTAATAGACGTTATTTGCTTACATTAACTGTGCTTATCGCAAAAAGTAGTTCGAAGACATTTTGATCGACAAAAAATGTTTCGTGTCATCAGTTTCGAAAATAATCAACAAAATCTTTTGTCTAAAACCATTTCTGAAAGTTTCATATGACTTAATATTTAATTAATAATGCCTAAGTTGGACTTATCCAATCTTAAAGCACTGAAGCAATCCTACCAGTGTCTATCGATACCAAATTACACTGTTTATCGAAAATCTATCTTGATGCCGATACTATGTTATTCATGAACTTAGCTTAAGATTAAGCTTGAAATTTAATGGCAGTTGTATGATTACTTGAATTTAGAATGAATATCGGATTAAAATTCACATTGTTTATTTTAATACATAATGTAAATGTTATTATACATTTTTTTATTTTATTAAATTATATTTGTGATATTGAATCTGTTTACCTTAAAAATCAACTTGATTATTAAGAAAACAAAGAATAAAAATTTTTCAAAAATTGTGATTTTTTATTACTATTGTTTTTTTTTATCGGATTCAGTAAGTTTTCTTGAGTCACATTTATTTACTTATTTATTTAGTTGTAATCATTTTACATTTTAACAAACAGAAAACGCAAAGTAAAATATATTTAAACAATATACACATACTTTAAACAAACGGAAAATACTATCATCTATAAAGTAGATTCTGCATTCGAGTACAAATGCAGTTAGCGAGAGTCAAAGACTTCTATTGATATTGGCTTCATTGCGTCTCGAGAGATTCAGTTGTAAAGTGTATAAGAGAAATTTACATATTCGTAAACAATGTGATTTTTATACAAGATTAGACTAAGAAACTTTTATTAACATATATTTTCTTATTTTCTCGCGAAATAGGAAAGTTGTTTTTTTTCCCAGGTTCCATAATGTTCCACACGCCACTGCACTGACGGAGTCGCTAGAGACAGCTCGTTATAATATAAGATGCCATCATTTATAATTAATATTAACAAAAAATAACGAAAAACTGTTAACGTGCTTAATATTTAGGTTAGTTGCTTAAAGAAAAGAAAAAGAGATATTTTTATGCGGTAGTAAAAGGCGTTTGTAAGACATTTTAAACCAATCGTATTGTTTTTAAAATTATAGTCCTAGGAACTGTGATATTATACTTAAATATAACAAGTTACTATGTAGTTTATTTATCATTTACTATTTACGTGCCTTCTGGCCTTCAATTATTTAACAGACATTTTGTTTCTCAGCGGTTGGTTGGTCTTAAAGACTCTTTTAGAAAGCCAAACTTTAAATATATATATATATATTAAGAATATATTACGTTGATTATTTTCGAAAAAAAAAAAGATTTTCGTAACAATTATTTACTTTATAGAAATAAAAGGGTCCTTAGTAAGGTTTTGATAAAGCACCAACCAATATAACCAGCCCAGGTTAATAATAAAACGGTACATGAGCTTGCTTAGCGTGAAATATTAGAACGACTTCGCCGTCCACTTTGTAGTTAAACTTTATTCAAGTTTTATTTAGAATATGGTTTTATCTTAAATTTTGTATTTTTTTATACAATATAATTAAATTATCGTGTTGTTTGATAGGTTACGTTTTAAGTGTATATATTTGAAGTAATGTCGTGTAGATATTATAAAGTTATGTTTTGGAGAAAAAATAAACTTCCTTTATAAAAGTACATTTGACTTGTTCTCTTCGTAATGAACGTTTCAAGCGGGGGTTTTTATTTTTATCTAATTACAAACAATTTTATTTTACAAGAACATTAAGTCTACGACGTAAGGGACCTTTTTTCGTAGCAATCGTTTAGTATGTGTGTATGTGCATATATATATATATATATATTATATATGTGTGTGTGTATATTTCGGTATTGCTTAGATAGGATCTATATAGGATCTAATACCGATATCTCAAAAATAGATAAAATTTAGTTAAATGAAACAGTTAAACCCCTTCACATTATCCAACAAGAAAATACTTTCATAATAAAAACCCAAGTTTTGTACCAGGAAGCCTATCATTACAGAAGTGTCTTCGTAAACATCATCTACATTATTTATGTTGACGGCTTTAGGATATTAATTAATAAAAATATATATAGAATATAGTATTTATGCAAAATATTTTTTTGTTTTTACAGCAATATTCTAACGTTTTGTAATATTTATTATTTTTTCAATAGTATAGTATTTTTTCAATAGTTTTCATTCAGAAGAAATATTTGAAATAATCATAAATTTACAGTATTATATAAATATCAGTAAAGGCAGTTTTGATTTAGTTTTCTTTTGTTTTCACCATGCAGCATCCATATTTTGGACTGCAGTGTACAACGTCAAAGTATATTGAATCCATTCCAAGACAAGTAAAAAGATTTCTTATAAGATATATTATATTTCTTCGTCGAGGCCCTCAACATCATAGAAAACAATCGTTTTCAAATATGTATAAATTTATTTTAAATATGTATTAAAAAAATATGTAAAAAATGAATATGGCATATGTTCACAATTTTTAAATGTCAGTTTTATTTAAAGCTGTCCTTAAAAACTTTTGAAACTGAAATAAATCTTACATTTATCTCGTCTGTCATGCTTAAGCGGTTAAGGTCTTCTTAAGTTATAAAATATTACAATAATACTATTTTCAAATTGTTTCTATTTAATATGCTAGGTAATTACTATTTTTCCATTAATAAAATAAAAAAGTAATGAGGCAGAACCAATACATGCAATTTATATAAAATATATCTATATACTTGTTAAGTAGTAGTAAAAAGTTTGTCTGTTTGTTAGCACGAAATAAAATATTAAGTTTCAGCTAACACCATATCAAGCTTCATGAAATCCGTCCAAATTCGTACAATAATAGAAAAAAATCCTTAAAAACGTTAAGCTATATATATGTTCAAGGCGGATTCCTTAAATAAGTCAATCTCCTGTCACTTATCCCTCTACAGCCACGGTCAGCACAAAATGTTTTCCTCTTCCATTCAATGTTATCATCCATCAGCTCTAGCTCCACTCTTTTTATATTTACATCATCATTCACACAACCCATCGATTTCTTATTCGACCTGCCTCTAGACATTTAATCAATAATATTTATAGAGTTAAGCAGATCTCTGGAATGACGTTAAAATGAAAAAGCAATTACATATTAGGTACATAGTTTCCTTGATAGTTGAAATGTAGATACATACAAATACATATGTACAAAATACATTACAAAATATATACATTTACATTTATATTTACATTTATATATACATTTACTTTTTCAAATAGATACATTACAAAATCCCATATTGAGTAAATATATCAAATTATAATCATTCTTTTAGTAGAATACATCATTATACCTCTTGTAGCTCGATATCTGAAATCCAATATAATCTGCCTAACCCAATGTTAAAGTAAAGTCTAATTGTTTCAAGTGTCTTCCATGTATTAAGTTTTTAATCTTCCGTCTAAGAACATTTTTATCTATTTCAAGATATTCTTTAATATTTATTTGTTAATTATTATTATATAAATTACGTTAAATCCTAAAACGTAGACAGATATTATTATGTAAACGTCGGGTGCTACAACGTTATAACGAAATTAATATATCGGCGTCACCGTCTAGTCGTATTTAACAGCTACGTGCCGGCAGAATTTTCGTATCATTACATTACACCACAGTGTATTTTTTAAATATATTTTGATCATTAGAATTAAGTTGCCATCAATTCAAAGACAAGTATGCAAGTATTTTTTTATATTTATATTTACCTGTATTCATGCAGAATTAAATCGGAATGTGAACGACTAGTTTCGGGACCCATTCGGGTTCTTATTCATGAGCTCTAAGCGTAGCGGACTCGTTGCGTGAACTGAGTTCCGAATGGATTCGGAAGTAGTCGGGCACATTCCGATTTAATTTCTACGTGAATACAGCCAGTCAAATATAAATATAATAGTTATGGTTCACGAAAGTTTAAATATAAAAAGTATTTTTTTTGTCAAATAATGTTAATTTTTGTTAAATTTAAAAAAATATTGTTTTGTTAAATAATAGTGAAATACTTCTACAATAATTATTTTAATTCTATTAATTCTTACAATATAGTGTGATAAATAAATAATTATTTATAGTCTATCTATTTATAATTGATTAATTTAAGATTTCGTTTATTGAATATTTGCTATCTGTAAATAGAAACAAAGTATTACATTGTTTGTTTGTCTTGTTGACATACACCTTGAACTAGGTTCAAAAAAATATAAATTAATTTAATAATATGCTATCTTTGATATAAAGAGCCTTAATGAAGACATACCTTTAACATTATTAGGTTACTCAGTACATCTACATCACGTTTTTACTTAGTAGAGGGAATATAAATCTAATTTCCTTATGCGTGCGAAAATATTTGCCCATCGACTAGGTCTACCCTTTATGAATTATAAATTATAACATAAAAATAGTAGCCCTATTATATTAATTAGAACATTTTATTTGATACCATCAGTATAAAAAATATAAAAAAAATATTCTAAAAAAATGCCATCGCAAAGTAATATATCCTATACACCTAACAACTTGGCAAATTGAAATAAAATATTGATAACTAATTGATAACTACGGACTTAAAAAATATATTAAGTAATAAGACATTTCAAGACGAAGTTTTAGCAGAAAATTACACAAAGAATAAACGAAATTCAGCAACGTAACATGAGATATTGTGAAGTAATCTAATATTGGAAGCGATCTTGTTTCCTTGCACGGAGTTGTTTTAAACAACATGTCACCGACTAACTTAATTTGAATGATTTATCATAAATAACAACTCCGTGCTCTTTCCATACAATTCCCATAATAAGTGAATTTTGTATGAAGGTTGTTTCTGTAACTACTTATATATTTTGCGTACCTTTGTACTGGTAATTTATAATTTCTTCGTCATCATTCGGATCAGGAATTATTTAATTTACTTGACAACATAACTTAAGACCGCATGTGGGTTGGTTTAAAAAACCCTTTGACCTTAAATATATTATCATACCTTAAAGCTAGATATATTGCGGCTTGCACTTGTTACATAAAATGGAAATTATGTAACAAAATTATAGCAACTCCACTAGATTCATTATTAAAGATAAATAACAATAATAAACATATTTATGATTATTCCATTTGTTAAATAATTACAGAAATAGTAACTGGCTTAGTAACAATATAAAAATATAATAAAGGACTTGAACTTCTACAAAGATAACAAAAAACCCATGTTTTATACTTTATTAATGGTGTTTTTTATTATCCACTTGAAATACCATTATTCAAATCAATGATAATATTTATTATATTTTAAAAAAACACTTAAAATGCTTATAAAATATCAATAGAAATTTTCATAACATTATTATACTAAAGACGATAATCTTATTAAAATAACAAGAATCAAAAGAACTTCCTTTTATAATATCGATATTGCCAATCCTTATTTTTTATTAATATTCCGTTTCAATTATATTTATTTACCACACACGGTAACACAGCCAAATCAACCTGGATAGGTAGGTCATTTGTATTCAAGATGTGATACGTGTCCAAGTATTTCACAATATGAAATACAACTAACGATAAAGGATAAGGTATCACTTATATAATAAAAAATAGAAAGGTTTAAACACCTTTTATTTTATATGTATTTTATAGGTATTGGAATTTGTTAAGCAAATTTCGAACTTATACCACAAATTTAACCTAAAAACTAAGTCCTGCAAGTAAAAATCATTTGATTATACTTTTATAATATTTATAATTGTAATTAAAGAGAGAGTTTACTACCATCAAGAAATAAATAATCTATCTTAAACAAAAATATTACTCTCGATTTAAATTAACCTTACTTTTAACATATAATATACAAGGCTACGACTAGATACGTTTAATTTGCCATTCTGGTCTATTTCCTCGTATGTATGAGCATGTAAATCTAGTTCGTACTTTACAACTAAATCGCTGGAGGCTCAACGAAGCCAATATACAACTCTTTGACTTACGGTAATTGTAGTTTGTGGTTGCTTCTAGATATTAAAAGTCTGTAATGTTCATAGTTTATTTTATTATATGACACTACTTTAGCTAAGTAATAAACAATATAGTAAAAATACTAAGGGGATATAAAAAAAACTATAATAATTATGTAACATACAAGCTGTCGCTCGCATCTTTTTGTTATTAAAATTGGATATGAAATTCGTTATTCTCCGAGGATTTTATTGTCTTAGTTCTAGGCAAATTAAAATAAATATAAATTTATATAATCTAATAAATTTATATAATCTGATAAATTTATATAATCTGATAAATTTATTACAATTTTTAAAATAATACTAAGCTATCAACCGTTTACGCCCAACGGTCACTTTTAGTTAGCGACTTAGACGCAAACGCCTCGACGCTTAGTGACGACGTGTCAATAAGAACGGGCTGCGCACTAAATGCGCAGTTCGCATACTATTGTAATATTGGTGAAAGTGTCACCCAGCAACCGTTTATATATATCGGCGCAACAACGAATTGTACGACTAATGAAAATCGGCAAGTCATCGTGCAGGTGTTTCAAACTTTGTAAACAAGTGATTAGTGATATTTGACCCACTCCTTCGACTATGCTGTGTATAAAAGCGAGGCACAAGGAAGGGAAACGGTCGATTCGTTTGTTACTGTTCATACGGATAACAACTGTGTAAAATTACTTTACTTAAAATAAAGTTTGAGTTTACTGTATTGGTTTATTTCTATTATGGAACACCAAAATATCAAGGAAAATAGATAATGACGTCAGCTGTGCCTGACGTCATAGTTTTTAAAAGACACCGGACCGGCTTACTCCGACATATATGACAACTATATATATAAAAAGAACTAAGGGACGCTGTTTTAAAATGTTAGTTGTTTAAATTTATATTATGAATATATTATGTATATATTAACAATGGAATTACAGAAAGAAATTATTAATAATTATAAATGTTAATAAATATAGAAAGAAAAATTGCTCTACCAAGAGCCCAATATAGCGACAGGATGGTTTCCCAGGGGTCACGGTTCGAATCCCTGCTTGTATTGATTTATTTTTCATTCTTTATTTATCAAAATTTAAGTAAGCTTCATCTGGCTATATATGTTTACAGATATTTTCAAACATTAATCATTATATATATATATATATATGTATATTTTTTATTACTAGACTAGTAATACGGATAAAAATATGGCTTTATATAAATAGTTGGATGTGATGTTAATCAAAGCTTTTATAAACGATTCTCTTTGAACAAAACGATTGATTTGGAACGATTGAAATGGATTGTTACCATTTAGATAAGAAATAGATTTTACAATATACTTTTTTTAAGTGACACTTTAATATTATTTTACTAAATCAATACTTTTGACCTCCGAAATGTCAATAAATGTAATAAAAAATAACACATTTTATTTTTAAAAGGATGTCTACTAACTTTAAATATGCGTTTTTATTTTAGAAAATATAAAACTTTTCTATTTGTAATTTTTTATTTTTATTTTCAATTTATTTCTATAAATGACCATTCTAAAATCGTCTTTATCTACGAAGTACACTTCTTATTAAGAAATATGTAAGCATGTTCTCATAGAAATATAGTATACTAGGACATTCCGAAAGAAAATAAAAACTATAGATGCTTTCCATCAACGTCTATACAAAGTTCCAAAAATCTGAAGTAAATGTTGAAAGAAAAACAATTCTTTTTACGCAAAGGAAGTTGAATAGCATATAATGAACAATTCCCAATCAATTCTGCAAATTGTGCTCTATCTTTTAGTATGTGATTTTTTTGAATTAAATTTGAATTTAAAGGTTTTTTATTAATTCAAATTTAACACTTTAAGTCAGTTTTTTTCGGTAACAGCGGTCAAAGAAAGACCGCTTATTTCTGCATACTTCAAAACTAAGTGACTGCACTTGTGATCGATAAGCCGGCTATATACTGATTTTTATAAATCACCTTGTCCATAAAAGTAAATTGAAAATGATTAGTATAGTATTTATCAATAGTAGTAGTATTAATCATCTCATCAGTAGTAGTAGTAGTATTAATCAAATCATTAGTAGTAAGTATTAATCATCTCATTAGTAGTAGTAGTAGTATTAATCATCTCATTAGTATTAGTAGTAGTATTAATCATCTCATTAGTATTAGTAGTAGTATTAATCATCTCATTAGTAGTAGTAGTAGTATTAATCAAATTATTAGTTGTAGTAGTAGTATTAATCATCTCATTAGTATTAGTAGTAGTATTAATCATCTCATTAGTAGTAGTAGTAGTATTAATCAAATTATTAGTTGTAGTAGTAGTATTAATCATCTCATTAGTAGTAGTACTAGTATTAATCATCTCATAGTAGTAGTAGTAGTATTAATCATCTCATTAGTAGTAGTAGTATACTACTTTAATTAATACTAATTTTTTAATTAATACTACTTTGATTAATACTAATCATCTCATCAGTAGTAGTAGTAGTATTAATCAAATTATTAGTAGTAGTATTAATCAATACATTACGTTTGAAATTGGAATTGAATTTGTTAAAAATAATTTCATAACGTGTGTGTAGAACATTATGTTAAATAATTACATAATGCTGTTAAAATGTTAATTTAAATTTTGTACAAATATATTTTAAATAATCCTATTTTCTAAATAAATGATAAGATACGAGCGTTCCATAAATATAAATATTTATATTTCAATCTGTTTGTTGTTAGAAACTACAAATTTATTTGAAATATGGATTGGACAGTTGATTTCAATAGATTTACTAGTAAAATTTTTCCCTATTATTTAATAGTGGACGCTTTGTCAAAATGTAAATAATAAGCCACTCCAGAATCCAAGACGAGTTTCGTTAACGCTGTGACATTGCTGTTCAGATTTGTAACACTTTGTATCCTGTCCATCTTTATATTGACGTTTCGACAATTTTCCCTTACGTGACACTTACTGCAATCACAAAAAAAATGTATACACCCTGTATCCAGGTCCAGGTTGCCTTTGTCATTAGGTAACCGTCACATTGAGCGTACCTTGAAGTATATACGAAGTATTTATATTATAATAGTAGTATTATTATTATAATTACGATGTAATTAGTACCCAGTATATCAGTTACTACTCTTATGTATGGTAAGTAAATAAATAAACGTCCTGTTTAATGTAGCATTATAAGTTTTTCCATTTATTAGTTTCAGACTTTGTCGCCAATTATATGCATTTGACGATTAAATCATTAATGGAACAAAAATATTCTTTGTTATTGAATTATAGATAATCGTCGTCCGGTAACGCAATCCTAGACCAAAATTATTGTTTTATTTTTCATGGCTTAGCCTCTCCTTAGTATTCACCTCATCGCTGATTCTTTGGATTCCTACAAAAAAAGTTTTCATTGTTACTATATTTTTATTCATTTATTTTTTTCCCTCCAATAAGTTTAATACAATCAAAAACAGAAAGTTTGTGGAGAATGTCTGTTTTCAAATTAACGCCGCAACTCATTCAAAAGCAATTAACAACTCTTTTAATTAAAAACTGTAGTAAAATCGGATATTTATTGATGTCCTTTTAAAACTGCTTTAGAAGTTTTCCCTCGTAATAAATATATTACTATTTTTTATTTCTGATTACATTTTATTACGTATAATCTGTTTATTACTCGCTGAATTAAACATTCTATACATATTCGTTTTTTTCGGGATGGTGGTATGGGATATAGTAGGTATATAGAATATACAAATATGTATAGAATGCTTAATTCGCCGAGTCTGACAGCGATACGGTAGTTCAATTGGTAGAGCGACGGGATATTAAAAATTAAATCTTATCTTTTAATATTCTATTTAAACACCACTGTTACTCTCGATTGAGCTCAAAAATCGTTTCTGAAATCGTAATTGTGATTAGGTATGTCAGTCATAACAATTTGCAACGAAAGACTTTGCATGTATTTATTTTATGAACTTTACCTATATAATGTTATGTCCTTCAAATTTATCCGTTATACGTCCACCGTTATATAAAAGACATAACCATTTTAATAGAGCGTAAACCAACTTGTAAGTCGATGTTTGAAACTTACACTGATAATGCAAGATGATTTTGTATATTTTTATCATCAGTGAATCAAAATTAATCTGAATTTAGATTTTCTGACTTTTTTTGCTGCTAAGTATAAGTTATTTGACGTCATTGAGTGTCATAAATATATTGGAATTATTGATGATGTGTCTAGATATGACGGTAGAATTAACACGTTATTAATACTTATACTGAATTTCATCTTTCAACCCGATCTAAATATGCGTACAAATAAATATGTTACACGGTATTTATGAACCTGATATTGATAAATATATGTTAATTTGAATTTATTAATTTAAAACCATAAGCGAGTACGAAAAATAGTAGTTGAAAAAATTCAAAAAGAAAGCTTTTGTAAAAAAAAAACGAATAAATATTTTTTTTTCTAGATTTTAATTGATAATAATGTAAAGAAGAAAAAAAGTATTTCAATGTAATTAAATTTAAATTAGGAAAAGTATAACAAATATTAATATTTTAATTAGAATAATGTTAATTCAAAAAACATATATTGCAATTTAAAAAAGCCTAAGATGCTTTTTTACAATGCAATCTTCTATATTCATCTTTTAAGTTAAACAATAGCAATAGATACCTACAAAATTTCATTAAAATCGGTTAAGTAGTTTAGGAGTCCATCCAGGACAAACACTGTGACACGTAATTTATATACATTAAGACATACCTAATATATATATATATATATATATATATATATATATATATATATATATATATATATATATATATATATCTTTTGAAACCCTGCAACCCACGCTTATTGATATTTTACATTTCAGGGAATTATTTTCTCAAGAAACTCTTTGAGAAGTTGCCTTACTGCGGTAAGTTCTGAGTGTTTTGTGTGTTGGAAGGTTTTTTGTTTTGTTTTTCTTTGTGCTTGAATACATCTGTATTCAAGCACATTTATACATTTATACAAGTCTATCTAAATTGTGACTAAAAAACAATTGAAGCTTTTAACTATAACTAATTGAGAAAAACAACAGATAAAACTGTAACTACAAAAATTTTATTTGATTACCAAAACCTACCTATTTATTTATTTATTTAATAGGAAGTCAACGTGATATAAAAAGAATATTATTGCTTTTACAAAAAAAAAAAAAAATGATGTCAGCTATAACGTATATCCCAATTAAAAGTTCACTTATGATGCAATTGTAGAATGTTTGCTCGCTACAACTTAAAAAATATACGATAAAAAACACACACTATTGTATATTAAAATTAAAAAAATGGTACTTAATGTAAAAGAAATTACAATAAAAAAAATACATGTATAATATATATTTTTTGATTACTATAAAAAACTAAAACACAGAATCAATAAACTAAAACGAAGAAGTTGTTCTTCGTTTTAGTTTATTGATTCTGTACATAAAACTAATTTAAAATAAACAAAACAACAAAAAGTTAAAATAAACAAAATTAAGGATAAATTAATTGTAACAGTTCAATTACCATATAAATTTATGAGCCATTTGATTTTTGATTGAATTTGATAGAGCCTTATAATGGTTAAGTAATATTTTTTATTTTTAAGTTGGTTAAATAAATCATCTTTAAATGATAAAAATAAAAAAAATACCTGATTATATTTCTAATCTGTTTTTGTGAACTTGATAAAAGGGATTCAAAGAAATTGAATAATATTCGAGTTTACTTCTATCAGAGAATTAAATAATATTAATTTGATATTTGTTTTTTTTAATATTTCCTGCATCTTGTTATAAGGCGTTGTGTTTTCAGTGCGCATGATATAACATCACTCACATGTGTAATAAAACTCAAAGTTGAATCGACAGTGATTCCCAAATGTCGTATTTGATTAACTTTGGGAAAAAAATACCGTTTATGTTATATTTCAATTTTAATTCAGATAATTTTCTATTGATTCATGAAATAGCATTTTGAATGATTATGTTTCATTTTATTTTTCTTGCATCACACATCAAACCTTTTTAAATCTTGAAATAAATTAAAATAACTACATCTAACAATAATATATAACAGGTAGCAGTTTATTATTTATTTTTTTGCTTTTATTTTTCAACTAACAAACTGAAGTGAATATTGGATGATGTATAACTACTAAATGCAAAATGCTACGCAACGCTCGTAGCCAAGTCTAGGGAATTTCCGTTTCCCTTGATACAAGCCAAGCCAAAAGAAGTTGAATGTTTATTTCTTTAAAATATTCAGAATACTAAAGTGTAGGAGATAGAAATGTAGGCCTTAAATTATTGTAAAGAAACTATCGATATATTTATATAAACTTATGAAATCGATGAATTTCGTTAAACATATTAAAACTATTAAAACTTCTTATAAACGAAATAAAATAGGTTAAAAGTTAAAATTATAATAAGTAAATAATTCGAATTCCGTTTGATTTGATGGGGTTTATTCAGCAATAAAATTATAGTTTATGACACAAATTAGGCAAAATATTTGAAACATTACTAGACTTCATAAAACTACGATTACAATCAATATTTTTAACATAACATCTTAGTCAGTTTCCATCTTCAGTTCTTCAGTTCTTCAGCTCGGCGGATTGCTCGTTTGTTACCTTATTGCACAGTCTGCAAATAAATCGTTGAAAGCGCAGTGAACCCAACAGATATACAGCTATTTGGCTATCTCTAAATGTATTAAGACTGAAATTTCTGATAGGATATAGCAGTTATCCTCTTCCCTTTTACATATTCATTTAAGTAACGTAAGTAAAAGTAGTGCGTAGTCAGTAAAAGAAACATATTTTAAAGAACTTCTCGCATCCCAAAGGTAGGAAAAGTATTTATGAGTTGAGAATTACTTCTACTCACTTCATATTAGACCTGCGATTTATTGTATTTTAATAATAGGTTTCCATCAGAATTGTTAAATTAACATGATCACGATTTACTCATCATATTTGTTTAACGTATTCAATTCTTGTTTTTTTTTATTAAAGAATACATTTTATTAAATTATACAAAAAAAAATCGGAAATATTTAATTTCAATTTAATCCAAACATTAAAAACACATCGTTTACAAATTCAAAATATCCAAACATTAAAAACACATAGTTACCAATGTGTTGGAGAGTATGTCTAGGTATTAAGTAATAAGTGAAAAAAAAAGTTTTAATTAAAATACTATTAAATATTTTGTGAATATCAGAGAGAGTATGTTTTTACTTAAAATAATTAATTTACTAATGAATAATAAAAACTAGTAAAACCTGCTACGTCAAGAACAGTCAAACAAGTTGAGTCGAGTTTTGTGACAATTTTAAAATTATTATTGTCGCTAAAATAAGGTTAAAATGTTGTTAATGTAATGTAATGAAGCAAAGTTGATTTTACTTTTTAATTACATATAAATTGAAAACCTTCTTCTTTTTTAATTTAAAAAAATTATAGATATTCATCGAATGAAAATTTTATGAAAACTGTGTAAGGGTCTGTTTTTTTACTAGCATTATTTTTATATCATTAAATGTGATTTCAAAATATTTCTCAAATTATAAAATAAAATTGAAAAACCATACCCACTTATATTTTTTGTAGAAAATAACAAAAAAAATATATTTATGTCTCTAGGACTAAACACAAAATATACGTAGTTCTAGAAAACAAAGTCTTATAATAACTAATAGTGACGAGTTGTTCGTCATAAGGAATGGTACATACATACAAACGTATATGGTCGTATACCAAAACGTTAAAACCTTAATAATGCGAATATGTCACCACCGAAACACACACGTAACACAGAAAAGAAAATAAAATGGACCAGCTCGTTATACATAATATAAAAAAATGAATTTCGTAATTTACAATATATGACACAATATTGTGTTAATATGACCTCGTTTGTTTACGATTTACAGACAAAATTAGTTATTGTATTGACTTTTGTTGACTTAAACAAATCAAATTTGTAGACAATTATTTTAGATTTTCATTAGTTTTTATTAATTAATTACCTTCTTATTTATATAACTTTGATTGTTTTGTATAAAAGCTGTTGAATAATATGTTAAATTTAAATTTTAATGGAAGCTCGATCTATTTTTAGGCAAAGAGTCTGTCGATTTTTATTATTATTTAAAGGAATCAATTTGCCGATTATGCTCGGCGTTCCGATATATATGTGTATTCCAAATTTGGTTAGGCAGGGAGAGGAGCGTAACCAGTGAAGGTGATTGTTAATGCGCATTTTAAAGGAGCCCCTTAAACCTACACCTGGGTCGTAAGTTCCAGGAACTGTTTACACTCCTCTCCCTGCAACGCGATGGTCCAGGCACCTGTAAGGTGAATCCATGGAATTCTAAGAAGCTTCGTTAAATAAAAGTAAATAAAAAAAGAATGTTTTATTAAACCATTGAGTGGTAATTATTAATTAAGTTTTTATAAAAGTATACAATGAGTCAGTAATTAAAAAAAAATGGAAATCTAATAAATCGTTTTCTGCATTTTTATTTATACTTAGATTTTCCACAAATATGATAAATCAATTACTTGAAGAAAATTTTACGAAGATCATATAAAATACACATACGTGTTTTCAGAAGATCCTTGATGTTATGTGCTTTTAGGAGTACTATTTTATTAATAAATAAACTTTTTATACACAATTATAAATTTATATTTTAAAGATAGTTTTTTTCATAAATAAAAATCAAATAGCAATAATAAATATCTAATAATCGTTAACCCATTCTTCAGTTCAGTATTTTTTTTTACAATGCGTGCCTGAACGACGGCCGTTAATAAAAATATGCCTACCGTAAATAAAATGAAACATGTCAGCAAAAAGTAAAACAGCCCATTCGGATAGAAGACTGTGGTCAGAACACATTTATAGACAATGAACGGAGGGCAATTTATATGATATTTTTTATGAAAACATATATATATAAGTTTTCATATCACATATCATAATATCATTATCAGTTTATAAAAAAAACCTATATATATATATATATATATATAGGTTTTTTTTATTATATTATTAAAGATTTCTAAATGAAATAATTATTACACAACAATATTAAATAACAACCATATTTTTTTAAATTTATGCATGCAAATGTCATGTCACGTCGGACGCAAAAATGTTTAAATTAAGTATGGTATTTTTGTGAAAATTAAAATTTTAGAATTTTAATAATCTGTTTTGTTTTCATTTATATTTAATTTTATATTTCTGTGTATAATTTTTTACAAAAGGATTTAAAATATATATTCTTTCTTGCTGTAAATAAAAGCCTATACGTGATTATAATAATTACTAATTCAATATATATACTCAAATATATAAATATATTATATATTACATTCCATTATATAATATAGTATTATTACATATTTCAAAGTTACTATGACTGAAGTCTACGTTTAATATTCAACAATATTAGGCTACATCTCTAAAAGTTTCACCTTGAATCAATTTAGTAGTCTTTGCAATTCAAGTCTGTACGTTAACTGAATAAGAACAAAGCAAGGAGCTACAAAAGGGGAATTGTAAAACTCCTTGGCAGACGGACGGATTGATCTCATTTTCTATTCCATTCGTTTTCCACAAAACCACACAAATCAGCCTTCTCTTTTAAATGTTACATTTAAATTATGGGCTTTTGAGTCCTATTGATGGTTTATGTATATATATATTTATATATATTTAGACTGATAAGAGTTTTTTAAACCTTTTTATTGAGTTGAACAAAGCGTATCTCTTTACCAGCCAAATCGATCAAATTGTGTTCTATTATTCCTCCGACAATCTCAGTGCCACACTGATAAAAACTTGACAAGATCTTTTCGTCTGGCTGAACCTTTTACACATTATTTTCAATACGATCCTAATTGTGGTTCGTATCGAGAAAATTAACAATTAACGCCAAACCCTAATCGAACGGTATATTGGGCGCTCGAGTCAAATTGGGCCTCAAGATTATAGCCAATTGAATTTTGAAACTTGTACAAGCAAAAGTGAGCGAACCTAGTTTGAGAAAAAAAAATAGGATTTCCGAAAAAAATATTATCTATAAAAGTTCATTAAAATCTTTTATTCAAACATTTTCATCGCCAAACACCACACAGAACATCTCCATCCACTGCGGATGACGTCGGCCCTAGTAAACTGAAACCATAAACTTTACAAATATCTGTAACCATGTTAAGTCATGTGAAGCGTTTTTAAATTTAAAATAAATGTTATATTGGTAAATTGATCGTCCCCCGCCACAATAAAGACAATTATATATTATAAAATGATTTATTTATCAATGTGGCTCAGTTAGTGGCGCAAAAGAACGATTTTCCAGAAGTCGTGATTTTGAATCCTGTCCTAATCAGCTAATGGGATCATTCTAAATGATTTCAATAAAACATAAATAAAAAACTTGTGTAATGTATCTCCATCTAACCAGGATGCTTCCCGCGGCTTTAACCATAAATAGACCTCGGCGGGAGAGACTTTAATAATAATGACTCTAAGATGGCGTTTAACTCGCTGGGTTTATTTAACTAGGATTTCATTTGAATTATTTTGCAAATCTAGTTGTAAAAAGTAAATTTGCTTTAAAGTACAAGAATAGTTTTCATTATTTTATAAGTCAAAAATAAGATTTAAATCTAGCAGAATAATTTAAATGCACACATGAGTATATCTGCTATCGAATTGCTAGCACATAAATTATTTCTATTTAATAATATTAGTTTTGGGGATTTTATCAAAACATTATACAAAGTAATTTTTTTTAAACAAAACACAAAATATTTTATTTACTTTGCAATCAATAAAATATTTTGTGTTTTGTTATAATAATTAAAATATTTGTAATAATAATTTTATCTCACGTATTCAGCTTTAAATTTAATTGTCACTATTAAGCTTCTCGTATCGTATCTCTTGGAACATGGCATGTCTTAGTAGTGGCAACATTTCCTAATATGACTTTATTCAATTAATTAGTATGATAATATCTTAAAAATAAATTTTCTCGGGGTTGTTAATTCATCCTGCATTTTATTTAAGTTTTTGATAATGATAATTGTTTTTTTTGTCGTACATTTTTTTGCTGCCAGTACCGATGTTGAATAAAAACTTTTGATTTTATAAAATTTATAGAATATTATATCTATCGGCGCAACAACGAATTGTACGACTAATGAAATCGGCGAGTCATCGTGCAGGTGTTTCAAACTTTGTAAACAAGTGATTAGTGATATTTGCCCCACTCCTTCGACTATGCTGTGTATAAAAGCGAGGCACAAGGAAGGAAAACGGTCGATTCGTTTGTTACTGTTCATACGGAAAACAACTGTGTAAAATTCCTTTACTTAAAATAAAGTTTGAGTTTACTGTATTGGTTTATTTTTATTATGGAACACCAAAATATCAAGGAAGATAGATAATGACGTCAGCATAGCTGACGTCATAGTTTTTAAAAACACCGGACTGGCTTACTCCGACATATCCTTAGCAAACTGATATTCGTAAAAAAATATTTTTATCACTGTTTGTAAAAGATTATATGCAATCACTTTTTTCACAAAAAAATATTTTCTTAAAAAAAACATCAATACACCATCAATTATCATATTATAGCATTCTGGTCCACTATTGTAAATTTACAATAGGGGTTTCAGTAATTTCATTGAATTAATTAATTCCATTAACATTAAATTAAACACTGTTTATTTTCTATGAATAAATAAATTTCATTTTTTCAATTTCACTTTTTATTAAAAGCTATTAGTCGACTATAATTAAATAGTTTTTCAATTTATTGGTGGTATATAAAAAAAATACAAAAAGTTGTGTTTAAAAATGATTTGTTTAAACTTAACTAGTAAGTAATCTCAACGTAAGATTGTAAATTGCACGGATAACTCTATTTTATTAAACGCAAATATTACTTGTACAATTAGCATTACCTTTGAGTGGGATAACATACGATATTTTGCTAAGAGAATAACTTTACTATCCTAATTAGAGAGAATAAGGATAAAAAGTATCTTCAGTGAGGAATCTTATCTTTTTATAAATGTAAAAAGTATATGAAAATATAAGAAGTTTTGTCTTTTTATAAATAGGCAACTTGTTATTAACAGTAATAGTACTAAGTCGTTTTTTAAGTGAGTGTCTTATATATTTTGTCATGCATTACTTAATACCATTTTATTTTAAATATCGTAGAAGTATTGAAAGCAAATAATATATGTTTTTTTTTATTTAAAAAAAGGCAGATTATTTACACAAATAATATATATATAATATAAATAGTAGTTGTCAATTAATTAGAAGTACAAGGAACACACTTGTAATTTGAATTAAATCGCCGATAATTTTTTTGAACTTCCTTATTTACTTATATTTATTTTTTAATTTTTATATTACATGAACAATCAGAAAGGTTCAACGTTATTAATTATCTATCTACTCACTTCATCATCAAATTGATATATATTTTACTCTATGTAACTAAATGTTCTACGTCAATTTAAACTAAGTGAATAACTTCGGCTACAGAACACAAACATAGAGCTGTAATCGAAGTCAAACAATGTATCCAAAATGGACGTAAATAGGATATTGGTCCTTTTATATAAATTTGGTTACTGTTACGGTTATAAAGCTTCGTTTTGAAACATTATAAAAGTAATATTACAGAACTCAAAAGAATTAGTTTTATAATATTGCTATTAAAGTTCACAAAAGGCCTGCACAGTCCAATAATCTGAAATTTCATTTACCAAAATATCAAATTTAAGCTGCCATTAAAAATAAGACAACCCTTTTCTATGCATACTCTGACAAAATATAACCCAAGAAATACTTAAGACGCGGCCGTATAGTCTAGTTCTTAAAATAAATAAATATCTTTAAGATTTTTATTCAAAATTTTAACTACAATAGATAAGATAGGCAACAAAAAATAATATACAATTATTTTCTTGTATAAAATGGTTGTGCTACACACACACGCACACACCCACACACACACACACACATTGCTCTTAATGGAAATATTAGTAGCATTATTGATAATATACGTTATATATTTTTTAAATATATGGTGATCTGAGTGTAAAATATACTGTACCTGTACAAGTTTATAAAAATAATTAACGGATTTGTTCGGACGGGATTAAAATGATGATGATGTAGCGAGGTGAATAAACAAAAATAATCATTTATGCCAATCATTAAAAAACGGGAATAATTATGATTTTAATAGCATCTCTTCATAAGATAGTGGTATATAATATTTTACGAAGATATGTATTAATAGTGGTATACCATACCTTCCAATGAGTATGATTCAGATGGGGGCGTGAATATTTTTTCCTCAAATGTGAGTTTCAAAGAACTTTCTTGTAAGAACTAGCAAGATGATTGATTAAATTTCTAAGGGGGAAGGGGGGGAGGTCAAATATGGTTCAACATTTCAACAATGTGTATGGATATATAAAAGAAAAGCAGACTGGAGATGACGTGGATGGAGTGCTTATAAATTATATGGCTAGGAAGCTAATCTCCAGTAAAATAACGTATGGAAGCAGTATGCAGAAGAAATTTAAGTATTTCGCTGACCCGAAATACGTATTTGTATAAGAAGAGTTATGAGAAGTTACTTTTGTGTGGATGACGTTCTTGTTATGTTGTACTATTTTAATTCAATCTGAATAATTAAATACTTGCTAAGGATATCATTATAATATGAGATCTGTTTGTCCTGCTGATTAAAAATGGTTATTATAATTGAAATTTATTATATCATGTTTTATAAGCAATATATATAACAACGATTTACGTCAACGGTTTATTTCTTTAATATATTATGTCCATGTGACTGTCTTTGATCAAACCTGTCTGCGATATACTACCTACTCATCAGTTTAAAGACTCCTAGTGTTATCGACTGTGGATTCATTTCTTTTTTTTTTATGAATAATATAACCAACCTTAGCTAGATATAATTTATTATTTCCTCACTTCTACCTCAGCGAGGAAATGACTAAGGTTTAAAAATTAAGCCAAGCAAAAAAAAAAGTATGGAAGTAGTGAATAAAGAAGGTACAAATTCAGACTTGTAAATAAACTAAAAAATATTGTATGATAAATTCGGACTTTGAAGGTAGAAATAGAAAGGCTTAATGCTGTTTGGAATTCACAAAACAACATTAAGCTTTTTTACTTGCACATGGTATTCTAAATTCAATTTACTTTATCCTCTAGCACATAGAAACGGTTTTTTCGCCCCGATATCATAGAGAAAAATTAAATTATAATAATATAATTTAATAAGAAATAATAATATAATGTTCAATTGCGTCTGTCGGCCAATGAACGAAAAATTTACTTGAAACTCTCAAAATTACTAAAGTTTTATGAAATATGTCACCAAACTGAATAGGTACAATAAATTTATTAAATTTAATAAAGAGGGTTTGGTAATGCTAAACTTTTTGCTGACTTCACTGTTATTGTAATTTTTTCTTCATAACAATATACCCAAAGAAATATAACAAAAAAATTCTGAAACTAGAATTGGTATGACTAATTAAACTAATTACATTTATTTAACATAATATCATATAACCCCATCGATTAACGTTATATTACTTGAAAAAAAGTATTAATTTATAAAAAATAAAAGCAACAAAATCTTTGACTACCATACTAGATTTTTTTTTATTTCGATGTTTTTAATTATAAATCATTTCCTTTACTAAACGTACTTCGTCACTACTACTTTAATTATATGATATGTTTAATGTAAAAGGAAAATGTTGATGTTTAAAAAGCATTTAAATGTATCTTAAGCATATGTTGATATTATGACCCCGTAAAATATGTAAAAATATAAATATAAAATATATAAAAAAATATAAAATATTTTTATTTCATTAGCTGCTCGATGCATTCGCCTTTTCGCCTTTCGCTTGATGCATTCGCCTCGATTGATTTAAGAGGAGCATCTACATGTACATAAATATGTCTTTTTCAATGTCAGATGGATTCATAATCTTTAAAAAAAATATATATTACGATATCCCTAACACTTACCTCGGTGAGATACATGGCCTTATGGAATAACTAAGCCATGAGTGAGTGACAGATTCGCACTTTGTAGAGACCGATATTTTAAAACGCAGGTTAAAATGACGTCATTATTCCAATCCAATTAGTGCAATCCAAAATAAATATAAAATTTCATGATTTACATACAAACTTTCACTCTTTATTTAAACCCTTTGCAATCAACTGACAACAACTTGGCTCGATAAACTTTGCCAATTAGTTAGTAAACGAAGCTATATCACGTTTAGCATATTTTGTCTTCCAACTCTGCTGGTAGTACAAAGCAATTGTTATTATTTAACATAAAATTTAAATTTAAATTCAAAGTCAAAATATCTTTATTCAAATAGGAATTTACACGAATTTTTGAAACGTCAATTATTACACAGTAAAAATGTCAGTTTTTTCAGTCCGTGCGTAAGCTACCACCAGCATGTAATGCTGCTCTGCTGTTAAGAGATGACCAGAAAGTCAAAAATTGCTCTTTTTAAATTAATATAATAATGTTTGATGTATAAATTAGAATATCAACCCTGCAAATTAGTCAACAACCAAAGCTCCACAACCTTAGCTTTTAGTTGATCGAAATACAATCAACTATACATATACATATCGGAGAACCTCAAGCTTTTAAGTTATAAATAGCCCGCATAGTTCTTTTTGTAAGATAAATATGGAATTAACTTAAGCAGCACTGACAATGCACAAGACAAAATACATTGAAAATAACGAAAATAAACCAGTCGAGCCGTATTAAGATCCGTTAATTGTCTTTTTTTTTTAATTGCATAGAATGCGGAGCTGAGTTTGCCTGAGAGAGTTGAGAGATGGGGGTTCCATTGGAGCTTTTTATCTAGAGTTATACCTAGGAAAAATTTTAAGTTACTTTGTTCCAACACTTCATTGTTAAGGAGCAAGCCACAATTTTGACTTTTTGCATTAGGAAGTATAAACTTACTGTTTGCTTCATCATAATTTGTCCTACTATGCTTGACATCATTATTAAGCTCGGTATATTAAGCAAATAATACAATATCACTTAGACCTTTTACGAAAAAAAGGCAGATCATTAATATACACTAAAAATAAATATTTCTATCCGTAGCAGGAGATGAACGCAGTAAACAGAAAAAACGATGTGAAAAACCATTTACTTATTTGCTTGGGTTTTATCGTGAAGCTGTGGGCTTTAATTATTTAGTTTTAATATTATTTTTTATTCTCTGACATTTGAATTTTGGAAAAACTTTAAAAAAAACAAAGTTACAGTTCCAAGATCCATTCTCATTTAGTAAGAGAGAACAACGAACAATGGTTAGCCAAAGGTTAGTCATTTGACCCTTGTTAATTGTGTAGACAAAATATTTATTTAACTTTGTAGACCCCAGTAATTCATAAAACGTCAACCCTCACTCACTAATATTTTTGGTACTGTAGGTATTATCGTGAAATTCAATTAATTAAATTTAAATACTAATAATATACAGTAAATTATATAGTTGCTGTGTTGTTAAAGTGAATTCATTAAAGATATAAAAAAAATAGCTTAAAACAATTAAGAAAAGTCTCTTTAAGTAGCAATTTCAACATTTTTGCCGAGATATTCATAAAAAGTAGAGAAATACATTAAGTTTTAATATGAATTGATTTTTTTTTTACTTTAAATAGTCATTAAAAAGTGCAGAAAGAGTTAGTCTCTTACTCATTAATAATCACTCTATAATAAAGACAAGAATCCGTACTACAAACATCGTTCAACTCGTCACGTATCAAATATCAGCAGAAATAAAATGAAGTGAACATTATCGACTGTAATGAAAAATGTTGCAAAGCAAAGTTGAAAAGTAAATTTGGATTAATATAGAGCGAGGTTTGCATTTTAACCATTTAATTTAAGTTCAAAGACGTTAAGTCTATTAAACAAATGTATGGAACAAAATTTTTTCTTCTTGAAATTATCAAAATATAATTGCCTAGACAATAAACATTACTCTGGATTTTTTTTAAGTCGAGGTTTTTTTTAGATAAGCTTCTTGTATATTGTGATTTCATTATTAAGATTTGAATCAATATTTTAAAAAGATTATTCTGATATTGTTTGAAGTTAATAATATAAAATAGCACACGTTTTTTGGATACAAGGAACCATTTACTTTAATTTGATAATTTTGATCAAATTAAATAATTTTCATTACAATAATTTTCCATAAACCATAAGAAAATATACACCTTCAAAAGTATTTAAATTTTAGTTTAATTAAATTCGACCATATTTGTGTCTTTTATCCAACACAAGGAATACATCACACACAACACTAGGAATATAGGAAGGATCAGTATGACGGCTGAAACATACACAATATAGCTATAATTACGAAAAGGTAAACATAAAGTTAATACCAATTATATCATTAAAAGTATTTACAATACTTGTATACGTATAGTAGTACGTACATTATTTGCCGAAATAAATATATATTCATTTTAGTACGTCATGTACGTACTCTAATACGTACATAAATGGTATAGGTACACATACACTTTATAATATTATTTGAATTACTTATCCCTATACAAAAAATGCAAAATATCATCAGAAAACGTGAACTTTAATATTTAACTTGACTTGACTGGACTTGACTTGACGTGACTTTCCAACGGAAACAAACTTTACATCGCAAAGCGTTTAAGACAAAAAAACTACGTAGTAACTGTTCTGTAGCACCTCTGTAGTTCAAAAACTCTCAGAGAAAAATAAAACTTTTTCATGCTCTTTAACTTGCCTCACAATGCATATCCTTACTTACTTAGTGTGTTTTCTTTATTTCCATCTTGAATAATACGCAATTTTATTTAAAGTAATTATTAATTTTATCACATCTGTCAATTGACAATGACATTTTTTTAAATCTTCACTTTTTATACATTTTGTTCATCAATTTTCTTTTCTACTAATTTTAATGTTGTTGTAGATGCCTATTCTATCAATTTTAACTTCCCCAAGTTCACACATACATTACGCACACTGTTACAAATCACACACGTCATCATGCGCACACTAATACAGGACCCCACAATTAAAAAAAATATATATCTTCTAAGTACAATTTTACTTCTCTTAAGATTAATACTTTGAACTCGCGCGCACTGGGCACACAGGAATCCGCTGACAGTGATCGAAGTATACCCGTGCCTTACACGCTCGCCTGCTCGTGCGACACGATCACTGCATGTCGTAATACTATTTTACATTTAATTTAATAATTACATACTTAATTAACATTTAATTAAGTGTAACTTATTTAGTATTTTTTTTCAATATCTTTTATGAAAGAAATACTTAACACTTAAACAATTAAATTCACGTTACTTTTACATTTAACATCAAATTATTTTAACTAATTTTCACACAACTGTTACAATATTGAATTTATTTAGTATGGTTAATAGATTGGATTAGCTTGTTATATTCCTTTAAATAAGTATATTCCTATACTATATATTTTCTGCATAAATTAATAATTATTATTTCAAGGTTTTTGATGAATAAATGTAATGATATAATTGGTATTAACTTTGTTTACCTTGTCTTAATTATAGCTATATGTGTATGTTTCAGCCGTCCTACTAATCTGTACCAACTTCTATCTCCAGCACACCTTGTAAGACCGAATAAAATTATCAGATGTTAATGAATGTTTCATTAAAAAATTTATTTATTTCATTAAAAATTGATTGATTAAACTTTGTCATTACAAAGAATGACAAAGTTTAATCAATCAATTTTTATAGTCGTATATTACCTCATTCCTAACTTTTTTCAAAATCACATTTACTAACATAAAACATAAATTAATTGACTGCTCAAATCTATAGTAATATATAAAGCAGAAGAGGTTGTTTGTTTAAAAGCACAAATCTCAGTAACTACTGGACCAATTTGAAAAATTATTTCAGTGTAAGATAGTCCATTTATAGAGGAAGGCTAATGTTATGTAACATCACGCTAAGATAATTAGGGGAGGAGAAGCAATAAAAAATGTTGCAAAAACGACAAAATTTAAAGCTCAAAACCTTGCCTCAGCCGGATGTAATCTAAATTTAAAAATTAACCTCTTTATTGAACTGTTAGTTTCCAAATAACAATCCGAATGAGCCTTTGAGCTCATTTCTTAGAACTATTCTACGTACCCTGACAAAGGAGTATAAAATGCGGTCAGAGATAAAACGAGGGGACCTTATTTCAATAACTGCCGACCCTTGGGGCCATGAAACCAAAGGTAAAGGTAATATATTTTACTGTATAAAACCCTTACACTTGGAAACCAATACACGCCAGTAAGATATTAAAGGATTATTTTAAATTTAAATAATAAATGGGTTTCTTAAACTTAATGTATTGCTCTGTTGTGTTCAAACCTTTAAGGTCTCAATAAAAGGTAATAAATAACAACAATATATGTATACCCATTATTTCTTGAATATATATATTGTTATTTATTACGTACTTGATATTGAGACATCAATATTATAGGGCCGCTTAATATTTATTAATTTTAATATTTATTAATATTTATTAAGCGGCGCTCAATATTTTTTTTCTAATAATTATCATTATATATACATATATATATATATATATATATATATATATATATATATAGCAATATATAGCATAGCAACTAATATGTAAAACCCGCGATTTAGAGAAAATAATTGTTCTTGTTGTCAAAAGATGGCGCGTTTTATATGAGATCATTTTCTGAATCGCTGCGATAAGATTCTCCGTCAATAATATAAGTAGCTTAGGAATTTTATTATTTTTACTACCCACCACCTCCGAAGAAGCTGTCACAGTCGCAGGGCTAACACCGTTTGTAACACAAAACAAAAATGCATCAAAATTGTACAGAAGCATACAGTACCGGAATAAAAGTATACGTTAACCACTACTTAGTGTTCTATTTAAATCAACCCCCAGCTTAACCCTCATAATACCGAGAGTTAAACACACACATATATATATATATAGTTTCTTATGTAAGGAGGTATGTCAAGGTAACTAGAACTTTATTAAACAAATACGTCACTATTGAGTTAATTTGTTTGTAATACTAAACCTGAAATATGATAATAATTGTAGAAAAATTTATAATATGAACCATGTCACAAATGTGAAATAAAAAACAGAGTATTGGATTCGAGAAGTTTTGATAAAGCTCGTTTGCTTCCTTAATAATAGCCGTATCATTAGTTTATCGGTCGAGAATCTTGTTTAAAAGAATATTTATGTTTATATACCTAATACCATTGTTTATATTTTGATTATTGATTATAATAATCTGCATTCGGTATTAGGTATATATATATATATATATATATATATATATATATATATATATATATATATATAAATATATTTAACTTACATAATAACTTAAAATAAAAATGTAGAATTAAAGTTTTATCGACAAGGAGAGAGACTTGAACCTACAGAAAAACGTCCCGTTACTTAGTCATATTTAACATTTGAATAAATTAAAAATAAAGCTTAAAATATACCACATGCCAAACATGGCTGTACTAAATTTATAGATAAATTAAGTAAACACTAACTAACTAAAAAGCTATGATTTTTAAGCCAATGCTCTGTAACACACATTATGTGTCTTCGTAAAAAAAAAAACATTATTTCTTGAATATTCAGTTGCCAAAAATGTATTTAAGATACTTCCAATATTAATGACATTACAGTAATTAGGTGATGGAGTTTTTTTAATGTAAAATATGGATGGAACGTTTTTTTTATGACCAGAGAATATCCTTTTTCTCATTTCTTAATTTATACAATTTGGAATATGTTACAAATAAATTAAAGTTAGTAAGAAAATTGCACGATAAATATTGTAACAAAAAATGTATCTTATGCATTAAGGCAATTGTCAAATCTAAGTCATACTACACTACGACTAAAAGACGTTAGTTCATAATATTTTACAAGTATGTAATAAATTAAAATGTGATAAATTAATCTAGGAAATTGAAAGGTATAAACCAATTTAAAACCTGAAACTATATCAGTTTTAAAGTAAAATGAAGAGAGAAATAAAAAAAGCACAGTTAAAATGTTTTAAAATATTTATATATTTGTATAGTCATGGTAAGCTAATTAAATATAGAATGAAAACTTAATCTTGAAGAAATAAGCCTAATAAACATACATAAACAATAATTTGTTTTATTTAAGTGGTAAAAATATAATTGATGAATATTTTTATTTCTCTTCGTCTATAGATTTTCAAGTATTGAGAGTTCTACTTTATCCGACCAAATCACTGCCATACTTGATTTAAACGCCTTATATATAAATTACTTACTCCGATCTTCTAGCATTCTTTAAAGGGGTATCATTCGGTTTTATTCTCGCTTCTGAGTCCTGGTTTAAGCCATAGTATTGTAACATATTAACCAACTTTACAATAATACCACAACACCAGAATAATATACATATATTAATCAATACAGTGAGTCTTATACATTTAGGTAATGATAAACGCCTTTTCTTTTTTTGTTTATATATCCAAACGTAATATAATATCCATAAGTAAACAAATATTGTGAAGTCTCTCAAACCGCTATCTCTGGTGTCGGGTATCTCTATCGGATATACAGTGATACGCTTTAATGGACTTGGGTCAAAATTTTCTTTCTTCCTTATGGCCAAAATAAATAGAGGCCTCTGACGTTGTACTTCTCATAATATCGTGATAGTTAATAATTATTATTGTTTATAACAAATACACGAATAAAAACTAATTGTACATGCAAAAAATAATATTTCCTTTTATTTTAGCACATGCTACATTTCATAAACGAACAACAATACAAGCTGTAATATATTTTCCTTCCTATTTAAAGCTATTTTTACTTAAAATCATCGTACTTCCACTAAACACTGGATACTACAAAATTATTAACAGAAAAATGTTATTCTATTATTTTTTAGCAAATGTTGTAAGTATAGTTAATTTATTTTTTACCACATCATATTTTTAACCCAAAGTAGCCGGACTCTTTTTAAACGATAAACTCGCTGTATTGTGTCATTTTTCTTCTTTTTATAATAATGAATTTGTATTTTCTGTGTATTTTAATGTTAAATTTATTTGGTTACGATATAATCATGTCTTAGATGTCATTTCGCATCTTTATGTCCTTTATATAGCTATATATAGCTATGTTGATATTCAATAATATGTATCTATGCATTTCCGTTCTATCCATTCTAAGTCACCTACCCTCCCGACACTCAGTATTATATCTTGAAGAGGAGGGAGAGGAGGTAGACGGTGGACAAAATTTTTATTACTTTCTGCACCGAATTAAACAACACCACAAAATATCTGACAAGAGACCAGTGCCCTGGTTACTAGTCAAGAGCTCCAGACACGACGAGACAGTGAATTCCGATTTTCTCGATTACCTTATCGCCTACCCAAAATATATTGTTATTATATAGAATATTAATAGTTATACATTTACACAAACACTATGTACCGTGTATTGGTAAATTTAAATTTATTAATCAACTGCCACCTCATGGCCTCATGCTAAAAGTCGGCATTCCTAGAATGGTGTTACGAAACTTGAGCCTCTTCACCATATATAACGGCACGAGACTATTGATAATAGCGTTGCGCGATAATCTGATTATACCAAACATACTCACCGGACCAGCAGTGGGACAACTCGCTCATATAATACGAATACCGTTATAAAGTGATGGAAGCGTCAGTTTTGCAGCGTTTTTGAAAACAATTTTAATGGACTCCTGAGGACCTATAGCTTGAACTGCTATCTTTTGTAAAATAAAAATTGATTCTACATCTGCCCATGAGTCCCGGAACAGAATACCGTAAAACATAATGCTATGAAAATACTCAAAGCAAACCAACCTAGCCGTGGTAACAGCAGGAAACTATCTAATTTTCCTAACCGCATATGCCGCCGAACTTAAACGGTTAGCTGGAGTGTTGATATGAGCGCCCCATTGTAGTTTTGAATCTAAAAATATACTTTAAAAATACAGCTTCATTAAAAGTCTCCATTAAGTGGCAGTCGATAATTAAATTAAGGTCTAATTGGGGAACAATAGGAATAAAAAGTCGGAGATAGCCGGAGTTTCTTTGAATTTTCCGTTTCTTTATTAATAACCCGCCGACAGTTTTTATTTTATTAGTTGAAGAAGCTTTTTATTTAGGATTTAGCTTGTATACAAACTTGCTTTGATATTTATGAATAACTTGTAACCTTATTATAGATAACTGCACTAGTTGTTAAAGATTTTTCATAAGATATCTCTACGTATTCGTATGCCTAAGGTTACGCAATCATTTAAATATATTTTTTGTCATTTTGATTTTTTTTCTTCGGAAAGTTTTTGTTAAAATTGTCATTATTAATAAAGATATATTAGAATAGTTTGTGTTAAGGTCTTTTGAACTAAAACTACATTTTTTTAAATTTGACCTGAAATATCATTATGGAATTTCTGGATTTTATTTTTTGTAAAACTTCTAAGTTCCATGCATTTTCCAAATAAGGTATGTATACACAGAAGGAAATATTTTTTCCTTCTTCACATATCTTCATATAAACGATCAACAGAACTAGCTGTTTTATCTTTTCTCTTTGTATTTAAAACTACTATTACATATCACTATTGTAACCCCCATACATCTTTCAGTGACTCTGTCAAACACACTGACTACCAAAAAATTATTAATATTAAAAATCATTCTATCACATTTTAGCCAAGTTTAACCAAAGCATAAAATATCCATATGAGGTTTGTCTGTTAACGGTTAGTTCAACATCTAAATTTTTGCATGAAAACGATGAATATTTTGTATAATAAAGTAAGATATTATTATTGCGATTCTCTTTTATCGCATTCAATAGTTTAAACAATTTGTCACAGTACATTTCCCCTGGATAGTACGTGATTATCAGTCACTTAACTTATTTACAATATTTCTGGAACATGAATTTATATTAGAACCTATTAATGAAAAAAAAGTTTATCAGCCTTGGGGAGATCCATATGATCTGAATAAATAGTTCTGAACAAATTCGTTAGAATCCAAGAGTAACAAACGGTCACTATTATAGAATGCCATCTTTTGTAATAAGCTATTTAAACTATAAATATAATTATTATCACTTTCAGACAATGGTTTTGAGTATGTGTGCACATATAATTTTTTTTTATTATATATTATATTTAAGTGATGAATTAATACCTTTTGTAATATCTTGTTTTTTATATAAAGGTCCCATACCTACTATAATAACAACTGATGACACTGGACCTCTAAGTCTAGAGGCAAAACTGTAAGTCAACAATTTTTCCTAAACTATAATTAAGATTTGCTTTTTTATAATGAGTAGTCATAACATTCCTTAAATTATTAAGTACTGGTCCAAATCCAGTTCCTAAACTATCAGAATAAATTACTGTTATATTTGGAAACAAAGTTAAAAAGTTAAAAAATCCTTTATGGGTTTGATTGTACGCATATATAATAAGGTTCCATAAGATATCTTAGACCTTCCTTTTCGTGCTTTTAAATGTAAAATTAAAAGTATTCTGTTAAAAAAAGCTTATTATAGCATAAAGGAGTTTGTGGTTGATCGTATTTCGGTCAACTAAAAAGTTAGGTTGTGGAGCTTTGCTTGTTGACTCATTTGCGGGATACTCTAATGTATACATCTAACATTGTTAAATTGTTTTAAAAAAAAAGAGCAACTGTTGAGTTTCTGGCCAGCTCTTCTCAGCAGAGCCGAGCTGGTGGTAGCTTACTCACGGACTGACATACTGACATTTTTTTTTAATGTAATGTAATGTAATTGACGATTCAAAAGTGCATGTAAATGCCTACTTGAATAAAGATATTTTTGATTTTGATTTTTGATTTTGAAACATATTGAAATTATTTACTAGTTGAGTACCCCAGGTAGAATTAAAGATGCATTATGTTTATGAGATTCCGGAGAGCTACATTTGCAGGAAAGATTACTTGTAATAGTCTCATATCTCTTTGCATTACACCTAACTCGGTCCAGCAGTTTGGAGATCTGCTGAATGTGCTCACTCACCTGTTGTGGATTGCTCTCATACTGGCTAAAGATATTTTTAGCAAATTTTCTTTTTGCCAGTTAATGCTCCTGAATAGTTTGAATGTCTCGTTTATACTTCAAACTATTACATTTTTATTTATTAGTATATGTAGTGTATTTATATTAGAGGGTTTCCTTTTAAGTGCAGTATTTTTGCCAACAATGTCCTTTATTTTCACTTCACAATCATTTCGTTTTTGTATGATTTTTTTTGCAGGGGGATTTTGAAGACTCGAACTCCTTCATAGTAGCTTTTATTTTGTCCTCCAGTTCCCGGGATGATGCTTTGCGGGACAACATTTTAAAATATGTCTGGTTCAAACTGGAATGGAACAATAAAAAGCTGGGTATTCAAATAGAAATAGCAAAGGAATATTGGAGTCAAACAACAACAAGAAATTTGTAAAAGAAAATAAATAAATATAATTATAAGAAATAAAGGAAATAAATACAATAAAGTAATTGTAAAAATAATTTGTGACTAATAAATTAATAAGAGTACACTACAATAATACAGTAGTGTTATATAATGTTTAGTTTTTGTATAGTGCGATTACAAATGGGCCAATGTATTCGTCATCAATTATTCTTCCACTTATTGTCAAGTACAAAAGAGATATAAACTAGACTAGTGTAATGGACGATACTCAGGTCTTCTGAGTACTATTTTATAGTGTTAAAAAGTTTTTTATATACTATTGATACATTAAATAAAATACTCCTATGAATTGAAACAATTTGAATCCGTCATCTGTTAGATTGTCAGTCCTCACTAAGCCCCTTTGTTTCTGTTATCTACGCACGTTACGTACGCAAAACAAAGTTCAAACAATGGCACTGTAGTATTATGGTAATTTTAAATACTAAATACTATAATTGCACTTAATAAATTATATTAATGTATAAATTAAAATCTATATTAAGTCTTCCTAACAACCAGTCGATCAGAAATATTAATATAAAGGCGAGAGGACGGGTAAACGAGCGATTCTCTCGGTAGCTCTTAGTATTGACATAGGTCGTAAATGCGCTTGACTATCGGTGTATTGTGATTATTCGAGAGCGGTTTATTTACATAAAAGCATTGTATTTGCATATGCATTTGCATATTTAAGTAATTCTTATCTCTAATGGCATATCTTTTCTAAAATAAAGTTATGATGCATATTATCATAGGGAACTTGAAAAAGTATTTTGTAGTAGGTAGAGTATTAGGTAGACTAAGGGCCTAAACAAACTCTTTTTTTTTGTGTAGCAGCATATATATGTAGCAGCATATGCAGTTAAATCAAAATTTTTAATCCAATTTTTATATATTGGCTGTATTAAGAACATATATGATATGCATCCGTGGTGGTATATTAAACAAAACCATGCACAGGCATTTATACTCGTTAAACAAGCATCTTGGTGCAAGAAAATACTTTAAGTCCGATAACAATATCATCATAGTTTAGCTTATATAGAATAATAGCCTCACATAACCTAATGCGTATTTTAGTGGATAAATATTGACGTATGCAGTAAAACAGTTTCAGTCAATAAAAATATTTGCGGACAAAGAGCGTATATTTTTGTCCATGATGACCACTTAGTTTTTCGTTCGGAAATACTTTGGGTTACACATTATGGGTTATCCATGGAAACAGTTGAATGGGGAGATCGGAATAAGTTTAACTTAGCTTCGCAAAGATTTTGATATCTCCACTTAATTTAATTCAACAATAGAGCTTAGTGTTGGCCGTCGTCGTTATGCAAATTAAGCAAACCCATCCCAGATTCACGATGCCTTTGATTAAATATAGAATATTTGTCAGCTGTTTTATCCACGTATTAAATGGCGTTATATATAAAAATGTCGCTGCATGGGTTCAGCGAATTTTAAATCTTCTTTATAGAATGAAAAATAAACCGATACGGACAGGGATTTGAACCATAGACCTCTGGGAAACCGTCCCGCTTTACCAATCGAGCTACCGTATTGCTGAGAAGCCTGAGAAGCCTAGGGTTATGTACGTTTATAAATAACACTCAGGCTTATAATTCGACATTACAATAAATTAAAAGCAATGTTAAGACTAAACAAATACAGTATTCATTCAATATAATTCTACCCTAAAAACATCTTATTGGTAAAACAACTCTGAGACCTTGTAACAGGCTGTACTCATAAATTAGAAAATCAAAAAATGTAAAAGTATGTCGGTAAATAATCAATGTATGATAAAAACGTTGTTTTAAACAATATTCGAAAATAATATACTTTTTATGATAATTTTGAAACCTCGCTCCTTAATGTGTTGATTTAGTAATGTAACGAAGTAGTCAGTGTTTGGTTCGGTGCCTGACTCAATCCGTGCGGTATCTATTTCTCGTGCTTTTTACTTTTCCTTTTTGTTCCAAATGAATAAAATTATTTAATTATTTCCACCAGTCTTTATTCGTTTGTAAGGCGAATGGACATCATAGCAAATCATAACAGTTTGACGCAACCTTAAGTTTTGGTGAATAATTTAAAATAAAAGATGTTTCTTATTTAAGCACCCTGTCTGTATTACGTTAAGAAGAAGAGTTCTTTCAAAAGTAACAAGTAAATTGCGTGACCTTGTTTGTCTACAACAGTTATAAGTACTTACTTAGTTGATTGTAGCTACAACAGTTATAAGTACTTGCTTTATAGTAAAGTATGTAATTTTAAAAGGTTATCTACTTCTACCGTTATACTTTAAAAATATATTGATAGTCGTCATTAAAGGCCGCTGATTATATAAGTCAGCGGGCATTTTGTTGTATATATATGTTTCGTAAGTAGTATTGGAATGCCTCAAAAATCTTGACTTAGTGGAAAAAAAAACATATTTTAACCTTCTCCACAAATAATAGGGTTTATTTTAGTGTCTCTATCTATTTTTCGATTCAAGAAGCAAAAAGTTAATGTGATAACAGAATTAAGAACTTTTTAATAATTTTAATCCATTAAGTCTAGACTCAGAGAAGTATATTTTGTCTTTATCCGTAATTCCTAAATCAAATTATCGGAAGAACAATTAGAGCAGCTAACTATAAGAAGTCCGAACACTTAAACTATTCACTTTGATTCATTCGATCGGCTTCCGCTGTTAATGGCTTTGTAGCAAAATTTTGTTTCGGAGGGTTATATACGAGTATATAGAGTTACATTGAGAACATTACTAACAAAATTAAAACTAATGGTAAAAGTTTAAATAAAAAAGGTTAACTTTTAAAAATATACAATAAACAATTGAGACACTAAACACTAAATAACATATGTGCAATAAACGTCAGACACTAAAATAACATTACCAAAAAAAAAAATGTATAGAACGCTTACTTTAAAGTAAAAATACGTTTGTTCCTGAATTTGATTTCCCTCATATTTTACCATATGCTCTATCTATCGTCTCGTATGTGACTGGATCTTTTTACGACGTATAGTTCATCTTGAAACCTGTTGAATCACTTAATCCACCTCAATTAGTTTTATGGACAATACGCTTTCTAAATCAACTATATACCTTTAATTATACATATAACGAGTCTTATAATATTTAAAGTAATGTAATGGACTGTATAAATTAATAACCGACTTGGTATTACATGGATCTTACAGCTTTTTACGGAAGATGAATTGCGTTGCAAGACTTGTTTTTTTTTCTACAAACTTTTTGCTTTCTACACATCTATATATTCTACACATTCACCTTTCTATAAGGATTATTTCGTACTACCCAGTAACCCCACCAAAGCTCAGATGAAGCCGCGGGCGTAAAATGGTACAATGGTATCTAATATTAACTTACTATTAATAAATTTAGAACAGTTGCTTCCCGGTGTGTTAACTATATTAAAATAATAACAGGTGATAAGTTTTGAATAATCCATATAGAAAGCGCCATGGTTATTTTAAAATGAAAAACCTACGAAAGTGTTTGAGAAGGTTGATAAGCGCTGGAAAAGTATTTGTCGCCAATTTTATATCCTTAATAGGTAAGTTACTATCGATTCCCCAGAAACCAAAGCAGCATCAATTTAGAGTGGTAGGTGCTACCAAAAGCTTTTTTCTCCAGAAATTTTGCTGCTGCAAGCAAAACGCGATCTAACACGCAATCGGCGATTCAGACCTTTCTTTCTTCGATCCTTCATTATAGAGAATTATGGTTATAATTTCAAGAAAAAAGGTAATTTACCATGATGATTACTATTGTAGAAACCAATATATCCATTAATATAGAACTATGTGATGAACGTACTTTTAAATTTACAATTTTTAGCCGTCCAATTATTTTCATTAGATAAACTGTGATGTAGTTAACATAAACTTGACTTGACTTTACTGAATGTGATTTAACTATTATGTTAGTCTCACGTTGTTTATTATTATAAAAAATATTTTTGCACGTTTTTTAATAGAAACATATCAATTTATTTTAATTATCACTGAATAGTCCAATTTTTTATGGGCGTTGAAATAAATTTTACAATAGTTATAAGAAAGATTCGCCTCTCTACTAAATACTAAACTTTTCATATATTTTGAAACTTGAACAAGGATGACCGGAGTAACGAAGAACCTTCTTAAAGGCAATAAAGTTTATCCATTTGAACATTACTTTAACTTGTTTAGTTTATGTGAATAGTTGTCCAGTTTTGGTATGCAAGGAAATTCTGGCATTTGATCAATAATTCGTTTACTCAACATATTTGCTTGTTTGTCTGTTAAAGGTGAGAGTCATCATGAATTAGATCTCTGCTTCCTTGTTTTGTACAAGAGAGTGTTTAAGTAAAAGTGTTAAGTGTTTTGTTAGAAATATTTGATTTGTTATCACGATAATTAAATTTGTTTTTTTGAGAAATTTGTAAATAACATATTAAAGAGAAATTCTACATAGATTATCTAAAGTTTCCAAAAAAACTTTTTGTAATACCATACCTACACCATATTATCAAACCGAAACATCCGCATTTCATTATTTTATCAAGTATCTTAAGTATTTTTTAGATTATTAACTATAAATATGATATTCTGAGTTATTTATTATAAATAATACCAAATAAATATTTTTCAAACTATTTGATTAAAGATTTGTGATATGAATGGTTATAAAATCATTAAAAAGACTATCGATATATTTTTTAAATTCCTATATAAATGCGGAGATTGATTATTTTGGTTCAACAAAGCTATGGTTGGCCTTAATATAGTGGTGCAACTTGATATAGTTTTAGTGATACGGGCACAGATTCGAGCCGGAATTTCTGGGTAACTATAATTCAAATTACTAGCAGGAACCAATTACACGTTATAAAATATATGTAAGAAAATTTTATAATTAAAATTATGCAGGTTTACCTACACTGAAAATTGAGTTATTTATAAATTTATTGATATTATTTTGAAACTACATTCGAATTTATAAATTTTTTAAAGTAATTTTAATAATTATCATTCCTTTTTTAAAAATATATTGACTATTTTACGTTTGATAGATTTTATTTCCTCATCAAAACAATTATAGAAATAAGTGCCAGATTCATTCACGCTTCGAGTTATTATTTTATCACTCTATTCATATTGTTGTATTGTATATATATATAATATTACAATAGAACAGTCTAAATTTGTATATTAGTGTTAATTAATTTTCAAAATATTGAAAACCCATTAACTATTAATATGTATAATTCTTCAGGGAAACAACAAAGGTTGTATAATTCATAATTATCAATAAGAAATTTGTTATCTTTTTTTAGAAAATGTAATTTCTAAAATAAAAAAAACATTTTATGTACACGATGACAAAGGAATTTCGGATTTATTATTATCAATCATTATCAATTACTATTACTATTGGATTTCGTCTTTGAAATGTTTGACAATTATAATGACAATGAAAACAACTCACTATACTCATAGTTAACAATGAATTACACATTTAATAAAAGGAACAATCACGAAATAAATAAATATAACGAAAATGACGAAATTATGTAATCGTTAAGTGTTTTTAGAGAAGTCTACAAAATACGTACTGTTTTCTAATTCAAATTCTATAACATGAATTTCAAATATAATGGACACAAAAACTTTAGTACAGTTTACGTTACGGTTGAAATTACAAATCCTAATAAATGTATTATTAGTATAACTGTACTTATTATTTAAAAAAAAAGAAAACAGTTAAGAGTGGATCATGAATGAGATGGAATAAGTTTATTATAAAAAGATACAACAAAATCGATTACCATCAAGTCATCCTTTTCTCAAGAACTTTTTTAAATTGGTAATACAAAAATACAATTACATCAAAAAAATATATTCCTTATATTATAAAGGTTTAGAGGTTTAAATATTAAATATCAATTTATTTCGGATTAGTTTATAGTTTACAAATATTTCTAAAAAATATTGAAAGGAAAAAAAATATATACTTAGTCTGGCCATAAATACTGTTACACTTAAAAAAAATATCTGCAAATAACTTTTATAAAGCTTATTCGAAGTGGTCTCCATTGGCTGCAATACAGTCCTTTAAACGTTGAAGCCAGTTATCAATAGAAGCACGCACTCCTTCCATGGGAAAATTCTTCACTGCCAATCGCTTAGATTATTTTAAGGACTTCAAATTATCATCCAGCGGAATAAGATTGGGACAAGATGAAGGCTTCAGCTCTGATGAAGTACGAAACGTTCGCTTCCAACCATGACTGCGTGGAACGAGTTTTCTAACCCACTGGAAGGACCATACTTGATTAATGAACATGGTGATGTTAAATGGCTTGACTACCTTCTCAAGAATGGTATCTTGATATACTTGTGCCGATGTTTTGATACCTTTTTCACACAAATATGGCTCAGTCACTCCTTCATAGCTTTAGAACCAAAGCCTTTTTGATTAATTGATTGATAATGATACTTCTTTTGTTTTACCATATACCACATGCAAAACAAACATAAGTACCAGTCATTGATTCCCTTGACTGATGATAATTCTTAACCTCCAAGTCAAGCCAAGTCTTTTGGATTCAGTAAGTAAATTTTTAAACAAAAAAATACAAATGTTAAGAAAATAGTTTTTCTTAAACATACTCTAAGTTGTCTTAAGAGAAACATGAGCTGATCTATCGGTAATTATATGATGTTTTACACAAAAAAGCTCAAGTTATTGAGATAAGGCTGATATTATATTTTTTCAATTTAAAATTTTGAGTTAAGGCAAATCACTGGACTTCATCAGTAATAAATAAAAATTAACCTAAAAATATTTTTTTGATCAAGTTTGTAATGATGGTTCTGAGTGCTTCGAGTCGCTCACAAAAAATATAATAAATGCTCTTCTCAAAATACTATACCTTTTAATTCTCTTCTCAAATACTCTTGTAGAAGTAATTTATAAACCCTTCAATTACTGAATCCAAAAATGCATTCATTGAAACGTAATTATAACATTATTTTTTAATCAAACATAATTACAATATTTTATATTAAAATATAAAGTTGAATCAGTAACATTTACAATATCATATCTGATAAATTAAGTTCTGTTTGAACACCCAAAATATTTAATAAGCCTTGAGGCCTCAATTCTCTGATAAAGTGAATTACTATAGCTACGTTTAAGGAAACCTCAAGGTTTGACGCTTTGCTAGTCAATTACTTAATTTATCTATTGTGTACGGGGCAGGAAGTACATCCTGTAGGAGTTCAACCTCTTCCACTTCTGGATATACTTACTTCAATTTATTTACTCATTTGTTACAAAACAAAATTGAACAGACTATAAGTCTTGAGACAGGAGCTTGCTAATCATTATTAACGCTGTTTTGTTTGTTATGATGGATGGCTTATCCTATACAATAGACGTCATAAATATATTTATAAATTTTACATTTTTTTTTACACTTAAACTAAGTTGACGCTTGACTATATCCCATCTAATGGGAAGTGGAAATTTAGTCAGAGGTGGAATGATTTTCACATCATTAGACTTTCACTTGTTGTATTTTATTGTATATTGACCACGAATGCTTCAAAGACTAGTCACGTTTTAAGCTGCCGTCGCCAGTGATTCCAAGTCCGTACGATATGGGTTACGTTCAAAAAACGAGCCTACATTAGCCTCTTATTGTTCCTTTCTGTTAGTAGAGACTGTGAATCACTTACTATTAGATGACCATACGGGTGATCTAATGGTAAGTGATTCACACACGCTCGTGACCTTCTTTTAACATATTAAAATATATACATTTTTATATATACATTTCGAATTGATAAATCGAAGTGACAAAATATCTTTCGCAATTAAAAAACGTTTTATTTAAATTCCATTGTGACATAATTAACCTTTTTTCTTTTTATTAACCTTTTAATTTAATGACTTTTTTATTTTGAACCATTTTCCTTGAAGGCCTTAAATGAGTTAAAGCTTCCCTGTTAAGTTTTAATCTTATTATAAAAAAAGAAACACTACATTTTTATAAACATTTTTCATGGCATTGTATGCGCTTTGTTACATTTTTGATTATAGTTTTGGAATACTGAACATTTTTATATTATTAAAACTCATTTGTTGAGCGAAATCACCCTCCAGTTGTATAATCTGGTCAACAATTACTGGCTATTACTTTATATTACTAAGTCAAATGTAGTTCAATTACTTTCTTGAATTCCTATAGGTATATACAAACTTTATTGGTTAAAATATACATTGCTCAGAACCCGCGACATGGCAGTAGGTCTGATAGGGCAAAATATTTAAAATATATATGAAAAGTTGCAAATCATAATAGTACATAATACAATATTTACTGTTTACTAATATGCGCACATTTCTTACTTTTTGACACGACTCGATCAAATCTTGTGTGTCTGTTTATCTGTTGTTTGTTTGTAAATGATGAAAAATATATTTAATAAATACTATGTAACACAAAATAATAAATATAAATATTAATAATATTCTTATATCGATTTAAGCAATTCCAAATTGTATAGAATAATTTTGTTAACATCACGTACAATGTTACAATACGTTCCTAATTATAAAACCCAGTTTTAAGTTCTATTGATTTATTACACGGCTGTATTCAAGCCTTTTTTGTAAAATAATAAACGAAAATAATGATTTAATAGTAATTACGAGCTGTAGATACCTCCGAGTAAAGCTCGTTTCAACTGCAGACTATTTAAGATTTACGACTTAAATCTTTACTAAAAATATATTACAGTGGAAAATTATTAATCCTTATTTAATTATATCTATGTAAATCAAAATAATAAGATGCTTTGAATAATTATTTTGGATGAGACGATAAACATTTTAATGTAATTTTCAATAACGATATTTCTGTTTATCATTATCAAAATAAAAACATTACCGGTAGATAAAATAATTATTTTAAATTTAGTAAAATAACCACATATCTGTGGACGTAAATTAATATATAAATACGTAAATTAATATATCCATTAGATATTATCTTCTAAGAATTCAATTTATTTTATTAACATTTAAATGAAACCTCATGGTACTAAAAATGATTATATTATTAACGTTGTTGCATCTTTTTAAACAAAAATATATCCAGTTGTTTAACTTGGTAAATATGAACAAGTCAGTGTAAAACTTTATACTTACTTTTGCAAGCGGTTCAACGAGTTTATTATATCGAGACTTGCGTCAATTTTGTTTCCGTATCGCCTTCTAATCTATCAAAACAATCCGGTGGCACTTACAAAATTGGTGGAACAAAAGGAAAATAAATATTTAATAACACACTCAAAGTGACGGATCTGTCGAGGGAACGATTTGATTACGAGAAAGTTTTTCAAACTGCTTCCAATCAAATCGATGCAGGGCCTAACGCGAACCTTTTGCCATTTCGATTTTCTTATCGAAAGCAAAATAAATGGCTGATATATTTCACCATTCATATCAATTTTATGTTGATTTTGGAAACGAATATGTCTAAGATGGTCCTGTAATAAGTTGTAAGCTTGTAAGTTAAACTAAATTGATATAATGTGTTTTCACCACATATTTAAAAAAAACGTAAACTTTAATTACATTAAAGATAGGATCGGACGGAGTGGAAGATTTTTTATGTAATTATATATAAGTGATACCAAATTTTTTACTCAAAATATTTACTCATCCCGTACAAATGAATACTGCTAGTCATTATCACACACAAAATCGATACCTAATTAGAAACGAGCTTAAGGACCTATTCCCTTCCTCTTCTACTTATTATGTACTAGCGGTTGCACGCGACTGCGTCCGCAAGAAAGAACAAAGGGCTCGTAAGAAACTCCTTTGCTCGAGCTTTTATTGGTCAATATTATTTCAAAATTCTTCTCTACGAAGAGTCCTATTAATATTTCAAAGAAGTTATTTCTAAATATTGTTCAAAACATTTTTAGATTTGAATAACTTACTTTGAAGATTACCTCTAACAAATAAACTTACAAATTATAAACCCACAAACATACAAACTTTACCTCTTTATAATATTAGAATAGTTTGGCCAAAATCAAAATATAAGATTATTCTTAGTTAAAACTTATATTGAAAAGGAGTGCTGAAAGTTGAAAATCTATTATATATTTGTTATGAATAAGTTATTTGTTTACTTTTATATTTATCAATGCTAAGTATATATTGGTCTGATGTGTAATAGTTGCTAAATACTCATAGATTGTCACCTGGCGGAATAGAAAAAAAATATATAATATATATTGAATTTCACAGTATTGTGTTTACCATATTTACTATAATATATTAACTTATTCTTAACCTCAGCAACACGTGGCCGGTTATCCTATTAAGTTTTAGCTTATATGAAACTTTACAAAAGCGCCGTCTATTGTATATTTACTCAATGCAGTCAACGAATACGCTTATACCACCACCTATTAGAATAGTATCGAACGAAAAAAGTAATAAATAATTGTGACTGTCACATAGTAATTGTCAAATGTCAGATAGCAATTCAATAATTAGTAATAAAATAAATAAATAAATGTGAGTAAACGGGATAAAAAGTATTCTATGTCCGATTCCTGGCTCTAAGCTGCCTCCCCACCAATTTTCAGCCAAATGGGTTCGGCCGTTCTTGAGTTATAAGTAGTTGAGCTAAAGCCACTTTCTTTTATGTATTAAGATATACCATCTCAACCTCACCAACCTTCCCGATTATGTAGTTTGAGCCGATATTCTCGCATCATCGTTACCCATGGATTGGGGAACTTTACTTTTAGTAGGTCTTACTTCCAACAAACGAACTTCCGCACTATAAGTCTAGTAAGCTTGAACGTCAACACTTTAAACCTAGTAAGCTCGCAAGGCTTTCAGTCATATATACCATACCACCTTTTTTCCAGAAAGGTTCTGGAGCTATAGGCGCGGTCACTTCCCGTACACCAGGTGCACTCACGTCATCAATCACTGAGAATCTTAGAGTGGCCAACTACCAGTATCCAGCTGGTACAGGAGCTGTGGAGCATGCTCACTTCCTAGTACCAGTTCGCAAGACTAACCTCGTCCGACAGTCGGGTGACCGGGTAGATCTCTAGCTCATCCACCTTACTACTAAGCAGCCCGAAGCGTAGTGGTCCAAAGGACCTCTAGGATATTCAAAGCCCCGAAGGAGGACAGGCAGCCCTTTGCCTTAGGCTAGTTAATTCTACCTCTCACTGCGCGCAAAACCCAACTGGCCCCCCGACAACTGTGGAGACCCAGACGAATATACCGAATTTTTACAGCTAATCATATTATTACCGTAAATTCCACACCAAACCGGTGCCCCGTCAGTTTACACACTTGCACATGCGTCGCCGGCGAAGGGCTTAGGAACCGGCGTCCTGTGGAACCCTGATTTTGATAGCTGACCCGTAGTTCAGCTGTTAACTATCTATTGCCGGGTATCTTAGTAGATAGGAGACCTCTCACGAGCTACTAAAAATATTAGTCATCAAAATTATATATTTTTTTCTGAATATCTGTAGTTTTATTATTATGAAAAGATTTTTTATAAGACAATTTTCATACAAATGTAAATATATATTTAGTTATCATTATATATTACAGTTAGCTATTATTGTAAAATTCAATAAAACAATATGCATCATTATAAATGTAACTTGAAACAATAAGACTGATTAAACAACAAAACCATGTTTCCTTTATTATAAATGGCTTTAATTATGATACAAATCTTAAACATTAAATACGTGAGGGAGGAGAATCACTCATCCGCACACATCATAATCCCTAATTTTATACCCGTGTTACTTACTTAAACATGTGTAAACCACAAAAGGGAAAGTTATTCAACCAAAATAAATAGAAGTAACGGTAAAAGGATATTGCTTTTATCAAAATAATTAGAATCTTCAGGACGATGTTAGTTGTGTTTGTTCATTATCTACAAGAAAAATCATAATTTGTATTGTTTTTTTTAAATAGAATTTCTAGAAGATAAAGTTAAAGTCTTACAATTTTTCTAGAATACTTTTTTAATTTCATTTAATAGGAAGCCAATGTGCATTACAATGAATAACATTCCTTTTACAAAAATAAAATCACTTAATGTAAATTACAATATATATCCCAATCAAAGGCTAACTTAACAATTGTAGGATGATTGCTTGCTACGGCGTTACATCTTTAGAAAAATACATCAAAAGAAACCATATTAATGTATACGTGTATTGAAAAAAACTGAATTAAAGTAAACAAAATTAAAGCTAAATTAATTGTGAGATCAGCATCAGTTCAATTTTCATATACATTTATGCCACTATCCTTATTTGTATTGAAATCTAAAATATTTTGTAATATTAATATTAAAAGTGTTTAAGGAATTATGAAATATATCAATATGCGGGTCAAACAAAAAACAATTATAAATTTTGGCAATCTTATTAGTTAGACCCAAATTCGTTCTAGATAATCTACATTTACAAACTGGCTTGTTGAAATGTCTAGCACTTGGCCTTCGTACAACAATAGTAATCTTTAGAAGAATTTTAGGACAGTCTATTTGTCCTGATAATTTTGCGCAAAAAGTACAGTCAACGATATGCCTTCTATTCGCAAGGGTTAGAAGAACTTTATAGTGGTTAAGTAATAGTTTTTTATTTTTTAAGTTAGTGCAATAAATTATCTTTAAATGAAAAAACTTAAAAAAAAATCTTTTGTATTCCTTTTATTGTGTTCTTATGAACTTTATAAAAGATATTCCAAGCAATTGAACAATATTTGAGTTTACTTCTTATCAGAGAATTTGATTCTGAACCATCAGGAAATTACACTCAAACATCTCTCAACTGAAAACCTCGAGACAGCAAACCCAGCCTTTCTCTTTTTGACCGAGACGCAGATACCATCTCCAGCAGACACATCCCACCTTTCCTACCTTGGGTACAGCTTGGAGAACGCTTTTATTTGCAAGAGAACGAACGAGAACTGATATCAGGTCTATGTACACAAACCGTACATAGACATGATATCAGGTCTCGTCGCTTCTGTATTCTTGCGACGACTTATCTGTCTTGTGTTCACTTCAAATCGAGCATGCGGGCAGATCTGTTCCCGGACAATCCCTGACTTTTGACTTATCTCAACGATAATTACTTCTTTTAAAACAAAATTACTTTTTCTAAAAACACATTGATTAGGCTTCAATAAGTTATGTGTCTCTCAGTAAAAAAATCGTTTGGAGTTCATTATTTTCTCAATCACTTTTGATAATGTAGGAATCAAAGAAATAGACCTGTAGTTCAATGCTCAGTCCTATTACTCCAGATTTATAGATCGGTGCAATTAGAGCTTTTATGAATGGTTCAGGAAAAATGCCAGTTGTAAAGCTGAGATTTATGACATGGGTTATGGGATCAACTATTTCATTACAGCGATCTTTGTGTGGAACACCATTTTCATCTTTGTTTATGGGGATATCCCAGTACAGAATCTCCCGCTTGATCGGATGCAATGGAGAGTGACTCCAATCGGACGTTTCCAATCGGTTTGATCCGTTGGCGTTGCGTAGAGATGTAGTTTCTTTCTGCTATCTATTGCTTATACCATGGGGAATGCTCTGAAGATTTTTTCGGACTTATAGCAACCACAGATTTTCACCATCATCCATCGCCACAAAACCTCCACCTTCATTAGCTCAACAGCTTACGATTTACCACTGTGCGCTTCTCTAGAAGACAAATATGCAAAAGAAATTGTCTTCTCAGGTATTTCCGGACCAATACGACATTCAAAGCTTCAAGAAAAGAACGTACTTCCTTCTTAAATGCCGCCAACGCACTTGTAGCTCCTGATTTGCAGTTGTCCATTGGCGAGGAACTTCCTGCCTCCATATTAAAAAAGGGAAAAAAAAATATTAAATTATGTATTACATTTCAAACGATTTTGGTCCATTTATTGACAGGCGCTACAATTTACTTATATGTAAATTCAACATGCTTATTTTAAAAATACTTGACTCTAAGCATAAGATTTTGAAACTGTATAATAAATAATTGAAATACTATTAAAATCCTGCCACACATGAAATTGAAAGCAGGCTCAGTGAAGGAAAGTCATCAGTAAAAGTTAAGGGTAATGAAAAATAACGAAAACATATTTAAAATAGAACAATAACAAACCAAATAAAATAAGCAACTTAAATCAAATCTATAAACTTGTATAAATAGACCTGGAATGAACTTAGTGATCTAAATGTGGGTGAATTACGTCACTATAAGCATTAACATAGGGAGAGTAAGCTCCTAGGATGGCTCTTCTTAATGGAAAGCAGAGTGGTGTTATCGGTTTAAGTGGCACTCTGAATAGTACATAAAATTATAAAAAGTCACGTAAAGGGGCCTAGTATAACTGAGCGCAGAAGACAAAGGTCACTTTTTAAAATGATTATGTATATGCTTTTCATATTACGATATGAAGAATATAACATAATAGAGTTAAGCCGATTTGTAGCAGGAAACACTCGCATGACCTTTTTGCGACGAGTGATCTCACAAAGAGATCAAAGGCAAAATATATCCTTTTAAGAGGGAACACAAGTTCTTGTTTGATAAGATATGGACTTTATAAACGTAATATATTGAGCAAAACCCAAATGTTGTGATACCTATAATTTTATAGTATTACTTTATTTTGATACCGAAAATAATTTATATAATAAAATTGAGTATAGCACTCGATATAATAAATAATAAAAGTATCATTACAACTGGAAATAAAACTTTAAAGTTATTACAAAAAAACATTCCCTTAAGTTTTAGTGCCAAATTTTTACTTTTGTTATTTTTTACAATATATTATTGACTAAAAATATAGTTATTTTATTTATTATTCTAAACAATATATTTCATCTTATTTATTTATTTATTCAAATCTTTATATAATGTACATTTATTCTTATTTATATCATATCACTTTTATTTTTTGCAGATTTTTTGCAAAATTTTAATCGTTCTTTCATGTATAAATCTAATTATGTACCTTCAAACTAATATTCTATTCGAAATTACGATTATTACTTATGTACATAATTGTATGTGCACTATATATAATATCTGGATACCTTCTTCATCCACCGATTCAGACATTAAGGATTTTGATATATATTTGCAAAGAAATTATATAAACTGTCTCTTATTCTGGTTAAGTTACAAATAATAATATTACAGAAATTATTTCAAAAATAGTAGAACTTAGAGATAACTTAACGAAAATAATGAAAGAATAAATTTAAACAATTTATATAAAGTAAGATGAAATTGAACCAAGTTATGCACTAAGTAGATTAGGAATCTAACACTGATCAATTATACATTTTTTTTTTTTTTGTTTTCTTCCCTTTAATTTTTCCTTTCAACTACTCAGAGGTTAACTGGAAGAGATCCCTTCATGAGATAAGTCATGCCTTTATGTATAAATTGCATCTATATAGTTTTTAGGAAATGTACTTTTCTATATTATTTGTGTACAATAAAGAACACACAAACGAACATTCTTACATACTTTTAATTACATTAGAAAAGCTATACGAGTATAGACTGTAAAAGTTATCAAATAGTCCAATGTTAAGTAATTTAGTGAAAATAGAATAAACAATTTCCAATAAAAGCATATTTCAAAGGAAATAACATTAACCGCATTTTAGAAATACCTATAATTGAAGATGACACTTTTATCTATTATTAATTGATTCCCTTAACTTTGTTTTTCTATGACTCCACTATAGTTATAGTTTCTAAATATCCTTTCCTTATAGCAAAAGTGTTGAAAACTAGGATATTAGCTCATCCCTACAAGGAGATCGAAAATCCTGTGTATAATCGAGTATCCTGTGCGTCAAGAGTGAAGATCTTCAATTCAACAATGATAACTGAACCAGTGAGTTACGCTGAAATTAATTCATCGTGCTCTCTCCTGTTTCTGTTATTACAGAATGTGCTGCATCCTATGCAACATATGAATCCTTTTCTCCAGAAAATAAGAATGACATACAAGTACGTGTTTCGACGAAATATCCCAACAGAAGATTACAGGAACTTACATACTCACCCTAAATTACATTTGTAATGTAATAAAGATTGAATCTGTGACCCTAAAAAGACATTAGACCATTGTAGAGAAAATTTGAAATGATAACAAAATAAATAAAGCTAAATAGGATGAAGAGAGAGAAAAAGTGAGAAAAGAAGAGAATAAAAATTTATTTAACATTACAACATCATCAAGAGCAATATGAAATTAACAGAAAATGTTATTTAATGGGAAAAAAGGCAAATAATAAAAAATGTAGTAGTCTTTAATACAACTTGGCTGCGCTTGGCATTTGGTGACGTACCACCTCTACCATTTTTTAAAACTTCTACTAGTTAGGCATCATTATCTTTTTAGTTGTGGATTTAAAGACTTTTCTGCTTCGGCAATTGATTGAACATAGCCATAGCCATAAACAGTGATTTAATTTTAGAGGATCAAGTAAATTTCGTTTTCTGGTGAAAGATTTTGTTAAAGGGAGATATGTGTAGTGCATTTTTCTTAAAGTTAAAAACATTGATAAAAGCAAATTTAAGACACTTATAACAAGTACTAGGGTCTATAATTGCTACCCTAAAAAATATTAGAATATTAACCTAAAAAAATATTAGAATATTAACCTAAAAAATATTAGAATATTACCCTAAAAAATATTAAAATATTCGCGATGTACAATTTTTATAGTTTATATTATATGTATTTTTCAGCACAAGTTCAAGAACTTTTGCTTGTTTTACCTACAAAACATATAAAACAGTACAACTAAAGTTCAACAAAACGTAAAATTAAAAAAATAAATTAACACTGCTCAAAAATAATGAATGCATTATATTCTTAAACATAAACAGATATTGAAGATTTTAACCGCAACTGGCGCTTTGTTATGTTGCAGCTGACTTGGCTCTACTACTGCATATTTCCCAAGAGTGAGAATTCACTTGTTTAGTTTTATTATTATTATTATTATAAAATATAGTAGGTACAGCTGATAAACCTTAATATAAAATATATATCATATATATCAAAGACATGTATGCAGATTTAAAATTGTCACGTGAATCACACAAGGTTTATTTTATAACCAAACCTTCATTTACAATCAGAGTCCAATAATCCTTGAATCTTTGATATAATTCGATTTGACTTGTTAATTTATTTCAGTTTTTTAACCTTCTTCATTATTATCTATCTGGTAGTAACGTTTTTTTTGACAGATTGTGAAAAGAATAGGAAATTACATTATTACCAAACTATTGCGCTTTTATAATATCGAAAATTGTATTTAATTAAGAGTATTCGTCCAAAAACCACTTCATTAATAACATTCTTGCAACACAAGCATAAAGGTATTACTTATTATCTAATATGAGACTTGTTTGAATAAGAAATCTGATGTAGAATACCATGTATTGTGTATTAAGCTTTAAGCTAAATTTGACTACACAAGCTCTATTCATAAAATGTTTTTAGATAGGAAGACTAAACAATTACAAAAGCTTTTGCCAGTTCTGAAATATTTTTTTGTTTTTTAATAATTAATCGATCCTGATCCCTTTTTTTTTAATTTGAGTTTTTGAAGCCATGTGAAGTTGATGTTAGTCTCCAATTATAAAGGTTTATATATATTGTGAAATGATGTGAAAGTCTGAGTATTTGTTTTAAATAAGCATACATAACACTTATGATACGTAAGACATTAGTTGCACGGTTCCATAGGGTAGATCTATCGAGAAGAAACGTTAGGCTACGCCATGGATGACCCCCGTGACTTTATTATATATATATATATATATTTTTATAGTACTGATCATTGCGGTACATTCATAATTGATATGTGCATAATGCAGAATTCAAGTAAAGCTTGGTACCGAAAAGAAGACTAGAATATGCCACTTCAAGTTCTATGCTTCTCTCAAATTGTAAATAAAATAATAAATAATTTTTATAATAAAAAAAAATATATAGTCTTTTAGAACTTTGAATTCTGATATTTTTTATATATAAAATATTCTTTAATAATACTGGTAACATTACAAACGTTTCAGTTATACTAAACTTTATATTCATAAAATAAAATTAATAAATATATATATAGTAAATATAGTATTTTTCATATATATATATATATATATATATATATATATATATATGTATTTATATTTACGTTTGTATATATATTTATTGTATTTATATGTATGTAATTAGGTGTATGCATGTATATATTGTATATATAACTCCGTTTTTTTTTGTTTTACACTGTAAACACGCCCACGCTACGACTACAGTATATTTCTTTTCCTCCATGCAATTGGTTGCCTGGAAGAGATTGCACAATAAAGAATATTTATTATTATTATTATTATTTTTCAACCAGAAGAAGGCTCCGATGTTCTAATAAACATTTTAAAAAACAATATTAATTATGTTTCTGTGTCCATCCATAAAATGCATAAAATTATATATTTTAGACAACAATAATTTGACCTGACCTGACGATGATATCATTGAGTCAGCATATATTCTATCCCTATGTGTTGAATAATATTTAGTCAAACAGGTACCAATTAAAAATCGAATATTATATTATTATATATATTATTAATAATTAGTATTTGAAATAACAAACATTTTTAAATAATATATTTAAAAATAAAATTTGATAAAACTCTTAACGATTATTGCAAAAAAAAACCTTTTTTTAAGAAGTTAATTATTAAAGAACATCTAAAAAAATGTTCTTGACTTATTTGATATTTGCCTTTAATATTAATTAATTTGCATTTAAAATTTAAATATACTTAACGTAGCTGGCCATACAATAGAATTATAAATATTTTCAAAAATTAATGTCCGTTGTGGCTTCTTTTGAATGTTAATATATATCTTGTAAAGTTAAAAACATTGTAAGTTAACATATCTATCGGTATTTCATGATATAAATGAAAAGTTAAATATTAATTGATATTTCATTTGCAATATTTATATTTGTATTGCGGAAAAGATAAAAAACATATTGCAATCGAAAAAACCGATAGTTTTATAAGTGTGCAATAGCTGTGCACTTATGAGAATCAGGTCACAACTACTAGATTTACTATCCCACTATTTTCCTAGAATAGCATGTAAAACCACATGATAAAAAATTCAATAGAGAAGATGCATATCGCCAGATAGAATTTGGTTTCAAACAAGTCTCATCGCCATAAAATGTGTAAGACCGATTGTGCTGTTGAGTTGACACAGCTGTATGCAGGGTTTGATTTCTGCTTAAATCTGAACAGATATTCCATAAATGCTTTAGGAATAATTTTATAAAAAATATTCCGTCTCCTTTTTGATACTTCTCTTCCACAGTCTTAACCAAGTCTTGCCTGGTTTTTTAATTTTCAGCTATTAGATTAGGCACGCGTCTTAGTTTGCTACATACTGTTTTTAACTTTTGTGTTGCTATTTTTGATAAATCATCTGTGCGCTTATTCTGCTTAGATCACAATTGTGCCTTAACACAACGTAGTTTTAAAAGCACTAGTGGAAACGGAAAAGTTAATTGGTTAATTTTAAATCAAATTTAATGTATTTTTTGTAAAACTTTAATAATATAATATATTACCAAATCATAGATTATATTGTGACAAAGAAACTTAAAAACTTAAACATATAGCTTTTTAAAAATAGTTAAAAACTTTTTCGTTCTAATGGGAGTGCAGAAGGGCTTGGATATATACCTTATATCACCTTGGTACCATGTACCTAAAGATTCAACAAAGCATTTGCGACATTAAAATTTCGGAAAAGAGATTCTTATTTAAATTGCAACGAGCGTTTGAGGCTGCGAAGCGAAATGAACTTTGATTTAGCGCTTCCATTACGACGCTTAGATACGATGGCCCTATTGCAGATCGAGGTATTACTGAAATGTTCCTTCTCATTTTATGCACTAAATTACAAAGATTTCACGATCTGATTATTTTTCAGGATTCTGTTTATTTTTATATCTCGATACTGAAGTTTAGAAATAATAATTAGTTATAAATAGTGTTTATTTACTGTGCTTTTATGATGCAGTAATTTAGAGGGTATTTGAGTAACGTTGGTAGTACCAGTAACACAAAAGTAAATGAATTTGTCTGGGCAAAAAAAGTATAATTCTAAACAGCGATAAATTAACTAAAATAATGTTCGTAATTTAAAGTGTTCTAAAGTATTATCAAGAATTATAATGATCATTAAAAATGTTATCAAGCAGATATTTTTGATTCTTCTGTTTTTATAATTAATGTAACATTGATGGGATAGCATCGACTAGGCATATGGCTTTTTAGGTTATTTTTCAGAATTAAGTACCATTATTACAAAATTCAAAATATTTCTATGAGCATTCGTTGATTTGAGTAACAGAGTGTTTTTTTTTTTTACACTTAAAAAAATTAAGTTAACGCTTGATTAAATTCCACCTGATGGAAAATAGAAATATAGTCGTAGGTGCGCATCAACTTAAAGCAAAGCGCATCAACTTAGTAAAAGCCTATTCACTCTTGCCTTGAAGACACCCACATTGTACTCGGACGGAAATACCGACGCAGGCAAGATGAAGCGTAGCGCTTCGTTCGGACATGCAACGCGTCTACTACAAAAAGATGGATGCTCACCGTGCGTCGAAACGTCCGATGATGGAAGGAGAACGGGGGAATTAGTTCATATGATTCCTTCACACACTCACCAAAATGTATCCTATAGAATACTGAGAGGCTGGCAACTCTACGTCTATGTTCGTGGCTATGAAGATTGGCTTCCACCAGTTCAGGGTCGCCAATTAGCCACATTGCACGCCTCTCAATAGTGTCTAGAACAGTAAGATGAGATTTTGTGGCACCAGCCATTAAATAACAGCACTCCACACACGACCGAATCTGTGCTTTATATAATGTTAGAAGTTGTCCCGGTGTGAAGTACCGCCGGACCTTTACAAGGACGCCAAGCTCGCTGGCGGCTGTTCTTGCTCTAGACCGACAATGAACCGACCAAAGTTAAGGTTCGAGGAAATGTCTACCCCTAGCAACTAATGTCGGTCACTATATTCCAAAGAGACATTCTGGAAAGCAGGAGCCAAGGTGAAAGGGCTACTTTTGGCGGTGAATAAACACATCTGCGTTATGACGGCGTTGAAACTTGAATTTAACAAGATTGGCATTGCCTCATACAGAGTCCGCCTCTAGCTTGTCATTCGAACACTGCACCATGGCTTCTCTTTCAACGTCTACTTGATCTCTACTGGCCCGAGTACTTGGCAGATATCTTTCTACAATTGTGCTGTCGTCTGCGTACCCATAGATACCGGGCTTAAGCAGATCCTTAATAAACTGGCCTAGTGTTTTTTTTTTTATTTTTGTGATTTTCAGATATATTAAAATCATGAACATTAACTATAGTAAAAGCTTTTTATTTGCTTTTCCATCGTTTAAGTTTTACACAAGTGTGGTTTGGTAAAAAAATGTCTATAATTCGTATTAAATAAAACTTTTAAAATAAATTTTAAATATAGGATACAATTTAACTTTATTTTATATTTTACGTGTCTGTAAGGACGGACACTTAAAAGAAATAGGATATAAAGTTAATGTAAACTTTCCTGTAAATGGTATTCTTTTTATCCTGTTCACTGAAGGTTTCTATCCTGTTCATTGGAGGTTTTTATCCGAGTTCACTGATATCCAGTGAACTTGTAACCACTTTATGAATGTCGCCACGTGACTTAGTCTCATTTTAACGATAAGAAGAAGAACTAACCATTTAGAGAAATAAGATATTTAAAAAATATGTTCGCTAATTAAATGAATTAACAATCGTTCTATTTGTTAGTCTCCGTTATACAGTTTTTTTTTCTACTTTTCTACGTACGAAAACAACTAGACAAACAAGAGCATGTTTTATAATTATATACCTATTGTATTAATTACCTTTTATTTTACTTCAGTAGAACAGTAGCGTTTTTTTTATGAAACTTAATTGGAAAAGGATATTAATTTATAAGGATATTAATTAATTTAAAAGGATTCAAATTTAAAATATCTTTATTCAAGTAGACTTTTTTAAATCGAACACAACACACACTTTTGAATCGTTAATTATTAAATTACAAACATTTCAGTATAGTCAAATCATGAGTGGGCTACCACCAGCTTCGAATTATTCTGGCGAGGGACAGGTAACGTTGTTTACTAAAATAAAAATTGTGGCAACGGTGACCCTTTAAAAAAGCCGACTTTAAATAAGAATAAACGCTTAATGGGGACACTCGCCAGGGCACGCCAGTACGAATCGTCAGTAGTCGTCGACTGAACAGGCGGGTCACGTCCAACCAAGATGTTATAATAGCCAAACCAATAGACACATCCACTGCAAATACAGTAAGAAATTTTTGCAAGAAACATATCCTGCGATCAACCTTGCTCACAAAAATTGGCAGTAGATGAAATGAAGTGACGAAGTAAACCTACAATTCTTCCGTTACCATAACATCGTTACACAGTGCCAAATAAACCTCGACGGGTATTGCTCAGAACTTTATGCTTAATTTAAAGATTCTTACCCAGACCTACAGAACATAGTTTCCGAACAAAGAAACATAGCGTCATACATCGTAACAAATAGAATTCCACCGACAGATAAAGAAACAATTAAAAAGGAAAAACAAACTTTGTGTAAAAGTAGTGCATAACCTTAACGTATTATTTATATGTCGCCAATAAATAGCAGAAAAAATCCGTTACGGATATTCCCGGCCAAGAAGGTAATGACCGAGTAATTATGTAGGACTACCCTGCAGCATTGAGAACGCTCCCATTTTTAACGCCACCCATGAAAGAACCAACGGCTGCCCTCATCGCCATAGTAGACGCCACGGGACCGCTTTCATATTCACCGTAACGCCCCCGAAAACCTAATGTCACGCCTTGTTCCCTGGTGGTCACCCATCGAAGTACTGACCATGCCTGACGTTGCTTAAGTTTGGTGATCGGATTTGAACCGGTGTATTCACCGTAGTATGGACAAATACATGACCATCTATTTTGTGCAGCACTAACAGCAACCACAATACACATTACTATAAAAAAATAAGAAAATAAATGACATTTCACATAACACAGAAGAACAAACCAGAAGTAAGAAGGAAAATAAGCCGGCATGGGAAGGACAACAAGAAACTAAAATGCAGTGTATATATATATATATATATATATATATATATACTGCATTTTAGTTTCGGCGGCCGTGGGAGGGAATATCTAATGCTGTCTTCAGAGGGCTGCACGTAGTTCACGCTGCTGTTTAGTTATTGTCTTAATTTAAGATGTAATTAAAAAAGAGTTTATTTGTGTTATTCATCTTTTTAAAAAGCCAAATTTCCTTCTGGTCGATATAAATATACATAAAAGTAATCATGAATCACGAAAGTTTACATTCAAAAAATACAAATAATTATTATAAAAATTCTACCACTATTTATGTAAGATCAAACTGCCGCTAAACTTTTAAGAGCCTATGCTTTCTAAGAGCCTATGTTTATACGTATGACTAAACATAGCTATCCCCTAACAATACAACCTAGAAAAGAAAAGTATAAAATAAATACTGAAAAAAAAAAATTATAAAATATTACGACTATAAAAAGTTTCAATGAACCATTAAGTATGAAATATTGAGGTGATATGTAAAGAGTATCATAACTTTCACTTAACGTTGGGTTCAAAACCCAACGCTGGTATGGTATTGTATATTTTATTACATTATAAAAAAACAAAAAACATTTAATATTACATTTTTACATGTAAAAATTAGTCAGATCTCCTTAGTGTCAAAAAAACGCTTACATTAATAAGTTCGTCTGTGCAATTGCATTTTACACCGAAAGACAAAAACTGTAGGCGAAACCGACAACGCAGTAAGCGTAGACGATAGGTATAGGAATAATTATGTGGGCGAATCTTGTTTTTTTTTTTAGCGGACAACTTACACAACAGTTAGTAGATTTTTTTTTTTTTTTTTACATTGAACTAAGTTGTTGCTTGACTACACTCCACCTGATGGTAAGTGAAATGTAGTCATAGGTGGTAAGGCGCATCAACTTAGGAGCAGCCTATTCACTCTTCGCTTGAAGACACCCACATTGTACTCGGACGGAAATACCGACGCAGGCAAGCTATTCCAGTCCTTCGCAAAGTATGAACAGCTGTTAGTAACAGCTGTGTGAAGCGGGTCTACTTCAGAGGCGATAGGGAAATTGATTTGTTGGAAATATCACCGAGAATTGGTTTTGCTTTTTCACTATAATATAAAATATTATTTTTGATTCTTACAATAACTTTAAGCGTTTATAAATTAAGTTAATGTAAATAATAATTGATAAAGAGGTTTTTACGAGATATTATTTTCACCTGCATAACAAGAAAAGTAAAAGTCTACAAAACTCAAATAACTATAAAATGTCGCTAAAAGAGGTGGTTTTAACAATGTCAGCTAGATATAAAATCCTAACTCTTAATATCTGAGGCCAGATTCATCGTTACAAAGTCGCTGGAAAGAAGTACGAGTATGTTTAATTAAAAAAAAAAAACTAAAATATTTCTTAAATTGCAACACTTAAAACGTAGGGCGAAAAATAATAACTTTCCTATTATCTCAACCATAAGGGAACCTTATCTCCGGAAAATGCAAGTGAATTGTAATGAGAATTATTTCTTCTATAACAAAACGGTCATCTAATAAGCCTAATATTTGATTAGGCCGGTAACATAGTATGCATAAACTGTGAATCGTGACGCATCTTGAATTATTCAGTAGAATCAAATTCGCGTGAAGCTGGGATAGCTGTAGTGACAAACAATGCAGCTGTACAAGCAAGCACGTAATGAAGTTGTATTTAGGCCGGAAGATCTTCTTCAGTGGCAAAAACTTCGGATTGAATAGATTAATGGATGGAAAAGAATCTTTCAAGGACATAAATTATAATAATAAAAAAGTGTTATAAAATAGGTCATTTCGTTGATTTTAAATAAGAAAATCTTAGCTTTTCCTGATTTGCTTTAGTTAATGGCTTTTTGAATACTTATTATGATGCAAGAGACCGCGATAGAGGGCAGCGATTATTCCGACTACTAGAAGAGGTATTTAATGTTTGACCAAATTAAATATATAAATGTATAGAGTATTCCACCACTCAGACGGCCACTCGCCGCAGGCGCTCGCTGTCTGAGTGGTGACTCGCCACCGGCCACCTGCGTCCTCGGTTCTTATATTGTAGTGCTTATACCTTTTATGTAAGTGTGTTTATCCATAATTATCTAAATCTGAATTGAAGTATATTTGTTTGATGTTGTTCTTTTATTATTATTATTGGTAATTTCTTTTTCCTCTGGTCATGAAATAGTATTATTGAATTAGATTTTATATGAAATGTTTTATTATTTGATATTATTTTATGTCTCCGTCATTTGTCACAGCTACGGTAAGGATGCTATTGAAAATCAGCACTGGGTGTCCAAACTCAACTCGTTGCTGAATGGTATACCTGTTTGGGCACAACACTGTTGCTAGACACTAAAGTGTGATTGTTTCTAATTGCATATTCTTAGTGTGTATACAATTATTTCCTTTTTCCTCTTTTCTGTTTGTTTTTTTTTTAAACATTTATATTTTTTCTTTTTGGTTTTATATTTCTCTTTGTTTTTTTTATATAGTTTTTATTTTTATGTTTTTTTTTATATTTATATTGTGTATAAGTACTTAATTAGATAATAGACTAATAAGTTATTTTCTGTCTGTAACTATGTGCTGTGTGCTAAATAAATGTGTTCTTATTCTTGTTCTTATTCTTATTTCTATAAATGCACGCTCTATAAATAAAAATAGTAAAAATGATTTATTAAACTGGTTTCAGCAATGACAAAAGAAAATGGCCGCAACTACTTAAAATTCCCGTTCCGACAGTGATAAATTATGCCATTAGAGCGTCAGGGTGGAATTTAAGTGTGAGAAGAAATACGACCTTAACCTTAGCTTAGTACTTGTTAGAAGTGATGTTACGAGACATGATTAAGTTACCCAATTGAAGATTTTATGTTAAGTTCACCTTGATTTCCTCTTTTTTTAATTGTTACCTGATAAAATAGTAGTAGTAGCTTTATATATTACAAAAACTTATAACAAAAAGTAATAACTTCAAAATCGTATTTGTTTTATTTTTGACATAAATATATAATTAATTTATTATGTATATGGGCAAGACTCGAACCTGTGACCTCTAAATACTTTCCCCATCAGATTACTAACTGAGAGCTTCTGTATTGCTAAATGCCTTAAATAATTTATTGTTTTTTATAAAATATATATATATATATATATATATTATCCATAGCATGGCTAAATTATTAATAGACCATTTAAAAATTTGAAGAGTGTTAGTATATAAAATTCGGTACATTTTATCGAACTATCTACGTTGAAATTAGTAACACTTTGAACATAAAAATTACTAAAATCAAAAGTTTTCTCTTAAATAATGTGGTTTTTGTTAATTTTTTTGCGGGTAAGCATGTATTGCTGAAATAAATAAAGTATGTGTCACTGTTGTCTACACGCAAAATAACAAACTATTTACTTTGTAGTGCAGCATATTGCAGGTAAGCCAACCACAACATCTGATATCAGCTTATTAAAGTGCCAAGGATGAAGGGCACGGTATGTTTAGAGTTTAAAATATTAACAACCTTGTACGGTCAGGAGGTAAATGAAATGACTGGAACGCGTAATCCTAAGACTTGTGGACATTGAGGATAAAAACGAACGCCTGATACTGTTATCAGGGCTTATTTGTATGACCACATCTGTATATGGCTGATGTATTAAAGCGCTGGCAAACTTAATATGCAGAGATCTACAGCAACACGAGTATCTCTACAAGCACTGTTATTGTATGGACAGAGGAGCCTGACATCTTAACATTGGAAATTGAGCATGCGATCAAGACTCTTATTTATTTACATTTATTTATTTAAATCTTTTCCACTTTGAATCATTCTCAGTGATCACTTGTGTACGTCAAATAGAGGTGTCAGGAGGGCCTATTTTGATACCATACTTATCGAAATAAGCCCTTCTGCAAGAAGTTACCAGACAAAGATGGCACTACGGTTACACTTTTAAAAACCCTGTGTCAGAAAGGCACAAAAGGTATGCAACACTATCTGGAAAACACGAGAATAGCCGAAAGACGAAACAGAATCGGTTTTCATCCCCTTACAAAAGAAAGGCTCTTCAAACGACTGCTAACTACAGAACGTTAGCGCTAATATCACAAGCGAGTAGGATCCTCCTCCATGTCATCAAACGACGTCTTAACTACTTTTAAAGCCGACAGATATCTGAAAAGCAGGCAGATTTTGTTAAGGGCAAGGAAATATGGGTGTATATACTGAACGTCCGTCAAATTATTAAGAAAATCAGGGAATTTAACAGCCCCGTGATCCTGTGCTTTATAGACTATAAAAAGCTTTCGACTATGTGCAATGGGATCAACTATGGAATGTGTTTCTGGAAATGAGAGTTAGTGAACATCTTGTTGCTTTAATACAGAAAATCGATCTTTCGTTAGGATAGAATACTCTAACATATTCCAGATGAAAAAAGGTTTGAGATAGGGTTGCCTTCTATTCCCTGCAATTTTCAACATATATGGAGAGTACGTAATTTGTAAAACATTCAGAAAATGGGAGAAGGGTTTCCTATAGGTGGAAGGAGATGGTCAAATCTCCCATATGCTGACAATATGAAAGATTCATATTTTGACGTATTCCAAAGATTAGAAATTGAAATAAGCAATATTGCTCTTGCAGTGAAAAGAGCAAAAACTAAGGTAATGATAGTAGATCAAATCGCAACACCAGCAAATGTCATCTGCAACACCTTTTTGCGTTCAAAAAATCCATTACGGATACCCGCCGGCCAAGAATGTGAAGGCTGGAGGGTTATGTAGGACTGCGGGTACCCCGAGTAACGGGAGCACCCTCACGACTTAGGCCTATAAATTGCGAGGGGGGTCACCCTCTCCTCCCGCCTAGGCATTATGCTAGGAAAGGAAGTGGTGGGCATACTCCCGCCACCTGCAAAATTCTTGGCATTAAAATCTTCAACCGCTACATTACCTTGCCTACTAAATATGCAACGATGGCAGTGCAAAATGCACCAAAGTGCAATTCTTGAATCAGCTCATATGCCAACAACACATTTTATTCTATTTCGAGCACAAAGTGCGCAAAGTTGATGAAAGTCTGGAAAAACTGATTGTCGCTGGGAGCACCAAACGCAAACGATCGCGTGATCGGTCATCAACCAGATAAATCGATCAAATGAAAGATTCATCGTCCTCCAGATTCTATCCAGTCGTAAAGGAAGTGCTGGATCGGAACCCGTGGAGGCAGATCATCCGCTCCAAATGTTACCGATTGAATCTGAATATGAAAATAAATGTAAATATGATTGTGAATATCAATATGAACATAAATATAGAAAGCTAGATACGACGAGTCACTACAATTATCTTCAAAATCACTTTTAAATCATTACTACTGTTTTGATCAGACTCTTTTGTATATTTAAGTATAACCATAACCTTATAAATTTAATTTACTATCTTAATTAATGATGTGTGGCTCTAACATTATATTAATTATCATTAAATTTTAATTTAAATGTTAATTAGAACCTAGAATTTGAATTGCCTTAACAAAAATTTTTGTTTTTAAGAAAATGGAATCAAGAAATAAACTGTTATTTATATTCCAGGATGAATGGAATAACAGTATTTTACAATCTTTTTACTAATTAACCAACTCGAATTACAAAAAAATTCAACATTTAATATTTTACTACAAAAACCTTTTAGATGTTTTCATTAATATTTATTTTAAAATCCAATAAATAAGAATTACTTTAGTGCAATTCAGACCAGAATATCAGCGGCAGATTAATGGGTAATTAAATTTCAGTAACTGTTTCATCAACGAAAGATCGAATCTGATTGAACTCGTTCCTGCGATCGCCGCCATCAGGATTGCAATCAAGAGAGATTCACGATTATAGCTAACGAGATAGTATGTATCGCGAGTGAGTTGAGCGCTTCTCAATTCATTAAGTGTAATGTAAACATAAACGGAAATTATTCTGCCGGTAAGTTGCTTCAAAGGCTAACTTTGGCAAAAGCAAATATTACGATCGCAAAATATATTCAAATACCAATAAAAATAAATCATATATTATTTAATATAGTATGTACGTTAAAAGGTGGTAACAAACTCGAAAGATGTTTTTATACATTAGTAATTATAAAGAAACGAGCCTTAATCATATTGCGTTGAAACAAGTTCGCTAGTTATTGCCGTTAACGTGTCGTAAACATTACCTAGTAATACAACTTATTACACATTTATAATTCTTATATATATTTTAATCTTAACCTTTCACTACTTTTACTTTTCATGTATGAAAAAATTTTATATAGAATATAAAACTATTTTCACTAAAGGGAGTACAAAAAAATATTTTTGTTAATTTTGATTGTATAAAAAGACAAACAATTCTTTACTGGAGATGGAAATTGAGACTCATAGCCAAGTATTACATGTTTGTATTATTAACTTAAATTTAACAGCAACCATAAAATAAATATACGTATTTAAAATGAGTGATTGCAAACAAGTATTCATATACCCTATACCATTTGTGGGTTCCAATTTAGCCTGTTTACAAACTCAATGTCATATAAAAAGGCGTTTGTTTTGAAAAAAATATTTATTATCTATCGCAATGAAAGGATGACACGTCTTATTTTTCATTAAAAAAAAAATATAATGTATACTAATTAGCTTTAATTATATTACAATACTAGCTGTTGCTATCGTCTTCGTCAGCTTCCATGCTAAGACTGAAATAATAAACCATATAATATGTCATACAATTTATACTTATCCATATCTATTGTAACATATGTTATGTTGATACATATTTTATATTGTACTTTGATAGTTAGACAAAAATTTAAATTTGATATTCCGATCTTCAAATTAATTATAGGCTATATGTTGCCGAGGACTAAAACTATATTTTCATCCATAAAGTTATACAGAAATATATATTTTTTATTTAGAACCACCCTCACTAAAAATAGTTGAAAGAATATTTCATTAAAAAAGAAAAAATATTAATAATAAGTTTTCGAAATCATCTAGCTGATAAAAATAAATTTATCAATTACTAATTAAATACTCAGATACTAACAGACACAGAACTACTACCCATACACAGAACAAACATTTTAGTTTCTATAGACTTTTTATAAAAAATTGAGTTTCAATCGACAAACGTTTGCCCTGGGTGGGTGGGATCGAACCAACAGTCCTAGGCTTCGTAACCTTTGAAAACTCTTGTAACGCATACTCACCGGCAAAGAGGGTTATGTGGGACTACCCGGCAGCATAAATGACGCTGCCCTTTTAATATTTTCAAGCCTACCCACGAAAAATCAACGGTTACCCTTATCTCTATTGCTGTAGTGAACGCCACGGAATTGCTTTTGCACTCACCGTAACGCCCCAGTGAAACACCCCTCCCTGCTTATTTTTGCTGTTATCTCTGATAATGCTTCAGGTTAACTGACAAACCCATCAATTGTCGTGACAATTAATGTGTGTAGAGTGCAATCATATAAAAAATATTTTTAATTTTAAAATTGAAAGACTGATTGATACTAATAGGTAATTACTATTAAGATATATACTGACAGATAATTACTACTAAAAATATTTTATTTAAATGCAAATCCCGGAAAAAAAACTAATATAAAGTACTCAGAAATGATAATGACATTTTTTGGGATGTCCTGACGTAACACCCAATTTCTCAAAATATAGAACAAACTGAGTTAAAAAATAGTTATTAAAAATAAAACAAGCCACGCTTAATATAAGACTCAATCTTATATATTTTTTTTAACTGAGCAGAGCTTTTTCATAGTTTTGATCAAATATTTTGTTAGCTCAATTAGCTAGATATTTTTACAATTCTTTTAACAGTTTTAGATAGATTTCTCTTATTGACAACAATTCTATATTTTCCAATTAAATTGAATGCAATGAAAATTTCGACTAAAAGCCACTAACACTTGAAAAATACGTATGCATAATATATACGATTATAAATAATGGGCTCTTATCATTAATTTACTATAAAATCTAATTACATAATACAAAATATTATAGAGTACAAATCAGAGCAGTAAATAAAATCATTTTCAACAATTCAAAAATAGTAGTTTAATGCTTTTCAATATTATGTTACAATAACATAATATTATAATAATTAAATCCTATTAGAATATTAATTAACTAAACACAAACTCATAAAAAAATTGCTGATATTCAAGAAACCTTCCAAGAAAATTATTTTTTTTAAGTTCATACTCGTTGTTAATAATGATGTGTCTGAAAAGATGCAGAAAATAAATATATTACAGAAAGACGTTGCAGTATTAATAAAATATGGTTGTAGTATAGTATAGTTTGCTATGTCAGTGCACTGATTTGTGATGCTGGTTAACGAATGACCAGTATCAGTACGGATAATACTGACTAATTGCCGCCGTGCTGTTGTACTAAGATATACTTTATGTTAAGCTACAAAATGTAATCACTTGCTGTGGTAGCCAGATCAGTCTTAATTCCAGTTCTACTTATATACTATATATAAAAAGTTTACAAAAAATAAATGAGTAAGCTAAGTTTAATTACTTTTTTCCTTAAAAAAATAGGAAGAAGTCGAATACTTCAAAGATTGTAAACAAAATTATCTAAATAGCAATAAGATTGCTTATATAAAAATAATGATATTATTAAGATTGCTTCAATAAAATATTTTTTTTTCAGGTGTAAGGTGTTCCAGCTGCAATGGTAATGAAATTTTTGGTCTCTGTACCAAATCAAACCTAATAACAGTTAGATTTTACTTACAAATTTCAGAAGTATTTGAAGAACAAATACTATAATAGTAATAGAGAGAGGAGCGTTCTGAGTCTACGATAAAAGTACTAACTTCAATTTAACTTTTCGAAAAAGTACCAATCGGTTTTAATGAAACTCGCTAGTGCATTACCAGATTTTGTTTACATTTTGATATGAAAATATTCGAATGAAGAATGAATGAGTGTAAGTGTGGTTTTCAGAAGTATAAAGGTGTAACTCGTTCTCAATAAAAATAGGAAATGAAATCGGAATCAATAGAAGGCCCAGAATCGTATAAAATGTAATATATAGTTTAAGAAAGTGTTTTGGTTTTTTTTTTATGGAATATGGAGGCAAGCGTGCAAATGGGTCACCTCAGCGACTGGTGCCGCCCATTGTTACCTGCAACTCAGGAGTTGCAAGTGCGTTGCCGGCCTTTTAAAAGGGAGTACGCTCTTTTATTTAAAGTTTGAATGTTATGTAGGAACGGAAATGTCTTAGGCGACAATTCGTTCCACAGATTCTTCGTGCGAGGCAAAAAGCTTCAAGAGAATCGTACAGTCATAAAGCGCTAGCTGTTGAGGTTATGAGGGTTGAAGATTTGTCACGATGGACAATGGCGAAAATCTATGGTTGCTATTAGTCCGAACAACTCTTCAAAGCGTTTTCTATGAGTGATAGAGAATGCAGAGAGAAACTACATTTTTACGCGACGCCAAGGGATCAATAGAGAGAAGCTAACACTGGGGTGCCACTGCAAGCAGATGAGAGCAGTACTCCATACGCGGCCGAGCCTCAGCACGCCCAGCTTCTTTGAAGCTAATTCGGCCGTACCCTCAATATAACCGTGGAACTGGACCTCCTTCGATATATAGATGCCAATGATTCAAATACTAGCTACCTGTGGTAGTAAGGGGAGTGCTCTCAAACGAAAGTGATGCCGAAGGAAAAAGATCCCGTGTTGTCGCTACGTTTGCCTATGCTTGGTAGCAATCCTTTTTTTGGCTAGATACCACCTTGCAATATTGGCCAAACTGAGATGGATGGATGGGATTGGTCACAGATGGGAACCACGGAGGATGGTACAAAAAGTTCCATACCCTTCAGAATCACATCAGCAACAGAGTCAGCAGCGATATTGGGATCATCCGGCGAGAAGCAAACCATTCCAAGGGTGGAATGCAAAGAAAGTATGCATCCCATACCAATCTGCTGACCTACGAGTATAATGGCATACACGGCAGTAACCTGCAATTTTGCAGTCGCGATATAACAATAAATGGCACTGTTCTCTGGATCAGGCTGTGGTTCGAGGAAGCCATTGGGGCCACAATAGAGATCGCGTAGCCATCCGAATAAGATATCAGCAGAAGGTCGAACAGTGAAGGGTTATGGGTCTCTACATCTGGGGGCCACGAAGGCATTGCAACCAGTTGTATCAAGCCGTAAGTCATGGTCAGTCCTTGAATAGATCTCGCGCATGATTGGTTTTGAGTAAACCCAGCCATTCGGCATTGTGGGCGTTAAAATTTCCGAGTATCATGATATACGTGGATTAGATTTGCTGGAGTACGAGTTTTGTGGCCATTTGGATATAGTCCAGCTGTAGGTCAGTATTGGTATCACCGCTATGGGAATGCAGTGATCGCTGTCTACTATATATATTGTATGTTACTTACGTGACGAGAACTGATATCATGTATAATGTACACACACACACCAGCTAACCACCAGCTTTAGGAGTAAAGGCTCCAAGCTGTACCTAGAATTGTCAAGGTACGATGTATCTGCTGGAGATGATATCTGCATCTTGGTCAAAAAGACCAAGGCCGGCTTTGCTGTCTCAAGGTGGTAATGGACAGCGTGGATGTTTGAGTGTAATCTCCTGATGTTTCAGAAGTCCACTATGAGAGTGGTAGGGTGTGTGTGTCCGTTGCTGCTCTTGCCTCTTAACATGGTTCTGTCACACGTTTCCTTATTCTACGTATATCTCTTTACAACCCGTACTCGTTATATCACGTGAATACGTATATATTTTATTAAAATATGAAGAACCTTTCCATCCGACTCTGACTGTAATACTAAATAATCTGCAGTTTGAAGAAGGACACAATTAAATGTTCCTAGGATTTTTTCTATCCTTTCTTTTATTTTATTTTTATATCTTATATTGTTTTTGTTGTCCTTATATTTTGACAGGACAAGATTTATATTAAATTGTTTTTTTAAACGCTTATTAAGCTTATAGATTGTGCTACGGACATAAAGTAAAAAGCTTCCAATAGATTTTTTTTAATCTAATCTTTAGTGTTAAGGTTCATAATATTTGTCATAAAGGGACACGAAAGTTAATATATTACTTGAAACGAATTAAAGAAATTAAGCTCGAAACATTGTTATAAGCGCAACCAAAATGATTTATTATTTATAAGTCTTTATTATATATAAACTGCATAGAAATAGGTACTATATACATTAAGGGCCCTGAAGATTTATTTATTTTTATAATGATAACGAAGCAAAGTTTGAGGATAAGAACAAAATTTGTTCTTATCCTTTATTATTTAATAATTACGATATGAAAAATTGGCACGTATTAAATATGAGGTGCATTTATTATAAATACATTATTTATTATTCATCTTAAAACACCTCAGACGTTACTTAAGACGAAAGTTTCCAAGAATATTTCAGGGTGAGACTGATAAGTCATCGGATTAAGGAGGAAGAGAACACGTTGGGCCTTAACTAAATGCATAGATTACCGAAACTTTGGTAGTCATGTTAAGCCTAGGATAAACTTCCAGAAATCTTGTATAAGAGATTAATATTATAACATGCTGAAAAATCTTTCTAGTTGAAAATTATTTATTATGAGCTATGTTTCATATTTACTTAAATTAATTATTAAGTTGCAAAAACCTGTTGTTAAAATCGCCGGATATATCGATCACTACGCTGTTTATTGTAGTGTCTAGTAGATTACTTTTTATATCTTCAGTTCTATTTAACAATAGATTGTAATTATTTGTTAATTGTGTAACTTGTAAAGATGTGGGAGGTTTGTGTTATTGTGAATTACATTCCTACCTACCTTGATGGTTAATTGATTATGATCAATAAAATAATAAAAAAATTTTTTTTTTCAGCTCTCATTTAAACATTGAACTGTTGTGATATTACACATCACAATCCAGACAAGAAATTTAAGCAGATGCCGGTAATCCTCAACCTCCTAATGTATGTATTTACCACAAAAATATGTTTTTATATGTACATAAGTCGTCTAATAGAACAAGCTTTGTTAATTCTATTGTTAATTGGGTCTAGATTGTGACAATACACGAATATTAATTTATTTATATTTTACACTCCTGCGGGTTAAGTATTTTTAAACAAAGAGAATATCAATATTATTAATTTAAACTTTTTTATTTATGTTTAGTTCTTATTTTTTCAGTTCGACCTTAATTTTAATCTTTACCGTTGTATATCCAGTTTGAGGGTAAAATATTTTGAACTTACTGGAATAAATCTATAAAATTATTTGTATATATTTTATCACAACCAAGTCATTATGGGATCATAGATTAAAAGATAAAGAAAATAAAAAAGGGACAGAAAAAACATTTAGAATATTTTTTAATTTCTAAACAGCATGCAATGTACAGATTAAAAGCTTTTAGGTACAAACAAGTGTGGGGAAATTTTTTGAACGTTTGTTTATCCACGATATGTTTGAACCATTTGACTACAACTTATATGGGTGTATGAGAAAGTTAACGAATTTATATTTTTTTCAATGAAACTAAAATTATTTGTCAGTCTTTATGACAATTGCTGCAACAAGTGAAAGCAAAATATAGTGCAGTTAAAAATGTGAGAAACATGTTTTGAGACTCATTTATTTGAACAATGATTAGGATAAACATTATTTATCATGAATGTGATAAAATATTCCATAGTGTTTTGGAACTTTTAATTTATAAATTTTCAAAACCCTAGAATAGAATGAGCACTTCTTAGCCCGTATGTGAATTATTTTTTACAATTGCATCAACTTTTAATGCCGCTTCAGAGCTTCACTTCTTTAAAACTCAATTTTCTCTCGCGTCAAACACATCTGTTCCACGTCATTTCTCACTCCTCTTCTTATTTATTTCATAAGCACTGTTAATAATAAAAAATATAAATTACTTAAACACATATATTTGAAAATATCTGTAAACATATTTAAACAAAAAATAGAAAATAAATTGATAATACCAGGGATTGACCAGTCACTTCTGGGAAACCCAAATCCCATGCTCTACCAATTGTACCACCATATCGCTAACCACGTCGGTATGGTCAGTTTTCCATACATATTTCTTTCAATAAAGCGACGGTGGCTAAATCTAAAATGCGTCTCTCCAACCTTCTTTGAACTTCTTAATTTGCAGAATAGGTTAACATTAAAAATATGCTATAACCGACATTATATTTTGAAAAAAAATATAGCCATTTTAAACTTATTAAAATTTTAAATAAATACAGAATTGTAATTGATGCCTCACCGTCCAGATAAAGAAGATTATGTATACTGTGGGGACAGCGACTGTGTGTGTGACTTGTTTTTATTAATACATACTTAGGTACTTTAAGATTGAGTTTTTCTTTTTTTAAAGGGAACTACGTTTTTTTTTAGAGGTTTTTCTAAGTTTTTGATTTATTTTTTTTATTTCTCGATTAAACTGATAAAATATTTAAGAAATACTAGAGTAGCATAATACATTTTATAAATTTGTAAATTCGGATAAAATTCACAAAATATTGTTATATCCAAGCGTCATATTATCGGAAAATCTCATGATGATATTACTCGGCATATTCTTTATTTGGCAAAATGAAAACGATAAGTATAGAGTGCACAGGACGAGTCTAGAAATGCAAAATGAGTAGGTAAATAGGCGACTTTTGTATTCCATTAGCTTTGAGGTGGCGCACCTCACTTCATGAATTGTCTCCAGCGTTATTAACATTCTATTTAAATGCATTCCAAATGACTCTCCCAGATCTAAGAAATTTTGTAAGATGGGGTAAACCTAACCAAAAAGTCTTATAATATCTGTAGAGACGAGAGAAGGCTTACTTGTTGTTAACTTGTTAGTAGAATAGGTATATAGTTAATTTGTACGCTGTAGAAGTGGGAGCGAGAGGTATAACAGGGAAATCTCTTTATAACCTACTTAAAGATCTTGGCCTCTCTAGAGCTATCATCAGTTCATTTCTAGAACGCATTAGTAGATTCATTTCAAATTTGGGGCTCCTTAAACCTCTACCTGGGTCGCAAGTACCAAGATCTGATATCACTCCTCTCCCTGCAACGCAATGGGCCCGGCACCTGCACGTTGAATCTATGGAATGCTAAGAAGCTTCGTTTCTATATTAATTAATTCATTTAATACTATTTTATTTCTTCATCAAACTAAATGTACAATATACTTTAAATTAATGAAAATAAGCATAATTAATAAATCAGTATCTAAAAAAATATGAGTAGCTAAGTAGACTGATTTCAAACTGAAAAACAAGGAACACTACCTTAAGTTTTAATTTTATATGTCTTTTCACTTTACTGCATATATGTTATTATGTGCTAGAGATTGAACGCGTTACATCTATCACATTAATAAATAAATATGCACGTTGCACTAGCTTTCGTCAAGTCTGATAAAAAATTATTAAACAAATTAAAATACAGACTATACGCATTACACTATGAAACTACGAATTTCCTAAAATATCCTTCTAAAGGCTTATAATCATTTTCAATTTCGTATATGCAATGAAATATTCAATACCTGCCTCAAATGACCTTCCTAAATATTGTAGGTGACATTTATTATCCCAGTGGTATTAGTAATGGTAAAAAGGTTATACTTTGAAATTTATATTCATAGTTTGTGTTGGTAATATTAGGTATTTAATGTGTTATTTATAAAGTATTAGTAAATATAAAAATTATTCGGTAAAAGTAAATAATAAAAAAAAAATATAACCTCTTCTAATATATATATCTTAAGTTATTAATTGATCTACAATAAGCGGAGTGACCACACTCTAATTTAATAAAAGATAGATTTTTTTGATTATTGTTGTGTTATTAAGTTTGAGATAATTATAATACCTGGAACATGGATCATTGTACCAAATATAATATCTACTACGCAATATCAACTTAACGAAACATAACTAAGTCAAGACTGTGATGATGATACGATTGTTATAACAGGAACTGTTTCAATAATTCGTTCTTATATTCAACTAAAATAGGGTTAAGAAGAAGTTAAATTTTCTTAATATAATTATTTTAAATTTAAATAAATGTTTTTAAAATATATGTGCTATGTTTATATAAATATTTTAAGTAAATGAGGCACATTGTTCAAATGCGCCTGTTCACGTGTGACTATTCTATTTCTTCCAATCTTTACCAAAGTTGTATTAGCTCAATCTGTACTTTTACCGGTTTTAGACTACGCTGATGTTTGCTATCCTGATCTAAAAGAGGGTCAACTGAATAAGCTTGAGCGTCAACAAAATCTCTTTGTAAGGTTCGTATATGGACTTCGCAAATATGATTATTTTCGCAAGAAGCTCAAGTAGCTCCCGATACGTCACCGCAGGAATATTCATACTCTTTGTCTTTTATACCGTGCACTGTTCAATCCGTCTACCCCTTCCTACCTGAGAGAGCGATTTGAGTTTCAAAGTGACTCTCATAATCGTTCACTACGCTCCAGTCAAAACCTTACCCTTAAAGTTCCATCTCATTTATCTTCCTTTTACTCTGACTCCTTCGCTGTCAATGCTATCCCATGAGGGTTAAAAGCGCACGGTCGTGCGATTCCTTCAAACGCTTGCTTACAAATCATACTTTTTTTTCTTTTATATTTTTTAATTTATTTTGTTACACGTTATATTATTATTATTATATTTTTATAGTAGTTTTGTCTATTTACTTATTCTTCTTCTTTATTATTCCTATGTATATGATACGCCTACGACACGTCTCTTTAATACTTGGAAGAGATCGCTCTTTAGCGATAAAGCTGCCAAATTTATACCACTTCTTTATATTTGTTTTGTCTCAATATATTTTCTGGATGTACAATAAAGCATATTTATTATTATTAGGTATTACTATCCTAGCATAACATAGCGGATTATTTATTCAAATTAACTAAACCAGTTAACGTAATGATCAAATGGATGAACTGTAATGCCTTTAAAAAGTTTTTCGAAATGTCGAACGTCCTTGTTCAAGTTTTAAATAAACGAGAAGTTATTTTTTTTAGGAGGGAATCGAAATTTTCATTCAAGTTTATTAAATTATAAGAAAATTAATTAATATTGAATGGCATAAATATAAATTAATACATTTGTCTTATTGTCTACGGTTAAAAATATTAAAAACAATATATTTAAATTCAATAAACAAATTCAAACTGTTATAGAGACTCAATCACATTCAAAATAATTTACAGCAAATTCGAAATATTTTGTATTGCGATACGGTCTATCTGCACTTAATTAATGGGAAGGTACGCGGAAGTCGGTAATGGAACATAACCATCGTTAGTAAATCAGCAGCCAGACGTTGGCATCTCATCAATTCCTCCTACGATGTGGAGCAGTGGCTGAATAGGCTTTAAGCTGAGCAATACCATGTAGCTTAACCTACTCTCAAATCTCTCAATGTTATGTACTTTGAACTCAAACTACGTTTATGTCCATAATATGCAAGTATTAATTGACATGGCATGGCTTATCAACGAGACAGTTTATTTTTTTCTAATTAATATTTTACGCATTCGACATTTCTTAGCTATCAGATTTTACTAACTTTGTAATGATATAATATATAGATAATCGTAGTTTTATATTCATGACATACATTTTTAACGTTGATTTCACAAGGTCTGAAATATGTTACAGTTGAATTAATATAGATTTCAATATAATTGTTATTTAATATCCAAATTGGCTTCAGGTACAATTATGAAATATTTTTACTGTAATAATGGGATTCTAATTACGATACGCCTTAAAAACATTTTCAGTTTGTTTCTCTCTTCGATCCTTGTTTTATCTCTTGATCTATCTTTCTTTTTTATTTGATTTTTAGTTCTGCTTATATAAATTTTTAGGGCCCATTCTCTGTGGATAATAAATCTAAAGTCTTCATTACTGTTTCTTGCATATAGAACTATTTCTCTTAAAAAAGATATTCTCCTTCCAATCGAAATCAACCAAAGTCTTGTGATATATTTACCCTTTCTTCTTAGTATAATTTACTTTTTTTCTCATTCAGTTTCCTTTCTTAAACTATTTTTTTTTTTTTTTTTTTTTAATACGTCTTTCAGGTATTAGTTTATTTTAGGCCATGCGTTCCAGAGTTTTATACCCTGTGTAATAAATGCGTCAAATTGAAAATAGGTGTGACAAAAAGGGAGTTGGCGTCTATGTGTATCACTGGGAAAATTAAAACGGTTAAGGAAATAATTAAGAGCACATAGATTAAAAAATATATACATTTTATAGAATTGTTACTGGTTATTACTATTTTATTTCTTTTATTTTAGAAATCAAATATAAAAAAATAATATAAAAAAATAATAATATAATAATAGGTAATTTTAGATCAACGGTAGTAGATAATAACAATTTATATATGTATATTTTTGTTTGTTTATCAATATTCATGGATTATAAGAAAACAGAAGCCATAGGCTCCTAAGTGGGAATAAACAATATGTTACAATAGAAATATTTATTTATTTTATTACAGTTGTATTTTTCATTGATATGACGATATAAATATATATGTGTGGCCAAATTTCGTTAGATTTATGTCAAAATAGCCCCCTCCCCTCCTTTTAAACTTTCGTGAGATTTTTTTTTAATGTGAATTTTTAGTGTAAGTGCATTAGATATATATATTGTAAATTTGATAAATGCTTAACAATCCACGGTGCAAAGTGCCAAGTAGAACATCAAAGAAATGTTTCGAAGTAGCTACTCAATAAGTGACTTTATACCACCTTTTTTACAATGTTTTACTTGGGCTGTGGCAGTCGTAACATATCGAAAATTTAAAATTATTATCATTAAAAATATGTTTAGTTATTATCTGCTCTCAAAATATGTCAATGTACTATAACTAAAAACCAAAAACATGTCAACATATTAAAACAATATATATTACAATAAAATTTTAATGGTTTCCTTTGATGTCCGAAGTCCCTTATTAGATAGTACTTCGTTAAATTACACCATCGGCAGAGCGATGTCCTCGTTATAACTTACCACCGCCACTAAAACCTTCTAAGTGCCTTAAGAATAAATGATAATAGCCAAACAAACCACCATGATAACCTTTTTTTTTATTTCGTAACAATTTGTATTTTTTTTTTGAACAAACAAAAGGATATTTCATTTTTATTTTATACGAACTACCTCTAACGTTATTGGAGTCTTTGTTTTGTCTGCTTGACTCTGTCACACCAGTTCTTGCGGATGTTCCTTTCGCACTTTCATGCATCATTCCGTTTTTTTCTTTTGTCAACATCCGTTCGTACTCTTGTAGGATTCCCAACTACTTTTCCTATTTATTCGCTATTCTATTTATTTTACTCATTGATTTTTGTGTGTTAGGTCAGGGGTTTAATAAATGTTTATTCATATTTTGGAGCTTTGTTATCTCTAGTTATTTATTTGACCATAATATTTCTTACCTGAAAAACATTTCCAATTTCCTAACTTATTCTAAGGTTCTATATCAGTGCAGGATGTATCTTGCCCTAGAAAGACAAGGATCTAAGATTCCCTGTAGTTTTCACAGCTAGGGGATAACAGCACTTCGGGTTTGACACTGCAGCCCAAATTTCACTACAGCAAAAATTTTCAGTCAGTTCACAAGATGCGGTTTCCACAAAGCAGGTGACATCCGCTACCCCTGTCTTCCACATAGCTCAGGTCGGGGGGACCCTTTCCTGGTCTTCTATAGAGATTCTTAGACCCTCATGTCGAGTGGAATAATTCCAGCCAAAACTAGCGCTGAATTCTATGACACTGTTTGATAGGTGCCACCGCTACCCCTTTCCGCAACTTTTTGTAGCCCTCTTTTTTGTTGCTGCTGAGGCCCAAACGCTAGGGGCATACAACGCTACCAGTTCCACCTCCACAGTTGTGTGAATAAACCAAATCTTATAAATATATATATGAGTCTTATATAAATATATATTTTTATGATTTATACACTTTCTTCTCGTTTTATAATACTCGTGAAGTTCTGGTTTAATGAGTATTAAAAGACATAGAAATATCATGTTTTTTAAATTAAATGCTATTAAAAAATCTAAAGATATTATAAATCTCACCAATCATAAATTATGCCTTAAATTCATTAACGACTCGTCTAATTTATTAATTTTATATATTTTTTTCTAGTAATCAAAGAAAAACATATAACAATATTATCATAAAAAACACATGTCAAAAATAAAATATACCGTTGACCCGTCGGTAGTTGTACGGGTGATTTGAAGCAATGCTCTGGGTACGATAAGCCAACAAACTGTGATTTGTTAATCAGATATTGAATGGCTGGCGATTTGTCACCCACAAAACGTCCTATCCAACTCAAATAAACCAATGTGCTCACTTTGTGTATTCGCCGATATTGCCAGCATAGGGCATTAATAACGGCCTATACGATCAGATCTACGAGCATGCAAATAGCGACGTGTTAGTAGAAGTGGAATATTAAACTGTGAACTCCAGTAATACTCCTTCACTGCACATCAACTTAAACGGACTGCCTGTTTATTAATGTTATCTTTATGAAATGAAATTTAATTTTAGTATAGTAATTAAAAATGAAAGTTATTAAAAAACTTTCATTAAGAATTTTTATGTTTCTAAGGATCACCTAGAGATTGTTGTGTATATCAAAATATAAATATATAGCGTGTGCAAGATGACGCACAGTGAAAAAAAACCTACCTACTTATAATGTTCTGAGTCAACTTATAAAAATCCAGACAAATCGGTTCAGTAGTTTAGCCACAATGTCATGTAGCTTAGCCACAATGTCACTAAACTATTGCCGATAGGTCAAAGACCTTCGATAAACATATCTTTCTACCAAGGGCATGCATAGGCACATTGAAGTTATTAAATGGGAAAAACAGTTCTTAAATTGCGTATATATGCATACTTACAAAATATTGAACCGGTGAATGGTACAAAGCCGCCGTATAATAATGCAGTAACAAGGCAAGTTTATATCGTTGTTCATATAGTATTAACAGATATAACTTCTTACACTTACAATCACATATTCTGTCTTCGTACCCTAATTACTAATATACAAAAACATGATAAAGGTAAGGAAAGACTTATATTTTTCTCAAATGATAAGTATGAAGAGAGTATATCATCTACTTTGATATGAATGTAAGCGTCTGCTTATTACAACAACAAAAAACAATCTTCTAGGTCTTGGTCTACTTCTGCATTTTTTTTCCACTTCCCTATGAGAGTTAAAGCAAGTTAATCCTTACTACTAAGTCATAATAGTTACAAAACTTTTCATTATAATAATTATTTAAAAATAAGACAAAATTCATACCTCTTACTCAACAATCACAATAAAAACTTAGGTTGTGTAAAAGAGACGAGAATAGGTTTTTTGTTGCGCTACACTTTGTTTTTGTGTCGGCTTCTAAAAGAATTACTAATTATAAGTAACTTTCTAGTAGAGTTGGACCTTTTATACTTTTATTTTATTAATTAGTTTTTGTATTATTTAATAAAGTATTTTTTCGAAATCTATCGACTGCTACTACTAATATTATTATATATTTCGATAAAATATACATACGATATTACGATACATTTGTATCAGGTTGTTTATCGATAAAAAACAGTAACAATAATTATTGCTTTGTTTGAAAAAATAGATGAACAAAATATTAATTTAAGTATTCTCCATAGCCTTGAATATAGACTTACAATCGCAAGTCTCTCAGTATTCTATAGGACACATCTTGGAGAGTAAGCATTGGAATTATATGACCTATTTCGCCCATCCCCCTTCCATCACCGGACGAGCGAGCATGGCGATCATCCATCTTTTCCATGTGAACATTCCACCTGTCCTAACGAAACGCTTTGGTACGTCTTTTTTAACTCAAACAGTGAAGGACTGGAATACTTTACATGGTATTTCCGTCCGAGTACGATGTGGGTCTCTTAAAGCGAAGAGTGAATAGACTACTACTAGTTTGATGTGCCTTACTTACCATCTATGACTACATTACTACTTAGCATCATTAACAATAACAATAGTATTAGAGTTTAAGTACTAATGTTAATGTTAGTCCACTCTTCGTAAAGCAGCTCGTCAATTTGGTATTAGCTCTAACACCAACCATTTTTTTAAAAACGAATTAAACTAAATCTTTTTAAAATGATCAAACTGCAAGCATCACCTCGCGAAAAACCTGTAAGTCAAATCTTCTGTCACTAGCTATTGAGCGTAAACCTGAATTATCCAATTTTTTGCGTTATGCCATCTGGCCCGACGAAAGAACCTTTATAAGGAATGGCTTATGCAATTGACAAAATGTACGATACTGGAGTTGCAAAAACCCACACATAAGACATGAGACTTAGCATCCAACAGTATTATTGAATAAAGATGTCATTTATCTATATTAAATAATGGCGGGCACATTAAAAGCTTAAAAAATGGATTGCAGTAATTCTGCACTAAATTTAATTACTAGCAGGTTATTTTTGTGATTGATGAAGTGAAAAATTATAATATTGTCTATGAAGTGTTCAGTGAACTTATTTTATTACGAAAATACCTACATCCTCCAGTTTTGTTAGTGTTAGTGCCATAATTCAACTTGCGCTGTTGCCGTTCTTAATAGGTTAGTGACCCTTGCGAGTACCTATAATACATCAACCATGTTGTGTTCTTTTTATTAAATTGTTTTATTTGTTTGTAATTCTATTGAAATGAATTTATAGTTTTAAATGTAGTTAATCGTAATATTTGTATGTTGTATGTATGCTTTTTCCTCTATGCAATTGGTTGCCTGGAAAATATTGCTTTTTAGCGTTAAGGCCTCCTAAAATGTACCATTTTTATTTTCTCTGTTATTTTGTTTAATTTTTTGTAATTGTATACTCAGGGTGTACAATAAAGAATATTTATTATTATTATATTTCACGTGCCATTACATTTAATTGAAGGGGAACCAATTCACCCTATATAAATTGGTATTAACGTCACTTAAATAAGTTTTATAAGAATTTTATGAAGTTTAAGCTAGAACCACGTTGTAACTTAAACGTATTCTAATAATGTATTTTATTTATATACATTTTTGCACATGTTTATGTTGTGGGAGGACGATGTTACTCGTATCCGTAGGACTTACCAGATCCTTCTAAGCTCACCCTACACGTGTCCCCCGGGTGGTGCGAAATTAGTAACAACACCGAGTATCAGGCGGCGGTAACTATCCTGACCTACTAGATCTAACCAGTTTATCCAGTTTTGGTAGAAATTGACCAAAACAACCCATAATCTCGTGGATATCTTTTGCGAGAACGGTGGCCTTGGCTTCACCGCCCGGACCAAGAGAATGAATGTCCGTAATCCAACAATGGGAAACGTGCCAAAGGGATCATTGGCTGAAAGAAATCCAACTAGCATCAACCTCAGTGGATCTAGCAAACACTGTGCATGCTTTTTGTAGGAATAGGTCACCCTGCATTTGACTACTTATTAGCGTTTTTACTCGTAGGAACAATAATGAGCAATTTAAATTTCAAACCCTTCAAAGCCTCAAACGCAAAACCTTTATTGATAGAGTTCCAGCCTTTACTAAAATTGTTAGAACAAGTTACACAAAACCATATTTACTATGTTATAAAAAATGTTAGAACAAGTTACACAAGGCCATATGAAGACGATATTTCTGCCTTGAAACCAAATAAATTTAAGGAGAAGTCTTAATCAAACAAATAATGTATATTTATTAATGTTTACATAAAAACTAATAAATAACTATGTAAATATATGATGAATATGCCTAAATTAAGAAACAAACATAACATAAGCACTTATTTTGAAAGTTATGCTTAAAGATCGAGAATCACTATCTTCATCTTCCACTCCAGATAAAAACTATAAATTAAAGAGTTAAATGTCCTAAATGTATTAATTATATTCATCCCACCGGTAAAATAATTCGTTTTAAAGATATTAATAATAAAACAATAATACGTATAAAAAAAAACGTGTCTTTATATAATTTCTTTTTTTATTTTAGATTATTATCCAAGATTTTTTTATAAATAATATTTGATTATAATATTTATAAAAAATTCTTGGTCCAGTCAAATGTACAATACACAAAATTGGATGGTTGTTTTTTAAAATAGTGCAACAGTAAATAAGCAATAATCAATAATAAAATAAAATATTTTTTCTATGAATACACAAGTGGCCAATTAAAGAGTGGAGCTCCAAAGGATCTTTACGGAGCAAACACTTGTGAGTGGTAATCTTAGGGGAAAGCCGCAAGTGCTATTGTTAGCACAGCAGCTCGTGTCACCCTTGGGTCAAGTGTTTGTAGCTTTATCTACCATCCCATTTCTACTTATATTTTTCTTTAAAACTGCTTCGTTACAACCCTTGCTTTATAATATACTTGTACGTTTTAAATGACCTTTAAACGTGATAAGCCATATTAAGTTTTTTAAATTTTAAATAAATATATTATAAAAAATAATTCGTTACGGGCATGTTTCGAACCTGCAAGCGCTGAACTAGAAAACGCCTCGCCGGTACCGGCCAACTGAGTTACCGTCTGCTACCAGCCTTAATAGATTTAGAAGTCTATATATATTTGTTCTTATCAGTGAAATCTATAAGGTCGAATACCAAAAAAAAACCTCTTTCTCCTTTTTTAAACGCAATATCCTTTGCTTGTTCAGTCACTAAGATATTATTAAACATATTATACTGAATTTACTACGAGGAACTATGTAATAAGTTAATTAATTTCAAAGTTTCCCTGGCAGTCTGTGTTGTATTTATTTTGGTCAGAAGTTGATAACACTTACAAGAAAAACTGTCAAGTGAAATATAAATAAATAAAAATGTTATCATTTTAATTATTTTCTAGTTTTAATTATTTTTGTCTTCAGATTGTGTCAATAAGATTGGCAAGTTCGGGAAAAAAAATATTTTGCTATACAAAGTATCCTTATTTTTTGTCATTCTATTTAAAACCCATGCTTGAGTCACGTACTTGTACTTTAGCAAAACATAAAGATCCTTTCCATCTGACTCGGATATGTGTGGCCGAGTCACGTCATATAATATTAAACCATTAGCGTCTACTACGGATTGCGGAAGGACACAATGAAACGTGACAAAAATTCTTTCAAAGATTTCTTTTATTTTTATTGCATGGTCCCTTGAGTCCGGAATTTTATTTTTACTTGAATATACGATGCTAATTCAGCAAGAGATGATGTTATGTAGATTTGCAAATATGATGAAAAGATAGTGAGGGAATATAATTCAAGTTCCGCAATTGCTGACCAAGCGGTTGGTGACCAAACAGTTAGTGACCAAACAGCAATTGCGGAACATTAAACTTTTCTATTTTAGTTATGATTTAAGTCTCAAATTTTATTATTATTTACATATTTTAAAAAATATATTTTTTGTTGAAGTGTCAAACAACGTATATAATATTGTTTGAATAATCCATTAAAAATATCATGTGAACCAAAATCATGTCAAATTAGTATGACGCTAATTTAAAATGAAAATATGAAAAAGATACCCAATAATACTTTTAAACTAGTAAATAAATAAAAGGATCAGAGTTGTAAGTAAAGAAAGACTTAAATTTAAGTGAAATAAGTTGTACCACAGAGAATTACCTTTTGCATAAACTAGTCTGTTTGAAAAACAAAAAGTTTTTATTTAAAATGTTAGGTAGTTCTCAGCTTAAATTATAAGCAACAATTGCCGAGATTATTTCAGCGCAATCTGATTATAGCTCCTTGTCTTATGATAAATGAATTGAAAAAGATGCCTTGTAGTGCACAAACTGTAAAAAATAAAATTACTGTCATTGTAAAAGTTTATTTACTTTGAACAACTAAGTATTAATATAATAAATAAAAAAAAATGGTTTTTATTAATGTCGTTAGCTTCAATATTGTGTACATACAAAAGACAAACTGAATATTTTTATGTTGTATGATTATTACAATTTAGAGATGTATGTTTTAAAACTTAAGAGTAGGTGCCATCAACTTAGTAACTGTGACATTATATTGAAATTTACTACATTTCGTTTCATTATTTTCAACAATTTATGAAAGTTATTTAAGATGGATATGAATGTGTATATATATTGTGGTCAATGGAAATATGCTTCATATTTTTAAAATGTTTAGTTATATGGTCATCGGTTTGTATCTCGACACAAGTTGTCTATGATAAAATACAGATTTCATCTTAAGTAGGAACTATTTTTTATTATTTTACAAAAACTTTAAAATTTCTATTCATTCAATTAGTTAAATTCAAGATACACTGTGGAATATCCTGTGTATAAGAAAGTAGTTTGTATGTAGCCATGCATACATATCCTATGTATAGCTATATGAAGTACCGGCAATAGGAATTATGTTTATTCCATATTTAATCTCCCCTGCAATTAAATACACGAATGATTTCAAGGATCTACGCTGTAATATCATTAATAAGAACACTAATTAGTATAACACTCACCGAAGGCTCGTTATAAAATGAAAGTTGTAACTCGGAAGTGATTCCGATAGAAAATTTTCGAAAAGTCGTGACATCAAATTCAAAATTCAAAGACAGGCCAATCAGCGAACGGTGTTGCACGCTCACAGCACGTCCAACCAAATGTAGATAAAATGAAAATATTGACCAAAGGATATAATCAATTATTTAATTTTAAAACAATAAACTGATCGTCCTTGAGAACGAACAGGTGTAGTAAATTGATTTCGTATGATTATAATATAAAGTACAACAATAAAATAACGTAGACTGCATCTATGCTACTAAAACGAATAACAGCTACTTTCAAATAATATTAAGCACTATGATACCAATATAATAATATATAAATTAAGTAATCCACTAAATAATAACATTAAAAGAATACATAACTTTATTAATATACTTAACAAACTTGTATTCGCCTCAAGGTGGCAACATTCAATTACTTGAGACATTACAAAATTTTACAGATTAATAATGTTATTTTAATTAACTGTCAACAGATAATTAATAAACCTAACGTCTTCAGTTTTGACAAATGACACTAAAATATGTAATATGTAATAAATATTTAAATTATTATACAAATGAAATTTTTACATAACAATATAAATTATAGATTTATGGGACAAGTGAATAGTTTTATTTAAGGAAGCACTCTTTCCACGTACTAGAGGTCCGTGGAAAGAGTGCTTGCTTAGTTAACTTAGTAAATTATAATTAATCACTAGCAGCGGGATTCTTTTAGAAATTCGTTACTCTCCCCTTTGTAACATTAATAATTAATTAATTTACTCAGTTTATAAAGCATTTAACAATAAATCAGTTTAAATAAATTATGATTTAATTTCAACACAGCTTACTAATAGTGACATAATGTTCTTTAAACTTACAAATTGCATCAAAGTGCGTATTTTTTAATTATATTATACAATAATTAATTTTAAAGCGACAATTTGCTTGAAAAAAGTTGCAATTTCAAGTTGAATTGTGTATTTGTATATGTAAAAAAAACTATATGATATATGCAGTCAGCTATCTCCAACATAAATTATATTTCGGAGCTGAAGGGACAGCGGAAATGCCACGGTATTTATTAATTCGCGTAGTATGTTGGCCATGCGTCAACTACCAGCGCTCGGCAAAACACTATCATAATGTATTACGACAGAGCGACGCAATTCTTACCATTATTTACCGTCTGCTATAAAAACATTCTACAAATACTCAGTGTAACTAGCCTTGTGGGACTAACAAAAACTTAAAAACAGCAAAAAGTTACGATTACACAATCAGGCTAATGGTAGTATCAGGCTAATAAAACGTAGTACAGATATAATTTATATCCTTAATTAGAAATATTTGAATATAAACTGATTTACAATTGGTAGATTATATTATGTTTTATGACTAAGCTATTTGTTGGATAAAATGTCCTTATATATAGAAATTCTATAAATAAACTGGTAAGTTTAATAGTATTCTATATTTTAGATCAGTATTGTAAATAAATATATTAGACTTTATGTATTCGACAATAACTTAGTAAACAGTAATAGCTGTGTCAAAAATATTCAATAATAAAAAACTTACTAAGGTTGATTTTTATAAGACAATGGTTACTGCTGACTGATTAGGTTTTGTAAAATAATAACTAAAATACTTATTTATTAAATATGTATTATAAATATAATCAGATAGAATTATATAGGTCATTATATTATATATACCATAGTGAATTAGTTTTGTTATGCACTTATGTACAATTATACGAAATTCAGATAATATTAACAACTTTTTCGTCTAACTAGCTACCTTGTTGCTAGCGTGTTCGCATTTGAAGACATTAACTTGAAAATGAGAAATACCCCAATAAATTTAATTGTTATCTGTGTTTTTTATCAAATAATTTAATGCAAAACCAATCATATAATTTAATTGAAACGAGAATGTCTGTAGTTTTATTCCTTCTCAGCTGAATTCCACTACTCCGTTTTTGTATGTAGTGGGATGTGGTATTAGTCAAAGCTGTTAAACAGCTGAAGTGTATAACTCAAGTTCACTGGGCTGAAGGCAGCTTCTAGTTGCACGTATATTTTTGATACAGTAATAACCGTTTTGTACAATATGAATGACATTTTTGTATTATCACATTTGTTAATTATAATTGCTAGTTTTTTTATTGTCATAGTTAATCCGTTAATAGTTATGTATTTTATGAAATCAATGTTTTATTTAGGTATTAATGATTATTATCTTTAGGTACTCTTTAAGTACTCTATCTTTAGGTACTCTTTAGGTACTCTATCTTAATATATGACATCTATGATATCTATCTATGAATAAAATTTAATTAGTCACCTTTATTGTACAATGCATCTTGTAAAAGGTTGTTAATTTTATTACTATTTTTTCTCGTATTTTTGTATAATGTACATACTTCTAAAATTTTAGGTATCTGTTTTAGAAAGCATTTCCTAATACTTATTTATTTCTTTAAAACAGACATATAGTAAAAAAGTAACCGCATTCAAAAAACCTCTTTAGCAGGCATTTGGAATTAAAATTATAGTCACCTAAATATTATTTTTATACAATCTCAATAGTATATTTTCTGTAAAATTAACGTCTCTATTTTTTTTATAAGTAAAGATGCATTATAATACAACAAACAGAGTGAAATAATTTTCTTGCAAGCTCGTTAAGAACCCACTAAGATAATATTTAGAATAATTGTCGAATTTAAACATAACATTTTAACATTTAAACATAAGAATTTAATTATAAATAACATTTAATAATGATACATATAAATAAATAGAATATAAATATCACGTTTCAACTAATGAATATTGTCCTTGTAAATAATCCTACATTTTCAATTCCATTATTTCAGAGAACCGACTTGAAACTTCTTATTGGATCTAGGACATAGAGCTTTCAACAAATACGCGTTGAGATTAGTTGGAAATTCACAACTAACTTCATTATGGCATTCCAATGATTTAATTTGACTCAGGGTAGCTCTTCTCTCAGTCCTAAGCCATTGCTATATAATAAGAAACTCATCAAGGAGTATAGGAGACTTCAGCAGATTTCAAAATAACCTGTGCTTATACAGTCTAAGATTTCCTATTATTGATACTGAAACTAATGTTATTTAATTGTTATGTATGTAAATGTTATGTTATGTATTTTTTTCTATTTTTAATTAATGTACTTAATTTGAGTATTTCCTTTATTTGAAGATTTTACATCTAACTCCACCGGTTAAGAGAACGATAGGTGTGTCGCTACCATTTTTTTTTACATATTTCCAAACAATATTATTTAATCTAGATAATAATACCTACACTAGAAATATCCTTTGGTAAAATAATAAAATATTACATAAATCAATAATGGTATAAGAAAAACTATTAAAGTTAAACATTAATAAGATTGAGTCTGAAATTCAGTTACACATCAACACTTTAAGATTAATGTTTGCTATAATACAGCTTACTATAATTCCTTGTGATATTGATGGCACTGCAGCAATCTGAATGGAAAATTATATTACCTCTTGTATAAGGTAAAGTTTGAGGGAGATTGTTTTGTCTTAAATGCATTGTTGTATATGTAGACAAAAATATAATTACGTCAGTACTCATAGCAGTTAAAATATGTAATAACTTATATTTATTTATATTCTTATTTTATTTTCTTACAATATCCACATAAAGAAACGGTATTTGTAAGAGTATACTAGTTGTACCTAAAGAACTTTTAACGAATTTTCGGCTTAAAATTAAGCATCGCTTTTTAAAATATGGCTTTCAATGTTTCAAAATATTTATAGGAATTTATAGGAAACAAATTTATAGGAATAATAGTATTCTAGCTTTTCCAAATTCTAATGCTGCAAGAGTATTGTACAAGGAAGTCGTTAAAGGTATTAAAAGAAGAAAGATATCACATTTATAATTTATAACTAGTTATCAAGATGTATGTATTTGGGACTAATTGAGTACAGTACTATGAGGGTGACATATTCTACTCAGAATGAATCCTCCTGAAAATAAAAAAGGAAAAAAAAAATAACTGAGTTCACGTTTAATCATTTACACTAAAAGAGTTTACTTATATATGTTTCAGGAAGTCAAGTGTAAATTTAGTTAAAATATAAAACAACATATACAAAACTAAAACTTTACCCACAAAATGGTTTGTTAGTTTGTATGAATACAAGTTCTTTGATCAAACGAATCCGGATTCTGCGGTATCCCTTCTGACGGAAAGAGGCTTTTCAACAAAAATATTTATTATGAATTTCATAAAATATAGAGTATTTGTGACAAAACTTTTTGATGACGTTTTGATGTTTAATCTCACATTGTACATCGAACAACAACTTTTATTCCTACATGAGCTTAGCTGAATGAATTAAAAGTTGTTGAAATAGTATTATCTTAGTAAGTTCTTTAGAATTAATAAAAAACTAAGTTTTTTAGAATAAATAATAAGCTGACATTATAAAGCTTTGTTGTGTCTTTTGAAACCAACTTTAAAGATAAAAAGATAAAAGTATTGAAAATACTTTTTAACCTGTAAAAATAGACATATTATAAAGCGGTGAATAATAAAAGTAGGTGCTTAAATATTTATGCAATTAGAGACGAGAAGCCATAATCAGCTTGCGTTGTAATAAGCTTGCTTACTGTTGCCAGTAATGCGTTTAAGAACCTACATTGAAAGTGAAACAATATGTGGTGTAAAAGAACATGTGATGCTATATTGAGAGGCACATTTTTTAAAAATGGATATAATGGTCCTAACTCTACCCATACTAAAAAAATAGGTAGGAAATTAAAACTCGGTTTATTATTTCATTTTACGGTTAAAAGTCTAGGAAAAATACAAAAAATAAAAAATAAAATTTAGACCTGTTTTCTTTCGTATTATGCAACATAACTACTTATCCCATTAAACTTCTCTCGTCAAGTACAAAACATAGATTTTTTATTTTTTACGATAAGATTTATGTTCAGTTAAATTACGTTCGTTTTACAGATCGAGCTGGGCTTTATTGAAAATGCAAATCCAGGCCAGGAGTTCCCAGGCTGCCCTTGCCACCGGGGCTATTACAAGTTTAGGCACAATGTCATAGTTTGCATTCGTAAAAATAATTACATTTATCTGATATCCAATCCAAAACAATCCATGTTGTAAAGTTTACTCAAGTTCCCTGGGCCACCCATATGGTGATATCAGGGAAGTCCCAATAAGTCCCTCCAGCCCAATGCCAGTCGTCATATCTTAGTGGCCTAAGTCCCAAGTTTTTTTCAAAAGACATTGGTGTCGGGTAGGCGGAATTTGAGAACTTGACAATTTTTACCTAGTTATACACTCTATATGTTTGTCCAAAAGGTGAATGCAGCCCACCACTGCCATATAATGATTACATCGAATTACATATAACGATTAAATTTTATTATTGTGTCGTAGCGTGTCGTGCAGTATAGAAGTATGTATTAATCTAATATAAATGTAATATAAATAATGCAAGCGGTAAAAATAACACTTCCATTATTAGATTGCAATGAGGGACAATATTTATTTTTGTCATTAAAAATATTAAACAATCATTATATAATTAAAAAACTTTCCACATTTCTTTGAGTATTCTGTACACACCACGTACTTATAAAAAATGACTGAACCAGTTATTTCATATGTCATTTTTAATTTCATAAACGCGGAAGCAGATTTTTTATCATTCGAACAGAAAATAGAAATATTATATTTTGTATATTCACATGTAATCCTCTTTACGAAGCCATATTAAAAATGTAAAGTGTGCCCCTTTAAAAATGGTACCATACTTTTGTGCAGGTCTTGTAAGATTCTGGAAATTTATGACAATATTATATAAGCTTAGGTATCGCATTTTTCGTAAAGTTTAGTTTGTTGTGACGACATTTCTAAAGCCGTCACAAGTACACTGAAGCTAACTTTCCTACATATGGTAGTTTTTATATTTACTTGGATATTTAAAAAGAAATGTAAAATATAAAATAAACTAAAATTATGCAACCATATTTCCTACTTTGGATCGACTTAGTTATACCTTAAAGCCTATTATTAGTTAGATATGAGTTTTGAAACTTAATACAAAAACATTTAATTTATAATGTAACGAAACAAAAAGTTGTTGTATCCAGAAGAGTTTTCTCTCAAACTGGCCAAGATTAATATCAGGGACTACCCTCATTGTGGTTGTGTGACTTGACAAAGGTTCTGTGTCCTCTTTAATTGTTCTAAGCTTGTTGACTTTATCTACTATCTTTGCACGTGCCACTTTGTAATATCCAGAGCATGTCAATATTTAGGTATAACAGAGACACTTTCTCATTATAATGTTTTAATTATATATTTACACAATAAGTTATGAAGTAAACTTTATTACCAAAACACCTTACTGCCAAATCCGATATACCAAATATAATGATTTGTCATAATCCGAAATAATAATAAAACCGTTTCGACAAAATTTGATAAGAGTGCGCTAAAATTGTGATACACCCACCAGAATATAACTACAGATGTTTCGATTAATTTTAACTTAAAAGAAAAAATGAATTTTGAATAAACTTTAAACGATCGCGGGTGATCACAGAACGGTGAACTGAAATGCCATATTATCTTTAACTTATACAATTAATTGAATTCATTTCGTTTTACTCTCCAAAAGATAACGTGGATGTATGTAAGAGAGATAAAGTCAACAAGCAGTGAGAGCGTAGGGCCTTGTCAATAGGGGCGAACATGATTCCTTGTAGGTTTTCGTGGTGTAGCAAAGAGTTACCGTTTTTAAAGCATATTGACACAATTTTTTTACATGTAGCCTATGGGTGATCTATCCAATGAGTACTTTCAAGACCTTTGTATAATAACGCCTTGGACTTATGGATCTGCGCCGGCGCTGTAGTGCATCGGGTATGTTGTTTGAAGCTGAATGTGATAGTTTTACTTCTATAATTGGGAAACGCATCCCTGTTGAACCGTGTCAGGGGCAGCTCCAATAGTCACCTACGGACAGTAGCAGCGAGACTGGACACGGACAGTGCTATCATGCAGCACTGGACCAGTTTTCAGCTCGAAAAAGATACTAATACATATTGTGACCCATTTTGTTAAATTGTTACTAACATAGTTTCTTAAATCATTATTTTTTTATCTTTTTTTTAACACCTATGAGTCCATGATTGGCTCGAAATAAATTGTTTTTTTTTTTTTTTATACACCATTATATTACAGTATGACCACTTTTCATTTGCAAATTAATATATTCCATAAATTTTAAGCGCTTGTAATATAGTGAACATTATCGTTCAAAATTGATTATCGTACAAGATTCACTCATCTCGACTGCATTTTATTTACAACTTGAACATAGGATACAAGGATGTTATTTAAAAAAATGTACCAATGTAATAACCACACAATTTCAGTATTATGGTCATAATGTAATGAAAGTAAATAAATATAGTACAAGTATAGTTATATGTTTTTATGCTAATGTGGAATTAAATAATAGATTTTTATTTAATGATTCATTACAAAACGATGTACTTTAAAACAATTGTTTAACGACAACTTTCACGATACTTTTTAGCGAGTCCATTCCAGCCCCTTAAGTTTAACCGGATAAAGTTTGATGAGATAATTTTATCGCATCAAACTTCATTCAAACATTATGCAAGTTCTCCGGGCAGGTTATTAAAATAATTGGTCTTATTTCTTGCCAGCTCACGTTTCCAGCGTTGTAAAGCAGTGAATTTGAAATCTATCTCTGTTAAAATTGATTTTTTTTTTAATTTTCATAGCCTCTCTAACCATTCTTGACATGTAGCGGTGTTCTTTAACCAGTATTTGTCGTTTATCAAATCTAATATAATAATATTTATGGTACGTACGCTTTTTTATGGTACGTGCACACACTGCTATCTTTGACGTACGCTTATTTTTGGTAACTTCCTTTGGTACTTTCTGAGGATTAATGTAAAATCTCATTTCTGTGACGGCACTGTAGGAACACAAGATACTGTTAGCGCGTTTGAATCCTGAAGTCTATGTCCAGAATCTTAGAAACCCATGGAAGTACATGACTTACTGACAGACACCTATATTTCATCTTCCAGTGAATACAATTGATGCAAAGATTTGTATTTGTCGGGTTAAATTCAAAATGTATAACGTAAAACATTATAAAATAAAAATATACGTCCATTTATATGCGAGCTAGATCCGTAACAAATGTTTTATTTAAATAAACGATTGTTTGAGTTCTCTGTCGTGTACTAAAAAAATATTGAACAAATTTTTGCGTTGTTGATATTTAGAGACAAAAATAAATACATACATTTTTACCGGTTATTCGACTGATTATTCCATAATACGTACGTACGTAAACCTTAGGTATTTTAGTGAGACTGTTTCGTATTTTATAGGATATAATTTATATAATTAAGAGAGTTAACGTGTTTTAAGCTAGTATTAAGTAAATTATTTCATAATAAAATACAAGTTTCAAGCCAAAATTATCCGAAGTTCTAATAACAAAGCGGGAATTTAGCGAAGGCAGACATGAAATACGATCCAAACTTCATCGAAGTAAGATTAATTGTATGAAGCATTCTCAAAACCTACAGCTAATATGTTTAAAATATCCTCAACTTTTAAAATTTTCTTATGTGAATAAATCTAATAACTTTTATAAGAGTAGGCACGGTAAACCGTAACTGTGGCGGGGGTATCTAACTAGTAACATTAAAATAAATTTGAACTTCATTTTGAATTTCTTTTACGCATTTTGATGTTTCGAGGTATAATTTAATGCTAAAGCCAGCGTAATAATACAAATTGAAAAGTTTAATATCACTTGATTAGAATACTTCAAGAAATACGATCTCAGTTTTAAGTATTCACTCTGCAGTTACGTACGTAAGAAAAATATTGGCAGCGAGATAAAATTATTACAAAATTATAAAAAAATATACATATATATCGGCGCAACAACGAATTGTACGACTAATGAAAATCGGCGAGTCATCGTGCAGGTGTTTCAAACTTTGTAAACAAGTGATTAGTGATATTTGCCCTACTCCTTCGACTATGCTGTGTATAAAAGCGAGGCACAAGGAAGGGAAACGGTCGATTCGTTTGTTACTGTTCATACGGATAACAACTGTGTAAAATTACTTTACTTAAAATAAAGTTTGAGTTTACTGTATTGGTTTATTTCTATTATGGAACACCAAAATATCAAGGAAAATAGATAATGACGTCAGCTGTGCTTGACGTCATAGTTTTTAAAAGACACCGGACCCGGCAAACTTCGACATCAGAAGTGGGATCTGAAGCTCATTGGCTCACTATGTTCGAAATACAGCTGAAGCATATAAAGTTGTTTGAGCTTGAATAAGCTCCTAGTGAGGCACTCAAAGGCGGCGACTCATCACGACTTTTACAAATCTTACATGTGGGTATGACGGAAATAATTTAATGAGTTGTTCTTTTTTTAGTGCATTGGCGTAATTAATGGCAAACCGAAGAATGATGAATATTTGGAAGCTTAAACTATTCGTTTTATGAGTCCATTGATGACAAAGTAGAAGAAATTGCCACGTCAAGTGATGGCGAGTAAATTGGTTTTATCTTGAGAAAACGAAAAAGCTATCTTAGACGTTGACGTTCGCGAGACAATCAAACAAGAGGTTTGTTTCCGTTTGTTTGTTGCGGCAAAAGCGGGTATGTTCCCTGGAGTGATCGTCGCACCAACGGAGGCGTAGGCGGTGCGTCTTCGGGCCATGTGGCCCCTAGAAGCGGAGGCAATAGCTTACCTAACATGTCGACAACTATTACATCGCGGATATTCGCAGGTGATTGCTATTATCTGGTGAGTTGTAATATTTTTATTTGTATTCTGCTGCCGTATACTCTCTTGTTACGACATACGTAATGTGGTAGAACAAATTATTTGCGACGTTAAGTCACCCGTTAAGAGTTACAGATTTTATTGTCCATACTTTCCAATAATTATTTTAAATTCATCATCACTTTGCTCCCGTGTGGACCACGATCATATTAAATGATCCAGACCACACCATCGACCTAGACCCATTTCCTTTAGAGCCTCTGTGGACCACGGCGCACAAGACCGCCTAGACCACAGCATCACTTTTATGTACTAAAACTTAAACAATGCAGATTTACGTGGAGTGACTGTATTGAAAATCAAATAAGCGGTGGCATGATGCGCGGAGCATTGTCATCTCTTTGTACTTAATCTCATTATACTTCCCTAATATGTTTATGAATATTGAACTATGGCTGATGACTTTGTGAAGTTGATTAGCTAAAAATCTACTATTTACATTATAATTCTGCTAACTTTGCTAATGGAATATTCTTGCGCTTTTGTTAATTATTAATCATAGGCCAAAGATCTTGTGAGAGTCAATATTCAATTACATTACCTCTTAGTATCTACAAGAGTGGTACCTCTGAGCTAATTATGTGTTACCCTTGTGCTATTACCATGGGTCCTTGATGAATCCATAAGAGAACCCTGAGATACCATTGGGATGCCTTGTGGAGCCTTAACTAGACACGTACACACCATAATCTGGAGAGTAGTACCTCTGAGCTAACCACGTGTTACCCTAGTGCTAACCACGGGTCCTTGATGTATCCACAAGAGAACCCTGAGATTCCGTTGGGACGCCTTGTGGAGCCGTGGTAGACACGTACTTACCACAGATCTACGAGAACCTTAAAGAACAACTAATAACCTGGTCATTACGAGTTACAGTTACTAGTGCTCACAAAATCTTCCTATGTTTACAAGACAGTGCACGAGAGGTGTCATTGTCTACTGATTTAACACTATTTGAAAGGGCTGTATTGCTTACAGATGCCTACTCAAAAGAAAATGTTTCATTTGCTTTCAGAGTACGAAATTTATAAAACAGGTAGGAGCAGAGTATGCACCGCCTTTCAGATGGCCGTATCGGTGGAAGAACCCCAGCATATCGACCAATGACCCAGGGGCTTTCAAGAACACGGCTGGTGCAGAGCGCGCACCGCCGGTCAGAATGGCCGTATCGGCGCAACAACGAATTGTACGACTAATGAAAATCGGCGAGTCATCGTGCAGGTGTTTCAAACTTTGTAAACAAGTGATTAGTGATATTTGCCCTACTCCTTCGACTATGCTGTGTATAAAAGCGAGGCACAAGGAAGGGAAACGGTCGATTCGTTTGTTACTGTTCATACGGATAACAACTGTGTAAAATTACTTTACTTAAAATAAAGTTTGAGTTTACTGTATTGGTTTATTTCTATTATGGAACACCAAAATATCAAGGAAAATAGATAATGACGTCAGCTGTGCTTGACGTCATAGTTTTTAAAAGACACCGGACCCGGCATACTCCGACATATATATTAAGAATAAAAGTTAAAACGACTTAAAATAAAACAAATGTACTCAAACAGTCTAATGATAACACAATTTTAACAAGGTTACATTTATCAACGAGATCTACTTATACGAAATTACATGTTCAATGTAAGCTCACTAATTATACGACGCCTAATAATTTACACGTATCACTTCACTTCCGCACTATAATAACCGTACTGTACGCCTAACCGAAAGAAGAGAGCGCGTCGCCCGCCATGATTGCCATTTTATAGCAAGATAACGTAACAGCAATACGTCATGTAGACGCTCAGTGATGAGTGTTGCCAACTATATTTCAATAATATTAATAAACAATAATAGATTGGTATGCCATAATGTGACCATGTAAACCGATCAGCATATAATTTATAAACGTGGATGGTTGTATGTTTTTTTATAAATTCATATACGGCTTTAACTCTTGGAGAAGTCATTAATCAATCAATTAATATTTTTATGACGACAATTTTATAATTAATAATAATGTGGTGGAGTATTGACAATGACGTTATAATTGAAGACAAATTGAGTAATGTTGATGACCCTTCGTCGCTCTTGAGAAAAATGCTGGTAAGACGGATAAGTAATTTACTTTTATCTTGTTAGATTTAAAAAATCTAGTCACGACGAAAAACGACACGAATCGAGTTAATGACAATCCATTTTTTTTATTTTTTATTATTACTGTCAGGCTTTTCGATTATCGTTCTTACTAAGTTTCTTAAAAAAATACACTTTTTTTATTAAATGATTTAAAATATAAGCGAAATATAGTAAAAAGTAAAGAGTTAAATTTTTAATATTAAATAACAGATTTTTAAAAGTCATTCCATTTTTATATCACAAAAAAATACAAATATATGATATGATAAATAAGTTCTTTTACAATTAAACACATTCTGAAATATAATTATGACATAATATTTAAAGATTTAAATGTAAAAAGGAACAAATGTAAAAATGCTAGCAGAATTCTTGTATGAAATAGCATGAATGGATTTTATCATTGTTTATATGTTATATTATAGATAAGATATCGATATTCCATTTATGAAATTATTAAGCAGTTTTACAACCATAGCTTGAAACTACATTTTGAAATATAACAAGTATTATACTAGCCATCAAGATCGTATAATATTAGATCGTTATGTTGAGGTTGTAATTTATATTACATTTCCAAATATGACATTTCTCAATTTAAACTGTGAAAGTTATTATTATCTTCTTATAAAATACTTAGTTACTTAGATTTTAATAAAAGAAATGTTTAAACGACAAATTTTCAGAAAATTTCAGGTTTGATTATATTAATTTATATATAAAATAATAATGATCTATTATTTGTAAAAAAATCTAAATAACAAAGGTTCATTCAAATGTATACATGGTGTAGTAAAATAAAGGATTTTAATATTTTTCCCGCCAGAATACAAAAGAACAGAGAAGCTATTTCTGGAGTATGCAGAAGAACACAGACAATTTATTAAAATATTACTAAGAAGATAATAAAAATCGGTAAAATTTATCAATTTTTGTACCATGGTTATAGACGTAAACGTAAAGGACGTTCCTGTCTAAGTTGTTGTCCTGTTTAATTCTAAGGGTATAGGGTATAGGGTATAGGGTATAGGGTATAGGGTATATTGAGTATATTGTCACAAGTAAGGCCAAATTGAAAACCAAATTATTTAAGATGTCAGTATTATCAAATTAACATAAAGCTATTCAATACGTATGTTTATATTATAATTTGGTTCATCACCATCCATTGCAGTCTTAATTAAATGTTCAGTCTGAATAAAATGTCCATTCCCTATGTTTTTTTAAAAAATAATAGCACACAAGCCACGATTTTATGGCATGATGATACATGATGTCAAAAAATCCGTTTGTTTACATATTTTCTTGCGTTGCTTATATTTTAATCCACAGTAGTGGGTACTTGCAGGTTACAAAATATGAAAGAATAAGCTTACAGGTGTTAAAGCAGATATACCGCGTCATTTAAAGTATTAAAGAAACATTTTTTTTCTACTTTAAAAATATACACATTTATTTTTTAAGGAATGTATCTTTTATTTCATGGTACATTTAATTTGTAACTGTACTATTAGTTTAATTTTATCGTAAAAAATGTGTGTAGAAAGTATCAAATAAAAAAAAACTCATTCAAAACATACTATTACATTTTAATAATCCTAAAACATTTACATCAGGAAAATTGTTGAGATCTTTAGGATTATATTTCAAAATAATAATAAATAAATAATTATTCAAATATAATAATTTTTCACATTCGTAAAAGAATGTAACAACAATATTACACAAATACGGTATGAAATAATCACCGAATTCGGTTAAAAAAACACAAAATAATATTTCGTTAATTCACTTGAATGGCTAATATTATTAATTATACAACTTAGCAAGACAAGACTTTTAAAACGTACTCCCTTTACTATTCTTGGTGGTTAATATACATTTTATTAGAATTATTTTGGAAATATATTTGCTCTTTCACTCTTGTCAGACTTTATAACCTCATCTAAACATTTATGGAAATAAGCGTATTCATTCACGTTTTTATGGGCTTATATTTTATCAACGTAATATGCTACATTGAGTTCAGCGCTTTTAAAATTGCATTTCGAAACAATAAAAAAAAGTATTCATATTGTCCATGTAAAATTTTCAAAATATTAACATTCATTTTGATTAATTGGAATTACAACTTTTCAATTTAGCAAAAATTGTTGTTAAATTGTAACAAACATTTGTTTTCACAAGTAATAATTATCTATTTTTATATTTAAACTTTTGTAAGCCATGACTATTATATTTATATTTACCCGGCTATATTCACGTAGAAATTAAATCGGAATGTGCCCGGCTAGTTACTGAGCGTGGCAGTTCGCGCCGCGAGTCCGACACGCTCAGAGCTCATGATTAAGAACCCCGAATAGATTTGAAACTAGTCGGGCACATATATTAATAATTATCACTATAAATTAAAAAAAAAATATTGTAACATTTGTCTATAATAATAGCAATTCTTAACATTTAATAACTTTAGTAGTAAGACAAGAAACTTATCTAAATAATATTGTGACAGGTGACTTAGTTATACAATGAATATATAAGTGAATCTCCACGGATTAGTTATGGTTTTTTTTTCTATTTGAATAACTTTTATAAGTAGATAAGTTGATCGTTCTAAAATATTTCAAGAAACTGATGTTTTCAGTTGGTTTTGTAAGTTTTATGTGAATGAGAAAGACACTGTCTCACGAGAATAACGCTTGAAACATTTTAAGGTGTTAACTTTGTTTGGAGTACAATGAAATATCCAATAATTTACATATATTTCTTTAAAGCTACTAGTTTATAAAATAAAAATTACACAGAAAAGTATTAAAATAAGCAGCAGTGAGCAAGAATATAATATTTTCCAAATATCTTCTATGAAGGCCATGTTGAAGATCGGTAAAACAAAAATATCAAACATAGAATCTAGTTTCAGCCAAGAAATAACAAACCCAGTATGACCTCTTAAGATTCACGTCTACCCACCATAATATTATAAACCAGCATAGTGCTGGTTTATAATATTATGGACCGGAAAATAACTTTATGCAGGAAAAAAGCTAAGCAAGCGGTGTGTTAGTCTATGTCGACTCAAATTATCTAAAACGGACAAATACTGAAATATTGTGGGATAAAACATTAAACAAAGTCAAAAAAAACCTAAAATATACCTTCTAAATTACAATGAGAAATCAAGTTACTTACGAAATATTCATCAAACAAATTTTGACACCAATCGAGATGTGCCGGCGGGATTATAATTATTACATATTATTGAATCCACCCTGCATTTGAATATATAATAATGATTTATAAGGATCGACGATTTAAAGAGTTACCGAAGGCTAATTAATAATTAAATGAACTGGGAAATGCCTGCTATAGAAAGGCCTCAAAAGGTCACAACATCAAATTCAAGATTCAAAACTATGCCAATACCCTTGTTGTAACTGTGTCGCTACGTACACAGAATATAAAAACCCGGTGTAAGTTTATTGAAAATATAGACCAATGGAGATATATAATTCTTTAATTTTAAAATGATAATAGGCTGATCATTTTTGAGTACGAACAAGTGAAATAAATTGATTGCATATTAATATAAATTGTTTTTTTTAGATGACAATAAATCGCCGTAATCTGTAATTATATTTCTGAAGCGAATGATAGCCATTCTGAAATAATATTAAACAGTACCAAAATACTACCACCATTTATAAATGAGGTAAAAAACAAAATATGACTAACAGAAGAGTACATATATTCAATGAAATTTTAAGGAACTTATCGGATTATCCTCAAGCTGGCAACATTCAACATTTGTATGATAGTTCATCTTACGGTAGAAGAACAGCAGCAATACTGTTTTTTATTCATATTGGTGAAAAGAAAAAAAATATTATTAGTACTGCTTATCAAGCCCTTGATTCAAGAGTCATTTACGCTTAATACTTAAGCTTAATTGATGTAATTGGATAATATAGTTTTAATTTATGAGTTTAATATAAAGTACTTGCGCATTAGTAATGTAAAAACTAAAATGCTTCAGTATTTGTAACATACGAGTACACCAACTCGCGGCAACATGTAAGTGACCCGATGACTTCTCATACTACTATCCATGCAGTATCTTGCCATTCAATGCAGCGGTGTTCGTTATAAACGTCTCAATGATGTCTATTTTATTCAAGAAACGTTGTAATATTCTATTCATTTTATAATCACAGAAATGCCTATAAACAATCTGAATTATGTTATTACTAGTTCATTGTTATAGGATTATTACACACATATTTTTTTTTTATATATATATAACAGACGTCTTATGTTCGCTCTCATTTAAAATTTACATACATCAAAATTCTACAAAAACTATTATTTTCACATATAAAAATGAAATTTTAAATTTAAATAATATATACAAAGGTAACCTCATTTAGTGTGCCATTAAATCTAAGGAAGAATTTTCATTTTGATAAATAAATAAGGCAGTTGCAATTGAAACTACAACATTTCCAATTCGAGATTGCCCCAAGATTGGCTGCGCCTGCAAGTGGACGTACGATATTACAAACATTTTATATTGCATTTCTATTTCCTTTCTAGAAACCTAGATTAGATGCCAAATCGAAAGATTTTTATGTGAGCTTAAGAAACGAAATTCCATATTTGAATTTGTCTGCTATGATGGACCTGTAACAACATGATTCGTGATTCAGTGCATAAATAGCAAATAAAAGCAAAACAGGTTTTGTAATGTACTAAAGTAAATACTCATTTAAACCTGTCTTAATTCAATTAAGGAATTTAACAAAAAAGATAAATACAGCAGTTTAGAACACAGATAAGAAGACTGGCTTGAGGCGGAGATGTAAAACAAAATCGCAAAAAAAAAACAACAAATATAACAAACATCATTCTATTTTACCAGTTCACTTTTAAATAACTTCTTCCAATATCAAAAGTTGCATTATATTATTCAATCCTTTTAATTCTTTATTCTTTATTATTTTAAAGCACTTTCAAAATATATGTATTATATTTTTTGTTTTTATTAATTATACCAATTCCTATTAAATATTCTTAACTAAGATCAAAATATTGTCAGTAGCGTCAGCTAGTTCTTCCTTCTTAAAATAAGGTATGATACAATTTTAACTAATGGAAACAAAAAAATATTACGTGAATTACGAAACAGTTATGTTTATAACGAAAATATATTTATCGTTTAATTCCGATAAATTTTTTTATAATTAAATTTGTAAAGCAGTGAGAAGCCATTGTCAATATGTTATTCATTTTCTTTGTTTATTAATTAACTCTGAAATATTTTGTTCACTAGAGTTAATAATAGTCAGTTTAAATTTAAAATAAGATAATCTCAACACATTAAATATTTTAATACATCTAGCAATCTACAAAGAAAGATTGCAAAGATTGTACTTGAAGTTAGTTATTGACCCAGTATTCTGGGCTTTAATGTAGTATCATGATTAATGACATCAATTATTGATTTAAAAATATAAAAGATTAAGTCGAGAGTCGTTATCGCAAAAGAAGTCGATTGTTTAATATTATGAAGCTAGTATCTGATGATTCATAAATGCAATTTACATATTAAGATATATTTCCGATTGCAGAATTGTTTGTGTCTTATTAGATACTAGATTTCCCTTCTTAAAATTTGAACGTGAATTATAAGTTATTGCGAATATTTTTAAAAGTATTTATTTTTGAAGGGTTCACAATAGGTTTAAAAAATATAGCTTATGTGAAGTTTTTCTTAACCTGATAGGTAGTTTTTGCTTTCTAGAGTAAAAAACATCAATCCACCCATCTTTATAAACTTTTGGCAGAATTGAAAAATAGAAACAATAAATATCCTTAGCGATTTATTATCTTACTATAAATTTTTATATTATTATATATTTTCCACCATATCCAAACAAAAATAGCAATATTTTCTTAGAAGTCTTATTTACCGATGCTTACACCGCGAGAAAGATTATTGTGATAATTACTGAAATAAAAAAACTAGGTGATTGCAATATTAAAGAAATTTTAGTAGCATTAAATAATCAAAATGTATGCATAAGTGTAATGGAATATCATGTTTTTGCGATACTCACATTAAAAAATATAAAAATTATTGGAGATAATACCTTCACCGTTACTCTCACTGATATGTATATTTCAAGGAGGTAAGGTCCTAAAAATTAAAAAGTAGAATAAAAATAAATAAAAATATAACATATTTAATGTATTACATATTTTAACTATACTCAAATAAGCTAAATGGGTTGAAAGCGAAATTTAAAAGTAAATCGGTGTTATCCATTTAGTCTTTCCAGGGATAAGTTACGTTCATTCAATTTAATTTTACAAACGAATTGTACAAATATAAATAAAAATTCGGCGAACTACAACCTCACGTTTTATTGAGCCTGATATTTAAAAATGTGTATGTAATTTTATTGAGAATTCGGTTCAATTTTATTAATATATAATATAATAAAAATAATATTTGCTTTTAAATTTTGTAGTAACCCTTCACTATTGAACTCAGTCATTTCAAAAGCCAAATATTGATCCAAATTCTAATCTATATCTAGATCAAAATGATAAACTTAAATGACTATCTTAACATCTCGATTGCTAACTAGCTATGGAGGTTATGACGCAAGTATAATCCAGTTTTGATGGTAATTAAGTTCGAGCTATGCTTATAGTTTCAGATCCGTATTGGACATCATATTAAACTATACACTCTAATGATATTTTGTTCTAACAAACAAGCTAGGGCTTTTGCTCAAAACCTTGCTAAATTAGACTTCACAAGTGTATTATGTTTCATATTATGTTAGTTTACTTTAAACCCTAACATGTTTTACATTTTATATGAAACACAAATGGGATCCACATCCTAGATCCCATCTCCCTTCATATATATTGGTACAATACAGTATCCTTAGGAACTTATCCACAAAAATACTGTTAGTATATAACAGTTACAGATAGATATCTAATCGAAGAGCTATTGTTTGAAGTTTCAAATCGATACTTTTTATAGATACACTCACAACTTTTTAATTATATTTTCGATAAAACAATGGAATTATCAAAATATGTTTTAATGAATCAAAGTAGTGATTAAATACAAAAATCAGTTTTTTTATATATCATTATAAAGTCAATTAATTCGCCCTTTTACCATACCGTTGCAACTATTGAAACTGACTTGTAAGCGAATAATCGGGAAAAATGTTATACCTAATAGTCTACTTGTGGTTGTCCCATAAAAAAAATATTTTCGTGAAATAAAATCCTAAACTGTAATCAAATAAAATGTACAAGGAAATAGAATCGATATCGTTTAACAATCGTAGAAACTGATTTATTTGACAACATCCCTGGCAAACTGTGAAAGGGTACTTCTGAGGTTAGACAGAGTAAAGTTAATGTAATTTAAAATTATATGTTTGGACAAGAAGGAATTATGGTATATACATTAAATAACAAAAAAAAACTAAAGGTAAGCCATATATTCTCTACATTCTCATAAAAATGTGTCTTTTCCTGCTCCAAGTTGGCGCGGTCTATATCTATGAATATTGGATAAATGACTAGCTCAACGATAACCATTACTGGTCTACGTGCCTTGCACGAAAATTTTATGGGTCTGATAAACGCCTTTATAAAAGAGACCTTTCTACTTATTGGAATAATGAAAAAAATTCAAACATTGGTCAAATTGTGTATAAATTAAACTTTAGGCTAAGCCAAAATAAATAGAGGTTATTCGTGGTATTTCCTCTATCATCCTTTTTACTGAGCCTGACTTGAATGAACTTTGTTGGAAGAAAGAGTTCATCATGAAAAGTCCCTCTTCTTGAAGAAAATTGGCTAGCCTTGAAGTTCCCAGCCCATAACAATATTGAAGTCAATTGATGTCCACATACGTCGAATGTCCTTAATCATGAATACAAATTGTTATTTTTTTTATTGAAAAATATTTATTTTAAAATGACTTATTAATAAAATATAAAACTGGGATGCCTATGCAACTGGTCACGTGTTATTGAAGCTTTTTCTGCTAAAAAGTCTTATTAGATTACTAGAAATTTTCAATTCCCTGATTACAAATTTATACGACATATATGCATGCAAATATAAAACCTGTATAAATCAAATATCTCCCGCCCCTTGGCTGAATGATGATCTGAAGTGTCGTATTGGAAAGAATAATATTGCAAAAGCTAAATTTAAGACCGATAATTGAGATGTTAACCGTAATAAGCACAACAAGATTGCTGTAATACATACGAGTATATAGAGATGCACAACAAACAAAGATATGTAGAGATGCACAAAGACGTCAAGTATAGAGATGCACAAAGACGCCATAGAGAATTTGAAAACAGTGACACAGTCTGAGTTTAGAAATTTCTTTATACATTAGGAGTTGGACAACCGTCACATATTACTTATGAGAGCAATTTGTTCGTCTGTCAACCAATACCGCTGGTAATGACAATATTAGCCGACATAATATTAATCCTCTTCCTTGATAATTCCTATTCTATACATTGTTGCACTCATAGTTACCCATATCCTTAATGAGTCAGTCTCTACAGGTGATATTCCTGTAGCCTAGAAAGATGCCCTTATTATTCCGCTACCAAAAAAATTTAATCCTACCGTTTGCACCGATTTCCGCCTAATTTTGACTCTCCCTTTCCTTTCCAAGATATAAGAAAAGTTAATTTTCACACAATTAAATATTTTCCTGCATACTAACAAAATCCTAAATCCTCTAGTCTGATTTTCGATTAAGTTCTAGAACGATTACGACTCTCGTCAAAGTTACGGACTACATTCGTTTGGGCGTGGATAAAAAACAACTCATAGTTTTAACATTGCTGGATTTCAGCAATGCTTTTAACTCGGTCGATTATGACATCTTATTGAGTTGACTTCGCTTAATCAATCATTTTATCATATCTCCATTAGTGATTGACTGATAACAAAGTTACCTTTGAGGTCTTCGGCAGCAAATTAAGCTTGATGATTGTATGTCATCTTGGCGTGATATTCAAGTCGCCTCAAGGAGGCGTGTTGTCATTTTACTCTATTCCATCTTAAATACTATAACTCTCTCGATTACTTCTCTCTATCACATGTATGCAAACGACATGCAGATATTTACTCAAGCTTCCTTGGAAAACCTTCCAATTGCTATATCTATAATGAAACACAATCCTTCTAGCCTTTCTATTTAAGAGACAATTAATTCTTCACTGAATATGATAATAGAGCTGTAAGGTCATCTCGTAGTCTCACACTCGAAATTCCTTCTCATAATACAAAATTTTATAATAATTCATTTGTTGTTAGAGCTATTTTACTGTGGAACGCCTTACATTTGAACATAAGACAATGTCCAACTATTGTTATCCTTAAAAAAACTTTAAAATTGTATTTTATTTAGCAGATTAATTAACTTAATATTTTATGTAAATGTAAATATCCTGGTCTATTTATTACTTATGTTGTATATATACGGTTTAAATTATTTATTGATAGGTATATTTAATATCGCACTATATATTATGTACTTTGCATCACCTTCTCCTTTCACGATATCTAGTTTCATTACTAACAAGGTTGTCTGGAACAAATCGGTACTTAGCGAAAAGGCCGCCTTATTGTATGTTGTGTCAATTGTTTCTCTTTGCTATTTAACTGTATTGTGGTGTACAATAAAAGCATAAAAATAAAAAAATAATGATAATAAATAAAAATAAATTTACAGTTCATCATCATTCATTTTTACAAAATATAAAAATATCAAAAACTATAATATTTAAATGTTTACTATTTCTAAAATTATTACCGATAAGTGTATAAAATAAAAGAGTAAGAAAATCACTACCTCATATTTTGAAAATAATTCATATAAATTGGTTTCGTTTTAGAAGGGGTTAAATGAAATGCTCTCATGGAAATATTATCTAATTCAAAATATGCTGTGTAAAAAATTTGAATTTTATTTCTGTTTTCAAGGAAGTATATTTGTTTAGATAAAAAAAAATATGTTATCAGTAATATGTATTTTTTTCTTTAATTTCATATTATTGTGATTTACTTAGATATATAACCTTTTTAATTGGTTTTTAACTGTTATCTTGCAAACGCAAAGTGAAAAATATTATTGTTCACATATTCTATTAATTTGATAAAATAAAGTCAGTACGTATAATACAATATTATACATTATACAAATAAATATCTTTCTTCACTTACTTCGTCCTACTATTCAACCTACGTAGTATAATGTCGTGGTTAACCATATTACATACACAATTATGGCATACATAAGTCTCACGGCCGTGCGGTTGTGGCTTAGAATAGTACCGGTTTAGTAAATATGGAAATTTCAAAAACAAAACAATACTTCGATCTGAAGAGTAACATAAACCCCGCCAACACGCATTTATAAGAAGGGGTTGAGGTACACCCAGGGACAGGTCCTAAAGACTTTCGTCACATTTCTTGTAATATTTAGACATATTGCGCCAACCCAAGTTATTGGTATGAGCGCAGGTGAATGTATGGTAATACCTCACAAATAGTTCGATTAACTTTATTTCCATATCGCCCTGCTCCTACTAGAAACTTTTATATCTGTAAACCAAATTTGTAACATTTTACTTCAGAAAAAACTGAATTGTGTATACGAGTTACGTTACGTTAACTGAATTGTGTTACGAGTTATTGTGTATATGTATACGAACATATTCATATATAATATATCATATTCTCGTCTCGTCTCGTCGTTCTTATATTATTGTACAAAACAATAATATAAAAATAATTTCATAAGAATCGACACAAAAGAAGTCATAATGGTAATTTATTAAAGACATTAACTAGTTGTACCTCAATAGTTTAAGAATTTCTCACGTTGTTACTTTATTTCAGTTACTTCATGTTTGTAAAATACTGGACTCGATCCTAAATTAGAAATAAGGGTAATCCGTTTAGATACAATTAACAAAGTTTTATAACAATCTGCAATATCTGTTGAGTACGATTTTACGACGGTATCATCTCTGCGGATTATTTAGTAATTCCTTTTTTAAAATTCTTTTGCTAATTTTGCTTCTCTAACCTTTAGCAAATACGAAAATTAAAAGAAAAATAATTGTTGGTTTTGGACAGAACAAACACCGTTTATCTTGTTTATTCTTGCATCCATTTGTTGCCAGGTGTTCAGACAATATTATAATAAGGTAATCAATTATCATAGTTTTACATTAAAATAGTCTAACTCCTAACAACTTGTGAAACCAACCTAGTCTCACAAAGTGAATGCTCTGGTTATAATGATAAATTATAGTTGTACAATGAATAAATGTAAAAAAAATAAGGTTGTTTGTTTGGCTAGAGACAGCATGTGATAGGATACACCAAACGCAATTGTCCGATCACCAGCTGGCGAGACCAATGTACAAGTTCATTGTAGCTGTAAGCTTAGGTCAGGATAGGATCTGCTCCACGGAGTCTTTTCTTTCTCCAGGTAAAAGATACTCTGATATCAGGGGTACAGGAGGAAATATGCTGAGGTATACTTTTTGCTGACAATATTATGCTCATTGAAAAAGGTAGAGTTGAGGTGTAGAGCAGACTGGATAATTAGTTGACTAGAAAGAAGATTGAAATGACCAACAAATTATATTTATTATTTTTTTTTTATCATATTTTTTTTATAATATATATTTTTTTATAATACTAGTTTGATCTGTTTACGTACCCCCTAATTTTAACACAATCCTCAATAATATAATTGTTGTAAATAAACGAATATGGTATGTATCAAGTTTAAATATAATTTTGGTTAATTACTCAAACAAAATATATGCAAAGAAAAATTTAATTAAATTGATTATTTTACAGATTTTACTTTGGATCGAATAGATCATATTAATGAATTAAAATATGAAAAAACACTTAAAATTGTGTTGGTGCGCTAGCAAACGAACGAGCGAAAATCCTTGAAACTTTCTAAATTGCTAAAGTTTTATAAATATTATACCATCAAACGAAAAATGTAAAACGAATCTATAAAATTAAAAAAACCTGAATTTAAGTAACTTAGTAAAGTTATTACATATCCCTAAACTTTTTGCAGACTCCATTATTAATTATAAAAATGGATTCTGCAAAAAGTTTATAATCTATTTTGTTTTTATTTTCAAATTCATGGACGCTTAAATATGTGTGGACAGTTTCTTGCAATCCTAAGCCATAACTTTCTTTCTCAGTTCATTACCAAATCAAGACTTATTTTTTGTCTTTACAAGAATAATAAAATGAATTCATGTTTATTCATTATTATAATTAATCATTATAACCAGAGCATTCACTTTGCGAGACTAGGTTGATTTCGCAAGGTTGTTAGGAGTTAGACTATTATAATGTTAAACTATGATAACTGATTACCTTATTATTATATTGTCTGAACACCTGGCAACAAATAGATGCAAGAATAAACAAGATAAACGGTGTTTGTTATGTCCAAAACCGACAAGTATTTTTCTTTTAATTTCTGTAATTGCTAAAGGTTAGAGAAGCAAAATTAGAAAATGAATTTTAAAAATTACTAAATAATCCGCAGAGATGATTTTGTCGTAAAACCCTACTCAACAGATTTTGCAGATTGTTATGAAACTTTGTTTTTTGTAGCTAAAGGGATTACCCTTATTTCTCATTTAGGATCGAGTCCAGTATTTTAAAAACATGAAGTATCGGAAATAAAATAGCAACATGATATATTCATTACTGAAATGACCAGTCGCTGCTGACTAGTTAATGTCATAATTAAATTACCATTATGACCTCTTTTGAGCCATTGAATTCAATAAGAAAAACATACATTTATTTTTTTACACAATTCTTAATTCAAACTTATTAAAAATAGAATACATTTTAACACGATTTTAAAAGCTGAGCTAACAATTTAGGTTACACAATTAAGTACCCTTTTATTTTTCTCCTACACACGAGTTTCTAGAAAGCCGAAATATAAAAAATAGCAACATTTCTGTTAATCCTATCGTTTTATTTATTCAATTAAAAAAAAAACGGGGAAACGCTCACACATAAGCAATACTGCTTCGCTTCGCTAATGATGCGTCAAACCGTCAAAACGTTCTCACTTAGTGATTGATATATTTACTAATAATAATCAGGTATGTTGTAAGACATTATAATACATTGAAATTGAATTGAATGGGATAGAGTAAATATTAATGTAAAATTGTCTAAAAATAGTATAATGGAATTATACTTTTTACTACCAAAAAGGCAACCTGGCTAAGCCTTCAGTACTTTTAAAATACTTAAAAAAATAATAATATAAAATAAACATTATAAATATGTATATAAATAAAATACATTTTATTTGAAAGTATAGGAAGTGAATCATATATTTGGTTTTCTTAAAAAAATGTAAGCCATCATAATTACCTTTAATAGTTAAGTTGACGGTGTTCAAGTTCGTGTCAAGCGTATAATTTAAATAATAGGTTTTATTTGGCGAGTCTTATAATAACGATGGCAAGGGCGATGTCTGAAAGGAGGTCTCTATTCTAAATTGTTAAAATTTTGTAGTATTAAACTTTCCTGAATAATTAAGTTTCGTGATTTAACAAGGAAAGCCCTCATACCTATTTATGAATAAATTTTTTTCTTAAAGATAAAATTTTTGGTTTATTGATAAAACTTAAATAAATTATTTATTTAACAGACGAAATTCAAAACATCAAATTATGAATGACACTGAGTAGAAATATTTGAAATGTTAGTATATCTTACGACTGACCTGAGAGATGATCTTGATATAGACAGAGAAAAACGTTCTCTCGCTGTTTGTGCCAACATCACAGCAAGAAAATTTTATAAATGTAATCATGACGCAAAGATACTTTTATTTCAGACTTATTGTAGAGCCCTGTATACTCCGCAATTATGGTGTAAATATAAAAAAAAGAATTTCCGAATATTTAAAGTCCAATACAATGACTCCTTTAGAGTTTTATTTAAACTTAATCGTTGGTGTAGTGCATCAACGATGTTCGTTGAGGCCCGCGTGGCGACTCTCGATGCATTGATCAGACATCGGGTTGCCAGATTTAGACATACTCTGTTTGAATCGGACAACTTGATAATTGCTGCACTGCGGAGTGTTTCAAATGAATTGTTCTCACTCTATTCTAGGATTCTTCGTTAAACCGCAGAAAACTAGCAAAACAATTGTATTTTTAGTTTTAATTATAGTTTTAGCTTCATTCTTTTTATTTTATTTTATTTCATCTTTGTAACGGGTCTTTGTTACCTATTGTAATTATTATTTTAAATAAAGGGAATTATTATTATTATTATTAGGAAAAAATATTTGTGGATATCGTGGGAAAGCTTTCACATTCTATAAAAATAACTATAACATAATTGATTTTATTAACATTATATATAAGTTAAAATGGATGAAAAAAAAAAAGGAAATGCTTGCTAAGGGTATGTTTGCCGTTTTAATACCGTGGGTAATGCACGGCATCCTCACAATAATACCAACATGAAATTTTTACATACATAAAAATTGTATAGTAAAAAAATATATTGTAAAGTGATATTTTATTCCAAAGGAAACAGTACTTTCTTTGTATGTTGTAGGAAATAAAATAACTGGAAATTGAACGATGTCGTATCATGAATTGTATGATATTGTTGTTTTTACAATATCATAAGAAATGCAATTTAATTATAAATGTTATATCATGATATTTACGATAAGTATTATATAAACACGACTAATAAATTGTAAACTTCCAATATTTAAAAATGTATAATATTTTGTGTTTAATCGTCAGTCACAAATCACATTACATTAACAGATTGCGATTGTTTCACTTTATGCTCCACTTTATATCAATTATTGATAAAATTTCACACTTATATTGCTTTTACTCACTCATAAAATTGATTATTTTTATTTAAAATATTTATTATAAATATCGAAATAAATGCAAAAAGGAGAAAATACCATAATTTAAAGTAAATAACCAAGTAGGTAAATTTTAAAACAAAAAAAACTTATTAGAAATATATTGTCAGTTTATATAACTTAATGACAGTGTCGTTGAAGTAGGTAAAAAGATTAATGAGAAATGTTGTGAGGAAGATTTGTCCAGAATATGCCCAGAAGACTCAAAAGTTACTGCCGTATTATACATTAATTTTTATATAAAAATAGGACTGTTTTCTATTCTCATAAACGAGGTTCTGATTTCGTTATTTTTTTATTACTTTAAATTCGTAGGATGGATGATTTCATCCTTTTCTGTATATTTTGTGATGGGTGGTATATAATGTTTTAAATTTAAAACATTTTGTATTTAAGATACAGACACTGTGTTTGTCCTTATAGCGTATTAAAGTAACATAAAGTTGTAAGCACCATCAAATTCTTTATGATCTGCTTTGTTGACAATAAAATTAAGATTAAACCTTTGAACATGACAATCACGGACAAACAGGCGTTAAATAAAATGACAGAAACTTGTTGTTCGCCTCATTGTTTGTTTGAGGCACTTTTAGTTAACATTTCCATAACGTGTATTAAAACTTTTAAAACAATAATTTTACTTTTATTATAATTTTGTATTTTCCTTATCCTATAGTTATTTTTTTTTTAAATAAAAATGGTGTAAAAAATACAAAATTATAAGCTAGTTATGCCGGAGTTAAGATTTATACAAAGAATAGGGTTAGAATTGGGGACAAAGATACAAATTAAGGATTAGGGTAACGGGTTGGGGTTAAAGGTTAAAACTGAATGTCTGATTGAGATTAAATAGAGATATACCTATAACAGTTTCCCCCGGAAAAACCTCCATAAATATCAACTAATGTTGATATCTTTAAATCACATCATGTGTTCATGGCGGTGGACTCAATTTTTTGTGAATATTGGATATACCAATATTATTATTATTACCAATAATATTGATGAGGCTAAAAGGTTCACATAAAAGCTCAAGTATATATTCCGATGGCACATTAGAATAAAACTATTCATGATTCCAAACCGCCAGGATCTTTTCTGTGATCAAACCACATAGTTTTACAGCTTTTTTTGCAGACCAGCTATACGGATACGGATAAAGCCAATTAGTATTTCAGTATGAAGAATATCTTGATTCTCGATGGGGTAATTCGTGTCCTCTAACCAAAGGTTGCCTGGAAGAGATTGCTCTTTAGCAACAAAGCCGTCTTTTGTACTAACTAGCCTTTAATTTATTTGTTATTGTTTTTATATATTTTTTTATTTGTTATGGTACAATAAAGAATATCGTATCATAAGATTTTAAAAGGATTATTTTATTTTAAAAAGATTATTTACTACAAGACTACAGCGGCCTTTTTTATAGTTGTGACAGTTCCATGAAAAATTATTATAATTTAACTACTTTATGCAGGCAGTTGGATAGAATATTTTCTGATATTAGTGTCTTTTATAATATTTGCCACTTAAATTACCAATTTCCAAGAAACTATGCAAAACTGAAGGCTACTTTCTTATCTTCTATCATTCCAAGACCTGACTTATTCCATCATTGCACTCTGTATTTTATCCAATAGGTAACGAGTTTGTACTTGAAAGAATAAGAGAGCGGGTGGTGAAGGCAGTAAAAAGTAAATTCTACATTTAATATTTTTGCCGGTCAAAGTACACTTGTTTCTCATGCCCCAAAATATGGCAGTCATCCTTTAATCATCTATTCTTCATGCAGAAGCTTGTGATAAATCTACTGAAAAGCCAGAACCTAGCAGTATAAAACAACCAAAGAAGGAATGGATGAAATACAAATGTGCTTTTTATACATGTAGCCGTTGGACTCAACGTTAGCCGATGGCTATTATATTATATAAAATTTAGTCCACTGTGGCATTCTAACTAATGTAATAAACCTTTTGACAATTTAAATCGTGTAAAAATGTTTGAAATTGCTGCTTTTTTAGCCTTTCGGCGACCGCGGGACACAGCCGACCTCAAAAACGGAAATTTAAGTTCACGGCGATGGGTTTTCAAAAATAAAAATAAACTGGCATCCTGCCCGAAAAACTTACTTAAATACTCTTTTGACTAGACTATATGAACACGTATATTTTATGTAAACGTTTTGTTATACCCAAAATAATTAATTTCATGATGATTTAAAGTTTTTTGCATCATATCATGAATTCTTGATATATATATATCGGAAGAAATGGTACGTATGGTTCACCACTTTTATTAATTGAACTTCATTGAAAGTCTCGCCACTGCCACTAACACTCCCTAATTCAAATATGGTTGGTAGCTGTCAAAAAACTGGTATATTTTACTTGAAACGGTCCTAAAGAGAGATTTATTATATCCATTGAGTTTAGTTTTGTCCTTTTAAGGCAGTAACAATGTATTTTTTACGATAAAGGTACTTAAATTATTTCTTTATAATTTTAATAATAAAGAATGTAAGAAATGGCGAGACAAAGTCACATCTGTTACCATTGGCTTGTAAAGATGGAAGTAACCGGTATTGGCAATTATAATAAGCTTATGACAGTGTACTTTTCTACAAAGATAATTTAAAGAAATTATCATAATCTTAACATTTTTCACAACCATCCGGTTACTTTTGTAAAAATAGTCGCAATTGTATGTATTACTGAAATCATTCACGCAAGCAATCATAACTTAATTTTAACTGGCTTGTAAAATATGGAGTGTAAATCCAACAAAATCATTTCTCTAAACAAAAATGTAAAACTAGTCTTGATTAGGATTATAAGAACGGAAAGTTAGGAAGACCAAGTTATCCTTATGGTGACTGTTTGCCGCCATCTACAATTTCCTGCAACACATTAGGAGTAATAAGATCGTTTTCAGTCAATAAAAAAGAAGTAGAGGCTTTTTAAAAGTTTTTGGTATCTAAATTTAAACCAAATTGCATGATTATTTTTTATTTTTTACATGACGGGCAAATATCTATTAAAAACTTTAATTTTTCATCAATAAAAGTATTTAAAATTTGGCCCTAAGAGAAACACTGAAGCTAAAACTCTTGTCTGATGACGAGGTCACTTCCTGTAACTAATATTGTATGTATGGCAAAATCAAGGTTAAAGCCGCATTTCTTCTCAAATTTGAATTCTGCTCTGAAGCTCTGGTAGCATCATTTATCACCGTCAGAACTAGGATTTAAAGTAGATGCGAACAATTCTCAATTTCTTCGCAGTCGTTTGTAAAAAAAAGATTCATAAATCACTTTTTTCTTATAATTTATCTTCACGGCGGGCTTTTATGTTATACTATGGGTATAAAATTTAGTTTTGTGTCATAAATATTCAAGCCTTGGTAACTAAACTCTAATGAGTTTTGCACTTGATTACCTTACTTACTTACCTATGACTTATAAACTAATAAATGTATGTTGGAAATGGTCTACAAGCACGTTTAATGATATAAAGCTCTTAAATTGTAAATAAACATTAAGAGATTCGGCTTCGTCGAAACTTTCAACTAATTTATTAATTAGTAAAGCGAAGAGACGGTTTTCCCGATGTTGCACTCTGAAACACCACCCGTGCCAATTATTTTTATCATTATATATTAATTTTTATATTTAAGCTTTCGTGAACCATGACTATTATATTTATATTTACCCGGCTATATTCACGTTGAATTAAATCGGAATGTGCCCGACTAGTTTTAAACCCACTCGCGCCGAGAGTCTGTAACGCTTAGAGCTCATGATTAAGAACCCCGAATGGGTTCGAAACTTGTCGGGCACATTCCGATTTAATTCAACGTGAATACAGCCGGGTAAATATAATTATATATTAATCTTAAATTCGTATAAATTTACATTAACTATTTGCATTATAGTTATGATTCTGACTTTGTAATCCTTCAGTTGTCGTTAAGAGGATCAAATTGTACAGCTCCACCTTACTGGATTATGGTTGAATCTATTAATAGTGCGTTACAAATTACATCTCAAACTAATAAACAAGGTAATTAAAATTTTTCACATAAAAAATGACTTTGTGTATATTAGACATTAAACTGATTGGCCGATAGTTGTAATTTTTTCTTTTGTCTCCCTTTTTGTGAAGAAGTGTTATAATGGATGCTAGCCATTGTTTTGGTATGTATTCGCTTTCTTACACTTCGTTAAATATTTTTGTAATAGTTAGTCCGAGTAAATCTTTGGAAGCTATTAGCAATTCATTCGTGATATTATCTGGCCCAGATACTTTATCTTTTTTTCTATGTTTTAATAGCCTTTTTTACTTCTCTCAACAGTATCTCTGGTACGTTGTTGGTTTCCTGGTACATTGTTGGTACGTTTGAAGTTGTATTTCTAAGTTAATAGTCTTATTTGAAAAAAGTTCTCAGTAGAACTCTGTAGCAAGCAGTAATAAGAATATCTGGTTGTTTAGTTGCGTATCTATTTTTTGGTTTTGTAGCTTTGGTATCCGTACTTTCTTTTTCGTTAGTGTTTTAAGAGCTTTTTAAAACCTCCACTCTTTGCTACGAGTATGTATTTTTTTAAAGTCTCTAGTCTGTGTAAATATCTGACTTTTCTTATAGACGTTTTGATTGATTTACTTACTTAAGATATTTCTGATCTTATATCTTTTGTCTTTTCCATGATATTTATCACCTCGGGTCTTCTCTTTTGAGTGCGTTTTTTGTCGTGGATGTTACATTTTTACTTATGCATTTTTTTAAATGGTTTTTTTTGTTATATTATTGAAAATGTGTTCCAGTTTATTATATTTCTCTAGCAGCTGGAATTCTGTTACAGTTTCTTCGTAATGTTGTAAATGTAGCTTGAGTTCTTCTTCACATATATTTTCTCCTTTAGATTTTGAATTAAAATTGATTTTTCTTTATTTCTTATTTTTTTATAGAGAACTTGACTTCTTTCATTTTGTAGTTGCTATTAAAGTTATTTTTTTAAGGTTTCTAAAGTCTTTAAATGCTTTGTTGGTTAGGAAGTAATCGATCTCATTCTTATATAATCCACCTTGTGACGACCACGTCCATCTACTGTGGATTTTATAATCTGTATTTAGGATTATAAAATAATTTTCGAAACTTATTTCTAATATATTTTCAATTTCGTGAACGTTTACCATATTTACTGTAAGGTCCCAGTACAATGTCTTCTTCTGTCTTTCGCTTCCCTACTCGTGCATTGAAGTCACCTTTAATTACTAGGTTTTTATGTGTATGTTATTTTGTTGAGATATTTTATTGATCATAGAATAATTATAATTTGCGGGAAGATTGATCAATATAAGAGTATACTAGTATTATTGACCAATTTTTGTTGTTGATTATCATGTTAAGCACTGCGATTCATTTTCTGCGATTTTGCAATTACTTTTTGTTAATCTTCTTCTTCTGTTAAGGCTTCTTTGATTCGCCTTAGTAGTAAAAAATATTTTTTTCGTGTTCTTCTATCTTCTCTCCCTATTTTTTTTACTTCGCTAAGTCCTATAATGGTCCATTTTTTTATTTTCTAACGCTGCCATCGAATCTTGTAGATTATTGTCAGTTTTCAGTGTTAATGTGTTATATGATGCAATATAGTAGCGGGTTGTTGTTGTTTGAAGCAAGTTTGTCTAATTTCAAATTTATATATTTATAGTATTTACGTGCCCAAATTGTATTACTGAACCTCTCGGATGCAATCCAGATAAGAAAATTATTTCGACTAAGCGACTGAAATTCGTTTTTATTCATAATGAATTTCGGGACTATGTTTCAAATTCATATTTTAAACAACATTTATGTAATATTTAAGTTTTTTTAACATTTAATCCAACAGTTTAATTAACATTTTGTAGGCATTACTTGTACTTTGCCAACGTTAGTTACCTCAAAGGAATAGGTCTGACAGCTCAGCCTAGTGGGGTTAGTAGAATAGAATAAAATATAGTTGTGTTATTCTATTGCCTTAGTCAAAAATAATCTACATAATGCCGACGTTTGGTTACAGATTTTGAAGAAGAATTCGTATTTTTTTTTTCAAATAAAAATATTGGACTACTCTAAGGTCTTAAAATTTAAAGAAATGGATTTCAAGCGCTTTCTTTTTTTGTCATTTAGGTTTTTGGACAACGACTGATTGTATTTTATTCTGCCTTCTAGAAATTATTTTGCGTGAGTATATTTGGTATTATCAATATTTTATATGATGCTTTAAAGGCCCACAAAATATGTATAGATACTTCTATAGGATAAATACTTTGGACAGCTCTTTACAGCATTTGTTTAAAAGGCGACAACTTAATCCTCTTAATCAGGATGAGGGTCAACAGTAATAATACAGGGCATTATTGTATTCATTTGTTCCCTTCATAAGAGACTTTTATATATTTCACATAAGTTTTAACAGTTAGCGTTTTAGATATTATTATACTCTATCAGCATGATTTATAACTTGTTTCAATTTAACTATTTATCTATCTTATTATTATTTTTTTAATGTTTTTCTATTCAGTCTTATTAGTTTTATTTATTTTATTAGTAAAAATAATAAAAATCTTAAGTTCATTACATTTTAAAGATGAATAAGTATTTGATATAGTAAGTGTTTGAGATAAGTATAGATGAATGAGTATAAAAAGTCTAAAGAGTATATATGAAGTCAACCTCCAACAAAAACAAGGTTTTGTTGGAGGTTGACTTCATGTACTTTATCAATAAATTACATAATAATAAAAAAAATAAATTTTGTACTATACTAGATTGTTTTAATAACACACACGAACTACCACTACTAGACTAAATTTGATGGAATTGATAGTGGTGTCCGCGTATTATTTTTGTCAACCAATAAAATCCTTTTATTTTGGGGAGGAAGTACAGTGGAATATGCTGGCCAACATAATTCTTTGTTCTGATTTGGTTTCTGACCGTTGTTAAGCATTTTTATTCAAAATTATTAAGTTTGTTAAACTGTTATTGACAACTCTCGTCCTAGATTTTTCCAGTGGTGTCGCCCTTACCATACAAAATAAAAAAATAATAAATTTATTTAAACTATTTCTCATAGTGTAATTTAAAATGTCAAAAAAGTTACAATAATCAGAATATCCAACAAACACAACACTTAGGCCTGTTTATAGAAGGCTTACAATTAGTATATTGGCTAACAACGACTCACTTTCAAAACTCAAACGTTAACTAGTGAATTAAAAAACAAACACTACAATAACAATAACAACCAATTTACCGTACGCTAAAGTCTCTTTGGTAATAATTATTTCAATGTGATCAATCTCGAAAATCCCAACATTCCAGGATTACTTTTCTTCAGAAAAAATGTGTTGAAGGGATGATTCGCAAGCGCCTTTGTTAGTAACGAATTTGATTTTACGCGCCTTTTAATTTTTAACTCAGTGACATCCTGTTTTAAGGCTGAATTTAAAGAATATCGTGTAAAAACTATGTAGATGTAGATGTGAGACTATTTACAATCTCTAAATAAAGGTCGTTGAACATTGTGAAAATTTAATATTAATTTTCGACTATCTTATTTAATGACTATTTGTTCCAGTCTAAAGATAGTTTATCCTACAATAAATTATTTAAGAATATCTTCTGAAAATTTACTTTAATGCTAGATAAATAAAGCAAGCGTTTTCTGATTATTCTGTCTGGTCTGTTCATATTTATTATCATTATTTATGTTATTGTCATTTTCTATTTTTTTCTATATAATACAACAGATTGCAGTATGAAAAACTTCTAAATAGAGTCGTTATATTTGGAACAAATTTCCGAGGCTCTGAAAATAGCTATACCAACCAAGCTAATAAATGCTTAATATAAAAGCCTTACAAGGAATAAAATAAAAAAATACAAGCATTCAAAGTTTAATAAGTTCTTTAAAAAAATATAAAAGTATTGTCAGGAATCTACAAAAGAAGGGAATTTAATAAAATAATTTTTTTGATCAATTCTGACATCCTTACAGGATCTTTAAGTTAATTCACGAATCTTAATAACATTTTAGAAACTTTTATAATCTAAAGTTGGTCAATTAAGGGAAAAGGACAGAGAATGCTATTAAAAAAAGAAAAGTTGAGGCTCCCTCGACTTTAAAAAGGCTTATAGAAGACATACTGAAACTTTACATAAAGTTTTATTGCTTCAATTTATATTAAAAAGCTTTTAAATAAAGTTTATTAATTCCTATTGTACGAGAAATGTCATATTTTTTCATAAAAGTATTAACAAGAGTTTAATAATAATAATATTTTAATAATAATTTTATTTCAAGAGTTGTTCTGTTACTCGGAATTATAAGAATGATCGAGTTAGAGATTACATTTAATGGATGTATAAAAGCAACAATACACCTTTTTATATATTTTAGTAAGGAATTAAATGTGTTATATAAAATCCAGTATGCATAATTGAAAAAGTGAAAATTTAAAATTCCAATGCAAACAAAAAAAAATTGACTCATATTCGCGGTACAACATACCTTTCAGGAATACTAAAAGCACGTTAAAAGTTATGATTTTATATAACTATGGATGTTTTACAGTCGAGAAATCATAAAATGTTATCCATATTAATTTCGCTTAACATGCCTATATTAATTTTCATTACAATTATCAGAATTAAAGTAATATATTTAGTAATATAAAGGATAATTTTTGACTTCCGAACTTAATATATTTTTGTATTCTTTTCTTTTGTTTATTATTATTGTGTGAAGCGCCAAAAATCTAATGCTAATATAATAGTTATAGTATAGTTTCCTAGATACTTAGAAGTTTAGAGTAACTGATAATACTTTAAGATTGTCACATACATTCTCATAAATATAAAAATAGATTTTTCTTATCAATATTTATTGTCAAAGGATTGTTCTAAATTTCATTGGATACTGATTCTCTTCGATTTTCAGTTTTATGGATTTTTTTTAAACTGACTCTTATATTTTTATACATTCAGTTATTTCACAACTCTGCAGTTATGTTACGTATCCCCGTTTGCTCTGTTATAAATTATCTTGAGATTTCTGATATACATCACGCTGCCTTACGATCTAAATTGCATAAACCAAGACTGTAATTTGCTGTACATTTGGCAAAATCAGTTTAATTACACAGTTAATGCAATCGATAATATAATTTGGTTATATTAGATTATTATTGCTAAACCAACCATTTATACTATTGATTATATCATTCATTAAACTACAAGTTAATTACGAGTGCCGCAACAAAAGGTACTTTAAATTAATAACCTTAACATTTTATTTGAATATTCTGGTTTATTTATTATTCATATAATATACCGTTTAAATTATTTATTGGTATATATATTTCATATTGCGCTATATAATATATTTATTATATATTATGTACTACGCACCACCATCTCCTTTCACGATATCTAGTTTCATTACTCTAATAAGGTTGTCTGGAAGAAATCATTACTTGGCGATAAGGCCTTATTGTACGTTGTGGCAATAGTATTTTGTGTTATTCAACTCTACTATGGTGTACAATAAAAGAATAAAATATATATAAGAATCCAAAGTAATAAAAATTCTTGTTTTATGATTTATAAATAACTAATTAAGTTAGTAAAACGTGCTACTTGCTCAAAGTTAAAGATAAGACTGAATTTAATAAATGAAATAATACTTTAAAAAAATACAAAAAATCCCTCCTGGTCACTCAACAACAGATGCTGATGTTGAGTTATTGCTGAATATATTTTTAAAACCATGGAAGAATCGCGAGATTCCCCCGGGCTTTTTCCATGATTTATCAAAGGCGTTTGACAGCGATCAGCATAAAACTCTAATTTTGTTATTACGGTATCGTGGCATTAGTAAAAAAAAAACATAATTTGATTAGTTTTCCGGTTTTCAGTGCAATTTGTAAGTTAAAATATTATTATTTTAAGTTTAATTAAGAATAAAGTACATTAAGTTAAAAATAACTGCTTTAATAACTAACTAATTATTTATCTTCATAACAGATGGCAAGTTGTCAACGGATTTCCAAGAGAAAGCCGCCGCTGATCATTAATTATGATTTTCTAAGTAGAGGTCTTTGTCTATAAATTTATCTATTATAAAAGCGGTAGCTGACGTTAAATGTAGTATGTTATTTAATTTCTAGTGCTCCTGGGAAAAGAAAATATTATTTATATATGTATATACCTTAAATAAACGTAACGTGTCATTATATTTCTTTAGAAAGTATTTTACAATATTACTTGTGAATGAAACAACCTGCTCATGGATCTGAAGTATGAAATATAACTTAACAAACATTAATTTAATCTTGATTAATTTGGAATAATATAATTTTGTTTCATATATATTATCCAAAGCGACAAGCCATTGGTCGATCTTCACTTCAAGAACGGAAAAAAAGAGAATTACGAGGCTCAAAATTCCACGAGCAACAGCATTCAAATTAAGCTAAATAATTAAGCTTATCACATTTACGCAATGTGATTTTATATGTTTCGCAATCGCTATTTATAATTTTCGATCGTGATTTTCAACGAAAAACAATTTAATTCTGACGAACCGGTAATATTTGTTTCGACAAAAATAATTGTTAAAAGTATATTTCGATATATTTGTTATTAACTATAAACTGTGTCAATATTTTTTTATCAATTTAGTTATAAATCATCCCGTGAAAGTAAAAGGCCATGAATTAATTTATTTCAATGTTAAGATCAAATTTGTCTCTCTGCTAACGATCTGTTGTAAGAAATTTCAATGATTAAATAAATATATTTTTATACCTATATTTAATCTATTAAAATACTGTTCATAGTCGAAAATGTAGACATCTCTGACTTTGAATATCAAACATATGCTAATAACTTTTGCATACACCTAATCTTTTTAAGAGATTGCGGATTATCCGCACCTGCTTAAAATTCTGGCCTTGACTGTGATGAATGACACCATAAGAGTTTGGGTACAATGTTTAAACGTGAGAAGATATATGATCCTTCGCCGGGGTTTGTTATTATTTAAAACAAAATTAATTAAATATAATTGAAGCTCGTCTGGCTCATGTGAGATCAAAGCAGGAATTTTGAGTTTGAGTTTACTGCTCTCTGATTACAGTTCATTTAATTATACATATTGAAAGATGTATCCCACCAATATAATATTAAATATTTTTTATTGCGAAGTAAACTTATTTTAATATACCAAAAAATGTATGATTAAGACACGGTCAACTTTTTAACGACATATTTGAATTATATATAAATAAAAGGTATTTTATATAACAACAAATTAAGACGCACTAAAGTGAATAAAATAATAATTATTAATATTAAAAATAAAAATAAAATTTATTTAAATAGCACATACATCAGATTCGGTCAAGAGAATTCATAAATGTCAGACCAAATTAAACTTGGTGAAATTCTAAAAAAGGGTTCTTGCAATAAGATTAAGTAATTCATGTTGGAAGTGAAGTATAGCTAATACATAAGTATTCACGAATAAATAAAGTACATTATAATATTAATCTCTTATACATCACTTCTGAAAGCTAATCCTAGGCTTGCTATGACAAACAAAGTTACCATAATCTATGCACGTAGATAATGCCCGACGCGTTCTCTCCAGTGCCTCAAGATCCCTTAATCCGATGTCTTAGCAGCCTCACCTAATATTCTTGGAAACTCTTGTCTTAAGTAACATCGAAGGTGTTTTAAGACGTGTTATAAATAATATATTGTATTATTCCTCATATTTAATACATACCGTTTTCTTATATAGTTAACGTATAACGGAAACATTTGGTTTATATTTGATTTTCATCGAGTTGTTTATTGTCTAAACAGTTTTGTAATAAAAAAATCTTCCTAACATATATATCTGTTTTTTAATGACTGATGTCTGGGGAATACGGAGGTTGAGGTAGAAGGTCCCATTCAAACTGTACTAAATTTTACCTTACGACTAACTTAACATGCGGTGTAACATGCCGCAAATGCTTTGTCGAAATAAAATTTAAAAGAGACTTTGTCAGCAATGAAACGTACTTTGAAAGGGCTCTGTGACAAAACCGATGCCATAAACGGCTAAGAGATAAGCCTTCATGTTTATATAAATAAAGCCAGTAAGTCATGCATATTGTGGCGCAGAAGGAACTTATGGGATAACTTAATATAACGCAGAGCAAGGTTCATGCATAAAAGTTAAAGGTAAAAAAGGTTGGTAGGTTGCTGGTAAAAATCATCAAAGTAGACTGTATGTTCATGAGATTTAACTTGTGCTTTATTCAGAAAAGTCTTTATAACTCGAGAGCCAACTACTGTAGTATTTTCACAGTATACATCAAATGTATAACAATAACCATCGTGACTGGTGACCATAAATGGGCAATTTCAGGTATCCTGTAAGTATAAGAATGCTTAAGAGTTTCAGGAGTTTCTGTTCGGCAAATACCTTGGAACATTTCGTGTAGAAGATGAAACAAATGCTTTGAGTGGTTCATCTTAATCAGTGCTCTATTCATTTTTGATAGCAGTACTTTGTCTGAGAGCAAAGATTTCTATATTACAATATCTTGTGGTAAAATATTCTTGTAATACTTGTTATATTCTTACAAGTCGTCGTTTCCACCTTATTTTTCGTCAGTGATTAATTCTGGATCATTTAGCATCATCATCATCGCTTTTTGAATATTGATGTTTTGTATAGTATATGATGATTCTAAATAACTAAAGTAGTATTTGTACATTAGCACCAATATAAAAGGCCATTTTATTGATCAATAACGAGTTCAATAATTGAATAAACATTTTAAAATATCATGATACATTATATTGGGGTTGCTAATTTTCAGTAAAGGTAAATAGAAAATTAATTGATTTTTAATTTTACTCATACTGTCTGCAATTACTATTAAATTATAAAAGTCTTATTTTTTAATTGTTTCTTTTATTGCTTTTGAATTAATGAAATTGACCACAGTATTCAGAATCGACTGTGTTGATTAAACATTTGAAACTTGGAATAATTTCTAAATATATTAATAATTTTTAAATATATTATCAATATATTTTAAGCGAGTGGCGATGGTACTAGTAGACTCTATAAATATGACATACTTTAAAAATCTATTACTATACGTTTCTTTGAACATACTTTTATGTAGCTTATTACATTAGTTTTCAATTACCCTTTAAAAAATATTTATGCGACGTAAGATTGACATCAACTCACCTTATTGAGTATTGAAACATGTTATATAAAATAAAATGACCTTACAAAAACTTCGGTCAGTCGGCCGTGAAACCTCTCCCTTTAAATCTATTAAAAATAGTTGAAAACAGCACAGAATTGTAAGTAAGTCTATGTATCGCATTCTAAACAAGCCTTTTGCGTCCATTTCTACGGAAATACGCGGTGAGAATTTAAACAAGGCAGCAACCTTATTTCAATTTGCGCTGACTCGCGGGGCCACTTAACTACTAAAGGCAATTTATTAGCCATGCGGCTAGAACTAGGAGGCTTGATTTTTATTTGTTCAACAAATTTAATATTTTATTAATCCTTATATTTTGTTTTATTTGATTCGGATAGTTAAGCTCAATAACATGATAATTTATTTAAAGCTTACAAGAAAAAAACAAAAACACTTGCAAGGAAAAAATAATATAAGCTGTGTTAAGATGGTGAAATTAAAAACAAATATTGAATTTAGAATTTGGATCAAAACGATGTCTGTTGCTTTTATTAAATTTTTATGATATTTATTATTATTAAATAGCTTGATTGCACACATATAAAGGAAAATACAGTACAGAAAAATAAAATGAAAGAAAAAAAGGGCAGGGGATATTATGTTATTTGTATTTACTTAATAATTTACTCTTAGGTTTAATATTTGTAGTTAGACTGCCGGAAGGTATTGGTTTCAAATCAATGCTTGTATCGATTATATTTTACTCTATATGTAATTAAAATTTAAATAACCTTACCAAGGCTATATATTTGAAGCTTATTTTCAAACAAGTATTTAATTGTTTACTATGATCTTAAGGTCATGCAAACAATAGTTTATATAACAATAGCTTTTGTTAGTAATCAAAGAAATTTTCAACTTTTGATAGTTTACTTAGACAGTAAATATTAAAAAGGTCCTTTTAACTGTTATTTAATTGTCAACACCCTAAAGCACATTTCAAATGAGTATAAATATAATTATCATGAAATAATACAAAATCTGTTTATTTTATTTAGTTGTTTATTATTATAGATTCCATTTAAAACGTTTTTATTTATTGAAAATATTCAATACGGAAAGCGAGTGTTATTTATTGTTTGCTACAAACTAGGATGATGTCGGCGGTTTCTTTTATAATTTCCTTTTTATACTGTGACATATTTTTTTATTTTCTACCTAAAAAAAAATTTCAATATATGAATTTTATTTAATTATAAAGATTAAAACTATTAACATCCTAATTTATAAATATTTATAGATATTTCGTTTGTTTTTATTATATTTTAATATAAAGTATTGATTTCTTGCAATATAACAATAATATATTTAAACTGCAACATACATTTAAAAGTAAACAAATAATTAAAAAAAAAATAACAGTCTTACCATATTGTGTGGTTGGATGGAATAAAAATTTGCCTTGCTAGCGTTAGGTAAATAATAAAAATAATAAAAGATGATACAAAAAACAATGTTTCGGTTCTTTTTATGGGAAAGAAATTATTTTAACACGACAGTTTTTAATATTGGGTAGTTAAATTATTTTGTAAATCGTACAACCATGAGCCATTATATAAAAATATAGACCCTAACACAAATTTAAATAAAACCATTGACCTAAGCACCCACATGTCAGAGCAATCAATTTAACAATCTAGATAGACCTTTTGAGGTCCACATATTCTAAATATTCCACGTACGCTGACTTAGGTAGCATAAAGAAAAACGTGGTAAGCGCTTAAACGACATACACTGGTTACCTTATTTCAATATTTGCTGACCATCTGAATCACTCTATTTTCCTTTACCAAACCTTTTAGAAACACCCAAGTCAGAAGCAAATTTAAAAAAAGTAATTGAAATAACTTTTTTAAAATATTATAATAAAGTACAGTTTTACTTGAAATTAAGTGAATAAATTTACTAGAATATTTTATAGCACAAAATAAATAAAAATATAAAAAAGAAATAGTTGAATAAAAACTGTAAATAAAATATTTTATTTTTTGTAAATTGTTAGTATGTCGCATACACAAATAGAAGGCGTGAAACTATTTTTAATTTATTAGCCCACAAATTATCAAAAATATTGTTTTAGTACACACCTTAATTAATATAAATTTAAGTTTTTTGATTATATTCAAAATTATACATAAAATATACTCTTAAAAGATTTTTTTTTTATCTAAAATATAACGAAAAAAGTGATAATTCATGTATATGTTATAATATTGGCCGGTCTTTGTAGTATTGCGCTTGATACATTTAATATATAATATATATAAGAATATATAATGCGAAAACTAACTACCAGATTTTTTATGGCATGGTCCGTATTAGACCCATGTACAGAAGTGAAGATAAATACTGCAATTTCCACGGAAAGTTGCTCGATTGATATTGATGTTTTATAATATTATGCTATTTATTTATAATCTACAAGAATTGATAATGTACATTTATGAAACGGGCTATTAAGAAATAAATATTTTTTAAAACGATAAGGCTCCTGACTTGGGCCATTATTGAGAATTTTGTAAAGGAAAATAAACTGATATAATGTTAGACCCTGTCGTCACAAGGTCAGAGGATAATGATATTTCAATGAAAAGGTATAAAGGCCGTTTCGGAACTCATTTTTCTTTATTCCCTTAGTGTATAAAATTATTAATATAGAAATGTATGAAAATGCCAGCCTTGACTTAAAATATCATGACATCATAATAAACATGTCAAAAAATGTATACTAATCCATATCTATGGCAAGGAGACATGTTATATTGTACTCTGACAGACAGACGAAAACTTCAATCTGATATATTGATCTTCAAAATAATAATAGCCTATATGTTGCCTAGGACTAAAACCTATATAACACAATTAGTTTTATTAAAATCGGTCCACTAGATTTTACGTGAAAGCCGGACACAGACAGACATACGAAAAATTCAAAACGATCTTTTCAGGCTTGTGTTACTTGTATGAAGACATATTTTTAGATATATTCCTTATTTTTAATTGATTGGTTACCTAAAGCGAGTCAAAAAAAAATAGTTGGCGTTTTAGTTCTGACAATATTTATTAAATTCAATATCAAACATTGTAAAGTAACATTTAATTATGAAAGATAATATTAAGGAAACATTTATTTATTTCTACGAACTGTTGTAAATTTTGGGGTGTTTTTCTCATTATTCAATTAAATACATTTTCTTCACAGTGATTGACATATTTAAAATCTATCTATTCTTGTCAACTACAGAAGTCCTTCACGCTTTACTTGATTTTCATTTTATTACGGTATTTGTTTAGACCTCTTTGTCTACGTCATCTAACATTTTCTTTAAAACATATTACAATGTTAATAATAAAATGTGGATCATTTAGATTTATTCTTTATTTATCTCGATTCTTAAATTTTAAGAATTGCATAACCCAGCGTCATTGTTGCTGGATATCTATATACCAACCGATTTTGAAACCGGAATAACGTTAAAATAAAAGGCGCGCGTTAATAGACACTTATTTATTTCAGTATATTTTTTTATTTCAGTAATAAATAAGATTTATTTAACGTAAATAATTATTATATTTAAACGCACAAAGCACAGCTTTATGTTTTGCTGATCCATGGTTATTATCTTTGAATATATTTAAAAAAATATTTTTGAAAAACGTTTTTGAAATGGATTTTTTACCCCGTAAAAACTTTTTTTTTTGTATTTGATAATAAGCTTATTTTTATAGCATAAATGTTTATTTTGTAAAAATAAGTATCATATAAGTATTATATAATGTTTTACAGATCTAGAAAATGGTCTCCAAAGCGACGTATTTTTTTTAAATTAATAATACTTACGTAACTTTATATGATGGTTCTCATATTATTTAATATATATAAATAATGTTACCAACTAACTTAGCAAAAGTCCATATCTTATTAAAATAACTAATACGGTACGTTCTAGATGATTGTTGCATATGTATTGATAAAAATATATCTGAATTTAAAGAGCTCTCACTATTATAACATATATTTTATTTTCCATTTATCAATATAAATCGCTCTTCATAAAAATCAACATTGTGTGAGCTGTATGAGCAAGTAAAACTTGGCCTTTCTCGAAGGAGTGCTTGCCTCAAAATATTAGGAGTGATATAGAAAAAAGGAGAGACGAGTGGAATATGATGTCCAAACATTTTATCTTTCATAATGTTGACGAAGGCCAACAATTCAAACAACATTTCTCGAGTTCAATATAACTTTATTCCATTTCACATATCAGTAAAACAATAACTGTACAATAGTATTATTGCGTTAATAATTAATTAAAATTCACAATTCCTTAATTACTCCACTTATAACCGAGGTTAGCGTCCATTGACATTTGACAAAACAGCAAAAAGGACGTATATATGGGCGTAAACCATTATTGTTATATTGTAATAAAGATTACATAACTATTTATAATTACTGTTTAAATAATGAATAATTCGTCATCACAAAACTGTTTCTGTCTTTTTCAACTTCAATCTTTCATGGACACTGCATTGACTGTTTGACTGATTTGTTAACATTGGACGAGAAAATTAATTGTTTAATAATTCATTTTGTTTCACAAACATTCGAATTAAAACTCAATTAAATTTATTAAAACTCCAAAAATCACTATGCTATTAAATAAAGCAAACTATATGTAATTTGCATCGTATTTGGAGCGCCATCTGTTAAAGAGTAAGGAATGTAAAATCTTAAAATAAATGTAATTTGTATAAATAAAATCATTTATAAAATTAATTGATTAAACTCATTTATAAGATTTAAAGTAATTTCAATTATTTGTTTCAAAATAAGTTATGATTGTGATAACCCTTCCAACGCCTATAAATTAGTATAAATATCGGTTTTTCGGTGAAATTAGTTCAGTTTGTTAATAGCACAAAAATACACTATCTACGTAAATTTCCTTACCTTCTACGTGAATTTTCATTTTAATGGACAATGAACCCGAAATCCCTGGCGTATCGCCGACATATACCTACCATCTTTTATTTAATTTTATTCATATTAAAAATGTGGTTTTCTTAATAGACAAGTAATTCTTTCACATTTGATATTCGATTAATATTATGAAAGAAAAACCTACATCAGATAAACCTACATTAATTTATATAATAACTATAACTGTAACTAATACATGGCTATATAACCTGCTCCATGTAGGTAATATTATATAATATTAATTATTCACCAAATATATATTATTTCTAAACTACAATTCTGCTTTCACCACGATGATACAATATGCTTTGATTCACATCAAAGAAATTCGACAATCAGCAATCCTGCTGCAGTAGGTGTGTGTAACTGGTGGTCAAATGATATCCAAATATATCAACATCATTCGTCTTATTATAATGGTTAATACATGATCCTAACAAAAGTATTAAATCAATAACAAAATATCACTAGTTTTATTAAATTGCACAGACAGTTCTTTCTTTTCGTGATAATAGTGTAATATAACAACGAAACGAAACGAAACAACGAAAATACGTTGTTCAAAATATCGCTAATGTTAAATTATATCCGTGATTTAAAGTTTATTTACTATAGATTTTTTAAAATGTAAATAATAATAAAAGGTAAATATAAATATGACAGTCATGGTTCACGAAAGTTTAAATAAAAAAATAATAATAAAAGAAACCATAAATGTTAATCTTTACTGCCGTGTTAAACGTATTGATTCGGAAAAAAACCTTATAGATGTGACTTGCATCATTACAAAAAAGTTTATATATGTTAAATCTTATACCTTCAATCCAAATATATATAGGGTCGGGCTCTCATAAGTGGTTGGTTTAATTTTGCAGATAAAATAAATTTTCTGATGGCGGCGGTGTTAAATATGAACTTTTTAGCTTATGCTGGAACTCATTCTTTTTACTATGAGACATAGCAGTCACAACAGCTAGAGTATCCTTAATTGATTCCATTATGTGGGTAAAATGTAATAGTGGTATGGTGTATAACTTCTATTATGCAGTGATATTTAAAGGAACTGGAAAGGAAAGGAAAATTTATTACTGGTTGGTTAATTGCTTTACCGGTACAATCAAGAAGGAAATTAACTCAATTCTACGGCAAACGAACAAATAAAGAGCGGGTAGAATGCTAGAACCCGGCAAACGTATCGTAAAATATCAGTTAAAATGTATATATATATATATTTTTGTAATTATAACGTCCAACATATTACACACTATAACAACTGTGATGCGATGCAATGAAACAACTATTTAATAAAAAAAAATATCCAATTGTTGCTTTGCAATGCAAGTTCACAAAAATACGTTACCAAAGTAATGGTTTAAATTATTTTTTTGCATCATTGTTATTATGCATACTTTATATATATTTTTTTTTAATTATATTTATTATTAGACAAAAATAAGTTGCAAAATATTATCTTTGAATTTGTATGCAACTATATAAAAGACTAGTTTTTAACCACGACTTCGTTAGTATCCTGTTGTACTTATGATGTATATGCAAAGAGTTAAGTAGTCTAGGTGATAAATTAAAGTATCTGATTTCATAGCTGGTGGTCAGCCCAAATTGGCCTCGTTGCGGTGAGTTTAAAACTACTCTTGTGTGTTAAACAATAATGGTTTTCAGTAGCTAAATAAAAAAATAAACCTAAATAGCTTCATAAATATGAATATATGAATACTTATATAACTATTATAATATATATTGATTCCGTTTACCAAGAAGCTTCGGGTCAACGGGTGTCAACGGGTTTTCAATAAAAATATATTACGTTTCAATCTATAAATTTCTACAGATTTTCTTTTCCCTTGAACTACCCTTAGTAAAAATAGTTGAAACAATATGTTTTAATTAAAAAGAGAAATTAATAATAATAAATAAATACTACCAGACATATTATACACGGCCGTTTGGTTCCAAGCTAATCAGAGCTTTTGTTATGGACTCACCAGCTAGCCGATAAACGAACATATATAATTATCTCACTAAATGCTTAGGTACTAAACAACCAAACACAGAAAAAACATGTAAGATTTTTTAAACGAATGTTTACCATAGGTATTATAATATAGCTTCGTAAACAATAAAGTTTCATTTGTGTTCTTCCATTATCATTAAGCCCTCAACTCCGAAATTGCAAAAATTATAACAGGATTTTTTTATTTCAGAAGACCTACTCAAATATAGATTTTCGTAAAAGAAATGTCTTCTTTGGATCAACATGAATCACTGACGGAATGTCGGTGTAAACTGTTAACGCCATACTTTAACAGTTTACGCCGCCATTCCGTTGCGATCCGTCCGAGGGCTTAGGAATAAAAACCCTGAATGGGGTCGAAACCAGTCGGGAAAATTCTTATAAACAAACGTCAATACAGTCGGATGTTACAATGATTTTGCAGTATCATATTTATATATGGAACGGGAAAAAAATGTTGCAATAGTGTCTAATATTTAGTTTTCAGTATTCTCAGTTGTAGTTATTAAAGTTTCGATTATTACCAAAATAGTTAAATACCAGATAGAAAACTGCTTAATAATTTGTTTGTGAATATATTAAATATTGTTGGCTGAACTAATGGAACAATAACGCCTTAACTTGCATATATGATTTTATTTAATCAAATAAATTAATATAAAAGCTATATAGCTTATCGGTATATGATTGAATGTGTCTGGTAAAAAGACAAAAAATTGTCAGAAATGTATAACTTTAGATAATCTATACGTAAAATAAAACTATAGAAGAGTTAAATTCTGTACATTGAATAAATACTAAAAAAAAAATACCTTCAGGAGTCTTCATACAATAAACACAAACTATAAAAAATATTTTTAAATTTTTATCTATCTCTCTGCTGTCCGGCTTTCACGCAAAAATAACTAGTCGGGTGCAAGCTTTGTGTTTTTCAATATAGCCTTGAGTAACTTGAATATCGGGTAAAGAGTTTGAAGACAGAGTTTTTTATTGACTAGGTACCTGTCAAAATACAATATAACGTACATATAAAACATTAAGGAAAACTTGTACTAAAAATATGGATTTATATAAATTTTATAACGTTATATTATTTACTAATTAAGAATTGTGGGAGAGCTGACAAAGTCGCTAGCAATAGCTTGTTTACTATAAAGTAACACTCCTTTGTTTGTTTGAGATAAAGATATGATATAATGAGTTAAATGTCAAAAAGATTTGAATATTTAGAATTACTGAGGGTAAAAAAATAGAAATGAATTAACCTTATTAAATGAAGAGATACCCTCACTTAATGATTGTACCAGTTGATTTAGTAATAATACCAACGTTCGTATTTAATTAAAGGCGAGCTCAAATTTTGGCGTCGGCTCACTACGCAAAATAACAACCTTGGGCATCAACAGTGCTTAAAATATCAAATATGATCCAAAATTTGTCTTGAATATTATATAACACAATAATATCTACGTTGGTGTATTTAACATCACGTTATGTATGTAAGTATCAAGCTAGCTTACTCTCAAAAGGTTATATTATTCGCCGTCTCTTCCGTCATATATAGTGCCAATGACCCTGCCACAAAGTAGCGTAAAAAAGAGAAGGTTAAAAAAGATGACAATGCCGACTCAATTACCTACAGGTTTACTACCATTATTTCAATGCTCTCTCAAATAATAAAGATTTACACCCCTCCAGACCATGATTTACTTCTGACATGACTGGCAAGACAGATTGATGATGCCAATAAGCCACGATCGATTTGCTAGCAATCGTCTAATAAATACTTATACTTATAGACCTGGTAGAAAGAAAATAATATTTCGATATCTTTCGATCATGTACAAGAAATAAGCAGCGTTCAACGTTTCAGCGTTCAGCTTGCAAAATTTTACATCAAGTTTACGGAATCTCCCCAGCGTAAATATTGAGGCTGCCCTGTGTGATTACAGAATTAAAATAATTGTAGCTAGCTTGACCTAGATTGAAAATTAGTCAAAAGTAAATTTAGTGTATATTTCAGATGTAATTGGTAAAATAATGGCTGTTAATTAGAAAAAAAACACAAATATCTAAATATATATTTACTTTATTTTTGTAGTGGTGGAACGAAAATAAAAAATAGCTGCGTTCCTGCACTGACAATAGCACTTGCGGCTCGCCCTCATTTTACCTTTGCTAGAGTGCTCGTTAGTAGAATCCTTAACACTTGACTGTTTCTATACGTCATGCTATTGTATACGCAAACATGGAACACTTTTTAGTATAACTTCTTTTTTGTGGCTGTTTGTCTTCAATATATAGTAAGTGTCACGTAAACTAGTGGACAAACAACAAAGACATGTCGGAACTTAGTGATATATACAATTTCAATATATAGATTTAGTAAATATATGTATAGGTACTCATATTAAAATATATATTTTTTTATTTTATAAATTTTAAATGTTTTTTCAGTTATTTTCAGTTCAGTTACCTCAAGTAAATAATACAGTTTTGTTTCAAAGGGAACAGTTTATTGTAAATTTATTTAAATAGATTAAATACATTTTGCTTTATTATGTAGTCATTATACACAGACTTTTGAAAACTTTTTTTGTAATACAAAAAGTTGTTAGAAGGAAAAAATTATCGAACTGTGTATGAATTATGCATAAGACTAAATCTAAATAAATAACGGTTACTCATAGTATTACCTTTTTATAAACCCTAATTAGGTAGCTAAAGTAAACGTTTTTTCATTAAACCTCTTTTTAACTAAAATAAGACTTTTTTAAAAAGCTTTTTTTAAAAAACTTGACTACCTACCTATGAGACATAACATTTTTCAAGCAACATCATGTGTAATTAAAAATAATAATAATTCATATCAAGCATTTTTTTTATTGATAACGAATTATTTTAGTTCCGGTTAAGTTTTGGCCATATTTTTTAGTGAAGTTGAAATATTCTACAATTATCGTTAAGATTTTTAATTTACTGATTCTGAGGCGGTACGAAGTTTGTCGAGTGCGCCTAGTGAATTATCAAATTAAAAACTGAAGGTAATGATATCATTATTTACATATTTAATAATATGGTTATATAACTCTATATAACTATATATTAAATATAAAAAATAATTAATATAAAATATTTTTAATAAAAGAGATTTTACCTGGCTCATTAATCTTCTCAGGCATGGAACGACCAAAGGTTAATATTGCATTGAGTATGTACTAAAAAAATTACAAAACATGTATAATTCAGAGAAAATAAAGATATATAGATTAGATTATACATTGATTCCAATTAGTAAACACAAACTTGTATTACTATTATATGTTTTTCTTAGTAACTTAATATTGCTAAATATTTCTTGCCTTTCATAATATAGAAGCGCTGGTTTTCAATTTATTAATTTACTGTACCGTACAAGATCGGCCTCCTTACACCTCTCGTATACCAACGAACAAATTTGAGTGTAATAGAGTTAGAATTACTTATTGTCTATCTCTGTCTATCTATTATGTCCTTACTTTTCACATCTTATTTTAGATTCAAATAAAGAAGTATACTCGTATGTTTTAAATTAGAATCATTAGAATTGTCACGACACCACGATTGGTAACTTTTCGGTAAAATTTAAATTTCTGAAAAGCCATTCATGCCCATAATAATTTCAGTGTAGCCACTGCATCGTTCTTCGAAATCCAAACATTGAAAGATTATTAGCTTTTGTTACATCAGATGAATGGATGGTTGATAGACCCTGGTTTTAGTCCAACAAAAAGATCGTCTTTCGTATATATAGAATATTTTATGTCTCCTAGTATCTACATGCTAAAAGCTGGAAGCTATTGGTTTTTACTAAGCTTTCACAAATACTTTTCTATAGAAGTGACTGATGTTTCAAAAAGCATATTATTTTATTTTTTAAGCAAAAAAATATTATACCAAAAAGCATTCGAAGGTTTGAATGATTCATTTCAACAAGACTGTATGAATTTAACTCTAATACAATAAAATTATTTTCGAGTATGTACTAAGTAAAAACATAAATAACCAAAAGTATATATATATATATTTTTTGTATTCATTGAAACTAATCTTGACAGATTTTTTTTCTGACCCTATCTTTGAATATACATTGTCCATTGCCTTCGAAAAAATACAAACCAAGAACATTTCTATTAATTTTTTTTTTTTATATAGTAAAATATATAATGTAAATGTATAGATTGTAATTGTATAGTGTAAAGTGTGTTATTAACAAACATTTTTATGTTTGTTTATATCGTTTAAATAATATTATAGGTAACCAACCACTTGTTTTTCACATGCCAATATTTTTTCTATTATAAAAGTATCAATAAAAAGAAAAATATTTGTTAATAAGAATTAATTCCACTCTCTAGTTAAAAAGGTTTTTAATACGAATAATTTGATATCCTTTTAGGAGTTTTTAATCATATTATTGGATTGTACATTAAGAACGTGGAATGATAATGAAAATAGACGTAAACCATTATAATAATTATAATTGTGGTTGCGTGAGATAAATTAATGATAAAACTCATAGCTATAGGGTTGTCATACCATGTGTTACTAATTATTCTTCTTTAAAAAAATATTGTAATTTATGGCAAGTAAATATAAATATATTTGTAAATTTCTTTCAACAACACAATAATTAATAAAGAACTATAACCACTCAAAAATAAAATATACATTGATGATCAGTTTTTTTATAATATTTAAATTTGTTAAGACTGACAATGCAACATTTTTTATATTTAAATAAAATATCAACTATCATGTTATAAAAGTATTTTAAAGGAAAATAATGGGTACATAATAAAAATATGAAGTTGTTCTCAGTGACTCACAGCCCTTACATTCCAATGTCATAGGTTTCTCGAGTCTCTCGAGATTAATATTACATGTATATTATTTGTAGCAGAAATCAATATTTTTTCATTAAAATTTTGTCTTATTTTTTTACATATCATATCATATTTAGGATTAAAAAGTGGAAATTATTAAAAAAAAAAAAACAATCCAACATTTATATTTACCCAGCTGTATCCACGTGGAATAATATCGGAATGTGCCTCACTGGTTTCGAATCCAATCGGGGTTCTTACTCATGAGCCCTAAGCGTGGCGGACTCGCGGCGTGAAGAGTAAAGACTATTGAGTTTAAGCCGCGAGTCCTCAATTCCACGGTAAAACGTTTAAATATAAAAACAATTGAACCTGAAACTTTACAAAATAAAATTAAATCAATTTATTAACGGTTAACCTTTATTTAATTTACAGAAAAGATAAAACACTAATTGCTTTTTGAGTGAAAGAAACATCGGTCTTACGGTAAAATACACTTTCAATTATATAAAGCACTCACAAATGGCGTAGATAATATACCGATCTTTAAGAAATCCAGCGATTTATGACCGCCGTCTATGTACTCACTGCGTTTTGAATAAAATAGCCACCATTTACTTAAAAAAAATAATAACCAAAATCATTCTTGTCAGACAAAGCGCCACCTTCGGCGCAATTTTTAATTGACGGTTGTAGGACTAGCCACTAGATCCAGATTAGGCTCAAAGAGGCGCCGTGGGTATTGATGTCTCTGTATAGAGGTCATCTATAAAATAAACACGTTTTAGACATTGCTACAAATAGCACGCCTGTAAACATAACAACAACTACAATTTAGATTCGAGAGCGTTCTCATATTTTTTTTTCTAGTTGCCAAATTTCGAATAGCGATTCCCGGTACCTCTGCAGCATCCGTGAACAAAACAGGGAGAAGGGTCCCCTTTGATGTGGTTGATAGGCATAGCTGAAGCACACGTCAACACATTTCGTACACCATACCTCTCATTGTAGGTATGCCCACATAGAAGGAGACATCGCTGTTTTATACGTCCAGTATAATCCATCTCACAGTACAGGCCTACTAACCGTATGTTGACCGTTTAAATTTTAAGAGGTGAACAATGTTTACTGGAATTATGACAGAGCAGCTAACCATGTCAGTACATATAATTCAACAGCACTCACCCTGGTATCATATACTCGGCAGGTGCTTGCGTAGTTTTTGCTGTATGAACTATAGATGTATTTCAGCTGATACAAACCACAGGTTAACACTTGAAACTCTCAATTAATATTAGTATTTTATGTACTATACTTATTATGTACCATACTTACCAGACCTTTGTTAAACGTTATACAATTGTCTTAAAATAAATTCTGATAATCATTTAAATATTGGAAGGTGGTTGCGCCATAATCTTGTCTATGATATAATTTTGCATCTTTACAAATAGTCTACGCTAGTGTGTGACAGTGGAGATAAGGAGACGACAATGCTCATAGACCTAAGTGAGGCTTGGATGTAATTTCACTTAACATAAATACCAGTTTATCCATTATGATTCCGTGGACTGACGTCCCACAGACTCACTCTTGCTCACCAATAAGAGTGATTCTCTGTGGTCAGCAATCGGTTAAGTCTCACCCAGCTGGACCAGAAAACAACACAGCCTCCTAATATTGGTGGCCTCACAAGAAATTGCTTGACCTTGACCTAACCTTGAAATAATTTGTTTGCAATAATTTTACCATATTCAAACAAAACTAAAAAGTAACTAAGTGAACAACGATCGCAAAATAAATAATCCACGGTATTCTACTTCCCAATTTATTTTATTTTATTCTTACCGCGGCCCTGAAGTATTATCTTTTACCTCCAGAATGTATACAGTTAGTTTCGTAATTCAATGTCCGCTATTGCTGCTTCTGACAGGTTAGTAGCCATTCACAGAAACGTTGTATTTTTTATTTTTCTGTTACATTTCTTAGAAGATTATTATTTTTCAATTTAGGTGTGGAAAATTAAAATATATTGTTTTATTACATTTCATCCAAACTTGAAATCAATGGATATAGTATATATACACCCTGTATATTTATTCAAAAGAAATACCAAGCATAATATATTTTTATTAAGCATAATATATTCTTAGACCGAAGTAATAACGGAAATATATATTTTTTAAAAAACATTAAAAAACTACTGAGATGTGAAAACTGAAAAGTAATAAAAACTCAACTTTTTAAGAATATTTGAGTTCAAAATCTAAACAAAAACTCCATTATAGTCAAAGTAATAAAAATGTAAAATTAGTGTAGAAATGAATAATATTTGTCTGTACATATCTGTCAGTACTCCAAGCCAATTATACATCATTTTATTTATATTTTATTAAAACATAATACTATGTGACGTGTTAAGCCAAATATAGGTAAGCAAAATAATATGAAAATATTATAACAATAAATTAAATATCAATTTTTTAAATTCAAGTAAGCATTTTCAAGCACTTTTGAATCGTCAATTTTTATATAAGGAAAATGTCAGTGTAGTTAGTCCGTTAGTAAGCTACCACCAACTCGGAATGCTACACTGATGAGAAAAACTGGCCAGAAACTCAATAATAGCTCATTTTAAATAAATTTAACATGTTCGATGTATATGATTCAACTACCAAAGGTCAATAAACTAAGTTTTTAGTTGATCGAAATGTAATCAACTAAAAACTCTTGTATTTAATAATTTTATTTGACAATAGACTTTTAAATTTAAATTTAAAACTGTGAAAAGGAAGGTCTCATTCAGGTCATCTAACCTTAAACTGCACAATCTCCCAATACTAAACAGATGCGTAGCTTTTATTTTTATAGCTTTATTCAAATTAATATCACTACTCCATGTGCCTGAAGTTTCGCCAGGCACATTCGTCCATTGAAATGCTCAAATGTATAAATATTTGTACATTGGACGATGGAAAATACTTCAAGCTGGCAAGCACGATGACTATTTAGTGATTCTCGCCATAAATATAAAAAAAAATGTAATATCTTGTAATAATTTAAGAAGCTAAGAAAAACGTTAGACAATGTGAAATAAAATATTTTGTTTTGTTGTCTTACCGCAATCACTATTTGTTTAATAAATATCACACCATAAATCATCTCATATCAATCGTACTACTTTACATGTAATATTTATTTTACAAACATAATAGACTCAAAATAAGAGTTTCCAAAAAATAATAGATATTCTATTTGCCTATGTGCAAATATATTTAAATTTTAAACCCGTCCAATATTCTATTGGACGGATTGTGGGTGAACTTTTGATGGAAAATTGTAGTTTTAGTCTAAACTTACAATAAAACTAAAATATATAGAATCAAAAAATAATAGGTTTAATATGAGACGGAGTTTCAAAGAGGTTACTTAAAAAAATATATCTGATTGATTGAGAGGTATTTTTAGTATATACCACCAGCCGTGACTTCTAAACATTTTTTTATAAAAAGACTTAGAAAACAAGAAGGATATAATGATAATATTTTGGTATAGATTTTTATTATTATTATTAAAATTCGTGTACGGCTGGGATCGAGTTTGGGACGCGGCGATACAAAACATTCAGAGCCCTACACCAGACTTTGCACGTCGATTGATTAGTGAATCGTTAATGAATTTTTACTAATAGTTTTATAAAAATAAAGCTTAAATTGTAAAATTTAAAATTAAATTAAATTCTTTAAATAAAAATGTATATTATATTATATCAGGAATTCTATGATTAAAGAAAATAAAATAATAACTTATATAAGTTAAAACTTGCAATCGAGAAATAATATATGTTTTGGTAAATAATTATATTTAATTGTTATAATAATATATGTACCTATTTATTTATATCAATATTTTGTGTTTGTGGCACATAGTACGGAAACGTCAATACACCAATCGTTTGTTAAGAACGGTTGTGTATTACCTATTTTATTGTAACTGTAGTATTGAAAATTGACCTATTCGAGATGAAATAGGTTTTACATTCCATTTCATAGAGCATTTTTTATTGAATGGAATAGATAGTAGATTTTACAACGAGGAATTGAAATCGAATTTTAGTGACAATACCGATGCAATGCAGTCCATACATGAGTATGGCATATCATCAGCATCGAGCTTCGTGTTAACTTGATGATACTTATATGATATTTTGAAGTTAGTATTCAATAGTGAAGAGGTAAGTATGACTTACAAACAACCTAAAAGGGGCTTTGGTATAATCATTCGTTTATTAGGTCACGATCGGATATATCTGCATTCGATTTTTTTTTAAATTATGACACGATTTTTACTGTAAATATAAAATAACAGATACCTATTACTTTATTATGATAGAATATATTTCCAGATGGATATTATTCATACAGTACAAAATCTATATAGGTTCTTTAGCTTTTAGAAATAGAATACTCTATTTAAATTTTAAGATATTAAAATTTAAATCGACATATATAACATATAAATTGGTGAGCTGCCAACTCTCATATCAGTGTTTATAAAGAGAAAATATTTGAAATATGTAATTCATCTATCAAGAAACAATAAGCAAGGAGTGTAATTTAGGACAAATACTTATAATTGAGCAGTATTTAAAAACATTATATCCAGCAGGCAGAGAACATGAAGTAAAGAAATATACAAAATGCATGTATTCATTCTATAATTTTATTTATAATGAATTGAGCAACTTTAAGTTATTTGTTTTGAGGCATTGGTGATGTTTATAAAATAGAAGGCAAATCGAGTAACAGAATATTCCTCTCCTTTCGTTCTTTCCTGAGAAATGCTGATAAAATGGATAAATAATTTATTATTCTGTTCGTAAATCGAATGGACTCAAATAATTCAAGACACAGCTACACGAGGAATCGATTTAGACAGCTGTTATTTTATTATTCCGACCATACATTTTCAATTTAGTCCTTTACTTTTTCAACAATAAATAACAATTTGAAACAAGTACAAATATATACACAATAAAATCTGCTTATAAAATATTTGTTAAAATTTCAAAATGATGTTCCCGCATCCAACAAAAATACTGAATCAATTTTGATGAAATTTCAAACTTTGTCTTAGTAGACAGGATACTTTATATATCAGTAAGTATCCAATCTAAGTTAAAATCAACGTATTTCTTATAATTTTAGGTAATGATGCATTGGAGTAGAAAATTTACAAAAATAAACGGAATCGGTACGTACAACGTTTTATATGTAATATCTCGCAAATAAACAAATTAATCAAAAAATTTTAATAGGTGTATTATAAGTAAAGTAAATATAGTAAAAAGGGGTATTAAACTTGTCAACTGTCGGATTTTTAGTTATTAAATATGTATTGATGGATTATGTTTACATATTAATAGTAATATACCCACACCTCGCCCAAACCACAAAACGCTATATACTGTGGTCAAAGCGCGGTTGTAATAATAGTTGACGTCTCCCACAATGGAGCTAATTAAAGTTTAATGATGCGATATAAACATCTGGAGGCCCACGATGAGCACCCGTTAAGATTACATCCCATTTATAAATATTTTCTTCAGACGAAACATTTAAATGCTTTGTAGGAAAACCTGTCAAAAAATTACGGGAAACAGAAATGCAACAGGAAGCAATCAGGAGTTATAAACATGGTCAAATTAAAAACAAGCATACATTTTGAGGCGCTTACTCTACGTTAAGTGGTCGGAATCGAGTCATTAATTGGTAAATTTTGGCTAATTTATGGATTAATTCCAGCCAATTATATTTGCAACACAAAAGAGTGTTAAAAAATTAGGGGGGGGGCTGAAAGGGAGTAGGTCGTAGATATAAATTTTTGGGCTTGGCTTAGTTTTGGTTTTAAACTCCTACTTATAATCTTAGTGTGTTGACATAAGTCTATATGGATGTTGATAAGCACAGACTTATATTCAATAAAAACGTAAAAAGATATCACAGGTGTTCTAAATGTATTGTTTGAAAACATTCTACGCAGTTCTTTTTTTATCAGAATCAGTCATATTAATTATTTTGTTGATCCTGCATAAAAATGTTTGATTTAATAAATCCTAAAAGTAAAAATAAATAAACTAGCCAGGAGACACCTTAAATTTTGATATTATAACTCTTGTTTACACTCCCCATGCAGCCTTGGCCTTGTGATAAAATTGTACAATTGAAAAATCATATGTACATCGGCTTAATAATCGATGACTTATGTTTGCACAAAATGAAGGTCTATTTTCAAATTCAAAAGCAAATTACCAAACCACTTTACGACTTCTTTATGTGTCCTAAGCTGACTCAATCATTGTTTATGGTATTAGTAGTTGCAGATCATGCAAAACTAATTAAGAAAATATTTTATATTGCTATTGAGGTTATTAAAAACGATTGTTCCTAAACGTATAATTACTAATTATAAACACAACTATGGCCTATGGTTTTATCTATTACCTATGGTTTTTGAGATTGTAATGTAATTAATATGTTTCATAGTGAAATGTTCTATTCTAACACAATTTAATAATTCTACCCTGTTAAATGAACAACTTAGACCTACAGGCCTACGTCAAGTTGAAGCAAAACAAATAAGTATGGAAAAAGAACTGACTACTAATACCAGAACATATCAATGAACTGCCCAAAGAACTACAAGAAATATACAAAAGTACCACAAAAACCAAATCACGATTCAAAAAATATTTCTGGGATAAATTGTGTTTACTTGCAAAACAAAAAATCTTTATTAAATTAATGACTCTCTGTACCCAGATAAACCCGGTTTTCTTGGTACTTTAATGGCAACTTATTATGAATTTCTTACATATAATGGCAAAGTTTATTTGTTATATCGATTTGTTAAAATAAAGCGTAATATCTAAGAAAGTTTTTCATCGGATAAAATGTTAAAATAGCATAATAGTAATGATAATAAGGGGACTCTACTTGCACCTTTCAACCCTGCCGAAGAGCTTTTTTTACCTAAACATTTTATTTTACGTAACCAAGATATACTTCTTTAAATTGTCTCTGCATTTTTTGAAGATCGAAATATGTGGGCTACAAGTAGTTTGCTTTAATTTTCGTTTGAGTTTTTAGAACCAATTAATAAACATGATGACGATAAGCGAAAAAACACAGTTTCTTTCTAAAATTTGCTCCAAAACAGCACTAGCTCCATTGAAACGGCATTATTATAATATCAGGAAATACAGCAATATTTGGCAAACGTTCGTCTTTTGAACTTTTTACATACAATTCCGGTAATAGCTTTACTTCTCAATTACATTGACCACGTCAGGTGTATTGTTTTGTCAGTCAATCAGTTTTTATAGATTCTGCTCTAGGATTTCTAGTCTGAGTTATGATTCGCTGAATTGAGGATTTGTTGTTCTGAAAATCATCACTGGTCGGACCAAGAGCTTCTACAACCGCATGAAGAATGTAAACGGAGTCTCTTATGCTTCATTGGCATCTAAAGCTGCGACTACTTTTGGTTTTAGATTCTTTTGTAATCGCTAGAAACTATTTTATTCATTTTAATTTTCTAAATAAACTCACCCTAAATGCCTTTTACGTCAGACTTAAAAATATTTATAACAACTAATAGTATTAGCTAGAAGTATACTTCTTATTTGAAGATAGATTAACCGAAATAAATACAAGGAAAACAAAAATAATAGTATTGTCGTACCAATATTCCCTTGGTGAGACCCAATTTATCCCTTTTCATATTGATTTATTTATGCCTATAGGGGCAATCTGATGATGAATACGTTCGTAACCGCTTTTTGGGGAATAGTTAATGTTGAATGCCTCTATTCGCTCTGAGGTAATTTATCAAAAAATATGAATATAGGTGTCGTTTTTATGAAAATAAGTTTGAAAATAAAGTAAATCACACTTAGACACAATTAAAAATACAAAAAACCTTACGAATTTAAAACAACTGCAATTGTTTTTAAATTAGCAAACTTCGTAGCTTAATGCTTTCGTTTTCTTTATTTCAAAATTCACGATGTGAATGCGTTCATTAATTATATAATATAACTCACGCTCTGGGAGCTAGGCAATATGCGATTTTGGATTCAACAAGCAAAGGTTTAAAATCATACAATTAATAAAATTATTATATCAAAAATATTAATTATAAAATGAAAATAGTGGCTAGGATAGTTTTAAAACCAGTCAAAAGTAAAATTTCAATATAGCATCAAGTCTATGATTTTTGATACTAAATGTGGTTTAAGTTGTCATGTTTCAAACCCTAGCGTGGGGTATGAAAAATGATGGAGTAGAAATATGTCTGATATGAATATATAATTGGAAAAAAAATATTCAATTATTTATATAGGTAAATATCGTCTAAAGTTTTTGACACAATAATAACTAATATGTAAGACAGTGTTACAAGTAGGGGAGGGCGGGGATGAAAGTGCCGGGGGTGAATTGTGCCAACGTGCATATTTCGTGACCAAAAAGAGATAAATATACGACTGTATTGCGTCGCGTAACACCTAACAGCCCAACACAGACGGCCACCTTTTAAGTTGCACCAGCGACACAGACCCTTAACTTAAAACTGTTGTTTTGTAGTTAAAAGTATAATGAATAAATATATTACTATAAAACTGATGTCCTTTAAATTCTATATTAATTCTCATTCATGTTTAACACCTAACATTATCAACGGCACAACTGACCGCACCTACGGCACAACTTGCCTCAAAGTGGGGCTGGCAGTGCCTTGCCCCCGCAAAATTATTAAAAATATACAAAATCTGTATATAAATAAATGTTATACACCAAATTTGGCTTTGGATTATATCCGATTTACATACAGATTTGTCAAAATCGGCACTTTCAGACCCTGTGACCCCTATTTAAAAACAAAAGCCTTAAATATGCGAAGTAATACTATAAATGCAGGAAAGGTTATTAAGGTTATAAAAATAATATATAATACTATGCAAATTTGTATCAAGGCGCAGTAACATTTAATGTATTATAATATTTAAACAATTCAAATAGTATATAACACTTTTTAAAATTTATTTATTTAATTAATGTGACACATAATACAAAAAAATATTCTAAAACAAATTACAAGATTCCAACTTAGACTTTAGTATACTATATTAAAAATAAATTAATACTCAATATAAATTACGTTTCGCAAAACTATTCACATCTTTACCTTAAACTAAAAAACTAAGGCTTAAACCAAAAAAAAAAATTTCATCACGATAAATAAACATGGCACTAGCAATTGAAACTGCAACATTGCAAACTCAAGGTTGCCTCGGCCTCGAGATTTCCTGCTTCTGCAGGTGGACGAACGATATCGCAAAAATTTTATATCGCATTTCAATTTCCTTACATATAAATCCAGGATGGATGCCAAATCGAAAGATTCTTTGATGTTAGCGCTTACGAAACGAAATTCTATAATTCAATTTGTTTGCAGTAGTGGATCTGTAACGACATGCTTTGAGGTTCAGTTCACAATAAATCAAATGAAGGCGAAACATTTTTAAAATATATATTGAACTTAAAACAAGTCACCTCTAGTAAAGTAAAGTATATGTGAGGTACACGTTATTTTTCTACTAATTCAAGACATCTTAAACATCATAATATTAGTGAAGTACAGAATGAATCTTAACTTAATTTACTTCTTTTACAAAATCTTTAATGTACAAAAAATATATATATATATTTTTAAAATATGCTAATTTCAGACATAAAAATGATTCAATTAATGAAAATGCTATAGGTGACAGATTGTTTAAAAAATATATATTAGCAAAGAATAATCGAAAATTGTAATATTTTCCATAATTCCAATTTCGAACCATTTCATATATGACACATTCTGTCCGCGATACATTCACACGTCAGCGGCCAGAACTCAATTGTGGGGTATGACGGATATTAGTCAACTACCTACATTCCATAAATTCCTCGTTTGCAAATTTGCATATTCGGTTATTTAATGAGCGATATTATTTGGTTAGGACTTGCTAATATTATTACCGTATTTACTGTTGACTGTTTTTGTATTAAATGTTTTGGTTTTTGATTTAGGAAGATTATAATTATATGATATGCCCAAAACTTTAAAGGTTAAATAAACTAAGGTGATTAATATTTCACGAACTCGCCATGTATCATGATATATGTACAAAGTTACTATTTTATTTAATAAGTATTTTTTATTTTACACCTGACTCGTATATAACAGGCAATTTTCAAAACCATCCGAAGTCCTTATTCATGAAGTTAGAGCAGTTTCATATAGTTTGGTGACGTTATTTAAATTGCATCAAGTTTTATTTTTAAGTGATTAAAATATAAATCTGTAAATATTTTGATGAATTAATGTTAATTTTTTGATGTACTCGATGTGCTCAGACAAATGATTGTGACATATTATGTTAGATGACTTTGATTATTTCCCAAAAGATCTCAACTCGTGCTAACAAAGAATTCCAAATCTAACAAAAGACGGAAGAAGGTCTTTGCCTCACATAACTAAGGTAAAAGGAAAATTACACCTTCTTAAGTGACAGAAGTTTTCGCAGAAAATTGTATTAGTTAAAAGAGTATTATAATTGAATAGAGTCTAGTTAAGGGTTACTCTAAGCTCATATTATTATATAGTTTCTATTTGAAGGATGCAAGTTGTATGAAAGATTAAGAGTAAAGAATCAATCATTGCAATGAAATATTGTGTATTTTGATTCCTCGTGTTTAGGTTTTAATAACCGTACAGTCATGTTATTTTAATGAAAGCCAAGGGCAGTATATATAGCAGTTAAATTGCTTTTTGTATCAATAAATATAAACTATTATTTCTATAGTCTGTACAGTATATATATATATATATATATAAGATGACACAAAATTATTGAATTCACACTTCCCCTACAAACTTCTAATAGGTATAACTAATAACAGTTAAGACTGCACAAAATATGTAGAGGAAGCGTAACTAAGAATGGATGAACTCTTAAAAAAATCTATTTGCTATACAGAACATTTTAGCTCAATAAAAAATAATTATTTGTTCCATTAGAGTCTTAGTATAATATATATATAAACCAAATATTATATATATATCTAATGATATTGTAAAGAGAATGGACTTAGCCTTGCTTTTTGCATTTTGCATTATTTTAATGGACAAAGAGTACTTGTCAGCTGTTCACTTGACAGCTACTTAATTAATATTACTAGAAAAATAAAGAAATATATTAAACAATTACATAATTAGCAAAAAATATTTATTTTTTGTAGGAAATAGAGGTTCATCAGTTCAGTACAATGGCTTCGAAGTGAAGAATAAAAGTAAAATTTAAATAATCACCAACGCGGTGGTTATTTAATTATACGAGTATTGTATATAATATTTTGGTAAATAGTTCGTTCAACAGAAGGTATTTCATACATGTTGATTCTTTAATTCTATTAAATAGTCAAGATTTTACTTTTCCTCTCGAAACTGCTGTCTCTCTAACATGACCAAGCTGTAGATCAATTTTGTATTAAACTGATTTTATCATATCATACGTTAACTTCAAGACTTATTTACTCATTTCCATCATTAAAGGTTACATTTAGGATTAGTGATCAACAATTTGCCACCTTTTATATGTTTACAGTAATCTTAATTAATAATTAATTTTAAAAAGCATTACCCCAGCTTTACAATATTTTATGAATATACTCGTACATTGTTTTTTACAAAACCTTTGGTAAAAATATTTCCAATATAAATAAAGTAATATGAAATGACACACTGTAAATCGGATGATGGACAGTGTCGCATTTTATATAATCAATCCCCGTAGTGTCAAAAATTTATAAATAGATAGTCCATTTTATCCCTGTAGAAAATTAGGAATATATTTTATAAAAAATATATTGTTTAAAAATGTTTATTTCTGCTTTTATTACATAATAAAAAATATGCCAGTAGCTTATCTCAACAAATTCGAACAAAGATAATAAGTTACAAAAAATTTTAGCCATCAATTTTAACATGGGAATAGTTATTTATAAATAAAAAAAAGCAAATATCTCAGCCACAACTAAGCAACAACAGTATCCGGTATGATACGCACTTAAATTACTATATGATTTTTTCACATAATTATGAGTTAATTTGTTAAATTAATAAGATTTACTCTTGAGTAAACAGTTCTTATTTATTTAAAACTTCAAATATAAAGTTTCAACATAAAGCGTCATTTAAATTTTAAAGCTAAAATTGTGTTTTATTTTCCCCTTAACATTCAAATTTAAATTACCCGCCTTTTAAATTAGAAATAATCTTTTGTTACCTCAATCCAGACAAAATGAAAAGGTAGTAAAATAGTAATAGGGGTTTTTAAAAAGATATTGTAATGCTTTCAATTTTGATAATTATATAATGTAAATTTAAAAAGCACAAGCAGGATTTAAACCTGCGATACAATAAATCAGTTGGCAGAATACGCGGACGGACGGTATTTTGAATTTTAGATTTAGGGGGTGGAAGTCCCACAGAACCGCCCTCTCCTCTCCCTAGGTAGGAACGTATATCCATAATGGATTCCAGACGTTAAAAAAATTGCAAACTCCGATTAAAACCTGTACCTCTTATTTCACATTCACGAATAATTAGTAAAAGGATAAAGGATGTATCTGGAAAAATAAGCAGATATTACCAACCCAACCTCTCCCCTATTATAAACGGTAATAATACCGGTATAATATATATAATATATATAATAATAATGGTAATAAATGGCATAATTATTTCAATTTTTATTTGACTGAGCGAACGAAGACAATTAATTTAAAACTAGATGAAAAGTTTGTGTTATTTCTATATGGACATATCAGTACATATAAATGTACTCATGTAAAGATCGCATTTCTTAAACAGTTTTGATAAATTTGTGTTGATTCCTGTTATACAATTGTTTTTATTTTTTTTTGCACTGTGATGCTAAAATAACAATCCCCAAAGGACAATGTAATAATTTTAAAACTGTACTTATTCGAGAACGTTAAAACCTATTGAATAAGCTCAAAATCTTAACAATACTTTTTGTTTAAATATTTTTTGATGGTAAGGACTTTGAGGGTGACATGTCAAATATATAATCCCCTCTTACTTACTTAGTCTCTTTTGCACAGCACGACTAGTAATTTAAAAATATACGAATTATTACTAAATTTAGCTGGTTCTTATTTTAAAATAATATAAAACACACGCTTATAAACATATATCATAATAGATACCGGTACTTAATAATACCATAAGCACAGATTTTTTAAAGCAATAGCTACTTTGCTATAGCTAATGAAATTGTTAGACGTAGGTTCTTATTTTGCTTACAATATCATAACACTACGCTCCAAACTACAGTAACTAACTTATAATATACTTTGGCTGAAAACAAGAATGAGTTTTAAATATTTGATCTTCTATAGTAAATAGTAAAAAATATTCAAAGCTTGCATTATTTTTTTTGTGATTTTATTGATTAAAAGTTCACTTATTGATTACAAGCCACCAGCATTTTTTAGGGGTATTTTTGTTTTTCTGTTTTATGACATGGTCAAATATCCTAAAATATGTTTTTATATTTTTTTTATTGAAAACAGACATCAATTGACATGGGGTTAAAAAAACATAGTTTGTTCTTAACTTTCATTAAACTCCCATTAGGTTAGTTGTCCTGACTCCCTATCCCTACATCACTTGTCAATCTAATGTAATTTGATTCGACTTTCCTAATGTTTAAATATAATTTGATTCGATAATGTATTAGTCATTTTTTCTGATTCCATTTTCAATAATAATGTTTGTTTTATCTCTCTTAACATTTCGATCGAGTGATTTTCCTTGTGACTTCTAACCAATATAATCATAAGCGTGCGTTTTGAGTGACCGAGTATCAAAGGGCCCGCCGTGCACGTTGTCTTAGTTACCTGATATAATACACCTAGTATATTTCGGTAGATTAATAGACGACTGGTATACTAGTCGTAGGCAAATATATAGGAATAGTTTTAAAATTAGATTAGTCTAGTTACTATGTTCCTTACTTAAAAAAAAGTAAAATTTTTATAATTATTCAATTTTTGCTTATCTTAGCGTATTTTTCTTTTATTTGCATATCTTAGCGTACATTATAATTATTCAATTTTTGCTTATCTTAGCGTATTTGTATATCTAAGCAGCATTTTATTGGATAGCAGATTTTATTTTGTAGTAAATTATGTCCTCTATTTATCAATTTTTTTTTTTACTGTCAACCCTCAACATCAATAAAATGACAATGAAATATCCAGACAAACCCATAAATACATCACAAACGCTCCAAGCCACATTTGGGTCAAGACACTATAACTCGCGAGTATCTCGTATTTCACAGAAGCTCCGCTTTTATTTAGTGCAATCATTTTAATTTACAAGGGCGTGCATCAAGTGAGTACGAGTTTAATTTAACTTTTTTCCTTCTACATTTTATTATTATTTAATACACGGTATGAGTGTAGAGATCGATAATTTAGTTTTTTTTTATTTTTGCATACGCTAAAAACCTAAAAACAATATCATAAAAAAACAGTATCATAAAAAGAGTTTGTATTTTATTTTTCTACCATTGAGAATCTAGAAAGACTAAGGAGGGAAAGTAACAGATAAATGAAGAGGCTTGTCTTGGAAGGTGGACTTCTAGATCAAAAGTATAACCTTTGACCAACTATATATATATAGTTGGTATATATATCAATACCTTTTTTTTTTAACGTCTGGAAGCTAATTGCTACCCCCCTCACCCAGGGAAGATCAGGGGTGGTTATGTGGGACTTTCACCTAACACTAAACCAGACGGTTTTTTTTTTTTTTTTTTATAATGCACCCGTCATCACAGGGCATTGCGACTTTAACCCTGACTTGATCAGAGACCTTGTTTAGCATTTTAACATGTAACTCTTTTCGTTTATCATTCTTTTCCTATATATGGAAGGGATGGGTTTGCCTCATTCTAAAAACATCTTGTACTTATTACACAGTGTTAAAAATATCATGCTTTCATTTCATCAATATAATGCTTCTTATACCTTAGGTTATTTTATTTTATCATTATTAATATATACTAAGACAGTTGCTCAATTAATGTATATTTAGCTATAGTGTTTTGTATATATTTGCTAAGATTAAAAAATGTTGTAGAAATAAATAGTAATGGCAATAATAATAATAAATTTGTAAATTAATTTCACTTAAATAATTTCTTTTTTTTTTTTTTTTTAATTAATTAGTGTATATTTTGATATTCTATATTCTATATATTTGTAAAGATAAAAATGTTGTAAAAGTTATAAAATTGTCAATAATAATTTTTAATAATTTACTTGTATATTTGTGTTAAAGTTTATATAGTACCTGATATTATATACGTAGCATGTTTTACTTGTCCTTATTTCTTAAAATTGTTTTATTTACTATTTCTTTGCAGTACTTGATAAATGTATCTCTTGTGTTTTTATTTTTCACGATTTCACTGATTTTATCCCTAGTAAGTTCGATTTCCATTTCATTTTCCAGTTTCTTTCTTTTATACTTATATATGTCACATTTCAGTAGCAGGTGGCAGACCGACTCGGCCTCTTCTGGAGCGCACAGGCAGGATGGATTCTCTTTGCGTTTGAATTTGTTCAAATACTCCGAGAACCCTCCGTGCCCCGTCATTAACTGAGTAAGTATGCCGTCGATTTTAATATTTTTGATAATTTTGAATGCTTCTATTGCATCTGGGAAGAACAATTGATGGAGGCCGTTTCTCCTTCTTGGTATCTTCTATTCCATTCCCTCGCCGATTCTTGGCGGACCTGTCGCTTGATGTAGGAAATAGGGCAGAGATCGTAGGCCGGCTTTCTTTTGGAGCTCAAGGCTGCTTCCTTTGCAAGCTGATCAACTCTCTCATTTCCCTCCAGACCTGCATGTGCTTTTATCCAGAATAGAGAAATATCTTTATTCTGGAGTGTACATCTTCTCAGGATGTTCCTTGTCTCCACAGCAAGGGGATGTGGAGAGCTGTTATTTGTTATCGTCTGGAGAGCCGCCATTGAATCACTGAAGATGCCGACCGTTTTTTCTCTCCTTTTCAGGGCCTCTTTTGCCGCCATGTTCAGAGCAAGTAGCTCGGCCTGGTAGACGGTACAGTACGGAGAGAGAACAAGCTTGAGGGCCTTGGTTTCGGCAGTGCTATTCCATAAGGATAGGGCAGACCCAACCCTGCCCTCAATTCTGCTCCCATCCGTAATGATGCGCAGCTCCATAGTACTATGGTGAGTGTATTGATCCTCGTCTACCAGGCAGCCGTAGCTCAGCTCGACCTCATCAGCAGGGTGTGCGTTTTTGTGTGGCGAAGCCATCCTCTCGACCTCTCTGTCGGCCAAGCCCGGTAATTGTGACCCTCTCTTAGCCTCGTACAGCGCGGCCGCTTCGCGCACACGTAGATCCAAGGGGATCAGCCCAGAGAGTACAAGTGCTGAGTGGTACGACACTGTGCGGTATGACTTGCACATTTTCTGAGCAAAATCGCGCTGGATCCTCTCTAACCGCTTTCGTACGTGTCTTGTGGACAGCTGATACCCATACACTTGAAGCGTAGAGTATCACTGGTTCCACTGCGGCGTTGTAGATGGTGCGTATTACTTCGGGCTGGAGTCCCCAACCGACTCGGGCTGCTCTTGCTAGTTTTTTGTAAATGCCGGTTGCTTTCCTGCAGATATTAGTCACATGCAGAACCAAACCGAAACCAGACGGTTGCCGCCTGCCTTCATAGTGGGACACCACGGGATCGCTTTCGCATTCAACCGCAGCGACCCGACGGAGACTACCACGGAGAGGGCACCCTGCAGCAAGTGGACCCTCCCTTTTTCGCAGGCTTGATAGATTGTGGAGGGCTCACCCTACCCCCCACCCAAGCTTGCTACCACGCGGAGGAGGCCGGAATCTTGGCATGGCATCAATTTAAACAAAAAAGTTATATGAATAAGTTTTAAAGGAAATTGTCTCAATTCTGACGTTTCAATATTTTAAATGTCTGTTTTTTTTATATGATTGTAAAACTTTATTACACATACATATACGGTATTTAATGCAAACTGCCGCAACCTATTAGGTACAATCACAGCGTTTAACCTGAAAGTAATTAATGCGTTCGTTTAAGGACTTAGTTAATTAGCCGCGGCACTAACGAACCGTCTAATTACAAACTCGTAATTAGTATTTCCAGATATAATTCCATATTAGTTTTGTTTAAATATTGCACTAAGTCCGCTTATAACAAACCTATAAGTGGTATAAGAATAATCCACTAATAATAATTTTATTTCATACTAATATCCATTTTTAAATCAAATTATATTACAAGATACAGTAATGCAATATCGTTAGTGAATAATTTATAATGGAGCTTAAAAACGGCTTTAGTGTTCAAAGACGTGACATGATATTAAAATCTGTAATGCTTAATATTGGACTGGCAGTCATCACTGAATCGAGAGTCGCCACTCGGGCCTCAGCGAACATCGTTGATGCTCTGCCCCGAAAGCTCTAAAGAAGATATATATATGAAATATTAACAAAGAGATTCAGCTAATTTCGTTTCTTTAGCCCGTGCTTAAAAGTCCCCGTGGCTAAAAATCCTAATCATATTATTTTATTAAAGATATTTGCAATAATCTCCTTATTGGTTTCGACATCGATAAAAACTGGAGGTAAAATTTCGGAATTTGTAAATATATTTCTTTTTTTTTTCAAATTTTACAAAACATTTCGTTAAGGATACTTATATGAGCTAATAGAACCATTTAAGGCGTTTATAAAAAATCTACCAACTAAGATTTAAATATAGGCATTAAAAAGGTGCAGCTCATTAGGAAGCAAATAAGACTCCTGCAAAGCTACAAAATTATACTATAATATAATAATCCAATTTCATCAATACTTCTTTTTACAGACTGGCAGTTAAATTTTAGAAACGAATTTAATTATAGTTTAAATAACATGCTCTAACTAATATAATAGTTAATAAAATATATCTAAAGTAAGTTTATTTCATTATTTTTAACCTAAAATGGTCTAAATATAATAAATACCACAACTAAGATTGGCCTTAAGTCGATATTTTAAAATAAATGTTTTTTTTTTTATACAACAACATCGCTACCTTACAAAAACAAAATAAGTGACCTTAAAGGATTCAATTTGTTCTAAAGACACAGCATATTAACCTTTCGAGATAATATTTTTATTAAGTTTATTACTAGTGGAAACGTCTAATCTTATCGAATAGGTTCAAAAGAAATCAAAACAAATAATAGAAATGAATTTATTTAATTAAAATTGCAATAAAATGTTTAAGAAAAAAAAACCCACAACTAGCAAGCAGCTGTAAAATGCGTTCGTAAAATTTCTTTACGAACATCTATTTACCATTAATCTAATATTTTCCTTAAAGGACTTGCTAATTCAAACTACTTACTCTTAATATATCCGAATAAATGTTGTATGCTATAAACTAAATTTCCAACAAGATTGTAATTTATGGCCTGTCTTTCACATTCGGTATTACTCTGTCGAGTGTCGCTACGAAGGCTTAACCGCACGAACTGGTACACTACTATAGGCTGATGATGAAAATGTATTCAGTACAATCGGTTAATAAGTACTGTTACAAATTAAGTATTTAAAATCAAACATAAAATCAATTATTATAAAGCTATTTATCATGAAAAGCTACATAAATTAGATTGCTCACTTACTAAATGGAACGTTGTCATAGCAACAACATCACGAGGATTTACTGATACAGGGTTGTATAAGACCAAGAAGATCAGTGTATAAGAGACCATTGTGTAGATTCTGTGTTTAAATAGAATACATATTTTTGTATTTAAATACACAGAAAGGTAAGTAAAAACCAAAATAACCCAAAATAGGCTGCTTTTTTCTAGTAAGGGACATAAAACTAAAAAGAATGCTATAAATTACTATATAACTTCGCTTAAACTAATCAAACTATTAATTCCGACTTTTTTAGTTATAAATATAGCCCGCAAATACATTTGCTCAGAAATAAAATTTTATTCTTTGACGTAGTAATTTATTATTGATTTATTTATTAATTGAAATATTCAAAATTAATTTACGATTCATTTTAAGTATATTTTTTCTTTTGATTCGAATAAAAAGAATTTTAACGTTGGTTTTTTATTTTAAAACAAATTATTTATAATCAATTTAACTTTAATGTCATATATATAAGATAATAATGAATAGTTTAGTTAGGAATTTAATTTTAACATTAGTTTACTTCATTGTTGGAAAATCCATTATGACAATAGGCGCGCTTAGAAACCAAACAACTAAAGCAAAGCAGAAAATGACATACACGGCGCAAATGTCATAATAGGTCAACGTCACCTTTAATATGTCAACAAAATGAAATAATATAATATATCTAATTATTAAACCTCGGACAGTCAGTGACAAGTGATATATGTTTCATTTTATATGCATATATTAACTAGAATATGAATATATTGTAAAAAAATATATTTAAATTATATTTACTAGAATACTATATTATTATTATTTTTTTATTCATTAAATTATTTCATATTTTCGTAAAAGTTAAAATTTTAAATTGTTTTTAAGTAAAATTTTAGCCATATTATTTTTTGTTACTGCTTTAATCTGTGAAATAAATTAATAAAAACATGTTTTAAATTGTTTTCGGCTAGTATTTATCACGTTTATTACGGCTAGTATTTATTACGTTTATTACGGCTAGTATTTATTACTTTACTTAAGTTTTTTGGACTAATACTCAAAATTAAAAATATTTCGTGTCATTGAATAAGAGTCACGTTACAAGCTGATCAGTCACTGCTAGCTACCCTTTTAGTTATTTAATTAATATTCTTACATCTATCTTCGATAAGTATCCCATTAAAAATACTAAGTTTAAAAATTCCTATAAATTGGTTCAGTATTCACGCTTTATCCAAAAACATAATACAGACAGTCAAAAATTTCAAACGAATATCCTATAAAATCACTTCACCTCTTCTTTTGGATTTTTTTTTATATTGTGTATATATATATATATATATAGTTATTATACTATTATCAGTGTAGTTTATGTGACACACTTAGTAAGGATTAAAATCGAAAATGACGGAATAATAAAGAAAAACGTTCCAACATCTGTCGTCTTCGATTCTTCGTTTAGATTTTCACCGTCTCTTGAATTCTTTGAATCCGTTCGATTTACAAACAGAATAATAAATTACTTATCCGTTTTATCAGCATTTTGCACGAATGAACAAATTGAGAGGGAATTCACATTACTCGATTTGTCTTTCTATTTTAACATCTCAATACCTTAAAATATATAAGCTATAGTTATATTATTCTTTCATTTTATTATCATATCATCTTTAAGAATATTAGAAATTATAGATGTGTGTGCGTGTACAATAGTGTTATATATATATATGTGTGTGTAGAATAGTGGTATGAATTTGGGCTATGCTGGTCCACGTAATCGGGAAAATTGGAACTTACTGAATTCAGTATCTGGAGCTCTTACCAGTATTTGTTACCAGGGCTTTGGTATTTCTTCAGGTATCTTGTGGTGATATTTCATACCGTCCGTAAAATAATGAAAAAATGCCCAGAAGCGGCTGCTGAGAGCCTTTTTATTGGCGTGTCCACCATCTACCGCGTCAATTAAAATTTTAAGAAATAAGTGAAATCGAATATAAAACAAAATAAAAATAATGCATTCTTTAACACAATGATTTCCGATTTATAACTATACATAGCGAGGGCAATGAGGGCAATGCCCACCAAAATATTCCTACTAGAATGGTCCATAAGCCCATAAATCTAGTTTAATAAACAAACTATATATTATAGTATATAAATATATATAATGACTATATAGGTCATATAGAATTAAGTTGTAATCTTTTGAATAAATGTTTTGTTGAACTGTCTGATTTATATGATATTATCATTTTATAGATGTGTCTTTATTTATTATGCGACATTTAAAACATCATATAAAATAATGTAAATATCAACTAAACTCAGAAAATTTAATTTCTTAGAGACGCGATAAGATAAAATCAGTCACTATCAAAAAAAATATTAATAACAAACTCGTTTAAACTTTCAAAGTAGACTATCTTTTACGACGAAAATAATCTACATATAATATCCATATGTCAATTTAATATATCGATTATTCTATCCGACTTAAGCTAGGCTTGGAGAAGCTTTCGCTTAGGGTTAATTAACAATGACAAAGCCAACTTTGATATCGTTACTTAGCAAACTTGTTGAAATTGTAGAGGTACAAGAAATTCCTACAACATTTTTAACAAGCTTTTAGCTTCAACAGTAATGAAACTTTAATAATAAGAGACGAATTTGAAACCAAACCTCAAACTTCATCAACATCTAAAATGGATTACAGTCGCCATGTCTTAGAAATCACCAAAGCTGGTTTGCATTCGAGATGTTCAGAGATTGATTTAAGTATAGCACATAATTGCTATCACCATATGTATTGGAAATTATATAACACGATTTGAAATATTTTACTTAAATGAATGAACATTATTTTTTCGTTTATGTAGCTGAAAAAAAGTATCTGTATCTGTCGGAACATGTGGCACTTTTTAAAAAAATATTAAAATTGCAACTGAATTTGGGAACTAATATTAGGAATCAACCCATTATGATTATCCAATATAAATATCAATATAATATAATAGTCAATATGAATCGAGAAATGAGAGCTCATTTCTATTATTATATATACTAGAAAGACAAAGTTTTGTATTTCTAATAAATCTATCAAATCAAACTATCCTGCTTAACAATTATCAGATTAACTAATGTAAGTTACAACGTCGATTTTACGGGAGTTTGTTATCATTATTGACCCATTACCGCCGCGGTAGTATAAATAGTACACTACTTTAAACTAAGATAAAAATTATCTTATTGATTTTTTCATTCTACTTACTCTATTTTAACTTTTCAATACATATCTACGCAGTAAGCTTACAAAAATCCAAATTGTAATATAATGTTTTTTTTTTTATATGTCGGTAAGTACTTATTTATTTAGAAGATTTGTATTAATTTTTTTTGCCTAGTTACCTTTTTGCTTTTTAATATAGTATTATGTTATGACAAATATTAAAAAGTTATATATGCATACAAGTTTTAGTACAATGGGCACTTGACCCCTAAAATAATATAACATATTGAAACCATACGAATATATGTGATGGGGTTTTTAGTACCTCTTTGACGATTCTATTTTACAATAAATTACCTTTTATTTACGTTCTTCTCAGACATCTAAAGAAATTCCTTGCAAAATATTTCAAATGGTGGACTTATGTACTTTTACGCAAAAAGAGACTGGTTTGCTTAAAACGATAATATACAAAACAATACAATACCCAAGATAGTGAACATCATTCTACCCAGAACTATTCAGAAGTTAACACCAACGAAATATTAGATAGGAGCAACGACTTGTATGGGAATTAATTAACACATGGTGTTCCTTGTAATATAGAAATCATTGCTCACAGACACAGTACTAACATTAAAAATGAATAGAATATAACGATGAACCCCTTACACCTTTTGTGTCGTCTTATTTATGAAATGCCAAAGATAAGAAGAACTCAAAGCGTACACTTAAAGACTATACTTGACAAATTAACAGTGACGATAAGGTATTTGCCGAACAGGAACTCCTGAAACTTTTAGGCATTCTTATACTTAACGGATACCTTAAATTGTCTAGTGATGGACACTAATGGCGATGGTGCCTATTATACATTTCATGTATAATGTAAAAAGACCAATGAGGCTGATACCGACCCGATCCGATCTCACGAGCAGTAAACACAAGTCCTCGAAAACATGCAGTCTAGTCTTGATAAGTTTTTTCCCAAAACCTGCCAGTCTTTTTTCCTTTTCCTTTTATGCATGAATACGGCACTATATTGTAAATCATGATGGTCACGTAAATTAATAATTATTTCGCAAAAATATTGCTCGCACTTATTTGAGTCGCAAAAAATGACTGTAAGTCTAAAAGGAAAAAAAAACTGGTATGTACAATGACAATTATCAAAATATACACAAATGCTAGCTATACAAATAATATTGTAATAAATGATAAAAATGACCTTTTGATTTAAGTGAGAAAAGGCAATAATGGCACACAAAGTGAAATTATAAATTGTTACTGATTTTTATCCCTTTTAAAAAATTAAAATAATTATTGAATGAAAAACTCATCAAAACTGACAAGACCCGAACCTGCGGCCTCTAGGTGTCCATAGGGTATGAATGAGTGACGCTCGCTCCCGTCACTCATCCGTCCCCTAAATGACAATAAATGTTATACATGAAAATAAAGCCTAAATATTACCATTGATTTGTTGAAATTGCAATATACTCAGATAAATTAATATTTCTATTAAAACCAGATGCCATCCTTATTAGTGGCTTTCTAAAGCAATCAAAAGCATTAGTCTCCAATCGTTAGTGGTCCGCTATAGTATATACTTGTAACGGCACGTGCGTTTCCCGCAACATTCGATACCAGGATTTGGAGTACGCCCAAGTACTTACTGCTCAGAGCAGGCTTCATTGATGTACATATTTGAAGTATTGTACCATCACTTTCCGCTTGATATGTATCGTCGATACCATAAAGTAGATTCTCTAGACTTAATACATGAAAATAGAAATCATTTATAGCAGTAAATTTAAGTCTCTTAATTATGAAAGACTGTTTTATATTTTAACCTAAGTTAGCACTAAAAGCAACTATTTTTTTTATATCTAAGGCGAACAATAAATTATTTGTTGTATTGTAATATATTGTTAAAGATAAAAACAATAATAATATTTCTTAAGTCGTTTTTGTTAAATGATAATATTACATAATATGGGTAGGCTATTTAGTCACCAAACATTTATTTTGGGATAGACATATATATGCGGAAACGTAAATCTCGTTTTTTAGGTTACTTGAGCATTTGAAAATACTTTCTTTAGTTTCAAAGTTACTTAAAATATTATTTGAGAAATTTTATATATTTACCGCACTTTGCAACAAGCATTATTATTATTATTAGATTAATAAAAATAAAGTGTCGTATTATTTTTTTAATCCTTACAGGATGATGTAAAATTTCTCAATTCGGGTTGGCATTTTGATAAATTACACTTACCATATACCGTCCCCTTAACTATTCAAACTGAGCTGGATTTGTCAGGAAGGTCGTACGTTCAAGTCTTATCCGTGTTTATAACCTTTTTATGCTAAAATTTTAATAAAAGCAACATTGCTTTAAAGACTATTTCAATTATTTGATTTGTAAATGTGAAACTAAAAAGTTAGTAAAGTTGAACTTGTTGTGTTATTATCAAAATGTGTCTACTAGCGCCATCCATTAGCGCCAACTATGTAACATCAATTAATGTATGTACAGAGGAGGTAGAAAAATAAATTTAGTCTGCACTGAATAACCGACGCGTATTATTTGAGGTTATGGGCTTATCGCGTTTTCCCGAGTTTTTTGAGTTTTAAAAACAGTTATTTTTCGTTACGGTCGTGTTGTGCAAGATGTCAACGAACTATTTAGCCAATGTACCAAAATTAAAGGGCAGGGAAAATTACGACGAATGGACTTTTGCGGTTGAAAATTTACTCGTATTGGAAGGCATGTTACATTGTGTGAAGCCAGTGGTTGGAAAAGAAATTAAACCCGAAGACGATGCGAAGACGCGGGCTAAATTATCCCTAACCATTGATCCAATTTTATACGTGCACATCAAAAGGACAACGTCTTCGAAAGAGTTGTGGGATAAACTCAAATCCCTGTTTGATGACTCAGGCTTTTCGAGGAAGATTTCGTTGTTGCGGCATTTGATTTCAATAAGACGAGAAAATTGTGAAAATATGACAACCTACGTAACTCAAATTGTGGAAACAGCGCAAAGATTGAGTGGAACGGGTTTCGAGATTACAGAACAGTGGATCGGATCATTGATGCTAGCAGGTTTGCCAGATAGATTTTCGCCGATGATAATGGCCATTGAGCATTCCGGCATACAAATTACAGCTGACGTCATCAAAACCAAGTTGATGGATTCCGAACCGTTAGAGTTGACAGGTATGACATATAATGAAACGCAGAATTCTGAGTCGGCGTTTGCTTCGAAATGGGCAAAACAAAAACCCAAATCTGGCAACACCAAATAGGGCGGGACGTCAACGTCAAATGACAAAGTAACGGGAGGAAACAAAAACATAACTTGTTATAAATGTAAAATGCCGGGTCATTATCGGAATCAGTGTCCGTTGTTGGAAAAATCAGGCAAGAATAAGTCCTCGAATGCATTTAGTACGGTTTTCCTGGTACGAGTGGTACGTGGATTCGGGAGCCAGTGTTCATATGACGGCTGTCGACAGTTGGTTGCAAGAAACAACGAATTCACAGACATTTCCAGAGATTATGGTGGCAAACCAAGAAAAACTTCAAGTGTCGTGTAAAGGAAATGTTAGAATATCAACGCAGCAAGGCTTTGATATAACCATAAAGGATGTTTTATGTGTCCCAAGCCTGACAACGAATTTATTGTCAGTGAGTCAATTAATCAAGAATCACAACAGTGTATCCTTTTCGGACACCCAGTGCCTCATATACAATGCGAAGAAAGAACTGGTAGCTGTTGCTAATTTAATTGACGGTGTGTACAAACTAGACATATGTACTACACCAGTGACAAAATGTTTACTTGCCAAAGATAATGCATTGTTGTGGCATAGGAGGTTAGGACACATTAACACAAGCGACTTAAATAAAATGAAGAATGGCGCAGTGCAAGGTGTTAGCTATGATGGCAGTTGTGACATAACAAAAACTAACTGCGTGGTTTGCTGTGAAGGGAAACAGTCGCGTCTACCATTCTCCACAGGCACAAGAGCAACTGAAGTGCTAGAAATTGTGCACGCTGATGTGTGTGGTCCTATGGAAACCAAATCTATTGGATCAGCACGGTACTTCCTACTCTTTGTAGATGACTACAGCCGTATGTCATTTGTATATTTTATGAAAGAAAAGAGTGAGGTGTTTAAATTTTTCAAAGAATTCAAATCCATGGTGGAGAATCAAAAGAATGTTGCTATAAAAGTTTTGCGAACAGATAATGGTGGTGAATTTTGTTCGAAAATGATGGAAGATTTTCTGAAAAAGTCTGGTATTTTACATCAAAAAACGAACCCTTACACACCGGAACAAAATGGACTATCTGAGCGAAACAATAGAACCATTGTTGAAAAGGCGAGATGTTTGTTATTTGATGCTAAGTTAGAGAAGAAATTTTGGGCAGAGGCAGTATCTACAGCTGTCTATTTAAAAAACAGATCTATAGCATCAGGCCTCAATGACAAAACGCCATTTGAGTTATGGTATGGCCAGAAACCAAAAATGAGCCATATACGTATATTTGGGAGTCCCATAATGGTTCATGTTCCTAAAGAAAAAAGGAACAAGTGGGACAAGAAAGCTCATCAGCATATTCTTGTTGGTTACTCTGAATATGTAAAAGGTTATCGAGTTTATGATCCAGTCAAAAATCAAGTCACTACGAGCCGAGATGTAGTGGTGATGGAAGGAGCAGCATCGGGAGGAGCATCTGCAGCCAGTGAAGCGACATGGTGCGTAGAAGAAGAGTTTCCTGTTCCTGAAGGAAGTGATCGTTCAGAGGGGGATGAGAGCAACCATGAACGATCAAAGTCAGAATCAGAGACCAGTACCTCCGACAGTGAATTGTCACAGCAAACTTTCTATGAGGCTGATGAGACCTACTTTCCTGAAACTCCATCACCAAGCAGCAGTACAGTCAGGACGCTAGAACCAGACCCTGAGGAGAACAAACCCAAGAGGGTGAGGAGGCAGCCAGACAGGTTCACTCCAGGCTTGTTGGCTACTGCAGATTCAGAGCTGACAGTTAGTGAGGCCTTGAATGGGCCAGAGGGACTGCAATGGAGAAAGGCGATGGACGATGAGCTTGAGTCATTCCGCGAGAATGAGGTGTTCGAGCTTGTTGATGCACCAAAAGGAGCAACAATAGTGCAGTGTCGGTGGGTGTTAAGGAAAAAGTTTATCAGTGGTAGTGAAGTGCAATATCGTGCGCGGTTAGTTGCAAAGGGTTTTACCCAGAAACACGGAATTGACTATGATGAGACATTTTCCCCAGTTGTGCGACATTCAACACTAAGATTATTGTTTGCATTAAGTGTCAAATTAGGACTGGACATTACTCAGTTAGATGTGAAAACTGCATATCTAAATGGTTACCTCAAAGAGGATATTTACATGTGTATACCAGAAGGTTTTATGAGATAAAAAGATGGTAAAATTCTCAAACTCAGAAAGGCAGTTTATGGATTAAAACAATCCGCCTTAGCTTGGTATGAGAGAGTTAGAGATGTATTGTGTAAAAGTAATTTTAAAAATTGTATACAAGAACCATGTTTATTTACAAAGATGAGTAAAGATGTGAAAATGGTAATAGCATTGTACGTTGATGATTTTCTAATTTTTTCTAATAATGTAAATGAAACTAACAAGTTAAAATGTATTTTAGACTCTGAATTTAAAATAAAAGACTTAGGTAGAGTTCAGAAATATCTAGGTATGAATATTCAAGTCAAAAAAAAAAAAAATTGTAATAGCTATACGATAACTGTAGATCAACAACAGTATATAGAGGAATTATTGCAAAAGTTTGAAATGACAAATTGTAAAACAGCTGATACACCTATAGAGAGTAAATTGAATGTAACTAAGGCAGAAAACTGTACACCAGGCATTAGTTATCAAAAACTCATAGGTTGTCTTATGTATCTAGCGGTCATGACAAGACCAGATATAGCATATTCTGTTAGTTATTTAAGTCAGTTTAATACTAATTACAGTGAGGAACATTGGAACTATGCTAAGAGAGTTTTAAAATACCTAAAGAAAACTAAAATGTATTGTTTAAAATTTTGTAATCAAGGAGAAAATTTACAAGGATTTGTGGATGCTGACTGGGCCAGTGATAGCTTAGATAGAAAATCCTATACAGGATTTTGTTTCGTTATGTCAGGTTCTGCTATTTCATGGCAAAGTCGAAAGCAGAGAGTTACAGCCCTCTCAAGCACTGAGGCTGAGTATGTTGCGCTCGCTGAAGCTTGTAGGGAGGCTATATACTTAAGAGAACTATTGTATGAGTTAACTGGATCTTTGGTTAAAATTAATTTGAAATGTGACAATCAAAGTGCTTTAAAAATGGCTACTAACCATCAGTGTCACAATAGATCTAAACATATTGATGTTAAACATCACTTTGTGCGAGAAACAGTCAAAAGTGAAAAGGTAGAGATCAGTTACTTGCCTACAAATGAAATGCCAGCAGATTTGTTAACTAAAGGTTTAGGCATTATAAAACATTACAAGTTTATGGAAAATTTAGGTATTATTAAAATGTAAAGTATTTGTATTTAAAAGATTTTGTTTTAGAGCTTAGTTTATTTTGATAAGAGGGGGTGTTGTGTTATTATCAAAATGTGTCTACTAGCGCCATCCATTAGCGCCAACTATGTAACATCAATTAATGTATGTACAGAGGAGGTAGAAAAATAAATTTAGTCTGCACTGAATAACCGACGCGTATTATTTGAGAACTTTCATTGTCTTGTCATAATTATAGTTCTAATAAATTTAGTTTAAGTGCGTGTGTTTGTTCAGCCTATATATAAATTAAAAGTCTGTTATTAGAGACAGATAAAAAATAATTTGGTCATTTTAAGGAGTAAATATTAAAAAAAAATATGACTTGTTATATTTTGCTATTAGAAAAACTACTTGCGGGATCTCAACACTGTATCTACAATATCTTATAATATATTATATTATAATGTAATATATATATATATATATATACATATATATATAGGTATAATTGGAACAAAAGAGTCTAAAGTCAGATAGATCTTATTAATCACTACAAATATTTGCTCGGCTCTTTCGTAATATTATTTCGAATCGTTAGAAAAAAAAGTCTGTAGAAAAAAAAAGTTTATTTCTAGTTTTTTTCAGAACTGGTGATAAGCGTCGCAGTAATGTTTTTTTATAAAATTAAACTCGTTCATAAGATAATACCTATCTCATTGTTGAAACGTTGCCTTTGAAACAGACTTGAGTAGTTCGAGACCTGCTCAAAAGTCTACGGTATATTATTGAAAAGCTAATTGCTGTTTTATTTGATTTGAAACGTTAATTTTTTTATAGGGTTTCAGTGAATTCTAGTTCTAACAGCCCTTGTTATATTTACATCTTACCCGCCCTAACCTTACATCGATTTTTTATGGTCGATAGTACGATATATGATATTAACAAAGGTTTTATTGGCTTTTCACGAGACTGAAGTGATCTTGGCAGAATTACTTCTCTTTTTTACGTCCATTCATGTAACTAAAATATAAAGAGTCTCATAGTATGTTTTTTGTATGTTTTAATTTTATGCTTGACCTAACACTACAATTAACATTTTTATATGACATGACATACTATCATATGTCATGACATACTATCATATGTCATGTCATACTATGATATGTCATGTCATATGAAGCAATAATTTCAATAATAATTGAATATTAAACTTATCATGAAAACCTTATACAATAATATTTTCATTCTTACATTCAGTAGGTATGTATGTATTGTGTTTTCGAAGTGGCGACACATAATACACGATACGTGATTTCAATTCATCAATTTTGATCTTAAAAACATAAGTAAGTAACATTTTATGTAATCATGGGTTCTTAGAATTATTAAGTGTTTTTAATCAGCATAAAGAAGAATATCGTATTAGCTACAAATTTGCTTCAATTATTTAGAAGCTTTTTTTTTAAACTCAAATGATTTGATGCAGTTATTAGCGCTCAATGTAATTATAATTTATGTAAACTGCAGATCGTATTTCTTCAAGAAACATTTTTACCTTTTCCTTTTGTATATATTGATAAGTTACATAGATATATCAAAGTGTTCGACATATTATAAGCGCTTGAAATTTACATAACACAGACAGTTAATGTAACAAGGTCGTTGTTTGAATAACAAGATTGTGTCATCTTAACATGTCTCTGTAGAGTTGTGAATAAATAAATTAGCTTGTTTACAATGCACGGGTTATTTAAGACTGAATTATTTGAAAAGCTTAAAATACAATAACATACAGCTTATAAACTACCGTATAATGTTCTCACGTATTCAAAAAGATGAAACAAAAACAAATTTGGAATTAATAAAATATAGGTAAAAAATTAATAAATCGTTATTTTAAGTCTATTTAATTCTAAAGAATCGTATAAAGCGCAATTCTGAAGTTTTGATTAAAGCATATCGTTTTTTTCTTTATGTCGCCTAAGATAACTTTTTACGATTATTTGTATTTCTATAGTTTGTTATTATTTGTATTTTTATGTTCTTATAATTTGTATTTCTAAATTTTGTTATTATTTGTATTTCTAAATTTTGTTATTATTTGTATTTCTAAATTTTGTTATTATTTGTATTTCTATATTTTGTTATTATTTGTATTTCTATAGTTTGTTATTATTTGTATTTCTAAATTTTGTTATTATTTGTATTTCTAAATTTTGTTATTATTTGTATTTCTATATTTTGTTATTATTTGTTTTTCTATATTTTGTTATAATTTGTATTTCTATAGTTTATTTAGAATCTTTATAAGAATATTTAAACTGGATAATTGTTAAATAAATCACGCACGTCCAAGCATATAAGTTCTATACGATCTCCAAGACTGATCTTGGCAACTTGCGTACAGAGTCCAATAACCTCATTTAAAAGTTAGGAACGTCAATCTTACACTAATGTACGAGTATTGTGAAGTTTAAGTCTGTGAAGTTTATCAATTATATATATTTATTTTTGCTGTCAATCTAAAATGGCCGCCGTAACAACCATTTTGTTGCGTATGCGTATATATTTAAAAACAACCCACCTAATATGGTCATCAAATGAAAAGGTTTAACTTGGTATAACAGGCTACATGACCCAAAAAGCAAAATACTAAAAAGTTACAAATGAAATCAAAAGAAAAATATCCTTTTTAAAAACAAGCTTTTATAACTTGCACATTATTTAAAATAAAAGCGTGTTACGTTGTGATTTATAAATAAAAAAACATTTCATGTGTTGTAAAGCTATTTTAATTTTGTACTCCTATAACTCCTTGTACAGTTTACAAACCATTTTTTTTATATTTCTCGAGTGAACGTTTTGACATAAAAAATATGTGTAATTTTTTAAAAGTATTTGATATGTTCTATATCACATAGAGTTATAGAATAATTTCATCCATCCATCCTTTCGTTGTGGACATTCCACTTGTCCGCTTTGCTTAATCTTTTTTAATTCATACAGCGAAGGACTGGAACAGCTTGCCTGCCTCAGTTCTTCCGTCCGAGTACAATGTGGGACGTCTTCAAGCGAAGAGTGAATAGGCACCAACTAGGCGCCTTATCATCTGTGTATGTATCAGGTGGAATGTAGTCAAGCGTTTTCTTAGTTCTAATATAAAAAAGACAACTATAATCCAGTGAGGTAGAGCTTAATTTTGTGTAAGCCTCTGATAGTTATCGTAGTTTACGAAGTTAAACAAGAATAAGCTATTATTGTTACTTAAGTTTCATTTTATATTACTTTAGATAACAAGTATCTGTAACCGTTGATTCTCTTAATGACAACTGAACGATTACAAAGTAACAATCGTAGCTGTTATACAAATTGAGTGTAAATTTATTAAAATTTTAGATTAGTATACTATTGAAAAAATTATAAATACGGTCAGTATTCGAACTGTGACCTTTACGAAATCGTCTCGTTGCCACGTACCAATTGAAACACTGGTTAGGATTTATGAAAGACGGAAAATTTCTTAATATTTCGTTCTATATTTATTAAAAGATAAAATACGCTCAACATAAACAAAAAATGGTACGCTTAAATAATTTTGAACTTTCATTTATTTGCTTATACAATAACTACAAAATTTGTTTGCGTTTAACTTCCGAAGCTTGTGTAAATTTTTACGACAAAAAAGTTTGTTTTACATTAATATGATAATATAAAAGCCTGCCGCGAAGTTAAATTATAAAGAAAAAATGATTTTAGTCTGCAAAATAAATTGAGGACTGACCGTATCTAATTTAAATAGTAGTTCGGACGTTAATAAATGATGCCACTAGAGCTTCAGAGCAGAATACAAAATAGGGAAGAAATACGATCTTTGTGGTTTTTTCTTACATAAAAAATTTTGTTACAAGAACTGATGTAGTGCGTTCAAGCTTCAGTATTTCTTTAAAAGCCAAACTTTCCATCCTCGGACGACATTTATTGATGAAAAAAATAATTTTAGCATTTATTTCCAGTTGATGTTTGGAAATACTGTAAAATGAACAAACAAGACAAAAACATGCTCATCGGTCGGTGGTTGGTTCCAGGTCATATGATATTCAAGAAAAAAATCAAGGGCCAGCAGCGCTTTGTTATTCATCAGGCTACGGTGTGCGGTGATCTTGATCCTTTGCCATCCAATGACCCGTATGCACGTTTGCTATATCATAAAAAAGATAAGAATTACTTCGTCTGTGAATTTCTAACTTTCAGTTCTCATAATTTCATCGATACTAGTTTTTACTTATGACACATGACTATTTCGTTGGGATTGTGCTTAATATTTCATAAGGATGACAAGTCAGCTAAGCATATGTTATGATTGCGTGTCGAGAAGCGGTGAAATCATAAAAAATAAAATTATTTTTAATATAAGTCCATCATTATCTCCCTAATCTTATAGGAAAAAACATACTACTTATGGAAGTAGTATGTTTTTCCTATCATAATGTCCTAGATATTGCATTATTTTTTACAGCAACGTTAGTAGTAAGTACCGCTACCGGGTGGTTTGTTTTAAAAATTTTTAGCATTCTGAATAAATATAGTGAATACTTTATGCATACACAACTGTTTTTCCTCAACCTCCGTTACGACAAATAGTTCTAGCTTTTCTTTTAAATATGCAATGAGGTCACTGAGTCAGGATTTTAAAAATTGCCTTGAATCTATCTCATAATTATCCAGTGCCTTCGGTAGAAGGGCAATAATACAAGACCTAGCTTTTAGTCCGATAGTACATTGAGAATAGTTCTGCCCTGGGTGTTTTTATAGCCACTTATATTGAACAAGTCCGGACCGCCAGAATCTTTTCTCTTATCAAACCATACAGCTACACAGCCCTTCTTCTGAAGACCAGTCATTAAAACGTTGATATAATATTTGCCAAGTCCCAGCGTGAACGGTTTTGAACCCATCTTGATTACACTTTCACCAATTTTCTTCCTTATACGCAAATAAAATAACTATGTTGATAAAATTATATACTATAGATATGTTAAGAGGTAAACAATAAAGGAGTTAATAGTCTTGGTAATTTTGACATAAATATGTACGTTCAATTTAAAATAATATAAAGCTAAGTACAATGTTAATTTATAAAGTAGAAAGTAGCTAGCAGTTGCCGATATTTACAAGAATATTTTTTGGGATTAATCAGCTACAATAAAGCCTAATGAACCGAGGTTATAATATTAAAGGTAAAATTCTTAAATAAAAATAACAAAGTATAGATAGGTAATTCGAATAGTTAAGACAACGCGAAGACACAATCTCCTATACGTCATACATCATCACGTCATGTATGACGTATGTGCTAATCAAATCCAAATAACCACATAGAATATAGCATAGTTTTATTTTTACTTTATCCTAAATACTTTTTGATTTAATTTCCTCTCCTTTTTTAAAATTATAATTCATCATAAAATATATTAGTAGAGATATTCAAATTTAACTACATGTCGTAACATTTTTGTTTCTCTGCATAAGTTATTTATATCTGGGACGGAATATGCGAAATGTGTAATCGAGATGTTTATCGCATCGCTTAACTATAATTAACGCTGTGGGAAATATTAATGTTACTATAACTATCTCAGTTTATGGCGTGTCGTATTTTGCGTGAAATATTATATTAGTGTATAATATATCATTATTATCACACAATCAATGAATTAATTTGTTTTTAGGCCTAGTCTTAATGTTTACTTTTAATTTTTCTATTCCATTTTCATCCTTAAGAACCTGATGAATAGATTATTTTAGGTGCATTCCTGGAAATTTATATTGATTTTATTTGAAACATCAAAAAAAGAAAATTTATTGTATGAAAGTAAATATAAAATACTTAGGCTGTGGCAGGCTGTGGCTGGCAGTGTAACAGACACACTTATATATTTGAATTTTGAATCTGTCAGTTGTTAAAAATATTACATTTGAATTTCTAATCTGTCATTTGTTAAAAATATTACATTGCAAATGCGCAAAAGAGTACGAGTGTGACACCCACCAAAAGATTCATAGAGTTCGTTAAAGAAGGCTCGTCTAAAAGAACAAAATAAATTCCTCACTCTATCTTGGAGGCGCCTCGCGATTGGACTATAATAATGGATACGTATGAGAGACAGTATAGAATCCCTGAGGATATTGTAGTTCATCCAGACTGGACACAGTCTGGACACTCTAGACAGTTAAAGCGCGTGATACTTGTGGAGCTTCTATTCCATGGGAATCAAACATCCCCAAAGATCATATATTTAAGTAAACAAGTATTAGGAACTGACCAACGAACTGACCAAGAATAGGTAATATATAATAGGTATTAATTTGTTCGTAGTAGAAGTGGGAGTGAGAGGAAGAACAGCGAAATCTTTCTATAATCCACTTAAGTATCTTGGCTTCTCTAGAGCTATTATCAGTTCATTTCTAGAACGTACTTCATAGGCGGTATTAGGTTAACAGCAGTAGTAGGTTCATTTCTAATTTGGTTAGGTAGGGAGAGGAGCGTAACCAGTGAAGGTGATCGTTAATGCTTATTGTAAAAGGGTCCCTTAAACCTAAACCTAGGTTGCGAGTCCCAGGAGCTGTTTGTAGTCCTCTGTATGCATCGCGATGGGCCCGGCACCCGCACGGTGAATCCATGGAAAGCTAAGAAGCTTCGTCTCAATAAATTAGTAAATGTATGCACAATAAATCTCATTTTGAAAGGAATTGAATGGACAATTAACGCAGAATTATAAAAGCACAAAATAAAATATAAGTTATTATTGTTAATATTCTATTATTCTAACAGTTCTCGGTTCTGTTCTAATATAATTCTCATGAACTTTTGAAAGTCTGGAGGTCAATCAAGATTAGATATCCCGACGGGTACAAAACCCGTCATAAAACTTACCGACAAAGGCCACAACGCAACCTTAATGAGGGTCAATGCTATTATTGTACAATTCATAGGATTTTACACAAGAGACAAGCTACGTACTGTCGCTATTTTAATAGTCAAAGTTGATGGAGCAATGGTATTTGATTGATGATAATTTGTCTCATTATTACTAAGGGTAATAAAATAACTGACTCAGATTCTCCTATTGCCTCAGTTTAATAAGCTCAGAAAAGTTTTCTTTTATTTATGAAATATTATGCGGTCTGTACGTTTGTAAATTTTTACTATTATATGTAACACAATATATACACACAAACATTTACAAACTAACTTATATACATATGGGTGTATGTAATAGTTAGGCTCATGTATGTATATATATATACATGAGCCTATTTCAGTTCTGATATTTATTCCCTGAATCGACACTACCAATACCAGTTACTGTAAGGAAATATGTTCTAACTATATTTGAGTTACATAAAATATATTACGTTATATGCCCATATAAATAAAAGATAACATTTTATTTTGAATCTGTGTTAACAATAAAAAAGGGACTATATCTTTTTTTTAATATCATACAAGTCATTATTAAGTCTAATATATGTCTTACTTATCACAGCTGCTACAAATATTTGTGTACTATGTGTGTATTACAAAAAAAAAAAAATAAATAAACTTTTTTTTAGATTTTTTTTTAATATACTAGGTACAGCAAAATCAAGTATCAACAAATTGAAACCACGTTACCAATAATACATTCATTAACCACCAAAAAGTTAATTCTGTAGAGATTCAATATCTTTATTTTCCGGTTGCAGTCCGGGTTTCGACATTCAAAATGATATTAAATGTTATTGATATTTAATGATTTATTTTTACAAGAAAATTCCACTATATTTGTTTATTCAAAAACTGTATTATATTTTTTTCTTTTGACTTTATTTTAAATTAAATATATAGATTTTTTTTTCTAACACGATAATTACTATTCCAACTTTTGAACGGTGTAGTTATGATCGTAAGTAAACTGGAAATACTGAAGGGTGTTAATATTAATTTTGAATTCCTTATATATTAGTTTTATTTAAAAATAAAGATACATTTTATATTGTTACTATATTACATAATTTTCAATAATGTTATACATTTAATGTAAATTTAATGAAGTTCTGAATTAGAATCTAGATCTTTGTCTTTTTGTACTTGTACATTATACAGAAATTATATTTTTTAATAATAAATAATTTTATATCACAGCAAGAGTTTCAATAATAATAGATTTATTAAACATTCCATAAAACGATGGACATCTATATAATACTAGCCGACCCGTGCCCACTTCGTTGAGCATTAATTTGTGATGTAATTATGTCATGTTGTAGTTTAATATTGAATTTTGTGTCAGAGTCACCATGTTCACTGATGAAAATAATATATCAGCGTTAACAATTTTAATAAACATATAAATTAATTGTTGATCACTTCTTGAAATACAATGTTGTTTATTTTTATATTTCATTGTGGCTTTGTAGAGTTCCAACTCGAGATAAGCCTACATATTATTAATTGCCCATGGAAAAAACACTCACATCAATATCCTACCAAAGAAAATATATTGAATCTTTTTGATTGTAAGAACAAATGACACCCTCATTGGAAACTGCAACTTTTTGACGTGCTGCATGTGGCAAGACTATCGTTTTGATTGTTCCACGTTAGTTGCCCTAGCGTGAGCTCGTGGATCTCTTATATTCTGAAGCAAGTCGCTGCAAACGTTCAGAGCTAGATTCCCTAACACGTGCTTTGGTTGAGTATCGTCTTTGATCAGAATGATGCTACTTGCATTCATCAGAAGTCTCTCCCTTTCGACGTACTTTGGCAGCTCTTGTCTGGGATGTTTGCCTAGAGAGTTTTGATTTTCGTCTACGCAGGCAGTCTTGTGAAAAAAGAGAGTGAAGTGAACTAGCTTTGCATGGACCTACCGTCAGACTATAGCTATTAGTGTATCTGCTAGTCATCCAACACTAACGATATATTTAAATAATAATATATTTTCAGACCTATGAAGTGTAAGACAGAAATAAAAGAAGGAATGTTTGTATTGTAATATTGAAAAAATAAAATAAAAATACATACATTTTAACTATAAGTAAATAAAGCAAATATTATTAGTCAATACATAAATTTTAATTATTAGTAAGTATAAAGTACAGACAGAAGCTAAAGAAAAAATAAACAAAAAATAAAATAACTTATAATTCTGAGATAATTTAAGATAAACAAAAATATCGAAGGACTTTTCCTTCGTTCTTTTAGTTCTAGTATATTTTATTTTTATTTATTTATTATAGAAATTTTAAAAAAATATTTTTAAAAATAGCATGTCAAGGAAGTATTATTATAACGATTTTAGAATTAAACGAGGCAACATCAATAAGGTTTTGTTAAATAATCCTAGCCGATAGTTATAAGATTGTACTATAGAATAACATTGAAAATATGAAACATTTTATAAATAAATAATTTATTTAGATATTTGCACGGAGATCATACATTGAATATAAACTATGTCATTAAACTTCATAAACGTGAGAATAGACCCACCTTTATCCTCCTCTACACAGGATTCCAAACACTATCATAAGCTTTGATGAAACAACTCCTTAATCTGAAATTAAGCGATAAATAATAATCTCGTGGGCTAGCTTAATTGTGTAAAAAAAACATCTTACTTTGATAACTATTACAAACTATTACACTAAAGTTGTTACCAGTTATTTCGTATATAAAATCGAACACGTAAAGAAAATACAGCCGAGACAGGTGAATTTCGTACGAAAAATAAATACTTCACATATTTGAGCGCGTGAAAATTAAATAACACGAGCTGTCAATGAAACAGGACCGTTGTTTGAAAATACAAGAATGTTCCGTCTCAGCGTGTCTCGGCTTGTATTTATGTGACAAATATATTAAAATTACTAAACAAAATATTGATAACTTATATATAGATAGATATATTGCCATCATTTGCTATAGGCATTGTGTTTATTATACATGGATATTTTTTACTAATGAGATAGCTATGAATCAATCATTTATTCCTCGCAGGATCTCATGTTATATAAAGAACTTTCCGGATGTCGTGAGAGTTGACGAAAACGAGTGTCGTGAGAGGTGATAAAAACGAATTTCGTTAGAGGTGAGGAAAACGAATGTCGTAAAAAATAGGCTAAGAAGTAGCCCAAAGGGTAAAAAATTGCCAATCATACCGTAGTGTTTTATGATTCCTGTCACCCTTTCAGTTCGTGATAAAAACTATGATGTATCGACTGATTTTCTGGGAGGAAAATATATTTTTTGTTTATCTGATACTAATAAATAATATAAAGGAAAGTTATCCAACAATACGTAATGGGTACTGAAAAATAATGAAAAGTTTTTCAATAGATAAAAACATATTATGTTTGTTCATTTAATATTATTTTAAAAATATATTACTAGAACAATTTTAGACATTGTTCCTGATCGTAGTGCGCTCGGGTTTAATCAGCTACCGTATAATTACGCCCTCGTCAGCACCGATCCTTAAATTTGTTTTTAAATGTTGTCTTTGAAAATGATTGTCATGGATTTGATTTAACATATAGAGATAGATGGACGATAAATATAAGATCTTTGCCCATGATCACATTATTTAAATAAAACCCATGCAAATAATGTTGGTAGTTCAAACAATAATTATGGGCTCAACAATTTGCAACGAAGCCTCTTGTAAAATCATATCTAACAGATTTAATATGTGATTCTTTGAATGAAATTAATGTATGAAACAGGGTCGTTGTTTGACAAACAAGAACATTTCGTCTAAGTTATTGTGTTAGTCATATGTATTTATTTGTACTTAAAAAAATACAAAAGTGTCATTTATTTATTCCTCGTTGAGCAAACGCTCTAGACATTAGGGCATTACAGGCATGACAAAGCAACGGCCGTCACGTAAAAACTTATGTAAGGGTTTAAGTGATTCCACTCAAGATCGTTCGCTACTTCTTTCAGATGGATATAATTCTAGCGCACTCTTACAAAGGACTACGGGGAATGGTTGTTAGGTCAACCTAAAATTTTAGCTTTTAATCCAAACTTTCGCTCCAATTGACAAGTAATTCTTCCATGTGACAATATCTACTTGCCAACAAAATCGTATCATTGGCGAAGCGCAAATTTGATATTTTTCAGCCATTAACATACACAAAAAACAATCTGTGTTGTCTTGAAGAGTAATGCGCATTGTGACTTTTGTGATTATAAAATTGTTATTACGAGTACAAATTGTACTTGCCTAATAAATCTGACAAAGAGCAATAACTGATGATTTGTGACCTAAACAAGACAAGTAAGGGAGCGCTTAAGTTGACTTTCTTTCCATCTTAAAACTAGCCTCAGACCAGCAATGTCAATTAAAAATAATGTAAGATATTTGGTTTATATGCTTGGAATGTCGAATATATAAAAGGTAGTCGGTTATTTGTTTATCAATTAACTTTCGGAAAGCATATAGGTTTATATACACCTAATATTAATATAAATCTAATTGCTATATTGAAAAAAAACAAAATGGTAAAACGAAATTAACAAGTACTATTAAAATAATTAAAATTCTTGTTGCGTAGGCCAATTTTTTCGATGAATCTCCTAGAAACCAAGTCAAAGAAAATCCTAGAATCCACGTAGTTTGCTTTTTATAAATTACTTTAATAGTTTCGAGTAAAATTAATGTTCTGATTACAGCTTTGATCCACCAGTTTGTTAGTAACTAAAAAAAGGTTTCTCAATATATAGTTTATTTCAAAATAATCATAAAATACATGTTACCTGTAATATTATCTGAACCGGAACGACAACCTTGTAAGGATTGTGATGTTTGTGAACCTTTGATAGCTCTGACATGACGCGTGACCCTTGAGTATTGAATATTTTATATTCTTTGCAGATAAAAAGAATCACTGAAATGAGAAAAAATTACTACTATGGAAACCGCTCAATCATAATATTATTTGTTTCAACGTCAATTACCTTACTAAATTTATTTAAAAACATTACAAACCTAACATGTAACAAAAATGTATTGGTTTTCTTCGCTCTCAGCCCGGCAACCGCAAGGTTATTCCATGGAATATTACCGAAGAAGAATACCGTTCTTCGTTTATTTAGTATATGATGATGGATCAGCTACAAAGAAGTATAATTAGTTTTTTTTATATTTAAACTTTCGTGAATCATGACTATTATATTTATATTTACCCGGCTGTATTCACGTAGAAAATTAAATTAATTTTCTACGTGAATACAGCCGGGTAAATATAAATATAAGTATAATTAGGTAATTTAATAATATTGTAGTTAATAATTGTAGATTGATATATGAATGGTTCTGGTAATTATATAATAATTAATCCGGTAATTCTAGGTAATTGGAATGATTAAGACATCGGCACGATGAAATAGCTTTACCAATTAAATTTGCTGTTGTTGTGATACATCTTAAGCAATAAAAAATAAAAATAATTAACATCGTTATTAAACCTACACTAATTATTAAGTGTATTCGTTTATAACACCAAGTCCCTATTTCATCTATATATTATATAAAGGATCATAATAACCTAACCTAATTTTCATTTTAAGTAATAATTTAAAAAAAAAAAACAAGGTTTGAAATCCTATTAAAAATATACTCACTTTTACCGTCGGATTAACAGTTATTTCAAATTCATAAGAGGTATTCATGCTGTGAGTAGCTTTTTTGACTTCGACTTTCAAAAAATAGTGACTTCCTCTAGCTGTTACAATCTTAAAATAACACTGATCGCGGAGTTGACTGGAGAACGCTGCAGCATAATATATGTGTGAAGTGACAGCCCGGGCCGGGACACTAAAATAAAATATACTTCCGTATACCGAGAGAATCCTTATTTAGTAGGACTTATCTACTATTATATTTTATCTTGGCTCTAGGACATATTTCGCTTGATAAAAGATAGCAAATATTCTTAAGTTTGCCTCAGCTAGTCGTTTCGTATCAAGTCAAAAGATTAAATAGACGATAAAGACAAACTATAAGAAAACTCATAAAAATCCCCAATTTACGAATATCTACATCTTAAATAGAACACTTTCTAGTTTCTGAGATTTTGTGTTCCATTTTTTTTTAACTATATATATGGCTTTGCAAATTTGTAATTGAAATGTTACATAGTTTTCCTTGAGTCAACAAACACAAATATGTATTTAATTTCTTGGCGTTAATTTTTAAGAACTTTCAGATACTACAAGGTAGTTTCAGATATTACACTACACTACAAGTAAATGTACTAAGGTTGAATTAATGAATATTTCATTTGTAGCTTTACTTTCATTCCAAAATGAATGGAAAGAAAACATCAATGTATGATGTACTATCTGCATTGTAATATTTACCGTCATCGACAGTAACTAACTCCGTATCAAATTGTAACTACTATCAAATAGCACCGTAAAATGTAATAAAAGTATAAATAATGCAAGTTACCAATTTAACAAGTGTGCGAATTATAAGAAAGAAAAAATTATAAGATATATTTATAAGAAAGAAAGAAGAATTATAAGAAAATCTTAGTCTTTGAATATCTAACATAGGTTTTAAAATATTGTTTTGATAAATTCAGACATTCGGGATCTGAATAGAATTGTTAGTGCTCCTGAACCTTAAGGGTAAAGAAAAAAAGACTTAACCTTTCAGATAAAGATTAAAGGCCAGATTTTAGAAGGACGATTAAAGTATGATGATGAATTAAAATAACTGTCAGATACTATGGTTGCCTGTAGAGTCAGCAGTATTTCGAAATGTTATAGATTGTTTTAGTTCAGATGACATGGATCTTTAGAAACATTTTTCATAACTTTTTTCATATTTTGTTTTCCATATTTATATAAAAGTTGGTTGTTTAATTCTTGCGTTAATGTTGTTATTGAAAGAATACTGCACAAAATAATGGTGAGTAAATATAATCAGGCAACACAGAAGAATCCTACCACTAATCAACTAACTACTATTTTATTTTTTTATGAAAATTACAAAAAATATATTTAAAACCCTGTACTAAAAAAACCAATTCATTTTGCAATCATAGATTGTTTTTTGAAGATCTGATACGAAAGTAGATTTACATAATAAGTCGACTTTGCTTTCTTATTTCTTCCACCTGCTCACGGTAACTAAAACCTAGAAAATAGCTTGTACCACCACTGTCAGTGAACTGTTACTCCAGGCTTGTTATTTTCATTTCCTTCAAAAAAATAACAAACTTTCTACAATACTTTTGAAAAGAAATATAGTCTGGTCATGTATGTATTTATTGAATCGTAATTAGATTTTTTTATTAATTTGGTACATTTCTTATAGTTCTTTGGGCAGTTTGTTAACATATTCTGGAGTTAAATAGTCGTCAGTTCTCTTTCCATATTTATTACAAATATTTGGTGAACCATGAGATAACTTTGGTAGGTGTGCAAATAGAAAAGAAACGAAAGAAAAACACAAGAATAAAGTAAGACAATAAAACTAGTAAATCCTTTTTTATCGTCAACGTAAATGCGAGGCTCGTTACTGTGTACTGTCGGTATAATTACGCCGTTAGCTAAGCAAGTCCACAATTTCCTTATAGCCAGCTAGAAAGCGTTTATTTTACACCATATGAAAATATTATCTAATAACGTAAGTGATTGTTATTTAAGTTATCTTACAAAATCATTTAAGTTTTAGTTTCCGTAGGATATCATTATTATCAATCGTTATTTGGCGATGTAAGTAATACATGATAATAAAATAAGACAGTTTAGCAAAAAAGCATCTAACCTAAAATAGAATCGGCTTAACATATTATGGGTTCTATTTCAAATGTATTAGGCGAGTTATATTCAGACACGGCAAATAACCTAGATATTTGTACATTTCTATGAATATTCAACGTATTTCGTTCTCGAGTATAATAAAGCTGAATATGTGGATTATTCGTTGTATTGAAATATTTCTCCGTTATATATTCACTTCTAATAAAAGTAAGGACTCTTTATTTGGACATAAATCAAATAAGCTCTTAAATGTTTCATGGGTAGTTTTTTGTAAACATTAGTCTTGTGATTTGTAACGACTTATTGTAAATACATTAAATAATTAATGTATTAATTATTTCATTTTTTTTATTGTTACATCAATGGTATTCAGTGTACTATGTGCTAGAAGTCTTAGTTAGATTATAATATAATTAAACGCGGTGCAAAGTTCTTCAATATTTCGATATGGTATTAATATAGTATTCTTAAGTATTTTTAGATATGATTCCTCAGTATGATTTCAGTTTCGAAAAAAATCAGATATAGTCATTTACCATCCGTAAAAGTAAAATTAATAATAAAAGTACTTCATGCTTACGATCAAGGAAAATTTCTCCTGTATAATGTATAAAATATATACATCTTAATACAATTTCCTTATATTTTTGATCAAGCTTATTATATCAATCTCACTTCATGTCATTGTTCTCGTTATTGTTTGTATGTAAAGAACATAGAAGACGATATCACTATTTACTAGAAACACATGTTATATATTGGTGATCCGTTTTTAGTAGAATAAAAAAAAGAACTAAAACAACTTTCCTCACACGATTAACAATTTTATAAATTTTAACAATTTTATTGTAATAATATACTGGATGTTGTTTTGAGAGTAGACTCTAAACTGACCACTACGTACTATTTTATAAAAATATATGTATGACTAATTTACATTTTTATTTTTTTTTTAAATCTTTATTGACCAAAAATGACTTATGACTAAATGCTAAAGAGTATTACCTACTAGTCAACCTGAAGAAAATAAAAAACCGTTACAAAATTATCATATTATTTACTAGAACCAGCTTGTGTTATTAAATGAAAATTTTGCTATATTATTAATATACCTATATTTTATACTTTTTTATTAGTATACAGAAATTACATACATATTTTACCTAATTTAAATATATATGTACAAATAAGTATATCCCATATAAAAAATCCTTTTTCATAGATCCTCTTACAGCGTTGTCTCAAAAAATTAAAAAATATTAAATTGAACATAAATCTCTCGTGATATTAGTTTATTTAAACTAATAATATTTATCATAAGCTAGTTCGATTTCTACTATCCTTACCAAATAATACCTAATGGGACTCTATTGCGTAAAAAGTTAACACACAAACAGTTACTTTCACTTAATATATTCAAGCGTTATACTTACTTACCTAATAATTAAGTAAACAAGTTTTAAGCGTTGCAGTGCTTACCTACAACGCTTAATAAGCGAGAAGATAACATTTAACAATTCAAACTAAACTCATTAATAACTCAACAGGGTTTTATTCAAAAACATTAAAAAGCTTCACGAAAGAAAATGCAGGATAATCCGATTTATCTTTAGTTTAATTATACTTCATAAATTTGTGTAAAATGCTGGTTATTTATTTTTATGCTTATTAATACATACAAGTTTTTGCTGAATTAAGCTTAATAATAAATAAATAAATAACTTCCTCATTTTCTTTGACGTTATGGATAATTGTGTTTACGTTTGACTTTCTTGTGGATTTTCAAAGATTTATCATATTTTTATTATTAATACTGTCGTTATTGCTAAGTTGACAGTGAGGTAGAGTTAAATTAGCAATTGTGTATGATTTTCTTGACTTCCTGATTTTGAATATTTAATATTATTGTTTTTAGTTTAGTCTTTATAATTGAATTGTTATAATTAGTCCATAGGAAATTGTAATCAACTAGATCGGATGAGGTCGTGATAATAACGTGTGTGTGCTTACTCCAGAATATAGTACAAGGTGGTTAACGAGAGAAATCAATATATATTAGTGTACTATTCCTAACAGGTAAAGTTTTATATTTATTAGAAAAAAAAAGTATAAATAATAAACAACACCCTATTATGTTGCACGTATTCTTAATAATACTGTACCTTCATATGTACTAATTTTTTTATTCAGTTTTAAAAGCAAATATAGCTTTCATTTAAATTGTAGGTAATGCGAAGCAAGCATTACTGGCAACAGCAAGCGAGCTTGTTTTAGGGAAATCCGATTACGGCTCCTCTTGTCTAATTGCAAATATATTTAAACATACATCTAATTTTTTCACCGCTTTATAGCAGGTATGCTATTAACCTACTTTTCATGGAACATGTTGCCTTTTTAGACAATTTCGTTGAAATTATTATTTAGTACCTTAATTTTAATAAAGAAAAAAGTTCTTACATTGAATTAAGTCGAAACAAACCTTTTGTAATTTATCTAATTTATAAAAAATAACTTTAATACAGCTTTATAAATACATTTTAACATTAATTTTATTTACATATTTGTAGTTATTTATTTGTTTTAATCAATATGCCTTTGGATATCATCAAATAGTATTCTCAAAAATAAAAGATATTAAAAGATTATTTAAAAAAATATATATTTTTAAATCTTCACAAATAATTTGCTACTTTTATTAGAAGCCTATCCATAATTTTCTTAAATTACTCAAAGTGCAACGACACTTATAAACGTTTTCAATAATATTTAATTTTCTTCAATAATATATTTATCAAAAACGATATCTCCCTTGTTATACCCCCAAAATAAATATTTCTGACTTTGTTTAAAAATGATTTTCCTCATATATTCGCACCAGCTAACTATTCCTATGAGAGCTATTTGACTAATACCGGGTTAAGGGTTTATTTTTGGGGTCAAGGCAAAATTTTATTTTCTTTATTATTTTTGTATATTTATAAAATAAATTAACTCTTATATCCTTAATCACTATTACTTCTATGCCAGTGAATTGCAGCTGTATTAATACTATTTGATTGATCACATTATATGTGAAACTAATATGTCTTTAAGTTAGGATTGATTGCGTCATACCCTCTGACCCATTTTAATCCCGGTCGACCCGAAAAAAATATACTTTACTGAGTATATATACATATATACATTATAACAACTGTATACTGTTAGTATTTAAAATAATCAAGTTAGTCAATTGAGAACCATAGAACGAATTTGGACCCATTAGTCAATCTGCGATTGGTTGCACACAAGTTCATTTACTGCAGTTGTTTAATTTCATTTACTGTGGTTAATAAAGTTTTGCAAACTTTCTTATCACTTGTGTGGTATTTGTATTGTTCGCTCCGAAAGTCTTTCGAAAAGTGACTTCAATCCTCTTCGCTATAAAATAAATTGTTTTTAGTTTCATATATTATAAGTCTGTTAGTCAATAAAATTAATGGAACGCTAAAATGAATTTCGTTGCGATTTCTTTACAAATGTCAACGCTTATTCTTGGGACCAATTTATCTTTTAAGAAGTTATTAAGTCCTTTGCTGTAATGGAATTAAAAATATGCCGAGGTATATCTTGGAGGACAAAACTTATTACTAGAAACGTTATTTAATATTAGATAATATATGACGCATAAGCCGTGACAACTTTTTCAGTAATAACTGGTATTTCTTTCGGATTGTTAACGTTTATTTATAATACTTTTCTATTAGGACCGTCATTTAGCATTGAGTCGAGTTGAAAAGACAAATGTTGTTAAACAAGAAGATTGTTATTTATTTTTATTTTTTTGTTGAATACTTGTTATCTTATTATTACAGCTATTAGAGATTATTTATATTTGTTTGAAAGAGGAAAATATTTGGTGTATATTCCATATGTGTATATACCTTTATGAAATTGATTTAGAACACAAAATTAACTTTACTATTTGTGACTCCAAATTAGAAAATAATAATATTTATTTTATTAAAACTATTATTGAATATTGATAATTATTTCATTACTAATATTGAATTTAGGAGTTCATCCTTTAATATTTCTTACAAAATGCTAATTCATAAATTTGAAACAAATATGTTGAAACTTTAACATACTCGATTAGGAATTCAATAAAAATCGTAATATTAAATATATAATACACAATGAATACTTTTAAAAACAGCCTTACATACTTGTCGGGAAACAAAAGGGCCTTGTATGTGTGTGTACAAAAACGAACTCACAAATACAAATTTCCATAATGAATAATATTTAGTTTGAAATAAAAATGATGAAATCCATTTGTCATTTAGAAATCGTGTAGCAGGATGGTGCCAGCGAAGTTTGTGGCACTTTATGTTTCCATTTATCATCGTGATGGTTGTTCAATTATCTGAACTTTGAATTGTGATCGTTCAAAGCTTGATTAGCTGGTGTTATATTTGAAGTTTGATCTCGGTTATCTTTTGTGGATTTTTAAATTCATTCGTACTTAATGTCTTCTGCGAATTGTTCCATAGAAATCAAACAACATTATTTTTAAAAAAAATTGAATTTGTCTTGAAATGCTTTTGATTATTATATTTATATACCCGCCTGTATTCACGCGGAATTATATCGGAATGTGCCTGACCAGTTTTGAACCTAATCAGGGTTCTTACTCATGAGCTCTAAACGTGGCGGACTCGCGCCGTGAACTAGCGGCATTTGAAAACTCAAATTATTTTAATAATACCAAAGTCAATAGTTTCTGTGTTTTAGAAATATCTATACTTCACTAAAAAAATAATGTACCTACCGTATATCCACAACTGTTAAATTTTGACGCGCGAACTAAACAATTAATAATAAAATATTTCCAAGAATAAAAATCTTTTTACTTTTATTAATGTTAGGCATTTTAACATATTTATATTTTATTTTTCTTATTTTAAATTCTAAATCAAAAACTCATATCTTAAAATAAACGTCTTTTCCGAGCAACTTAATTTACTCAATATAAATTATACATGTTTAAACATGTTTTTCTTTCCACTCCAACCTAATTTTGGTAGTTCTTCTGTTCTGACTTAATTTTAGTATGGAAATCTACACTCAAAGATATATTTACACGTCCATTATCGTATACATAGTTATTGTTACATTATAATTAATATTATGTTTACGGTTTGGGTCATTTTAGTAAATGCGCTTTTAATGTTGTTTTCTTTACGGGCAATTACTGATAATTATTTTTACGTACACAGGTACACTTTTGTCTTTGTATCTTTCATTACAGATTTATCAGATTTATTTTTGCATTATTGAACTGTGCAGGTATATATATTGAGTTTCCTGCTTGAATAAAGTTTTGTGATAATTGTTCTTCATATTTATTTATAATTATGTAAATGAACCTACCTTTTGTAATCTATCTTGATGAAATTGAGTCTTGCATAAACAATTATTATTTCTCCAAAATAAAAGGGGTGGAACGAGGGGTCTAAGTTTAAAAATTTGGAATAGCAATAGGGGTCCAAATTTGTGTTTGATGGAACTCAAACTTGTCATATACTCGTACATTTTCTGGTTCCATTTATTGGATGAGATTGCTCATAAGAAAAATTGGACGATCAAAGGATCGGATTAATTTTTTAATTAGCCTAGGTTTAGGTTTCTGAAGTTTCCAAACTCATAAATTAACGTCAATGCCATAGAATCTCCAACATATTTATGTATTTTTTCAGTTTATTATTAAATGTTTTGCAATCTGCAAATATAACTGACGTGGTCACATATTTCAACAGAGTAATATTTAATATTCATGATAAGTATATCCAATCACAGCTGTAAAACTAAAATACTAGCCTGTAGATTACAGAACAGGTAAGAGTAGCAATGAGAAAACGGGACCGTGCTTTTCAAAATTTTAAGTTGAATGACTATGAGGTATGCTGGTATCTATATAAAAATATGAGGAGCAGATCTCAGAGTAGCCAAACGTCATTTTGTTTACACAAATATTTCAAATTTTTAGTCGGCTCTCATATAGAAAATTCTTGGCAAGTTTGGTCTTGTACCAAAGTGACAAATCAAAGTTTACGTTGTTCTCCACTCATATATTTATACTTCATTTCTCATCGGTTAAGTCTCTTAAATTAAATTTAATTCTTAGCTTTATCACCTTTGTACCACGGAAGTGTACTCTGTCCATCCAATGTCTATGAAGGGTAATGGCTCGGACACAACTAGCTACAGGGGAGGACCCTGTATGGTTGAAAATAAATTCCATCATTTTGGAGATAGAGATCCAAAATTATGGAATTTATTTTCAACCGTGGGCTATGTAGAGAAGAGATACCCAGAGAATCGCCAGCTGGTTAACGAACTGCAGTATGCTGTATAAGCGATTATTATAAGTACGTACGCACGGTCCTGGAACTTCTATTGAAACTTCACTAGGGAAGGTTTTGAAATCGTGTAAGCTGAATTTTGTTGTGTTTAATTTCTAGAAAAATACAGTTTGCGCTTTTAATAGCAAAAAAGCCCATTCATAGTATAACCGCTTTTCGAGACCACTTTCTATAATTCCTCGACAAGAATTTAAGTACTGAGACTAGATTACACCAGCGATTGTTAATTTCGTGGTTACCCTGAAATATGTAAGAATAAGTACTCGTAATAAGTAAGTTGACCTATAAAATACTATCAGAAAATATGAGTGATCTACAACGCGAAGCAGACTGAACCAAAGGTGCAATTTGTGAAATGCAGGTCAAGACACACTTGGAGCACGGTTCTCATTAGGTACGGATTGCTCAAGTATGAGCCTCTATCAGTTATCAATATGAAGGAGAAGGACTCCATGGTATCTAAGAAGCGAGATCTTTTGTGTACTATTCCCTAGAGGAGGTTTGGAAGAGGAGTGGCTTAAAAAGTCGCCTATTTATTCCTCCTTCCAATGTATTTAAATTGAGAGATATAAGACAATAATTATTAAAACTTATTTTTTTTATTTTGAGGAACAGCAATCGTCCCATTCCTCCTCATTATAGTTCGTCATTATAGTTCCTCATTATAATTCTTACAATATATCATTATATATTGTAAGAATCTTCAATCTAATAACATACTTAATCTATATATATATATAAATAAGGATGTTTGTATATATGAAATCGATGAACTTAGAAACTATTGGACCGATCATAATGAAAATTGGTATGTATATGTATTTTTCCACGGAGAAGGTTTATATGCTATGCCCATTGATGTAACTTGCCACCAGGCGGCGCTGTCAAATATCGAATTCCGCCCCGTTCAACCGATTGTCATAAAAATTGGTATGACCATGTATTTTTCCTCGAAGAAAACGAATATGCTATGCCCATTGCCCAACAGTCTACTAAACAGTCTACTAAACAGTCCAGTAACATTGTTCCCATGTGACTTAATAAGGTTTACTTAGGAACTCGAACTTCTTATATAAAGACTAACGTTTGTTTGTTCAATTGAACTATTATAACATATATAGAATATTATAGAAAGGCAAAGTTTGTAGGTTTATATTTCATAAGTTAATTTATTAGAGGTAATCTTCAAAATAAGTTATCCGAGTCTAAAAATGTCTTAACCCATATTTAGAAATAACTTTCATGTTGGATTCAGGCTATATTCAATTATTCCCTTGAAATATGAATAGGGCTTTTCGTAGAGAACAATTTTGAAATAATGTTGACCAAAAAAAGCTCGAGTGAAGGAGTTTCTTACGAGTCCTGTGTTCTGAAGTTCTCGCGGACGGAGTCGCGGGCAACAGCTAGTTGTTTATAAAATACATATTATATAATTATAAATATTATTAAAATATACTGTTTTTAATAAGCAATATAATTTTGTAGTCATTATATAAGTGTTACTTCTCTTTTATAAACTCGCAGATTAATTTAATAAGGTTATTTTATTTGGTAAATTAATAGTGTTGATGAGTAAATAGTGTTAGTTTTAGACTAAAATAAATAATAAATTACTGCATTTAGTAGATATTTTTCACTAACACTGGTTTATTAACAATAAACTGTATTTTACTTTAATTTTTATATATAATTCCAATATTGTTCGATCGGTTAGTATTTTAGTTTTTGGTTTGTTCTAAAAGTATGTGAATCATTCATAAATCATTTGAAATGAGCTATGTCTTAGTAAGTGACAAATTATCTAAATTAACTAAACTGAAAGATGCTCCCAGTAGAAAATTAACCTTTTATAATTGTGTAAAAAGTTATATTAACCGAAACACATATCTTTATAAAACAGTTGACCTCAACACCAAAATGAAAGAGCAATAAATTTTTATTTAAAAATCAAGACAAACCTTTCGAAATCCATATATTCCCACTATTCCACGTACGCTGACACAAGCAGCATAAAGAAAAACCTGGTAAGCGCTTTAACGATTCACACTGGTTACCTTATTTCAATATCCTCCGACCCTCTGAACTACTCTATTTTCCTTTACAAAATCTTTTAGAAATTCTCAAGTCAGAAGCGACTTAAAGAAAATTATAGTATATATTTTGTTTTATGTTACCTTTAAAGATTACCTTTGGTTAGATTAGTTACAATGGCGATAATTCTTACTTGAAATGACATCAATAATTTTTTTTAATTATTTGTAATAATTGATAACATATAAATATAATTAATAATAAGAATGAATAAGAATTGTTAAAAAAGAGAAAACAAAAATATTTTATTAAAAGTTTGTTACATATACCACATCATAAGTGTGAAATAAGAATTTATTATTGGATCCACGAAATTCTGCTATAACCGACTTTTATTACTATACCAACGGACCCTTTCGAATGGTCGAAAATAATGTTAGATTTTAATATATGATATTCTATATTATAGTTCTATGTAGCTTTACACATTATATATACATTAATGATATTTAAATTGGTTTAATATTTATGAAACCAATTTTGAAGTCATATATATATAACCTTAACAGTTTTCAGAATCACACATAAAATGTCTATTAAAATATATACGCATTTTAAAGGGGCCCCGTAAACCTACACCTGGGTCGCAAGTCCCAGGAGCTGTTTGCACTCCTCTCCCTGCAACGCGACGGGCCCTGCATCCGCACAGTAAATCCATGGAATGCTAAGCTTCGTCTCCCTATCTTGTAATAAAAACTATCAATCAGATTATTCATTGATAAACCGGGTTCAATTTTTTAAATAAACATGAAAAATATCATATGAAGTTTTTATAGATGGTCTTTCTTCGATAACGTTTTAGTATTTTGAGAATAAACAAAAATCAAATCAAATCAAATCAAAATCAAAAATCTTTATTGTAAGTAAGTTTTATACAACATATTTTTTCATCGTCAAAGCTACCACCAGCTCGGAAAATTAATTGCCAGTGACCTGAGAAGAGCTGGCGAAAGAAACTCAGCGGGCTTGTCACATGATTTTTTTTTTAATCATCCTCAATTATATAATTACATTATATAGAAATACTCTAAATAAATCTTGAAACAGCAACAAAAGTGAAACATACAGAAAACTAACTAATTTTCTGTATTAAAAAAATCTTACAATCATTTAATATTTAGTGAACATATTAAATTATATTGATCATAATGAATGCTTTATCTGCAGTATTTTAATAATGAATGTTACTATTTATTTTCTATGAGATAGAAAAACGTCATGACAAGAGTAGCTTTGTCAGTTTCCGCTTCCGGCTCCAGACGTCTCGCCGGCTTGAGTCAATTATTCAAGAAGCGACGGCCTGGAGAATGACCTTTGACACTATACTTCAAGTTATGTCCTTAAGAAACAAAAAAATAATAATATTTACATAAATAATATATATTTGAAACGAAATACATAAAAAATTGCCACAATAGATTACAGTTTATATATCTATTTTTACAACTTATTCGTCAAAATAAAGTATAAATATAACCAATAGTCAGAAAAGTAATTTATCATAACAATTTCATATTAACTAAACGAGCTCTAATGAAACGAAGACATTTGAGATAAATATAGAATGAAAAGTAAACCTATGCCGTAACCGATTAAAGGTACCATATACTAAATGACACGGTAGTTTTATTGTTAGAGTGACGGTACGGTTTCCCAGAGTCGTGAGTTACCTCTCTATCTAGTTCATTTTTCTTTCTATTTTAACTTAAAATTTAAGTAGGTTTGACATGTTATACTTATATTTAATATACTTGTATGTAATTATTTTCAAACAATTATAGAAATGAGAGGGACACTTAATATGGCCCTTTTATTTCTAAACAAATTTCAAAAAAAGAAAGTCTGCAATAATAACGCCGTTTTAAGTATAATGAATGCGAATATAAGCGGGTTACATTCTACAAGAGATCCTAAATTTCGTGTTCGGTTATACAAAGCAGCAAAACGTGACTGGGCCATTAGTCAGCATAATCTGTACTGATAGTAACCATGCGTCAACTGGCAGCTTAGGTCGAGGTACTTACGATGTAAATTACTTTTGAGCGATGCAATATTTATTGCAATTAATTTTTGCGACCCAATAATTTTCCCAATAATAAATATACAACATAGACATTATGAAGTTAAATACACAACCTTGAATTATTCTAAGGACCGTAAAATATCACTATGCTTACCTGTTTCTTTTAATGTACCTTTAACTCTTAAAAAAACAAAATATAAAGTTAATTTCATGTCAATGCATAATAAATTGCAAAATTGCTCAAGTTACAAAAGTTGTCGAAAGGGAACATTATATCAAGTCGAAAACTTTAGTTCTAAAAACTTTGTTATTACTTATTATAATAATAACGTAATATAATACATAATTATTAAAATAAGAACCACTTGAGAAGTTTCAAATATTACAAATTTGTATTAAATGTTAAGTATTTGCCAAACTCAAGTTTTATTTTATGACTATCACTTATAATAGCTTCTCCAATTTGAATGTATAATGTATAAATATTAAGACGACCTTTATTTAAACAGTCACTGAAGTTTTTAAGACAAATTAGATATATTCTATAAGTTTAAGATTTTCTATTTTTTTTTTTATCTCTTGTTTTTTGAATCAATGTAACGTACCTACATGTGTAGCTATTTATGTAAGTCAAATAGAAGTGTCCGGAGAGCCTAGTTTGATACCATATACTTTCGAACTTCGATTTAAAGAGTTACGAGCAAGGGTTCCAAATGTCTTAGAGGAAGCACATTATAAACTCAGCCGGGTATTTCTTTGTTGTGGTTATTGTTTCACAAAAGTTAATATTCTGAGAGAAATTTACGAACAGCTAAAACTAAACAATTAATTCGTAGCGTAATTTCGAGCAATTGAACTTTGAATTTCTATTACCTGCTTTTAACGAACTAGAATGAAAATAAATAAAAACGGTAAAAAAGTGTACTTGTATAATTCCATTGTTTTTTTTTTAATTAATGTAAATCTTGTGAATAGCTTCGACACAAAAAGAAACTGTTTATTGTTGTTTAAATAAATATGGAATTAAAAATAAACCGATATGGGCAAGGATTTGAGACAACTTCGGGAAAATCGTCCCGTTGGTCTACCAATTAATTTACCGTGTCGCTACCAGGCTCGGTGAATTTAGAACTCTATAAATTAATATAAACTATATAATTACAGCATGCCTATGTTTGTTTATATATATTATCAAACATTAATAACGGTTCTGGCATCTTTTCAATGTTCATTCATTTTATAATTTTTGAAAGAAGCCTAACAGATATCACCATCGTACCAAAAAGAGGAATAAGTATAGAATATTAAATAAACTGAACTATGAGAAGTTGATAAGGCACTGTAATTTTTTTAAAGAAGCATGGTGGTGCCGACCAAACAAAATGATTATTCCCTTTCGTTGGTCATTTTATTGGTTAATCTTACTTATTCATCTTAAAAATTAAAAAGACAAATAATATAACGTTTGGACGTTGATGCTTGCGTTATGTTCTTTTATTTTTTCTACAATTTGAAGCTAAATATTCTGCATCGCATTCTCTCGTCGCAAAGTTTGTAGATCAAAAAAAGCAATTATCTTCACCACAGTTTATTATGCAAATTTCCAACCATAGCATAACTGATAGTGCGGAACGCTACAGCAACTAGATAATTAGGTCATAAGTATACAAATACAGTTTACTATTTATTCAAAGTTATATTTTAGTGGAACAGCTGGCATTTGTTATGAAACTGCTTAAAAGGTTTAAATTTGGGTAACATAAACATTACATTTTTTTATTAAAAAAAATTATTGTTGTACATTTATGATCCATAAAAACTATTAATTATATATACCTATATCTGAATTTCGCCTTAATTGACAACAGTTCACGCCGTGACTTGGTCTTGCTGCAAGACCAAATGGTTTCGAAACTTAATTGGCGTAACTATATATGGTAGCGTCAACGATAGCAAAGCGATAGGGCCATCTTTAATTGAACTCCATGCTATATTGTCCATATTGAAAGTGTCTTAAAATAATAACACTGTAACGCTTCATCTTTATATTGCAAAGAAATACAGCCTCACTTTTAAAACTCACACTTACTCTTTAAAAATCGCGCTACGATTCAAAATAAAGAACAAAAACAAAAATTATAATTAATTAGAAAGTGCTTTCTACAAAAAAATAAGCAAATGCTATTATTTTGAGAGTTATCATATATATTTAAAACTGCATTGTAGATATTTCCAAAAATCAATTTGTAGTAAAATAATATAATTATAATATAATTTATAAATGTATTATATCCACTCGGACGAAGTTAAGGGACACAGCTTGTATAAATACAATTTTATAAACAACGTTATTTTTTGAGCTCTTCTTTTTGAATATTAAGTTTATTCTCTATCTTAAGAATATATTGTCCTTTTTTCCCGTTGGTCTATTATTCACTGAAGTCTTTTATTTTACATATAAAGTATTATAGTAACATTTTATTTTAAAGATAAGATAATTATTTTCACCCTTTCTTGTGGAATGTACAATCATAGTTTAACTGTAATTATTTTGCTCCATAATGTTCTTTAATAAATATTGCATGAATAAATATTTTTAAATTATATTTAAAATATTATATAAGTAAAACAGATACCTATCTAATAGTACTTAGAATACATCACATCAGACTTACATTAGAGAAGAGCTTTTCTTACGAAACCGTCAAAGAGATCAAGGGAAACGATCTTAATGGAAAATAAAGTCTACTTAAATGTATTTAAAATCTACTTAAAGTCTATATAGATATATTTATTGTTATTATGTATAATATACAGTAGAACGACATGTAGAGTCTCCATGGTAAAAGTATCTGGTATGTCATTTCAACTTTTTTCGTGTAAAATAGTGTAGTACTGTTTATGTATAATTATAATTATAAAATGATGCATTAGTTCTATTTCTTCTCTTTTAATCTCCACTACAGTTCAGTTTGCAGATTTTCGGATACTTCGGGATATAAAGAGGTTGCAGGTTCAGGTTTTACTGGAATTTATACAATTAATACATTAATATTGTATTTTATGACGACGTAATACTGATTTTCAATTTTAGTGTGCGTTGTCGTTCTCTGAAATCCAAACATTGGTAGATTACTCGTTTTCTGTTACACTAGATGAATGAAGGGTTGAAAGGCCCTGGTTTTAGTCTTTCAAAGAGATCCTCGCTCGTATGTATTGAATATTTAATGTCCTCTTTGGTCTTTAAACTAGGAGATAAATGCTACTTGTTTTAACTACACTTTCATAAATCAAAAATGTTTAAACACCTATTATTTTGTATGTTCTTTTGTGGCGAATTGGTTTTTATCCAATTAAATTTTCTACAATAAAAAATGGACTTTATAAGAATGTGTTGTTAAGAATTTTAGAATAAGAAATAGCTGAAATAGGTTTTTTTTGTCTTACATTGTGTTGATTGACCCAAAAAAAAAATATTTTAGTCTGTCTGTGTTAATGAATTTTTCTTTCTCTATTTATTTCTAAATGGTCAACAAGTTCACAAACACTTTTAAATGAAATATTTGTCCTTATTTCATATTCTCAAAACAAACAAACATAAAACTTGTACTTTTTATAAAATTCCTATTAGGAATCAAAATCCCTGGTAAACCATATTTTATAAAAGTTATTTCAAACTTCTTCTACAATCAACTTCTAAAATCTAGATTTATTCATAGTTCTTCATAAAATTCTGATTTTAAATCAAATATTATCCATTGTTCTAGTTAAACACATTAAATTCAAAAATAAATCGGCTTTTGTGAGATAAATCATGTTCATTTATTTCAAAAAACAGTTTCAGTTCATGCTTTTTTACATATACCCACATTCTGATGTTCGCGATCACGTTCAAACGAATCAATATGACCAGACTTACCAATTAATTGTACACATGTCAGACATGTTTGAAGTTAAGGTCTGAGATTTTTTTACTAGAATCGATTGATAAGTTATATTATAATATGAAGAAGCTGCAGACTCTTTGACACTTATAAAATATGTTTCTTTGATATTTGATTGATTGATTGATTGATTGTTTTTTTTTTATATAATCATGCAATAAAACAACCGACAGTTATTACAATAATTAAAAACAAATATAAGACTATCAATAAAAAAAAATATATTTGTTAAAAAATAATAATTAACAGCCACCCTATAATTATATATATAAATATTTATAAACATTGTCACTTGTTAAGGGATATGAATTACATATAATTAATTATAAGTACTATTTTAATTACATTATTCAGAAATATTATATACATTTATGTTTTAAATAATTGTACGTATTAGTGATACTCTCGTTTGTAAAGAAACAAATCTGTCAACCTGGTTGTAAAAAAAAAATGTTCACAAGAGAAAACCAACTTTAGCATGCTTTAGCAAAAATTTAGCATGCTTTTATTAAAAATACCCGCTTCGTTAAATAAAAGACATCCATGACTTTAATCTAACTATCATCTTTGAAATAAGAAATGAAATTAATAAAATGCAAGCAATTCAACAGTTTACATATTATTTTTCCCTTTTCTCAAAATTTTGTCATAAAAAAATTGTTTATTCGACGAGAAAGTGAATTATTCAAACACCATTAAACGGACTATGTCAAAGTCAGCGACAAAATTATCTCAATGACATAATATGTAAAATTGCTGCTTAGAGCAATCGTATAAAAGATTATTTTAACTAAAAGACTAATCTAAGTAAAAGAGTTGATCTCAACACCAAAATTTAAATGTAATAATTTTTTATTAAAAAATCAAGATAAACCTCTTGTGGACCATATAATGCCACTATTCCGCGTACGCTGACACAAGCAACATAAAGAAAAATGGAGTAAGCGCTTTAACGACTCACACTGGTTACCTTATTTCAATATCCAACGACCCTCTGAATCACTTTTGCTTTCCTAACAATATCTTTCAGAAATACCCAAATCGGAAGAGATTTTCAAATAAGTCACGTAAAAAATTTATTTGTCTTTATATTTTTTTTCTTGATATGAGATCAAAAAAATATTAGAACTGTTTATAAAATGTATATACTATATATATGTATACTCATAAAAAAATATATTGCATCAAAAGTATGTCACATTTACCACATAAGTGTGAAATAAATATTTTTTATTGGATTCACAAAGTTTTACTTTAATCGATTTTTAATACCTTACCACAAACCCAATGTTAGTATTTAATATATGATATTCTGTATGACTGTTTCATGCAGTATAAGTATACATGCATTGATTGTGTAACTGTAACTGTTTTGACGTGGTAAGGTCTTGTAAATCTATGTAAACTGCTGCAAGCTCGCAAAAGTAAGTGTCTCTTCCGGTGACGCTGTAACAACCAATAGGGCTAAGACATTACAAAAAGCTAGCAAAGACATTACAAAAAAAAAACGCAAAAGTATGACTCTTTGTCACAACTACCTAAGTCGAGTGTGCAAGCGAGAAGGTGGAATTACCGATAGAGAGGCAAGTTCGGTATAAGCGTAGGGTTGTGTGGCGCATTTATATTTCTTCTACTACGTCGTATAAGCACGAGAACTATTCTATCATCTGTTTATAAAATGAGGTGAAAAGTAATTTGATTTACATTGTTTATCATAACAAAAAATCATCGTCCTATTATTAACAGAATAACAGATTAAAGGATCTGAAATATCACACATGTATAAAACTTGTTAATAGAACATTGTAACATTAAATAATTATTTAATGTTATAGTATACTACTCAAAATAATTCTAATTCAGTGTTAATTCAATTCATAAAATGCAAGTTTTCATCAATATTTCGTCCGTAAACCGATAATAAGTTTACAGAGAACAATTTTTTATATATATTTATAAAACCAAAGCTAAATTCATACCTAATAAAAAATTTCAGATATATACAGATTATTACAATTAAAAGTATTTTTTATATCTTTTACTATCAGGGATACATTGGACCACATACCTATAAAATGTAATGAAATATTAATGTAACTGTCAAATAATTAATATGAAGATACATTTCCTATTAAAATATACTTAAAAATTATATATTGATACTACGTGAAAAACTAAAAAAAAACTTTATTTTTTTTAAATAAAAGTAGACGGCTACATTGTAGAAGAAATGTTATAGGAGCGGGTAGAATACAAATTACAATATTGTGTATAATTATTTAGTGATTATAATTAATAACAAAGAACAATCTATTTGAATTTTTATTTAAGGAATTGTATACACGGCTTATTAATATTTTAATAAAAGTTTTGATGGACGTTTTCCTTCTCTTCAAATGTTGTTATTTTTATTACATTTTGCAAATAAAAAAAGGTTATATATGAATAACATTCTAGATAATAGTATGAAATACATCAAAAATTTTACTATGAAATGGTAATATTGATGAAATGTTTATAAAATAGCTGTAATAAAATTTTATATTAATGCCCAAAAAAATAATACTCGCCGTTTACTTAATTCTACATTAGAGGTAGGTCTTGGCTGAGGTCGTTATGCAAACTAAGCAAAAACCGTCTAAATTTACCTCACCTTTGATTAAAGTTAACAAACATTTCAGTATTTATTCAATGAAAATAAGACTTTACATTAAAACCTTATATTTGAATACCTACTAGTATAAAAACATTTTAGTCGTTTTGGTTTTAATAATTGTATGGTAATAAGTCAACTGTATAAATTCTGACTTCATGGGTGTATATATATATATATTTTTCTCTTTTACTTTATTGTTTTTTTTTACTTTTTATTTCTTATTTTTATTTTTTATATCTTTTTTTTTTTGCTTGTCTTGTACTTTACATATTTGTGGTGTGCAATAAATAATATATATATATATTCTTTATATATATATATTTTTATAAAGTATACTGTAGTATATAGTATAAGTACCTGTTTTTTATGATACTCAATTTTAGAAATTAATCTTTACGATACTGAAAGGGTTCTTTTTTTCTTTTCTGAAATTATATCTAGCTAATGCTAAACATAATTTCGCGTTCAAATTAGTTTACTTATTTAAGTCTTGATTATTTACTTTGATACATGCATTGGTGGAATAATCAGAACTAATACCCCATTTTTATTTACAAACTGTATTTTGTTCATATTTTATAATTATCATGTTAGTCAAAATGTACTTTTACTAAACCGTAGAAAAAAATAGGGTGTTTAACATTTTGTATAACATATTTTCAAAAGTTTGTAGTCATTTTCAGCGTTTTAGAAAAATATTACAAACCTGGCTTCATCTAATTTTTTAAACCTATCGTTTATCAACTGGTAATTACTTACTCAGTAGCTTTCTATCTTTATCTGCACTAGCCGATATTCATAACAAAATACTTCTTTGAAATCAGACTCCCATATTTATTTGAGAATTAAATATATTTAATTATAACATGTTCAAAACATTGTTATCTGTTAAAAAGACGATTTATTTCTCATAAGTAAGTAGATTATTTTCTCTTCTAATTAGAACTGACCGTAACAAGAGTTAGTAAACTTTTAATTATTATGTTGCCTGGATATATTACTAAATTGAACACGTCAGGTTACTGAGAACTTGTTCGACTTGTGAGAACTTGCCCTTTAGCAAACTTCGACGAGCTTGCAAATGTTAGGATGAATAACAATTTCGCATATTCCTCATACCAGTATGTAATACCATCATTTATCATGAAAATAATTACATCTAATATTTTTATGTGCAATCAATACAGATTTGTATTGTTTTGAATTTGAATTAATATTAATAACTTAATATAAATTTAATTTACTAAGAGATCACCCAAACTAAAATATATTTATGATTTTATTAAAACCTCTCTGTTTCTTCAATAATTAATTAATAAAAAAATATGTATTTAAAACAATCAAAATGATTGTATTATATTTATTTGTGGCCCCTGACGTAATATTCAAAATTGCGTCTGGTATCTTGATGATTGAAATTTAAGAGACCATTTATAAGAAAGCAAATGCGGTTACTGCGGATACAGTCGGTTGAAGTTTACAAGACTTTTTTTACTACTACTGCAAGATACAATGCGATCAGTGTGTTGTGGTAAATACCCTTTAACCCCACAAGTGAAGGGAAAAAACGGTTACATAGATAGATTTTTAAAAGTCTTACAAACTTCTCCGAGCAACTCAACTTCTGAACTACCCAAAGGGTTTCACCAGGCACGCTTTCAAAAGTTTTTTAAATCAACTAAGCAAAGATATGTCTGGCGATCTTGTTATCTGCTCGTTTCTTTCAATTAACGCACAAACAAATTCGCAAGTGCTTCGGTTAAGTCGAAAGCCAAATTTGGTCTCCGGAAGATTTTCAGACAAGCCCTTGAGGTGGAACCGTGGTCGACACGGTCACTTTTGCTATATTCAGTTGATATCATCAGACATGTCTAATGTAAATACTGATTACATTAAAGTAATTTTTCTTGTCCATGTGAAGGTGTAACGTAGTCACGCGTACATACTCCTCAAACCGCTGAACAATCATTGGAGAGATCAGAATATATTCCGAGGCAGTCAGCAACTACTGTGCAAATTAATATATAATAATGTGATTCCATTTATACAAACTATATTTTTGTTACTCTGTGAAGAGATGCAATGTTCATGTTACTGCGCCATGTCGTAATGTAGTCACTTTACGACATAGCATTATGCAATCATCAAACAACATTTCCCATTAGACACTGTCTGCTATTATAATAGCTTTGAATATATTGCTATCACAAATATAACCTAAGTAGGGCCCTGTGATAATGTTTTTCTCCCAAATACATTTGTTAAAAAAGAATTAGCTGCTCTACTAAAAATGTTATGCTCAGAATTAAAAATAAGTTAATGTGTTTTTTATTAATAATTAGCTGTTGCCCGCGACTCTGTCCGCGAGGACTTCAAAACACAGGGCTCGCAAGAAACTGCTGCGCTCGAACTCAACATTGTTTTAAAATTGTTGGTAAACATTATTTCAAAATTTCAAAGTTCTCTATGAAAAGCGCTATTAATATTTCAAGGCCCTATTAATATTAATATAATATAGCATAGATCCAGACATTTTTAGATTCACATAGCTTACTTTGAAGATTACCTCTAACAAATAAACTTATAAATTATAAACCCACAAACATACAAACTTTACCCCTTTATAATATTAGTATAGACTAAGATCTTAATATGAGATTTGTCATAGTTTAAGTTTATATAGAAAAGGGGTGCTGAAAACTGAAAATCTACTTGTAGCAATAAATTCGTAATAAATAAGTTAATTGTTTACTTTTACACTGTTTATATTAGTTTGATGTCTAATAGTCGTAAATTGTCACCTGGCGCAAAAGAATAAAAAATATTATATATATATATATATAGAGTTTCATAGTATTATGTTTAATATAATTTAGATTTAACCTGTACTTTACACTCAGTAAAATGTGGTCGGTTATCCTATTAAGTTTTAGCGTATATTAAACTTTTGTATAATGCCAGAGCGCCATTTATTATATATTTACTCAATCCATAAAACTAACAGATATAACTGTCAGATAACAAATAAATAATTTAAAATAAAATAAATATATAAACGCAACCGAACGGGATAAAAGTATCCTATGTCCGTTCTCTAACCTCTAAGCTGCCTCCCCACCAATTTTTAGCGAAATCGGTTCGGTCGTTCTTGATTTATAAATAGTTACACTAACACTACTTTCTTTTATATAAATAGTTTATATTAATTTCTTACTTTGAACCACCTACTATTCCGTTTGAGAAAATTTATGTTTAAAATGAAGTTCAAAAAGTACTTGCAATCTATTTGATCTAATTTCTTAAGAAGGGTCAGACACATTTGTCGGGAATTTAGTAGAGGATGGTTTAGGTCCAGGAATTTAGAAACGATCCCTACCTCGCACAATGAAATAAGTAATAGGGTACCATTTTATAAGATTGCCTTGGAGCTAACGAAATTTTTGTAACTAAAACAATACCATTCAAAATATAAATACAGTCTTTTACACATAGAAATACTGGATTGTAAAGGTAAATAGTATAAACGTAGTGAAATTATAGTCTAAAATATTTATTGATAACCATGAAATGCAAATAATAATGAACATATTTATAATAAATAGTAGTCAATATCACAAAACCTCATCATGAGTAGTGAAAAGGACTGGAGGTTGGTAGACGTCTGTCTGCAAAGCGAGCAGCAGATGCTAACAAAATTCGGCTTGGCTTTAATAAAATAAAACACGAGGTATTTGTTTGGTATATCCGTTAACAAAACGGCATAAAATAACATAGTTAGCAGCAGCATAGTGCAGCATCTTCTTTAACTTTATGGTCTAGAAACAAACGCAATTAAATTGAACGAAACAACATTATTTGCAACTTTCCTTAATTCATGTGTTTCATCTCTAAAATGGCTTCCTTAATTTTAATATAATATTTCAGAAAGCCTACATGATGTCAAGCTAAACATCTTTTTTATGTTAAAAAAATGGTTATTATTTAAAAAAAACTCTTATATTAATAATATTTACAAAACTTTTATAAATAACACAAATGTCTTAAATAAACTGTTTCCGTTCTGGTTTTAAGGACTACCTTTTTTATGTAACCATATTAGCTTTTACTTATCCATAAAAATGAAACAGTTTTCCTCGATAAAAACACATCATTTTTATCTAGGAAATAATCTCTAATCATATCAAAGTATCACTAAAATTTTAATAAAAGGCCACCCGCTTTGCGGGATAGACAAACAATAAGATAAGCAAACAGATGTATAATTCAAAAACTATGATTTAGGTAAATGAAGCATGTACTTAATAATAAGCAATGACTATTCAAAAAATATATATTTAATGTAGTGATTTTCCGTCGTTACCATATTTATAAGTGAAGTAAAAAAGAGAAAGATTTAAGTAAACTGCGTCGGAAGCAAGACCCTCATTTATTTTTAATAAGGTAACAACAACATCAATAAACTGAATAAGAAAATCTATATTAGCTTTCGATTCCCTTCCCAGAGTAACAGTCAAATCAGAAACTAAAATAAACATTTTAAACCGAAAATCAGATCAATAAATTTGATAATTGGCAAACAACGTAAACCTTTTAGTTATTCAACAAACAACTTGCTTATTCAATTAAAAACTATGCCTATTAGAATAGCAATAATAAATGCCAGCAAAAATAATATATAAAAACTTTTGGTAATAAATACTTACTTATGTGTGCCATCATAAAATGTAAATAGCTTTTACTATATCTTTTTTTTTGTGTATTTTTCCCTCAATAATTCAATCAACTCAATAATTGACACAAAGCTCCAAACATAAGTTTTAATTGTTTTTTTTTTTATCAAACAGATAATTTATTTCTTAATTCATTATTACGGAAAAACTGAATACTTATTCCAGGTTCTAAAAAAAGAAAAGAAAACGCAAAAATTGACGTGAAAGAACGCGTGAACTTTTGCTTATTATTTAAGTACATATGGACGCTTTTTACTTCAGAAAACCTCTTAATTATCACAAAAAATTTAAACTCATTAACCTACCCTTATCAATTATCAATGTTTACAACCGGCCGACCTGAAGTCAACTCTCATTGAGAATGCGTGTTGGTGGGATTTCGCATAACTCGTGTAGGAGGATATTCACTTTTTTTTGTCCCTTAGTAGGCTTTTACGGTACCCTGGAGAAAATATGGGGCCATCGCATTTTCTGCCGCGAATGCACATCATAAGCATACTGCTTCTTGTGAACATTACCCGAGACTTTATATGAAAGACGATGTAAGTCCGTTGTTTTTAAACATTTTGCAATTTTTGTAAAATTGTAAATTGTCTTGCTCTTATTATAATTAATAGGAAACACCACTTGATATTAAGTTGTTCTGAATAATTTAGTAACTCCTTAATTCATCGTTAAATCTTGTGAGCACCTTTTAGTAACTATTTATAATTGTGATTTAAATTAATTTGTGTTGAATTGTTTTATCATTTATTTGCGATGAGTAAACCTAGTAATGAAGTTCATGACGTCCTGCTGACGTCCTGCTGATGTAAATATTATTAAAACACTGTTGTTCTTAACATTTCCATATAAAGATATATATAGTCTTAAAAGTCTAATTTTCTATTAATGTAAGATTTTTTAAAACTTTTTAAGCAAGCAACGAATATTGAAAGTTAAAGTATTAATTAATGATTGGATTGTATTCGTAGAGAATTCAATCATTTTAAATTAGCTGAAAAGACCATAAATTTAAGTATATTTCGTACCTCAAAATAACTTAATAAGTGAGGAACAATAATCAAAATTCATTTGTTTTGTAAGTACAATTAAATGCAAAGGACGTATTTTTTCTAACTTTTTGTTACATAAGAACATTACTTATTTTTACAAATACTGCTTGAATGTAATTGCGACATATGCATTTCTTATCAGTACAATATCGTTTACTCTTTATAAGTAAGTACAAAATGAATTTTATTGTACGCAGGTATTACAACATAGCAAAACAATATAGCAAAACGCGTTCTACGCATTTGAAGACAGCCAGAACGCGATGTGGCAGTTTTTTCCGTCCACTGAGCGTTTTCGGTCTTCGGGCCTAACATATACAACGATAACATTTCATAATTTTGGTTTTGACTTTCACATTTGAAGGTAATCTATAGTCCTACTGGTGCTACAAACATCCAATATGTTCTTCTAGCTAACTATAATGCAGACGCACCACTCGTGGAGCCAGTGTTACCATTGTTTTACTCCATATATTCTTTGTTCGACAGTATCTGAGTTAAATCCAAGTAGCACGTATCTGTATAGTCAAGAACTAGGAGGGTAAGTGTTTAGGCCAGATTTATTATTGCTTACTTGGCAAGAGATTTTTTTACGTTCTTAACCTAAAATTTTTACTATACACCTTATGACTCAATTGAGAAATGTGTGTGTGAGCGTCTAGTTTAACCGGTTATCAATTATGACACCTAAATTTCTCACAGAACCGTTAAGCTGCAATTTTTATCAATAAATAGTACAAAGGAAAGATGAATGTAATTAAATTTTGATAGTAGTTGACGTTTGTCAGATATTAAAAACTATCACTTCAATGGACTGGACAAACCCTCAGACTTTATAAATATAAATGTCACTAGCAATTGAAACTATAAAATTTCCAACTTGGAATCGCCCGGAGATTGCCTGCAACTACAGGTGGACGTACGATATTGCGAAAATATTATAACGCATTTCAATTTCCTTATATAAAAATGCAGAATAAATGCCAAATCGGACATTTCTATTGTTATTGCTTACGAAATAACATTCTATATTTGAATTTGTTTGCAAAAGTGGATCTCTTACGATAAGCTTTAAGTTCAGTTCACAATATAGCAAATTAAGACAAAGCAGGTTTTAAAATATTATACTGAAGTGAACATACATTTGAACCTATAATGTATTATTTTGAAAAATAGACAAAGAATGCCTATATAAATAAATAAAACGATTTTATAAATTTATATTTTACATTATATATACTTTTAAATTTAAACCTGGAGTTTGGAATGCGTTACAGAAATTACATTCACGGGAAGACTAGAAACTAGAAAAATCCTGACAACACATGACATTAGAACACACTGTCTATAGGATACTCACACATACGTAAAGGTATCTCAATAGTAAATACCACAACCACCCTAGCGAGTTAGGTACCGTTGGCAAATCTTTATTTCAGAGAGCACAATACACCTGGAATGCTGAACACCTAAAGGGCCAGTTCCGGCATATCAAGCATGCCTCCATCAAAAACCACCTGGCTGATCCTCCCGTACCATCGTCGCAAAAGCCACATCAAGCCGCCTACAATTGAGTGACAACCGGCCCTACCACCATAATATTAATGGAATTACTGAGAGAATTAGCAGCAATTAAAAAAGTTTATATTAAAAATATTTATAAAACCCATAGGAATTTAAGCCAATTCTGGAGACCAATTAAAAGTGATATTCTTTTACAATGTAGGGGAGTATATAAACTTGACTGTGATTGTGTTTGTCATACATTGGTCAAACAAAGGCATAAGTACATGAGTTAGGAAACACATTTCGGATATCAAGTAGAGGTATAAAGGACATTCAGTAGTACATGACTATTCCATAGACAAAGGCAATCACTGTATAACCATTAATTGACAAGCGACAAATGCTAACTAAGGAACAACGCTAGATACCAGAAATTATTCACTTGGCTATTTCAATCCTAACTTTTATAGAGAAGACTTTCTAACTCCTGGGAGTCTCTCATAGATAATTTAGGTAAAATCCTATATCTGTGATCGCACCGTGACCTCAAGATAGTGTTACTGTTAGTACGTTTTGTATTCTATATAGTAATCATCTACCGTGTAGGAAGAATATTTAAGTTAAACCTTTTTGAGAAAAGAGGTAGATTAAAAAGAGCCTATTGGTTTTATAGACTAGTTGCAAACCTCATAATAATTAATTAATTTCTAATTTATCATATGCTACATTAAACTGAAACAAAATACTTTAATCAAAATTTTTAAGATGCTATAATGTTTTTTTTTCAAAAGTTTCAGCCCTTAAAATATAGCCCAATAAATAATAACCCAAAAACAGGGCGGAATCGTTTTGTTTTAAATAAATTATAAATGCAGTTTATCGTAAACTGTTGGAAGTATTAACCAGTCTGTTTTTCATTATGAGGAACAAAACACATAATTAAATGACAATATAAAAAAACCTTTTATATTTAAAGGATAATGACTGTCCTGTCAATATCATTTTTAAGAAAATAAATCATTGATTAACATTATCACTCTAAACATTTATTAAAATTAGTTTATTCAATCACAAAGCTTAGAATCTTGTATTAATAACTTTTAGTGTGTTTTCTTCTAAGAGATAAATAAATAATGGTCTTCTATTGTTAATATTATTTAATGATAATATTAATTTCAAATAAACCGAGTTTGTATTAGTAAATGAAAATATTGTTAGAATATAAGGTAAGTAAAAACGACTTAAAACAAATCACAAAAATTAAATAAATTTATTTTTGTGATTACACAATTTTAATAAGGTTACAAATTTTAAATATAAAAATTACTTAGCTGTATATAGACACATTGAGTATTTAACTAAACTATTGATTAATAATAAAAGAAAAACTGTAACACCCTCGATCAACTCAATAAACTACTAAATGATGATTGAAAAGACGACAAAGACCTTATAATATTAGGATAGGATTCATCGTAGCCGCAAGACATCGATATCTTTACTTTATAAGTTTATTTATGTTGGAGGTAATCTTCAAAGTAACTTTTCCAAATCTCAAAATATCTTAACCAATATTTGGAAATAACTTTCACATTGGATTTAAGCTATATATATATATATATATATATAATACCCTTGAAATAATAATAGGGCTTTTCGTTGAGAGCAATTTTAAAAATAAATATGAATAATAATAAAATGGATTCTGTCATTACTGTTATATATTTAACAGCAAAATTTTATTTTTCATTATTTTAAATATATTAGCATAATTGACCTCTGTAAACTTAACAACCGACTTTGGATTAAATGATTTTGAGCCTTAAAAGCGTTTTTTTAAGTAATGTTTAGTTATGAAGTTTATTTCGTTAGTAGTAAGTAAATGGAAATATAAGAAAAATCTTGTTCCGATAGATTAATATAGAAAAACGTTAGTAGTAAGTGTATTCTAATGCAGTTTTTATTTTGTATGAAATAAGCAAATCATCTTAAATATTTTTTCTATAACTCCATATTCTGTTTGATAATATTTTTAAATATGTATAACAATGTTAGGCTTACATTAATTTAAATAAATATAGAATTAAAAATAAAACGATACGGTCAGGGATCCAAACCCGCTACCTCTGGGAAACCGTCACGTCGCTCTCTCATTTGAGCTACGGTATCGCTTCCAGACTCGGTGAATGAGGTATTCTATACATAACCGTCTTTATCGGGACGGTATTGACATCTATTAGATTTCTTTTTAAAACCCTAACTAATGTATATTAATTTTTGATAATATCTATAAACACCTATATCCATGTTAAGCTTACTTTAATATAAATAAATACGGTATGAAAAATAAACCGATACGGGCAGGGAATCGTACCCGCGACCTCTGGGAAACCGTTCCGTCGCTCTACCAATTGAGTTACAGAAGTCACACCTCGTTTTTTATTTTATTTTAATTTTATGATGTTTTTTGTTGAGCTATTATTATTTTAGGCCTACGTTATTTTTAATATTTGAAGGTATCTTTTTTTCATGAAATTCTTTAAAAAAAATGTTTTTCATTTGAATTGATACTCAATTTTTCATGATACTTAGTTCTTTAATAATACTTAAATAATTTTAAATTCATTGTTTAATGTTACATTTTAAAACACGGCTAGCTAGCTTATTCTATAAATAATGCCATGTTGAAAATAATTTATATAATAATTTATCCTTCACTAATATTATAATTATAAAACCCCTGTTATTTATATTCAAAACTGAATATCGTTTAATTTCCACAGCCCGAGTTAAATTATTAACGCCCCGCTTACATTATACTCTTGACTATACAAGACTAGACAAAAGTGAACGCAGTTTAAAACGCAACTTAGCTGTAACTGCGCACAGCGCATGGTTTTCCTCAATTTACTTTTCATTTCATAATTAATTTTGTTATAAATTGTATGCTTGTTATAACGTGCTTGTAGCTCCCAAAAAAATGAAATTATTGTTTAAGACTATAAATATTTTATTACAATTTAAAGTCGATATACTAAATATCCTTCAGTAAAATATGATTAAAAGAAAAAATATATAGAAATAAGATTAAAAGAAGAACCTTGGAAGAAAAGTTAGCTCCGGCGAACTCGTGAACGCTTTAGAAAAGTCGCCACGATTCCGAAGCTAATTCTCTCGATTTATAAGAGGAATAAGCGCTTAGACTAAACGTGACGTGCTTTTGATTCATGTTTATTTCGGTTTTATTTATATATAAATATATTTTATATTTACCTGCATTCAAAGAATGGAAACTAATAATATTCATAACGCTTTCTATTTAAAGTACTTATGTTGTAAAAGGTCATAACAACGACAATACAAATTCAAATATTTTGTTGAAGAATATATTATATTCACTAATTATACTTTTTATAATTTTAAGAGCTTCATATTTTTTTGCATACTGAATTATCTTTTAAGTGGTTATAAAATGTTAATAAGTAAATAATTATATATTTCTTATAGAAAGAGAAATGAGAAATAGAATAAATCTTATGAAAACGTTGGCTTACACAAAATAAATAAATAAATTTATTTATATATGTGAGGGTGTATGATAATGTTTGTATCTGCAAGTATCTGCTATTAGCGATCACGATGTTTAAAGTGCAATGTGCACGAATTATAAATCAATAATGCCGTAGGATCCACACCTACGGCATAAATATCTCTAACTGATCACTATCCGTTATGAGTTAACACGAAACTTAAAATAATTGTAGATTACTTATGTAATTTCATAAGACATACTTTTTTTTTTGAGTATGTTAAACAAATTTTACCACTGCGATAACTTTTTGCTATAATTGTATAATCACGTTTTTAATCACTATTAATATTTTGTTTTGTCTAAAAACAAGTTTTATATGTTTTGGTAAGTTTTTTTGCTTTAGTAAAAAAAAAAAAAAAAATATTGTTTTTTCAGGAAATTAAGTTTATTCTTTAAGTGTGGAATTAAAATGTATAGTTTAATCTTAATAAAGAAATAAGGGGTTTACTATATCTTGTAAAAAGATTTTCACGTGCCTAAAAAAATCTTTATCCTAAAAATATACATTGAGTTTATTATGTTTACACAAATAACTATTTTGTATTATTGTAGTAGGTATTATATATCCTTATAATTTATGTCACCAGTCTGATGTCAAAGTTTTACAAGAACCGGAACTATTTGAGCTTAGACGGTTAGTTTAAGTGCAGTTGTATAAGAGTTGTATTAAGATCAATTTCTTAGTACAAAGAGCTATATTTTTTAAATATTTATTTACATATGTAGCTTAAAAAGGCAAACGTCTCACTCGTTGTAAGTGATGAACTTTACCAGTGTACTTTTATGATGTTGCAGATTTACAGGTAATAGATTATAAAGGAGTCTAGGGTATTGTATAACACTATAGTAGTAAGCTAGTAATCTAAGTTACAAAGGTAAGGAATAAACTCTGGAATAAACAATAAAGTAAAAAATTAGTACAGCTGTCGTCATCGATTCGTCGTAAAGTTTCTAATATATATATTAAATTACTTGCTTTTAGTCAAGACTGTTATGAAAATTTATATACTAATAGTATTTAATGTATTAAAGTCGTATTCCTGTCTGATAATAAATATTAAATATATAGTCAAAAAAACAAACCACACACAATCAACAATTTTCATATTGATAAATTTATTAAGTATAAGCAATCGAAGAAAAATAATACACAATAGTTATATTACATACAGTTTAGTAAAATAATTATATTTCATGAAATTAATAAAACATAATTGATATAGAATATATATACATAAAGTATACTAAAAAAAGATTTATATTTAATGAAGTCGTTGTGGCTTCAATATCTTGCTCGAAGTGGACACGGGTCATATCTATGAGTATTGGATAAAAGACTGTCTCGTCAATACAAAATCTGCTATTCCCATTATTATTCTCTATACTATACTCCCAATTTATGCAGGTCTACTCAACTCCTTTGGGAAAATGACATTTAATGTAAGGACATCACTAAGAACACTTTAAAAAATACAGTTTATACATTTTGGTTTTTATACGGAGAACACACGTCCTTCTTTAAAAATTATATAAAATTAAAATAAAATTAAAATTAAACCAAATAAAAATATCAGCCGTACCGAGTCCCTACCCGTTTTTCTAAAGTTAATAAATATAATTATAAATTAAGAGACGTTGACTTTTATTAAATTGTTAATTTGATTAAGAATATGTGCTTGTTTGAATTTCTTTTTGTACAAAACGTTCTTGGATACTTCAGACGCTGAGGTTCTTGAAGAGTTATAGATTTTTCCCGTCAAGAAATAATTATTGTAATAAAATATTTCGAATAACTAAGCGAGCAACTATAAGAGTTTAACCAGTTATAACCAGCAAAAAAATGAAGGTTATGAATTACATCTTGCTCATTTAGTATCCTTTTAAAATAAGGAAAGGTAAAGGAAAAACAACGCTTTGTAAGGAATGAAATGGTCTATAAATATAATTATGATAGTATATAAAACAAAAGAAAGAGATATATCAAATTTGGATCTCTATAAAAAACAAGAAAAAGTTTTAAGAGGAGAATTTGAGGTGTTAAATGCTAAAAAAGGTGGATGCTAAAAGTATTACAATGTTGGTAGGTATAACATTCTTAAAATAATTCCCGGTTATATTCTAATACAATACACATGCCTCTTTAAGGTCTGAAGGTCTACGCTCCCAATAACATTACAAAGACTGTTAAAGGATGATTAGGCCCAGGAACAGATATGCGAACAGGGTATATAAAACTTTCGAGAGCTAGCTACAGCGTAACCTTAATAAGCGCGGGTCAAGTAATTACTGTACACATTAATTTATAGAACATTGTTCATAAGACACGAGGCTACAAACTGAAGCGTCCTTAGTAATCAATGTCTTGAAGGAGCACATGTATTTACTAAACCTGACGTAATCTTGACTAATGGCCAATGTATTTTTTTGGGCAAATATTAAAAACAAAATTCGTTGAAAAATTGTACCATAACGTGCATATGTCTATTAAAAAGTATTTAATGGTTGGTTTTCTCATGGTTTTCCCATGCCTATTATATCTACATTTTTTTATAGCCTCGAATCTTCCACGATTGTCAGGTTCTTATGCTTGCCAAGGCATTTGTAAATCTTCTTTTTTGATAAGGCTTCAGAGGTTTTACCATGATGTGACGCTTTAAAAATGAACAAATTTGAATAGGAAAAGAAATAAAAGAGATTCACAAAATTTATTTCCCTTAGTAAACTACTGGAAACTGCTATACAGAGTCAATGCTTTAAAATATTTTTTTTTAGTTATTTTGTAATATTATTTCTAATTCCACAAAATTAATCAAGATGAAACAAAGGAATGAAAATCATAAAACCCCTATACCTTCTACAATCCAAAGTCGAACTTACTTCTTCAGCACTGAATATTAACTCTAAAACGTTATATAAGTTACATTACATGAAGCGAAACTCAATTGCTGATAACGCGCAATGCTAGATAGTATGAAGTGAAACTCTTATCAGTTTTTGTCACTGGAATTCGAAATTTACTATCAAATGAGAGAATTCCTCGTTTAAAAATCTACTTTATTAAAAAATACATAGTCTATGCAATTGAACGTACAACGTATTTCAACTGAAATAGTTCAATTTTCAAAACAATAGTTAAAATTGCAATCCATTTCCAATACACGTCCGTTGATTTCAAACGATTGTAGTAATTATATTTCCTTACTGTGTGCTACAAATACCAACTATTGATATACTAAATAAGTGAATATTAAAATATTACATTATTTTGCAATCTCAAGTTTAAGCTAGCTTGAAAAACATTTTATTTATCATAAGCCATAGAATTCATTATATAATACGAATATTTTCCTACACTTTATGATAATACAGATTTATAAAAGGTCTCTTAAATATGAAAATGATAACCTCTTTGTGCCCGAAAACCTTTAACATTAAATTGTTCTGAAGTCACAGTTAGCACTAAACCTAGACTACCTAACCTATCAATCAGAAACTTAGAGATTTGAATGAAGAGAGAAAAAGAGAGAACGTTTTTAACGTACTCTTGTGCAGTACTTTATGTTGTGTTAAGCTGTGGCATCATTTCAATGTTCATCTTTACTGCAAAAGTTAGAAACATTGGTTAGGAGTTTTGAAAGAAGCCTAATAAATATCACCACCGTCATTAATTTTATATTATAAGATGTTTTATTTGTAACCCTTTGCTATATTTCATTTCCTTTGCCTACCATGAAGAGGCTAATGGTTGATGGTGGTATTGAAAACAGCATTAATCCAATAAAGCTTTCTATTACTTAGGTAATCAAAGCGCTAAAAGCTAACATGTAGGCAATTTTTATTGCTATTAGGCAGGTTTAACGGTTTCTTATTTTATTAATTGTGATTTTAGGTTGTTTTTGATGTTATTTATGTTTTTAGAAAATAATAATGCTAGTATACTCACTTTATTATGTAACCTTTCCAAATCTTGGTATAAAAACGAAATGTTCCCTCGCATCAGATGGCGCAGAAGTGTCCTTCATATAATTAATCTTAGGTGTAAGATCTAGTTTAATATATTGGTTTTAAGGTCTATGTCTAGAACTTTGTACAAAACTATATTAAGACCCTGATCCTGTTCGTTTTGATCGGGTAGATTTGGTGCAGTAAGGGACTGTGGAATTCAGCTAACTAAAGGTAGTGTCGCCAGAGGAGTATGATTTAATTCCTCCGGCGACACTACCTTTAGTTAGCGAAATTGGAATTTGCTTAAGTGGAGAAGTCATGATTCCAAATGCACTTTGACTGTGATCCTTTCTAAGGTTTTTTCTATCTGTATGTATTTGTTATCCTTGCTCTTCCTTTTATTTAACTTGAGAATTTTTGGCTAAACACAAGCACAGCGATACAACACAAAATTTGTAAGCAATAAAATCTGCGAAATGAATTGCGTAAGAAAATAAAAATAAAAAGATCTTTACCAAATTGTCGTAAAAAAAAATATGCAAGAAATCATAAAATGTAATCAGCACAACGATAAACCTCTCTCTCTCTCTCTCTCATAGAGAGACATTCTTTCTAGAGTGAAAGTAAAATAGATATTTACCTCATAATTCCATCGTTAGTGACGGTGTTTATTTGTTATATCAATAAATATAATACCTGTTTCTTTCGTAACAAACACAAATGGCAGAAAAACTCTTGTCGGGGCAGGTATTGATTAACTTTTTACTTCAGGTATTTATCAACACATTACGACATAATCTTGCATTTGATTTTATATATTATTAAAAGAAAAAAAAACATTTTTTTCAATAATTTATTGAAAAACGTATGTGCAAATGCTACGCATAAAAACACGTGATGACAAAACAAGGTTGCCATATGAGCGAAAACACTAATATTTTTTATTTTGAACATTAGAAATATTTGTGATATTCCTGGTTCTATACTGGCGTTACTACTGGTCATTGTCTCGAAGGAGTAAATATAATTAGCATAGACGTCAGCTTATACACAAAATCATATTGTAAATTTAACATGATGAGTTTGAAATTTTTCATGAGGATTTAACATTCTAAATAAATTTGATGTCTATACGATATATAAGTCTAAGACGATTTTTCTCTCTTGTTGAATTCTGTAAAAGAAGAAGGGTCAAAGTTAGTGTACTCTATATTGTGTTGGCAAGACGCTTCATCTGATATTAGTTTGCTGAAGAGTCTCAAGATTGTTTCCAAATACTTAATAATATATTGCTTGAATGTGCAATGTTTCGCTGAAGAATTAACCAGAAATTGTATTCCGATGTAGCATTTTAACATTCAGTTAATGGATTTCTTCATGAAGTGTAACAAAATGTAACAATAAAATAAATGAATGAATTACTTTTGAATAATGTGAATAGTTCAGAAATTTGTTTGTAAATTTCGGCTAGTTGGAATATAAGTATTTTACCGTGACTTTAAATGTACATATTATGTAAGTAATTTTTATGGACTAAGTCACATGATTAAAGTAACTTATTTTCGTATTAAAAGAAATTATAAGTTAGATATTTATGCAAACTCTATTTGTTTGTCGAGAAATTGAAAAAGTCAAGTCAGGTATAGGTGCTAACTGTATACTTATTAACATCAAGATAGTTAATGATACATAAGTAGATTAATTGAATTTCATTGTACGAACTGTATTACGAGCTATAACAAAATTAAAATATCAGCCATTAATTAAGACCACACGTTACACATTCATTATTTCTAGGTATATTACTACTCGTTTTTATTTATGTTTTTTGACGTATTAACTGAACATGACTAAAATTTACTGCAACGTGACGGCTTCTCCTTGTTATAATAGTTTCCTTGAACGTGACATCCCGAAGCTCATCAACTGCCTCGTTGTTGCGAATACAAGTAATGCACCAAGATGCTTTCTTGTTCCCTTGAAAGTTAAATTAAGAAATGGTCCAGCATGCTCTAAGGTAATCAATACACATCTTCCAAAAAATCTTTGTAAAGATTAAATTTGAGAATGGATACAATATAATGGAATTGTACGAAACAAAGAAACAAATTTTGTCTGGCATTCGTTATTTTTTATTATTATCGTAAAAGTCGAAAAGGTTGTCTTTATTTTAGCCTATTATTTTTGAAAAACTGAAACAAATTTAGCAAAGCTGACTGCTCATTATAATGAAAATAATTGGCAATCACATGAAATGCGATTTGATATTTTTTGAACAATTTTATTTGTTAAGCCATTTTACCTAAAAAATTCGTTTATTATATCAAGCCACGTGTTATAAAATTGGAGATCTGGTGATGTCCTCAGGCGGCATTTCCGCTTTCCTTTTTATAGAGTTTATATACGGCCTTTTAGATTCCCTTACATTAGCCCGATTATAATAGATAAAAAACTGTATATATATACACGCCAAAAGTCAATATAAATTTTCGTACTAAACTTTTTTACAATATTTAAATTTATTTAATTTAATTTTTCAAAAGTACGTTCACATACACGGAGGAACGTTTTTTAGAGATTAAATACTTTTATCTTTGATCTTTATTTCTTTTTTATATCAATCCAAAAATATGATCATTATGAATTCTATGGGTTCATTGGTGTTTATGCATTGGGGACCTGGGGCCCTGACCCGGGGATTAAACAATGGAATCACTAGAAAACGTTGTATCAGAGGAACCTTTTATGATATATGCCTCAAGAATGGGGCCTCAATTATCAATATAGAACATTTTATAATATTTTTTTTATAGGTATAGGTGATAGAAAATTTTCTGGCAATTATGAGTTCTCTAAGGCTCTACAAAACTACATCACTTTATCCTTCATATAGAAATTACTAAAACTCTTCAATATTCTTGCGTGTTTTTTTTTTTATTTTAGCATATTACTCCAAAAAGCAATAATAAAATCATTCAAAATTTTTGATGTAAGGAACACCGAAGACCTATGAGGCATATCCGTTAAAGTCCGTACTGCAGTTTTTGACAATATCGCTCCTATAAAACTCAGGTAAAGACTGCAACAATTTTTAGTGGGTATAATATGGGCTGTTTCTATTTAATAATATTAAATGAATCCCTTATGAAACATAAAATGACTATAGAATAGTTATAGTTCCGTTCAGTCTTTTTACAGAGTAATAATCGTTTAATTCTCAGGAGCTTTTTTATCAAACCTTAGTTTACTACGCCTTTAGCTGCTTATAATGAAATTTGCCACCGGATGATACACGCGGTAAAAATTCCAGCCTCGCATTTTACAGGAATCACAACTGCCTTTGTCAAAACTAAAAAATAAAGGTCGTAAGAAAATAGCGTAACGCAACAGCGTAGCTAGTTTGAGTAATTTTTCGTTATTGTTTCATTAAGAATTCGCAATTTCGTATTATATTATAATACATATAAACGTAACTGTATATATATTACCTTTCACATATAAGCTGTTGAATATAATTAGACTAAATGTAGTCATATGATAATTTTCGTCGAAAGAAAGAACATTGTCCCACTTTTATTTAAAAAAAATCTGTAGAAGGTGAAAAAGGAGATAAAATTTTCTATTGCTAAACCACCGTTACTCAAGCTAGGGATGGATAGAAAAAATCTAATTTCGCCTTAATGAATGATATGAGTTCAATATGAACTATTAATTTATTAGAATTCTCTCATAAATTTACTTTAAATAAAATATACAAATCAAAATTCGTATATCAAATTCACATTCTATATTATATACCATTAATGAAAATTAAATTAATTTTATCAAACATTAAAATTATCTAAAGTAGATAAATGTGTTATAAATACTAATAATGATATTTTTAAAACCCGAATCACAGAGTCTGCTAAATTATTTCACCGTATTATGTCAAATCATTAAGTGTAATTAAATATAAGTAAAAGTTGTCCCTAATACTGCTCTCCTTTCAGAGTAAAACCTGCTTTCATGGCTCTTCAATATGATGCACTGACTAAGATAGGGAATACTAATGCTTCGTGGTTCGCCCTTTGAGGTGAATGTGCCATTTAAAGTAGCCACCAGAATGAACTGTTTTAGTTCAACAGGAATTGCCTGAGATCTCTCAAAAGATATATTTGTTTAGAATTAGAAACCTAGAAAAAAAAATTAAAAAAGTTTTTCTTTTATCTCTTTAATAATATTTTAACGGTTATTAACGGAATGATATTGAATTGAATGTTATTAACGGAATCTTGGGGAACACAACTTATTAAGATGGCAACATTTGTGTCGAATAGTGTACTTTACGTAATATTTTATTATTGCTACGTACACACAATAAAGTAAAATTACTAATACACAATTACAATTATACAATGAGTTTATTTTTATCTTTATGGGAGTTATTTATATTGCACTTGCAGATCATAAATGGCAACTTAACTGTTCCTGCCAACTACACGCCATCATTGTTGTCGTTGTGTCGACGTTCGTTGAATCGTTTGCCAGATATCTTTATAGTCAAGCTTCCGTCCTAAGATCAGCTTACTAGCCCCTATAAAAGCAATCAATACGAGTTGTTTCCTAACTATGTGGCTGAAAAAGCTATAATGCTAAGTATTCTTTGCAACCATTACCGTGCTACATATCCATTTCTTGATCAAACTTATGTTTTGAGTTTGTAGACGACCGCCCGTCTATTGAGAATTACGCATACATTGCAACGACTGTCAGCGCATAAGACTCTTAGAAGAATAAATCATATTAGAGTCTATTCTAATTCGCTTATTCTTTACGAGACTCACTCTTCGAGAAACGATTATGTAACTGTTCAATTTCATAAATGCCTATGCCTAATGCCTACTCGAATAAAGATATTTTTGATAATGAATTCATTTATCATAATATTTTACTCGATATTGTTAAAATCCCGTGTCATAAAACTCGGGAAAAATATAAGAATAAATTTTAAAAGTTTAAAAAGTAAGTAGAAGGAATCTTTTTATCGTGAACAGTGTTGTTCCAAAACATTAAGATTAAGTAAGTCCACATAATGTAAAATATTACGTTCACTTATCTAAATGTCACTCCATATAATATAAAAGTCGATTGCAACATGTTGTTTATGTTCCTGAATTTCGTTCAAATTTTATAGCAGAATTTAAAAAGCAGTAGTTTTCAAAAAAATAAACAACACTCTAAGCTCTGCAGTAAAAATGCAGCTAAAAACGCGCCGGTGGAATTTAACGTAACATTACAATGAGATGATTAGTTACCTGCATTTATTGTTCGAATCACGGAAACATTCGATATTTCTTTTTTCGTTATGAAAAATATTTGTGATTAGTAGCGCTTCTAGGAAGCATGCAAAAAGTCATTCCTAAGGCTTGGCTTGAAAAATATAAATAAATTCTGTTTTTACTAAAAGTTTTGCAATATCGGGGAGGCAGGAAGAAAGGATAAATATTTATTGGTAGGATATAGGGTGCTACTGGAAAAAGGTCAACACTCGTGTCTCCACGATAAAGTTTTAGAAATCATGTGTGAAGTGGTTAGTCATTCAGTAGCAAGAGCGCAAAAAGGGTATAAAAACCACCAAAAGATCCATAGAGTTCATTAAAGAAAGCTCGTCTAAAAAAGTAAATCAAAAGCTTCACTCTATCTTGGGAGGCAACTCGCGATTGAACTATAATTATGGATACGTATGAGAAACAGTATAGAATTCCTGAGGATATTGTTGTCTCGTCATCCAGACCGGACATATTCCTGTACTCGAGACAGCTAAAGCGCGTGATACTTTGGAGCTTACTATTCCAAGGGAAATAAACAACCCCAAAATATCACACATTTATGGCAAACAAATATTACAAACTGACCAGAGATAGGTATATAGTTATTTTGTATGCGCTAGAAGTGGGAGCGAGAAGTATAACTGTGAAATCTCTCTATAACCTACTTAAAAATCTTGATCTCTCTATAACTATCATCAGTTAATATCTAGAACCTACTTCAGAGGCGGCATTAGTAAGATCATTTCAAATTTGGTTAGGTAGGGACAGGAGCAGACCCATTGAAGATGAGCGTTAATGCGCATTTTAAAGAGGCTCCTTAAACCTACACCTGGGTTGCAAGTTCCAGGAACTGTTGGCACTCCTCTCCCTGCAACGTGATGGGACCGGCACCCGAACGGTGAATTGATGGAATGCTAAGAAGCTTCGTTTCGTCTAAGTTTTATAAAGAAGAACTTCATTTTAACAGAGGCAAAGAGTTGAAAAGTAAAGTTAAAAGTTAAGTTAAAAGAAAAGTAAAGTAAAGTAAACATCAAAAAAAATCTAAATCTTGTGATTTAGATTTTTTTTTATGTTTCAATCAAATAAATTTATGATGCGTGATAGATAGAGACACGACGAACGATAGGTAGGCAACGTATATTCGAAAAATACACTTCTTGTAAGACTTTTAAGCCTATTATTTACTAATGTGTACTAAGCTTACACTAGTTATAGTATTATGATAAGCACAAACAAACATTGTATTATATTCTAAATAACAGTTATGAGTATGTTATTCGATGATTCGTTAGTGTTGCGGTTAATTAACTGCGTCCTTAAGCGAACAGGGTCGAAGCATTGATACCTTTTAGGTTAAATGTTATGATTGTACCTATCATAGCTTTGAAGTGTGGATCAGAGCAGTTGTTTGTAGCGGTTTATGCAAGTTAAATACGTATGTTTTCAAAATTAAGTTTTGAAAACATACGTTTGCCGAAGCTTGGAAATATTTCATTGGTACAATTGAAATAATTTCCTTAAAAACTTGTTGATGTTTTTTTTTTGTCAAACTACTTTTATTTTTAAGCTTATACCATCTAGAGCAGATAAGTTGAATATGTTTAGTTAAAATAATAAAATGAAGAGGCTCTATTTGGACTTTACATACAATGACAAAGTAAAGAAAAAACACGGAAATATTTACTTGTTAATCCGAAACGGAGGATCCCTTATTTGAGACATGCAGTTATAAAATTAGATAAGCGTTTTTAACAAGTGGCTTTAGAATAAATATTATAATAAAAACCTTTTCTAAAAGTACCTCAAAGTGTTAAAGTTTAATACTTTAATAGTCAAATAATATATTTTATTTAAAAAAATATTCAATAATTATATATTGTTTCTATTAAGAGAATTGTTACATGGATACGTTTGAGCTTACGCCCTCAAATGCTTTGAGTTTCCAAGAGTATCAAATTGATGGCAGGTCTTGTGGGGACATTATTCTGTAGCGTACCAGGAAAGTTTAACCTCACGAACTCGTATAGTATAATAGAGTAATAAAGAAAATTTATTCAGTACTTTCGGTTTATAAGTTACAAATTTTATTTCTAAAACCAAAAGCTATTTGTTATACTTTGAAGATACTTCAAATAGATAGTTTGTGTACCACCGTGCCAGTAGACGTAAAAATGTAATACTGGGTCATGATCAAACTGCGTACATGGTACATACATTTATTTATTAAAATATGGTGAACGAGCGCCGTCTCAACAAGGGGTAAATAAACAAATCCATCCTATAGAATTAATTTTTTATGATTCTGCAGCTTATGTTTGAGTTTTGGAATACAAATACATATAACAAAATAATCATTTAAAAACAATATGTTTTTTAAAAATGCAAACTAAAAATATTTTAATGTGAATAAAATACATTCAGAGCGTTCTGTAAAAATACACTCTTGATGCTTTGCTTTTGAATGGTCTACTTTTTATAAAGAAATCACAACATTTTTGTTTTATTTTTTACTTTTTATTCCGTAATTTTAAACGAGGAAACTGATACTTTTATTCCGGAGGTTTCATTTGTTTCAGGTTTTAACAGACGATGAAGTCTGAAAATTCTTGAGATGAAGATTAATGTTAAAGTCATTTAATTTAGTGTTACTAAAAACTTATGAATGTACATATAATATAATAATATAATTTACTATAATTACTGATAATATAATTTACAGCTACTTTAACATCTAAGTAATAATAAAATTGATATATGTACAATATAAGTATTTTATATTTATATTATAGTGTAGGTGTATATAATTTATATATTTATAATTTTTAAATATTTACAAAAAGACGTCGCTTTTGCGTATTTTGTTTTTATAAATAAGGCGGCTCACCAGAGCGCAGTGTTGTAAATGAAAAAGGCCATGTACGGTTAACACAATAGTTGTCAAGACTGGTAATAAAAAACTGTTTTTTTATAAATAAATTCCTATCACATTTTTTTTATTATAAAACTAGTTGATTTTTGTGCAAGTTATAAAAAAATTAAAGTTTATTTTTTTTTTGTTATTTTTTTATGTTTCAACTATAGTACTGTGATTTTATTAATAAATTGTATATTATTAATAAATGTATTTTATTTATTAATTAAAACTGTATTTTTAACGAAATTATTACGTATAAGAAGTATTTTTTATGTATGATTGGGTTTTATAGCCAGTGAAATATGATTGAGCTATGAAATAGGGTTAACCAGATGACTAAGGGCTTGGCTGGTGAATCTTTCCTATCTTTTGTGAAAAGCGCCACTACAATATTACGATAAATGGCTTTAAAAAAACATATTATGCTAGTTTATTTGATATCGTTATATGTTGAAGACTGTCCGTTATATTAAAGTAATCTATGGATAAAATACAAATAGCATCTCAATGGTACAAACCAAAATATATTTAAATAATTTCACTCGATGCACATCGTTTAAAAAATTAAATTGATTAATTTACAAAACTATTATATATCAATATAAATAAAACTCATCAATATATAAAAATATAATTCAACATGATTTAAGAAGTTGTGTTTTTGACTTTATTTAATTATTTGTTTATTAAAATTTAGGTTGTTTATTTTCATCCAACTTCATAATAAATCATTATATTATTAAAACATTATTATATGAATTGTAACACAAAATATATAACCAGAGGACATTTTTGAAATGTAAATAAAAAAGTGTCTGCTAAGCGTTGAGCTCAGACTACTGATGATTTTTTTAAGAATACTTTAATTATAAATTATTAAATTAAATGATAATAATTAAACTGTTTTATTAAATTGATGATCGATTGGGTATGGTCAGCGATTCTACATTTTTTTAAAATAACACTATTTTTTTTAATAACTATATAAGTATTCGATGTATATTATTGTACTCTATCCAATAATTTAAAAGGGTGTAAAATAAAAAACAAAATCTTTTACTTTAGAATAAATTCTCCACACCTTTTATTTTTTTTTGAGGAAATCTTAAATCAAAATGTTTCAATTTAAAATAAACAACTTCGTTTTTGGTCACCGCCGATATTTAACTTATCACATTTTATATATATTTATAAAAAACAACAGATATTCTATGTATGAATGATGACAGTGCACGTGTTTTCAATTAATCTCGAAATTGAATGAGACACTCAAGGGTTAGCGTCAAGTATTAACGTCAAAAACATATATCGTGAATTCACTAAATACAAAATAAATTTGTTGTTAATACTTGTTTAAACTAAACTAAATTTGATGTTAATAAAGCCTTATAATTATTAAACGGTATTAATAGCTTCCAAATAAATAAAATTAGTAAGTGTTAAAGATATTTAAACATAATTAATATATACGAATGTATGTAATATATGTAAAATATGTATGTCATATACGAATATTTTAATATGTATAATTTAGTGAAAAAAAGTTTGACGATTTTTCATATACTATACGATACGACGAAGTTATTATAACCAATTGAAAACAAAAAATCTTGGATAAGTATATTAAAAAAATAATATTTCTGTAGTATTGGTAAAGGTATAATAGCTAGTAATTATAAATACTGGCTCGTGATTACGGTGTGGTATAAAGTGGTAGAGTTAAGGAGTGTAAAGAGCACAGCACAGAAGCACTGGAGAGAACAAATATGTCCCCTACGCATACCGTGCGTTGCCGAGTTAGTGAATATTTACAGCACAAAATTGTTGAATAGACACGGAAAAGCGTAACTTTTGCGATAGCGGAAATTGATCGTAGGAAATATATCATGAAAGTTTTTGAATATTTATTAAGTGTATACATTTTCCTTTATAATATCATTGTGCCACGTATTATACAAACGTTTACTGGTTTGTTTTAAAATAAGAGTTTGTATCAGTCTTATTACGTGTCATATTTTTTCAAATTTTTAATAGAGTTATATATTATTGAAAATTATGAATAGTCACAATAATTAGTATATAATATAGCTTGTTAAAGATTACTGTCATATAATTAATTAAATATTTGACATTTATATTAGATTTGTATTATATTCTTATAAAAAATAAGCTGTTAAATTGTATTAAATTTTACTTTGATAAATAATCTTAGTTGATAATTATTATTTTTGACTTTCAAGGTTAATGACTTCTCAATAGGCATGGTGACGTGATCATAAAACACTAAAATAATATAACTATATAATGAACCAAGATCAAAGATTACAAATCAAATCTTTATTTTATTATTTTCAGAAAGATTAATTAACATTTTTACGAAATAAAAATATAAAATACGACAATCCGCCATGATATGCTGAACGCCAATTAGAGCGAATAACGTCACGTAAGAACCAACAATTATAATGATATAGCGTCGTTCTCGTCCTTGTGGTTTTTCTGATTTCGTTTACGATTGTATTGTTTTAGCTTTAAATTTAATCTTTAGAGCGTATTGTTATATCTTAACTAAAATAACGAGGATGGTACGAGAATTTATAAAGGCTATTAGCGCTAATTTGCCTAGAATCGACTTGATGTTGTGGGACTTGTGTGTGGGAGAGGTTCTGGCATCAAACAAAGACTTTTGTTCTGCAAAATTAAAAAATATCAAAACTTCCTTGTAAGTATAAAAAAGTTTAAAAATAAATAAAAATATAATTAAAAATAATCTTACTAAAACTTTTTCACTAATAAATTAAATCTTCTTCTTCTTCTTCTCCTGAACCTTATCCCATTATATGGGATCGGCTCTCCTTATCCGTTTCTTCCACTGAGCGCGGTATTGCGCTATTGCATTATTCAGAAGTCTCTTTGAGGTCCCTCTGGACCGTCGTCAAGGTGGCGGGAGGTCTTCCACGGCGTCGGGCAGTCGTCGTTGGTAGATTGAGGGCTGCGTGAGCCATGCGGTCATCGGAGCGGCGGAGGACATGACCATACTAACGGAATAGTCTTTCTTTCACTTTCTCTGTGATTGGGGCTACCTTGTAACTTCCTTGGATGTGGATATTTCGGACAATATCCAGAAGGGAGACGCCAGCTGACCAGCGTAGCATGCGCATTTCAGCCGTAAGTGCTGTTTTGTGGACGCCCAGCATTCGTTAAGAAATTAAATGAGAAATTAAAAAAATAAAGGGTGTTCAATACGATCAAAAATATATATCAGGTTTCTTGGAAATATTGATATCCTATAATACATCAAACCGTGTTGTACTTTTTAGATACAGAAATAATATGTTATATTTGCTATAAATTAGTTTTATTTGATAAATAAATGTTGTAAATAACTTGTTAAGAGTTTTTATTGTTGCACAGGAACCTATAATTTTTAAATTTCATTGTATTTGATCTCAAATTCATGTTTTTAAAAACAAATATTAACCAAATTATTGCAAGAGTGTCCATTGTTTCTAATTCTTTATTCTATTTTTTTTTGGCGAAATATAATATTCGTCATAGTTAGTATATATTTCCGAATATTAAACAACAGTTTTTTTTTATCAGTTATCTAGCCTATTTTAATAAGGCGGAATATTTAACGTGATAGAACAAAAAAGTTTTTTATCACTACTTAATCAGAAACGAGTACAATGAGTCATTAGTGACGATGATAGAGTGAGAACCGTGCATCCTGTCCTCTTAATGATTTACGAGCCTATCAAACCAAGCTTAAAGATTATTTTCTCTCTACCCTCCTTTATATAATATTATTTGCCCAAGGTTTCTCTTTTTTTTATCTAGGAATAGATAATATTTAAAATGAAAAAAATACTCTGACACGTCACGTGAATAGCTTTTTCTCATGTATCCTTTAGTGTAAATATTACAAATGTAGTCCTTTATAAATAAAACTTACTATTGATATAATTTCTAACCGTTAACCGTTAAAAGCCTGGCTTAAAAAAAACTAGTTATAAATTTTGTCATAAGTTAATTTAACGCATTAAATTTAGAAATTTATATTTTTTTGTTGGTTATGTCCAGAATTGAAATGTTAAAGTAGATGGGCTTAAAACAGCGTTTAATTTAAATTCGATAAAACTGAAGCAATCAAACATTATTTACAACTTTTAATTTATTCGTTTTTCCTTGATTCGTTTTTAGTAAAGGCTTTCGATTAGCAAAAACGGGTCTGTCTAAACCAAATGTTGTTAATTAAATTAATAATCACTTATTGTTGATAAAAAAGAAATAACTTATGATTAATACGAATTCTTAACTTTTTCAAACACTAAGCGGTTTATTGACGTTTATGTATTGACTCTTGGTTTGTTGTTAAAAATGTCGTGTATTGTGTGTGCACTCTTACGAAATTTCAATCCAAATTTAAGCTTGCAACCATAGTTACGTTTCAGCAACTTGCTAAATATCTTATTAACTATACTGTAGGAAATTAAAAAAAATATTCATCATTTTTATTCCAAATATCTATGTGTGGAATATATAAGAAAGCAAAGGAAACGCAATAACTTTCGTTTTGATGGTAGAGGCCATACTTCTGAAACAATTGAAGACATAAAAATAGGGATGTTTTCGAAGGCTATGACAAGACTTATGTTTATTGTTACTTAATTAAAATATTATATATTTCACACCACAAACACAAACCATAAGCATCATAATAAATGAAATGTTTTTTTTGTCTTTTTGTCTGTCAACCGCAAAGTAACACGCTCTTATTTATTAAAAAATGTGTCTGTGATAAAAACGCAAATTTAACTTTTAGTTCTTTTTTTATTAACAAGTAATAAAGGCTTGATTTGAAATATTTTTTTTATTTTTTATTTTATTACAGTATTAGGTCATATTGCTTACAATTATCGGGTAATTTATCCGATATTGATACTATATTTGCATTATACTTGATGATATGAACTTGTAATGCTTACTAAAATTTGTATTAAAACAAGATCAGGAGTGGAACCTGCAACCTGTGAGAGGTTGAGTTTGTCAGCATACGTGGATATGTTGACGAATTTTTCATTAACTTATAAATCGAATTAATATAATATGTACATTATTTGGTATATTTACAAGCAAATTTTAATACGGTAGCTTACATAACCTATCAGTTACATACTTAAATTACATTGTGATGTATAATCAATAGTCTTGGCAAATTTGATATATCTTATGTAAGTGTTGTCGTCATCAGAGGTTGTTATGCAAAAGTGACACGCCATACGTCACCGAGAGTCGAGCTCGCCTTCAATTGAACGAATTGGATGACAGAATATTCCGTTATAACTATCGTTACGAACATTAGAGTTATAACGAAATCAACTGCCATATTTATTACATTTCCCTACACTTCATACAAATAATAAAACTATAGAAGAATTAATTTCTACACATTAAAATAAACTAAAAAAAACCCCATTCATACAAGTAATACAAGCGACATAAAATAATTTTGAATGTTTTTTCTGCGTGTCTGTTGTCCGGCTTTCACGCAAAAACTACGAGACCGATTTGGATGTATAGCTTTAATTCTTCGGCAACATATAGGTTACAATTTATTTTGAGCATCGAAATAACAGATTGAACATTTTGTCTGTCTGTCAAAGTACAATATAACATATGTCTCCTTGTCATAGATATGGATTAGTATACGTTTTGTCGGATACAAAGCTAAAAGCCTAAGCTATCTATTGACTACCTGTCAAAGTACAGTATAAAATGTCGATAAAAATTGGGTAATACATAACTTGTACTAAAAAAGTATGGATAAGTATAAATTTTATGACGTTATATGGTTTATTTTAAGAGTTTTTGAGTATATATTACACCTCAATTCTCTAAAAGTATTTCTTTCTAATTTTCTAAAATCACACATAATTAAACTTTTTTTTGTAGTTGTGTGGTTAGTCATTCTTGTCTCCTTTTCCATACTAAGCCAAACTTTAATTTTTATTTGTTCTCGAACATCAATTATGGCTGTAATTTATTTATTAGAGACGATGTTTCTTAGAATTCCATGAATTCACCGTGTGGATGCCAGGCCCATCACGGTGCAGGGAGAGCAGTGCAAACAGCTCCTGGAACTTTCCACCCAGGTGTAGGTTTAAGGGGTCCCTTTAAAATACGCATCAACGCTCACCTTCACTGGTTATTCTCCTCACCCTACCTAACCAAATTTGAAATGAACCTACTACTACTAACCTAATGCCGTCTATGATGTGCGGTCTAGAAATGAGCTAATGATAGCAGATGAATTCATTCAATTAGAATTTGAATAAGGCTGGAGATCAGTCATGAAGTAGGGCGCGCCACCTCAAATCTAATGGAGTACAAAACTCACCTATGGTGTTCCATTCCAGAGTCATCGTGTGCACTCGATATTTGTCGTTTTCATCTTGCCAAATAAAGGATTTTGTTAAATCTATACCTTGTACTTTCCCACTACATCCTAATCCTAATTTATTTTTTTGAGAACCTATCATAAATTGTTTTTGGAATTGAAGTACTGATTTAGTAGGTTACTTTTTTATTATTTTATACCCACCAACTTTGGAAGAAATTATCCTCCAAAGATGGTGGGTTGGATTGGTAATCAACAGAAGAACTCTCAGGTCTTTGTTCTTTTGGATCCTTATATAGTCTATGAATTTTTGATACTTGAAAGGTACTTTTGTAGTGATCACAAATTTGCTCGTTGGTCAATCCAAAACCAAACCAAAACCTGTCATACTGAACTGGTTACCGGCAGCAGCCGAGCTAAGAACTACATTAGGTATCGTTAGAAGAGCTTTTAATAATAATATACCCATATCCAGACGGTTTAATTTGTTCTACACATCAACCCGGGGAGTATGTTAATAATTGAGCCATCGAGGACTATACGCTGGATTAGGACAATAGGCGGTGTAACTCGGACGTTTGCCTAATCGATTACCGTGGAGCTCTACTATGACAGTGAAATTTGTTGATCGTCTAATTTTGTTAAAAATAATAAAAAACAAAAACAAAAAACAAGGTGACTGCCTTGATATTTAAAAAAAAAACATAAACCATTGTAATTATATATATGCGACGTTCGTTATCAGTAAAATGAAAAGATATTGTTGCCACAATTAGTGCTATTCAGTGTTTTACATTATGTCATTTTGGTACTATTATACATACAATTATACATTTTTAATAACAATTTCTGCTACAGTATGTTACGGTCTATCCATCCGCCTTAAAATGTATATTGGCAATATCACTTTTAGTCTCTCGATGAAAGGTAATCCAACATTGCATTAACATTCATTTGTAATGTTTATTTTTACACGTTTTCCTGACTTGAATATTTTTAAACATTATCAATAGTTACATATGTGAACGTAAATAAAATACAAACAGTAAACTTACAACCTCAAGGTAACGGATTTTTGATACTTTTTATGTTTGTACCATTTTTATTATTTAAGAGTCACTTGATTTGAATGCTGTCTAAGACGTACCGTTGCTTGTTTATAAAATGAATGCTATCTAGCGACTTGTATTGTACGGAATAATTTATACGTATGTATGTAGTAATATTTTATATTTTGACTGTTTATTATTTTTTATACTAAACAGAATTTAGATGAAATTACATTAACCAATAAAGACAATGTAATATCGTATCTAGGATTTTAGCAAAACCAAAAGAAGCAAAGATGGAAGATCCTGTAAAATTAATACAATGGTGTGTTACAAACTACATCGATGTGTGTGTATAACCACTAAATCGACAGGAGATAGCATTTACATCCTCATTTTATTAATTTCTTATAAAATACACTTACTGATGTATGCACATAAAGCAATTCAGTCATCAACTTGAACAAACCGACACACTCTCCTTTAGGACTATTTACTGTCAACAGATCACTCAGCCTGAAGTTATAATTATTCTTGAAAGTTACATATTTGACAGAAATTTCGTTTGTTCTTGAAAATCTTAATTTTGAACACTGACATCTTTTTATAAGCTAGTATGTTATAAAATAGTATTTTTTCTGTTTCAGATTTTTGGAAGCTTGTTTATATAACTGGTTATCATATTCAAGTATGGACCTGAAATAAAAAACTTTACCTACACTTAACATACAACTAGATAATCGGCACATTTACAATCTCATCGTTTTTGTCTTGTCTAGTTTTAGGACTATTATAAGTCCAAGATGTTCTTTTGTATTAAACTTAATTGGAAACGTCATATTTTGCAAAATTAAATGCTTTGAAAAGTTAGAGCTTCAATAAAGTAACAGTATTTTAATGTTAAAAAAAAATTACGTACAATGTACAGCGCCGAAAATCACAATAGGATCTATCTTTGTCCACCCGAAGAGCTCATTGACTTGTCAATTTTGATGTAATGATTGGACTCGACTGGTGTATGTTATTACATTAAATTTTATTTACAATGGTTTTGAAATGTATATATTAAATTTGTTCTTGAAATGTCTAATAACATTCATCATTAAATAAATGTTTATTTGTTTTATAGTTAATCTTTTTTTCTATTTATTTTGCTTTATTGTTTTAACAAAAAAATAAACAATGGGGAGACTCAACGCTAAATAGAATTCTCTAACTGTCAACCTTGGGTACATGTAGAATCATAATAGGCGGTACAACAAAGAAAGAAATAACACACAAAAATATATATCATCAAATAAATACATATGTATTAATAGACATTATTAATAACAATTATTATTTATATTACATTATAATATAGAAGTTTGTAAATTCACAGGTAAATCTCGCGAGAAGCTTTTATATAATATAAATTGTGTAATGACGTCATAAGGTTAAAGGAAAAGATCACTGAAGTTTATATTAGAGCATTAAGGTTAAATATTATTTAATTAGTTTCAAATCTTATTATCACCAATTAAATTTTATAAAGTAATTGGTATAATTTAAAACTTATTAATATCTATTAAGGGTGTAAATATAAGCCTATTTTTTTTTATATTAGCTTATTTATGCAAAATTCACGCATCGCCTCTAAACTTATTTTAGAATATTTAAATTAATTGACTGGTAAATTGATAATAAAGTAATATTAATATGGATATACTTTATTACATGTAAGGATATAATGGTCTTTGGTCACATTAAAATATATAGGAAGTTTAGTTTTTAGTAGAGAACCAAAATATTCATGATTCTTGTAATATCAAAATATATAAAACTATTTAATGATAATAAATTTCATAAAGAACAAGTTTCAAATTTAGAATTTCAGAAAATTATAAATATTATTTTTCCGACACGTTGTATCTGCGAAAGATTTACGCAAAAGCGCGAAGCTCAGCAATGAAGCAAAACACTCGTTAGTAAATATCAGTGTTTGTTTAGATGATGAAAGAAATCAAAGATTTTCTTTTTATCTTATAATTATATTTAGAAAAAAAATTACGAAGTAATTATTAAAATACTAATTTAACCCATTCAAACTTGGTTCGTAGAACTAAAACTGATTATAAAGAAAGAAATTGCTCAGACTCTCAAAGCTCGTTTTTAGAGACTTACACTATTATTATAGATTATTTTTAACTACGATTTATACATTTTTATCTTTTGTTCTGATGTTCTGAGAGTAGAAGAGAAGAAAATAAGAGTTCAAAATATTTAAGTTTTTTATTATACTTACAATTATTGTATTTGTCTTATATAGAAAAATATTTGATATTTAATATAGTGTACAAATATACTGCCACTCATTTCGTCTCTCCTTACACACGTGTGCTGCCTTCAATCAGAGTCATCATTACGTCAAATCATATTAGTAAGAAGAAAGATAGAGACAGCGTAATATGATTTACAAAATGTTAGTGAAACAAAATTCGTAATATAGAGTAGAGATAAATATTATTTAACTATATAAATAAAAGTATGTATTAGTTCAGACTAAGAGAAATTTTGCAGATGATATAGAATAACCAATAGATAACTAGATAAGTCCTAACCACTTCGTCTTAACCATTGAAAACTTCCACATCAATGGCTTATGATCAATGTTGAAGTGGAAAATTATCAGTGTTAAGGGTTACAGCCGCGGGTATTATATATGTTTACTTAAAATATTCCATTTCTGGCTCATGTGTAAAGTTTCTAAGACGAAGTTTAATTTCTCCTAAATAGCCAAAAGAATCGATTAGTTTATTCTAAACTATAATGTAATTGGAAAGTAATATCTTTAGTATTAAACTAGACGCAGGTAAATAAAGTGGTTTTACATTTAAAAATGAGCGGGCATTACTAATGGATCGTTTGAGAGAGTTCTAGATAAAGGAAGCATATTCATTACGATATACGGCCTTGTCCTGTGTATGCACCGGAGACAAAGCCTGAAACGTTAACAGCTGGTCTGCTTTATCCTAAAAGAGGAGTTTGAACTGGACCAGCATCACAAGTTATAACCACCATACATGTTTCGAATATTACTTCTTCTGTGTCTATTGAAGGCAAGTTTTAAGGTCACATTTTAAGTTTTAAGGGTCTGGTTTTCGAAAATATAACTGTTAATAGTGTCATTGATATGAAATGTGTAAAAATAAATATTTTTTTATTTAGGAACGATACAATTGTTTTCTTTATAATCAGACACGATGGTTTAATCTTTTATATTTATTCTTTGTGAATATGTTTCATTTCGCCTGATATGTTTCATTGAACTATCATTTTACATACACCTAAGTACGAAATATCTTATATATCGATTATACGATATATTAGATATTTCGTACTTAGGTGTTTACGAAAACCTTATATATTTGAAACTACGGCCAACTTGTGGTGTCTGAGAGACAGCACCATGTAGTGTTTCAAAGTTTCTTAACTCTTTTCAAAATAAATAGTTACATATAGCATAGAGTATAGTGTTTCAGCATTTTGGGTTCTCCAGTCGTCATCTGTCTATTGGTCTGAGGTAAAAAATACTTCCGTAACCTTTTTTTTCAACTACAATATAAGCCTTTATTTTATTTAGCAAAATTAGCTACTTTTTTCATTAATATTATTATTATTTGAAGTAAAATGAAAGCAAAATCATGGCTATGGTAATTTTTTTATATCGTCGAATGAAAAATATGATTCCATTTAATTTAATCCATTCCATTTAATTTAATAAAGGAAGAGGTAACTCGGTCCATCGCTCGGTCAATAACGCCGACAAATTCATAGAAACATTTCGTAAGAAAGTTCATTGAACAGTGTACATTGTTTAAGATTGTAATTAGCTATAATATAAGAGTCTTAGAACTCTTATATTATATAGAAATATAATAATAAACTAATATCTTACAAATTCCACTTCCAGGCGTAGTTAATAAAACCTTACTTTCGAGTATTTCTGATATTTTTAATGAAATATTGTATAAGCATGACTTGCCGCTTACATCCGATACAAGTGGGCCGAGAGAGCTCTTCAAAGTTTACGAGCTCATGGAAGCTACGAGTTTGATAAACCTTAAAGTACATAAAAAAGCTTCATTCTTTTCTGTTATTCATTTCAAAACTATTAGACGTGTTATATAAGTATTTCATATAAATATATATATTTTTAAAGTCAATATTTTATTTAAGACCAAACTTGTCCAGTGAATGAATGATAGGTAAAAATAACTTTCAGAAACTAAGGACAAAAGTTCTCTCGGGTTTATTTTGTTTGACATCCAATTTGAAGTATCAATCATGTTATATTATTTTAAATTAAGTCTTACTTTTCTGAAAGGTATAATACATTATTTCTTAGAAAGTTGAGCGTTAAACTGATAAGTTAAATTGATAGTATATTTAAAAAAAAATGGATTCTATTTTATTAAGAAAAAATATTGTATTTTCTATGTCTGCTAGAAGTGGCTTAGACTTTTGATGATCAGTCAGTGAGTGAGAGAGTGACTGAATGAGTGACAAAATTAAGAAATTTTGACTAGTCATAATTCTAAAACTACTGGTTCTAATAGAATGAAATTTGAAAAGACCGTGTTTATGAAAAATACCGCGCTTGCTTGAATACTAAATTAAGGTTTCTATTTTATTCATAACGAAGTTATAGGGGGTTGAAAATGGCCTGGATTGCTTCGAGAAAAGGATGGAACGGCCATGCCGCACATGTAAATCGTTATAATCAAATAAGTTATAACATATATATTAATTAGACAATTAATACAAGCTTATATAATTGTTATTGAGTTATTAACTGAATACAAGGCCCGGGCGCTCCCGCGACCTCGATCGCATCGCATGACTAATATGAGATAGGAAACCAAAGAAGCAATTATCATAATTGAGGAAAAATAATTAATAAGTATATTATTACGTATATTAAGCAATATCAGGTTAAATTAAGTTATGGTTTACTATGAAATTGTTCTTTATTCTGCTTAAAGACGTAATTGTATTGGTGACTGATTTATCACTCACTCAATCTACTCACTTCAGTATTACCCATATTCAGGACAACAACACTAGTTGTATGCTTCCGACTCTGTTCCGGGCCTGACTTCCAAGGAGTCTCGCCTGTCACCTCCACCCGCTCACCATCACCCCTGAAAAGATAAACCCCTCTGCTTCCTCCACGTAGCGTAACAAATATTTATGATTGGATAGCTCTTTGTCTCCGTATTTACATCATGTTTATTTTCTAATTTAATTAAGTCTATTTGAGCTTAAGCTTATTTGAAAATAAACATGCTTATATATCTGCTAACTGTTAAATTAAACTCAGAAAGGTATAGCTTTAAATTTAATAAAAACATTATATTATAGCCTTATATTTAAATATAGTAAACTCAATCAGTAATCCATTTCTCCAAATGTTCTCTCACAAATATAACATATATTCTAGTAAATTAGTAAATCACTAGACTATGAATACAATATAAGAGTTATATATATTCAACCACAAATATTGAATGTGAATAATTAATACCTCCAAAGTTAATATTATTATACTATTTAAAAATATAATACTTCATTTATTCTTAAATCAGAGCTATACTTGAGACGATGAGTTCAATTGTTTACCATTCTAACTAATAATATATTCAAAGTACTCAGTATGTCGTCCTTCGAAATACAAACATTGCGAGATTACTCGTTTTTGTAACATCAGATGAAAGGAGAGCTGAAAGAACCTGGTTTCGGTCCAACAAAAAGATGCTCTCTTGGATCTACGGACTAGAAGCTGGAAGCTGGAAGCTATTTGTTTTTACTAAACTTTCACAAACATTTTTGAAAGTGAATAATGTTCTGAAAGCATATTATTTCATTCGATCTTTTGTGATATTTATTTTATTTGAACAATGTTATATTTTATATATACTGACATTTTTTTTAATGTAATGTAATTGACGATTCAAAAGTGCATGTATATAGATGTTATATATATATTCAATAAAGATATTTTTAATTTAGATTTTTTTTAATTCAAAAAACATTTACTTTATATCTATATTAAAAAGGTTAGAATTATAAATAGCTGAAAATGGTAAGTTTTTGTGTCTAAAAATAAAACTATGTAAAATGTAACAGGGTAGGATGAAAACATATGACATTAAGCATACCTCTTAAATCATATGGTTATTAGTATTTAGTTAAAAAATACTAATAATACATTCTTTACCTACTCAACCACTTAATTTCTCACGGCAGTCATTTAGCTATTATAGCATTTTCTATTTATTAATTTTTTTTCATTTCCGATTTCGATTTAATTCTGCGTACATAAAGCCGGGTAAATATAAATATAATATTACAAGATTGCATATAAAAATTAACATTTATCAGAAATAATTTTGCTTTTTAGTTATCAGAGTATATCGTTTTTTTTAAATTGCAAAAAACTTTTCAGGAGGCGGAATGCATTGCAAAGAGCCGTAGCCGTTAGACCGCTGTATTGGAAAATACTTGAGCAGTAATTGCACTTTTGTAGTATTTGGATACTTTTATTAGATGGCAACTTTTATAAACGTATGTATATATCTCCATAATATTATAGATATCGGCTGGTATTTTGTAAGTCCCGCTTCTAAAGACAATAACTTGTTAAAAAAAACTTATTTGCTAGTGTCTAAAGTATTTTCTCTGTGAAATATTTTATAAACATGATTTGCCATTTGCATTTGGTCTAAGTGAGCTGAGAGGGTTCTCTCTCAAATATACGTACTACTGAAAGCTAAGAGTTAGATGTAAAGTAGACCAACTAAGTGCCTCTGTGTTTTGAAAAGGTAAAGAACCTATGGTGAATATTCTGGTTATGTGTAGACATTTATGAGAATGTCTGAGTTTACTTGTGTATTTAAAATTACCTTATTGGTAATGCAGAGATGGATGCTCTAGGTCACATTTAAATGGCTAATGACGACATTCAAAACTCCCTCCGCTCATGTAATAGTCCCCGATGACTTCAACACGCCACGCTGGCTGGTTCTGGTCATATGCCACTGCCATCCCCAAAAGAGAAAACTGTTTTCTTGGGCTCAATTTATGCTCAAACTTGACTCGAAATTACCATAGAAAGACGTCATCTTCCATCAAGTGCATGCAGTGTCAAAGCTCATTGCCGGATATTGTATTCAGGAAAAACGATGTATGGCGAACTCTCTTTTTCTTGGACGTTCATAAATCGAGTAGGCTGGATGGCTTTCCTTCAAACAGGTTTCCCAAAGTTGACTCCAACCCTAATACATATTTTGGCACTTATAGATGAAAGGCTTAGTTCCTGATGAATTGAAAAAGTTTGTTCTTGTCCATCCGATCTCTAAAAAGGTTTCACTATAGGGATTATATTACTTAATTCCTTTCTTTCCTTAGTTGTTATTAATTTACTACATCTTTATACCAATATATCAATCAATATAAATTTTCACCGTCATATTCGGAACTCATCATCATTTATCAAAATTATTAATACTCCCAATATATGAATGTCATTTAATTTCATGCGGGTGGCGCGTCACTCTGTGTTAATAAAATAGTTGTTGTTCCCAGGGCACTCTGAATTATTAAAATAATTTATCCTCGAGACACGGTCGTTATCAATTTTGATAATCTATATTTTAATTTACTAAAATGCCTATACAATTTATTGTAATGGTATTCGTATTGATGTTTGTGAAACAGTGATTACAATAAAGTAATAGCCGGCTGAAAATGTTGTGTGATTCTTCTGCGACCAGGGTGCCTTTGGTGTCATCATTCGTTTGGGATCCTTTAATTTTAATTTTAATATTTTCCTTACAGAAGAGCTGATTTTCATTAGTAGGGTATCCACAATCTACAAGCCCTCCCAGACGTTTCTCAAGACAGGGAGTCTTCCCCCCTGACGCTTCTATTTGACGAATAAAAATAATTCAAAATGTAAAACATAAATACATAAATAAAGACAAAAATCTTTCAATCAAACAGAATATAATTTAAAAAAAATATATTTTCTGTGCTTTTCAAGATTAAAGGCGTTTTAATAATAATTCTTATTATACGTTCAAGTTGACAAAAACCTAATTATCATTTCTCTAAAAATATCAAAAGCTTTAAAACAGTGGTCTATATATTTACACTCGTGCATTACATTCCCAGCAAACTTTTTATTTTATTATTTTCGTTCACAATGTACGTGTACGAATGCTTACGAAGCGACGTTTGACTTTGGTTTTTTCTCCAATTTTTAGTACGACAAGACATATAAGGATAGTGTAACTTTTTTTTTGTAAAACTATAACTTTCATATTTTCAGTCATATATTTAAAACGAAAAATATTGAATACGGTAAAACTATATTTTTTACTATAAATATCAATACTAGCAAGACGCCCACATATTTTATTGCAAACATGTCTGATATGTATATAAAAAATTGGTAAGTCCGATCATGTGTATAAACGTTACAGACGGAAGCATAAATATACAAAATCAAGATCGCGAACATTATAGCTATTAAAACTGTAAAATGCAGGTAGTTAAAACTTTTTCCTGAAAATAAATAAACGTGATTATTTTTCACAAAAGGTACGCATATTTTCAAAATGTAAATGAAAAATTGGTTTTACTTCTTATTAATATATTTTAGAAAATAATATTGGACTATTAATAAATCTATATCTTATAAGTCGTTTGTAAGTGTAGCTTACTTACCTAAAATATAGTTTAGGTTTTAGATTCTTCGTATGTTTATTATAACGGTATAAAATTTGTATGTTTGGGTAAAAAATGTAAAAAAAAACGATATACTCTGATAACTAAAAAGCAAAATTATTTCTGATAAATGTTAATTTTTATATGCAATCTTGTAATATTATATTTATATTTACCCGGCTTTATGTACGCAGAATTAAATCGAAATCGGAAATGAAAAAAAATTAATAAATAGAAAATGCTATAATAGCTAAATGACTGCCGTGAGAAATTAAGTGGTTGAGTAGGTAAAGAATGTATTATTAGTATTTTTTAACTAAATACTAATAACCATATGATTTAAGAGGTATGCTTAATGTCATATGTTTTCATCCTACCCTGTTACATTTTACATAGTTTTATTTTTAGACACAAAAACTTACCATTTTCAGCTATTTATAATTCTAACCTTTTTAATATAGATATAAAGTAAATGTTTTTTGAATTAAAAAAAATCTAAATTAAAAATATCTTTATTGAATATATATAAAACATCTATATACATGCACTTTTGGATCGTCAATTACATTACATTAAAAAAAAAATCAGTATATATAGAATATAATATTGTTCAAATAAAATAAATATCACAAAAGATCGAATAAAATAATATGCTTTCAGAACATTATTCACTTTCAAAAATGTTTGTGAAAGTTTAGTAAAAACAAATAGCTTCCAGCTTCCAGCTTCTAGTCCGTAGATCCAAGAGAGCATCTTTTTGTGAGACCGAAACCAGGTTCTTTCAGCTCTCCTTTCATCTGATGTTACAAAAACGAGTAATCTCGCAATGTTTGTATTTCAAAGGACGACATACTGAGTACTTTGAATATATTATTATTTATTCAAAGTACTCAATACTCAGTACACAAACATTGCGAGATTACGAGTACTTACTTATTAGTTAGAATGGTAAACAATGGAACTCGTCGTCTCAAGTATAGCCCTCATTTAAGAATAAATGAAGTATTATATTTTTAAATAGTTTAATAATTTTAACTTTGGAGGTATTAATTATTCACGTTCAATATTTGTGGCTGAATATTTATAACTCTTGAATTGTATTCATAGTAGTCAGAAGTTGACTTAGCTTGTGATTTACTAATTTACTAGAATATATGTTATATTTGTGAGAGAACATTTGGAGAAATGGATTACTGAGTGAGTTTACTATATTTAAATATAAGGCTATAATATAATGTTTTTATTAAATTTAAAGCTATACCTTTCTGAGTTTAATTTAACAGTTAGCAGATATATGAGCATGTTTATTTTCAAATAAGCTTAAGCTCAAATAGACTTACTAAATCAGAAAATAAACATGATGTAAATACGGGGACTAAGAGCTATCCAATCATAAATATGTGTTTCGCTACGTGGAGAAAGCAGAAGGGTTTATGTTTTCAGGGGTGATGGTGAGCGGGAGGAGGTGACAGGCGAGACTCCTTGGAAGTCAGGCCCGGAACAGAGTCGGAAGCATACAACTAGTGTTGTTGTCCTGAAAATGGGTAATACTGAAGTGAGTAGATTGAGTGAGTGATAAATCAGTCACCAATACAATTACGTCTTTAAGCAGAATAAAGAACAATTTCATAGTAAACCATAACTTAATTTAACCTGATATTGCTTAATATACGTAATAATATACTTATTAATTATTTTTCCTCAATTATGATAATTGCTTCTTTGGTTTCCTATCTCATATTAGTCATGCGATGCGATCGAGGTCGCGGGAGCGCCCGGGCCTTGTATTCAGTTAATAACTCAATAACAATTATATAAGCTTGTATTAATTGTCTAATTAATATATATGTTATAACTTATTTGATTATAACGATTTACATGTGCGGCATGGCCGTTCCATCCTTTTCTCGAAGCAATCCAGGCCATTTTCAACCCCCTATAACTTCGTTATGAATAAAATAGAAACCTTAATTTAGTATTCAAGCAAGCACAGTATTTTTCATAAACACGGTGTTTTCAAATTTTATTCAATTTGAACCAGTAGTTTTAGAATTATGACTAGTCAAAATTTCTTAATTTTGTCACTCATTCAGTCACTCTCTCACTCACTGACTGATCATCAAAAGTCTAAGCCACTTCTAGCAGATATAGAAAACACAATATTTTTTCTTAATAAAATAGAATCCATTTTTTTTTAATTTAACTTATCAGTTTAACGCTCAACTTTCTAAGAAATAATGTATTATACCTTTCAGAAAAGTTAGACTTAATTTAAAATAATATAACATGATTGATACTTCAAATTGGATGTCAAACAAAATAAACCCGAGAGAACTTTTGTCCTTAGTTTCTGAAAGTTATTTTTACCTATCATTCATTCACTGGACAAGTTAGTTAAATAAAATATTGACTTTAAAAATATATATATTTATATGAAATACTTATATAACACGTCTAATAGTTTTGAAATGAATAACAGAAAAGAATGAAGCTTTTTTGTGTACTTTAAGGTTTATCAAACTCGTAGCTTCCATGAGCTCGTAAACTTTGAAGAGCTCTCTCGGCCCACTTGTATCGGATGTAAGCGGCAAGTCATGCTTATACAATATTTCATTAAAAATATCAGAAATACTCGAAAGTAAGGTTTTATTAACTACGTCTGGAAGTGGAACTTGTAAGATATTAGTTTATTATTATATTTCTATATAATATAAGAGTTCTAAGACTCTTATATTATAGCTAATTACAATCTTAAACAATGTACACTGTTCAATGAACTTTCTTACGAAATGTTTCTATGAATTTGTCGGCGTTATTGACCGAGCGATGGACCGAGTTACCTCTTCCTTTATTAAATTAAATGGAATGGATTAAATTAAATGGAATTATATTTTTCATTCGACGATATAAAAAAATTACCATAGCCATGATTTTGCTTTCATTTTACTTCAAATAATAATAATATTAATGAAAAAAATAGACAATTTTGCTAAATAAAATAAAAGCTTATGTTATAGTTGAAAAAAAAAGGTTACGGAAGTATTTTTTACCACAGACCAATAGACAGATGACGACTGGAGAACCCAAAATGCTGAAACACTATACTCTATGCTATATGTAACTATTTATTTTGAAAAGAGTGAAGAAACTTTGAAACAATACAAGGTGCTGTCTCTGTAAACACCTAAGTACTAAATATCTAATATATCGATTATACATATATGTAAAATGATAGTTCAATGAAACATATCAGGCGAAATAAAACATATTCACAAATAATAAATATAAAAGATTCAACCATCCTGTCTGATTATAAAGAAAACAATTGTATCGTTCCTAAATAAAAATTTATTTATTTTTACACATTTCATATCAATGACACTATTAACAGTTATATTTTCGAAAACCAGACCCTTAAAACTTAAAATGTGACCTTAAAACTTGTCTTCAATAGACACAGAAGAAGTAATATTCGAAAGATGTATGGTGGTTAATGCGTGTGATGATGGTCCAGTTCAAACTCCTCTTTGGATAAAGCAGACCAGCTGTTAACGTTTCAGGCTTTGTCGCCGGTGCATACACAGGACAAGGACGTATATCGTAATCGATTATGAACGTAATCGATTTATGAACGTCCAAGAAAAAGAGAGTTTGCCATACATCGTTTTTCCTGAATACAATATCCGGCAATGAGCTTTGACACTGCATGCACTTGATGGAAGATGATGTCTTTCTATGGTAATTTCGAGTCAAGTTTGAGCATAAATTGAGTCCAAGAAAACAGTTTTCTCTTTTGGGGATGGCAGTGGCATATGACCAGAACCAGCCAACGTGGCGTGTTGAAGTCATCGGGGACTATTACATGAGCGGAGGGAGTTTTGAAAGAATGTCGTCAATAGCCATTTAAATGTGACCTAGAGCATTCATCTCTGCATTACCAATAAGGTACTTTTAAATACACAAGTAAACTCAGACATTTTCATAAATATCTACACATAACCAGAATATCTACCATAGGTTCTTTACACTTACCTTTTCAAAACACAGAGGCACTTAGTTGGTCTACTTTACATCTAACTCTTAGCTTGCATTAGTACGTATATTTGAGAGAGAACCCTGTCAGCTCACTTAGTCCTAATGCAAATGGCAAATCATGTTTATAAAATATTTCACAGAGAAAATACTTTAGACACTAGCAAATAAGTTTTTTTTAACAAATTATTGTGTCTTTAGAAGCGGGACTTACAAAATACCAGCCGATATCTATATAAAAGTTGCCATCTAATAAAAGTATCCAAATACTACAAAAGTAATTGCACTTTTGAACTGCTCAAGAATTTTCCAATACAGCGATCTAACGGCTACGGCTCTTTGCAATGCATTCCGCCTCCTGAAAAGCTTTTTGCAATTTCTTAACCAGAGCTACATAATATATATATTCTATTCAAATAAACTGCTTATAGATATATTTTTGTTACAAATAAGTATAAATAAATACTTTTTGTCACGAAAAGCACGGGACGTATTTGAATGAAATTTGGTATGATTCTAGATTTTGATATATTTAAAATATATTCATCGATAATACAAAAATATTTTGGGTAACAAATCAGAGTAAAAAGACTGTGGCATTTTGATTACATTTTGGTAAGTGTTATCTTATTATCGTAATAAACTTATCGGATTATTTTCACTCCCATAATATGATCATCCCATATGATGAGCTGATTTTTACCGCGGTAAGTTATCATTTACGGTAATCATTAAAAGTTATACCTAATATATTTAATAATAAAAACTATGAGTAGTTTCAATAGTGTTGTAAAGAATCATCAAACTGCCGACAAAAATAAATTATTTTTTAACTATTACAATTTTGCCACAACTGTTCACGAATCACGCCGCATCGAAAGAAATCATTCATTCTTTTCCGTCACTAAGCCGGAATAAAACAATATCATTTTGTAGAGCTCAATGTATAAATTAGAGTAGATTGAGTATTGTAAAAAACTTCTTAAAACAATGATGGTTTATATATAGAGCCCATGGCCTTTAGATTTAGTTTATGAGCACAAAACCTAAATTTATATATTTTTATCAACCTTTGATTACAACGCTTGAAGATTACAACACTTTGATACTAATCAAATAGGACTATTGGCTTTTTCTATTGAATGTTAGTGATAAAAAAGTTTTATTCTGTTTTATTAATTTGTAGAAGGGATTATTCACAAATAATATGTAGCTAGAAACAATATACACAAACACCATTTAAAATATATTAAACATATTTTTATAACCGCATTTATATTAAACACATAGAAGAAAAAACAACTGTGTATTAGCAACCTATAGATAAGCTCGGTTTTGAGAATTTATACAGATTATTTGGTATAACGTTTAAACGTCATCAACTGATAGCGCTGTTTACGACGTTGTTGTGATCGGGGATTGGTGATAATATTTATTTGGATTTTTTGAGGGTACTATATTATTTATTACCAAGTAGTCTGTAAAAGTTATTAGGACTTTCTAAGATTAACACTGCTTACCATATTATATTCATGTATTTAAAAGAATAAACCATGTATTATAAAGTTTAAAAACAATGAAAAAGTTTAACGTAACATAATCTAACAGAGCAGTATGGAATCTGTCTTATTATAAAAGAAACACTAAGCACATGATATATATATATATATATATGTGTGTATGATACTTTCTTTTATGCTTTAATCTTCTCTGGAATTTCCTTCTTTATTGTACCGCCTCTTAACTCTCTGCAACTCTTTAAGGTTGACTGTCAGAGAATGCTATTTAGCATTAAGTCCATTGTAACATTTTTTGTGTTGGAACAATAAAGTTTTAAATAAATAAATAAACAAGGATAGAGATGATCCGATCAGAAATTTATATCTATTGCTCGCTCAAACAATTCCAAATAGGGTGTCTTTTGTGTTTAGTTGACATAAAATGTCTGTTCTCCGGCTACATAAACTTACGTGATGGATTCCGACATAATAAAATATAACGGTGGTTCTGTTACGTATATACGTCTTTGATAAACGAAACAGGATCTTTGGAAGAAATATTTTATTTACATATCTATATTTATAATATATTAATACTACATCTATATAATGTATTAAACTACTACTGTGACTTTGTGACTTGACTACAACAACTATACTTTAGGATGTAGCTTAGTAATCAATAGTGATAATTAGAGTAATAGATAATGATATATATATATATATATATATATATATATATATATATATATATATGAGAGGGTAGATATCTTTAGTATTATTTTTTTCTATTTACGCTTACTCGAAGAGTCAACTTCACAACGCTGACAAGGCGCATCAAAGTGACGTTAGCGTTTGGGGCGCCTTCCAATTCATTTTACTTGGCCGGATACGACATATGTTATTTCCGAGGAAAACTCACGAAAAAAATATAAAATAAAACTAGAACTGTAAGAATTTTAGATAGATAGATAGCTTCGACGTTATTGCTAAGTTTCAGCTGCTGGTGGAATCACAGATGATTATTTATTTGTGTGTGTTTATGCTTTATTTATGTGTATTCATCTGTTCGAATCAACGAATACAAACAAATCAGAGAATGTGTATGAAGATTCGTTAATAATGTTATAGGTCCAGATCTTTAAAAAAATATATTAAGTTATAATGTCCTGAAAACGAAAGATTAGTCTTAATGTAAAAACTGAACTGAAACATATTTATTAAATAAGTTTCAGTTATAAAAATACATAAGCGTATTAAAGAACATACACCTAATGTGACTTTTATTGTAATACGAAAGACAACTGTTTGATTAATACGACATTAAAAGTATACCTGACAGCTTCTGGTATACTTAATATAAATACGGATCGGAAAAGCTTTATTCGTTATAGTTTCGGTTGTCTTCATGGGTAATGTGCGAGCACAAAATACAAGATGACAATTTTACAATTTTATTTATTAATCACAATTTATTGCTTACTATTTAAGTTTCAATATCTTTCCTTTCAATTACTCAGAGGTTGACTGGAAGAGACCCCTTCATGGGATAAGTCCGTCTTTGTGCATAAATTGCATCTTAATGTAGAATGTTAAGATAGGTACTTTTTTATATTATTTCTGTACAATAAAGAACAAACAAACAAAAAGTTTCGACCAAGCAGCGGGTTCGAGTTTATAGTGTTGTGACTCAATTTTTATCTCACAATGTACCAACTCATTCACTCCCTCGATATCCGATTACTTCAATAATTATCGTAAACATCACTATTTCTGTCGCTCCCTCTAATCTGAATGGTCGTTTTGGAAACTTACAATATTAATAATTTTAATTAAATTTGTATAAAACAATGTATGAAATCCCATAAAATTTAATAAAACAAATAGCAATTGTAATTTAAATAAATAAAACAATATTATTGGGCGTGCTAATTATGAAAATCAATTTAATAGCTTTTTCCGACATATATCATTTCTAAAAGCATTAACCGTCCTTATATTAACTTGGTTAAAGATTTATTAAAACGAACATAAGTACGTAAAAGTATACCTATTTAAAAATGTTTTATAACACTAGATATCTGCTCTGTTTTGCTCTGCTCTGTACGTGTCGTATCATAAAGGTAGATAAGGTTTTTGAAAAATAATATAAAATCCACGAAATTGAACGCTACTAAAATATTGCTAAGATATTAATAAGTTTGTAGAACCCATATAACCCATATTTTGTATATTGTTTGATTATAAACCTCACTGTTTTGTACTGGAAATACTCATGGAGCAAAAAACCTTTAATTTTAATAATTTCATTTGTTAGGGATTTTCGCTTAAATATCTGTTTATAACGCCCAGCCACGTGTAATGAAATTTGAAACCGGACGATGCCCACGGGCGGCAGATCCGCTCCACATTTAACAAGGTTGAATGAACTCTTATAGGATTTACTGCGTAATATATTCGCTCAGATTACCCAGGTTATATTTAAAAAAACTGTATATATAAGGTCAATATTGGTGTATGTACTGATTCTTATTTACATTCATTACATATAATGTATATAAAACGAAGTCTAAATCTAAATAAAATGTTTATAATAAAATACTGAAATATTTCAATCAGGTCATAAGTCGACTCTTAAGTAAATATTATTATTCTTGACATACTATTACTTTTTACTTTTAATTATAATGTTATACGATACGATACATTTTTATACGATCATTATTAATGTTTTTCACTTTATTCAATACTAAAGACCACTTGTGTACGTCAATCGTAAGTATCAGGATGGCCAAGTTTGATACCATACTTGGCGAAATAAACCCTCCAACTTACAATTGAATTTGAAAGCGTTTAAGAAAAACAAAGTATTCGATAAAATGTTGCAATAATGCATCGAAGGCTATGTCTTAAAAACAGTGGAATTAACCAAATAGAATTCCTAATTGTTTATTTGTACATTGGTTTTAATGTTTTGGACATTTGCTAAAGTAAATTTAGTATATTTTATTTTTTCTCGTTGAGTTACTAATTAATTATTGGAGTTAAAAAATTGTATGACAACAAAGACCTACTTAGATGTAAATAGCAATTGAATAAATGTATTTAAAAAATACTTTATATAGTAATGGAGTTTAAATTTTATTATAATAGTAAATATCAAATAAACATGCAAATGCTGATATGCAAGAAAATGCATGAAAGCTGGTGCATAGATTATAAAATTTAAGAAGCAATTAAGTATTTGTTATACATATATGCGTATGGTAAACATTAAGAAAAAAAATAATAGCTCTTTCAGAGGTAAATCTATTTTAGAGACAGATTTTATAATTTAAAATTTTAAAGTATGTTATTGTATGAATTATGTGCTTCCGTTTGATTTCAATAATTGTCAATATATTGACTTCAATGGATAAAGTGACTATTGTAATAATTGTTCATAACGTTCAGTCAGTGATCGATTAAACATATTTCGAGGCTAGTTTTTTAAATTAAAACTTACGTAAACCATGACTATTAAATATGTATATATATATATATTTACCCAGATGTATTCATATTAATTATAATGGAATTTACACGAATAGTTTTAAACACGTTCGGGGTTCTTACTCATGAGCTCGAAGCGTGGGTCCACCACCACGTAGGTGGTGGGTCGTGGCGTTTATTAAACTAACTGACAAGTGAAATTATAATTAAACTTCAATACTGTGATTCCTTTATCAGACTTTGTAAAAAAACTTGGGTCTGACGATAGATAAGCACTTATAACTTATCAATCCACTTCCTTAAGAGTCTGCAGAGCGTCCTTCCTACTTACTACCACTCCCTCTTACTACCCATTCTCGACTATGCCAACGTTTGCTACCTGGATGCTTTTTTTTTATTTTATAAGAGGGCAAACGAGCGTGCGGATAATGGTGTAAAGTGATCACCGCCGCCCACGAACTCTTGCAACGTCCGAGGACTCACAAGAGCGTTGCCGGCCTTGAAGGTGGGTATAAACGCCTTTTATGAAGGTACCCATGTCGTATCGATCTGGAAACACCGCTAGTTAGGAACAGTTTCATAACTTGAGCATTCGGTTTATTTTCGGATTGCGCAAGTTTGATCACGTTTCAGATTCTCGACGTAAACTTAAATGGCTCCCTATTCGCCTTCGCCGGAATATGAATGTTTTGACCACGCTGTATAATATATTTACAAATCTAACCCCCCTTTATCTTTATATTTCATAAAAAAAACTTATATAGATATTTCTTTATAGCGATAAGCTAATCCAATGTATTTTTCTTTCCTCTTGTATTATTTTTTTTCATAAAATCTGGTACATAAATAAATAAATAAACTTTACAATGCAGACCAACAAAGTTTTGAATAATGCTATTCTCAGGCATTGGGCGCATGAATATACGAAGTTAACAGCTGTCTGTCTGCTCCAATGTAAGTACAATGACTTCATTATGATGCAGCCGTACTAATTACATAGCAACGTAGTCTATTGTGATTCAGCCAGCCAGTGGATTTTTGAGTGACATTGAATGGAGTTTTCATACAACATTGATTTTTTAATCGATTTTCTATGTGTAAAAAGTTACAATCCCTTTTTATTTTTGATTTTATGATTCTGATATTTTTTTCTTTATTTTTATGTAAATTTATTAAACATGATAATTAACTAACTTTTATTAAACATGAGACGCTCTAGAACTAAGAGATATCTTTAAATAGTACAGTGTTCTATTCGTTACGAAGCTTTAACTTTAGTAAGCGAATAGTAGCGAATGAAAATCTCACACTGAAAAAACTCAAAACATACATTTGTCACGGCGAGTGTGGAAATGATCCGGTTCTGACCCACTCAGGTGTAGAGGGTAACAGGTAAGAATTGACTTTGTAATTCTCTTCTAGAACACAAAACGACACACGAAGCTAAATATTTTATTATTGAAAAATTCATTCCAAGAAATACGTTAGTTTTTAATCAAATTTTTCACAAAGTAATTCTTAGTTAACTAAGTCTTTAGGTTCTTATTAGGATTTTAGGATTAGTAGGATTATTAGAATTTGAGACCGGATTATGTTCGCGGTTAACATAATGGACTTGCATTTTGTAAGTTAGTTTTGTAGGCATATGATTCCTTCCTTTGTCAAAAACTTAATAGGGTGACGTGAAGTTAATAATTAAACGAACAAACTTAAGTAAGCCTTTTCTATTGTTTAATTAATTATTCGATGTTTAAATGAAAACCTATATATTATAATTGTGAAAGCAACTCTGTGTTCCTGTTACTCTTTCACGTGTTAAATGCCCAGCGGAATAATATAACATTTAGTAAAATGATACTTTATGTCCTAGGGAAAGATATACCGTCTTTTATTTCAAATACAATCTGTTTAAGGAGAAAAAGTTGATGAAGGTTTGTTTCATATCAATGTTTCATTGATATGAAATCAACATTGAAACAGTTCCATACTTTTGGCAAAAGCTAAAGGGATTAATAAAGTGATATAAAAGTGATACAAAAGGTAAAGGTAGGTATGAAAGGTAAAGGTTAGGTAGTTTGACGTACACGTACGTAAAGGTAAGTGGTACGAAAAATTGATGATTAAAAGTCATGTTCTACTAATAAAGGCGATAAATTGTGTAACATGCCACGGCTTAGTTCCTTATTTAGGCACAATTTTTTTATATATCAAATTTATAAAATACTTATACTTTTTGATTGATTGAAATAGATGTATACATTTGTAAAGTAGTTACCAGAAATATCAAATAGATGTAAAATGTACTAATTGTATATTCAATTGTATACAAAATGTTATTGTTTGGAAATGGATTTTTTTATTTGTACTTTATTTTTTAATATTTTGTAAATTTTTATGTTTAATGATTATTTCTAAGTTCAAATTACTGATTCATTATTTTTATTTATTGAAGTTTTATTTAGTGAAGTATCCTTCCTCAAACAAATATTCGGAAGCGGACAAGAGGTAACATGAAGCCGTACCTTGAACAGTTCTGAAGTCAAGTTGGGATTATTTTTTAGGTTACTCTATTCGGATCAATTAAAAGATATTTAGTTTTTACATAAATACAGTATATTAAAATATTAACTAACATTTGTTCGAATAAAATTAAAAATATGTTTCATTGATAAGGTTATACGAGTATCAAATTTCCTCGCAGAAGTAAATATCCAATAATCAAAAATGTTCAGTGGCTATAATTAAATCAAGTAACTTTAAATCTCGAATAATGCATTCGTGAATTTAAAGCATAATGTGTAAAAATCAGACAAAAGTAAAAAATGAAAATATTAAATATATTTTCATAATTTAATAAATTATATTTCGTATTTATTTTGAGACTGTCTTTATTTTTAAATAGCTTAAAATAACTACATTAATTAATTTAATCATAAAACTGAGATGTTGAGTTTGTTTGTACCAACCAAACAATCTTCAACAGACAGACAAACAAGATTAAGCTAACTTATATTTGTAATTTGCAGGTTTGTAACACCCTTGGGCTTATTTATTGTTTGTCTAAAATGTACTCAACTTTTATCAATTATAGCATTATTGAAAGCGTAGGTTTTGATACACTCTCGAGAACAAACCAATATAGCGTTATACTTCGTTCCATAAATTAATTGCAGAGACGTTAAAGGAATGCTTATAATATTTAGAGTTATGGTTGGACGTTTCAAGAGTAAATAATCGAGATTGACGCAAGTCAGAGGATTACCCAAGAAAATTAAATCTAACCATTAGATATTTTCCAATTCATTAATTTTATTTACGTGCTACACTTTCGTAAATAATTAAAATTATACAATAGCACAATAAAAAATACAGTTTATTTTTTAAAAAAAAAAACAAAAACAAGTTAATAAAACGAGTATAAAGATAATAAAATAAAACAAGTTACAAAGGCAGTAAAGAAAGAACAAAATAAAATAGACGAAAAATAAAAAGTGCACAAAAACGTAACGCCGTAAAAAGGTCACCACTCAGCTATTGTTAAAAAGTATCCCAACGCTGGTTGCCTGTAGCCTCTTGTTCATTTCACTCGTTAACAAATAGTAACAGCTGTCTGGTTATATACATACAGATAAACATATTATACAGCAATTATGTTCGTTATATATATTTAAAAAAAAAAACAAATACGAAACTATATTAGATGTTATAAATTGGGTATATATGTATGTCTGAACACAATTACAATACATATTGATAATACATACTTATATACTCAAGGGTGTGGAAAACTTTAAAAAACGTATATATAATATGATATTGCATCAATATGATATAAATATGTAATACCGTTATGATAGAAATTAATTTGGATATACTCGTAAAGCAGTGTTAATAATACTATTTGAAATAAATAAAAAACAATCCAAGGGACACACTGCACGAACAGCTTTTTAAGTTAAAGCACCATACGTTCTGGATATGCCTCTCCACTTAACGCCTGGATCGCTGGATAACTTTTAAATAATATTTATTTTAGTTAGAAAAATCTGCTTATATATTTTTTTTAAACTATAGAACGTCTACAGATTTCAAATTGGCGATGGAAGGTTACTCCAGCACTTTGTTGCGGAATATAAACTACCTGAAATACGCAGTATTGTGGGATATGGTATGGCTAATATGATATACGAAGCGCTAGTATTGTAAGAGGTGTTTATTTCATGGTACCATTTAAGTTTGCGTGTAAGGTGGAGCTCTGTATTTAATAATACTATATAGTAAAGATGCAAAGTGTAATTGACGACGATAATCCATATTTAACATATTTTCCCTGTTTAAGTGTGGAGTGATGTGCTCACGTGATGGTATATTAAAACAATACGGAGCATAGGCATTTTGTACCCGCTGTATTAAGTTACAGGTCTTGCTTATAGTTTGGGGCCCATAACAATATCGACGTAATTCAATTTTGAAAGTATTATCGATTCACATAGCCTAATTCGAACCGTGGCATTGATAAACTCTCTCTCTCTCTCTCTCTCTCTGTCTCTCTCTCTCTCTCTCTCTCTCTCTCTCTCTTATTTTGTATAGGATTCTCAGTCGATAAAAACAGTTTTAGTTTACTGACATGAATTTTAAATACACTGTGCATTCCGACATTTTCTGTTTTAATAAGTTATTGTGTTTGAATGAAATAATATTTTTTATTTAATATATTTTATTAAAAATTTGCACATAAAAATGGCTCCTTCAAAGTAATGTTACTATTTAAATGTATAATTTTTAATAACAATCATAAAGTATCTTTATTGACAATTTATAAAAACGTAAGGCATCGTTAGTAACGAATCCTCTGACATTGAACTATTTGAAGCTGTTTCAGATATGTTATGTATTTATGTAATAATTGGTCAGTCTTTCAAAGTAAGCGAACAAAAGTGAGGGTAGATAAAGAATATTCACTTACATATAAATGTTTCTTATTATTTTTATTTATTTAAACTAGTGTTTTTCTTTTTTTTCGTACACTCACTCTAAAACCACCTTTAACTTTTAAATTTCAAACTAATGTTCAAAATTTCGAGTTTGTAAAGGAGCACGACTATTTTACGTATGTGCCTCTTCGGTTTTATATTGATCTAATTAATATTATATTGATATTTGTAACTGTTTAGTAATTATAGAAAAGTTGAACAAAATACTGAAAATACCAAATTTCTCTGAGTTATATAATTTAACAGTCGTACTTCCTTAACACTGAATATTATCCTTAAAATGAAATAAGTATAATCACGGGACTCGAAGCTCACTAGCAGATAACGTGCAGTACGGATGTAAGGGCACTCGTGGGTATTTGTCAATGGAATTTGAACTTTATTTCTAAGTAAGAGAATTCCTCATTGAAAAATCTTCTACCTGCTTTATCCAATAAATGGTGTATGCAATGGAACTCGAAACGTATTTCATATCGAATAATTCGATTTTCAATACTATAGTCGCGATCGCAATCATACGAAGTCCAAATCCGTTGTTATCCAACGGCTGTTAGTAATGATATTCAAAAGATAGTATATAGAGATTTGAATAAAGAGCTGACTTTTAACTCAGTGTGAATATTTATATAAATTCATTTTATTTGTGTGCGTTGTTTTTCAACTGATTGAATTGAAAGAGGTGGGGGGGAGAAGGGCTCAAAGTTTTAAATTTTGAACAGCGATAGGGGTCGCAATTTTTGTCCGATCTAACTCAAACTTCGTATTCACATTCTCTAGTGTCTTTTTTTAGATGGTATTGCACATGGGCAAAATCATGAGACTGGTCAATCTTTTATTTCTTATTTCTAAATTTCCAAAAAGATGTAGTTCTGTTAATATTGAAAATAGAGACAAAGTAATTTTTTCATATGGATTTTTTAAAATAAAGCGTAGATAAAAATCTAAAAAGTTTTTGCTCCGACACAGTTTTAAAGTAGTCAAATAATAATATAAAGATATTTTTAATAAGGGGGAATCTACCTGCATCTTTCGATCCTGTCAAAGGGCGTAACTGGAATAAATGAATTACTTACCTATTCCTATAAACGGTTTTATTTAAATTCCCCTCAACTGAAAGGATCTAAAGCAAATCGTCACTTTTGTTTAAATAGCTATTTACGAATATATTTAAATAGAAATATAATTTAAGAGTGTTTTATGGGCATATTTATTTTTATCTGCTTTACCGTCGCCTTTATAATAGAATGATAGATGAGTTGTTATTGACACAGCAAAAATCTATATTTGATTGAACTTGGTATTATCTTATATTAACGAGTATCTAGGGGCACGACAGTGCTCCGCCAAGTTGAGCAAAAAAGCTCGAAGCAATTCAAGTCATTTTCAACCCCCTATAATTTAGTTGTGGATAAAATAGAAGCCTGAATTAGTAATTAAGAAAGCATTTTTTAAACATGGTGTATTTCAAATTTCATTCAATTTGAAACTGTAGTTTAAGAATTATGACTAGTCAAAGTTTCATAATTTTGTCTCTCACTCACTGTCCAATCATCAAAAGTCTAAGGCACTTTTAGTAGACACAAAAGCTTCATATTTAGAATACAATTAGTTTTTAGTATACAAATCACGGAAAAATTAAAACATTTTGCAATTTTGGTCCTGTTTTCTAGATACACTGCTGCATAAAAAATTCTATATAAATACATAAGATTACAAAATTACATTTGCAGTGAGTTAATCAGTTTACTAATATAAGTGTAGATAAGATACGTGCGAGCGAGTATTATTGGCATTCAAGAAGGAGAAGGTACCGAAAAGGAAAAAGTAGGACTATCTTCAAAAATAAATGAGATTCAATAAAAAATAATACTTGTAAAAAAACCAAGTCTCGCAACGAAATTCCTCTACCGTAAAAAGTTGTAAGATCCATGTAATTCCAAGTTGGTTATTAATATATTCAGTACCTACTTAAGGGACTTTCTCTCTTAAGTTGTTACGTAGTTGGCTAACCTAACAACATTCTATAGTGACAATATGAATATATTTTCAAATTAAAATTCAAAATATCTTTATTCAAGTAGGTATTTATATGCACTTTTGTATCGTCAATTATTCCATTATAAAGATGTCAGTATAGTATGTCAGTATGTCAGTCCATTCCACTCTGTTGAGAAGAGCTGGCGAGAAACTCAACAATTGCTCTTTTAAAAACAATTTAACAATGTTTGATATATACATTAGAATATCCAACAAATTAGTCAACAAGCAAAGCTCCACAACCTAACCTTTTAGTTGATCGAAATACGATAAATCAAAAACTCTTGTACGCTATAATAAGCTCTATTTAACGATATATTTTTAATCTCAAATTACAAGGTCTTGTAAATTTTATCAAGGAACTTTTAGTACATATTTCGTAAAAATGCTTCCTGTTTTGCATTGAACACCAATGAACCTGAATATATATTTTACAAAACGTAATTATATTTCAAAACCTAAACCAATAGGCCGATAATAACCTAAAACAAGAACTTAATGTAAATATTTCGCTCGACCGCTTTAACTCTCAATTAATATATTTAAAGGAAAGTCTCAATTAATTTATTCACAGGAAAGTGACCTTTAATTTGATTGTTATTATCTCCTTTTAAAAAGCCGTTAATCACTTATAATAAGATAAGAGGTCAATATTCGCGACCAACCAATATATTACAAGGAGCAATTGCTTTTATAGTTTACTTTAAACCAAAACGGTCAATTCCTCTTAATATTAGACCTTAAGATTCAATAGAATTAAACCTTAAACCTTACAATTAAACACATAATGAGATCTTTAAATATATTTTCATTTTAAGTATTTCTTAACAGTCAAACGTGGCTAATGCTAAATTATAAATTAATTTAATCATAATGCCTTATGTCTTGCTATTATAGTGTTAAAGATTATATTAACCACGGGCCTGGGAATAAATTAATTGTATTTTAAAGATTTACTAATAACCTGCGCAATTCGTTTGACGTTGTTAGTATCTACTCTGGATTTATCAACTGGCTGCATCACACCATTCCCTTAGAAGCTATTTATTGCGGTGGGATTACAGAGCAGTTGGCCTTCCTTTTCGTGCAGTTTGTGGTTACTGGTCGTCTTTGGGACCACCGGTTTTTTAGCAATTTTAATTGAATCAATTTATTAATATTCCACCTCACACACAATATCACTGTATTAAAGAAGTAAAAAAGATAAAAACTAATAAAAAAAATAATAGATGTATAGTGGGAACTAAAAATATGAAAACTTCATAGTATGTTCATTTGTTTCTGATTTATCAGCCATAATAAAAAAAACTAAACAGTAAACACTTTTACTTCTCAAAACAGGGATTTTTATAGTTTTTATTGTAAAATTTTATTTGTGTGACGAATTCGTTCTATTCTTTCTTAATAAGTCCTAATATATATACAATAACAATCAATTATCAACAACAACAATCAATACGTAAGTTATATAATAATTATCACATAAACACGTGTTCATGCCAATTATAGGTGTGAAGATCATTTATAACATATAAGTTACAGTAACAGTAACAATTATAAAACCATGACAGCTAATATTTAAAAAAATAAAAATCAAATACCGTTAAAAATTAATTTAAAAATGAGCAATTAAAGATATGGACAAACACTATTTTTTTTAATCCCAATTCTATTATAATACGTTTAATCCTTTTTTTTCAATGTTGACGTGTCATTAATGTCAACATCTATCAAATTGGAGCCCATCAAAAAATATATTGGAGAATGTCTGAGAGTATTCGTTCTACAAGCGGGAATATAAAATACTTTTGTTATGACATTACGTGAATATCTGGATAGGTAATTGAAATTAAATTAATGAGCAAACCACTTAAGTCCAAAAAACCTGGTACAGGCTTTTTAAGAAATATAATATGTATCAGTCAACATGCGACGGTTGTAAAGTATTGTACGGCGTTATAGAGTGTGCTCTTTGAATGCGGAGAAGGAACTCCTTTGCTATTCCTCTTTATGAATCCCAAAATTCTTGGAGATTTGACTACTTACTATAATAAGCTTTAGAAATAAATATACGTTTAAGGAAAGCTTTAATTTTTTTATCCGAAAAGCTGTTGACCCTTACCCAAAAATGTATTTTTGGTTTTGTTGAAATTTAAGAACTATTATATAAAGATTATCAATAATTTTTTATTATGACGTGATTCGCTATTCACAATAAATGTTTGTTTTTTTCGGACGCACATTATTTTTTGCAACGCAGCCTCTGAAATTTGCAAGAAATAATTTTGACATAACAAACACGTGGGAAAAATAGAAACGCTTAGGGAATGACAACTTTACCTTTGACACATATTTGCTTTTTTTTTTCTTTTTCTCAGGTGCAAAATAAATAACATTTAACTTCACTTGGTACTCAACATATGATGTAGGTACTCACTTGCAGCTATGTCCAGATGCATTCAAGAAATCGGGAGACTGTTTGACTCTTGTTTTGTGATTTAAAATAACTAAGACTAATGTAATATATATATATATATATATATATATAATTCTGTTCATAAACAGTAATCATATAAGATACTGAATTATAATGAAATACTTGGAAAGGAGACCTCTCGACAGTAAAAATATTATAACAACACATGTCAAAGAATGCTTTAAGGACAAATTAAAATTGACTACGGCGTTTAAAGGCCTTATTAAAGACAAACAAAACTACCGAGACATATGATACCAATTACATCGTGCTTCATTCTATATACTGCTTTGCGAAATATCTGTTATATTTGTGTTACGCCAATAGTAATTTGAATTGTTTAAGCTTGAGTTATGTCGATTCAACGTTTTGGCTTCGAAACTTTATTTAATATAAGTCGTTTTTGTTGTATATGCAGATAGTTTTGATTGATTTATAAAGTTCGTTCGTTCGTTCGTTCTTTATAAAACTATATATTAAAAACTGAATGTACGAATTATATACTCGTATGCTTATAATTCGAGTTAAACTCTCGGTCGTGTTTCATTGATTGACACACCTTTTTCTGTTACAAAATATTTTCAATCTTCTGAGCATTGGACCAAGGTATTCTTATCTCCAAAATTAAGCCTGAAAATCATAGTATTCTAAACAATATTCCTTATAATAATTTATTTTTTTATTTACTAAATATTTTTTATTTATATTTCTGCAATCTCTCTTTAAATTTTTTTAAAGTCTTTTTTTTGTGTCTTCTCAATTATCATACTATCATTCGTAACAAAACTGTATTAGTATGTTTGTATAGGTTTGAAAAGTCATTTTTGTAGGAACTTAGTTTTTCTCAGATGTTGTTTGAAAGAAGCACCATAGATAAAAAAGATGGGAATTAATCGTTTATATAATCATGGTATTTTTATAAAAAAACATGCAAAGATAAGCGTCTTATACTTAGGTTATAAAAAAGAGACTCCGAATCAATAGAGTGCGTGATAAAATATATGGCAAAAAAATACGTCTCCACCAATATGGCGTATGACAGAAAAGCGTGGAAGAAATAGACATATTACGTCAATCTCAAGTAATGAGGTTAAGGGAAGGTTTGTGTTTTTTCAAAGGTGTCTCTCCTTTTTCATAAAACATTGTATGTATACTATTATTTTATGCCATCAAAGAACTCATCTAGTCATTGTATCTAGCGTATCGTATAATAGGGGATAAAATTAATACTCAGCTTTAAAACCATTCCCAATTCAATATTAATAATGAGTAAAAATAGAAAAAGACCAGAATAAGAAACAAGATAATCACCCGTCTTTCCAGCAATGGTGACACACAAACTGTAGTGGTCAAAGAGAGAGAGAGAGATTTGAGTTGGCTCAGAAATAGTAAATTCAGCGTCGTCAGTAAAGTAATAAAAGTATTAATCTTTCTTAGTGGCAACAAAGGCGATACTTATAAATACTTTTCTCTGAAAAAAAATGGTTATCTGTAAATTCGGTTTAAGGACGACAACGGTACGTGATAACGTTATAAGGAAACACTGATGAATAATGGCAGTTTTATGAATTGAATCGTAATTTTTTTTGTCCTTCATTATTTATATTTATAACACGTAACAAGTTTGCTACTAATAATTTATGAACAAAGTTATACATGTGAGATATTTAAAATCTTTCAATATGCGTAATTCTATTAAGGATAGGACGATGATTTGTTGTTATGATTATGCTTCTCTATGGTTTATTCCAGCCTCTCGCTTGCACGCTCGGCTCAGGCGGAACGTGACAAAGATGAATTTGTGCGTGTAGCCGGCGTTCATCGATTGGTAAGACGTTATCACGTAAAAAAAGTTTTTAAATATTATTATTTTTTTCAAATTTGACTAACAAATAATTAATTTGCAAGTAAAGAAAAATAATATTCACAAGATTTATGATATTAGTATACAAATTTTCCTTAATAAAAAATAATCTGCATTAATGAAAAACCTTTCAGGTTATTACTCACTTTTGTTACATCAGATGAAAGGATTTTTATTACTTAAGTAAGATTCTTTTCCGCCTGTATTCAATAATAAAAGCTGTCTTAATAGATATTTTTATTTATTTCAACCCATAACTTAACACTATGAAGAACCTCATGTTAATCAAAATTTCTCTTTAACCTACTTAAAGATCTTGGCCTCTTTAGAGCTATCATCAGTTCATTTCTAAAACCTACTTCAAAGGCAGCATTAGTAGGTCCGTTTTAAATTTGGTTAGGTAGGGAGAGGAGCGTAACCAGTGGGGGTGAGCATTAATGCGCATTTTAAAATGGGCCCCTTAAACCTACACCTGGGTCGCAAATCCCAGGAACTGTTTGCACTCCTCTCCCTGCAATGCGATGGGCCCGGCACCCGCACGGTGAATCCACGAAATGATAAAAAGCTTCGTCTCTCATTTTGATTTATACGTTTTATATTATAGTAGCTGTTGAATGCTGTCAATTCCATCCATGACTTTGATTTGTTACTTAAATTTCAACTTCAAAAAAATATACAACATTATTTGAAACAAAATTCAAATATAACATTAACAAGAGATGTGACAACTGCAAAAGTTATAAATTGTAGCGCAGAGTCAACGCTGACTTTTTTATATGCAACATTGCTCCAAACCAAAGAATATAATGCAAAAAGGTAATAGATGATTTATAAATTCACTTAGTAGTTTTGAAGTATGATTCTACATTTGTTATACATAATGTGGTCTGTGAATATGTATGTGTGAGTGTTCAGAAACACATTGCATTAGATTGGTTTTCGTTAATAGCAATTACATAAAACAGGTTATTTTTTTGATAGCTGGTGGCTTAAATGTTTGAGACAAGGGATGACAATTACATCTCACGTATGTGTAAGCTACGTCACGAAAATTCACTTGTGAGTCAGGCTTGAATTGTATATAGTTGCCTTTCAAAGGTTTTAACTTTAAGCCCCTAAAAAAATATCTGATTTTATATTTATAATTATTAATAAGAAACACAAGGTATATTTCTTTTATAATAAATTATATTGGTGATATTTTTGTTTTTTTTTTAATTTACATATCGCTAATGTAACACTGGAAAAACATAAAAACTATTTTGGGATTATTTTTACATTTTGATTAATCTTTATTTTGTTGGTGCTTAGATATTAAACGTTAAGCTTCTGACGGTGTATAATATAGATATACGTGAAATGTAATTGTCATTCAGTGTCTCAAACATGACGCTTAATGTCCTTAACACACTCTAATAATTTAGTCATTCTGGTATATATTTAACTATTAAGCTATAAATAGTCTAATTATTATGATAAAATATTATAATGTTTTTAAGCCAAGAATTCGTTTTATAAAAACTATAAACTTTATAACATTACTTTTCTTTTCTCTATGGATGAATCAACTCACTGTTATCATTAATAGTAACTTATACTTATATTAATAGTAACTTTTTTTTGACCTTATGACTTTAGAGCCTCTTTATAATAGTTCCAAATCTGAGTTGTTTTCTGCTATGTACGCTTAAATAAACGTTTTAAAAAGTGGTGTTTATTTTTAACTATTGTGTATTATATCAAATTATAATTATTAAGAACGAACTTTTTCGCTTTTCTTTGAACGCTGTGTCAATACCTAATTATAAAATAATATAAGAAATTCTGTAATTTAATATGTTCGTTCATTTGATATTTAAATAACAATCTTTTGCATCTTAATTTATATATTAGCTGTTGTATTTAAATTTCTTTAATATGTACTTATTCAATATTTAAAGAGAAAATACTAAATAAATGTTTTTATAGTATCACCTATAAATCGACACTAGTGAAATGCTCACAATCCTTAAACATGCCTGTCAACTTCAAACAAGTCTGACAACTTCAAACACGTCTGACAACTTCAAACACGTCTGACAACTTCAAACATGTCTGACATGTGTATATAAGTATATGAGTCTGATCATTTAATACGTGTATATCGTAGTCATAAATAAACAGACACAAGCTGTACATAGCTGTAAAAAGCATGAATTGAAACTGTTCTCTGAAATAAATGAACTCGATTTTTCTCACAAAAGGTGAGTTTTATTTTCGGATTTAATACGTTTAAATAGAACAGTTGGATAACATTTGCCTTTTGTTCCGAATTCAGAAGTTTAGAATAACTTTTGTAAAATATGGTGAACCAGATATTTGGATTCTTTATAATAATCTTATTAAAAGTACAAGTTTTATATTTGTTTGTTTTGAGAATAATTTGCTTTTTTTAAAAAGTGAAATAAAATGTTTCATTTTAATTTTTCTATGAACAAGTTAACCATGCAAATATAAATAGAAAAAGAAAGATTCATGAACAAAGGCAAGAAAAATTTTTTTTTTTTTCAATCAATACTATGTGACACAAAATAAAACCAATTTTAACCTATTGTTATTCAAAAATTGTTAACAACATCGCTATATGAAGTTCAAATGACTTGTAGAATATTAAAAAACTAATTTGCCACAAAAGATCATACAAAATAATAGGTGTTTAAACATTTTTGATATATAAAAGTGTAGTTAAAACAAGTAGCATTTACCTCCTAGTTTAAAGACCAAAGAGGACATTAAATATTCAATACATACGAGCGAGGATCTCTTTGAAAGACTAAAACCAGGGCCTTTCAACCCTTCATTCATCTGGTGTAACAGAAAACGAGTAATCTCGCAAAGTTTGTATTTCAAAGAAAGACGCAGTCAGCACACTGAAATTTAAAAACAATATTCTCTACTTCATCATAAAATACAATTTTAAGAAAATAAATGTATCAATACGAGTATAATATATATAATAATATATTATATAATAAAATATCTCAAATAATATTCGTGTGAATCCAAAAAAGAGGATATTTTTTAGTAATTGCTCATAATTTAAATATTAAATAAGATTGTTTTTATTCAGTATTCAGTATTACTATGAAGATTAGATATTTGAATGAAAAATCCACAAATATATACTATATTCAATAATATATGAATAAATTTTTATATTTAAACTTTAGTGAACCATGACTATTATATTTATATTTGACTGGCTTTTTCACGTAGAAATTAAATCGGAATGTGCCCGACTAGTTTCGAACCCATTCGGGGTTCTTAATCATGAGCTATGAGCGTGGCGGACTCGCGGCGCGAACTGCGGCGAGTCCGTTACTAGTCGAGGACATTCCGATTTAATTTCTACGTGAACGCAGCTGGGTAAATATAAATATATATGAATATAGTTATAATATAGAAAGTGAGAGATAGTGCCGCTTCAATCTCTTCTTAAAGGAACTAACATTTCAAAGGGAAGTGAATTATAAAAGAAGATGTGGAATTATAATATATCTCGCCGGATTAAATATAATAGACATTTTGTCTGCAGTGGAAGTAATACAGAATTAATTTGTAATCAAATGTATTTCGATATAATTTCTATTTACGTCAAACCTTTTTAACGTAAAATTATAAAAAATGTATGTCACTAAGGTACAAGAAAGGGTTAAATACTTTCTATTTAATTAAGAACATTTTAATTGATCTCTTTGATGTTCTCGCAATTAAAACTCTTCCCCAGTGTAAATCTTATGAGATGTTTCTTAGGAAGCATTAAACAAATACGTGTTTAACTAAAATCATTTTTTAAACATAAGAATATTTTATACAAATATTCTTTCAATCTTTGCTAAATAAATTTATTTAGCAAAATAAATACACTACCAGTAAGATCTATCCTTCTTTTTCCATAATTATTTACTTTATAATTATATTTTAAACTATATAATACTTTGTATATAAATTAAAGGACTTCGGTGAATAATTTAATTGGGTTGATAATTAATTATAAAATATATATTTCTTCGTAGATTTTTAAATAACTCTCTTCATAAAAGAAAACAGAAGATGCAAAAAAAACAAAGTATCTCTTGTGTTTGCTATTGTTTTTTTTCTTATTATAACAAATGCAGGCTGCTTTAATAATTTCAATGTGCAACGTCTTATTAACAACCAATTAGGCAGACATTGCACTTATGAAACGTGTCCATGTAGAACAACTGGGAAGTTGGATTCGAAGTCCGATTCCCACACGCGACAATTCTTTGTGAGATCCGCAGATTCCGCAATCCGGTCTGATTGTATTTTGTGTCCATTTTTTTGTTTGTAAAACTTTCCGCGACACAGATTAACAACTCCTTTTTAAAACAACTTCTGTTTTTGATATAAATATACCAAAGACGATTATCTTATAGGGTTAAATGTAATGGTAGTAAAGTCTTTTTTTATCTTTAAGGAAAACACATTTTTCGTTCTTCTTAAAAGGCGTTACAAACAGGCCATTAACATATAGCCTACATAGTCTGACACAAAATACACGTATAATAGGAAAACTTATACCGTCATAACTTTACCTTTAAGATATATTTGCTAAATGTTTTCAACCTTCTCCGAGGAGTAAAATAAATTACACTTAAAATCCACTTAGTAAGTACTCAGAAAATAATGTATCATTACTTGCGCTGACGATCAAAGACACTCAAAGAAACAGGAGAATGTTTGACTCTTGTTTGTGTAAAATATTATTTGGAAAGAAAACTATGAAAATGAAATAGGTAAGATTTTATTTCCGAAATCGGTGCTAGATTTTTTTGTAAAAAAGTGCAGTGAAAATATAATTACACTAAAAATAAACACTTTTTTTTTCAAATATATATATTTTTTTCATTTAGTATTTTCAGAACTGAAAAATCAAACTATTTATGTACTAAGCAATACTTATACAATTGACAATAATTTGATAATCGAGCCATAAACAATGGCTTATAAATAATTATCAAAAAACTAAAATTGACGTTTATAAATAGAAAATATATAAGAGACTAAATTATAATTGAATTCTTGTTAAAGAGACTCGATGTCTAACAACAAACAAACAAATATCAAGGCAAGCTTTATGTACTTAATACATGGTAAATAAAATGAAGCAGAGGCAAAGTTTAAATGGCTTATTAAAGATAAGCTAAACTTCCGCAATACGGCATTACAATTATATCGTACTACATTGTATATATTGGTATACGAAATTGCTCTTATGTTTGAGTTATGCCGATAGTAGCCTGAATTATTTATACATACTCTTAGCTGTGACGCTTCCAAGATACGGTTTGGAAATTATATATCGTACAAGTTATCTTCGATAGATTAGAGCACGTTATTGTTGTATATACAGATAGTTTTGATTGATTAAAAACTTCGTCTTTATAAAGCTAAGCTAATTTCGATAGCTTTAAATATACTAAAATCTTTTCCCTGGCTAATACATACGCTTTGTCAAAACGTATACAATGAGCCGTTCCAAGACGTGTTCCGTTATTACAGAGCCAATGGTGTCTAAATTTTTGACACTTCGTATATGTTCGGTATTCCTCATATGAAAGTTTCGACGAATTTCCCCAACGTAACTTTTACCATTCTTGGCCTAGGCAATAGAAATATCTAAACAAACACCGAATGAAGTGAATGATACATTTTTCTAAGCTCTCTTTACTCACTTTATATAAAGCAATTAAGTATTCAAATCTGTTAATTAAGTTTTTTTTTAAAGTATACAAAATATTTGGTAAAACCATTACGGCGGTCATTATTTTATAACTCTGTTTACGACGTTGCTTGTCATGGGGGATTGGGGAATTTTTGAAATATTTTAAAGTATTATATTTTAATATTTATTTGCAAAAAGTTTATTTTCACGTGTAATTAATCATTTTTAATTTTAACGCTGCACGTGACTTGATCATGCATACTTTTTATAGAGTTTATAAAAAGTGAAGTACGTAAATAAAACAATGTAACATAACGCAACGTAAATAAAACAATGTAACATAACGCAACGTAAATAAAACAATTTAATATAACGCAACGTAAATAAAACAATGTAACATAACGCAACGTAAATAAAACAATGTAACATAACGCAACGTAAATAAAACAATGTACGTAAATAAAACAATGTATGTAATACTACATACTGTAGTACACCATGTGTTGTAAAAAAAGTATTAAAGTCCGATAGAGCTGACTCGATAAGAAATATATCTATCACTCCCAAATACATCCTATTCAGAATCCGTCCACGGATGATTAAATGAAAAATAAATCGATACGGACAGGGATTCAAACCCGCGACATCTGAGAAACCGCACGTCACTCCATTAAGGAAACTACCGTATTGCCTCGGAGAATTGAGCCTAATGTACACATTCGTCTTTATATATGGCGATATAAGCAGGGCTTCTTTCGAAAATCCTAAATAACGTTTCAAACTTTGCAGTCTCGATTGATATTTAAATAAATTATTACTCCTTAGAAAATACCGCCTTAGAATTACATTAGAGATGAGTTTTTACTTCGATAGCAACAAAGAGATTAAGAAAGACTCTTTCCTTAATCTCTTTGGAATTGATGGAAGAGACAGTCCTTACAAATACCTTGCAAGTTTGTTACCCCGGTCTGTTATAATCATACGTTCAAAAGGTTTTGCTTTAAATATATTTCAATATAGTTCTTAAATACTTTAAAATAAATATCAATTTTCTCTACAACGAAACATACAAATAGTGTCAGCTTCATTGTAGACAATTGAAATAATGCATAGTTACATTGATAAACTGATTTTATATATTTTATGATATTTGTTTGTATTTACATCGAATTAATCAATTAACAACTAAATAAGAAAAATGATCTTACCACACATTAGTTAATTAAAGCTGACGGAAACAAACACTGCAGTAATATTGCGGTCAGAAATGCCGGCTCGTTCTGACGTAGCTACTGCTAGTAATACGAGGGTTACCTGCACTCATTACCGGATTCATTTTTTGCTACTCGTAAGCTCCCCTCCCCCCTCCCCCCCCCCCCCCTTTCCCTTCATAAAATAAAAAAATAAAGACCACTTATTACTACTCAGTACTTCTTCTTTATTATATTCAATTACAGTATAGTACTTATCAGCTATAGTACCTATCAAAACCCATTAGTTTGAATAGGGAAATTATAAGACCGTCAAGGTATGAAAAATCATATTCATGTAAAATAATGTATTTTTCATAAATTTAAATTATTATAATAAATAATATTTATTATAACATAAAACATAACAAGCTGAAAACAAGCTGAGTCATGAGTAAGAACACCCCGGTTCGAAGATATTTGGTAATAATTGCACATTCCCTATAATTAATTACATGTGAATACAGGGATGATATTAGTCATTTACGAAAGTTTAAAAATTCATTTTGTTTTGAATATACAAAATGTTTTTTTTTCAAAAATGGTTTCCTACTAATCAAAAATATATTTCAACTCAGTGCAGCCTATACATATAACGTATACACGTGTGATGGAAGTAATGTATTCAACGATAAAGCGTGTTTGCTAAAAGTTTTCAAGCTTTCCTCCTGGGTAAGATAAATTACGTTTAATATCTGCTTAATACTCAGAAAGTAATATAACAACGCGTGCCGTTTTCTAACTCACAAACAACGCTAATTTACCAACATCATTTACAATTTCTCTGCAAAAACATTAAAAGAATCTAAAGATTATTTTATAAATATTTAATATATATATAAAAAGATTACCCAGTATTAGATTTCTGTCTGTGTTATTTTGTAAAAAAGATTGTAAAGGTAAACTCTAGGAGGTAAAAGAACAGATAAAGGTATATTATGTATAAAAAAGATAGAGATAGAGAAAGAGAGAGAGAGAGATACAGAGAGAATGGAATAGAACGCGATTGCGATGTGTTTATTGCAAACTGTCCTTGTAAATAGAATACTTTACTTTCCGATTAATATTCCTTATCTTGATTTATAAATGGCTGCCTTCCAATAAACATAAAAAATCTAAGTAAAATGTTGACGCTCTTGATAATTGGAAATTTGAAAATATTTATTTAACCTTTTTAAATTTTCGTGACCATATTGTATTGTGTTTCTTATCCAGTTGAATCATTATTTATATAATAAAAGAAAATACGAGGAATTTCTTGTCGATTTATCTCCTTTTCTAGTCTAGAGTCTGACGTTCCATAAGTGAAATTTATGGTTGTATGTATGTATGTACGTGTGTTATATAGAAGTATCTTGTTGTTATTTTTATCTCATTTCGAAGTGCACTCATTTTTTACAGACAAAAAACTATTTAAATCCGATTGACATTAAAAAGCAAAAGAGACAATATTAATTAAAAAACTAACTTTAGAGCTACTCTGTTGTGAAATGTTTGACTTCATTAGAAAATTGGAACTACTGTTAAAGTGGGCTGTGAAGTTATGACAAATAAAGCAGTTCAGCTCTAATTAAATAATGTATAAGGTTTGGCTCATTTACAATATTTAATACAATTTACATTCCTTTTATGTAATATAATAATCAATAACATAAAAAACAAATAATGAACAGTTTATATCGACGAACACAGAAAAACTTTTAAAAAAATTGATACATACGTACATATTTTTTACCTTCAAATGTTTGAAATACTTTTTGTAATTTGCAATCAAACGAACCTTGAGTCACAGAGATACTTCATAGTCTTGAGTTGAAAATTGTATCCAAGCCCGCTTCTCACTTAATTTGAGTTAGCTGTTTTATATTGAATAAAGTATGATATAGTTTATTTAATATACTATATATGTGTTCAAATTATTGGTTGTTATAGCTCAGTTAAATATGATTTATAAAAAACTCATAACAGAGTATTTCTTCCATCGATATATACTGATTATTAATATATTTACAAATGTTCAAATATTAGGGTCAATGAAACGTCGATGACGTATGACGTATGAACGACGACGTATGACGTATGAAAGACGTATGAACGACGGAACCGATTAACAGAATTGCATTTCACAACCTGCATTCCTATTACCCATTTATCTTTAAACTCAAGTAATACCTAAATATAATTATAAAAATGGTGACAATGGATCATAAAATTAAGCTAAATTTTATAAAATACATGTTTTATTTTTCATATACACAGAGTGAAAAATAAACGAACAAGGGCAGTTCGACCCGCGCCCTCTGGGTAACCGTCCAGTCGCTCTATTAATTGAGCTTCTGTATCGTGTTTAAATTACAAACTTTTTGCTGTTTTTTTAAGTCAAATTTTTCAAAGTTTCATTAAATAGTACCGTGAATCGTATTTATAGTAAATTATGGTAAATTTATATACATTTTTATTTAAAAGTGAAGTTCTTTATCCCTGCCGTCTATCTCTTTTCCATGTTTAATGTCCAAATTACGTTATACGATCTCAAGCACACTGTTTGACCTTGAGAGATAACTAATATGCGTCTCCACCCATCAGAGAGTAGGACTAACTCTCTAACAGCCATTACACTATGCGATGCTATTTAGAATAGTTGAGATAGACTGACACAGATCGTATAATGTAATTTGGCCACAAATCTGATACTCTGAGGCCAGTTCAATACCCGCAACAGTTGTTGACATATTTATCGTAATACAGTCAGTATTACAAATGTCACTTGGCTATGAATATTTAGATTTAAATTATATCATTTGATTCAGCATAATTTTCTTAAAAATTTTACTAAACAACTGTAGTACGACTTTTTAAATAGATATTCCTGTGTTTTATTAATTCTAAAAAGAAACTGTTAACCAATATTATTAGATTGAGAACCCTAGGAAACTAAATTTTACTTTATATTTTATCTACAAGGAGACGCAATAACGACGCTTAAGGGAGTTTCTAAACTTGTAGGAGCAAATAAAATTTAACACTCCATTATGATATTTCAAGTATGTTTGAAGTATGCTTACGGTGTTTGTAGTTTAAGTTGTTTGTAGTTTAAGTTGTTTTTGGTTCTCGATCAATGTGGAGTCCTCTTGGTTATAATTTTATAAATATATAACTTTGTATAAATTTAGATAATACATTAATATTTGAATTATTATCATCTACGTGATTTCATTAACTATTTTTTGTATACCTACTTGAAATACAGACTTCTAAAAGATAAATAAACTAAGAAATAGATCGACTTATTTGTTTATTTTAATATTTCATTACACTAATATAAGTACACAAAGGGTCCCTACCAGCTCATCCGTGACATAAAAGAAAATGTCGTTTGTAGGTGATCAAAAAATCATTAAATGGCCTTAATATAAATACTTACTTCAGTATAATTATATGTATACACGTAAATAACATACAACAATGAACGACATAAAAATAAACCAAGAAATAAAATTGATGGTTTGGCCACCAATTCAGTTGCGATTTAAACGACAAAATGTAATCCAAATTGTATGTAGCTCGGTGTTTGTTCTGGCCATATTTAAAATCTCCTACGCAAACAAAATACGCAAAACAGGAGACAAAAACTTACAAAAACCTGATTATTAAGTGTATGAATTAACTTTAACTTTAGAAGTTGAATACAATAGAAAAATTGGCCATTCAATATTAACTAAACTTTTTTAAAAAAGAATATGTTAAAATAATACCTTTCGAAAACTAAACCAACAGTTAAAATTGTTGAGTTAATATTTGACTAAACTACCTACTACTACCAGTTCAATGTTAAGTAATACTTTAAATTATCATTTAATTTATTTACAGGGTCGTTAACTTTTCATTTGAAGAGGCTTTTTGTCATCGTTTTTATTATGATATTATACACTTATAATAAGACGGACGGACGGCAGGACGGCATCCGGAGGTAGTATTTCCGAACAACATTATACACAGATAAATTGCCTTTGTAGTTTGTTTCAAACAAAAACGATCGCTCCCTCTTAATATTTATAGAGTTATCTTTTAACCACAAAATATTTATAATTGGGTACATTAATTCATTAATGTTCCTTGAATAAATTTAAGTCTTATGTAAATTTTTACAGTTGAAAGTGGAAAATAATGGTAATGGCTCAATTTGTGGGGTTAAATATTTTGAAAGAATAAATAAAAATAATGTATACGGTGAGCAGGAGTAAAAGATTTTTTATATTTCAAGAGGGCCATTGAGTTAATAATGGAAGTAGGAGGTACTCTCCGTTATAAACGCCGTAGACATCACTGACTCTCCGAAACTTCGAGCAACTCGTCTTTTCAAACTCTCAAATGGTAGAAGTTGATAGTGGTTGATACGAACCAAACATTAAAATATTACCTCATGGGTGGTCGAATTTACTCCTTTTACAACTTTTCGTCCGACGTGTCCTTAAATATAGTATTATTATATTTAAAATAAATTCACATAAGAGAATAATCTCATACTCATATGTAAAATTAAAAAGGCTTATTGTTATAATTGTAGTTATTGAATACAAATAGTTGTTAAATGTTTTTTTTTTACTTGAATTAAAATCACCATCAATTCTTCTTAAGATTTTTAAATTAAATCTAAAACATTTTCATTACTCTTCTTTGAATATAATTATTAAGTTTATTAAATGATTTAGATAATTTTAATTTGTTTAACCAAAGTTAAATTAAACTGACACTCTTATATTTGATATGTATGAGTAAAGGATATGAGAAAGGATAAGACGCCTAGGAAATATCAGATAGCCTCGAGTGATGGTCATTTGACCCAGTCGTGGCTCCAGACGGTTGTGATGAATGGGTAAATGGATTTTCAGCTATTCCATTGTCGTTTTATTGATTTTAAAATATTATTGATTAGAAGAAGTACCGTGAGATGAAAAAAATGTCACGATATATATTTGCCGCTCCAAATAGCAAATGCCATTTAAGATTTCCAATGATGTAATCTCGATATCTGAATAAATATTGGTGAGATGACAATACATTGTTATAACAATATATTAGTACTCAGTAACATGAAATGGCAGCCAAATAGGACATACGGAATACTTGAAACATTGCCATCTCCGTATTTCCGTCAGTGCTACGTTTCATTTTCAATGAATGTACTGACCTCTTTATACATTAATTAGTAGTTGAATTTTGTCTGAAATCTCATACAACAAATATTATTAGGTATATGAGATTGCAGAAAAAAATTCGACTACTCTCCATAATGAGAGTATTGGTTTATCCAAGCATTTTTTTTAGATACTTTTACATTTTTTTACAGCAGAAGAGAGCTGCTTAGAAACTAATATCTGTTAAGAAATTAAAAAAAAATCACTATATTTTTATGTACATAAGAATATTTATAAATTTGAAAAATAATTCATTTACACGAGAAATAACAACTTGCTGAGCCCACCGTTAACTTGGCTTCATAAAATAGATAATTCCTTCAGGGTTAATTGTATCCGTTTTTGCAATAAACTCCCCAGAGAAGCCTTCAATTTGTCAAAATTAAAATGATACATTAAAAGAACTATCATGTCTATATGATACCTATAGTGTCAAATGTTATATTAACGATGGTATGGCCTGGGCATGAATTGTAATGTAGCGGTTAACAAGTGTAAACCTTCGCAATTTGTTTGATGTTGTTAGATAGTCGTGTGTGATCAGCTGGATACATCACACCGTTCCATTAGAAGTCATTAGTTACTGTAGCGTGGGAGGCCGGGTGGCCCTCTCTCCCTCAAATATGGCGTAGGGGTTTATAGCCTGACCTTTGCGTTATGCTCGTGAACGGGTGCTGCTTGACCGGTCATCTAGCTGAGCAAAGGTTTTTTTAGCAATTTTAATGAAATCAATTAATTACTATTCCTCCTAACAATTCCATTTCAACGCTGTATTTAAAGTGTAGTTAATTTACAACATTTTTTTAAATATATATGACAATTAATATTGTTATATATATTTAAAAAAAAATGATTTTATTTTTTACGATCGTAGCAAACAAATAAATAATTCATAACTAAAGTTACAGTAAAAAAAAAATAACATGTATTTTTGTTTTGTTTTCAAAACTGGTTTTATTTTATTAAGCAGGTACTTTTAGAAAAATAAATAATTTATTAATTTAATAGACAACGGCTTTTATATTCTTATAAAAGAAATCATATTAGATACTGAATCATATTTGAATCCTTGGAAGGGTGAGCTCCAGACTGTAAACAAATTACACGAATACATATCAAAGAGCACTTTAGGAGTTGTAACGCTTCAAAGTTATTGGTTTGAGATGAAATTTCATATAAGATTTCATCTATTAATCAGAACACGTTACCGTTTGTATGTGCAGTTAGTTGGGATTGATTGAAAAAGTTCGTCTATTGGATTGATTGAAAAAACCATATATTGACAACTGTTATTGATGTAAAACCTTAGTATTTTCAAATTCAAACTTTATGTTCCATTAACCTAATGTCAACTGTCACTTGGTTAACTCTGTCAATCTGTGTCAATAAATGTTGTGTAAAAACGTTGGCTAATTAAAGCATATTATTTGTGTACTAAACAATAACATGGTAGCAGAGCGTGGTTCGATTTGATTGGACCAACGTTTTCAACGAAGATTGAGAGAATCAAATAGTGTTTTCCGGAACAATTTCGTCAAGTAACCTGGTGGTGATAGTTGCTGGAATTTTGGTGACTGACAATCATGGAATTTCAAGGTATTGAGAAGTTGAAGGGTTCGGAGAACTGGAATATTTGGAAATTCATGGTACGTAATTTATTGCGTGCAACTGATGGTGCCTATGAAGTGAGTATCGGTGAGTTAGTTAAACCGGTGCTCGTGGCTGATGCTACGGCGGGTCAAATTGCGGCTCACACAGCAGCGATGAAAATTTGGGATAAGGCAGATCGCGCAGCTTGTCAAATTATTATCAAGACAATTGATACGAGTGTGATGACCCTCATCGTCGCCTGTGAAACCGCTCATCAGATGTGGACCAAACTGCACGGTATTTATGAACAACAAACCAAGCAAGCTGTTCATTCAGTGCAAACTGAGTTTTTCAGTTTCGACATGAATTTAGCAGACGATATGGTAAGCCATATAGCTAAGTTTGAAGGATTGATTCTTCGTATGCAGCAGTTGAAAGTCAAGCCCGATGAGTCAGCGTTGATGGTCAAGTTGCTGGAAACTTTGCCTGATAGTTTTGAAAGTTTCAGACAAGCCTGGTGGGCCAGATCGGATGATCAACAGACTTTGGATAACCTGATCAATGTTTTGACATCTGATGAGCACAGACGAAAGCTTCGGCAAGAAAAGGAGGACAATTTATCGGCATTGATGACAACCAAGTTGAAGTTTCAATCCAAAGGTGCAAGTGGAAGTCAACACGGTGGTAAACAGGCCAAAGATGATGTTAAGTCCACCCAGAAAGGAAAGAAGCCTACATTCAAGTGCTACGGTTGTCAAGGAGTCGGTCATATCCGAAGAGATTGTCCAACAGAGAAGAAGAAGAAGAAGAAGTCTGAGTCGAAGAGCGATGCATCGTACGAAAGTAAGGGTCAAGCATTTGTTAGCGAAGTCTTCAGTGCGGAAACCAAGAACGACGTTTGGATCATCGATTCTGGTGCGACAGATCATATGACATTCAAGAAGGAGTGGTATTCGTTCTTTGAGGCTTTCTCGATTTCAGCTGAAATTCATATCGGAAACAACTCGGTGATGAGTGCCCTGGGAAGAGGAACTATTAACTTCGAGGCTTTTGTAAATGGAAGTTGGACTCCTTGTCATATGGAAAACGTGCTGTATGTTCCTGATGCTCGAAGAAATCTGTTTTCGGTTACATGTGCGTTGGATAGAGGTATGACTTTTACCTCTTCTAAGGATCGATGTCAATTTCAGCTCAATGGTGTTATCAAGGCTCAAGGAGTACGAACTGGTCAGCTGTTCAAGATGATGCTCAGAGTCAAGGAACCGGATACGTGCTGTGTGATTGAAGCTAACCTGGCGTCCAAGGAATCTCTTCAAGTTTGACATGAACGTTTAGGCCATCAGAATAAACGTCATGTTGTGCAGGTACTGAAGAAACACGGAATAGATGTCAAACCTGATGACGTGTTTTGTGGATCCTGTGTAGAAGGGAAGCAACATCGAGATTCGTTCAAGTCACGTCAACAGCGGTCTTCCGAGCCAGGAGAAGTGATCCATGCTGATGTCTGTGGTCCAATGGAACAGGAGTCTATTGCTGGTTCAAGATACTTTGTCTGTTTCACGTGTGACTACTCCAGATTTCGTCTGGTCTACTTTTTGAAGAAGAAATCTGAGGTGATTGACAAAGTCAAAGAAATGTTGCAGCTGGTGAAGAATCAACGTGGTCGACCAGTAAAGGTGTTCCAGTGTGACGGAGGAAAAGAATTGGGGCGATGCAAAATCTTATGAAGTCTGAAGGAACGAAGATGGTGGTTACTAACCCGTATACGCCTCAACAAAACGGTTGTGCTGAACGGTCCAACAGGACGATCGAAGATCTTGCAAGAACCATGCTTGTTAGCAAGGATCTACCGAAGTATCTGTGGGCTGAAGCTGTCAACGCTGCGGTGTATGTTCTTAACCGAACTGGTCCAAGCTCTGTGGAGGGCAAAACTCCATACGAACTGTTCGTTGAGAAAAGTGTTCATCTGAACAGGTTCCATATCTTTGGAACGGTCTGCTACGTGATGGTGCCTAAAGAACATCGGAAGAAGTGGGATGCTAAAGGTACCGAAGCAGTTTTCGTCGGGTATTCAGAAGACATTGATGGTTTTCGTGTGTGGATCAAGGACACAAGGAAGGTGATTCGAAGTCGAGAGGTAGTGTTTGGTCCGGAGCACTCTTCTAAAGTGTTGGCGCTGTTTCCTGAAAAGGCTCCAGAAAAGGATCTTGTTGAAGGTGTTCCCGTTGCTGCTGAAGAAATCGAAGACAACGTTGAACTCCCGGAGTCTCCAAGATTCCTGAACTTACCTGAAGCTGTGAACGTGCCTGGAGTCCCGAATCTTGTGTCGCCAGTAAATGATCAAGATGTTGCTGCTGAACCGCGAATTGAAGAGTTTGATGAAACCCCTAAAGCTATAAAAGAGACCACTCAACGGTGTCTTCGAGATAGAAGAACTCTTCAGAAACCTAAAAGATTAACTGAGATGTATCTTGCTGAGTTGGACGAACCTCGAGACTACAAAGAAGCCATGGCGTCGGCTGATCACGTGCACTGGGAAGCTGCGGTGAAAGAAGAAATGTCTTCGCTGGAAGAAAATTCAACTTGGATTTTATCGAAGTTACCAGCAGGGAGGAAGACAGTCGCCAATCGTTGGGTCTTTCGCATTAAACGAGATGCAGAAGGGAAGATCAGTCGTTACAAAGCTCGACTGGTTGCAAAGGGATATAGTCAACGGAAAGGTATTGATTATAATGAAACTTTCAGTCCCGTAGCTCGTTTCGATACCATCAGAGCAATTTTGAGTATTGCTGCCAAGGAGCATCTGAAGTTGGCCCAATTTGATGTCAAAACCGCATTTTTGAACGGTATTTTGACCGAAGAACTCTACATGGATCAACCTGAAGGTTTTGAAGATGGTTCCGGATTCGTGTGCAAGCTGATTAGAAGTCTCTACGGATTGAAACAATCACCAAGGTGCTGGAACAACCGTTTCAAGGATTTTCTACTCAAGTTCGGTCTTGTGCAGAGCGGAGCTGATCCATGTCTTTTTTATCATATTTCTGGTGAAGACAAACTGATTGTTGTCCTGTACGTGGATGATGGCTTGGTTGCTGCAACGAAAGAAAGTGTTATTCAAGAGTTCCTGAAGAAGATGGAGATGGAATTCAAGATCACCCATGAACCGCTTGGATGCTTTCTAAACATGCTCATTGAACGTGGGGAAGATGGTTCGATTCGCTTAAGTCAGAAGATGTATGCGGAAAGTCTTCTTCAGAAGTTCAACATGGCAGAAGCGAACGCAGTCTCCACGCCTATCGACAAGTACGTGCAAGAGGAAGAGAAAACTGGCTTGGGCACATCTGCTCCTTATCGTGAAGCTGTGGGGTGTTTGATGTACCTAGCTGTAGCTACTCGTCCCGACATCGCGTTTGCTGTTAGTTACGCGTCGCAGTTTCTGGAAAATCCGGAAGAAATTCACTGGTTGCTGGTCAAGAGGATTCTGAGGTACATTAAAGGGTCTAGTTCAGTTGGCATCAAGTACGAGGCAGGTTCCGGAGGTAGTAACTTGAAGGCCTACAGTGATGCTGATTATGCTAGTCAATCAGACACACGTCGGTCGGTCAGTGGGATAGTCTTCATGCACAGTGGAGGACCAATATCTTGGGCCAGCAGGCGTCAAGAGTGTGTGTCCTTATCTACAACTGAGGCTGAGTATGTCGCTGCCAGTGAAGCTGCCAGGGAATCGGTTTGGTTGGCTCGACTGTTTGCAGAAGTTTCTCCGCTCGACGACATCCCGGTTCTTTATGTAGACAACCAAAGCGCGATCAAGTTGGCAAAGAATCACGAGTTCCACAAGAGGACCAAGCACATTGAAGTGAGGTACCATTTTATTCGAAAGGAACTGCAGGATGGAAGGTTGAACATTCAACATGTTTCAAGTAATCAACAACTCGCTGACATCCTGACAAAGCCGCTGCCACGCACGAGAGTCGCTGAATTACGTTCTGCTCTGGGAATGAGCTAAATTGTTTTCAAATTTGTTTACGTCTTTTATATGAATTGAAATATCTAATGTTTTAGAGGAAGTATTGATGTAAAACCTTAGTATTTTCAAATTCAAACTTTATGTTCCATTAACCTAATGTCAACTGTCACTTGGTTAACTCTGTCAATCTGTGTCAATAAATGTTGTGTAAAAACGTTGGCTAATTAAAGCATATTATTTGTGTACTAAACAATAACAACTGTACTGGACCTTAACTTCTTTATATATTCTCTACGTTTCAATATCTTTTCTTATATCTCGATCGCATGAGTGGTCTACTACAAAAATAGGACAAGTGCATGCCGCTGTTGAAGAATGTTGAGATAGATACGTGACGTGAGATACGTGATGAAAATAAATAAAGTAAGAGGTCCATTGAAAGTAGCAGCGGTGGGAGAATAGATAATAAGTAATTGTTTATGTAATTCTTGTTTGGTCACGTAATTGAGAATAAAGATGTGATATGATAATAAAAAGAAAAGAGGAAGAAGACGTGAATGGAATGCGTAATAAAGAATTTTGCAAAGAAGCATTGAGATGGCGTATGACCGAGAAGCGTGGAAAAATTAAATATTTCGCTGACCCCAAATTAAGTTAAGAGAAAGTTGATGGTGTTGGTTCAAAGGTATATCTCCTTTTTGATAAATCATTGTGGCCATATGTGCTGCTATTTTATATCATCAAATAACTCCTGTGATCTCACGTTTTATAAATGAATGGATCAAACTAATAACACCAAAACAATAACTAAATATATATTGTATTTAAGTAAAAGCAGAGAGAAGGAGAACCTTTTTTTTCCGTTTAGTTTTATTATACATTGCCATTAATAAAAATCAATGAAATCTTTCGCTTTTTTTGTAATAATAATTAATAAGTTAATCCAGAATTAAATTATTTGATAGTTAAATATAACGAATATTAAATTATCACATAATGTGTGTGTTCATAATCACTCTGGTTGTTAAATAATATTTTTTGACAAGTCGACAATAAAGTAAACAAATGTGTAAATTATGTGATACTTTTATAGTGCATTTACTTGAGTATGCGTATATATTAAGTATACTTAAAACATTTTTTTTATTATAACATTTTTTTATTTACTTATTATAACTATTAAAATATATTCTATTAGCTCTACGGTCAGAATCTTAAGTCTAGTGTATTATTTTTAGTTATACATAACTTTCAAATAATAACTCTTTCTCAGATCTGTCAATAGTTCGAAAATTCAGATTCTAGCTAAAGAAAAAGGTAACAATCTTTTATGCTTTATAAGATTTCCTTAGAAAAAGATAACCTGCTTTACTGAAAAACCTTACAAGTTAGGAAAGGTTAGGTGCTATAAAGTTTACAAGGTATTCCTCGCTATAATATTACTTGCTTTTATTATGCCGCAAGCTAGTAATATTGCTACATTAAGATTCTTGGTCGCCTGCATTTAGTATTAAAGCCGTCTTTACTTAAAAGCTTGATGTTCGTTTTTTCTCATAGCTTTTAACCCATAATTTCAGTACAAAGAAAAACAGTTTTTGATTTATACATTTTATATTACAGTAACTGTTGAGAGCGATTCCATCAGTCACTATATTTGTTTTGTTATAAAAATCTAGATTTCATTGAAATATCAATTTTGTCTTATCTAAATTAATCTATTCTAAATCAGTTAGAAACTTTCAAAATTTGTTTTGGCCATGAAGCAAAATATGTGAGCGAGTTTATGCTAAATAAATATCTTCGATCTGGTAATAAATTATATTTGATTACGGACTCGTAGTAATAAAATTCTTACGAACTTTTTTTGTATAAAACTTGAGTAACATACTGCTGTAAAATAAATACTATGTGTTATTTTAATTAATTTACATTATAAAAAAAGATATTTCCTTATTTATAGAATAAACAAATATGTATATATTTGTTCAAATATGTATCATTAAATAAACAATAATTAATGCATTGGTTGAGGAAAAGCCAAAACCGACAAATAGGCGTTTAATTGATATAATAACGATGAGATCCGTCATGAATATAAGATGTGAAAGAAAATTTACGTAAATAATTAAATATATAAACATGGCTATCAACAAATAACACATGACAGACATATAAAAATTACAAATAACCTTATTTATTTCGCACTTCTATAAAGTATATAATGAGAGTACATGTCGTACTTTCTCTGTTGACTCTGTTGTACATTCTCTGTTGACTCTGTCGTACATTTTCTGTTGACTCTGTCAGACTCTGTTGTACATTTTAATGTAGAGCATCCTCGTTAGATTAAGACCGTCTTTTGTATAAATATGCTTGTAAAATATAAGATTTAAAAAAATGATTTATCTGCCTCTACTTGTCAATTTAGAACTTCACTGCTCTATATTTACGATACGATGGCAAATATGTAAAAGAGTAGTTTTAATAAAAAAAAACTATTAGCATTTTTCCTAAGAACGTTACTGAAATAACTGAAGTGAAATAATATCCGCCACGCTCAGCTCAGTAGTGAAAAACCCGAATGGGTACGAAACGAGTCGGGCACATTCCACATGAATACAGCCGGGTATATAAATATAATTAGTCATGGTTCACGAAAGTTTAAATATAAAAATCTAATATACAGATATAAAGAGTTATTAATATACAATATATTATGATTTTTAAATTATAAAACTTACCAAAACAACAAATATATGTAATATTTACATGTCTTTGTTATTTACAGCCTCGTTACTGTAAAGTGTTAATTTCTGCCCAATGGGCAATCAATGAATATTATTTTTTTGTAAATATAAAGAGAGAGTAAACAAGGGTATCAAGGATAATTCGTTATTTTCATATACGTTTAGTGAACCATGAAATATAAAAGCGTACGACTCAAATATTTCGTGAAACGTCGCGACGTCGAACCAATCGATAGTGTCATTCCTCTAAAGCCGCACACACACCTATAAAATTTAATTGTCACGTTAAAACCGAAGAAGTTAGAAGTGTTTTGAATTCCTTTATTTATTTCGACTAATATATAATTTCATGAATAATATAATGTATAGAAATTAGAAAAACACGATCATAATAAAGCAATATTAAAAAATATTTATTTTAAACATATGATATTTATAAATAAATGTTAAGTTTTTCAATGTATATTATTATTCTAAATACTTAATTTTAGTATCGTTCTCGATCCGGGGAACATACTTACGTCAACTAAAGACCAAGAACACTCGTTAAAATTGTGAAACTCTAAAATGATTTAATCAACAGCATATAATGTATGTAATAATTTTAAAAAATCTTGTTAACATATAAAAAATATATGATTATAAATAATGAAATATCAAAAAAAACTCAAAAATGTTTTTCCCTGATGAGATGAAAAGCAACGTCGTAAACAGCCCTATCTGTTAATGACTGCTGTAAACGGTTTACCAAATATTATTAATAAATTCTCACAACCGAGATTATCTATATCTATCGAGGAATACACAGTTTATGTTTCGCTCGTGTTTTATTTAACGCGAGTATAAAATGTATTTTATACTCTACATAAGCAATTGTTTTACGTATTTCCATCGCCTCTAGCTCGGCGACTCTATCCCTTTACAATTGCATGCTGTTCGTGAGTTTTGTAAGAGATAAAAAAATATGATTTTGTACCAAATAAAGAAATATTAATAACAGATATTAAGTTGTCCATATACTCAGTTGTCCATCGACTCAAATATTCAATTGTCCAGTACCTCGATGTAATAGTGCAAACGCGCGTTAGCAATTTCTATATATACCTCCGCGTTTATATAATAAATTTTCACATGATTGCAAGAATAAATAAATAAAAAAGGTGTCAACTAATAATTTAACAACTAATAATTTTAAAAATTGGTTAAAAATGTTTAATTTTAATGATATTGACAAACTATTACTACTGTAGAAATGAAAAATAAAAATCCATCTACACACACACATACACATATTTACTACACATGAACACACTATGAAGTTATATAGCTCTTCAATTAAGTAAACTGATTAAAAATATTAGCATAAATTTAATTAAATTGCTGTCTTTTGTTACCATTTATGATACTTATTTTAATGAGAAGAGACTGACATTCGAGACAGCTTGAACTAATTCGAATGTTAAATCATTCATTAATAAATATGTTTTATGTTTTATAAATGGTCAATAAAAATACTTTATTACTTAGATATAAATAGCTAATAGTAAAATTTTAATTTTCAATTCTAGTATTGTATTAAAAAGTTCATACAAATATTTCAGTTCATTTTGGTTTTTTGCTCATAAACAATGTCTGAGGCTAACCATCTAACTTATTATAATTGTAACTGTAAATGATTTTATTTTATGATATTAAATTAAATAGTATATATAGTCTATTCACAATAAATTCAAATTAAAATTAAATTCAAAAATATCTTTATTCAAAAAGGCATTTGTTCAAAAAGGCGTTTAATCAAAAAGGCATTCAAACATGCACTTTTAAATCGTCAATTACATTACATTAAAAAATGTCAGTAAGTCAGTCCGTCAGTAAGATAATAATAAAATATATGAAGTGTAAATTTTTGTCTATTGGACGTGTTTTCCTAGAATCATAGACATCGGTAATATAGAATAGACGTCAACAGTCTCATAATTACAAATTATCATAAAACTTTATAATTATTATTTTTTAACCAAACAATACTATATAAATTACTATATAGTCCTAACACGTACAATTTAATTAAAAGCTAATTTGTATTTACGTCACTTATTTCTAGAAGTCTAGTTGGTATAGTACACCGCGCTTTTACTTATTCTGAGGTCTGATATTTGCATAGTCAACTGCGGTAAAGAAAACTTGTTTGACAAACATAAACTTTGTCTCTAGAAGACGCGATGCTGAATATTAAATTGTAAATTGTTGATAGTGTAACATAAGGAAAGAAAGGAATAGAACGCCAATATCTCTACGTAATATAGTACGTCTTCTCAATACAATACGAAATATTCTTAAAAAAAATTACCGTAATTAGAGTTTATAGCTCTGGATAGAAAAATCTTGAAAAACTTTAAAAAAAAGTCAATGTACTCTTGTAGTATTTATATAATATATACCTATCATAAGATTATTAAATGAGCTGGTATGGAGTATAGAAACGGGATTTATGAGATAAATCCTGCCTCCAGACGTATAATGGCCTCTTTGATGTAACCAATTTATTTACGAATATGTTTCTAAACTAGTTTTTTCATGAAGTGTTGGGTGAGCAAGCAAAGAAATGAATGATAGGTAAATATAGTTTTCAGAAACCAAGGCCTGTAGTTACAAGATCAACTAACAAATTAATAACTGATTTTATATATTGTTGGTAAAACTTTTAACACGTGTATTGATTTTCCTACAATAAACAATAGAGAGCCAGCTCCTCATATTCAGACACATCTTGTCTGCTGTTCGACTAAAGTAAAGAAAGAAAATCCTTTATTAAATCTGATTAAATTTATTTTATTTATATGAGTCCTACAAAATCTAATATTGTATTATTTCTAATTATTTGTATTAGGTTTCATTGTAAATAAAACGTCTCTTAATAGGTATATATCATTTTTATCGCCGGCAAGGTTATTGTAAAACAGTTTTCTTGTTTTCGTGTATGATATATATTTCTATTTGCATTCAATCAATCAATTTACAACTAAATGAGAAAACCAACACACATTAGTGAATTCATGCTGAATGCAACAAACGCTGCAGTAATATTGCGGTCTGAAATGCCGGTTCGATGTGACGTAAGTACTGCTGGTAATACGAGTTTTAAATGCACTCATTACTGGATACATATCAGCTTTCACTTTAAGCGACGCATTTAATTTTCAGATATCTCCTGAAGTTCAAAATTCAAAATATTATATCTTAATAATAAAGTTTATCTATCAACTCTTTTTATTGATATGAGCAAACCGTTTGTTTTGGATTCCCATCCATTACTCTTAGAAAAACTAAACCAATACGATGTAAAAGTTAAGCCACGTGTTGGATTGAAAGTATTGAAATTGAGTCTGAGAGAATAACGTTTAGAAATAAAACTTGGAGATATTATAAAAACATATTTTGTTATATTATAGATAATCTGTCGAATGTGCCCAAGTGACTTCCAATCCGCCTTCGCAAAAATACTCGCATCTTATGTCTTCTTTACAATTTTTTTTGTAATACCTACCTACCAGGCTATTTACGTGATCGCTTTTCTTTTTTTCATGTATTATCTGAATCTCCTTGCAGGCCACACTTATGTACGAACCTCAAAATTTCTACACATAAAAGTAAGATTTATAATAATTTTATTATTTTTATATTAGGAAGCCAACGTGATATACAATGAATAACATTCCTAGTACAAAAATAAATCAATTTATATAAGTACAATGTATACCAATTAAAGGCTAACTTAACGTGCAATTGTAGGATGGTTGCTCGCTACGTCTTTAGAAAATGACAAACAAAAACATACTAATGTGCTTGTTAAACCTAATTGGTACTTAATGTTATAGAAATTATATTTACTATTTTCCTGTCACATGTTCAAACTATCCTTTAGTAACATATAAGTAATAAATTACATTTTAACGCAGTCTCACAAGACGCTTTTTTTATTTTTCTTATCAACTTTATCTCAGAACTGTTTTTCTATGATCTGCATAAGATGTAATTGACTGAATGTAATGAGGAGAGTGTTACAGACAAGAAAAGACGATAGTCCAATTCAAGTAACTGATTAAACCTCATTTGAATTCACATACAAACCTACATTATATATTAAATTATTCAAAGATTAATAATTCAAGTAAATTTAATTTATCAATAATCTTGTCTGAAATTAACTTGTTGATAATTGGAGAGTTTAATTCAAGGGCATGGTTTAATATTATCCTCTAGTTAACTGCTATAATATAACAATTTACGCAAACCATATAATGATAAACAATTTGAGGTTAAATTAGAATTGACATTCAGCATAATACAGTTAACTAGAGCAAGCCAAAATTATCATATTGAAAACCACAAATAATTCAATAACAATGTTACATGTTCGTATATAAATGATTTTGTATAAAACTAAAATATAAATAAATAAATGAATTATATTTTAAAAGGTTTCAAAACTCATAAGAAAAAATAGGAGAGTCCTGTCGCATCACCATTTGATTAAACATAAACGAATGAGCAAATTTTATAATAATAAAAAAATAATGTTTATATTATAAGTTAAGAATATTTGTTGAAGATATTTACAATTTTTGTGAGTGTGCGCTGGAATTACATAACTTGATTCCCCCATCTCCCTTCCATCACCGGACGATCCGAGGCACGGCGAGCATCCATCCTTTCGTTGTGGACATTCCACCTGTCCGTACGAAACGCTTTGCTTCGTCTTTTTTAATGCGTATAGCGAAGGACTGGAATACTCGCCTGCCTCGGTATTTTCTTCCGAATTCAATGTGGTCTTCAAGCGAAGAGTAAATAGGCTACTCCTAAGTTGATGCACCTTACCACCTTCGACTACATTTCCACTTATCATCAGGTGGAATGTAGTCAAGCATCAACTTAGTTACATGTAAAAAAAAGAAAGCTTTTTATTCATTTCATAGCACACAATTCACTGAATACTTCATTACCTACTGTAATTTGTATTAAATACATAGACGATAGATATTTTACATTGTATTCTATATATATACGCATAATATTTCTATTTGGTCGTAACATATAAAAAGCAATACAGATAAAGTTATTTTATCTAAAACATAAGCCATATTCCTATTTAAGATTTTTAGAATTTTAGAATAATACTTACAGTAGCCATATATTTAATATATTTATTTTATATCGTAACCGTCTGAAGTCACGTGCGATGGCGAAAAGTAGTGAATCCCTTGAATCTATCCCGACGAGACAGCTATATGAGATGAAGACAACTAGCGACTATTGGATATTCAGAACGTGTTGTATTAAAACGAAACGTGTTCCATTTCAGAAAAATAAGAAATACTTTTCATATAAGAAAAACATATTAATCTTATCGTTTTTTATTATTTTTTTCATCCGAACCACTTGTCTTGTTGTTTGATATGGATTGATTAATTTAGTAGTGATATCCGGATGTTTTATTGTAAGGATACTGTTCAAATAAATATAAAAATAAGTTTATAAGTAAGTACTAAGCAGTAGTCGTAGCATTTAATATAAGTTGTATTAGTATTTAGTATGTTAAAATATATCATAAATGTTTTGAAGTCATGTTTCTGCCATGCTAGACGCCTTGCTAGATGCGGACGGTGTTAAACCCGCTTCGTCTTATTTGTTTACAATTTAGGTGTATATAGGTATGCCCTTTATAACAATGTATAATATTTCGAAGATAATTGCTAACATTATAAATTATACATGTATTTATAAGTAAAGATTAGTATAACACTAAATAAAATAACGAAATATGAATCAAAGTATAAATCAAATTATTGTTCGACAATCGAATTCACTATCACGAAATAATTATAAAATAAAGTTCCAATATTCATATCTCGTGTTCTGTCATGTTCCATATATTTTGTGTGTATTTATTTATTCATTCAATGACATACTTTATATACATTATATATTAAGCGAGTTTGTAAAGATGGATGAAATTAATGGAGTTTTTCTTTCCTTGTATAAATTTTATCTCCGCGTCTTGGATTATTTTAACAAGGGCAAAATAAATTACTTATACGCTTTTCCGGATCATTTCAAGAGTGAAATAAAAACAGGAAGAATTTCGTATCAAAGAGTTCATTTTAATATTGGCAGTACTTTTGAAATGTATACTTATAATATAAATGTAACTGTTTATATAAGTATGTTTGTTTGATCACGTTGCTTTGTGTAATTACAAATATTATTTTTTTCTGTTGGTTTTAAAATTACAAGGTCAAAACATATTTAAAAAAGAGACGCTACGACTTTTAAAAAAGGAAAAATTTAATATTATAATTAATATTCACAGTTAAAAATTAAGTATATCCTGTTGTTTTTGTTATTTAGAGAATTATATATTTCTTACTGCAGTTTTAAAATGTTAAATGTATAAAATTTACACAGAAGGAGTCGAGAGCAACAGCTTGTCTATAGAGAGAAAAGACAATTTATACATAATATAATTTTATGGATATATGCAATTGTTTTAAATATTTGCAACTTTTAATATGTTTAATCTGAAAAATTAAAAGGTATTTATGAAAATTGTTCTTTTAATTCCTATGGTTTTTAATTTTTGACACTTTTTAATTGTTATAATCTTACATTTAAATTAAAAAGTTCACTCTATATATATATAGAGTGAACTTTTTAATTTAAATTTCAAGAAGAATTATATATATATAATTCTTCTTGTTATAATCTTACATTTAAATTAAAAAGTTCACTCTATATATATATAGAGTGAACTTTTAATTTAAATTTCAAGAAGAATTATATATATATAATTCTTCTTGAAATAATGAATAGGGTTAAAATTATTTTATACATATCACATTAATGAGATAAGTTAACTCAACTAAATAAAGTTGCAGTACTATTGCGGTCGGAAATGCCGACTCGTTGTGTCGTAAAAACTGCAAGTAATAGGTTTGAGATTTGCCTTCACTTATTACTAAATTGTCTCTTCCAAAAACTTCTTATAAACTAGTTAGTTTAAATACATTTTTTTTAATATCTAATAAAAAAAACTATCTAATCATTATTTTCGTAATAAGTATCTACTGCCATTAATCAGAATGTAAAGAACCTCATTAAATGTTTAAATTATAAACAATTATAAAAATCAATTCTCTTATTTGTATTTACACAGATTATATTAAGTGAAATAAAGTACCGGTACTTGTAGAATTCATATGGTAAGAATATATTTTCTGCTATCTCAACTTTTTTTATAGAAAATATATATTTTTTTAATAGTGATAGCACGTTGCACAGACGTTTATTCCACCCCTATTACCGCCACTACAGCTCAGTTTTCAAATTCGGGATTCGTGACTTATAGAGGCTACAGGTTCGGTTCTTCCTCCTATTGATACATAACATTTATATATTTATTAAACAACTTTACTTCAATATATTGTAGAATGATAAAAAAAATAACATTTCTAAAAAACACATAGTTTGAAACTGACTGAAAAAAAATTGTTATTGTGTATGATTATTTGATTAAGTTTAATTCCAAACCCAGAGGGTCAAAAATGTTTTTTGACGTATTCTTATATAAGTTTGTATTTAATCGGCGAATACAACAGAATTTTAACATGGTAATATATTTAAATTACCACACACTTTTCCACATTGAATCATTACCACATTGGATCATTACCACATTCATACCATACTTATCAAGATAAGCCCTTCTGCAAGGACAGCTCTAAACTTCAAATTAAAATGACGAGGGTTCAAAACGCGCCTTGGTCTGAGAAGAACCACGCAACCAACTCATTCGGTGGTGTCTTTATTTTTCTCACTGTTTCATAAACATCAATATTTATAAAATAGTTTCAAGATATTAAACTCTTCAAACTACAACGAAGAAGCGTGGTGGATTAAACTTCTTTCGCCATTTCTATGATAGAAAACAAATCAATCAGTGGTTTAATAGTTTATTATTTAATATATAATATTAAAAAGACGAACTTCTTTAATCATACTATCTGCTAATAAAGAAGAATAACGTGAACTAAGATCAAAAGACGAGATCTTATATGAAATATCATCACGAACCCATAACTTAGGAGGTACAAACATAAATAAAGGCAGACTTTACTGTTGAGAAACTCAAACATAACTGAAATTTCGTAAAGCAGTATACACAACGAAGCACGATATAATTGGTATCACGTGTCTCGGTAGTTTTGCTTGTTACATTTAATAACCCTTTAAACTCAACCCCTAGTTTATTTTAATTACTCTGTACCTGAAGTGTTCTTTGATATGTGTTCGTATAATTTGTTTTCAGTCGAGAGCTTTCATTTATAAGAATTAAGTTATAATTCAGCATTTAATTATTATTTATTACTGATAATATATTAATCGTTGTTGATGACAATATAATGAATTATCTGTTAAATGAATATTGTTTAACTAATTAATCAATTTAATTATTTCCATTTCTAAAATTACTTAATGAAATAAAACCAAATTTGGAAGCAAAATATATATATTTATATTTTCACTGTAACAATTGTTATAAAATATTTCCTTGGTAGCAATGATCTTAAAAAAAACCAGTAATATAAATTTTAAAACAACAATATACTTTAAGAAATTAAAAAAACGTACTATAAATATGTTAAATTAGTCTCAGTTATTTTAATGTCTTTTCAAGCTCCAAACAAAATTCAAACATTCTCCGAGCTCTTTGAATGTCTCTGAATATAACCGCAAGTAATTATAAATTATATTTTGCGTTCAAAGTTGATTTGAAGTGTCTTCTATTTTATCTCATCATTTATTTTTTGTCACATATCACTTATGACTGAAATATTCAATACTATGGATAATTTTAATTTGATTAATAAGTGTCCATGGAATTACTTACCGGTCCTAAACTCTGAAATGTATGTATATTATGACATTTCATAAGTGAAATGAGTAACTTTTGAATATATTTAAAAAAATACTTTGAATTTCAGGATTGGAGTATTTGTTTATATAGATAATATGACTTTATATTATATTCTTCATTACTGGATATCAAATAATAATTCACGAAAACCATATAGTGTTTAATACTTTATCGTTAAGTTATAATTGACCTTCTGTTAAATGTAATAAACTGAAGTAAACCGTCACTATCCTACTTAAAACCACAGAGCATTTCTTATATTTTGATAAAATGTTTAGGTATATATAAATGATTATAAATACGTCGAAAATATAAAATAAGTTTACTGAAACGAAAAATAGGATCATCGAATAACAAATCAAACAATGTATCATATAGAACAATACAATAGTCATCAATTTATTTACACCATTTACTAAATAAAATACACTACATCCCAGCATCGATAAAAATCCTTAGTAAATAAAAAAAGCTCTAGTAAAGAGTGTCATCAGAGAGCATTCAAGTGACTACGGCTGAACTGAAAGAACTCATTCCAACGACCACTCAGGAGGGCCCGAAGAAACAGAACTGTCCTAGATTACTGCAGGTTTGAAAGAATCGTGAACACAGGTCTCTCTCTAAAAGGACCGGCTCCTTACAAACAAGCTCTTACTGACATTTCATTCCCTCGTGACTAGTTAGTCTGTGAATAAGTTCAACTGAATGATTACTATGTAAATTTGTTTGTATATATATTAAATTGTATTGATTAGATTAATGATATTTAGCTTATTTCATTTTAAAACCTTTCAGAACTTATTAAGAAAAAAATAGAAAGAATTAATTAAACCAAATAATATTAAATTGAATTTTTATAACCTCAATAACCTATTGTTTTGAACTAAATAGCTACTTGTTAGTATGTTTGCATATGGCTGATAAATCAAAAACAAATATACGTAATATTTATTTTGAAATATTGTTTGTTTTATTTATTTATCTATATCTTTTCCAGTTTGAATCAATGCCAGTGATTACTTATGTACGTGAAATTGAAGTGTCGCCCAAACAGGCGTTTTATCCTGACACTAGTCCATTAGAACTAATTACTTCTAATGGGACGGTGTGATGTAGCCAGTTAATAAAGCAAGAGTGACTAACAACGTCAAACACATTGCGTACGTTACTAGTTTATAACTAAAATACAATTTATTTTCAAACCCGTCGTAAATGTAATCCTTTACATTATAATAGATTTTTTTTATATATATATTTCTTTTAATGTCTTATTAAAATTTTTTTAAATGACAATTTAAGGCTTGATTATTTTTAGGGAGTTTATTGTGAAAAGTATTCAATTAACCTTGAATTTCCTAAATTTATGAGCTCAGCAAGTTAATTTTTGTTGGTGGTTTTAATTCTTTATAGATCTCATTTTTTCTTGAATTTATTAATATTTTTTATTTCACAATTCTTTTTTTAACAAGATTCACATTAAGAAGAATGTATGTAATTAAATTTTATCTTGCAGACTCATATAATAATGTTTATATATTTGACAGTATATTTTTCAGAAAGAAAAGAAATTGCAATAGCGAAAATTTTACATAGGTGACCAATCAACAATTTTCAGTATTAAAATAAATTATTGATACATATTTATTTAAATTAATAAATAGATTTACCATCGAGATAGCAGTAAAAGATAAAAGATAGACAGCCAAAAAATATAAACAAATTAAACAACTGCACCGTACGCGTACTTCAAACATAATTGAAGTTTAGGTAACTTTTATGATTGGGATGGATTCCCTCCTATTTAAAGTTTAACTACTTGGTAAAGTTTGATGAGCTGGTTTCATCTCAGAGTTAGACCTCGGAGCAGTTTTATAAAGTAAGTGGGTCACTTTATAATATAATTCATTGACAGATTCTTGATTTGTAAATTGCATGTCATCTGCCATTATATTATAGTACTTAAAATTCAATATCCCTATACAACATTTTTCATGTCTATTTATATTTTACTATGTATACTCGTAAGTAGACATGAAACAGAAAAAAACCATTAAGTCCAGAATGAAATCATTCGACAGGACATACAATAAACATTTCCCTGTCATTACCACAAGTTTTCCTGTTAAACATTTTCGTTAAGTGATAAAATTTTAAAAATACTATCCACTTGTTTACAAGTTTTACTAATTTCTTAAAGATATACTTTTTTATATGTTTTAATATTAGGTAGTAAAAAAGATTATTATAAAGTTAAGTGAAGGTTTACTTACTTTCAGCTCAATCTAAAACCAGATTAAAAATTATAATGAAAGTCATAAAATAATTAGTGCAGAAATAAGTTTGCCTAATTGTTTAATGTTTTTTTTTTTTTTAAATATTCTAAATAAATTAAAGTGAAAATAATCTTTATAAATGAACAATTATAATCAATGTTTCATTTTCACTGAAGCTGGAAGGCATGTACTTTATTAAATGGTAAAAAATGCGATGTATTGTTTGTTTTGTTATTTGAAGATCCAACTTGTTAACTATTAAATTAAGTTAGTTAGTGTTTTTTTTTGAGTTTTCGTCATATAAATAATAATTTAATTATAAACACGTCACAATATTATGTCACTGAATCATTGTGGTGTTCAAAATGATAATTTTGGCATACTTTAGTGAATTGCATTTTATGTAACGTAAATTATAAGTTACCCACAAAGTATTTAGCATTATGTGGTAAGAGAATAATGTAAAAGCCGAGTAGATATATTACAATAGACATATGTAATGCAATGTATTGTATATAACTTTATGTTATGTTACGTTCATGATAAACTTAAATTTTATATATTAATTTATTCAAGATTATACTGTTTGTTTTTTTTTGATATTTGATGTATTTAATTTCAGTCGATATAATTTATCTGGTGTTTGTGTCTGTCAAAAACATCTAGGTATACGAATGTCGTAATAGATAAAGAGGTACTTACATTCGTTTTTTTTTTGGATCGATGGAGATAAAGGCGTTATGAAATTTGTATATCTACTTTTTTTCTATGATATACAAACAACCAAACTACAGAGGAGTTAAGCTCACCACAGATGTAATAAGAAATGTACGTCTGATGTAGTTCTCAGCTTAAAGTTTTATAAAGACAAAGATTTTCCATAACTTTGGAGTGATGGAAAATCTTTGTCTTTATAAAACTATTTACATATACATAAAGAACAACGTATTCTGAGATCTAGAATAGAAGAATAATATGGTCCGTCATCTCGAACCCATCTTGAAATAAACACAACTAAGAGTAAGTATAAATAATTCAAGCTACTGTCGGCAGAATGCAAACGTAAGTGAAATTTCGTAAAGCAGTATACACAATGAAGTACGGCGTTATTCGTCACATGTCTCAGTAGTTTTGCTTCTTATATATAATTAAACCGCTTTAATTCTACCTCTGTTTTATACTTATTTCTTTGATACTTTCTTTGATACTTATTCGTATAAATTGGTTAAACACTTCTTTACAAGAAAATGAATAATTGTAATTCGTTTATAATTCATTTTATAACAAAATACATATTTAAGAAAATATTATCATCTTTATTAAATAAAAAAAACAACGTATCATTATAAAATTATTCGATATGATAATGACGTACAGGACTCTCATTAAGAATTAGGATTTAAAAAGTTTGTTTTTTTTTTACTTACTTATTTTGCTAAATAAATTTACTTCACGAATTTTCAAGAAATAATTTCATAAAATATTCTTATATTATATAAGTGAAGCAGATTCCTGTTTAATATTTCTTAGAGAACTTAATATTAGATTCACGTTAGAGGAAGAGATTTACTACGAGACCAACAAACAGTTCAAGGAAAACGTTTTCGGTAATCTCTTTGGATTAGACGGAATTAAATATACTTTCCTTTTATCTTTTATCTTTTTAACTCAAGTTTCTTATAATGGTAGGTAAATAAAGTTTTCATTAAATATTGAAATAAGAACAATAGATACACAATCTTATTCTAAAATAAATTTATAAGAATATTATATTTGTCTACAATTAAACTAATTCAAATAATATAAATATTATAAACCAAGGTAAAATAATGTAATAATCTTTACATACATTTCATAATATTTTTTTACATACATTTCATAATATTTGTTACGTACATTTCATAATATTTGTTACATACATTTCATAGTATTTGTTTGTATTATCATCGAATTAATCAATTTAGAACTAAATAAGAAAGGTGAGCTTACCGCACATTAGTTAATTAAAGCTAGCCGAAACAAACCCTGCGGTCAGAAATGCCGGCTCGTTCTGTCGTATCTACTCATAGTAGTAGGAGGCCTACCTTCAGTAATTACTAGATTTTTATTTTCCCCGCTTAAGCTAAACTCATTATATTATTTAGAATTCCTTCAATATTGAATCGTAATTAGTAGCGCCATTGATAAGAAAATGAATAAATTTATTTAAATTATGAGCAATTACTAAAACCTACTATTTTTCTTGTATTTACACAGATTATATTAAGTATGCCACGTGATACGTCAACTCAACTATTTTTTGTTGAAAATACTGCAAGGTATTCTTGTTTGCTTATTTAAATATAAAACCGTGCACTAATTCTATTGAAATAATATTATATTTTGCAGTTAGCAAAGTTACATAAATACATATTAGTTAATTTTTCTTCATCCCCGGTTTTAGGACGAAATCTCATTTGCGAGATCTTCGGGTACATCGGGACTTAAAGAGGTTACAAGATCGTGTCGAACTCGTATTGATAAATTTTTCATTACATATTTATTAACAATATTACACGAATAAAAAAATATATATTGATGAATAAATTATTATTATTACATTTTTTGTTCTTTTGAAAATAAAAATTTAACATTTCTGATAAACCACTCAGTGTGCTCACACCGTCGTTCTTCGAAATCTATACACTGTGAAATAACTCACTTTGGTTACATCAGAAGGATGACGGGTCACAAGGACCCTAGGCTTTCGGAGGACGAAATATCCTCGCTTGTATGTATTGAATAATTAATGAATACTAGGAGCTGGAGGCTACTTGTTTTTACTATATTTTGCAAAATAGTTTGTAAATTAGTATTTTTTTTAAAAAACATCATTTTGTTTTGCTCTTGTGTGGTAATTTGTTTCCTAAACAATTTAAGAATTATAATTTGCCGAAATGGTTTAATTTTGTGTCATTGTATTGTTTGAAAAATTTATATAATATTTCATGTTAATTCTAGTGAAGTAAGGAACATTCGTATTCGCATCTCCGAATATTCACATATTTTCACGTATGCACATCCGCATTAGTATTCGCAAATTCTCTTCCCGTCCCTTCATATTACATTACTTAGAGGTTTAAATTTAGGTAAAAAAAAAAATCGTAAATAAACTAGCTAGCAATTTAAAGTATCTTATGTCTTATAAATAATTAAATCTAGTTCTAAGGTTGTTGCTCAACAAAATTCACTCAAAAACAACACAAAAAAATTCACTAACAAACTAACGGTTTGATGGAAGCTGGTTGAGATCCAGCTTCGAGAGTGTATTAAAGAGATCAAGGACTGTTTGGGAGACGGAATACTAATTATATTGTACCTATCTTATTAAAAGTTATAAACTGCATCACGAAAATCCACTTATGTTTGAATTCAGCACCTGGGTCGTATATATATATATAGTTTCAAATTTCTTTCTTTAAGTCCATATATTTTTTCTAAAAACATATCTGACTTAATATTAATAAGAATTAATAAGAAATAGCGAGGCATACCCACTAACCTTTCTTTGAAATAACCTGAAAGGTTTTCTATAAACTGGGTTTTAATTTTCTTAGAAAATTGTGTATTCTAATACTATAAAGCTGAAGTGGTTATTTTTTTTCCCTTTCTCGAATCTCGGAAACTAAGTGAGCATGTTGTTAAAGTTCGTCTAATCAAAAAACTGTTTTTGTTAAAAAAGAACTTTAACATTAAAAAAATATTTTTTTTTCTTTTTACTAGATTCGACAGTTCTCGAGTTATGCATATTATAACCTTTTCTTCAGTTTGGGGTCGTTATCTCAATTAAAGAACATTAATCCGTCAAAATTCGTTAAAAAATGCGATCTCAAAGCCAGTAGCAACCACTTCTTACAATCTTTAGATTTTTTTAATTGTTTTAAAAGCAACAGATGTTTAGGCTAAATTGGAGCCAGGTTCAAGTAACGTGCAGTCAACTTAAAAAGATTTGCCATTCATGTCTTGATATTTTTCAACATTGTTTTTGGTTTAAATTCATTAGTTATTAAAAATTCCAAGAACATGCTGCTTATGAAGACAAGAGTCTTCTGTTATCTATATAAAATTTTGTTTTAGTTTTTGATAAGGGCTTATGTTATATATATTTTTGAGCTTATGTATATAAAAGAATACCTTTTTTTACATTTGAATAAAAAAATAAATAAACAAAAGAAGAATTAATTTAAAACTAATTACAACGCTTACTAAATAAAAAACTTGACATCGTTACAATTATATTATCTTTATAACAAATCATCTCGGCTCAATTTTAACGCCTCGTCGAGCGTCATACCAACTTTTATCAATTACATTTTACAAAATTATTATTATAAAAAACTAAAACCTATAAGAGAGAAATATAAACAAATTAGGTTTTTAAGATCCAACTAACGACAATCTCAAATCAAACAGGGTCTCGTAAACAAAACAACAACAACTTTTGATATCAATATTAAATACGAAACTATAAGCTTAGAGTAGCTGTACGTTAAATTTAACATCAACAGTGGATATTGTAGCGGCTTCCTCTTAGTAATTGCTTTAGCCGGTTTGTATTCGAGATGTTTACCGAGTAAGTCGAGGTAAGCATATAAGTGCTAGCGTATTATTATACAATAGACATATTTGACTCTTAGTCCATATAAACTTAAAATAGTTGTAATACGCTAGGAAATTATTAATCTAATAAAATTGATTGTCACTCTCTTACTATCTATTCATTAAAGGCCTTATTGTCTGCCTCTACTTCTATTAGTTCAATACAAAGAAAACGTTTAAAACTGAACATGAAAATAGACTCCGTTATTTTTCTATTTTTTATTCTCCATTCTATTTTTATATCCAGTTATAAATGGCTGCGGTTTTTCATGGATATCCTTTATTAAAGTAAAATATATATATTGACGTGCTTGATAATTGGAAATTTTAAAGGATTAAAAGATAAAGAACTTTGTTTCTTACCCGGTTGAAACATTTTTCGTAAAATAAAAGAATATGCATTGAATTTCCTGTAATTTTTTCTTTACAATATTAATTACCCTTTAGAATTGTGCAATTAGAGTCTGACGTTCCATAAGTGAAATGTATGTATGTTTGTGTGATATACAAAAGTATTTGATTGTTATTTTGACTTCACTTTTAACCGCAGTAATTTTTGTTAGACTTCCGAAAACTTTGAATCTTGTTTAACTTTAATTCAAAAAAAATATATTGTATAAAGATATTGACTTCAACCTAAGTTTTTTTATAGTATGTTTTACTTCATTAGAAAATTGGAACGAACGTTAATGTGTGACTTTTGAAGTTGTTACGTCAGTGACCCGAGGCTTCTAGCGGTCGTATAGCTGCAGTGTTTAAAGTCGATCAGCTCTAATAAACTAATGTATATTGTAAGCTCTTTTAATAGTAAGTCAGAATTTATTCAATGTAAATATATATAACACAAAATAAGTGAAACAATTTTATTAATTTACATACCTTACGTGTAATTTAATATTTAATAAAACTTATAAAATATACATATCGATAAACAGTTTATTTAGATAATTAAAAACTTTAAAATCTCTCAGATGTACATTGTAAAAATACAAGCGTATACAATAATTATATAATAAATACATTATCGTACATTGACCTAGACTAAGTATCAGAGTTGAACAGTACGATTCCGAAGTACTCTTAGATCCCTATTAATTAAACTACAGCCAGTTCTACGACAAAATTCACACACGTTTCTGCAACAGTAGAAGGAAAGCCCTTGAGCACTTAGAGAGAGAGAGAGAGAGAGGACAAAACCCAACATACTGTCCTGTTCTCACTTTCCTTATAAGGAGATTAATTATGTGTCAAAGTTGATCATTATGGATTAAGGTTTCTAATTCTTTGACGATTTCTATAAACTAAAGACTGGATATATATAAAACTTCTAATAATAAACCTATAATAGAATTGTAAGATATTGTGTGAATGGGACTCTGACGTAACAATGATAAATATCAAGTAAGTTGGTAAAATTGTCATCCCTAAAGTATCTCGGCGTGCGCCGCAGACACCGTCGGAATTATAACAAGATGTATAATGGGATCGACTATCTTCGTTGAAGCTTCTAGAAGTTTCGAAAATGGTTATTTTTATGTAACTGAATTATTTATAAAACTGAATGGGTTTTAGGCTAACTTCACTTCATAGAAATTTCAGAAATTTATAGGAAGAACAAAAGAATAGAGACTTGAGCTTGAAGAACTTGAGCATCTTGCTCTCCAATTTTCCTCCGTACGAATTAGGAATTAAATAAAGCGTAAAAGCGATGTCACGTGAAAGATGAGCGGCTGGTTAGTTGTGGTGCTGTTTGTGTGATGCAGTCAAATAGATAGGAAATTGTAAGGATTGATAAGATAATACTGATTGCGTTCTGAATTGACACGAAGCCCCAACAGTGACTCAGTGAAATAGAACAATAATTATATGGAACGATAAAACTACTACATCTACAGATTTTATATTTTTGTTTTTATAAGGAATATATGTAAATTTCAATTACCTTTTATACAAATACTATCCATAATTTACTTTTAAATACAAACCTTTCACGAAAATGAAACAGAACCATTCTTGGGAGGAGAATGATGTATTTTTTTTTTATATAAAAAAGATTGGAATAAAAAACAATTCAAATAGTTAAGCTCGTTTATGAGTATTTATAAAACCATTACTGCGGCATTATTAACTGATAGAACTGTTATGACGTTGCCTGTTATTGGATATCGGGAAACAACCTTGGATTTTTTCAAGTAATATATTATATTATTTATAATATTTATTTTTATATGAAATAAAAAAATACATTAACACTGTACATGATTTAATCAATTATTTATTCACACAGTTTAGAAAAAAATTCATACAAATAAATATAACATATGTAGTTACCGTATTTAAATATATGTAATTAAAAATGTTTATCCTAACATAATATAGTTTATCCCATATTCCTCACAGTGCACTGTAATATATAGCATAAGATGTCCTATTGAGCTGACTTTATAAGATACAATTTCAAATAGAGCCGGACTTTAGCTTTATACGGAGCTAGCTTTTCGTCCAGTACTTAAGCAAAGTAGTGCTTCGCTCAATTGATCACTGCCAATTTTGTTGAGGTTCACTTGGTCTTAATCTCCAGATGCAAAACTAACCAGAGTTCGAAACACCGTGGCCAAATAATTCAATACTTGGAGAGGCGCTTAGAAGAGCGCCGCGTAAAGAGGCTAGAGTCAAATGGATATTTTTAGTGTTAAATGATAACTTTAGTCTTCTAGGAATTAAACTGAATAAATTAAAATTTAATTTACTCCATTCTGAAACTTTCTTGCCCTGCGCAGTCGATATATCTGGCATATTCAATGTAAAATGTACATGCGGAACAGTGGTCTCATCACGAACTTTTGGGAATCACCAACGTTGGCGGGCTTGGCGTTCGAGCAAAATACGTCGAGAACAACCTTTATGCTCCATCTGGTAAGAACCAGCTGCTGATGCGCTTTCCACATAAGCTCCGGGGAAGCCAACAGGAAGATAGTTTCAAAAGAAGCACCTTGTCTTTCTTAAATTTATTAATTAATTGTATAATAAACATGTTCTAAATCAGCTACTTTGCATGAGGTATCTTCCGGCTCAATGGCTCACTTGAAAAGATGCTTTTATTTGAAAAGATGCAAAAAATAATAATATGGCGAAATAGATGTACAAATCATTTCCTGATGACCTTAATAAAGAAAAGGTAACACAAAGTACGCAATGGATGCAATAAGCTGTAGAGAATCACGATGACGCCATCATCAGTCATCAATCTATAGTAGGAGATGATAAGCCTGAGAAGATTTGAATGATTCCTAAATCATCTGGAGTTAGGCGAACTTAGCACGTAAATACTTCTAGTATAAATTTCAATGAGCTTAATTAATATTTGTTCTCCATAATCGTATATGGTCCTATTCAATTGATTTTAAGTTAACTCGCAGGCTTATTCAGTCCTGGTACCACCGATATGCGACGGTAAGGGGTAGATATTTGATACCTTAGGTTTTCCCAACGAATTGATTGCAACAGTTCTAGTTGTTTGTAAATTTCTTACTAAATAATGATATTTCTAAAATAAACACCATAGAGAATTACCCAGTTGGGCGTGTGGTATGATTTTTCTCAGACCAGGCTGTGATTGGTACTCTCGTTGCTTGAATTTTAAGTTGAATAATTTCATTACACAAGTGATCACTGGCGTTGATTTCAAGTAGAAAAGTTATAAATATATCTTTTAGTAGAAAATATATAAATATATCTTTTTTTATTATTAAAAGAATTATAAGAATGGTCTGCTTGTGCTGCGACTGCTGAGCCGAGGCTCGAGGGTTTGATTTACACAATGAAAAAATTGTGTAACCTGTAACTTTGTGTTTTGTGATTCGTATCTTTATTACCTTAGGTACAGGAGGAGAGTCATTCTGTAGTGACAGCGTTGTTGAATCACATGAATTAGTTAAGAAATCGACATCCTTTTGTTTCTCAAACATACTGGAAAATATTTCCTATAAGATATGTATTCAACACTGCAAGAATATTGTATTTTACAAATATGTTATTTAGTAACATTGTCAAAACTATCTTTACTCTTTTTATTTCATGTAAAGCTCTTATTTACATCTTATAAACTTTAATATATCTTTTTATATCTTTCTTCATTCTTAACATTTACAAAACATAAACATCGAATAATTTAATCAACACTTACGAATTTTATGGCTATCGATAATTTTATAATAGTTAAATTTTCAATCTCCTCTTTTGTAATGTAAAACAGTTTTAAGAAAACTAATTATTTTTGACTTCTTCAATCATTTCATTTAAAATAAGACTACAGTAGTATATTCACACAAGTTAGAATGGTTATATTCGTTAGAAATAAATTGAAATATAAAAAGTGAGCCTTTTATCACACGTAATATTTTTGAAACTGTTGTATTTTATTAACAGTTTCAGAGCTAGTAAAGTAAATATTTTATTTAGAAATAGGCCAGCAAATTGGCCAATCTGTAATAGGTATTAGCTTCCATAGATAGAGCGAAAATTACAACTGCAGTATTGAATATTTTACTATTGGCAATATAATAATAAATATTTTATGATCAATTTACTATTTTGGTTTATATATAAAAGGGATATTCAAATTTAATAAAGTTCTATTATATTTATATTTAACCGGCTGTATTCACGTGGAATTACGAGTATATCGGAATGTGCCTCTCATTATAGAAGAATGATCCAATCTCTTACTTCTCTTCTACATCTATGATTGAATCGATTGACCGTATGTAGATATCACGTTGAGATACTTCTGTTAACTCTTTAATACATTCAACAATACTTGTTTTATCAAATATGTATTTCTAAAATGTAAGCATTAAGTATCGTCTTCAAAATAATATATTTTGAATTGTATATAAATATTGATATTCTTAATTCCTCTCTAGTGTAATCGATTTTATCGAGTTGACAATGAAAGGTGACAGTGCTTATTTTTTTTTTTGGGACAACTTTTTGAGCTTAAAAAGTTGTTGATAAGTTCTACGACTACATTTACGCGGACTAAATATAAAACATTTACATGTCTTGAGAGGACAATCCAATATCTCTAAATAAGCTTTAAATATATCCGCCCAAAGTATAATTTTTTTTTGACAATAAATAATATATCAATATGTTAACAGAAGTATAGAAATAAAGTTAAGATAAAAAGTTATAAAAATTAGAGTCAGTATTATAAGAGTCAGAGTAAGGGATGGACTAATGTAAGTAATTACATCGAAAATTAAAATTAAAAGAATCAGGCTGTTTAATTAAAATTTAAATAAGCTTAACATGTCCAACATTTTGATTTTGAAATGGTTATAATATGTGTTATTTTCTTAGATTGTTATAATATTGTTTAACTCATATTAATACTCATACGTTAAAGTCAGAAATTACTTTGATTGAGCCTGAAAAGGCTAGTTTTAATTATTTTACTATTACATCTACTGTATCTAATTTATCTACAATTCGACATTTACGACATGTAATAAAAGGATATTGATTTTAGTATTCAAAAACATAAGAAAAATTATATCGACTGAAACAAAAACATGCAATTCGAATATTTATTTCAAATACAATGATAACTCGCATAAATTAATATAAAATTTAGTTCATCATGAATATTATACCAACCACAAAATGACAAACACTCAGTCGGTAGGTTATCATTGCACTTGACATTTAACTAGAGTCCACCGATGTTGTCATACTAGCACCGCCAGTGATTTAGTAGTTTATAAATAATTTATAACATAAATTCATTGAATATAAGTTTCATTACAGCGTAAGATCGTCAAAAAACAAACACACAATGTATTATTATATTACGTAGAATAAAACTATCGTTATTGCTATTTTCACCTTTTGATATACGTCACGTCGTCCAGCATCCAACAGCCAGTCGTGCTCAGTGTAGCGTGGTCCTCAACACGACAGATACAAACAATTTTCTTTATTTTTCCAACACAATGACACGAGTCCGAAATGAAATAAATATTCTTTATTACAATTTATAAAATTATATTACTATAGTATATTTAGTATTCTAGAAAATTTTTAGAAAACATTTCAATAAAACGTTGTATGTCTGCATTTTTAAATTTTCTTATCATTATTTTATTACCTGTATCATGTTTCAAATATAGAATAAAAAATAAACAGGTACAGGTTAGGATTCGAACCCGCGACTGCACGGTTTCCCAGAAATCGCAGGTTTTGAACCCATGCCATATTTATATAATAATAATGATAAGTTTCGGATGTCAGTGGCGACAACCAGCAAAACCTTAGACTTAAGATTACCCTGAACAGTACTCGTAAAAGGCAAAGGAATTTATAAGCAGCAGAATATCTATAAATGTCGAATTAACGGCATAAAAAAACTTTATTTATTTAGAATTATTTTACAGTAGAAACCTTTTTATAGATTAATTCAAGCCCTAGAATATTTATTCAACGAATTGTGACCTAATAACGTTCATATTATAATTAGAGGTCGTATATTATAATTAGATGTCAATATACGTATTATTGTAACCATTAACTAACATGTTTTATTACTTCTTTGAAGCTCTAGAACCTTCTTTCCACCTCGCCCCTTCATTATTTTCCCAATTGCCATCCTTTACTCTTATATATTTTGAATGTATCATTATCTCGTCATATTCTTATTCAGGACGAAGATACAGCAGCCTTTCCTTATCACCATTGAAGCTATATGTCCTATCGTATTTATAACTTTCACCAAAAGTTCAATAGATGCCAATTCGCTTTCGCGGAAATAATCGAATTTATAATATACTCTATAATCCACGTTCTCTGTTTTATTTTTGGAAAAGATTCTCTTTTATACACATTTCCTTGTAGGACGCATTGTTATAACAATCTCAAATTCCCGTCAAATAAAAATAATATTCACTGTCCCATTTTCGCCGTCAAAAGAGTGGGTCAGTGGGACACAATGCCCAAAAACCATAAAGCTTTCTGATGCCTAATTTGCATTCTAAAAAAACGAGCTTTTGAATTGATGATACTACCTTTCGTAGTAAATATATATTTCAATTTTATATATTGATAAATATTTATTTGTTCTGAGTTTTTATATATATTAATTTATAAAAAAAAATATTAAAAATATTTGGTGCCACGTATTAAAATAAAACAAACAAATTCTTCATAATTCACTATGCACTTTAGATCTTAAAATTACTTAAAATAGCCAACAACAAAACTATCTACCATATTACATAAATAACATTGTGGGTTGCGGGTTATAAAGTTATATATTGTCCCCTCACTTTAATTCAGCACAACAAGCTAAAAACTATATATAAAGCAAAATATAACGAATATATGTAAAATCTTGATAAAGCATTGAACACAGCTATAGCTGATGAAAAATACATAAATAACTAAGACGTAATTAAACGTAAGCCAGTTCGTGTAATTCGCGTTGTCATCTAAACGTTATTGCCAGTGGTTGCGTAACATTTCGTTTCGTAAACTGATCTTTTGTTTTATTGGCCGGCTCATCAACTATCACAGAAGTACAAAGAAATGAAATTAGAGACAAATGGGTAGACATTGTGACAACATTCGCAACAATATAAGTATATAATAACTAAGATATTCACATAAGATCTCTAGATAAATCATAAATTATGTAAGCATATTCAATCTTAGACAATCCTTGAAGCGATAAAGTTAACATTCTCGTCAATATATGTTTATTTCTACCAGTGTATTGAGAAAATATGACGTGTTTGTAAGTAGTTCATAATTTTAAACAGTGTAATACTTTATATTCAATATTAAACGAATATGAATCTATTATTCAAGAACATGGAGTACTGCCAGTTTATTTCTCTGCTAGTTTTAGTAGCTACGTGTGAAACTGCTAGAATATTAGCGGTGTTTCCAATTCCTTCATACAGTCATCAAATCGCATTTCGACCTTATATACAGGAACTAGCTAAAAATGGACATAAAGTTACTGTAATAACGACACATCCAGCATTTGCTAAAGGTAAATCACCAGAAAACATCACAGAAATAGACTTACATAGGCTTGGAGAAGAAATAAAAGAATCATTATTTCCGATTTTATTCACAGCCAAAGATTTGATAAAACAACAGGAAATAGGATTGTATCTTACGGTCAAAAGTTTTGAAAAGTATTTAGATTCAGGTTTGCTGGACGATTTTATTAACAAAGAGAAGCAAACATTTGATTTAATTATAGCTGAAGCTAGTGTGAGATCGGCATTAGTGTTTTCAAGTGTATACAATGCACCTGTTATACAAATCAGTTCATTTGGTGGAAATGTTGGTACGTTTGAGGCAATGGGTGCATCAACTCATCCTTTAATATATCCATCTGCAGCAAGACAAAGGTTTATCAATCTGACCGCCTGGAATAAATTACTTGAATATTTATCTCATTATTGGTTAATGTGGATATATTATAGCACCGAAAATATTGAAAATAAAATGTTAAGAAAATATTTCGGTCCTAATATTCCGGAATTGTCTGAACTACAGAAAAATATTGCTATGGTGTTTTTAAATGTTCATCCTATTTGGGACGCCAATCGTCCTGTACCTCCTAATATTATTTACATCGGTGAACTGAATAATAATCCACTTAAAGAGTTACCAACGGTAATACTACTAATGACTGTTTTATTTTGATTCTTGGCGTCAAACTAATTATATTCTTATCTTAGGAATGGAAGTCTTATTTAGATACATCCAAAAATGGTGTAATATTTACGAGTTTTGGTACAAACATAAATAAAGGTATACTTACAACTGAAAAAATACGAATGATGGTTAAGGTATTTTCTGAATTGCCTTACAACGTCTTAATGAAGAGTGACAATGAAACTGTCATAGAAACGTCAAAAAATATTAAAATGTTTAATTGGGTTCCGCAGGTGGATATACTAAGTAAGTTTCCCTCAGGGTCGCAGGTTCAAGTCCTACTATTTTGGTGAATTTTTCATTATATATTTATTACAAATGTAAATATGCATACCTTACATGTTTATAAACAATTCAATGCGATTTTAATTCTTACATTTCTATTTGTATTGCTTATATTAATTGTTATTGATTGGATCTTCTTCAAATTATAACTTCTTTAAGGGCATCCAAATATTAAGTTGTTTATAACCCAAGGAGGACTTCAATCAACTCTGGAAGCTATTGATGCAAAAGTACCATTGATCGGTTTACCTATGATGTGGGATCAATGGTTGAATGTAAACAAATATGTCCAATTCAAAATCGGATTACAATTAGATATACGTTCGCTGAATGAAGAGGATTTTAAAAGTGCCATACAAACAGTCATGAAGGATAAGAGGTATTCATTCTAATAACAATTTTATTATTAAAATATTATTAATTAATTCAAATGATGTAAAAATTAAATATGTGTTGATAATTGTACCTAATTTTGTTTATAAAACTAAATATGTAATCATAAAGAACATTATATATAGCTAAATTTATGGAGGCGTGTAGATACTGTACATAGAATATGAAAAATCAATTGAAAAAGCGACGGGACGATTTCCCAGAGGTTACGGATTTGAGTCCATGCCCGTATAGGCTTATTTTTCAATCTACATTTATTTAAAATACATGTTCATAGATATTTAAAAAATATATATTTTTTTCATAAAATAAAAAGTAAGAAGACTTTTACTTCAATAATACTTTTTGCAATATAATTGACATTAAAAATTTACATTGTTTGAGGATTTATTGTGTCTTTCTTTCAGTTACAATAACAACATTGTGAAACTTCGTGCTTTGATGAATGATCAACCGCAAAGACCACTAGAAAGAGCTATTTGGTGGACTGAATACGTCTTAAAATACGGAGGGGTTAACTTACGAACACGGGCTGCCGACTTAGAATGGTCTGAATATTATGAAATTAAAATAATTACTTCCATTATATTAGCATTTACTTTAATTCTGATTAGCGCACTGTTCGTCGTATATAGAAAATACTAATAACTTGATTGTAATTTTAATAATTTGATTGCATAATTATTAGCAAATAAAGTCCTCGTATTACGTTTAAATTTATTTACTTTGTAATATACAAATATCTGTTTATATATTAATATAAAATCTTAAATTATTGTTGAATTAAAACCGATTAAATTATATATATTTGTTGTTTACCATCTTGTTATTGTACAGCATTTATAGTTACTGCTTTGGGGCAGTACGTATGTATTCGTAATAAATACAAATAAAGTAAGTAATACTAGGTACACCTATCATGGCATTCAGTATTTTATATTTTATAGATAATACAATTTTTTCATATTCCTTCTGGCTCTACCCATGTTTAGCATATTCAGTATTTAGCAACGTCAAGTTTTATCAGAATATTTCTGACTTCGGCATAAAGACAACGAGAAGATGTAAAATTATATATTGATTAAAGAATTTTTGTACATATTTATTCAGATGTATTGATGTCAATTGTATCGGAATAAGCCCAAATAGTTTCTTTCAAACCCATTCGTAGATCTTACTCATGAGCTCGAAGTATGACGGACGAAGACGCGTGAACTCCGTGCACCAGGTCTCTGGATTAGTCTCCTGAGTGTTGGCAGCAGAGGAAAGATATAGTATCGTTTTCAGAGTTCTTTTGCATGTTTTCGATGTACGTCGTTGTAATCTATAAATACCTAAGAGTTACCAAAAGACATATCATCGCAAAATCAAATCAAATCAAAAATCTCATCACAATATAGTAACATTTCTCCGAAAAGACAGATTTTTTTGTAGCGATGGACAATGGCGAAAATCTGTAAGTGGTATAAGTCTGAACACACACACACACAGAGAGAATTCAGAGGGACGCCACATCTGTACGCAATGCCAAAGGATCAAGCCGATTGGAAAGGTCTTGGCAATTGATAATACGAGTCGCTCTCCGGTGTGCCCGGTCAAGAGGTAGAATCTGGTACTAGCAAACAGATGAGAACAGTACTCCACATGCAGCCGAATCTGCGCCTTATAATGGTGCCGGCATTGGGCCGGTTTGAAATACTCCCTCGATTTATTCAGCACGCCCAGCTTCTTTGAGGAAAATTTAGCCTTATTCTTAATATGAACGTAAAATTGAACCTAGCTGGGTATATCGATATATGCCTGTGTCTTCGTAGTGTTAAATTGGACTTAGTTAAGTCCACTCTAATCTGAAACTTTCTCCAAGGAAATTTCGATTTCAGACACAAGTTTGTTTCGGCTCTCAATGACGTTTTCCCGTGAAATATTGGTGCAGCCGGTATTAAAGGTACCCGTACTATAATCTGCATAGTATATCCGGTGACCCAGTTGCACAATTTCACAGGAAGCCCATTGTTATTACGCAACAAATGTATATGTTATGCAGACGGTGCTGTATTTTAGCAGATAACATTCTTTTATATTTTAAGCTTATTCTGTTGGTAAAATATAGAAGCACAGACTGAAAAGATTTCTGAACCCATTCCAACTGATTCAAAAGCAACTTCTTTTTCAATTGATTCAAAAACAATTTATTATCATTAAATACTACAAAAATCCAAATTCTATACTTCACCAAGCGAAAGCTTCTCATCTTCAAGAAAACTTCCAGATTGTTATCCACACGTCTCCATGCAATGGGCACCAACAAACATCTCAGGTAATGTCCTAAACTTTAGTTACCCTAGTACTATACATGACAATCTTAATTCCTCCTATATAATCCTAATACATACGAGTACATACATTTGAAGACTTAAAGCGTGCCTAGCAAAAAGATACTTGTGCAATCATTTATATAAACTCTCTCTCTCTCTGCTAGTGTTATAGCAATATATATTATTGTATATTTCCGTGGAGCGAACCATCGAAGACTAATATGCCATAATTTAAAAAATGTAATGCGACCTTGTGAGCACTCTACGAACTTGCTCTATGACCTATCTATATTTGGCGTGCTTCTTTACGTACTTTCAGTAATTTAAAGCGGACTTGTCATTTCGCATTATTATCTAGATATAATTAATTGTTTTTAAAACTTTAAGTTATTCATCTTTTATCGAGAGTATAGATCAATTCGAGAGAGAAATAGAGAGAGAACATAATTTTATTGATAAATATTACATAATTTTACTTACATATTTCTCGAGTTATGTCAATGTGAAAATTAAGAAAATGAACTAATAGAATTAGTAAATAGGCTTAATATTGCAAAATTTTATGACACAAAATGTTTGTTTTTTACCATTTACTAATGATATTTTGGGTTTTCGGAGAGTTCAATTGAAACGGAAATTCTGTGAACGAATTGTGAAATTATAAACCGTGATTAAGCAAAATTAAAGCCACATTTTTATCGATTGTTATTTAAATGTAAACTGTTGACTAATTCCCAAATGTTTATAAAATTAGCTTCAGATGATATTGGGGACTTACGCTGAGCATTTAAGACTTTTATTTATGCCTCATTTTTCCTTTTATACGCAGACGTCATAGTTAGATTTTAATTAATATGGGAAATTTGGAGTTTTAATTAGGTTTTTTCTAACCAATTATTAGGTATAATTACAATATACTTCTATTATAGTATGGATATAGTTCATTTTTGTTTATATTTGTCGGCCTGTTGAAGTAACTTAGTCATTCATTAATATGTAACCTGAAGTGGAATATGGGCTTAATACATAATACTGTCACCCGTCGTTGCTTCCTTTGTTACGCGCCGGTAAATAATCTCATAAACTTATTCAGATACTTTAAATATTTACGATTGAAAATGTTCTGGAATCATTTATTCTAAATATACCGAAGGCATGACTGAATAACCTTATTTGAGGCCATTCATGTCTGCACCCATACTTACTTTACCTTTAATTTTTTACTATATATTTTATATAAGACTAGCCACAGGCCCAGGCCCACATCACTAACTGTCTGTTATTAACTAAAATTGGCACGAATGAATATATTTTTAGTGTTATTGTAATTATAGAAAAAACTATTTTATTTTATTAAAAAGTAGATATTTTTCTGGGTGACTCAATATTTATATCCTTGTAGTAGTTTTGTTGTATTATAATTATAGCCCAAGTCAGTTTTCGTGTTTTCTCGTTATAATCATAGAGATTGCTGGAGTAATAAGTATTTATTCTACATAATGATCGGCCTAAATATTAACAACAATACCAAATTTCATTGAGAACCGTCCAATATGTTTTCTGCGACGCGCAAACAAACGTCAAGATAACATTTTGTGACACGTGTCTTCATGAACCTACCCTAGAGCAACATGGCGCCTGGTTATTAAGTAAACATTCACAAACCTGTGCGTTAATTAAATAACTTATTAGTACATTAAAATATATTTACTGGAACTAAAATGCTTTGTCAATGAACGTTACTCCGGATGATTAATATCAGTTTTATCGTACAATATTTTTTTAATTATTTGTCGTGATTCACAGATTACTCAATATGGAATCTCCATTTTTTAGTACCAACTGTTTCTAAGAACGACATCTTGTTATGGACCGTGAGCTGTTTGGAATAGGATGTAAAATAAAAATGAATATGTGATTTTACGAAACGATCATAAATGTATCTGCTAAGTATGTTTAAATTGTTTAAAACTCTGTTATAAGCTTTGAGGTAATGTTTAATTATTAATTATTTAAAAGATTTGTTTATTATTAACATCTATAAAGCGATGGAATACCAAATGTTACAGATCCAAGAAATATGTTTTCCACAAAACAGTTCTTTGTTGTGTGAATAGCGCTCATCTTTAATTTATATTATGCTGGCAGTAAAAACAGAAACCAAGGTTTCTCCGACACGAAAAAAATTGATAAACAGGAAAACAGCTGTTTTGATAAAAAGGAAAAGGACGATGCTGTTGACTATTAGACGAATATTAATGACATATAGTGATGACGTATGTCTTAATATAACGTTTAGTATAAATTAAACCAAAAACAAAGGGTTTATGGGAATTTATTAACAATAAGAAAATTAAAATATGATTACAACATAGCCTTTGATCTACGAGTAACTTACAAATTGAAATACATATTTTAATTATTTTCAACTTATTACTTCTAATATTATTAATCATACAAAATATTCAATATCTGATGGTCCCGGGTTCTCATCTATATGTGCAATTGACTAATGAGGGAATGTATACTTTTAAAATATTAATATTTGTGTCAGTACATCTGTCACTGGGCGTTATATTTTTTATTTAGAATTTCTTACAAGGATCTTAATTTACGATTTTTCCTGTGAATTTTCCAAAAAATATGCTAATGATGAACATGAAATGGAGACAAATGGCTCAAGCCGTTGATTTTTCATTCAGCAGTTGATATTTATTTGAATGCAGTAATATTGACGGGAACATTTTGCATCCCAATTCCATGCTATGGCAGTACCTACCTCATTGACTTTTAACGATAAATTATTGTCTTTTAAGAAACGATATTTACTTTTTTCTTTGTTTTTTTGTTAATGTTTAATTTACTTATTAAATAGAAGTATTATTAAATTGTAGTTTTTTTTTTTAATTGAAGTATTATTAAATTATTTATATATATCATAATGGGTATGAATAAATGTTTTTAGAAAGAAATCATTAATTTTAATACTAGTAAATAAAAATATTTGTAAAAAATAAAGAGAACCTGTAATCGATTAGTAAATATAAATACCGAAAACCTACACTCAACGCCAACAACGATTCCAACTGAAACAAAAGACTGTACAATATAGTGAAACATTGAATTCGAATCTTGACAGATATTATATTACTTTAGTATGAGATTTAGTTTTAGAATTAGATAAATTTGTTCTTCTTTTTATATTTCTGTTTCAACTAATAAAATATAAAAATTGTAATACATTTTTATTTTTGAAATAATGAATCAAAATGAAATTTCTCACGGAATTCGTTCCTTTAGATGAATTTCCTTGAAAAAATAATATAAATTAAAAAAAAATACAAATACAGATTTCATTTACAATTACATTCGGAGTTGAACAAAAAATGTCCTCAACAGACAATTGCCTTGTGACTTGAACGCACATTTTTTTTATTCATTTATACCCTCTCCACTTCGAATCTGTAAAGATCCACACAACATACTCAGCCGGGTGTTCCTTTATTGTGATCACTGTTTCACAAACGTCAGTATAAAATGAGCAATTTACAAAGAACTAGAACCATCGCAATCAATGCGATAGGAAGACCTAATAATTAATAAATAAGGTAAGAAAAATACATTAAGGAAATTAAAATACATAATAATAATAATATACATTCATTTAAAACATTGAGGAAGAGAGGGTGACCCGACCTCCAACGTTACCGCAAGTAATGACTTCTAAGGGAACGGTTTGACGCAGCCAGTTGATCACACAAGAGTAGCTATAGCCAGCACACGTCAAAAGAAAATACAATTTATTCCCACGCCATACCCTCGTTAATGTAATCCTTCACAATAAAATAGGATTTTTTTTCTCAAATTAATTTTGTTGTATATTTTTAATAACAATTCCTTCAAGGTTAATTGTCTACGTTTTTACAATAACGTCCCCAAAAAGGCCTTAAGCCTTTTTGGGGACGTTATTGTAAAAACCTTGAAGGAATTTCCTATTTTGAGGAGCCTAGTATTAACAATTTATTTATTTGGAGTATTTACCTGGAGCTGAGTATGATGATGTTCTCTCCGACTGTTTTCGGACATGGCGACCACTTCAGCTCTTAATTAAGTCGGCGCTCATGCGCCCGTAGATTGCTATTGTAGCCAATTTTGGGAGTAAACTCCCGCGCACAGTATAGGCACGTGAGCCACACGTGAAACACCAGAGCCATAATTATAGTTAATGGCGACGGGAGGACGGGCCTTCAATTCATCCCGCTTGGCGTCGAGGACTGCTTTACGTTGCTCTTCGAATTCGCGGATTCGGCTCTTTACAAGACTGCGCCATTCTGGTCGTTGTGCCGCCCAACCCTCAAATTGAGAGGGCTCGATTTTGTATCGTTTTATGTGTTACTTCTGAACATCTTTATATTTGAGGAGCTGACTACCATGCTTTCGCTTGCCCTCCTCTAGCTCTGAATAGAAGACGCGCTGCGAGACTCTCTCGTCCGCCATCCGTGATATGTGACCTCACCACCAAAACTGCCGACGCATTAGATAGGTCAGTGGCCACTGGCACCGACAGTAGATCGTCTCAGACCTTGGGTGTTGCGCATTCGGTATGATCATCTGATCCTCTGATAACACTTGTTTACCTTAAATATAGACCTTTGGGGATGTTTTTTTCCCATTGAATAGTGAGCTTCACAAGTATTAAGCGTTGTAAGTAAAATTTCCGGTCTCGATGACGAAACAACAATATCCTCAGGAATTCTCATACGTATCCATCATTATAGTCCAATCGCAAGTCCCCTTCCAAGATACAGTGAGGCTTTTGATTTACTTTTTAGACGAGCCTTCTTTAACGAACTCTATAGATGGTTTGGTGGTTGTTATACCCCTATGCACTCTTACCTGAGCATAGCAAGTTTATTTTTGTCTCGAGTATCACTTATGTCTACATATATTCAGTTCTCATAAATATATTGATTATATGCTGTCATAATTTCAATTTCTTTGAATTTGAAAACTTATTTCTTAACCGTTATGTTGGACTTATTTTATAGATCGCACGAACAGCCCTCTTCTTTCTAACTAAAGACCAACATACACGTACAAAATTAATTAACCATTTCAAAACTTCTGGAAGTATTTTCTTTACTCACTTACTAACACTAACCGATGAAATTAAAAGAAATGGACATAAAGCGTTATTAATAAATATTATTACAAATTCGTTGATTCATTTGGTTTTGTTGATTCAAACATACAAACACACAAGCATATAGTACATAATTTAAACCACTTTATAATATTATTTCATACTAACTGTAATTATCTGTGTCCGATATTGCACAAGCCATGGACGATAAAAAAGAGGTTCATACTATTTACACAGACTTTAGGAAGGCCTTTGACGTAGACAAATGTATACATTTCATTTTTATTGTTTATTTTATTTTACTAGTTGTTATCGTAGTATGTTGTAGTTTTTAATTATTTTCTATACGCATGTTGTGTTTAAATCAAGAAAAATGCAGTCATCGTTCAAAATGCTCTCAATGTTTTGTTCCTGTGAATATTGTATATGATTGTCATTTTGTTTTGTAGACCACTAAACACAAAAAAAAATATCTGCTATTCTATTGGTGAAAATACATATAAGTTCTTATTGTTTCTGGTTTTATGTCTGTGTTTAAAGCTTATATTTAATCATTTTTTTAATGATTCACGCAAAAACACTATCATATTTATAAACTTTAACTTTCACTATTTATACTAAAATAATAAGCTTCATACTAAAGTTTATTATTTTTTAAAAACACATCAATATACTTTTTAAAAATATACTTTTTTCTAACTAGATGTACATAGTTTTAACTTTATATTATTGTTACAAATAATCGATTTCGTTTATTACGGACGTGTATACACGGCTTTACAGAACTAATATTGTCATATTTATTATATAGGACATGTAAGTTTATGTATCCGGGGAACAAACAGTTTACTTCATCCAAACAAAAAACACACTGTTTGAAATTGCTTCAGCCAGCGAATGATGGCCGCGTGTACCTTATCGAGTCAGCTCTATCTGTCTTTAGTATTTACAGACACTTAAAACTACATATAAGATACGGTTCTTATATTATGTTATGATAAAATTTTGTCAATAATGAATATATTAAAAAAAACAACATACATGCTTTATATATTTTTACATAACTTTTTCTAATACGTCTGATCACATCATGTACAGCGTTGATCATATTAATTCTAAATTACTTATCAAAATAAACTATTCGGTAATCAGTTATAAAATGACGAGCTTCAAAAATTCCAAAAAATGTTTTTCCCCGATAAGAAGCAGCGTTACAGCGCTATCAGGTAATGACCGCCCTGAGCGTTATACCAAATATGTATAAACATTTTCAAACCCGGGCTTATCTATAGGCTGGTGATACACAGTTGTTTTTTGTTCTACATGAGGAATATGACGCGAGATAAAAAACATATCGTACCTATGCATTTGACTATTATTTGATTTGTTTTCATCGCGCGGCTGGTCACTGTCCTGTTCACAACGTACTGTTCGTGAATAATCCTTTCTGTCATATAATAAAATAGAGAAATATTTTACCAGCATACAATATAAAAACCATATCAGAAACTACAATAAAGTCTATTCAAATATGGTTTTTGTAACAGATTATAACAAAAAAAAATAATGACTACATTAAACTTAAATACGAGATTATTAGTAGGTATAGTTGTAACTTTAACGTCAAATAACATCCACTTTCTTTGTCTTCATCTTAGTAATCTCCTTAACTGGTGCTGGTACTTTTACCCTATTATTATACTATATATATTTTTTATATGTTAATAAAATTGTTCGAAATAATTTGTGTTATACATATTTCATTCTATTTACATTGAATAAATTCTAACTTACTATTAAAAGAGCTTACAATATACATTAGTTTATTAGAGCTGATCGACTTAAAACACTAGCTATACGGCCGCTAGAAGCCTCGGGTCACTGACGTAACTAATTCACAACGGGCTTTTATGAACGCTCATTAAGGACGTGCTTACAGCTTTGCCGAAAATCGTCAACTTATCGGTACATATTGCTACAAAATCAAACTTAAGGTACTAAAACCAATACTAACAGCAGATAAAGTGTTTGTTTATTTTTAATTCCTTAAAAAAAATATATCAAATATTATAGTATATTTGATAAAAAATGTATAGTTAAAAACAACTCATTTAAAAATAATAAAGGAGTATTATTTAAGCAGTTACTTGAATCCAAGGATTCCGACTCCAATGTACTGTTAAAATCGTTTTTAATAAAACTGAGCTATTTCTACTAAACCTTTCTCCAACAACAGAAGAGAACTGGTTTAAAGAAATAGGAAGAGAAAAACGCTTCGTAATTTCTTCTTACTGCCATATACGGAGATTACTTATAGTTTAATATAAATACGCTAAGACAATTTATTACTATTATTTTAACTTCACAATAATACAGCTTATAAATCAGAATAGCACATAGGCGTATAAATTGGCCAAGACATGTAAAGATAAATATAAAGTAAGTTAGAATAAATGTGACCTTTTGAAAATTACCTCGATATGTGACTTTAAGAAGATTGATTCTCTTCAATAAAAAAATATTTGTTTCGAAGACAATTGTTACTAAAATGATTTAATGTTTTTCTATGGACCTGGAGTATCTTTCTCTGCGCTGCCAGTTGACGTATGACTCCTACCAGCTCAGAATATTGTTCCAAGTCACGCTGTACTGCCCTCAGCCACGAGATGTAGTGTTTCTTGCGGAATGTAACCCGCTTATATATATTAATATGTCTTACAAAAAACTGAGTCGCTTAAAATATGACAGTATAACTTTTTTATACATAGGAGTATATAAATATATGAATCAAAATAAGCGTTACATGAATGTCGTTGGAGCTCGTTTGGTTACTATTAAATATGGACGAATAGTGAAAAATCATTTTATTTAATATTGATGATATTTAAACAGCAATTTGACAAGTTAACTTTTAAATATAAATATGTAAACAATACACATTCAGCCTTATTGTCACCCAATATCGTAATTTCGTATATTTTATCTAGTATATTCTATATATCATATAATATGATACGATGTCCAGATGTCTCTCTGCAGGAATGTTCATATTAGAAAGTTTAATCCCGAGACCACTAAGTCGAATATTGTTTCATGTTTGTGTGTGTGTCACATGAACGTTCTCTTCGCTCTAACGATAACTTTACCTTACAAATTCCTCTCACTCCTTCTCTTAATACTTAAATTCCTTCACGGTTCAACCAGCCCGTCTATGAAACTCCTTGCCCCTATCCTTATCCCTAAAGTGTGGAAACTTTTAGGAAACTTTAAAAAGTAAAGCCAAGAAATCTTAACTCACTTATCTCTCCCTTAAGCCCTATTTCCGCTTCACAAGATAGATATGTTTCCAAGTCGTCAATACTTGACATACAAACCTTAACATTTTAATTTTAACATATATTAAGTTGAGACATTTGTATGTTTAATGTATACTGTCTATAATATTTTATTGTAATATGTATAGAATGTATGTATTATTTTGTAGACCGTATGTCATACTTTTTTTTATTTGTGTTTCTTTAATAATTTTTCTATTATTGTGAACTTTAAAAAATATCATATCATGTCGCAACGCAACGCAACGCAAAACAAAACAAAACAACACAACACAACACAACACAACACAACACAACACAACACAACACAACACAACACAACACAACACAACACAACACAACACAACACAACATAACACAACACAACATAACATTCATATCATAGCCACTTCAGTCTAAGACAAAAATGGGGAACACTGATATATTGGGAGATCGGATACAAAGGCTTTGAAAGCTTCAAAATTGTTTAAGAAAAATATTTCCAAAATACTACGCAAAAAAAGTAATTACTAGGTATTTGGATAGGATGGTATAAAAAATTGAAATCAATTGTTTTACGAAAGCCGTATTTGAATGTGCGATCAACAAAAATATGGCAAATGCGGATAGTTTCGATTATTGACGTTCCGAGCGTTTAAAACCTTTTTGTAGCTAATTTGGACGGAGTCATTACAAACAGATGTAGTATAATAATAACGTATTAGTACTCGTAGACTCGACTTAATACATAAGAATCTCGAATGCAATAAAGTAACGAGTTCAATAACACGAAGGAGTCTATAATTCACTTGTCTGTTTTCATTTCAGTTACGCTTCTATTTTCGTATTTAATATAAGATTATTTTACTATTATTCTTTACACTTTATAAGATTTTCTTGTTTTCTAGTTAATACAATCTTAAAAACCGAATTTGTTCATATAAATTTGTTATTCTATCGTTCTTTTCAGTTCTTTTTAGGTCAGTGGGAATTAATTTTCCAAGCTGGTAATATCTTTGACAATGTAAAACTATTCTATCAAACTGTTTTTCAATACAGATTTTGATGGTTTGGTTCAAGTGTCTAAGTATTGCAATTGCAATACTATGACATTGAGTATAATAATATTTCCAAATATTATTATACTCAATGTCATAGTATAAATTTAATTATTAAATCAACTACGTGTCATATTAACCAACTCAACAGGTCAATAAAAAAATGTAGAGATCATGAAAACGAACATTCATGAGATGCGAGTCTTGGCAACTACCCTCACTCGTTAGGTGATATCTATTTATTATTGAAATTTACATGTTTCATAATTTTAACTGCTTCGCGTACTATTCTGAGATAATAATCACGTTTATGTTCCTGTATTATCAGTTTTATCTAAATTACTAGAAAAAGTAATTAGCGTATAGATAATTAAACCTAAGCCTAGACCTAAAATAAACCAAGGTAATTGCAAATAATTAGCACGGCATACAGTCAGGTTTTTAAATGGAGGATGCTGTAGTAGCCTTTTCAAATGAGGTGACCATTTTAAGAAAAGAATGACTTTGTCATATTTATTGACATATCGAAAGCAGTGGACACTGTGCTGATTACTTTGATATTATGTAAATTGACATAAAAAGGTATACGTGCAATGACCATGAGATCTTTAAGAATTACCTTGAGAATTTGAATCAATGTTGATTGAAATCAATGTATTAAAATAATCTAAAATTAAATCCGGACATCCTCAGGGGAGTATCTTTTACGACCAATGTTATTTCTCATATACAGTCAATATTTACATAAGCTGACGTTATAGCTCTACTTGTCGATGGAGCAACTTTAAAGAAACCAGGGATCTAGAATAGTTAGGAATACGACAGTGATACAGCGGCTAGCTAAGCACTTGTTGACACTAAACCATTACTGAACCAAAAAAAACTAAACTAAACCAAAAAACTAAAATAATATCTTCCTCTATATTTACTATTACGTCCAATAACACAGATGTTGATCAATACCCATTCTTGTTGGAATGACAATACCAGCTGATCCTGTCATACCCTTAGTTTTGGTAACTATAGTAAGGAAAATTGTAAAATATTGGCGACGTATTGGATCCTCCATCACAATGGTTGCTTTTGTCCTGTCAATCAATAATGACATATTTTATAGTTTGTTGATATTGAAACTTATAGAACTGCTGTCTTAAAACTAGTAATAGCTCAGAGAGTAATACTCACTCATTCACTCACTCATATATTATATACCATTCTATTATTCAACGCAACTAAACATAAACAGCAAAGTATTAACAGTACGAAAATTATTAATATTCCAATGCATTGATTTTCGCCGAACGCTGACCGAATATTATATTTACAAATTAACTCCGTGGCTCAAAGTTTTCCCATAACTAATTAATTTTCACTGGTTATACTATAAAACAAATAAAAGCCTTTGATTTATACCCGCAGTCGATACGAATGCAATGCAAAGTAAACAATATTTTTTGATATTAGATTACAAACGTACCCACGTACACACAGACAGACACACGCTCGTATTAGATTATGGTACTGAGATATATATGAAATTATAGTATAGTTATAAGATATGTAGGTCATACAAATAAAAATCAAACACAACTACTGATTTTCATTGACAGAGCACATGTTTGATATATTATAATATATTGTGTTTATAATAGTTATTGTAAAGAATTAATCTTTATTTATAATATCTTACTATTCTTATTGATACATCATTTAAGTAATAAATAATTGTTATTTTGATAAATTATCAGAAGCTATTCTTATAATATTAACTTATTGTATTTTAATACTTAATATTGTAAACCACAAATATGTTTAATGATTGTTTCAAATACATTTTTGAATTAAGAATTGTATAAAAATCATTTGGTTATAAAGAATGTTTATATTTATCAATGAAGTTATGAATATGACTAAACATCCAGTGTAGATGGCAGCACTACTGTCACTTTTAGAAATTGTTATAAATACGGCTTCTAACTATTGTTAAGGGATTATTATTCACTGGAGTTGGAGCTGCCAAGCTAAGTTATACTTATATTCCTTATATTTTATTTTTGCTGTTATAACTTTTATATTTTGTGGGTATTTAAGTGTATTAGTATCAGTGATAACTGTAAAGTGAATATTTGTTTACATTGTGTTTTGTATTAATAATCTTGAATTTAAATATCAAATGTGATATATATTAAATATAATTTACATATTATTCTTTCTTTTGTGTTTCCTTTGTAACAATTTAGCCTTTTTTACCTAACAGTTTTAAATAGTTTAAATTATTTAGGAAGTATTTAATTATTTATATTATTTTTTAATATGTAGAGCAATATTAATCTAACACTCTCATGCACACCCTTGTATATTTACACAGAGACAAACATATGCGAAATTTTAAACTAAGTAGGATATTATTTCTGTATTTGATTTAACTGAAACAATAGCTAAAAACTGACTTTAATCTTAAAATTGATATACTTCAATCATAAGTCACAGGGTTTCATTTATCAATTGGCGATGCTCTAGATATTAAAAGATCTAGATTTCATAATAGTCTCCACTATTTTGGAGGGAAAAGGTCAGTGATCAGACGGGCCTGAGCTATGAAATTTATTAGGGATTGAATGGACAAGTTTAAATTTCAAACATCGAGTACTTGTAACAATAATACGAGTACTTGTAACAATAATATAAATTGAAAACTTTTCGTCACATCACATCTATATTTATGAAGATATATTAGAGGCAGAGTAAAAAGTAATTTTTTTTTTGTAATGTGTCTGCTGTTAGCCCTATTGGCTGTTACAGCGTCACCGGAAGAGCGGGTGGGTACTGGGACCTACCCTGGAGGGGATGAGAGGACCTGAAGGGCCCCGGGAGTAAAAAGTAATCGGCCTCAGGATGTACCTTGTTATTTGAGTAATACCTAGAGTTAGGTAATGTTAGCTAGAGCTAGATATATGATACTGCTTCTTCGGGAAATTTACAGAAAAACTAAAAATATATTTAGCCTTAAATTCCGCCATAAATATAAAACTTTGTACAGATTTTTTCACAGTCTTAAATAGATTACAGCTTATTACTAACTTTCACCCGCGAATTGTTACAGTTGGTCTAAAATGATATTAAAGTTTATGATGTAAATAATGTTTCTTCAAATCAACGAACGAACGAATTAACGAATGCGTAATAAAGTATTTTAAAAATGCTTAATGTCCAGATCTTTTAATTTCGTCGAATAAAAAAATCCTGAAATCGAAACATTAGTAATGAAGAAAGGAATTCTATACATTTCTCGTGGCCATTAAATTTTGTGAGCGGCACTATCGATTGTCTCGACGTCGCGACGTTTCACGAAATGTTTGAGTCGTACGCTTTTATATTTCATGGTTCACCTCTATGACCCCTCGTTGTAAGACGTATTTGAACATTACAATTTATTCTTAACAAAGGATTTCTCTTATCTTGAATTTAGGACGAAAATATGTTAAGTGGAACCTACAAATATTTATATTATATAACTCACTTCATTTCTTTTATATAATGCTGTCGCTAGTAAAATATCTGTACATTTAACTCAAATAAAAAAATAATAATTTAAAGTTGTATATATAATATTTTGTTGTCATCTAACTGTCTGTTAACTGTATGTTTGTTAATTACATAAGGGATAGAAAATATAAATGTTGAATAACTTATAATACAATCTATATAGAAGTTAAGCAAATAGCTTTAAATATTTTAATTTCAATGTAAAGCAACGAATTTTTATAATTCTTAGCACAACTAGCACAGACTGCGGCATACGAGTAGTCGTCGTATGTTTTTTACTGAATGCCATTACTAAGTATTTAATATTAGTGACGATATTATTGTAGCTCAGTAGTTTTTTAAGTCTCACCACGCTAAAACCTACATTATTATCCTAATATTCCAAAACTAAATTTTAGAATGAATTAAATTTTAGAATGGATTTTAATGCAATTAAAATAATCGAAGTTTAGAAAACTGTTTTTATTATTTAATATAATAGCAATATTTAAATTATTATATTTTGCTCAATATGTTTCAGTTACAAAAATTTATACTGTATTAAAGAATGATATGATATAAATTTTATTATAAAGCGGACAACTGTATGATTATTAGAATATTTAAAATATAACCGACATGTTTTATGTTAAGTTATAGTTTAAATAAACAAATATTGATAATATTAACTTTCTATATATCAAGCTGATTAAAGATGTCTTTAGATCATCTTAGCTTCCTGACAAATCTGAATACTGAATTAAAATAGTATTTGTTAATTACGTACTGATTATGTACTACCTACTAGTAAATAGCTATTTACTTTGTTTTATGTGTACGTGACAAAGTAATATTTATTTAGTTCTTCACATGATATAATTAAATATTTTTATATATATATATATAACTTGTCATGGTAAATAACTAAAAATAATGTAGCTTATAAAAATAAGTAAGAAATATAAAATAAGCGTTCTCATGAACATAGCAAAATGTTATTATTTAAAAATGGATATTATAATAAATATACCTAATATTTTCTGTCTAATATACACAAATCTTAAGAAATTAATAGGTATATATTTTATAATGGACTCTATAAGAGCTTAATCGAAAAAAAAAATGTTTTTTATTTGTTCTGTAACTTTCTTGGTAATATATACGTTATAAATACTTATTTAACTCAAAAATTAATGTGTATATTTAGCTGGCTGCACGTCACGAAAACGAATAAATCTGACGCCATCTCTTGATGATGAAACAGTTGCTGAAATTCAGTAACTCGTTAATAAAATTTATATCTTAAAATTATTAAAATGGTTTATGTTATAATTACATTTTGGCTTCGTTTAATATCATGTGTCATCATTGTAGTTAGGTTTTCCGTATTTAAAATTCAATTTACCTATATTTTTAAATTCCCAATTCAACGACAGTAATTTGCCTTAACAAAGAATATATAGTTAATTAGAACCAGATAAGTAGGGTATTAATTATTATTTATTAGCATTTAGCTCATTCTAGGGCAGTTTCTTTGTCCTGGTGGTAAATAAAATCAGTCCTATAGATGACAACGCGATTCATGTCAGCGACTTCGTCCGCTCTCCCGCCCTTCAAATTATACCACTGTTGTATTTAAATGAATTGTAGCCAAAACGTATTTTTGTATTAGTGATATTTTTTCAATGTAAAGCGAACAACGAACAGACAACTATAAAGTACTGTTTCCTGTACTGAACAAGCATTAATTTATTTTAACAACAAAAAAAATCTCGTTGAGAATTTTTAACTGTTTGGTTTTTTATTTCCATTTTTGGGACCCATGTAGTATTTTATATATGTTACCCTGTACTAACTTCATTTTTGGGAATTTTGCCAGACTAGTTTTGAACTCATTCGGGGTCCATGAGTATCATCGTATCATGACCTCGTAACATGGCGGAATTGCTACGTGAACTGAGCAAATGTTTAAAAAAAAATTACGTGTTTTCCGAGAGTCATAATATTTTTCTTCTTTTAATTATCTTATAAAGACATCAGCTAAATACTCTATATATCTCTCTATATATACTCTATAATTTAATCTAAATAATAAACAGTTCTCAGTTACATTTGTTGAATTAAACATACATTCATAATATAAAAAATCAGTTTGGGTTTTTTAAAGCTTTGAATGTTATCGAATTTTGAGCATGAAAATGGAAATATGCTCACGTATTCTAAAAATGATAATGAATCAGTAACAATATCGACTCTGTTACGTAACGCTACGATAGCTACGGCCGTACTACAACACATAGTAATACATAGAATTTTCTCATATTTGTTTACTTATTAAACCGTCCTGATCAAAAATTAATGTTTATAATATTTTTAATTTGCAAAGATTTACGTACATATACATTTTCATTACAATAACTTCAAAAACAAAGAAGTTTCATACATTAGATTTTTTCTCTTTTTACTCACTTAGGTGTGGAATTTCAAATAATTCTTTCTTATTACTCCCCTACAAACTAGAACACACACACACACACTCCAAATTTCCAGTACATACCAGTGGTTGTGCTCGAAGTCAGTCAGGACATCTTCCTTCATATATGTAGACATAGATTTTCTATTGTAATTATCTTTGCAGTTATTCTCCCGGCTGTACATATGAACAAAATGTTAAAATAGTTCATTTTAGTTCAGCCGTACTTACAGAGATCTTGAGGAAGCAGGAAAACTATAGAAATATTTACGAATAATTATGTGGAAAATGTGAAGTTATAAAACTGCAAGAAAAATCATTATAACAAAACTGTTAGGTATGTTTTAATCAAACAATAATATTCAATCTATCTTTAATTACTACTTACTAATTATAAGTATATAATATACAAATGCAAGGAAATCCCGGTCGTAAATTAAAATAGTCCAGTGCATTTTAAAATGAACTGGGAACTGAAAATCGGCAAAATTCAAACGCTGAATAAACTTTCATGTGAGCATTTAGTACTTAGAAATCTAGCTGGTTATATTAGAGCCACCAACAAGAAATAAAAGTTGTAATTTGAATTACGTACACATTTTACCGAAATTTCAAATTGCACTAATGTCACTGTTTTTTTACATTTTTACAGTTTATTAAATAGCAAGATTGGTCGATTGTGTATCTAGATTTTGACCTCGCCCTAAATTTAATCTAACTTTTTCGAACTATAAAACATCACTAATTTATACCACCTAGTTATATATTACAAATATTTATAAATTGTACTATAAAAAATGTAATCTATACTGGAATAACCCATTATCATCCGCTTGCCCTTATTTAGTATCGGTTTAATATTTGACAAATATTTTTTAGAAACGGTTTGACGTCAATCCTCATTTTAACTGTTTGTTATTTTGATTTTACCACTACCTTTCAGATAAGTGGTAGGGTAGTACCCACTTTTATATTTGTCCTTACACCATTCTTGGAAATATATGGGTTTATCCTGTTTTAAACCATGACAACACGACTTACCCATACTGGAATAACCCATGAAAAACTTAACGTTTCCTGGATCCCGTAATATTTCCGAACGCATCCTCCACATAACAGCGACTGTCTGATACATTTCTTAGCTAGACCGATGAGCGACCCTCACGGTTTGTTCTTTCTAAATAAATAATATATTCTAATACCGTCCCGTTATTACATTTTTCCCTTATACAAATACAAGAAGTTTTCTGTATTCTTTTAACATTTATACTGAAAACTATCCATCAGCGAAACCACCTGTAAAAAAAATATGTAAGTACGCTTACGACAGCCTATTTAGAATTTTTAATTAATTACTTAAAAAATAAATATATTAAATGTTTCTTACTATTTTTTCTTCAATAAGGGCAGAACTTCCATTTAAACTTTCACCTCTTAGGTACATAATAACTCTTAAGAGCAATAATCTCATATGTGATAATAAAAACAATAATAATAAATAAAAAAAAAATCTTGTATAATTCCGCAATGTCCCGTATTAACGAGCAGTCGCCTCCTCCTGCAGAAGGAACTTTCTACAGAATCGTAATTTGTATTTCTATTTTACCGGGCTTTGTGTATTTAAGAGCTGTTCCAAAAGGAAAATAGGCCGAAACTAAATTGCTAAGCTGCTACTTTTAAGTTTAAGGAAAAGCTTTAGAATGAAACAATTTCAAGTACACCATTACTTTATTTCATGAAATTTTCATACGTTTATTCTATGAAGCATAATAAAATAAAAACATGTATACATTTCAAATTTCGTAACCATATTGAAACAATAGATTTACAGCTTTCCAAATAACTTCATGATAATAATTGATTTAATTTCAAATTTAATTTAATATAGTTCTTATGCATTATTACATCGTTTCACGTGCTATTTATACATTTAGTTTGACAACTAAAACTTATCACAGTAGTAACATTTAAGAGCACTGGTTTTCTTTTTGCTATTATAGACTTAAGAAGCCAACTTAATTTCGCCTCAGAAATGCAATATTCCTTTCTCAATCGTTTTATTCGAGGGTAGTTACTTTAAAGGGACGTGCTTAATTCCGATGGCAATCGTAACTTGACTTACCAACTCATTCCAATGTTGTAAACACACGGGTGGAAAAACTTTTCTTTTATGAATAGCTTTACTATAGGATTAACGCCATTTTCCTATACCTTTTACTCCAACAGGATATGAGTTAAAATATTGCCGGAAATGGTTAGGACGTATTTGTATTTCTGTATGATTATTTACAGTTATCGGGATCTGGTTGCCGTTCTTTTCTTTTCTTTTTATTTTTTTTTTATCTTTTCAATATGGTGAATACTGTTTACCTTTTAACCTTTTGGCACAGCATAGATGAAATTGCATTTTCATATAAGTATGCGGATATCAAATTTCTCCTACACACAATGGTGAATTTACAAGTCCATGATGAGGTTCATGGATCAGAACGTTGGACCACACATGTGATAGGTGATAGCCAAATAGTTTTTTATATATAATATTCTAGTTATTCTTTTTAACAAAATAACATCGCATTGCTAAATAACTACTTGAAACTTTAATAACAAGAGCTGTATAAAATTGTAAAAAATATTTGTAATCTAAAAATAGCAATACCTTTCAGAACAATCTAATTCTAGTTCGTTCACATTTTTACTTAAAAAGGGAGGTAATTTTAAAAAGCATAGTAAATTTTACATAAATATCGACTTTTAAATAGAGTTCTTTTTTTTACCAATTTTGCATATTCGGAGAAATTGTTACAATTTTATAACGTTCTCAAAATATTCTTAAACTATTATTGATTTTTATATTTTAACTTTCGTGAACCATGACTATTAAATTTATAATTAACGGCTGCATTCACGTTGAATTATATCGGAATGTGCACGACTAGTTTAGAACCCATTCGGGGTTCTTACTCGTGAGCTCCAAACATAGCGGACTCGTGGCGTTCAATATGTGCTCATTTTGTAAAAGTCTCTATATAAATATAAAAAAAATAGCGAGATCTGAAGAAGTCGTATTTATTGCTACCTTAAGCAACCCCTGTTAATATATTTTTGAGAAATTCTTGTCTCGGTAATAATGGTAAAGTATATTAAAATAAAATGTAATATACAATTTATTCATTAATTTTAATAAATCATGTTTGACGTCTCAACCCCTCTGGGAATTTAAATGAAATATTTGTAATTTCAAACGTCTCGACACATTTCAAAATTAATATCAAGTCCAATATCGTGAACATATCTGAGATAAAGTTATAGCAATATTTAAATCTAACGTAACAAAAACGCTTTTTGATGTACAACTTCCAGGCCTACATTCATAACAAAGACATGTTTAATTTACGTAGTTTTTGGTTGAAATCTATAAAAGTTATAACATAACCTTCGTGTTATGTATAATAGAATAATATTTTTAAAATCATTCTTATACAGTTAATAAGACTTAACAGAACCTACACAGCAAGCGGTATATATATATATATATATACATCGTTATTATTTTAAGTATATACCTACTCGTATCTCAACTATTGTCCGTCTTGATTCTTTGAGGAAAATAGAAGACATGTCACACCCACATTAAAGGAAACAAAAACGAGACACGTAATACTTATGTTATGTTTCACTGTTATTATATTTATAGGTTTAGGAGCGAAGTGAGCGGACGATCAATCCAGGAACAGGATTACTAGGAGGAAGGCAATTTTGGTCATTGAACTTAAAATATATACTAGATTAAAAACATAGCAGTGCAATACTCATATCGATAGTTGGTATGGCAAGTAAAGTTATTTTATGATTATAATATATTTATATATACTGGTCAAAATCAAGTGCCAGGGGGGTGGCAATTACAGCCAGCCAGGGGGGTGGCAATTACACCCCTCCCCTGTATTTACAACTGACCAATGAATATCTGTAAATACGGGAAATCTTAGATGCCTTGTCATCTCAGGGCTGGCAAAATACAGGGAATGGTTGGGTAGAGTATACCGACGTAGGAAGGAAATTATAAGGTTCAGGAATCTGTGTCTATAATTGTGAAATGTGTAAGAATTTACATCTATATATATATATATATATATATATATACATCTATATATATATATATATATATATATATATATATATATATATATACATATATATATATATAATAGAAGCCAATAATAGTAGAATAAGCCAATAATTTATTATAAATTTCGTGTTGCAATCATTTTATCATCTTATCTGCGTATTAAGGAAATGTGTCAAGCAATTATAATTATTCTGTAACGTAGTTTTCAGTTCTACCAACTAATATAACAGTATTATGTAACGGTTTTTACTTTAGATTATACTATTTTATTGTCGACACAAAAGTCTCGGGCTTCAGGAGATTTTTCCGCATTTAACAAAAAACACAAAATATTAATCATCATGAAAAGGTACAAATAATAAAGTTTGAAAACGATTGAGATTGTTAAATACTTATAATGTTAATGAAAATCTTAAAAATATATATTTATAGCAATGGGATACAATACTTTATTTAAAAATATTTTAAGCTGAACGGAAATCTCATAACATTTATCCTAATAATAAGTTTGTATAACTCCTATATGGAAAAACCTGCACCAAACAATGAAATTGTATATTAATTGAAAAACAATAGCTAGGAAAAGTATTCACTTTAAATAAAATGCCTACTGTAATATTAAATTTGTAAATATTGTTCAACTGATATAAAAAGTTCTGTTTGACAGTTTGATTGAAAAATAGGAATCGTGTCAAATAAATTTGATTGTCAATTGATTGTTAAAAACATTTATTCCTACCCATTATGAAATATTATTTAATTAATAATTAATCCACGCTAATATTATCAGAAAGTTGAGTATTATTAAAAGCTAAGAGACGACTGGATAGAAAATGGCTCCATTATTTACATAATTTTACCTATTATTAATATACAATTAAGTTTGAATAGAAGCCACATTGCAATAGATGACCGAGCTAGGAGACTTTTAGTGACGTAAAGAAAAAACAGTCTATAGTACATAATAATTACGTTGCTTTATTTAAATAATATTTATTTAGTGACTAATAATTGTACATACATACACGTATGATAAAATAAAAATACTTTCATAATTACATCGTTTTATAAATAAATATATTAAAATAGTTGTTTCAGCAAAGTTGTTTTGACTTGAGAAATATGAAACGTCAAAAGGCACCTCTTATATGAGATGGACTTTAAAATAGGAGATAGAACCTTTAGAACAAAGCACAGGGTCAAAACTTCGTTTATGTTAGTTTTCTTATGTATTTACTTATAATATGATTCATGAGTGAGGTCATGACGGTATAGCACGGTACTTGACAAAAATAATAACCGGCTGAGTTTGTTGTGAGTTCTTCTTAATGCAGGTTTAGGATAAATCATACATAATTAGAAATTGTAACATATTTATAATAGATTTCAAGCTAAAATTTGAATTAAGATTTTTTAAATTTATTTGTCTTTTTTGCACTTAGTGAATATTTATTATCAGTGCCTGAGTGAGACTGATTTATCTGATGCATTATTCCCAATTACAATATAAAATTACAAGTTCTCGTCAGGTCAGTTTGGGAGATGATCGGTGAGAGCTGAATGAGGTCAAACAAAACAAATTAAACTATGTACTTTAACTATATATATATATATATGTACTAGTAATTAGATATATCTTCGTGCCTGTACATGTGTACGTCACAGGTGAGGACTTCGTTCTCAATTATGTACATGTATTATAATTATATAGTTTTAATCTCTTTAGTTTATAATGTGATGTTACATTGCTTATTTTATATTTCCGCTATTATTATATTAGTCCATTAATTTACCTTATAGCCCCAGAAATAAGCGTATTACAAATAAAACAGTCTCTTCAGCTTTAAATAATTCGTATAGATAAGAAAATAACAATCGACATCTTTGTAATATCTTTGAAAAAGTCTGAACAAACCTACATTGGGACCGTCATTTAAATAAAAAAACAACTACAATTTAATAAGTAAATTAAACATTAACAAAAAAAGTAAATATGGTTCCCTAAAAAGACAATAATTTATCGTTGAAAGTCAATGAGGTAGGTACTGCCATAGCATGGAATTGGGATGCAAAATGTTCCCGTCAATATTACTGCATTCAAATAAATATCAACTGCTGTGTGAAAAATCAACGGCTTGAGCAATTTGGCTCCTTTTCATGTTCCTCATTAGCTTTATTTTTTGGAAAATTCACAGGAAAAATCGTAAATTAAGATCCTTGTAAGAAATTCTAAATAAAAAATATAACGCCCAGTGACAGATGTATTGACACAAATATTAATATTTTAAAATTATACATTCCCTCATTAGTGAATTGCACATATAGATGAGAACCCGGGACCATCGGATATTGAATATTTTGTATGATTAATAATATTAGAAGTAATAAGTTGAAAATAATTAAAATATGTGTTTCAATTTGTAAGTTACTCGTAGATCAAAGGCTTTATTGTAATCATATTTTAATTTTCTAATTGTCAATAAATTCCCATAAACCCTTTTTTTGGTTTAATTTTATACTAAACGTTATATTAAGACATACGTCATCACTTTATCACATATCATTAATTTTTATTCATCAATCATATCATAAGTTATTCGTCATCAGCAGCATCGTCGTCGTCGTCATAGATCAAAGATCATATCACTAAGATGATCTTTACCAAAATTATCTATAGATAGATTAACTTTAAAGTATAATAAGATACTAAATTATCTATACATAGATTAACTTTAAAATATAATAAGATACTAAATTATCTATAGATAGATTAACTTTAAAATATAACAGCCGAATGATTTTACAGTTGCTGTAAATTCCTTTTACAATGGTTTTTTCCTCTCTGAGAAACCCTGGAAATTGCAATCATACTATAAATTAAAGACGAGCGCTATTCACACAATACTGAACTATTTGTGGAAAACATATTTCTTGGATCTGTAACATTGGATATTCCACAGCTTCATAGATGTTAATAATAAAAAAAATATTTGATAACAAATAAATAATTATACATTTTTTAATCAATTTAAATGTATAAATATATATTTCTCATCCTAGACAATATTTCGTAACCCTAGCTAAATGTTAATTATATTTCACCCAAGTCTTTTAATCCCTGTACACAATATTCTATCTTCAATGACTTTTTATTCTACTCTCAACATATCTAGTGTTTTTTTGTTATTTTATATCATCTGTTCTCGCTATTGTTACAACTACATCTAACGTGGCGACGGAACCCTTATTATCTAGATTCCAACAGCTCACTGTCCAAACAAAATAACGTTCTCAGAAACAGTTGAAACTACATGGAGTTTCCAAAGCGAGTAATCTTCTGTGAATCATGACAAATAATTAAAAAAATATTGTACGATAAAACTGATATTAATCATCCGGAGTAACGTTCATTGATAAAGCATTTTAGTTCCAGTAAATATATTTTAATGTACTAATAAGTTATTTAATTAACGCACAGGTTTGTGAATGTTTACTTAATACCCGGGCGCCATGTTGCTCTAGGGTAGGTTCATGAAGACACGTGTCACAAAATGTCATCTTGACGTTTGTTTACGCGTCAGAGAAAACATATTGGAAGGTTCTCAATGAAATTTGGTATTGTTGTTAATATTTAGGCCGATCATTATGTAGGATAAATACTTATTACTCCAGCAATCTCTACCATTATAACGGGAAAAAACAAAAACTGACTTGGACTATAATTATAATACAACAAAACTACTACAAGGATATAAATATTGAGTCACGTGCTGTTGGTTAATTATCGAAATATCATATAAGATACACTTCACCCAGAAAAATATCTACTTTTTAATAAAATAAAAAAGTTTTTACTATAATTACAATAACACTAAAAATATATTCATTAGTACCAATTTTAGTTAATAATAGACAGTTAGTGATGGGAGCCTGAGGGCAATGGAGGGCGTATTTGTCAACGTAATCTGTGGCTAGTCTTATATAAAATATAAAGTAAAAAATTAAAGGTGAAGTAAATATGGGTGCAGACATGAATGGCCTCAAATCAGGTTATTCAGTCATGCATTCGGTATATTTAGAATAAATGATTCCAGAACATTTTCAATCGTAAATATTTAAAGTACTTGAATAAGTTTATGAGATTATTTACCGACGCGTAACAAGGGAAGCAACGACGGGTGACAGTATTATGTATTAAGCCCATACTGCAGCTTACATATTAATGAATCACTAAGTTACTTCAATAGGCGGATAATAATATCATCTAAAGCTAATTTTATAAACATTTGGGAATTAGTCAACAGTTTACATTTAAATAACAATCGATAAAAATGTAGCTTTAATTTTGCTTAATCATTGTTTATAATTTCACAATTCGTTCACAGAATTTCCGTTTCAAGTGTACTCTCCGAAAACCCAAGATATCATTAGTAAATTGTAAAAAAAACAAATATTTTGTATCATAGCTTTTCCCAGGATAGTTCATTTTTATATATATTTTTAAAGCTTGAATACTAATTCTATTTTTTCATATACTTTATATTCATATATATAAATGTAGAAATATGTAAGTAAAATTATGAAATAATTAGCAATAAAATGATATTATCTCCCTCTCTCGTGTCTTTCTATCTATACCCTTTTGATAATCTATTTTTTTTTAAACTATAAATTACATCTAAGTAACAATAACAAATGACATACTAGCTATTCGTTTTTCACACGCTTTTATTTCTAAGCCAGATTTTACATAGAGTCTTTAGACTTTACTCTCATTACTGTCTTTATTGACTCTACCGTTGGGTTGTGAGCTTTCTTGGTTGAAAGTGAAGACTCACTTGAAAGTCTTTTTATTTTAACATACAATAAACAACCTTTTTCTAAACTGACGGTGCTTCTAAATATTATTTACATATTAGTGAAAATCAGATAAATGATTCCAAAGATTGACCCCCAACTACCTAATACCTATATTATAGTAATAGTTATATATTTTTAAATAGCCATATTCCGTATTGTTAGCAACAATTCTCCAAAAAATAATTATATAAACTAATAAATTTTTTAATTGAGTAAACGATTGCATCTATCAAATAATATAAATATGAATTAAGATAAAGAATTATTTTTATTGTTGGTGGCTTTTCCCCACTTAGTAATATACTGACGCATTGTTTTTTGGGAAAGCATTTTTTGATTATACCTAATCATAAACAGAAATACCCAAATATCACGGAGTGATTTTTAAATTTTCCCCCATTGCAAAACGGTTTATAACCGCATTTCGACCATGAAACATCATGTTCTTATTCTTCCTTATTCCTTACAAACAACATTTAGTAAAATTAACGTCCGTGAAGAATGAACTCTTTTCTAAAGCCTTATGTCTGAAATTATACAAGATGTCATCTACGTAGATACATTTTGTAACTTTAATCCAATACCTACTTTATAACCTAGCAAGAACAAGTTAATATTGTCAGCGCAGGTGCGACAGTGCAGATTATACTTCCATCTTATATATCTGCAGCTTTTATTGCACTTGGAAATTGCAAGTAAAGTAATTTAGCTTTAAGGAGCTCGATAAAGCTTTACAATTATTTTATACAGGTATTGTTGTAAGTAGTTTCTTTCTAATCTTGTATAATATTGAAAACAAAATTAATCTCTTCTATGTATTACATAAACTACAATAATATCGGTTAGATAATACCTACTTTTAATTTTTGTTCTACTAATTGTCTAATATGGTTTTATACTTTTTTTTACCTTGAGAGCAAAGGATGCTTCATTCTCATGATTAGTCATGTTAATAAAATCGTATTATTCCAATGGCAATAGTAAAATTAAATGACTTAACCACAGGTCGAGCTAATCATTAAACAGATGTTCTATAGTACTCTGTGGATATTCTTGGGAACAAAAGTTACCTACCCCCTTGATTTACCCGCGGGGCACGTTAGCGTCACATAAAATTAAATTATGGAACAACTTCCGAACCGTGCCCTTAAACTGTGACAACTTAGAAACTCACTGTTTATGTTACTAAAGTTCTTAATTGCTTGGTTCGATTATATTGACATATGTAAAGCTAAATGACGCGCAAATATAAACGTAGGTAAAGTAAGTGTCTGACTGTATCAGTATTTTAAAACACTACAGCATAATATAAATGATGATATTCACCGATACATTTATATATTTGAATTGAAAAAAATACCTAATGTAGCAGCACTTTAGTTTCTTCCACAGACCGTTTTAATAACGTCTGTAGGCTATATAGGAGGTAATAGAACCTCCATTACAGTGAAAATAGAAAGTTCGATTTCTTTGAAAAATTCTTAACTTTCAAACTTTACCAAACATTCATTTTAATTATCAAAGAAGAATATGACTCGAGTCTTATTGAAAACTATATGTACCTTCCTATTTTGACGTTCAGATAAATAAAATTATATTCGTAAAAAAATATCTAAATATTTATCCTAGTTCAGCCCAAAAACAAACTGATATACTTAAATTTAAGAGGGTACGGAAATAAAAATTGAATATATTGAAAAACCCTCAGTACTTGCACCTTCTTATTCGAAGTCTGACTTCGTAAGAGGTCCTCTTGGTATATACGTCGTAGAGGTGCTCTGTGGCACTTTCTTTTTAATGGATGGATCTCTGTACTCCACCACAGCCAGCTATTTAAGGCTGACGGGTTTTTGATATATATATTTATATATGACACAAGATTTTTGTTCTCTCTTTTATATTGCAATTTAATAAATATATTTTGTTGATGATTGATTAATTACAAATTAATGTGATCTCATATCTTAATCATTAAGATCATGACCATATTATCGATTAAAGAGAAATATACTGAGATAAGGAACAGAAACTCGCCCAACAACGAGTTGTTGAATGTTTGTCTTGATATCAATGAAAAAAGTATTAAATATTGTTTTAGTTTGCTAGATTGTAACGTAAAATATATATTTATCCAGCTGTAATGCATTACTTGTTTACAATCCACCATACTTCGAGCTCATGAGTAAGAACCCCAAATGGTTACGAAACTACCCGGACAAAAATACAATACAATTGACGAGAATACAGATGAGTGAATATATATACATACATAATGGTGATCATGGATCACGAAAATTGAAATGCAAAAATATATTAATATAACATTTTTTATTTGCTATGCATGCGGAGAAAATATGACAAATACTTTATCTTAATTTTATTATAAACACATACAATTCATCACAGTTGGTACCTACATACATTAACATATTAAACAATTTGTTTCAAAATTCCTTTTCTTATAAGTGTCTGACACTCGGTTGCTGGTAGAAAATGTCTAGTGTTCTTTTTTAACATTATAACATCACCATCCTCTAACTCAAATTTACCATGATCTATAACACAGAGGACTTCAATGTACAGAGACTTTGGTGGTCTGAGGTTCTCTGTAAGATCAATACCATTATAACCTATGTCCTCACCAAGAGATCTCATGTATGCAGCCAGGTTTGTTGAGTATTTGGAAAACCATTCATATTCATTATCTGATAAAAGTTCTCTGACATCTGGAGGTAAGACAGATCCAAACTCCCATCGCAGAGTCTTAATTTTATTCATTCTACTATAAAGATAAGCTAATAGACACCTCTTATTCCTTTCTAAAGCAGAATGTCTCACTTGCACTGTGGTCCATAGGGATTTATTTTCTGTTGTTGCATTCCTAAACCAATAACAAACAAGTTAATATTTCTTAATATCAATATATATATATATACATTTCCTATTATACTTACGCATCATTCATGTTCAACTTAAACAGTATATGCATCTCATCAATAATTTGACGGATAATCTCATCCTGGAAATAAGTTTACTGTAATTATGTAAGACAATGACACTTTTTACATAAAGTAGATCTATTTCAAATCATAATAAACAGAAAAAAGATGCCAATCCTGGTTATAAAGGCCTAAATTCTGATACGATTGTGTGGTTACTGTGTTTTAAACAAAGTTTAAATTGATTAATATAATCCGATAATAATTTAAATCACAAGAAAAATACATGTTTCGTGAGGTCAACGTATAGATATAACTTACATTAAACTGATCTATTGTCCCGCTGTTTCGCTCTGCTTCCTTAATTAATTCTATAACTTTTTCTCCAAACATTCTTGAGATAAATTAGATTAGTTAGACTTAAAAAATACTCAATTTGAAATACTAAATTTGATTTATTCTAATACAGAAACAAACATTATATTTGGTTAATTTTAATATAGAAACATCAACTCAAAATATTTTTCTATAGGTTATTCATTTGTTATGACATTTGACAACATACAAATGACAATTAGTAGACAACATTTGACATTTATGGCTTCGTTCAGATTACAAAATATGTATTTTCATTCTCAGTATAATGATCCTTATATTCTAAGTCTCAATTATTATTCGTTAAATCAATTGTGCGTCTGACTTATTGAAAGTTTAAATGATTATAAACTTGTAATAAACATAGTCCTTGAAACTGTTCTAGAATAAATGTAATTAAAACTTAGTGACCTAACTTTAAAGTCAACAATTTTTTTATATACCTTGAATCCGACGCTCAGGGAGAGGAATAAATATCGGATCGGATGATTCCATCACTCATTAGCTGTTAAGGGTTATTTCTTCTATTAGATATAATAAACCATCATATATTATTTGAATGAACAATGATAGCTTAGATTTGAACCAATGTTGTTTTCAGTTTGTAAAACCATTTTTCAAAAAAGCATGAGAGGAATAGTCCTTGTTGAATTAGGGGATTCACAAACAATAATAACGGACATAAAATAATCTCAAACACGAAATAACCAGCATTGGATCGCACAAACATTTATCTCCCGTGGTTATTGAACTAGGCAGGGCTAGGCAGGCTCTTTTGGTTTAGTGATTACACTAGACCAAAAGACCGTCACAGCTTAGATATATAAACATCAAACTTTATAAATATAATAGATTCATTTAAATACATATTATATAGTATTACATTACATAAACAGACGAGATTACATTTTAAATGCAATTACTAACTAAATTTGTTTTAAAAAAATGGGATATTCCATAATTAAGAAAGAAATACTTTTTATTCCAAAGTATTACGTAATGCGTTAGCAAATACAGCTCCGAATTTATTTGTGAAATTCCAAATACCCTTTTACGCAGTAGTCGATGTCAATAGAGTTCAAAGTAGTTATGACGTTTTCCTTTATATTGAACTGTTTACTGAATCATTCATTCAATCCATTCCGTTATCCATTTTGTGATGAGAGAAATAAGAATGTTCATTGCGCACGCGTTTTTGTTAAGAGACGGTTGTTCCCTAAACGCAAACAAATATATTTAAAACATGTTATTGTGTCGCTGTTAAGTTTACAATCACTAGTTTTCTGTTTAATTTACTCTTAAATCATTAGTGTTTATTAAAAATGAGTGCCAAAAAGAATATCGATACCAAAATTTTCGAGGACGAAAATACGGATTCCGGTTTTGTGTCTGGACCTTTAAGTGAACAGCTGGACCAAGATACTTCCGATGATTTGGTCAAGTTGGATACGAAACCCGATGTGTTGGAAAGTGACAAAAAAGTGATTACTGTTAGTACAGAGGCTGAGAGTGGTATAGATTTGTGTTCCGATCTTGAAAATGTTATAATAAGTGAGTCTACAACCGTGCCAGAAGGCACTTTAATCGAAGTTGGCAACATCCAAAGCCAGGACATTTCACCTCAATCTATTCCTCTAATGTTCCAGCAGGATGATGATGGCGATGAGTAAGTTACTTTAAGTCTTGTTAAAATTAAAAATACAAAAATTCCTTTTACAATTAATTATAAATAATCATGCAAGCTAGGAATATTTATTAAATCCTGAGTTGAGTTAAATTACAAACCAACAGTTGATTTATTAAACTCTATTGAAACACTCCAGATACATATCAAGTAAACAAAAGCAGAATTTAATGAGAAATTGTTATAAATCGTTATATTTAACGATTTATAACAATTTATCAATCATCAATAAAATAACATTTTCAACAGTGTTCTTAAAGTATACAATTTGGACTTGAAATATATGTGCAATATCATTGTCAACAAATAAGTTTTAAAACTATTATTTGGATCTACCATGAAATAAATCTTAATTTTTGTTTATGATAACCTAAGTTAAATTTTTACTTCTTTACAATACTTTAGAAACATTGATAACTACTAAGACATAATAAAGTGCATCAGTTTGTTAATAAGTCCATATTTAAGCAATTGAATGATAACGTAACATTCCATTGCCCTTCCATTAATTAATAAACAGTTCCGACTAATGGGGACTATGAAATACTTTAAAATATGAATAACAAAACAACAAGTATGTTTTAAATTAATATTTATTTCCACTTGTTATCAAAACAACTTAGTTCTTATCAGAAGCAAATTGAGTACGACAAAATCATTATAAATGTAATTAAGTATTATTACATGTACATGGGCTTTAAATACATAATATAAAAACTTAATGAATATAGAAAACAATCTCTCTTTAATCTTCATCAAACATGTTTGTTGTATTTACTCTTCTGTAACCCAATTAGATAATAATAATAATTATTTATTTTTTTGCAAGAATATCCTGCATTACATCAAATATATATATATTCTACCAGTTTTCTCTATACAAATGTTGTCCTTAAAAAAATATATAAATTCATCTTATCATTAGATTAGACTTAATTACATAATATATCAATCTTTATTTTAGTCAAACAATATAATACAGGAGAATTATGTTATCAATCATCATTGATTAAAATATATTTCTAACTTATGTCAAAAAAGAAAATAAAATATAACTATTCAAATATGTCAGTAAATTTGTCACAAAAAAGAAGGTTAAGTACACATTTTTTAAAATACTTAATAGGATAATCTTTTAAGTGGTCTGGTAAATAGTTATACATTCTAATTGACACACAGTATACATTGTTTTTACATAAAGCAATTTTTTGCATTGGCACATTCAGTTCATATTTGTGACTTGTTTTGCTGCCTATCATTTTACAATTTGTTCTAAAAATATTCATTTCAAATACACATTTTAACTAGTTAAGGCAGGATGAGTTTTAAAGTGATTGACAACTATCAAAGTACCCTGTGGGCAGGGTACTTTGATCATATGCTGGGGCATATTGAACAAATATAGTTTTTTAAACTTATAAATGCTTTATTAAAATCCACTAAATTTCCCCACTTTAAAATAGCTCAGTACTGAAGACTGATCTGACTGACTGACTGACTGACTGACTGATCCATGATATGCAAGTAGAGTGCTGTTTCCCAAGTCGCTGTTTCTCTTAAGTGTTTTAGTACATAGACAACTCTATCCAGCCTACTACATACTCCTTGGATGTGATACCCAAAAATAAAGTGGATTTTACATTTTCTATTATATTATTATGATTTTAAATATTATTTATATAAATTATGGCATTGTGTTTGGTATTGTATTATTAGATAAATTGGTACCAGTTAGATTTTTCTCAGAATACAATGTGCATGTGAGCTGCTAATAATGTTTATAATAACTTCACAGGCAGCTACATATTGCAGCGGTGCACGGCTGTGAGAAATCAGTTGGAACTCTCATAAGGATATGTCCAGACAAGTCATGGCTTGATGTGCCCAATGACTATGGCCACACAGCCCTCCACCTGGCAGCCATGTGCGGTCATGCTGTGGTAACCAGGATGCTGGTGCGTGCTGGTGCCTCTGTGTCATGTAGGGACGTTACTGGAGAAACTCCCCTTCATAAAGCTGTGACTGGAAACCACCTTGAGTGCCTCCAGGCCCTGCTTGCCCCAGTATCAGAACACCCGCCTAGGAAGCTATCAACACTATTGAACCAGAAAAACTATAAAGGTGAGTTTTTTATTTATATAATGAGTGGTGTAACTTATGGGAGTTGTTATTAAAGGTTCAACTTTAATTCTATTTAATTCTATGACCTTGTCATAATTATATTCTATTTCCTATTATAAATCATAGAACTATTCTCTGTAATATATAAAGTAAAGTACTTCATTGAAATTGCATTACTTCATTCACATTCAATTAGATTACTCACTCAGGGTTGTATTATCATGGTGGCTGACACCAATGTTTAAATAATTTATATTTCAAATATTTAACTTTTAGAATAATAAAATACAATGCAAGCAATAAATGTTCAAGCAAAGCGATGAAATTAAATAAAATATATATATCTATGTAGACATATATTTTCCCTGTAAGCCATCACTTGAAGGTGGTAATTATCATAAATATATATAAATATATATACATATAAACATTGACACTTCACTAGGAGCCGCCTCGGGGCACTATTAAGTATAGATTGAAGTATATAATTATTAACATATAATAGCTTCATTTATCTAAATTTATATAGCATAATATTTTCATTTTTACTGCGTATCTGGTAAAACCTTTAACCTTTATAATTCCGACTCACCGCCTTTTGATAATCAAATATAAAAAACCGTAACGGTATTCCCGTGGTAATAATCTAGATAATTTTATATCTAGACCTAAAAAAACCCAGTCTATAGAGTCCTAAATCTAAATTAAGTTGTTATCAAGAGGGAGATTAACTGGATCTAATAACAAAAAATGTTATCTGTTATTAAAATGTACGTTTCTTTGTTTTTCCTACACACACGAGGATAATAATATTTTTATAACTTACCTGCGTTAGACATCAAATCCTTTAAATGTTTTAGTTTTCAGAGTTAAATATATGCCTGACATTCATTGCTTATAACTGAACTGGTTGATAGTGTAACTTTTGGCCTCAGATATGAAATTTCAAAGGCACTGATAAAGCGTTCCAATCAACGTTTGCGTTCAAAATATATTTTAGATTAATTAATTTGTTTTTTTTTAAGAAATGCATTGATAAAATATAAATGTACTATATGTAACTCAGTAAAGAGAACGTCCACGGTGTCACCATTTTTAATCAGCTAAGCAGTTCCTTGGACCAGATAATAAAAAAATATAAAAAATACAATATACATGAGACAAGGCGCTCTTATATATGCAGGGTTTTAAAGAGGAATCATTATACCAACGGACTTAGTATGAGTCTTATAAATATATGTATATATAATCTATAGATTTGTTTGCATTCCTATAAAGAAAGACGTCAAAGCGCAATTATAATAATTGAATTATAACGGATATAAAAGTGGTTTGCGGATATCAAAGCTGGTTCACCTTCACTGATGGCATTGTCCTCTCACAGCATCAGAGCACGCGAGTACGCGTCATAAAAAAAATCAGTTTCACTAGGATCTTAAAGTGTATTGTTTCAAAACCAGTTTACCCTAGACTGTTTGTGTCTGAGAAGCAGCTCGTCATCAGTAACAACTTGGCTGTAACGTGGATATCCCCATCATTGAGATAAATCATTTTATTCCCACAAGAACCGGTGAATCCAATACCGATTGCAGTATAGTCATCAAATACTAAGAAATTGTCGCGATTCTTTGAATCATACCGTTAGGGACAAATATAACCTACCTCGTAGTTTGTTTACGGAAAATATTCAAATTAAATGAACACAATTTTTTTACACATATTAAGTTCATTCCTCGAACAATTACTCTCAGATGATAAACAGATATGTTCTGGAAAATAAATACAATATATGTATTACTTATATATATTTTTAAACGAGTTTACCGGACTATAATATATTTTTTTTTATAAACAACAAATGTATCTTTAAAAACATTGAAACTGTCGGTAAAAATTACTCGATTCTCCGGTTTTTCCGATGATATACAATGTCTTATTATTAAGTCGCAACTTTCAGCCACGTCGGACACATATTTGCATTTGGTTTTACCCATCTGCGTGTAGAGAAACTTTATTATATTATATTCATTCGTTTTAACAGCACATAAATGAAATTTACACACTTTGTACATCATAACAGTTTTTAATAACGCGCTTATTATATGAATTGGAATAACCCAGCCGGCGTAGATTAGATACCAAAATGCTGTCTTATATTTTGGCCCTCACATTGCGGAATCGTCGAACCGTGGGTATTCCCACCTGCGGCTCGCGTAACAAGCCCGACTGGCTCCTAGTGAAAGCACAAACCACTAACAAACCGTCGTTTGGGTTGTCCCGGCCTTTGTAGGCGCTAATTGAAAGGTTACATGAATGTTATACGACCGTGGTTTTTCCTATATGTATAAGTCAACGACACGAGCTCGTCGCACGTAGTAACTTACAAATACATATATAAAATCTATAATAAAATTTCGTCGCTGTCGCTTGACTTGAATACATCTATCATAAATTGTCAAAATATAAATAAACCTTTTTTTATATATATTTTCATAACGCACGTAACAGAACATATACCTTATCTATAAATGACATTGAAATTATTAAGTTTTACCCACTCTTCATAATTGTTACCACGAAATGCTATGGGAAAACACTAAAGCCAGTAGATGTACTGCAGGAAAACCACAAGAGTCTGCGAAGCGGCGCAGTCATTCTGGTACGTCGTTAGGACAATGCTAGCTGTAACGATGTCGGGTTATACCCATGTGAAAGTATACCTCCGAGGTGCGGAGCTCCGGAAATACCAAACACATTCACTGTTATCTGGCGTTGCGATGCATAAATGAAATCTTTACAAATTCCGATATGATGTGTATAATACATTGATTATGGCCGTTCAATTCAATGGTTAGTGCTGCATTCGAATTGGAACCTGGCCAGCGTTATTTGTGTCACTTGTTATAACATATAAATTTGATAAGTATGGTATCAAAATAGGCCCTCCAGACACCTCTATTTGACGTACACAAGTCATCACTGATAATGATTCAAAGTGGAAAAGATTTAAATAAATAAATATATATATAATCATAATATAATTTATCAGATTCATATTAACCGACATTCGCCCTTAGTCAGGTATGTGGTCAGAGACACCTGATGATCACACCGATATTATGGATTATCCAAGCAGAAACCGGTTATCATTTTGTTGGTATCAATGGTTTTTAAATAAAATATTGAATCATTATTACTGTATCTTTAAAAACTTTGTGACTACTTGAAGTTAGAATTTGGATGTTTGTATATATACATATACGAAGAAGTTATCTAGGTTTATTTGTTATCTTATTGAAATATATTCCCTTAACGTCTTCTGTATTGTTAACTAATACACGAGAGGTGTCATTGGCCTAAATGTAAATAATACAGTTTTAATTGAAAACTATTTATTGTTATCATAAAACAAACTGCTCGGAACTGTTAACTCTTATCAGCAACAATTGATTTTATTGAACTTGGGATTTTCCAGTGCTCGGCTGTTTCGTCACCTCGCTTTGTGTTTATCAATATTTCAACATTTCTGTGATGGAGGACCCGTGGCATAAATAATTATTAATTTGAACAACGCACCATATTACGTAATATCTTAACATCATACAAGCTTCAGCCATATTTTAAGTGCGGAAACATTGAAATAATATATCGCTTGCCTTATTTGGTTAGGACAGATCGGTTGCGCGCTCGTCACATTGTTGGGAAAACCCTACATTCCCCCTTCCCCGCCTCACTTCCATCGTCCCCCCTCCCGCCCCACTCCTCCTCTCGCGGTCAACGCGAGCCTCGGCGCGCGCGCACCCAACAAGTATACTTAGTATGTATTATTTAAATACCACAGCACAGTTTTAATCTTGATTGTTAATTGTCACGCACAATGCCACTACTATTTTGTTGTAGTTTTACTATAAGAGAATGGCTGCTGGATACGTACATCTAATAGTTAGTTTTTGATTTCCTTATTACCTAACGATAATATCATTATATCATAGTTTATTTTTTTTATTTGTAAATGTTTCGAAGGTGAAGCAATCAATGTAGCAAATAACAGGTTTCCTGTTTTTTTTTTATGATTTATTTAAATTAATACGATGAATAATTCTAGTAATATCTTGAGCGTTGTTTTTTCGTCTTAATGAAGTGTATATTTTATTTGTTTTTAACTTTTTTTTTTTTAATATATACAACAAAAATTATTCCCCTATTTCCCGTAGTTATAGAATTACAACGATATCAAATGAAAACTTTCCTATACAGTTCTTAAGTAAATGTAAATTTATAACATCCTTGGTGATATTTTTTTTTTACTATTTACTTTAATCTAGTAAACATCGGTGGACTATAAATAAATTTTCGCCCAAAATATACTAGAATGTCCGAAGTGTTTGGAACGATTCCGAAATTTAAAAAATCTCGTAACGTAGGAGTTTATTTTGAAAGCGTTCGAAATAGTATTGGAGTGCGTCCAAAACTATACTAAATAGATTCTTGACGTCCTGCAGACCCGCTCTAATAAATTATTCCTATTTTTGTGTGTATAAACCCTAAACCAGTCTGGAGTAAAGAATTGAAAATGTATTGTGTTCCAAATTGTTTGTGGTTTTACCATTTTTCATAATTATTAATAAATGCATGTTTTTTATTTTAAACACGATGACAATTACGTAGTTTGGGCTAAGGAAACGACGACGGATTTTCCTCAACCAATCGCTTCTACGCACAATTTAATACGTTTTGAACACATTTATGATACTATACATAAATAAACTTATTTTTATATTTAGAATATTATTATTATTCGTCTAAAATATATGTATTTTGTTTCCAGGTCAGATGTGCGTGCACGTGGCAGCCGCGAACGGTCACGTGGAGGCGCTGCAGACTCTGGTCTACTTCGGAGCAGATATTAATGCCAGGGTAGGCTTCAACATTGTTTCTTATATAATACAAAGATAAAATGTTGGACATTAGCTTATGGAAATATATTCACAAGTTACCTGAACGTCTTGAATTAGTAATTGATGATAAATTTCATATATAAGTATATGTATATTTTTAAACATATTATCAGCATCGTTTTACTTCCGACATTATTGTCTTGATTGCTTTGTCTAATCAGCTGATAACCAAAGTGGGGTTTTTACGTTTGCCTTCATGACGGCCGTTTGACCTCATCGCGCGATACCTACGGGTTATACGAAGGCCTTTAAAAACCCAGGACCTCGTACCGATAATTTAGCGTTGCATTTTCCCTCATCCGTTAGAATGATCTGTACAAATCACGAGATACAAATATATAGCCGACGAGCTACCGTCCCATATATGACGATATTTATATAGCCGAATATAAAACAATGACTCATCCGGCTCGAAGGACTATATATTAAAATTATTCGTTGTCCACAGGAGGGTCTGGCGGGCTGGACGGCGCTGCACATGGCGGCCCACCGCGGCGACGGGCGCCTCGCTCGCTTCCTGCTGGAGAAGTGCAGCGGCGTGGCGGCCGACGCCCGGGACTACGCGGGCCGCACGGCGGGGCGGGTGGCCGCGCCCGCCCTGCGCGCGCTCTTCGACGACGACGCCGACGACTCCGAGGACGAGGTGAGGACACGCCGCCGCGCCCGCCCTCGTGCCCCCCGACCCCAACCTAATCATGTGCCAAAGGCTCAGACTCTATCTTCTTGTCGCTTGACGCTCACAGTTTATCATACGGGTTAAAAAACAAATATATTTGACGATAAAGAACGTGAACGGTTTTACCCAAAGTCTCAGTGACGTCGCTTTGAATACATGACTGATCACCCCACTAATGAGATGTCTCTATTCTGACGTGTGTGTTTGTTTGTTTGTAGTACGACAGCGACAGCGACAGTGAGAGTCTGTTCGAGAAGCTCCGTCAGAACACCAGCGCCATCAACGTGGCCTGAGGACTTTGACGGATATTAGTTGCAATTCACACGACGCCGAGAACCGGGACCGAGCTGGAGCCCTACCGGGAGTTGAACTAATATCGTCCATGAACCGCTCTTACGTCATATATGTATATATATAGTAAAGTATGACAGCGCGATAAAACTGCCGTATGTTTGTACAAAATGAGTTTATTAGATATTCAGTCGTTCTAAGTCTGTCGGACGACGTATTCTCGTTACCGCCTGTGTATTGCGCTGTCTGTTTGGGTTTTTAATATTAAATAAGAATATGCAATATGGAGGAAGTCGTCCTCGTGATTTTTAATATTTTCTTAATTATAAATTTGTGTTCCTTATCAAAGTAACAATGAAATTGTTATATTAATTTACTTCCATACACTTAACAATTATATATTATTATTATATTGAATTGATTTATGGCGTTAATGTATATTGAATACGCCCGGGTTTTTCATTATGTTGTACCAAAACATTGGCGGATTCGTTTTGACCCCTGAGCCAAAGCCACAATATATATAAAATATAAATTTATCCTATATGTATTGGGGTAGCGTCTTCCTTGTTTCAAATGTACTGTTTAATATATATATATATATATATATATATATATATATATATATATATTGTATTTATTAATTAGGATTTTATATTATATTTAAGGCCAGTCAGCCGTGTTCGTTAAACCCATCCAGAGCACGGTGCTGAAATAATGACGACAAAGGACGCCTTGTTCATACTTTCGTGAGAAAGCTGTAGCTAAGACGTCCTCTCACTTGTATAGAGTAACTCATAGACAAATATACTACATATATATATAAGTTTAGGTTATTGTTTGTGCAATCGCCACCAATGGAGGTCGGCTACTGTTCCCTTCGACTGCTAGTCTAAAATGTTATTTAAAGTGTTTATAAAGCACCAGTCGCACGTTGATTGTGATGTGTGAATTAGGTTTTTAAGATTTGAGTAGTTCAATAAATACCTTGAGCTATGTTGAGACCCTCTCTTTTATTTCCCTCGTCAGTGACGTTTCCTCTAAAGTACGCCGACCTGTATATATATATAATATATATTCGTAAGTTTGTTTAATGTATCTGGTCTGTATCGTATATATCGTTCAGTTAATAAATCTAATAGTATATGACGTGCTTTTTGATTTATTCCTTGCGCCGTGCGTCGTCGTAGTGATACGAGATTTAAAATATAACGTTAGGTTCCAGCGGGCAATATAAGAAAGGAACTAGGCGAGGCAGCAGTAAAGTATTGCACGAACATTTAGTTAATAAATATCTACACGTAAATCCTATTCGAAGACCGAGCTGATTACGAATTGCTGCTAACTATATTACTTGAACACTTCAATCACATTTATCAAGATATTAATTGCAATTTCAACTTGTCCATATTGTAAATTATATTTCAAAAAATCCATAGAGATGCAGTAATAAGAGTGCACTTAGGAAGATGAAATAATTTCAACACAATATGAAATGATATTAGTGAAAGTGCAAAATGTAATAAAAATATTTATTACTAAACAGTAATACAATATTGGAATGGCAACAACACTTAATATAGTCATCACAACTCTGATCTGCTGACTGAGACCGCCGGGACTCTTCAACACTGGTCACGTAACTAGAAAGACTTCGCAACTTCTTGCAAAATTATGCAAATAAATGATTTTTCGAATACATTTCATATAGATTGAACCAAAACTTAAAATTCAAAAGCACCTACGTTTTTACAAACGGTTAACATGTATTAAACAAAAAAAATACTGATTTAATACGGTTTGATCATTAATGCCAGTTATATTATAATACACTTAATGATTCCTTATATTTCAAACCTAAAATTAATATTACTAGATGCCTGTAGTTTCTAAATACATTTATTGGTTTGATTATTAAAGACACTTAAGAGCGTTTATCAGGTTCTCGTTGTTAAGCTACACATACATACATTTTCAAACTCTCCCTCCTGCATTGTATATAAGAAGAAAAACTATTGTAAAGAATGAAAAAATGTATAAAATAAAAATAAAGCATACAGTATTAAATATTTTGATAATAGGTAAAAAGACATTCATAAAATTAGACTTGAAGTTGGGTACAGAATGGAATCCAAACCTGGTATTCTCTATTCTAGTATCAAAGTGCGTTGGTTTGACTACACAAGAGAGAACGCGATACTTCACGCATACATTCACAAACGTCTGTGTGAGTCAATACACCATCTATATACCCAAAATATCTGAAATGGAAGCGCAGAAAACATGACAAACGCTCTTAAAAAAATTAAAAATCAATTATTCCTGTGGTTAGTAAAATAAAATTAGAAAACGTATTAATTCGTTTTCAATCTATAATGACAAAAATAAAAAAATATATATTTGGGACAAATTATTCTCTTTTTACTTATATATATATATATCTAATATTAAGATAAATTTCTTCAAATATAACACTAAAAATAGATTAGAAACTATTTATTTATGAATAATACCCATTTTATTATACAATTCCCATCTCACCTTTAGATTCACATTCATATGAAGTAAGACAAAGATGAGTTTTATTACTAAGATTTATAACAGAAGTTAATATTATTTTGTATTTGGTATTTTTTACTTTCATTAGAATAATGAAATAGTTAATATAACCCATTTCAAAAATGTCATTTACTTCGATAAAGTAAAATATGTTGTAATTAGTTTATCTTCGGCAGATATGTATATGTCAAGTCAGCCTCACTGGCAGTCGGATGATCCCGGGACTGCACACTCTTGTGACACACGTACTGACAATATTACAAAAAACATTCAACCAACGTGAACACCCTGTAGATAATTACATTTTTATTCATATTAAATACTTGGGTTTTTCTATTTTAAATGTTCGTTCGACTTCCGAGATAATAAATATAACATAATTATTATTATTCATAATATACTTATTTATATGAATATAACAGGCGTATTAAAAATATTTCCATTTTTTTTTTTGCTTTGAGCACGGAATAAAGCCAGACCATAAGGTTACACGAAATAGAGTCGATGAACACGAAGGCACTACGGAATGATGACGGATATCCCAAATTTATATCTCAGTGTAGTATGTGGGTCTGTTAATCATCATCATCTCGAAAACGTTCGGGAACAGGTAGGTGGTGTTGAAGCCGATGAGTCCGTAGGTGAAGTACTTGTAGCTGCACTCCACGAACACCTTGTTCTTATTGTCGAGGCTGTCCTCGGAATGCCGCAGCTCGTTCTGGTCCTCGCCGAGGAGGGCGCAGATGAGGCCGTAGGAGAGGGACTTGGCGACGGCCCGCGTGGCCAAGATGCCGCATAGCCCCAGCGTGGTACGCAGCAGTGTACAGCCCAGCATCTCCACGGACGGCCAGATGATCGCGTAGGGCGGCGGCTGGCTGCTAGCCACCAGGTTGCCGAGCTGGTAGTTGGTCCAGGCGCCCAGGTGCAGGCCGGCGCACACGCTCACTATCATCGTCGTGTCGCCTCTGGAATTACATGTGCCTTTACGTTTTATGTGTTCTACTTCTTTTCAAAGTTAATTAACGATTGGAATTGTTGGGAATTAATTATTTTGTTTTTTAATGTTTAATACTTACATTAAAAATAATAACATATAAACAATAGGCATAATTATTAAGTCTAAAATTATAAAATGCTCCGAATTTAATATTTGCATAAAAATTACATATTTTCGGTGAAATAAACATAATTCCTTCAAAAAGGTAAACGTCTTTAATATGTCTTTTGATAAAAGTTAACTATTTAAGTATGAATGTTTATTGGTTTTATTTATAGTACAAACATTTGTTACCTTCGGAGTGACTAAAAGAGCTCAATTTTAGTGATTTGTCACCGTGGGTGTAATTGAAAATGTTGGTACCGTACTTGTGGGTGATAATCAAAGCTCAATAAAATGTTTAAAATATTCTTCATGATTTTTTTGCCGAGGACACGAAGCAGCTCTCTAGGCAAGCGCATAGGGTATACAGGTATAGTATCAGTTGGACGGAGGATCTTTACATTCCGTCCTTTGTGCAAATTAAATTAAACTAAGCATTTAAATGAAATTTTGCACAGCATTGGTTCCTTAGTTCTGGACCAGTGCGGATGACCAGTACCGTCCTCTCATTTTACATCACTATTTTTTTTCTGTTATCATGTCAAAAATAATACGATATAATGACATACAAGTTGAAAATTTTTAACCTAGATATTGCAGTTATTAATTGATTTGAGATAGATGTGAAGAAATAATAATATTGACTATGTTCTCAGTCAACATATTTTAGTACGAATGTACCTATTTTCTCCATATTTGTTAGTGTTGTGTCGTAATTCAACGCGTGCTGTTGCCGCTCTTGACAGTTTAGTGACCCTTTCGGAAACAATGTTACTTTTTTCAAATTTAATTAATTGAAAAATATTATTTTTAACATAAGTCTTGGGAAAATATTTTAAAAATATATTTTATTATTATATTTCATCCGCCCTAGAATTTATTGGACAGGGAACAATTACAGCCTGTATAGGTATATTTCTTTATTAAAAAAAAAGATAAAGTCGTTAAGACAGTGTTTGCCTTAACGACGGAAAGGTATTCTTTCTGGATGCACCAGGAAGAACCGGTAAGACATTTGTTACTAATTTGAAATTAGCAAAAGTTCGATCTCAAAGAAAATTAGCGTTGGCTGTTGCATCGTCTGGTATCGCTGCGACTCTATTAGCAGGTGGACGCACCTCTCATTCCACGTTTAAACTACCTCTTACCGTTTCTTTACAAGAGCGTGTGCTCTATGCGTAAAAAAGGTACTTTAGAAAAAGTTTTGCAAGACGTTAAATTAATAATATGGGATGAATGTACAATGATTCATGGAGCTCATGTAGAAGCTTTGGATAGGTCTCTAAAAGGTATTAGAAGCTCTAACAGAATCATGGTTGGTAGCACTGTCATGTTTGCTGGTGATTTTCGACAAACTTTACCACTGGTCGTTAGGGGAATTAGAGTTGTCATTGTGAAGACATACTTAAAAAGTTCGCCCTTATGGAAGTTAGTACATACTCTATAATTATCTACTTTATTATTACTAATATGAGAGCACATTTCGGTGGAGGCAGTACTAATTTTCAGTCAAAGTTACTTTTAATAGGAGACGGCAAAGTACCTCATTGTGAAACGAAAATTGATATTAACCACGATTTAGGTGTGTAAGGTGTAAAAGTTAACAACATTGAACATTGAAGTTAACGACATCAATATCTACTATAAAGTCCACTATAACTACTTTTTTACATTTTAAAAGTCTATAAAGGTGCTAAAAATAATCAAACCATATTATCCATAACTCTATATTATTCATCCTTATCTTCGTTTCAACACCTGTAATATACTTTTAAATTTTTTAAACCGGACATTCCATTCAAATGATATAACGATATTAAAAATGACAAACTAACGAAAATAATAAAATAATGTGTGTGTGGTAGCGGTGCGTGTGTGCGTGCGTAGCGTATACGCGTACGATTTTGTTTGAAGTAATCCTCGAAGTAAGTTATCCGAATATAAAAATGTCCTAACCAATATTTAGAAATAACTTTTATGTATCTAAGCTATATTATAATATACCATATAATAATTAAATAATAATATAGGATATAGGAAAGCAATTTTAAAATTAAAGATGTACAAAAAAAAAAGGTCAATCGAAGGAGTTTTTTATGGAAGGAGTTCTAAAGTCCTCGCGGACAAGTCGCGGGCAACAGCTAGTTGTTTAATAAAATGGATCGATTACTGATATTTTTCTTTAATTGGTAGAGACACCTAATAAAGTGTGTGTGAAGGAAATAGTGTGACTTAAATTGCATAATGAAACGAGAGCATTACTGTTCATTGCTGAATTAGTATTTACATTTGCTAAATAATAAATGTCAGTTCTTAAAAAACGTCTAGAGTTTTAATTTCGGAAACACCAAAATCGTGCTTTGTATACAATAGAATCGATAAAATAATCTCTAACTACGAATATATATATCTATATATATATAATACTAGATACATCGAGTCGGTTAGCTTTTTCGTTATTTTTAGTGCAAGTAGAGCGCTGTACATTGCTTAATGAAATGAGCGCATATACTTGGTATATTCATGTAGAATAAAAGGAGAAGGAACTGTCCAAATTTGTAGAAATCTTAAATAGGTTTCATAGCTCTTAAGAATATAGAATATGCCTAAACAATTTTTATCATCATACATCAAATTTATAAAACAATGGCGTTTCCTGATAGAAACTAAGATCTACCCGCGCTAAGTATTCATTGTCGCTCTGATTAGTATGTGGCCGCCACATTAATAAACTGTATGTCTCCATAGTGCTAACAACTCGGGGGTCAACTGCCCAATAATTAAATAACAATAGGTGCTGAATGTAACATACCACAATGCTTCATCGTTTAGAGATTTCAACTATATACTATTGGATTTGTATGGGCTCGCGGTATGTAGGTCCTAAATCTAGACATATACACATAGACATGTCGGGAACGAACTAGAAGAAAACTTCATGGTAATCAGGGGGCAATGGTTGCCGTTAACAACCCCCCTCCCCCCCTTTTGAAATGACTTGTTTTTGAACAATATCTTTTTTTGACTTCATAAGAATAACTCTATTCTCATCCCAGCTATAAATTATTTAGCGTAGATACGGTTTTAAGCTTAGCATAGATTTTAAATTTAAATAAATAGGTTTTCTGGAAGCCTGAAAATGAAAATAACAATCCCTAAGAGTTGAGACTGTATACTGTACCTGGTGGGCGTCCAGGTATCGGAGTGCGGACAGTACACAATGGCCAACACAGAGGCGGCCAGAATGGCTAGTGGCGCCGCCCGCGAGCCCAGTAACCAGCCGTCCAGCCGCCCCGCCAGCGGCACCAAAGGCACCAACAGCAGCCCTGCCAGAAACAGGCCCGCCGCTATGTCCTAGAGGCATACGGGACACTGTGAGATTTATTACGAAATCGAAATAGACAAATTTATATAGTACTATTGTTCAAGATAGGATAGATTTGTAAAGTCTGGAAGGCCTAAAAGCTGATCTAGTACATTTTATTCCTGAAAAAACAATTCTTTGTAGATTCTTCATTTTCTTTTCTGGCTCAGGAGGTGTTAAGTTATGTCTGATAAAGGCGTGCGACCGAACTCACAGAGGTATTTCGATGGTTCATTTTTATTATTTAATTTTTCTAAGACAACACAATATTTTACGCTACTTTCCACTCACCAGAACACTATGCATGCCGAGATACACTCTGCTGACGCATATCAACGTGCACCAGGACACCGCGATCAGTACACCCCAGTGCACGGGATACTGGTACCTATCCATGGTAAACAATAAGACCGAGAATGGTATGGACACGCCGACCATTGCGTGGGTGGAGGGCATGCCGTACTCAATGGCCCATTTCTGTTGTAACTTCTTGACAGGGTAGCCGGGGCGCGGCCAGCGGATTACGTCTTTGAAACCTTGACCTAAAATTGATAATTTATTGGTCACTGCCTACGCTACTTTGTTGATTGTTGCTAAATTTTAGTACATGTAATAGTTTGTTTTTCTTAGTACTTTCTAAAATTTAGTTATAGCAGCAAGACAATTTTTCTATTCAAGTTTAGCAATAGCAGATTAAATAAGTACCACTAAAGCATCATTTATTCCATTGCTATTCAATAAATTCATGACTGTATATGTATACTAAATTACACTTGTCAAATTGCTTCTATCATTCTGTTATTAATTCTAAAATACTTGTCCACTTTCTTATCATACATATCTCTAATCATACATAATGAATAAAAAAGAACCTTAATTGTAAAAAGTAAAACATAGGATTAGAAATATAATACTTGCTTGGTTCTTGTCTGTTTGTACATGTCTATCCCTAAGTTAACATTCAAGATTTATTGCAGATTTCTTATTGTATATGTTCATAGTCTATACTTATAATTAAAGTCTTCAACATGTTAACGATTTTTATTTATTATACCTTTATATACTTTTTTCTATTGGTATATTCTGTTACAGATATCATCCGGCCAAGATGGTGATGATATGTGAGACTACTTGGCTGTATTGAATGTACTGAAATTTTAATGATGCCACTGGATCGCCCCCAAATGAAGATGCCCTAAACAACTTAGAGCCACCTTATGGAGTAAGCATGTGGTAGATGAGAGGAGATGTCCTCCCGTCCCACCAAGACACTGCAGCTGGAAAAGGAAATGGCAGGAGTACTACCACCCCCTGCTTCCCACCCTACACTGACGGAGCGGGTCGGCAGTTGAAGCCTCCTTTCCAGTAATTCCTTACTTGCAGAAGGCTATATTGACCTCTCACTCTCTCATTACGGTACTATCGCATGGCAATGAGAGGGCCATGCCATCCACAGCTACCAGCATAAATATCTCACCAATGGGTTAGTGGGAGGATACTTAACTCAACGATACTCCTCACAGAAATTACTTTTAGAGTGTAGTAAGATCTTGTTTAATGTTAAAAAAATATATTGCTATAAAGTTCTAAAGAGTTCTTCTTTGCTTAGAAACATCTAATAACTTATACCAATGCTTGTGTCCTAACTTGCGCTAGCAATTGCTACCTATCTTTTAACTATCCCTTTCATTCTTCAAATATAACATTATTTTCTTCTTTCTATCTTTCATAACTTAGCTCTTTGGAATATACCTAACCAAACTTCCTATTTCATACATCATATAATCTACAGATACATTTAAAACTAAACCCTTCCAAATCACTGTGACACCTGTATGCCACTTGTATTTGTGCCTTATCTGACACTTTTGGGAAGATAACAGATATTCTATGCCGCAACTGCACAGTCATTTTTATTATGAAATTAATATTATGACCTAAATTTTATACTGTTATACAACAATTTAGCACAATTTAGGGTGTGTATGATTGTAAATTCTGTACAAACCTATATACATAACAATGGTCCAAACCATGATGACCCGTCTGCCCACTGCACCATCAATATTCCAGAACCAGACAGGTATGAATGTTGCATAGAAGATCTCATCTCCCAGAGCTGTTCCTACGAGAAACAAGTAGTACCAGAATTTATTGTTGATGTGACACTCCACTTCTTCCTTGCCCTCAGACAAGTTGTCTGTACTAGAACAGGTACTGTACTGAGAACTCCATGATGAGTCACTCGGTATTCTCTTGTGTTGTTTAATATTAAGCTCCTTTTCAAAATCATGTCTGTCCGATTGTATAATACTTGTTTCGTTAGTATGGCAACTTTTTTTATATTTTACACCAAAAAAGTTTTGCACTTTAACCACTAACAGCGGATCATTTAAATGATCTATTATAATATCCCACATATTATTTATTTTTTTTATAAAACAGTATATCAATATATATTTTTATAAACTAATATTCTCACTTTGAACTTGTCAGTCCGCTACTCACGTTTAGTTTTTAAGCACATTACAAATACTAACTTTCAATATATGGAGTCTATAAATACTGATAAGAACAGGCACACAAATATAATAATAAAGTACTTATTTAAAAATATATGAATCTCGATACACTTATATGACTAGTATTCACGTTCAATACATAACCTAAGTAGGTGCTAAAGATTATTTTGCGATTAAAACGTTATATCTATATCAAACTAAGTTGAAAATATTAATATAAGTAAAAGCCATTTGACATTTTAAATGAGAGCTGTCATTAGCGAAATCATAGAGGGTAGAGACTAGGGATAGAGTTTACCAAATTATATAGACGATAAAGATGAAGAATAGAAATCATAAAGCACTAGACAACAATTCAATAATTTGCCGCAAGCACTTTGTCCCTCGAGTATATAATATGAAGTATATATGAATATAGCAGATAAAGAAAAAGTAAAGTTTGGCGAGAACAAATAATAAGTAAATTAAACCGTACACACTTTATGAAAATACGTTTGGCGTACCAAAATTTTAGGTATTTCTATTTATTTTAGGTATTATACACTAACATAAACGCGCATGTTATGTATGCATATAAGTTTAAGCTTATACGTATAAACTTATGCATTTAAGTTTCGCAGTCTCTCTTGCTATAACTAAAAAACACATTTTGTTACATTGAAGTATTGACTAATTTATATATATAATAATATCATATTTAATAAATGCCTACATTTGACTGTGTTTTCGTTTAGTTAATCATAACATGAAATATACAATACAATATTAGCATTATACAATACATTATTACCAAACTTAAAGTTAAATTATTTATTTTTTAAATTTCATCCCAAAATATTAAATGGTCTATTTAAACTTTGTTTAATAACATTGATATTTTATAATACTTTTTTCCAAATTTTTTTTTTTTATTGTGGAGCTAGGTAATAATAAAATAGATACTATTTATCATTACATTATCACTGTCTTGAAGCCCTCGCGCCTCGCAGCGGTCTGATTTTAATTTAGATTCCTTCTGTTTTTGACTTTTTGTCAATTTGAGGAAAAAGAGAGAGAGAGAGTAAAGGAGATTCGTTGTTTTCTACAGAAACACAATAAATTAAATATATCCAGTAAATATAAAAACACATGATAATATAAAAACGGAAAAAAACGGATTTCATGGGAAACTTAATATAGCATTGCGATAAGATGTCCATTGTTGTGTTATTGAGATAAAAATTAGAGAACACGGTGAGTCAATTACTGACGTATTTAACGGACAAACTAAACGCAAAGGATTTATTGATGGGTGGTTAGAGGAGGTTTCACGCATTTTAATTCACAGCGCTTTCTTCAGAGACGATATCAATGTACCTAAAAGGATTCTTAGGCATATATGTATATGGAGGATATCACAAAAGCCATTAATAGACAATTAACTATATCTTGAGAATATATGTTGTAATCAGGTGACTTAAGACGAAACCTTGAGGTAGGCCCTTCCCGATTTATAAGAAAACACATTACTCTATTACTATATTATTGCTCTCAAAAATCGCAAAATGAATGTTTGTTATCAATCTTGCTGTTTCCAAACCCTTTCCGAATACCTCTACTCTCCTCTATTCAGACGTTACTGGATAAGATTAAAGCAAGCGCAATTGGAAGGTAAAATTAGGTTTGGATGAATATTATCTATTTTACATAAAAATATAATTTAGGATCTTCAAGATAGCAGAATATTCTTTTAAAAATAATATTAAGTCATTAAGGATAAAAATGTATTTTAAGCTAATATTTATTAAAAAGCAATAAGGACGTCTTCCTCTTGTGGTGAGTCTTTTAATCCCTCAAGAGCACAATTATACTCTACGAAAGGGATTTCCAAAACATCAGTTACTGAACTTTACCTAAAAATATAAAACAAGGCATCCCGCCTTGTTTTGAAGAAATGGAAGTGCAAGATTGTCGACAAACTGCCCCAAACAAGACAAAGGATGATCCTTATGCACTATCCTTAAAGAATTACGATATTATTAAATATTTGTCGACACAAGAAAAGATGAGGATCGTGGACTTGGAAATTCACAGACATGAATAAATTTATCTTTTTTACTTTTCAAAGCAGTTTTCAGTAGTCATTGGTAAGCAGTAAGTAATCTTTGGGAAAATCTTTGGCTTTTGTGTACTAAATGTCTCAATATGATGGAAGGGCATATGTACAATTTATTTCTAGATTATTTCTTTTGGTTTTGGAAAGGATACCGTGGTCTTAATACAAATTTAGAAAATGATTACAAAAATATTTATTGTTCTTATCATCTTAAATATACGGAAGTAAATAAACCAAATCATAACTAGTTTCAGCAAACACATTGCAGAGTTCAGGCAACAAAATGTATTTTATTTCAGTTATAATAGAGTTGTTGAAATGAGGGATACATTTGGAAGTTATAAATATGTAATAAAATATGTTAAGAAATCTTACAGCAACAGTATTAATCTCTCAACTGTGACCTCACTAATGAGTAATAAAAATATGAATTGAAGCGCTAACTAAGAATGATGCTATTATCAATTCCGTCATCCCTCAAACCGCTGAAACCAAGATACGGAATCCAACAATATTTCAGAGACAGCAATGATGGCTTTGTTAGTGAAAAAAAGGTATGAAAATATATGTTTCTTAGGACGGATACTTTTCCATTCCATACTAGATATTGTATTGGCATTGTTAAGAATGTTAAATTGTTGGGAAAGATTTGTAGCGACTTTGGACTGTCAAGGACGTTTGGTAGTTCTTTTTTTTTTTTCATAATAACTAAGTTGACACTTAACTACATTCCACCTGATGGTAAGTGGAGATGTAGTCGTTGTAAGACGCATCAACCTAGTAGTAGCCTATTCACTCTTCGCTTGAAGACACCCACATTGTATTCGGACGGAAATATCAACGCAGGCCAGCTATTCCAGTCCTTCGCTGTTCGAATTAATTAAAACAAAGCAAAGCGTTTCGTTCGGACAGGTGGAATGTCCACCACGAAAGGATGGGTGCTCGCCGTGTGTCGGAACGTCCGGTGATGGAAGGGGGATGGGGGAAATAGGTCGTGTAGTTCCAACGTTGTTTCTTGTTTGTTAGTCATTGTCACAGAGGATTGTAAATATTATTTAGAGTAATAAAGTTTCCGATTGGGACATGTTATCAGTATCTTTATTAATAAGAGCAAGGTTGTTGCCCATGGAAGGATTTAGTCTCGCTATGGGCACGTTTCTCATAGCCTTTGGAAGGTGAAGCATAAAGGAGTGGTGGCTTCGGGTAAATGTGCGACGATAGGCTTTTATTGAGAAGTAAGATTAGGATTGGAACAGTAAGGTGAAATAATTATTTGACGAACTCTGCATATTATCTGCGGAAAGGATCAAAATTTGGTTGAGGTTGCACAGTAAGGAATATTCTTTTAACGTAACTAGTTTCACGAAATGCTGTCAGGAAAATTCAGGACAAGCGTTTTCAGATCCAAATTGCTTATACTAATTATTATATTCGTGCAAGAATTGGCCAAATGAAATAGCCCGTATAGTAGTTGAAAAGACAAGGTATATAGCAGGCAAATATTTCACGTGCAATATATACTTTTATACAATTTTATATCGAGTCACGTACAATCAAAGATACCTTAACCGCATATTGTCTGAAATTTGACATTTACGAGTGACAATGACAGAACATATGCTGTTGTTATTATTTATTAACTTGTATGAAAGACGAATAATTGGTGCTTGTTTCAAATTTTGTAATTTTATTTTAACTTGTTTGAGTTACCGTGTTCTGTAGCTATTCTATGCGCAACGAAAAACAGAATATAAACGTGTTATAATTTGAATAAGTGATAGTTTCTTGATCTTTGGTTAAAATCTTACATGTAAGTTCAAAAGTTGTCCTGAGTAAAAAATAAAATATTTAAAATTTTTGTATTTATATCTTTTACTAAATATAAATATAAATATAAACATGTAGGTCATTTATACAAATATTTGTTGCACACACAGTTGCAAAGTTTAATACCTACAGTAAACAAATATAATGAAAAACCATTTTCATTTATTCATATTATAAGTTTAATTCAGTATATTCCTAAGCCATAATAATAATTATATATGTTTTTAGATACAATACATTTATTTTATATTATTATATACTAAATATTAGGATAAAATAATTATATATATGCAGTTTCACTACTTTTTTCAGGAAAATCTATTACTAAACAAACCTTCTTTATTTTTTATTAGCCATTGTACATCAGAACGTTACAATATATTATTATTATCCCTATTAAATTAGGTATTTATATATATGTATATATATATATACAGTGCAACTGCAATATAACGAATCACAAGTAAATTTTTGTTATATCAAGTAATTTTTTAAACTGAGGTTTGTTATATTGAGGTAAGGTTGGTCTATAATTTGTTATAAAGAGGTGAAAACTGAAAAACATATAGGATTTAGGGTCATATATATGGACCTTATTCGGTTATAATATATAGACGTTGTGAGTTGAAAAAATTTGTTAACTAGAGGTATTTACACTTTATTGATATATGAGAATTAGTTATAAAGAGGTTGTTCATAAAAAAAATGTGATGTAATGGTATATTTTACATTAATTCTTATAGACAATGGTGTATTGAGTAAGTTGTTATATCAATGTTTCACTAACAAACTATATATATGTTTTGTTTTGGTCCATTATTTTTTAAACAAACATGTGAGCTGACTGCCTCTAGCTTTTTACTATCTGTTGTTATCATTTTAACTCACACATGTGTAATCCGTGTTGGTTACTCTACCAGAATAACAATTAAAAGATGACATTGTGTTTTATATGACTAATTTATAACATAATATATAAATCTACAAAATATTATGAAAAATATTTATTTGTTACTCACATTTAAAACCTAATAAAGTTTTAAATCAAATCTATTTAATTATAAAATAGTTTAGAAACTAAAACTTCATTCAAAATTGAAGATTGGTGGCAACTCGTATCTCCCTGGCTAGTAGATAACAAATAATATAAATAATAAATATGGCAATATATTAATGATTATATATATTTTTTAGTAAATAATTTGTTTGTACATTCATCATAATATTTTAAATTTCAAAAATATTTATAAATATCGAAAGACAATCATATGAATATAGTGTAAATTATTGATGCTGTAAATTATTTCCTGGCTTACCTTAAATAAAACATTACTGGCATAAAACATCTGCTTAAAACTCTATTACAAGTTGTAAGAAAGAGCCTTAGAAGTCTGGCAATTATTTTGTGATGTTCTCAATTTATAAATATGACTCACACCAATGGATGGAACATATAAAAATGTATAATATTAATTATTTTATGAGTCCTATGAACAAGCCAATCTAGATCCAGATACTTTGTAAGGGCAATAAAGTTGTAAGAATAATTTAATATTGTTAATAGTTACAGCTATACATTTCTCATGAATTTGCACCAAAAATATGCGAATATATAAATAATTGTATTATTTGGCACAAAGTTATTTTAATAATTGGTAAAGTTTATAAAAGCGAGGGTGACCGCGGGTAGAACTAGTGATAATATTTTAATGAGCGCGGAGATAAATTATCTTGGAGCCAGTCTCATCCCGGTGTTCGAACATTTTATTAGTGAAGCTAAATTAATGTTTTGTTTTTCGCTAAATGATAATTATTTGAAGTAATAGTGAGGTACGTGTCCGTCGTAAGTACTTACAATTTCACTCTCATCAGACACGCGATTGTCGGTTACATTATACATTATGTTAGGTAATCAGAATTTTAGAGGCGTATTTACAAATCTGCCGCCGGTAAGACTTAATGGCAGCTGTAAAAAAATTACCGCTTATAATGTTAGATGGTATACGCCGTAAAATTAAAGTCATTTATTTTGTTCTTAATTCGCCATTTAGTGGATTAGCCTAAGGTACGCAATTTTCTAAATATAATATTTTAATTTTTTTTATCATTATAATCAAATAGGCTTAGTAATTTAAATTTAAAAAAAAACATTTTTGTAGCAACAGTGCACAAACTAATCATTATAATAATATATATATGTAAATACCATAAAAGACAATAAATACTTTAATGATTATTTTTGTTAAGATATCAATCAAAATTGTATGTACTTGTGATATAATTGCATCATGTTACCAAGCAGTAGTAGTCATACAGCATGGGTAACATTAATAATATGAAATAATTAAAAACATGTGATTTATTGAAGACGTAGTACATGAGATTACATGTCCAGTTAGCAGGCTACTACTATCAGGCACTTCATTCACTAGGAACTGTCAATTATTCGCAGGTTGGCTCGCGGCGAACATGTCGGAGGAGGAGCCGGACGCTCTCAAACTATACTGGGACCGTTTCTTCAAAGCAGAGACTGGAACTTATGAGGTTATTTCTCTTAAGTATATCCCTAATTTTAGACGTATTTGAAAGTCTTATTAAAGGTCACGATAAGGTCAATAATATTCAAATTATTGTTGTAATATCTTTGGGAGTTAAAGGCTGAATGGTATGTTGCAGAAATCGACATGGCTGGAGTTATTTCTGGCAGAGTTTATCATTCGTCTGAACGAGGGGCAGAATGCGAAGAATTTGATCAATTTCTGGTAAGATTCAGATACATACCTCCATTTATATCGTCAGAACCCAGCGCCCAGCGTATTTATTAGTTTTTAAGGATTGTTCAATATTTACCTAATATATAAATTCAAATAATTTTAAAATGATAAACTCACACATTCACGATGTTTAAAAAAATATTTAAGCAATCTATTAAATTTTTTAAATAAGATACTGGAACGTAGCTATTTTTACAGTTTTGTACTATTTTTGTTCACTTACAAGACAAGTAGTGTGTTTACGCGCATTATCTGATACCTAACCGTCGGATAGTCATTAAATTTAATCGAGCTATAGGTTATTGCCCAATCATCGTATAATACGTATATTTTCTCATTTTACATGCGCTATAAATACAATATCACAAAACAAATGGATGAATTTTGATGAAATCTTCCGCAAATTGAATGTCAAAGTAATGCTTTCCATTCCGGAAAATTATCTCATTTTCACATGAAAGTACATAAGTTAGTTTGGGTAATGAAGCTGAAAAAGAATATTTGTACAAGTGGGGTGAAGGCAGCAGACGGCAGCTAATATGTAATGTTATTAATGCGGCTAAGATGTATTCATTTATAGTGAGGCCATACAGCGTGCGTCGGCATTGAGCCATGCGTTATGTAACATGCATAGTATTTGTTATTTTATTGACCGCCATCTATATTAGTTTTACATAGGAATATGAAAAATGTTAAAAATATACCTTAGCATAAAATAATAATAATGTGATATGTTGGTACTTAAATATGTAGTTATTTAAGTAAAAATATATACATAAGAAACATAATATCTATCCCCCCTTCCCCTTTTTGGTTGAGTTGGTGTTAATTCATTTTTAATTAGAATCCTATTAATGTATTCAGTCCTTTATTCCGTCCCTTTTAATATATGTATATGATCCCCGCTGCAGTCCGCTGAGCGGCGTGGTGACGCTGGTGGGGTGCGAGCTGTTGTGCGGCGTGCACCGCGTCACGTCCGCCGAGCACGCGCTGGCCGACGGCAGCGCAGGTAGCGGACACCTTGCCAAGAGATCTACGATTTTCTGGCGTAGTTATACCGATGACTAGATCGACGGGTACCGGGATCGAATCCCACAAAAAAAAAATGTTGCTCTCGTGGAAACATCGGAGCGACAGTTGTGGTGTTTCATCTCCATCGGTGCCATCAGGTCATGAACTAACCCCTCCCCTCGCCCCCAGCAGCGGGCGCGGGTCCCCTGCGGCGCTACTTGCTGCGCGGCGCGGCGTGGCGGTGCCTCGTGCTGCTGCGGGCGCTCGGGGTGCAGGTACTGTCCGCCGACGATCTTGCATGTTTTTTGAATGGAGCCAACAACCTATGAAACTTTTACTTCGTCAATATATTACGTACTCGTCGAAAACTATCATTCGAGCGGAAGATATCCATCTCTGATGAAACTCACTAGAAATACGAGTGACTTCGGGCCGATGTAAATATTGGCTTTAGTAATATTTACTCGTGTCTTACAATCGATAAGTAAATACTGCAAAGTGATGCTCGATCTGTTCCTTATCTTTGAAAACACGCAATAAATAGATTCTGTTTCTTGGCAGTGTTATTTCCTTATCGCGTGTCGATTCAATTTACGGCCTATTACAAAATATTACGTCGAGAGTACGGGCGACTTGGAACTCTACGTATTATACGTGTAGGTTATAATTAAGTAGACACCTACTGAATACATACAAGAATAGTGCATCTATCACGCTATCAGTACGAGATAGTGCAGCGACCTGTAATAACCGTAGTGTCGCAACCGGCAGCTCAGCCAGCCGACGTTATTACTTTTTATGTTAAAAGTGTACATTCTAAACAAAAAATATTATTTATTATAATATTAACTATTATTGAATACAGAGATTTAATTCTCTGTATGCAATAAATGTTTAATTACTTATTGTAAGGTCACACAATTGAAGATAATTTGTATGATGTATAAATAATATCTCAATATCTGTCTTCAAGGCTATATATTATGTAACATCTCTTCAGCCGTTAGGGTTCAGAGCACTTACTTTTAGCAAAATCGAATGACGACATTTATTGTACCTTGCCTAATAAAGAATCTGGAAAAAATGCTAAATTGATAATTTAAGACTTTCAAATCTTTGTTCGTTGGCGAGAAAAAAAATCCTCTTGTTAATAATAAAAATGTTTACAAAGTCGCAATCAGAGTATCGTAACACTAAAATAATCAACTATGAATAAAACTTTCTTAAATTTATCTTCTACTCTTACAACACTTACACTCGTGCATCTTCATACACTCTTACAATACTCACACTCGTGCATCTTCATACACTCTTACAACACTCACACTCGTGCATCTTCATACACTCTTACAATAATCACACACGTGCATCTTCAAACACTCTTACAATACTCACACACGTGCATCTTCATACACTCTTACAATACTCACACTCGTGCATCTTCATACACTCTTACAATACTCACACTCGTGCATCTTCATACACTCTTACAATACTCACACTCGTGCATCTTCATACACTCTTACAACACTCACATTATGTCCGTTGTAAACAATTAAGCATATTAAATTGTAACTACCCTTGTGTGTGTCAGGGTCTGTCCTGCTGCCGGCAGCTGAGCTCGGTGCTGATGTGGCTGTTCGGGGAGACATGCTTGCCCCCCCCCGGGCCGTCCCTCCCGCCGGCTTCCACGCCGCCCGCGCCCCCCCGAGCACCCCTCCCCGTGCACTCCCGCACCGCCAGGCACATGCACGAATTGTTCTCACACAGGTCGGACTCATAACTGATTGTATCCTCATATTAGACTGAACATTTCATTACATTGGACAGGATTTTTGTTGCTTTTGGGACCCTTCAAGTATTTCGTTTGATGTTGTATTCACATTATTTCTCTGTAGAATATGGTCAAAGCAGAAACCGGCGGGCAACGCGGATACGAATCACTCGGGTGCCTCTTCTGACAGGAGCTCCAACGTCGGAAGGTGAATTAATTATTTTTTTTGATATGAAAAATATACTCCAAATTATTACTGTAATTATAGATGTAAAGAAAGGTGTGGGCGATCCCTATCCAGTTGTTACGAAAATAACGACAGAAGAGAGTGGGAGAAGCTATTTGATCGCGCGGGGTTAGTCGTTAACTCTTCCTAGAATTACTATTGGACCACGAAAGAGGGACAAGTAAGGGTATTAGTCCCCTTAGTCGCTTTGACTCTTTCAGGGGGTGTCCAGTTTGGCTAATGCTCAGTTCTTCCGCAATATCTGCTCAAGAAACATTTTTCTTATTAATTTTGATCCCATAACCACCATTATAATATTTTTTTTATGTTATGTTTTTCGCGTAAGATAAAGTATTCTTATTTTTAACTAAATAATAATTAATTATAAGATTTGAAGTTTTTTGGTTTTCTCCATGTATGTAGTTCTAGAATGCATTTGTTTGTTGCAGAGTGAAGGTTAATGGTCATTCTAAATTGGATTCAGAAGACAAATTGAGAAAAAAGTCAATGAAGCATTCCGACGAGTCCTCCGACTCAGGTGATTCCAATGAAGAACTGCAAATTCTAAACCGATCTATGACCATCAAAGTGTGCTCGCCCGAAGATGACTTCGAGTATTTCAACTCACCGCTACGCACTTCTTACGACTACGCGAATCAATCACTGTACTGTGATCCGTTCTATTCGCCGAGAAAAGCCAAGCCAAAAGCCGATGACTTTATGACTGACCAGCACAGATCAATTATTAACTCTGAGATAAGCACATTTGAATTTACGATACTAATAACGGACCTTCTGCAAGAGCTGTGTAAGGCGGAGAGCAGTCTCTCCGGCTCCGAGGGATCGCAAATATCAATGCAGTGTATAAACTTTGCACTCAAAAATCTATGTTCACTTCAGTTCGGGTCGATACCCGCGCAGGCGTCGGTCTACGAGCCGTCGGAAATGTCTCGAGTCAAAGTGGCGCTGACGGAACTGCTCATGGTGTCGTTGGACCAGGTGCTGGTTCATTCCGATCTCTGCGCTAAATTGATTAATAACGGAATCCTGCCCATGCTGCTGCGGATCCTCGAGGACGTGGTATGCAAATGCAGCGCCAAATATAAAACCACAGCTGAACTTCAAAATCGAACCGAGGACGCACCGACGAGCGAGATCGAGGCCGAGAATCTTCTGAAATTCGTCTTCGGCGTCGCGTACTCCATAACGGCCTTCTTTCACTGTCTCCTCATGCAGTGCCGCTCGGTGGAGAGGCTGCGGGAGTTCACAGAACAGTTCCGCCTGTACGGTCAGTGCCTCAAGGGTGCTTTGCTGAAGGAGTGCGTGGAGCTCATGATCCGCATCCCGGGCGTCGACGAGGGGGAGGTCGCGCTCGCCGTTAAGAGGCTCGTTGATTCCATCGGGCGGTTGATCTCCGCGGCCAAGCGCGTGCGCGGCGACGTGACGCACGTGGCCGCCTGCGGGCGCCGGCGCCACCGCCGCTGTCGCGCGCGCGTGGCGGCTGGCCTGCACCATCACCACGACGCTTTGGGGGAGGCCGCCGCGCCGCCGCTGCCGCCTGCCTGCTGCGTGGCGGCATTGTACGCGTCGCTGGCCGCGCTGCTGCCTGACCCGCCTTTGGCGGCACGACGTTCGCTGCGTGCCCGCGTGCTTCGCGTAATGCTACGGTGCGGAGCATGCTGCTGCTTCCCGCCCGGCGCGCTCGTTGAGAACGTAGTACGCCTGGTGCTGACGCACGAGGGCGCGGCAGCACCATGTCTGCGCCTGCTGGAGCGCACGGTGTACGGCGAGCTAGGCGCCGGCGTGCTGCCGCCACGACCCGGCGACCGCCTGCCGTGCGCGGTGTGCGAGCGGGGCGACAACAGCCCAGCCGGCAAGGCGCGGCGCGGCGGTGGGGGGCCCGGCGACAGGAGGAGCCTGTGGTCCTTCCTCATACATTACAACTCGCTACTGCAACTCGACAACCACGGCGACGTCCTGCACGCGACTGTAGCGCATCTGCTGAAGGTGACGCCCAAGTGCCGGACGGAGATGAAGTACGAGCTGCTGTTCAGCGTCATCTATCCGACCTTCATAGTCTCCAAGCATAGATACATCATCAAGCTGGAGGAGTCTGCCTACTTCCTGACCGTCTCGTGTCTGAACATATTTGCGAGTCTACTGAACACCGTGTCGTTTGCTGAACAGTTCATACAGAAGGGCGGCCTGAGCTACGTGTTGGAGCTGATATCGCTGCCGGAGTTTTCCAATCAGTGCTGTGCCATCCTCGAAATAGCAATCGTCGTGGAAATATTCAAATTAATGAAGGATGACGCGGAGTACGACTACTTTATTGAAATGAAATATCCAACGTCGGTGCAGATACTTTTCAGATGTCTGCAACAAGTGACCGACAGATGCTTCCAAATATACAAAACCAAATTGCCCGCGGATAAGTTCGAGGAGTTGTGTGCCGGCGAGGAGCGGGAAGCGTTCCCGCCAGGGGGAGCCTCGGCGTGGGGACCGTCAGAGCTGACGGGCGGCCCGGCATGGGGTGCGTCCGAGCCGGTAGGGGGCCTGGCGGAAGACGAACCGTCAGAGGAGGTGGAGGTGCTGCAGAGCGCCGTAACTTTTTGGCGCTCTTGCGGACGTCTGTGCCTGTGCTGCCCGTGTTTCCGCATGGTAGCGGCGCGCATGCTGCCCGCCAGCTGTGCTCTGCTGCGCCTGGTGCTGCACGCGCTGTGCCCCCCCAGTCCTTCCTCCTCCCCCCCCTCCGCCGCCTCCTCCACACCGCCCACGGACCGTCTACTCGTGCGGCTCATGGAGGCGCTGCTCACCGTACAGTTTGCGGTGTCGGGTGAGTTAAAACATATAACCATTTCAAAAAAATATCACGAGCCTTAACGTTTTATTTACTGAAATGAGTTTCGTTTATCGATTAGATCATATTTATTGTTCCAAGCGGGAGTGTCACAGTATATGTGTTAAATATATATTTATTTTAAATCTTTGTAGTACAAATAGGTCGTACGGATATCAGACTTAGTACTAAAGTATTTTCTACCAGTCAACTGACGTAATGAACTAATAAGTCACAATATAAACATTAATATCTAATAGCCTTTGATGAGACAATTGAAACACACACATTACGAACTAATATTATTATAATTTAAGGGTACGTAAAAGTCATATAATAATATCATATATTCTAATAATAGGTATATATACACAGACACACGTATATATATAATTAATTCTACTTTATTTTATTTATTATTATTATTTTTGCTATATTTTTCCGGACAGTTCAAATTATATGAATATATTATTTTTGTAATATCTATCGTTCCCTATCTATCTCTATCTATCTCTTGAATCACCTGTCGTAAATTACCGAATATCTCTAATAGCATTTTGCATCTCTTTTATTTTGTGTCTGTAAATAAGTTTGTCAGTTTCTGTTACATTTAATGTATTTATTTATATTCCTTTTGAATCAGTACGGTTGCTTGGTACGTCAAAATAACGAGGGTTCGAAATTCACTCTACTCTGAAAAAAAACGACATAACTCAGCCGGGTATTTATTTATTGTGATCAATGTTTCACAAACAATTTTGATAAGATTACTGTTTTTATAAAATCCTTATGATTCATTTGAACCTTACACAAAACGTAACTCGATACAATGTCGGTCAATATATTGAATTTCACATGGTTCTAACATTGACCCTTATGACATTACAATAGAGTGTAATCTTCATTGAACTTGTAATGCAATACGTCTACGTTGACAGATGCGATCATTACACAGTTGATTGGATTTCGGATACTGAGTCCGCTTGGCATTATGCCCTATAGATAACTGGAAGCACACCACATAAAACATCTGAGAAGCCTTGAATGACCTTGGTATTTTGGAACCCACTATAAATACAAAATAAAAGGTATACAGTATACACGTGTAGCAGACACACACACGAACATATACAGATACTCACACAGACTCACACACCCGAACATATACAGATACTCACACCGACACACGCAAGCACATGCATGACGAATTACGTTTGTGTAACTAAGTTTTTAAAATATATTGTATAATAAAGTATAATAAATTTCACTGAATATTAATTATTAAATATAAAAAACTTATAACACCGCTTGACTTCTGTATATTATAGTTTCGATATATGCATTAGTATACATATAATTGACAGTTTAGTAACTGTCTGTCTATAAAAGTTTTTTAACAAGAGATAAAGTTACTCGGTATACTATACTATACATTTATATGATATTGATATAGCGAGACCAGATATAAAGATTTCGATCTCAATAAAATCAATGGTTAAGACTATTTGACATTACCACGTGTGATGCGTAAGAGACTGCATCGAAACTATATATTGTATATTTAGAATTACAAGTAGAATTACATGAATTATGGAGTCTATTTAATATAAGATTTATCTAAATATTGATTAGAATGTCTGGTTGAAATACATATATAGAAATAACTTTAAAAAATACGAATTCGTAATGAATGTGTGACGCGCACCCCTGCACCACAGATGCTACTGGCGGTAGATCAAAAGAGACGAGTTGCGCGATAGTGCGTGCGGCGCTTAGTGAGCGCGTGAGCGGGGGGGGAGAGGGGGCGGGTCTGCGGGCGCTGTGCGACGCGCTGGTCGGTGTGGCGCTGGCGAGGCCCAGCTCGAGGCACGCCATGCCCGTTCTGACGCCCATGAAGGTCAGTCAGTAATATATCTTATCTTCCTCCTATAGTATATTTATCATCGAAGCGGTTGTATGACGTTTGAGTTTCTCAGTTAAATGAAAAGTGTAGGTAATATTAAATAAGTACTAGATGACTGAGCTAATAATATGAGCAGGGAAGAATAGAGTTCATATTTCAAACATCCGCCGTTACTACTACTAGATATCACCAATTATCGAAGAGATTAAAAATATATTTTTAAGGAATTTTCAGATTATAAACTCGTTAATATCTCGGTCATATATTAATACTTATCTGCCTCTTGTATAGTGAAGATGTGAATACATTATTCAATGACTCGTATCACGTCAATACTCGTAGTACCGACTTTTATTGTATTGATCTCTCCTGACAGGACTCCGTTGAGATCTCACTTGACAGAGGATGGGTAACTCATAAACTGTACTATAACTCTTTTTAACAACTATTTAGTATAATTGTTTAAAATTAACAGTAATATATTTAGAAACTTTGAAGTACTTAACAAAAAATACTTTCATTTAAGCTGTGAAACATAAAATATTATATATCTATGAGGCGCATGTTGTGTTTAATTAAATTGACTTTCACCAAACTGGTTTTATGATAGTGACTGTTGAATAGTTTTTCTATATAGAGTTACGTTTATACTTTATTATAATCTAATAAACTACTAAGCACACAACTCAATCTGTCTATTTAACATATTATGAAACAAATTATATAACTTGAAAATATCTAAGTTTAAACTCTGAGTAGATCTAGATTTAGATAATAATGAATATACACTGGATCGGGTTTTAAAACATCGTCTCCATATTATTATTGTTGCATAAAGACTATTTTCATCTAGGTCATGCGGTGAAATGGGTATTTCGATGTATCCTATTCCTAGATTTTTAGGTAACAAAGATTTTAAAATTTATTTAAGCTCCACATAAGTGTTTGTTAAAAACTTCAGACGTTAGAGGTACATCGGCGTGTTTTGAGAATTTGTGCCTCTAATAAATAAAACAACCGGAAGATTACTATAATGTATCGATCTAAGTCTATTAATGTGGTTCGAGGCCCGAGGCCCGAGTAAGCAATGCACTAAACGCGCGGCCTTCGAGCGTCGTGGACGCACACGTGACGACACAACGACCGCTGGCTAATCTGTGTATTGAATAGATTAAGGCTTTCTAAATTTTTATGTTCTGTGACAAAAAAAAAAAACGAAATTATATATATTTATATATATTTGTATATTTTGAAGTTGTGCATTTTGTGCGGAGGTGAAATTGTATAGCTCAAATGTCGCAGTTTGAAGAAAATACTGTTAGGGAAGTGGTTGCTATTGTGGTAAGTATAAAGTTTAAGTATTTATTATTAAGATTTTAACTATTTCACACAAAGTTCACCCCTGTCTGTGTATCACACAAGGAATTGTCCCATCTGGGAATCGAACCCACACCTTGGGTTCAACAGTCAGTGTCAGTAACTACTACATCAACAGAACATCTAATACTCTATTAATAACAAATAGTAATGTATATATTAGATTATAATATTGTGATTGATTTCTTACTAGCATTAAATTATTTATAAAGACTTTCAAGACCAGTTTTGCGTTCTGTAATTTTCCCATTAGTTGCGAAATAATTAACGATGGTTCTATTCAATGATTGTCCGTGAAGAGCAGACAAACATTAAAAGATACGTCACAAGACAGAACGACAAAAATAGTGTTAATTATATACAAAGCTAATTGGATTGATCGATCATAGTATTATAGAAACTGGTTTTTAGGGTTCCGTACCTAAAAGGTAAAAACGGGACCCTATTACCTACTAAGCCTATGCTGGTGTCTGTCTGTCTGTCACCGGGCTGTATGCCATTCAACCGTTATCCACCGTTATAGCTACGAGAAAGAATATATATATCGTAGAAAGCTGAAATTCGCACAAATTATTAATTTCCGTTGCCGCTATAACAACAAATGCTAAAAATAAAATAAAAACAAATATTAATGGGTTCCAGATACAACAAACATAATTTTCTTTTATAGATCATGGTTCTTTCATAATTGTGGATATCCGTTATTAATAATCTGTTGATTTAAATGCACACTTATTTAAATTCTATTGGACCCGACAGATATTGTCCTTTCCTAACAATTAATAGATATTTAATTGGAGTTGGTAAAATTAACAATTAAAATATGTAATATAAATCCGATTGATTCATCTGCTTTGGATGATTTTATTAACAGCGCGTTTTTTATCAATTCCGCCGAGTGTCAAACGTCTGACAGCTATGACAAAAAAAAATATCATAACTGTCAGACGTTTGACACTCGGCGGAATTTTAGTTACATTAGTAAAGTTGATGTGTTCGTTAAGTTATTTTATTTTAAATTTTCGCGCACTTTTTTTATTTTTTTTCTATCATAAGAACCGACACTGACAATAACAAGCACAACGAAAAAGAATTAGCGAAATCAGTTCAATAGTTTTCTCGCTTATAGCTTTCAAAGAGAAAAAACTTTCATGAAATATGTAGATTGCTGCCTTTATGTTCGAGAACTAATACCTATATAATAACAAAGTTTCATCAAAATCCGTCCAGTAGCTTTTGCGTGAAATCTGGACAGATGGACAAAAATTTCTATATGATTTTTTTGGACGAATTTTATTTAGTTATCGTTCTATGTACAAAATTGAACTCTTCTACAGTTTTATTATATGTATTTATCTTTGACTTACGTATAATGTTAGTGAAGAATAATATAATTTATATTTTCTCTGTTTATTTACCTATAATATACAAAGATTAGCAGTGACACTTTATAATGAATGCAAAAAATGCGTTGAGTAGTAAATATTTACAATTATTTAAGTCAGGTCCGCAATGGCATGTGAGTGGATCATTGTGTTTAATTCTTGTTAGTGTTTAACAAAAACTTCGGATTCGCTTTGTAATATACTGTATCAGGAAACTAATATATATCTACTTATAGTATATATTAGTGAATCTTCATTATGGTGGATACAATCAAAACGAAACGTTAAACGTTTAAACTATGTAAATAAATAAAAACATTAATAAAAAATATATAATTTGAAATAAGTTACCAACAACCATGGTTTGGTTGTTTCGTGGGCTCCACTCCTGAACCTATCTATCTAAGGCCTTTGAATATAGAATAACCATAAGAGCTCTATCGCCATATTTGCCGTATTGTTAATATATAATAATAAAATAACAATATTATAATGTAGGAAGAATTTTTTTAAACGTAAAACAAAAATATGCATAACGTGTTCTTAAATGATTTCATATAAAGAATAGTTTATAATATTTGGACCCGATAAGAACGAAGGCCAAACGCGTCAGAGAATTTATAAATATTAATATATAGTTATGACCATTGATCAAACGATACTTATATTTTAATTTGTATTGGTATAGCCTAAAATTAATTTAATTTTAAAATAATGACACTCAAAAGGTTTGTTTACATTATTGAGGTTTATTAAAAGTTAAATAATAACAAAAATGTTTTCTTTTGAAGAAGAACGAACCAACATCCAACTTAATTGTATCTATGCTAGAAATCCCTTCTCGTTTAGGACCAAAAACCTTTGGCAACCTTTTCATTATCCAATCTAATTAACGCTAGATGACCTAGCGTACTAATAACTTATGTGAAAATTGTTGTTTACTAGTGGTCCCATCTATTGGTGGAGACTCCACTCATGGTCAAATAATGAACGAATGGGCCCATTAGACGAACCATTGAAAGCACTAGCTCACTAACCGTTTTTTCATTAGAACCCTAGTTGACCTAGCGCTTAGTAAATTGGATAATAAATTGGCCGCTCAAATATATTTGTTATGAATAGGTATTAACTAACTGTCAACCTTTGAGTTACCGTCACTTATATAACATAAATCTTAAAAATTAACTATCTCGTTTGATTGATTGTTAAAATTAAATATCTTCTTTTTATAAAGGTTCTGTACCCTAACAAGAAAAAATGAAACTTTTATAACTTTGTTGTTTGTATCACATTATTCATAAGGAAAATGAAAAAAATCTTATTGTTGGACTTCTTGACAAAAATAAATCTTCAAGACTCGATTAATATAACTGAAGAATTATGTATTACAAATTTATACGGAATTCTTAAAATAATGATAACGCATTTAAATGCAAGTCAGTATAATTTGATTTATCTTTAAGTTATTTACTTTTGGTAGATTACTCAACCGTGGCTGGACTGTTTTAAAGACAGTTTATGGAAAGAGTATAATATGGAACGGTTCATACCTAATATTTAGTAAGTTATTTAAGTGTAGTTAACCCTTTTGGAACTGTAGGACTTTAGGCGGAACCAAAGAATGGTAAGGTCCATAAGGAAGTACCGGAGAAACTTCTAAACTATTCCGAGACTTTATCGAATAGAAGAGGTATTTTTGAAAGTGATTTTGAGTTTGCTACTCTGCTAGACATACCGTCGGCAGAGTGCCATAGTACAAAATGAATATACGATAAAGCCAGACAAAAATAATACAAAAATATAATTTATCTGTATACTCACATATATCACGTTTCGTTTCCTTTTTGTTCATCTGTTTAATTTAATAATTTAATTTTTTAACAATGTTTTGCATCAGGTTTGCACTAAATACATTATAAACTTAAGTAGTTTAATATGTCCTTGGGTAAATATAATCCTTATAATGATATTAGAATAATACTCGTTGGAACTAGTACATCAATTTAATAAAAAAAAAAATGTTGACAGTCGATTTCCACGCCTTTAATTTGCGAAGGCGTATGTAAAGGCACGAGCATGTAACGCGTTTGGAGCGAGTCAATTTTAGTTATTTCGGTGCAAACAAGGCAATCTAAACGAAATCCTTTGATAAATACTTTTTTGAAGGTAGGAATTGGCGATTGTGTAAGTAATTTATAAAGATTTAAGACTTTGAATTGAGGCTAAAAGTAAATAAGCAACACCTGTTTTTAGATATGTCAGAGTTCGGAATTATACAATAATTTACATTTTCCTCTACTAGATATTTAGTCAACGATATTTCCTGTAATAATTCATAAATACTGTGATGGGTACATACGTGGTTGAAAGGGTTTAAAAAAGTACAGTTTTTAGATAAAACGCATGAATCATCATGTAATAATTATGATGCGTTGCGTGCGATTTCATGCGTCGTGCATAAACATGTAATCACGCATGAATCAACATGTAATATCAATAATATGCCTTATTAAATCCTGTCTTAAAAGCATTTTTCGAAAAGCATGATTTATTTAAATGCGATTTATCTCTTATTTAATCTTGATGCATTACATTTTCCTACAAAACGATAAAGATATCTATATCTATACTAAAATTATAGAGAGAAAATATTTGATTGTTCGTGAAGGTTACTCTAACAGCCGAAATTAATTAACCTATTGTCTTTTTTAAATAAACCAAAATCAAAACTCAATACATATTTTGTTTTTTTGTTTGTTGGTACTGATAACTAAAGAAACGTATTCTTATTTCTATATTCAGTACAGGGCACATGTAAAATTTTGTCAAGTCTTCACTTTTCGTAAGAATATCTAATACGGTCCTTTATCCGACGTACGACGCTATCGAGTTTTTACCTATTTACCAATTGCAATAAACTGCATTTATGTACAAAGTTATTAATGTAGGTATGTGTGTCAGATGCCGAGTCTGTTCTGTCCGTCTGGAAGCAGCTCGGAGTGCTCGTCGAGCGAGGACAGCGCCACCCGCGAGCGAAGCCCCACGCCGCCCGACGGATACGAGGTACACTTGACACACTCACTTTTATATGTGTTTATTTGTGATCAAAAAAATGATTATCCAAACTCATGCAAACTAGATAATATTATATTCTACATCTTGGAGAGATAAGAATTAAATTTACATATAAATGTATTAAAATTAAAGTATTCGCATCTTAATGTCGTTTAACTAAGCTAAAAGGAAACTTATATAAACAAAATTGTTGTGGGAAGCGGCCGCATATAGACTCGTGAACTAAAGCTAAATTGGTTGTTTATCTTGATAATCCAAGATTGTGATTCAAATTCAATCATTAAACGCTTAAATGTCTCTGGAAAATATAATAAATTTCCTTTATTTAATTCTCTTCATAAAACACAAACTAATGCACAAAAGGCGAGATTAATGCCACAAAGACATTATCTGGCAGCCTTATTTATGTACAGGAGAGAACGTCGGTAGCCGTGCAATGAAAACAAAAACAGCAAAAATAATAACTCTACACATATGATCTTATAATCTAATATAATATGTGCTATCTAGTATATACTACAGTTTAATGTTGATTTAATAAACAGTTAAGACGACAACTTAAATGACTAATGTCATTGAAACTAATTAGTGTCGTCTTAACAGGATCATTATAAGCCACTGCGACTCAGACGTCTGACTTACTTTGAAATTGTATTAGTATGAAAGATTAACGTCGAAACATTTATATATAAAAATGACAACATTTTATACAGACAACTCAAACATAACGTACCTTTAACGTTCCGTGACGTTGTGTCATTAAAAATTATAAATATTATTGTTGTATTGGAATTTAATTTAAATGTCGGAAACTTGGTTTTTCAAGTCATCATGAGTTTTGTAAGTTTTGATGTTTGTGTGGTGTGTGCTCGTAATTACGAGATTTTAGTGTTTCATTTTTAAATTTTATCTTTGCTATTCTACTAAAAATTTATTTGTCCTAGTTATGTTATAAATAATGTGACTCGCAGCTTTAAATATTTATATATTAATATATTACGACGTTAAAAATACACAAACAACTTCGTAGTAATATTTATAATAATATTATTCGGTGTTTATTGTTTGTCACTTATAACGGAATACGTTTTCAAGATTCCATATCTCCAAGAATTTAAAATATTCAAAGGTATACTTCCTAACAACTAAATGAGATCAATGATAAGGAATTAAAATAAATCGGTGTTAAATAATAACTGGCTAGTTGTGTCTGTCTCTGATGTTCGTAAATTGTATACTTTATATTTTTTTAAATCGTCTTTTTTTTTTTATTAAAAAATAGTTTTTGATGCCTTTGGAGTTGCCGCGCAAACATACAGCCAGACAAATATACCAGAAAACAAAATCGTATTTATTTTAAATATCTAGAAACATGTATTATATTAAGCCTATTTTAATTTTCAACAAATATACAATGAGAAGTAAAGCTCGAAACGAAACCTTAATATAAAGTTTTTGAAAGCAGTTTATTTTGTATGTGTGTACTGGAGTCGTGTCACTTGCAGGCAGACGTCGAGAATGGGAGGCAAGAGGCTACTTCCGTTAAATCACGAAAGATCTCCTCATCTATGTTGAGTAATGTATCAGGTAAATTTTATTACGAATTCTTAAGTATATTTCATACTGTATAAGAACAGAGCTTACATTATTTTCAATATAATAATACCTATGATTCAAAACCATTACATATATAATGTTCAATGTAGCAAGAATGTCGAGTTCGTGGTGATGTTTTTTCATATTAATTAATTAAACGCAATAATCCCTCATAGCCGACGAGCACCTTATGTCCCAAGAAGTAATAACGTTGGAGTGTCCGGAGTACAAGGGCGAGCTGGCTCACCCCGAGCTGTGCGTCATCGTCGTCGACATCATATCGCAGCTCATTGACAAGTGAGTTCGTGTATCGAAGTATTGATGTACGGTGCACTTTCGGTGGACTTAAACTTTGCAAGAATTATTTTACTCTACTGTTGTATAAAAGATTTTTGTTTGTGTTACTATATTATAATAAATTAAAATATTTTCACCCCGTGTATTATAATCATTATCGTTTTACGAACAGACTGCTTAAAGAAGATGAAAATACAAAGAACATAGAGACAGAAAGAGTCAATGAGGATGCGACCAAGAAGGGAGGTGTCAATGGGGAGTGCGGCGCGGGGGCGGCCGAGGTGGCTCGAGTGTGCGGGGGCCTGGCGAGGGCGTGGGGCGCGCGCGGTGCCGGGGCTCCGGGGGCCAGCGCGGGAGGGGCCCTGCTCCGCCTGCTGGCTCCCGAGGGCCCCGCCGCACGTCTGCTAAACCAACGACGTAACAAATACTCCGGTATGCCTTACGGCGCCTATTACCGCGTTGTTAGTTAATGCTGCTGGCTGAATTCAATTGATCGGTGCTACGTCCAATGATTTTGTAATTACTTAGTCTGGCCATAAATACTGTTACACATAAAAATAAAAAAAATTAACTGCAAATAACATTTATGACGTTTACAGTATGCTAGTTTAGTACATAAATACAAATTAATTAAAAATATATAAAGCTTATTCGAAGTGGTCTCCATTGGCTGCAATACAGTCCTTTAAACGTTGAGGTCAGTTATCAATAGAAGCACGCACTCTTTCCATGGGAAAATTCTTCTTTAAATTATCAGTTAAGAAACGATCAGTGCGCCATTTTTCATTTGGCTCCATACCTACTTCGATTCGGTTCTCTTTATCACCCCACTCCATTTTAATATCGCAAAATATTGTACAATGTATTGGCGCCTAAATGAGAAAACATAATAAACAATCGTATAAAAATGACAGATTCGAAATTCAAATGTAATATTTTCTTATTTTTAAGTGTAACAGTATTTATGGCCAGACTAAGTATAAATTTAACGCAATTAATATAATTGTCGTTATCGTGTATCGTGTTATATAATAATTATAATGATATTTATCAATGGTCGTTCGTCGTCAGAGCTCCAGCGCAGCATCCTCGACTTGGTAGAGGCCGTGGCGGCACACGGGCTGTCTCCCGGCGAGGCGGCGGCCGTACTGCGCCCGCTGGCGGCACCCGACCCGCCGTTGGCGCTGCTGCTGCCCGCGCTGCACCGCCTGGCCGCACGCGCAGCCGACGACAGACACACGCCCGACTGTCTGCTCTCCTTCCCCATACATCCCGAGCCCGGTGTGTTCCTCGTTGGCCACGGACCAGTCACCGGCACACGATCGATGGTCGATATTAACCGGCCGTCATCTTTTGCAGAAGAATTCTTCCCAGAGGACTCGGTCGGTGCGTCGTTCCGACAGCAGGCGGAAATCAACGCTCGGAAAATACGACAGGAACATCTACGAGTCGGTGAGACAGATGTTCACGAAGGGCATAAAACAGTTGTCCTCGTCCTCGTTAATCACACCGCGCGGTTCCGTGGCAGGCGAGTGGTCGTCGTGGGCGGCGAGCGCGGCGCGGGCGGTGGCGGCGGCGGCCTGGGCGCCCTGGCTGCAGGGCTTCGCTCTGGCGCTGTGGCTGCGGCTGGTCCCCGCGCCCGGTGAGTACACGCACTGGGGCGCACTCGCACGCACCTTGGCGCGCTGTAACCCGTGTATGTGCAGGCGACCCCGCGCCGCGCCGCGCCGAGCTGCCCGCCGACCTGCTGCACGTGCTGTCCTTGGGACACGACTCGCTCATGTTCGAGCTGTGGGTCAACCCCTCCAATGGTGTGTACTGTTTTATTGGAACCGACCCCTCGTGAGGTGCATTTTGAGATGTGTTATCTGTCGCAGGCGAGGTGACCGTCCGCCTGACCCGTCCCGACTCGTCCGGCTACAAGATAGTGAGCGGGGCGCGGGGGCTGGCGCGAGTGCCGGGGGGCTCCTGGGCCTGTCTCGCCGTCAACGTCAACGAGCGCGTGCACAGGAAGAGGATACACATACAGGTATGCGCGGGAGAGACGAAGGCCGCGTGCGTGTGGATGTACGTCGCTCAGTACGCTACCGTTGCAGGTGACGCTGTTCATAAACGGCCGTGAGTGCGAGACCCTGTCGCTTCCGCTGCAAGGGATTCTGGTGCGCAAGGCATCCCCCACCACGCTGCTACTGGGGCAGGCGGGGCGCGGGCCGGGCGCGGGGCCGGGGGGCGGCGCCCTGCAGCTGTCGTCGCTGCGCGTGTGGCGCTCGGGCCTGCTGCGCGCGGGCGGAGCGCTGCACGTGGCGGCGCACCCGCCCGACCTGCCGTGTCAGGTACCGGAATATCTCTTTTTAAAATTGAAAACATTTAAAATTTATAAGACTTGCAAGAAGCTATATATATAGCTGTTAGATTATTGTTTGTTTTATTTTTATTTCACCCTACGAGTTATCGTTCCGACTAGCTAGTGACTTGTTATTGACTTGTTAGTGACTTACATAAAAAGTAAATTTTCAGATACCTTGTGAGAGCGCCCACTTTCCCTCCATCCTCACTCCGGATCTCATCGAAATGGATATCGACTGGGACTCGGTGAGATTTTTATTAAGATATCGTAGGTTAAAGCAAAAACTTTATTTGTGATATTACATTATATCTGCGTCCAGGTGTACGAGGTGTCCAGCTCCACGCTGCGCGAGCTGCACGACGGCCTGCTGCTCACGTTCTCCGCGCAGACGCCGGATGTCATGCAGCTGTTCCACACGCCGCCCGCCGCGCCCACCGGTGAGGGGAGGGGGGGAGGGGCTTACATTCTCCGCTTTTGTTATATTTTAAATGCACATCCGAAATACATTTATTTTTGATATTTTACCTCGTGAATATCGTAGCCGGGATCCAGCATCTATCTTTTAACTTTCTTTCGAGGCTCAGTTTGTCGTGTCCTAACCCGTGTCCCGTACAGCGTGGGGCGGAGGCAGGACGGGGGGCGGGGGCGAAGCGGGAGCGCTGCTCGTGTCCTGGGCTGGAGCCCCTCGGCCGACGCGACGCCGGGGCCTAGCCACCGCGCTGCTGGCGCTGGGCGGAGCCGAGCTGCTGCTTTACTTGTTCGCCAGGGTCGGTACTTTAACAGTTTCAGTATGGGAAAAAAAGGAATAAAATTGTCTATCAGACCTAATCACTTTAAGTAATATATTAAGCATTCATGTAATGTTAAAGCTAACTTAAGTGTTTATTATACTGTTTCACTGATATGAGCCGCGGCTGCGTACTCAGGTGGTGGAGCTGTCGGCGACGGGTCCCCAGCAGGCGGTGGCGCTGTCGGTGACGTTGCGTGCGTGCGCGGCCGACGCCCGCTTACACGCCGCGCTGCTTCACGACATGCTGCCGCTGCTGCTGCCCGTGCTGGCCGCGCCCGCAGCACGCGTGACTCACCATATGCTGAAGGTGGCGAGGCTCTTATCACTGTTGATATTAACTATAACTATGTCGATTATACGACTTCTGAACCTTTCTTTTTATTTACATTAAAAAATTAGGTGGTTCAACCGATCCCTACTATTTTTCCTGAAAATAAAAGGTAACTCACTAGATACTCGTTTCAGGTCATACTGGACGAAGCGTGCAGCAGTCCCATCCTAGTGTCGAGTGGCACCGCGGGCAGCGCTGTCACGCTGCTCGCCGACAACGACAGCGTGCTGCTCGAGCCGCGGTACCTAGTGCTGCTCATGCGCGCCTGGAAGTACTTCGACACCGACGAGGTTGCCATGAGATTTATAAACTATAATTATAACTCTGATCAATCTAAAAATAAATAAAGAAAATTAAATCGTTATACCTTCGGTGCAGGAGGTGGTGTGGGAGGTCCCCGGGGGCGCCCGCGAGCGTGGCTCATGCTGGGCGCTGGCGCTGGCGGCGCTGGGACGGCTGTTGCACCCGGGACACCCGCGTCGGGCCTTCAACCTCTACCAGGCCTCCCGCCTCGACCTGCTGCGGCACCTACTCACCGCCTGCAAGGTGGGGACACTCCGGAACATTCGTATAATGAACACTCTACATTTTAAAAACATATCGATATCTTTTAAAATATGAACGAAATACGAACCGTAAAATTAATAAAAGTCGCATGCTCTCCGAAATAAAACAGGTAAGTAAAGCCATATTGAAATCTCTATTTATGTTGTGCTATTTATGTATCTAGGAGCGCTTCCTGAACTCGTCCCGTGGGTCCCTCTGCGTGACGGGCAGTGCGGCGCTGGTGCTGGCGGTGCGGGCGCTGATGGGTGTGGCGGGGCCGTCCCCGGGCCCCTCCCCGGAGTCAGCCCCGGAGCCCGACACTGGACCGGCTCCGGGGCTGCCGGCGCTGGCGCTGCTTGCGGACTTCCTACTGCTTATGCACCAGGTGAGCGGTCACTTGTTGAAAAATAATAGATAACGGTTATTCTGGTGTGGTGTCGGTGGAACGTGTGTAATAAATAGCAACACAAACGCACTTGATGCGTCAAGATGCTCGCAACTAAACCAATTCATTTTAAAAAAAGCTTAATTTGACCATACATACAATAATAAATGAAAATACCATATTAATTAAAGCAATATACAATAAATTTAAGATACACACACAGACACATACACACACACATACACACACACACACACACACACACACACACACACACAGGCACACAGGCACACAAACTTTACCACGGTTGGCGAAATTCGGTTAAAACGTCAAGAAATAAAAAAGCGATTTAAACCTTTAATTTTTATCGCGAGATAGACCTATGTTTGCTTAAAATACAGTACATATTTGTAATTTTGACCATTAATGCATTCTAGGCAAGCGACACTTTTGTAACTCACTCTCGGGCTAACTTCTACTTCCTGCTAACTGCCGACACGCCGGAGACCAGCGACTTCAACTTCTTAAATTTCATGGGAAAACGTAAAACACACCTGACCGTTACCGACAACAAGCGGTACTACGACGCCATAGACAAGTCCAGCTTGTCTAGTGTATCTAACGATGACGTCACAGATGACAACCCCCTCAATGATGTGAGAGAGTTGGCTCTACAGCGGGAGTCGGATCACGAGAGCAGTGCGGAGTCCACCAAGCAGATGAAAGGATTGGTTAATGCTCAAATAAAACAAAATCGGTGAGTACAGACTAGTATGACCTCAAAAATATTAAGGGATATTTCATTATCCTTTCATTTTTATTGACATTTTAATAAAGGATTATTTATTTACTTTACATTTTAATATTTTCAGACAAAAACGTTCCTCAACATCAGAGAATTCTGACACTACTGGTGAGTTGTTAAGTGAGTGACACTCAGTCACTCCGGTTAAAAATTTTTACAAATAAGAGCATATTGCTTATGACGCTATGCTAACTTATAGGAATAACCACCAGGTTTTTTTAATTAGTAATATATTCCATAGAAAAGAGTATAGGCGAGCGTGACGCGGACGACGTCAGTGAAGGAGCGAAGGAGGGGGAAGTTGAGGGCCTTAAGGAAGAGGTCGAAATCCTGGAGGAGTTCATCGTGGTGGACGACGAGGCCAGTCAACCTACCCTGGACCTTTATACTGGCGGGTTATATGAACAGGTACGAGGTTTAGGAAGAAAGTCGACGAGATCTTCCTGCTATTTATCTGAAACTTTACATGTATCCGCCCTTCAGCGTCGTCTGCTGGCGGGCGCGGAGCCCGGCTGGAGCGCGTGCGGCGGCCTGCTGCTGCTGCTGCGGGACGCACTGCGGGCGCTCTCCGACCACCAGCTGGCGCAGGTACGTCACTAGTTACCATACGAGTAGCCGTGTGTGTATGTAGAGGGCGGGCTCACACGTCACACGCACACAGGCGGTGTCCACGGCGGTGCCGCCCGAGACGCTGGTGGTGCTGGCCAACCACAGCGCGGCGGGAGTGCGGGCGGCCGTGGTGCGCGTGCTGAGCGCGCTGCAGGGCCCGCGGGCGCCGCCGCTGCCGCCGCACACATACACGCACCTCGCTAACCAGGTACAGACAGACGCACAGACATCTTTGAATGTTGTACGTTTACACTCAGTTCCTATAATATTTGACTCCTTCCATCGGATGCAGATCTCACTGTATCCGGCGTCGCGAGACCTCGTATCGGCGTGTGCGGTGCTCCTCACCAACCGGGACGTGTCGCTGGAGGAGCAGTTGGATGTGAGACTATTTAAACAATTCTTTTATCTACTTCCCTCACGCTGCAATGTGAATGTGTACGTGTGTGTGTGTGCAGGAGGAGGCGTGGTCGTGGTCGGAGGAGGCGTGCGGCCGCAGCCCCCCGCTGCTGGCGCTGCTGCCGCAGGTGGTGCGCGCAACTGCGGTGCCGCTCGCACACACCATAGTGGCGCTGCTACGGCGCCTCATAGATAGGGTAAAAGAAAGACGAACTATATTTATCTAAAGCATAGTATTAAATAATATTTGCAAAGAATTATAACCATCTACTCCGCAGTCGTCATTGAAAGCGTTAAGCGACGTGGCTGTGGTGGAGGTCATAGTGAACTCCGTTCGTAACGTCGGATTGCAAGAAAACAACTTTGAAGGTCGAGAACTTCTACTAGAAGACCTGTACGATCTACTCTGCAGGCTGGCTATCAAAGTCCTGGCCGGCCACCACGGCATGCAGGTATATGTGTACCTTCAAAAGAACTGACGTTGTAAGTTATCTCTACGTTAATAATATAAAGAGATAAGGTTTTGTAAGTTAAAAAAAAACACAGCACACGACATGACTCCTTTGTACATAAATTTTCGACGTATTTGCAAAATTAATAATTCAATCCAGATCTGTTTACTAAAACGTATTTAAAAATTAAAGGAACTCACTTTGCAGAATGTAGTATAAACATATTTTAATTACAATAGTTCTTAAACCTAAACCGTATTTTTTCCCTTTAAAACAATTTGGCTTTTCCACGTTTACAAACTAAGTTTCGTTACCAGTGCTATACGAAGAGAGGGCCGCGTTAGTCATAGACGATGTACTACCGAGAATGATTTCAGATAATAATAGACATGCACCACATGCTGCGCTACATCGAGTGCGAGTGTGGGGGGCAGGGCGCGGGGGAGGGGGGCGCGGGCGGGCTGCAGGCGGCGGCGCGCGGCGCTCAGACAGCGCTGTACCTGGCGCAGCTGGACTACCTGGAGCTGCGCCTTCGGGAGCAGCAGCAGCAACCCAAGGCCACCAATTACTTCGCTAACGGTAGTTGTTTATCTAGAGTACTTTTCTTCTGGTTTTCGTTTATCTGTATATTTATCTACTTCTGATTTGCTACATTTCTCATTGTATACTTCTTCAGTGCTGGAGGGCTCCCGCGCGGACGGTGACGTGGGCTCCCGGCTGGCCGGGGTGGCCTCCCGCGCCGTCACGTTCCTGACGGGGCGCTCGATGCACCACGCACTGCTGCCTGACGCGCTGCTGCTGGACCGCCTGCTCACCGTGCTGCTCGCAGGTGGGTGCACGTCGGTGATGAGGAGCCGATTAATTGTTTTCATGATTATTAACGATCCTTGTTCCCCCACAGTGTGCGGTGGCGAGGCGACGGGTGGAGCGGCGCGGCTATGGGGCGGTGGGGCGGGCGGGGAGTGCGGCGGGGCCCTGACCGAGCTGTTCTGGTGGGCGGCGTCGCCCGCGCCCGCCGCGCGCCAGCTACAGTCTCACCTACTACGAGCGCTGTACCATGCGCCCGTCGCAGCACTGCGTCTGCTGGCACCAAAGTATAAAGATCCCTCCGCACTGAGGAAGGTAGGATCTCACGTCCAATTTTTGAAATTGCAATTGATTAAGATGATAATATGAGCAAGTGATCGTCGGCAGCTGTCGGTGTATCTACTCACGCTGGTGCAGCACGTGCACTTGACAGCGGAGCGCGGTGGTGAGGCCGTGGAACTGGCCATTACGGACTGGGCTCGAGACTGGGCTGTGGGCTCGCAAGCTGAACTGGCCGAACGCGTGGGAGGTCCCGCGCTTCTGCAGGAAGCCGAGCGCTTTTTGCGAGTAGACCGAACGCGGAGAGCTCGCCATGCATCTTCGCCACGTCTGCGTGCCGCCATCGGCAAGGCGGTGTTCGCTCGCGAGGCGGCGGCCCGGGCGCTCGCCGACAGCGCGATGGCGGCCACTCGTCAAGTCGTGGAGATACAGGACGGCGAGCGTAAGGCCTTCCTCGAGCACCTGCGTCGTGTGGACGCCCAGCACGCCGCCTCGCTGGCGCGCTGGCACACCATCATAGACACGCACACGCACGAGAGAGGTGCGCAGTGTACTCACATTCGTTACTATCTCACACAATGATTCACTGCTGCAGACTACATGTTGAACCGTTCCGTGCAGGCGTTTGGCACAGCCCGCTGGGTTACCCGAGCGCCTGGCAGCTGGACAGCACGGAGGGCCCGGGCCGCGTGCGCTTGCGCCTACGACGCGCCCACCTGAGGATACCGCCACGGTTTCTCAAACCGGAACATAGACACAAGGCTGGTGAGACGCCCGACATTTTTGGACCGTAAGCGTTTTTAGCGTATCAATTCGGCATCAAAGTACCTCGTGGTATGTTCGTGCAGAGAGCGCCGCTCATGCGCCCCCCCTCCGTGGCGTGCTGGGTGTGGGCGCGCGTGGCGGGCTGGCCGCACGGCTGCAGCCCGGGGAGACCGTGGTGCACACGGCACGAGTGCTGCGTGTCACGGTGGCGCACGAGACGCCGGGTGAGCTGCTGCTGACGGACCGCTGTCTTCACTTCGTAGCGGAGGGCGAGGCGGGCGAGGCGGGCGGTGGCTGGTCGTTGGGCTCTCTGCGGCGCGTCGCAACGAGACGCTGGTGCCTGCAGGAGCGCGCGCTGGAGCTATTCCTGCGCTGCGGCCGTGCGCTGCTGCTGGCCTTCGCGGACACGGCGCAGCGAACCGCCTTCCTGCGTCACCTAGAGCGCGCGCACCGCCCACCGCTCGGGGACCGGGATAGGCTGGCAGATGCGCTGCAGCAGTGGCGCACCGGGGCGATCACTAACTGGGAGTACCTCATGATCCTCAACGGGCTGGCGGGCCGCTCGTACAATGACCTGATGCAGTATCCCGTGTTCCCCTTCATCATTGCCGACTATGCCTCCAAAATCTTGGATCTGACCGATCCGGCCTCCTTTCGCGACCTCGGAAAACCCATGGCTGTCCAGAACAAGAACAGAGAGCAACACTACATAAATACTTATAACGTAACTATGCCATCCGGTATCCCATGCGTTCGTGTGCGTGCGTGCGTTGGTCTTTACCAAACGCTGCGTCTGTTCAGGACCTGAAGACTGCTCGTCGCGAGGGCTGCAGCCCGCTGGTGGCCCGGCAAGCGCACCACTACGCCTCGCTGTACTCAAATTCGGGCGGAGTGCTGCACTACCTCGTTCGCCTGCCGCCTTTCACCGAGCTCTTCATCAATTACCAGGGTGAGTCTTCTCCAAATTATTTTCCAACACGACAAAATTAGGCGCGCTTCAGTTCTATAATAGCATTCAATGTGTGTGTGTGTGTGTACAGATAACAATTTCGATATGCCCGACCGCACGTTCCACTCCTTGGCAACCACGTGGCGACTGATCACACAGGACTCCCCCACGGATGTGAAGGAACTGATCCCGGAGCTGTTCTACTTACCCGAGCTCTTTTACAACACGGAGGGCCTGGCGCTGGGCGTGCGTCAATGCGGTGCGCGCGTCGATGATGTGGAGCTGCCTCAGTGGGCGGCCGACGCTCGTCTGTTCGCGCTCGTGCACCGCCAGGCGCTAGAGGCGCCGCTGGTGACAGAGCGACTGCCGCTGTGGATCGATCTGGTGTTCGGCCACAAGCAGACCGGTCAGGCCGCTGTAGATGCCATCAACGTTTTCCCGGCCTGCGTGAGTGTTCCCTCCCCGCCCGCGCTCCGCCACCCGCCACCCACTCCGCCATCCGCTACCCTGCTAACGCGCATTCCGTTACAGACGTACTACGGGTTCGACCCTTCATCACTGGAGGACGAGCTAGACCGCACAGCGGCAGCGGCCATGGTGCGGACGTACGGCCAAGCGCCGCGCCAGTTGTTCCGCGCCCCGCACCCGCAGCGGGCATCCGAGCTGCTACCGAGACAGGTGCGCCCGGGGCACACGACTGCTGCTAGCTAAACTACTCGAGCACTCGTGACGAACTACCGTCCCGCAGGTCGAAGTCGGCGTCTGGGCGGGCGTAGTCGGAGCTCGCTGGGGCCGTTTTTGTGGATCTCCAGAGTTCGCGCCCCCGACGCCGGTGGCGCGCCGCTCGCTGCCCGGGGCCGTGCGGCTGCAGCGCCTGGCGCAACCGCGCGCCGTCGTCGCCTGTCAACAATCCACTATGCTCATGATCGACAGCGGTGCGCGTACCGATTTGCTAAATTACATTTTTCGAAACGTAAAAGCATTGAAAAGTATAAAAAACCACCAATTACTGCAACAGATGAGCTGAGTTCTACGGCGACCGAGGCGTTGTGTGCGGTGTCGTGGGCGCACGCGGACGGCGCGGTGCGCGTGCGCCGGCGTCGAGACGCGCCGCCCGCCACCTTGCTGCACGTGCTGTCGTTGGAAACCGTGGAGGCCGTGGCGGGCTGCGCGGAGACGGGGGGTGCGGGTGGCGGCTGGGGCGCTGCGGCGGCGCTGGGGCTGTCCTCGGGCCGTGTGCTGGTGCTGCGTGCGGCCCCGCGCGCCTACCGCGCCCTGCACGCGCACAACGCACCCATCGCGGACGTAGCACTGTGCCCGCGCGCCAGCCTGCTCGTTACCGCCAGTGTGGACGGAGTCATCGTATTGTGGGATCTTAACGAGTCAGTTTTATATTCTTATTTAATATTTTCAAAAAGATAAGACAGCGGTAGTTTCTTATAAAACGTCGATAAGAACCATACTTTAATTTTCTTTTCACTTCGTTAGCCTGACTTATATCCGCACGCTACCCAACCGCGACATGTTGCCGGTGCGCCACGTGGCCGTCAGCGAGACGCTGAGTGACGTGGCCACCGTACACGAGCCGCCCGCGCCCGGCGCCTCCGGCCTGGACGACAACGAGTACGAGCGGGACAGCTCCCACAAGTACAAGTCGCTGATCCGCGTGCACACGGTCAACGCGAGGTTCGTGGGTAAGTCGATAAACTAACTTCCGTTTATCTCATCCCATGATTCCGATCATCATAACACAGATGTGTGTCCTCCGCAGGCAGCGTGCGCGTAGCGGAGGCCGTGACGTGCGCGTGCTACTCGCATGCGCCGGAGGGCGTGAGCGTCAACGTGATAGCGGCGGGGCTGCACTCGGGCGGCGTGCGCCTCTACTCCTCCTGGGACCTGCGCCCGCTCGCCTTCCTACCCCCCGCGCGCCCTCACCCGCTAGTCAGGTACGCGCACGCCCGCACGCGCACACACGCAAGCACCCAACGTGGTTACTAACTGGTCGTGTGTTGCAGCCTCACGTTCAGTTGCGACTCGCAGCTGTTGTTCTCGTGCCACGGGGACGGCACGGTGCTGGCGTGGGAGAGCGCGGAGGGGGGCGCGCGCGCCGCCGCAGTGAGCCTGCTGCCCGCGCATGCGCTGCTGTGAGACGAGCTGCGCCCCCGGGCCCGCCATGACCGCTCCTACGACCACTACTACGAGCACGCCATACCCACCCTCGCCGTGCTGATGCAGTATTTTCTGTAGGGTTGTCTTCCCGACCGACAGAGACACACTCGCCCCGACGCTGTGAAGAAGTATACTAATTGAGAATAATAGAATGATTATGTATTCTGTGTAAATACTTGGTCTTTTAAGAAATATAAATGAAGGCTACTAGATATAGTTTAGTTTGTATAGATTTCGTTCGTTTACGACCGTTGATTATTGAAAAACAAATATTGATAGACGCTAGAAAGCTTGCCTTATAAAGTTTTTGATATGAAATAACTATTGTGCTATATTATGAATGTTATGGATATTGTCGCTATACAAATATCTAATATTCTTAAATATACCATATAAATATTTTTATAACATTTTTTACCAAATAACATAGATAAGAGATATTGAGAGATGTGTTAATTTATAAAATCTATATGACAATACCCGTCACGAGGCAGCTCATCATAAGAGTATCTTAAATATAAGTTTAAAGCGTTTAAAGAATTTTTACATTCCATTTATCAATCGCAAGTGCCAAAGTTGCTCAATCAGTTTTGAAAAGAACTATAAAGTTACAGATACATTGTCTTCCTATTAAAGCAATACATAACCATATTATCGATAATTATAAAAAAAAACATTCCTCAACATTCTATAGGTAAAACATTATAACAAAATTAATCATTTAATATGAAAGATGAACCAATACAATTAATATACGTTTTCAAATAAAATATACACTTCCCGCCGCTTAGTTCCTTAATAATAACTTGAAAAGAAATATATTTACAAGATACTGATCCTTTTGCAATAATTTAAAATATTAATAATCATACAGTAATTGTTGCATGTTGAATTTGATAATTTTATGTGAGACTCGAAATATGTTTGTTATAAAGTGAAAAATAAAATATATTTTTACATCTTGTTATTATTTACTTTATGTAGATATGTTTTATTACCAGGCAGGTCCAGAAGTCCGGACTAGTTTTAATTGATTCATTTATTTAAATAAATGAAATAACAAAGAAAAATATATAAAAGAAATATGATATATTAGTTGTATGGTGGAAGGCCCATTTAAGAAGAACCGATAAGAAACGCCATAGGTAGTCTTCACTTATTTATGTTTTATTTTTAGTCGTATTGATTATTTAATCAATACTGATATGTGTGAGTAAATTAAAATCTAAATCTGAAAACACAGCGTGGACTATAAATTCTTCCTAGGTGTTGGCTAAGTGAAAAAAAATTACAGGGTAAGCAACATATGAAGAATCATAAGTAATGATTTTTGATAGGCCTCCCCATTGTAAATTTGTAATTATATATTTTTGAAAATAATGGTCAATTTAATATAAAAAAATAGCAATAATTGATTGAAAAATCATATTTAATTGTTGTACTGAATCTAAATTCAATTTATTTAACCATCTGTGACTATGTATTCTAGTAAACCACAATCTATTTTATTTTAAAAAAACAATATCAAAAACAATCTGTAAAGGTAAACAATTGATATTTTACAAAAATAACGCATTTAAGCTATTTATCAATTAGAAAACAAATTAACACTTCAAACGAATAAAAAAGAAATAAATTAACTAATTAACAACACAGTGGCCTAATTACGTCCGAAACAAATATCACTGAACACAAGATAACGATTAACACGAGATAACTAATTATGACAACCGAACGAGTCGAGCGCTACGCGAAAAGTGAGCAGGAGCATCTACCCGCGCCGGTTTATATACTATCAGTTGCTCGAGTAAAACAGTCGATCTAAATTATCTCCTACACGGCCTCTCCTGACACGAAACCGCCACCCGGTTTCCCATTTCTTTATTCCAAAAATGGCATAGAAGGCAAAGTCCCAGTTTCTGCTGAAGACAAATTGCAATCTTGAAGTTCCTGGACACCGGGTTCTGTAGCAGACTGTAGAGACTACTGGCCTCCAGATGGCCCCGCTTCTGACTCTAAACAGTAAGTTTCTACCTTTATGTCTGCACCTGCATGCAAAAATAAAGTAAACGTTATAGCAAACACTATGAAGAACAAAGAAAATGTATACAACGATACATAGCTCGCCAATAAGACGCGTCCGCCAAATAAATGCAAGCAATGTAACGCCGCTTTAATTTTGATTAAGCCATAGGCACGACGTTAGCATTCACTTAATCACATGGCACAAGTCAGAGGCACTACGTGAAGCTATAACTTGGCCCGGCACAAGTCAGAGGCACGACGTGAAGCAGTAACTTGGCCTAGCAATTGTTAGCCAGAAGCACGACGTGAGGCTAAAACTAACAATTGTCAACCAGAAAGGAAGCACTACGTGAAGCTATTATCTGGTACACCAACTACCAAGTGACAGTCTGCAGCCTGCACTTGAGTAGGACTTACTTACAAAATAAGCAGTACAAACTTCAGGAGTCAATTCTCCTTGCCATGGAATCATGTACTCGGCTGCGGCTTGGGTTAACTTCCCGTAGTATCCCCAGTAACTACGGTGAAGTGTACACCCACAATGATGAAAGTGGTGTAACACTTTAACCACCGCTAGAGTTTTTTCTAACTCATAGGAATGGTACTGACTTTCAGCACCCTGCGTCAACTTACTGAAGTAAGCAACTACTCGCTTGTGACCACCTTCGTGAACCTGAAGAAAAATACCACCGTAGCCGATGGAATTAGCATCTGTGTGTACCTCGATTGGTAAAGATGGGTCATAAACAGCAAGCACCGGCTCACTGGTTAAACACTTACTAATTACCTCACTAGCAGTCTGTTGTTCTGATCCCCACCTTAATGCAGCAATACAAGCAGTTTTTTGAGCAAAGTTAGTCATATGTCGCCGACTGGCAAATCCCGTGAACTGGCGAACCTGTTTCACATTTTTGGGTTCTACAGCCTCTGTTAAAGCTTTTACCTTTTCACTGCTCGGCCTTACCTGTCCTTTACTAAACTGCGGACTAAATATTCTATTGAACTGGAAAGATAAGAACATTTAATTAGGTTGATCGAAAATCATGCATTTGTTAGCGTATCAAGTACTTTACGCAAAATGGTCAATCCGCTTTCTATTGACACGCTCATAATATCATCAACATATACGAGGATATCACCAGATTCAATGAATGAACTTAATGTTTTTGCAATTATCCGCTGGAACACCACAGGAGCATTAGCCAACAACCGCTGAAGCTCATTAGCAACAAGAGGTGTGTTCACGGGGATAGATACATTAGACTGAACGGTCATCACTCTATTCACATTAAAGTTCCTAGTCAGTATTTGCTTATCACGCGTGCGAATATAACTAACGCCGTCCCTATTAAGTAGGTCTGTACCTACAATAACCGGTGTATTCATGTACTCGGTGTCAACTATATAAAATTCAACATCGAGGGACACGTCGTCAAATTCGATTAATAAAGTAACATAGGAAGTACTTTCAATCTCTTGGCTACCTAAACCCTTGAGTATACGAAAAGTAGGCTTATGTGCGCAACTAAAATATTTAAGTGAATGAGACGAAATTAATGATATCGTTGAACCGCTATCTATCAAAACATCGACAGATATGCATTGAATAACTGCAACGATCACATCACTATTACAGGTAACTTCCTGTTTTAGGCAAAAGTTGACATTATTTTTATTACGCGATTCCGATTTCAATTTTACAAAACATTACATACTGTCTGAGTGTGCCCCGGTTGACCACACGAAAAACATCTACCCGAATCAAAATGTCGTTTCCTTTCCTTAAGACACCGTGATTTATTTTTATAGAGGTACAAACCGCTAGGCCTAACTGAAGCCGAATTAACACCAGACATAGAAGGTTTAACATAATTAGAAAAGAAATTTACAAGATCGAGAAGAGGTAGTTTAGCATTTGTAGCACATGCCCTAATACGTGGGTCGGTAATACCGCGAATCACAATGGCTGTAATAAACTCATTGCTAAGTCCCCTTACAATTCGCAAACGCAGACGTAACTATCTGAATTAGTGTTCATTACATCAAATAAAATGTTGGCAACATCAGGAACTTTTGGACACAAAGGTTTAAACTCTCGCTTAAAATTAGACCACCCCACTCACCTAACCACGATTTAGCGTCCCCTTGAAGATAGAGTAGGTACGTGAGAGACATTCATAATCGTTCCAGTTATTAAGCGACTTGGCACGCTCCACCTCATCGCACCATTCGTTAATATTTTGTAAATTTGGATCAAAATTAGAAATGTAACAGTTTGTATTTATGGAACTAGTGGTATTTATTGAGCGGATAGCATCTACAATACGGTCAGTAAATGTCGACGGAACACTATGAGTAACAGTACGCTCCGAGTCTAAGTCCTGCACGGATGGTGCTTCCGGGACAACCCGCGAAGGCAGAGGGACCGACGGAGTTGTAGACCGTTGATCCCTATGCGAAGATAACGCAAATCCATCAACCATTGTGGTCGCCCCGTGTTCAATCGTATTTAATTCGCAACGTCGCGGCACTGGTGAAGGCACGGGCCTCAAATCACACTGCACCGGTGGCGGTGTATTTCGCGCAACTACCTGATTCTCAATAGCTCGGAGACGATCTAACATTGTTTCCATATCACGCTTCAATTGGCCGTTTTGAAGAACGATCGCGATGTCTACTACGTCACTTGTCACGACTACTCCTGCGACTCTCACGTTTAGGTCAATTACGGTCAGACATTACACGCAATTTAAATCGAACACTGAATAAAAGTGAAAATTAAAAAGTGATAGTTAAATAAAAGATACCGTACAATTTTTAACAAAAACGGAATAAAAACGGAATCAGAACGGACGAACAGTATAGAATCACGATAATCCTATCCCACTTCTGATCTAGTAAACCACAATCTATTTTATTTTAAAAAAACAATAACAAAAACAATCTGGAAAGGTTACAATTGATATTTTACAAAAATAACGCATTTAAGCTATTTATCAATTAGAAAACAAATTAACACTTCAAACGAATAAAAAAGAAATAAATTAACTAATTAACAACACAATGGCCTAATTACGTCCGAAAGAAATATCACTGAACACAAGATAACGATTAACACGAGATAACTAATTATGACAACCGAACGAGTCGAGCGCTACGCAAAAAGTGAGCTGGAGCATCTACCCGCGCCGGTTTATATACTATCAGTTGCTCGAGTAAAACAGTCGATCTAAATTATCTCCTACAATATATATTAGATAGGATCAATATTTATATATTTCTTATAGTACTAGCCAGCAAGGAGATGAACAAGCAAGCAAATGACCAATTCAGAAACGGTAATTTTATGATTACAATACGATTTATGCAGCATGCAGCTTCGCCACGTCTGCGTGCCGCCATCGGCAAGGCGGTGTTCGCTCGCGAGGCGGCGGCCCGGGCGCTCGCCGACAGCGCGATGGCGGCCACTCGTCAAGTCGTGGAGATACAGGACGGCGAGCGTAAGGCCTTCCTCGAGCACCTGCGTCGTGTGGACGCCCAGCACGCCGCCTCGCTGGCGCGCTGGCACACCATCATAGACACGCACACGCACGAGAGAGGTGCGCAGTGTACTCACATTCGTTACTATCTCTCACACAATGATTCACTGCTGCAGACTACATGTTGAACCGTTCCGTGCAGGCGTTTGGCACAGCCCGCTGGGTTACCCGAGCGCCTGGCAGCTGGACAGCACGGAGGGCCCGGGCCGCGTGCGCTTGCGCCTACGCCGACGCTGGTGCCTGCAGGAGCGCGCGCTGGAGCTATTCCTGCGCTGCGGCCGGGCACTGCTGCTGGCCTTCGCGGACACGGCGCAGCGAACCGCCTTCCTGCGTCACCTAGAGCGCGCGCACCGCCCACCGCTCGGGGACCGGGATAGGCTGGCAGATGCGCTGCAGCAGTGGCGCACCGGAGCGATCACTAACTGGGAGTACCTCATGATCCTCAACGGGCTGGCGGGCCGCTCGTACAATGACCTGATGCAGTATCCCGTGTTCCCCTTCATCATTGCCGACTATGCCTCCAAAATCTTGGATCTGACCGATCCGGCCTCCTTTCGCGACCTCGGAAAACCCATGGCTGTCCAGAACAAGAACAGAGAGCAACACTATATAAATACTTATAACGTAACTATGCCATCCGCTATCCCATTCGTTCGTGTGCGTGCGTGCGTTGGTCTTTACCAAACGCTGCGTCTGTTCAGGACCTGAAGACTGCTCGTCGCGAGGGCTGCAGCCCGCTGGTGGCCCGGCAAGCGCACCACTACGCCTCGCTGTACTCAAATTCGGGCGGAGTGCTGCACTACCTCGTTCGCCTGCCGCCTTTCACCGAGCTCTTCATCAATTACCAGGGTGAGTCTTCTCAAAATTATTTTCCAACACGACAAAATTAGGCGCGCTTCAGTTCTATAATAGCATTCAATGTGTGTGTGTGTGTGTGTGTACAGATAACAATTTCGATATGCCCGACCGCACGTTCCACTCCTTGGCAACCACGTGGCGACTGATCACACAGGACTCCCCCACGGATGTGAAGGAACTGATCCCGGAGCTGTTCTACTTACCCGAGCTCTTTTACAACACGGAGGGCCTGGCGCTGGGCGTGCGTCAATGCGGTGCGCGCGTCGATGATGTGGAGCTGCCTCAGTGGGCGGCCGACGCTCGTCTGTTCGCGCTCGTGCACCGCCAGGCGCTAGAGGCGCCGCTGGTGACAGAGCGACTGCCGCTGTGGATCGATCTGGTGTTCGGCCACAAGCAGACCGGTCAGGCCGCTGTAGATGCCATCAACGTTTTCCCGGCCTGCGTGAGTGTTCCCTCCCCGCCCGCGCTCCGCCACCCGCCACCCACTCCGCCATCCGCTACCCTGCTAACGCGCATTCCGTTACAGACGTACTACGGGTGTGCGGGTGTGCGGGTGTGCGGTCTAGCTCGTCCTCCAGTGATGAAGGGTCGACCCTTCATCACTGGAGGACGAGCTAGACCGCACAGCGGCAGCGGCCATGGTGCGGACGTACGGCCAAGCGCCGCGCCAGTTGTTCCGCGCCCCGCACCCGCAGCGGGCATCCGAGCTGCTACCGAGACAGGTGCGCCCGGGGCACACGACTGCTGCTAGCTAAACTACTCGAGCACTCGTGACGAACTACCGTCCCGCAGGTCGAAGTCGGCGTCTGGGCGGGCGTAGTCGGAGCTCGCTGGGGCCGTTTTTGTGGATCTCCAGAGTTCGCGCCCCCGACGCCGGTGGCGCGCCGCTCGCTGCCCGGGGCCGTGCGGCTGCAGCGCCTGGCGCAACCGCGCGCCGTCGTCGCCTGTCAACAATCCACTATGCTCATGATCGACAGCGGTGCGCGTACCGATTTGCTAAATTACATTTTTCGAAACGTAAAAGCATTGAAAAGTATAAAAAACCACCAATTACTGCAACAGATGAGCTGAGTTCTACGGCGACCGAGGCGTTGTGTGCGGTGTCGTGGGCGCACGCGGACGGCGCGGTGCGCGTGCGCCGGCGTCGAGACGCGCCGCCCGCCACCTTGCTGCACGTGCTGTCGTTGGAAACCGTGGAGGCCGTGGCGGGCTGCGCGGAGACGGGGGGTGCGGGTGGCGGCTGGGGCGCTGCGGCGGCGCTGGGGCTGTCCTCGGGCCGTGTGCTGGTGCTGCGTGCGACCCCGCGCGCCTACCGCGCCCTGCACGCGCACAACGCACCCATCGCGGACGTAGCACTGTGCCCGCGCGCCAGCCTGCTCGTTACCGCCAGTGTGGACGGAGTCATCGTATTGTGGGATCTTAACGAGTCAGTTTTATATTCTTATTTAATATTTTCAAAAAGATAAGACAGCGGTAGTTTCTTATAAAACGTCGATAAGAACCATACTTTAATTTTCTTTTCACTTCGTTAGCCTGACTTATATCCGCACGCTACCCAACCGCGACATGTTGCCGGTGCGCCACGTGGCCGTCAGCGAGACGCTGAGTGACGTGGCCACCGTACACGAGCCGCCCGCGCCCGGCGCCTCCGGCCTGGACGACAACGAGTACGAGCGGGACAGCTCCCACAAGTACAAGTCGCTGATCCGCGTGCACACGGTCAACGCGAGGTTCGTGGGTAAGTCGATAAACTAACTTCCGTTTATCTCATCCCATGATTCCGATCATCATAACACAGATGTGTGTCCTCCGCAGGCAGCGTGCGCGTAGCGGAGGCCGTGACGTGCGCGTGCTACTCGCATGCGCCGGAGGGCGTGAGCGTCAACGTGATAGCGGCGGGGCTGCACTCGGGCGGCGTGCGCCTCTACTCCTCCTGGGACCTGCGCCCGCTCGCCTTCCTACCCCCCGCGCGCCCTCACCCGCTAGTCAGGTACGCGCACGCCCGCACGCGCACACACGCAAGCACCCAACGTGGTTACTAACTGGTCGTGTGTTGCAGCCTCACGTTCAGTTGCGACTCGCAGCTGTTGTTCTCGTGCCACGGGGACGGCACGGTGCTGGCGTGGGAGAGCGCGGAGGGGGGCGCGCGCGCCGCCGCAGTGAGCCTGCTGCCCGCGCATGCGCTGCTGTGAGACGAGCTGCGCCCCCGGGCCCGCCATGACCGCTCCTACGACCACTACTACGAGCACGCCATACCCACCCTCGCCGTGCTGATGCAGTATTTTCTGTAGGGTTGTCTTCCCGACCGACAGAGACACACTCGCCCCGACGCTGTGAAGAAGTATACTAATTGAGAATAATAGAATGATTATGTATTCTGTGTAAATACTTGGTCTTTTAAGAAATATAAATGAAGGCTACTAGATATAGTTTAGTTTGTATAGATTTCGTTCGTTTACGACCGTTGATTATTGAAAAACAAATATTGATAGACGCTAGAAAGCTTGCCTTATAAAGTTTTTGATATGAAATAACTATTGTGCTATATTATGAATGTTATGGATATTGTCGCTATACAAATATCTAATATTCTTAAATATACCATATAAATATTTTTATAACATTTTTTACCAAATAACATAGATAAGAGATATTGAGAGATGTGTTAATTTATAAAATCTATATGACAATACCCGTCACGAGGCAGCTCATCATAAGAGTATCTTAAATATAAGTTTAAAGCGTTTAAAGAATTTTTACATTCCATTTATCAATCGCAAGTGCCAAAGTTGCTCAATCAGTTTTGAAAAGAACTATAAAGTTACAGATACATTGTCTTCCTATTAAAGCAATACATAACCATATTATCGATAATTATAAAAAAAAACATTCCTCAACATTCTATAGGTAAAACATTATAACAAAATTAATCATTTAATATGAAAGATGAACCAATACAATTAATATACGTTTTCAAATAAAATATACACTTCCCGCCGCTTAGTTCCTTAATAATAACTTGAAAAGAAATATATTTACAAGATACTGATCCTTTTGCAATAATTTAAAATATTAATAATCATACAGTAATTGTTGCATGTTGAATTTGATAATTTTATGTGAGACTCGAAATATGTTTGTTATAAAGTGAAAAATAAAATATATTTTTACATCTTGTTATTATTTACTTTATGTAGATATGTTTTATTACCAGGCAGGTCCAGAAGTCCGGACTAGTTTTAATTGATTCATTTATTTAAATAAATGAAATAACAAAGAAAAATATATAAAAGAAATATGATATATTAGTTGTATGGTGGAAGGCCCATTTAAGAAGAACCGATAAGAAACGCCATAGGTAGTCTTCACTTATTTATGTTTTATTTTTAGTCGTATTGATTATTTAATCAATACTGATATGTGTGAGTAAATTAAAATCTAAATCTGAAAACACAGCGTGGACTATAAATTCTTCCTAGGTGTTGGCTAAGTGAAAAAAAATTACAGGGTAAGCAACATATGAAGAATCATAAGTAATGATTTTTGATAGGCCTCCCCATTGTAAATTTGTAATTATATATTTTTGAAAATAATGGTCAATTTAATATAAAAAAATAGCAATAATTGATTGAAAAATCATATTTAATTGTTGTACTGAATCTAAATTCAATTTATTTAACCATCTGTGACTATGTATTCTAGTAAACCACAATCTATTTTATTTTAAAAAAACAATATCAAAAACAATCTGTAAAGGTAAACAATTGATATTTTACAAAAATAACGCATTTAAGCTATTTATCAATTAGAAAACAAATTAACACTTCAAACGAATAAAAAAGAAATAAATTAACTAATTAACAACACAGTGGCCTAATTACGTCCGAAACAAATATCACTGAACACAAGATAACGATTAACACGAGATAACTAATTATGACAACCGAACGAGTCGAGCGCTACGCGAAAAGTGAGCAGGAGCATCTACCCGCGCCGGTTTATATACTATCAGTTGCTCGAGTAAAACAGTCGATCTAAATTATCTCCTACACGGCCTCTCCTGACACGAAACCGCCACCCGGTTTCCCATTTCTTTATTCCAAAAATGGCATAGAAGGCAAAGTCCCAGTTTCTGCTGAAGACAAATTGCAATCTTGAAGTTCCTGGACACCGGGTTCTGTAGCAGACTGTAGAGACTACTGGCCTCCAGATGGCCCCGCTTCTGACTCTAAACAGTAAGTTTCTACCTTTATGTCTGCACCTGCATGCAAAAATAAAGTAAACGTTATAGCAAACACTATGAAGAACAAAGAAAATGTATACAACGATACATAGCTCGCCAATAAGACGCGTCCGCCAAATAAATGCAAGCAATGTAACGCCGCTTTAATTTTGATTAAGCCATAGGCACGACGTTAGCATTCACTTAATCACATGGCACAAGTCAGAGGCACTACGTGAAGCTATAACTTGGCCCGGCACAAGTCAGAGGCACGACGTGAAGCAGTAACTTGGCCTAGCAATTGTTAGCCAGAAGCACGACGTGAGGCTAAAACTAACAATTGTCAACCAGAAAGGAAGCACTACGTGAAGCTATTATCTGGTACACCAACTACCAAGTGACAGTCTGCAGCCTGCACTTGAGTAGGACTTACTTACAAAATAAGCAGTACAAACTTCAGGAGTCAATTCTCCTTGCCATGGAATCATGTACTCGGCTGCGGCTTGGGTTAACTTCCCGTAGTATCCCCAGTAACTACGGTGAAGTGTACACCCACAATGATGAAAGTGGTGTAACACTTTAACCACCGCTAGAGTTTTTTCTAACTCATAGGAATGGTACTGACTTTCAGCACCCTGCGTCAACTTACTGAAGTAAGCAACTACTCGCTTGTGACCACCTTCGTGAACCTGAAGAAAAATACCACCGTAGCCGATGGAATTAGCATCTGTGTGTACCTCGATTGGTAAAGATGGGTCATAAACAGCAAGCACCGGCTCACTGGTTAAACACTTACTAATTACCTCACTAGCAGTCTGTTGTTCTGATCCCCACCTTAATGCAGCAATACAAGCAGTTTTTTGAGCAAAGTTAGTCATATGTCGCCGACTGGCAAATCCCGTGAACTGGCGAACCTGTTTCACATTTTTGGGTTCTACAGCCTCTGTTAAAGCTTTTACCTTTTCACTGCTCGGCCTTACCTGTCCTTTACTAAACTGCGGACTAAATATTCTATTGAACTGGAAAGATAAGAACATTTAATTAGGTTGATCGAAAATCATGCATTTGTTAGCGTATCAAGTACTTTACGCAAAATGGTCAATCCGCTTTCTATTGACACGCTCATAATATCATCAACATATACGAGGATATCACCAGATTCAATGAATGAACTTAATGTTTTTGCAATTATCCGCTGGAACACCACAGGAGCATTAGCCAACAACCGCTGAAGCTCATTAGCAACAAGAGGTGTGTTCACGGGGATAGATACATTAGACTGAACGGTCATCACTCTATTCACATTAAAGTTCCTAGTCAGTATTTGCTTATCACGCGTGCGAATATAACTAACGCCGTCCCTATTAAGTAGGTCTGTACCTACAATAACCGGTGTATTCATGTACTCGGTGTCAACTATATAAAATTCAACATCGAGGGACACGTCGTCAAATTCGATTAATAAAGTAACATAGGAAGTACTTTCAATCTCTTGGCTACCTAAACCCTTGAGTATACGAAAAGTAGGCTTATGTGCGCAACTAAAATATTTAAGTGAATGAGACGAAATTAATGATATCGTTGAACCGCTATCTATCAAAACATCGACAGATATGCATTGAATAACTGCAACGATCACATCACTATTACAGGTAACTTCCTGTTTTAGGCAAAAGTTGACATTATTTTTATTACGCGATTCCGATTTCAATTTTACAAAACATTACATACTGTCTGAGTGTGCCCCGGTTGACCACACGAAAAACATCTACCCGAATCAAAATGTCGTTTCCTTTCCTTAAGACACCGTGATTTATTTTTATAGAGGTACAAACCGCTAGGCCTAACTGAAGCCGAATTAACACCAGACATAGAAGGTTTAACATAATTAGAAAAGAAATTTACAAGATCGAGAAGAGGTAGTTTAGCATTTGTAGCACATGCCCTAATACGTGGGTCGGTAATACCGCGAATCACAATGGCTGTAATAAACTCATTGCTAAGTCCCCTTACAATTCGCAAACGCAGACGTAACTATCTGAATTAGTGTTCATTACATCAAATAAAATGTTGGCAACATCAGGAACTTTTGGACACAAAGGTTTAAACTCTCGCTTAAAATTAGACCACCCCACTCACCTAACCACGATTTAGCGTCCCCTTGAAGATAGAGTAGGTACGTGAGAGACATTCATAATCGTTCCAGTTATTAAGCGACTTGGCACGCTCCACCTCATCGCACCATTCGTTAATATTTTGTAAATTTGGATCAAAATTAGAAATGTAACAGTTTGTATTTATGGAACTAGTGGTATTTATTGAGCGGATAGCATCTACAATACGGTCAGTAAATGTCGACGGAACACTATGAGTAACAGTACGCTCCGAGTCTAAGTCCTGCACGGATGGTGCTTCCGGGACAACCCGCGAAGGCAGAGGGACCGACGGAGTTGTAGACCGTTGATCCCTATGCGAAGATAACGCAAATCCATCAACCATTGTGGTCGCCCCGTGTTCAATCGTATTTAATTCGCAACGTCGCGGCACTGGTGAAGGCACGGGCCTCAAATCACACTGCACCGGTGGCGGTGTATTTCGCGCAACTACCTGATTCTCAATAGCTCGGAGACGATCTAACATTGTTTCCATATCACGCTTCAATTGGCCGTTTTGAAGAACGATCGCGATGTCTACTACGTCACTTGTCACGACTACTCCTGCGACTCTCACGTTTAGGTCAATTACGGTCAGACATTACACGCAATTTAAATCGAACACTGAATAAAAGTGAAAATTAAAAAGTGATAGTTAAATAAAAGATACCGTACAATTTTTAACAAAAACGGAATAAAAACGGAATCAGAACGGACGAACAGTATAGAATCACGATAATCCTATCCCACTTCTGATCTAGTAAACCACAATCTATTTTATTTTAAAAAAACAATAACAAAAACAATCTGTAAAGGTTACAATTGATATTTTACAAAAATAACGCATTTAAGCTATTTATCAATTAGAAAACAAATTAACACTTCAAACGAATAAAAAAGAAATAAATTAACTAATTAACAACACAATGGCCTAATTACGTCCGAAAGAAATATCACTGAACACAAGATAACGATTAACACGAGATAACTAATTATGACAACCGAACGAGTCGAGCGCTACGCAAAAAGTGAGCTGGAGCATCTACCCGCGCCGGTTTATATACTATCAGTTGCTCGAGTAAAACAGTCGATCTAAATTATCTCCTACAATATATATTAGATAGGATCAATATTTATATATTTCTTATAGTACTAGCCAGCAAGGAGATGAACAAGCAAGCAAATGACCAATTCAGAAACGGTAATTTTATGATTAAAATACGATTTATGCAGCATGCAGCTTCGCCACGTCTGCGTGCCGCCATCGGCAAGGCGGTGTTCGCTCGCGAGGCGGCGGCCCGGGCGCTCGCCGACAGCGCGATGGCGGCCACTCGTCAAGTCGTGGAGATACAGGACGGCGAGCGTAAGGCCTTCCTCGAGCACCTGCGTCGTGTGGACGCCCAGCACGCCGCCTCGCTGGCGCGCTGGCACACCATCATAGACACGCACACGCACGAGAGAGGTGCGCAGTGTACTCACATTCGTTACTATCTCTCACACAATGATTCACTGCTGCAGACTACATGTTGAACCGTTCCGTGCAGGCGTTTGGCACAGCCCGCTGGGTTACCCGAGCGCCTGGCAGCTGGACAGCACGGAGGGCCCGGGCCGCGTGCGCTTGCGCCTACGCCGACGCTGGTGCCTGCAGGAGCGCGCGCTGGAGCTATTCCTGCGCTGCGGCCGGGCACTGCTGCTGGCCTTCGCGGACACGGCGCAGCGAACCGCCTTCCTGCGTCACCTAGAGCGCGCGCACCGCCCACCGCTCGGGGACCGGGATAGGCTGGCAGATGCGCTGCAGCAGTGGCGCACCGGAGCGATCACTAACTGGGAGTACCTCATGATCCTCAACGGGCTGGCGGGCCGCTCGTACAATGACCTGATGCAGTATCCCGTGTTCCCCTTCATCATTGCCGACTATGCCTCCAAAATCTTGGATCTGACCGATCCGGCCTCCTTTCGCGACCTCGGAAAACCCATGGCTGTCCAGAACAAGAACAGAGAGCAACACTATATAAATACTTATAACGTAACTATGCCATCCGCTATCCCATTCGTTCGTGTGCGTGCGTGCGTTGGTCTTTACCAAACGCTGCGTCTGTTCAGGACCTGAAGACTGCTCGTCGCGAGGGCTGCAGCCCGCTGGTGGCCCGGCAAGCGCACCACTACGCCTCGCTGTATTCAAATTCGGGCGGAGTGCTGCACTACCTCGTTCGCCTGCCGCCTTTCACCGAGCTCTTCATCAATTACCAGGGTGAGTCTTCTCAAAATTATTTTCCAACACGACAAAATTAGGCGCGCTTCAGTTCTATAATAGCATTCAATGTGTGTGTGTGTGTGTGTGTACAGATAACAATTTCGATATGCCCGACCGCACGTTCCACTCCTTGGCAACCACGTGGCGACTGATCACACAGGACTCCCCCACGGATGTGAAGGAACTGATCCCGGAGCTGTTCTACTTACCCGAGCTCTTTTACAACACGGAGGGCCTGGCGCTGGGCGTGCGTCAATGCGGTGCGCGCGTCGATGATGTGGAGCTGCCTCAGTGGGCGGCCGACGCTCGTCTGTTCGCGCTCGTGCACCGCCAGGCGCTAGAGGCGCCGCTGGTGACAGAGCGACTGCCGCTGTGGATCGATCTGGTGTTCGGCCACAAGCAGACCGGTCAGGCCGCTGTAGATGCCATCAACGTTTTCCCGGCCTGCGTGAGTGTTCCCTCCCCGCCCGCGCTCCGCCACCCGCCACCCACTCCGCCATCCGCTACCCTGCTAACGCGCATTCCGTTACAGACGTACTACGGGTGTGCGGGTGTGCGGGTGTGCGGTCTAGCTCGTCCTCCAGTGATGAAGGGTCGACCCTTCATCACTGGAGGACGAGCTAGACCGCACAGCGGCAGCGGCCATGGTGCGGACGTACGGCCAAGCGCCGCGCCAGTTGTTCCGCGCCCCGCACCCGCAGCGGGCATCCGAGCTGCTACCGAGACAGGTGCGCCCGGGGCACACGACTGCTGCTAGCTAAACTACTCGAGCACTCGTGACGAACTACCGTCCCGCAGGTCGAAGTCGGCGTCTGGGCGGGCGTAGTCGGAGCTCGCTGGGGCCGTTTTTGTGGATCTCCAGAGTTCGCGCCCCCGACGCCGGTGGCGCGCCGCTCGCTGCCCGGGGCCGTGCGGCTGCAGCGCCTGGCGCAACCGCGCGCCGTCGTCGCCTGTCAACAATCCACTATGCTCATGATCGACAGCGGTGCGCGTACCGATTTGCTAAATTACATTTTTCGAAACGTAAAAGCATTGAAAAGTATAAAAAACCACCAATTACTGCAACAGATGAGCTGAGTTCTACGGCGACCGAGGCGTTGTGTGCGGTGTCGTGGGCGCACGCGGACGGCGCGGTGCGCGTGCGCCGGCGTCGAGACGCGCCGCCCGCCACCTTGCTGCACTTGCTGTCGTTGGAAACCGTGGAGGCCGTGGCGGGCTGCGCGGAGACGGGGGGTGCGGGTGGCGGCTGGGGCGCTGCGGCGGCGCTGGGGCTGTCCTCGGGCCGTGTGCTGGTGCTGCGTGCGACCCCGCGCGCCTACCGCGCCCTGCACGCGCACAACGCACCCATCGCGGACGTAGCACTGTGCCCGCGCGCCAGCCTGCTCGTTACCGCCAGTGTGGACGGAGTCATCGTATTGTGGGATCTTAACGAGTCAGTTTTATATTCTTATTTAATATTTTCAAAAAGATAAGACAGCGGTAGTTTCTTATAAAACGTCGATAAGAACCATACTTTAATTTTCTTTTCACTTCGTTAGCCTGACTTATATCCGCACGCTACCCAACCGCGACATGTTGCCGGTGCGCCACGTGGCCGTCAGCGAGACGCTGAGTGACGTGGCCACCGTACACGAGCCGCCCGCGCCCGGCGCCTCCGGCCTGGACGACAACGAGTACGAGCGGGACAGCTCCCACAAGTACAAGTCGCTGATCCGCGTGCACACGGTCAACGCGAGGTTCGTGGGTAAGTCGATAAACTAACTTCCGTTTATCTCATCCCATGATTCCGATCATCATAACACAGATGTGTGTCCTCCGCAGGCAGCGTGCGCGTAGCGGAGGCCGTGACGTGCGCGTGCTACTCGCATGCGCCGGAGGGCGTGAGCGTCAACGTGATAGCGGCGGGGCTGCACTCGGGCGGCGTGCGCCTCTACTCCTCCTGGGACCTGCGCCCGCTCGCCTTCCTACCCCCCGCGCGCCCTCACCCGCTAGTCAGGTACGCGCACGCCCGCCCGCACGCGCACACACGCAAGCACCCAACGTGGTTACTAACTGGTCGTGTGTTGCAGCCTCACGTTCAGTTGCGACTCGCAGCTGTTGTTCTCGTGCCACGGGGACGGCACGGTGCTGGCGTGGGAGAGCGCGGAGGGGGGCGCGCGCGCCGCCGCAGTGAGCCTGCTGCCCGCGCATGCGCTGCTGTGAGACGAGCTGCGCCCCCGGGCCCGCCATGACCGCTCCTACGACCACTACTACGAGCACGCCATACCCACCCTCGCCGTGCTGATGCAGTATTTTCTGTAGGGTTGTCTTCCCGACCGACAGAGACACACTCGCCCCGACGCCGTGAAGAAGTATACTAATGGAGAATAATAGAATGATTATGTATTCTGTGTAAATACTTGGTCTTTTAAGAAATATAAATGAAGGCTACTAGATATAGTTTAGTTTGTATAGATTTCGTTCGTTTACGACCGTTGATTATTGAAAAACAAATATTGATAGACGCTAGAAAGCTTGCCTTATAAAGTTTTTGATATGAAATAACTATTGTGCTATATTATGAATGTTATGGATATTGTCGCTATACAAATATCTAATATTCTTAAATATACCATATAAATATTTTTATAACATTTTTTACCAAATAACATAGATAAGAGATATTGAGAGATGTGTTAATTTATAAAATCTATATGACAATACCCGTCACGAGGCAGCTCATCATAAGAGTATCTTAAATATAAGTTTAAAGTGTTTAAAGAATTTTTACATTCCATTTATCAATCGCAAGTGCCAAAGTTGCTCAATCAGTTTTGAAAAGAACTATAAAGTTACAGATACATTGTCTTCCTATTAAAGCAATACATAACCATATTATCGATAATTATAAAAAAAAACATTCCTCAACATTCTATAGGAAAAACATTATAACAAAATTAATCATTTAATATGACAGATGAACCAATACAATTAATATACGTTTTCAAATAAAATATACACTTCCCGCCGCTTAGTTCCTTAATAATAACATGAAAAGAAATATATTTACAAGATACTGATCCTTTTGCAATAATTTAAAATATTAATAATCATACAGTAATTGTTGCATGTTGAATTTGATAATTTTATGTGAGACTCGAAATATGTTTGTTATAAAGTGAAAAATAAAATATATTTTTACATCTTGTTATTATTTACTTTATGTAGATATGTTTTATTACCAGGCAGGCATTTATTTAAATAAATGAAATAACAAAGAAAAAAATATTAAAGAAATATGATATATTAGTTGTATGGTGGAAGGCCCATTTAAGAAGAACCGATAAGAAACGCCATAGGTAGTCTTCACTTATTTATGTTTTATTTTTAGTCGTATTGATTATTTAATCAATACTGATATGTGTGAGTAAATTAAAATCTAAATCTGAAAACACAGCGTGGACTATAAATTCTTCCTAGGTGTTGGCTAAGTGAAAAAAAATTACAGGGTAAGCAACATATGAAGAATCATAAGTAATGATTTTTGATAGGCCTCCCCATTGTAAATTTGTAATTATATATTTTTGAAAATAATGGTCAATTTAATATAAAAAAATAGCAATAATTGATTGAAAAATCATATTTAATTGTTGTACTGAATCTACATTCAATTTATTTAACCATCTGTGACTATGTATTCTAGTAAACCACAATCTATTTTATTTTAAAAAAACAATATCAAAAACAATCTGTAAAGGTAAACAATTGATATTTTACAAAAATAACGCATTTAAGCTATTTATCAATTAGAAAACAAATTAACACTTCAAACGAATAAAAAAGAAATAAATTAACTAATTAACAACACAGTGGCCTAATTACGTCCGAAAGAAATATCACTGAACACAAGATAACGATTAACACGAGATAACTAATTATGACAACCGAACGAGTCGAGCGCTACGCGAAAAGTGAGCAGGAGCATCTACCCGCGCCGGTTTATATGCTGTCAGTTGCTCGAGTAAAACAGTCGATCTAAATTATCTCCTACACGGCCTCTCCTGACACGAAACCGCCACCCGGTTTCCCATTTCTTTATTCCAAAAATGGCATAGAAGGCAAAGTCCCAGTTTCTGCTGAAGACAAATTGCAATCTTGAAGTTCCTGGACACCGGGTTCTGTAGCAGACTGTAGAGACTGCTGGCCTCCAGATGGCCCCGCTTCTGACTCTAAACAGTCAGTTTCTACCTCTATGTCTGCACCTGCATGCAAAAATAAAGTAAACGTTATAGCAAACACTATGAAGAACAAAGAAAATGTATACAACGATACATAGCTCGCCAATAAGACGCGTCCGCCAAATAAATGCAAGCAATGTAACGCCGCTTTAATTTTGATTAAGCCATAGGCACGACGTTAGCATTCACTTAATCACATGGCACAAGTCAGAGGCACTACGTGAAGCTATAACTTGGCCCGGCACAAGTCAGAGGCACGACGTGAAGCAGTAACTTGGCCTAGCAATTGTTAGCCAGAAGCACGACGTGAGGCTAAAACTAACAATTGTCAACCAGAAAGGAAGCACTACGTGAAGCTATTATCTGGTACACCAACTACCAAGTGACAGTCTGCAGCCTGCACTTGAGTAGGACTTACTTACAAAATAAGCAGTACAAACTTCAGGAGTCAATTCTCCTTGCCATGGAATCATGTACTCGGCTGCGGCTTGGGTTAACTTCCCGTAGTATCCCCAGTAACTACGGTGAAGTGTACACCCACAATGATGAAAGTGGTGTAACACTTTAACCACCGCTAGAGTTTTTTCTAACTCATAGGAATGGTACTGACTTTCAGCACCCTGCGTCAACTTACTGAAGTAAGCAACTACTCGCTTGTGACCACCTTCGTGAACCTGAAGAAAAATACCACCGTAGCCGATGGAATTAGCATCTGTGTGTACCTCGATTGGTAAAGATGGGTCATAAACAGCAAGCACCGGCTCACTGGTTAAACACTTACTAATTACCTCACTAGCAGTCTGTTGTTCTGATCCCCACCTTAATGCAGCAATACAAGCAGTTTTTTGAGCAAAGTTAGTTATATGTCGCCGACTGGCAAATCCCGTGAACTGGCGAACCTGTTTCACATTTTTGGGTTCTACAGCCTCTGTTAAAGCTTTTACCTTTTCACTGCTCGGCCTTACCTGTCCTTTACTAAACTGCGGACTAAATATTCTATTGAACTGGAAAGATAAGAACATTTAATTAGGTTGATCGAAAATCATGCATTTGTTAGCGTATCAAGTACTTTACGCAAAATGGTCAATCCGCTTTCTATTGACACGCTCATAATATCATCAACATATACGAGGATATCACCAGATTCAATGAATGAACTTAATGTTTTTGCAATTATCCGCTGGAACACCACAGGAGCATTAGCCAACAACCGCTGAAGCTCATTAGCAACAAGAGGTGTGTTCACGGGGATAGATACATTAGACTGAACGGTCATCACTCTATTCACATTAAAGTTCCTAGTCAGTATTTGCTTATCACGCGTGCGAATATAACTAACGCCGTCCCTATTAAGTAGGTCTGTACCTACAATAACCGGTGTATTCATGTACTCGGTGTCAACTATATAAAATTCAACATCGAGGGACACGTCGTCAAATTCGATTAATAAAGTAACATAGGAAGTACTTTCAATCTCTTGGCTACCTAAACCCTTGAGTATACGAAAAGTAGGCTTATGTGCGCAACTAAAATATTTAAGTGAATGAGACGAAATTAATGATATCGTTGAACCGCTATCTATCAAAACATCGACAGATATGCATTGAATAACTGCAACGATCACATCACTATTACAGGTAACTTCCTGTTTTAGGCAAAAGTTGACATTATTTTTATTACGCGATTCCGATTTCAATTTTACAAAACATTACATACTGTCTGAGTGTGCCCCGGTTGACCACACGAAAAACATCTACCCGAATCAAAATGTCGTTTCCTTTCCTTAAGACACCGTGATTTATTTTTATAGAGGTACAAACCGCTAGGCCTAACTGAAGCCGAATTAACACCAGACATAGAAGGTTTAACATAATTAGAAAAGAAATTTACAAGATCGAGAAGAGGTAGTTTAGCATTTGTAGCACATGCCCTAATACGTGGGTCGGTAATACCGCGAATCACAATGGCTGTAATAAACTCATTCACCTAACCACGATTTAGCGTCCCCTTGAAGATAGAGAAGGTACGTGAGAGACATTCATAATCGTTCCAGTTATTAAGCGACTTGGCACGCTCCACCTCATCGCACCATTCGTTAATATTTTGTAAATTTGGATCAAAATTAGAAATGTAACAGTTTGTATTTATGGAACTAGTGGTATTTATTGAGCGGATAGCATCTACAATACGGTCAGTAAATGTCGACGGAACACTATGAGTAACAGTACGCTCCGAGTCTAAGTCCTGCACGGATGGTGCTTCCGGGACAACCCGCGAAGGCAGAGGGACCGACGGAGTTGTAGACCGTTGATCCCTATGCGAAGATAACGCAAATCCATCAACCATTGTGGTCGCCCCGTGTTCAATCGTATTTAATTCGCAACGTCGCGGCACTGGTGAAGGCACGGGCCTCAAATCACACTGCACCGGTGGCGGTGTATTTCGCGCAACTACCTGATTCTCAATAGCTCGGAGACGATCTAACATTGTTTCCATATCACGCATCAATTGGCCGTTTTGAAGAACGATCGCGATGTCTACTACGTCACTTGTCACGACTACTCCTGCGACTCTCACGTTTACGATAATTACGGTCAGACATTACACGCAATTTAAATCGAACACTGAATAAAAGTGAAAATCAAAAAGTGATAGTTAAATAAAAGATACCGTACAATTTTTAACAAAAACGGAATAAAAACGGAATCAGAACGGACGAACAGGATAGAATCACGATAATCCTATCCCACTTCTGATCTAGTAAACCACAATCTATTTTATTTAAAAAAAACAATAACAAAAACAATCTGTAAAGGTTACAATTGATATTTTACAAAAATAACGCATTTAAGCTATTTATCAATTAGAAAACAAATTAACACTTCAAACGAATAAAAAAGAAATAAATTAACTAATTAACAACACAATGGCCTAATTACGTCCGAAAGAAATATCACTGAACACAAGATAACGATTAACACGAGATAACTAATTATGACAACCGAACGAGTCGAGCGCTACGCGAAAAGTGAGCAGGAGCATCTACCCGCGCCGGTTTATATGCTATCAGTTGCTCGAGTAAAACAGTCGATCTAAATTATCTCCTACAATATATATTAGATAGGATCAATATTTATATATTTCTTATAGTACTAGCCAGCAAGGAGATGAAGAAGCAAGCAAATGACCAATTCAGAAACGGTAATTTTATGATTACAATACGATTTATTTAATTATATATATGGGTTTTTGGTCTGTGGCAACACTAGGGTCAACAGCTGATCATAATTGCTCCGATTTAGTTTTTAAGTAAAATTGATTAATTGTGTATATTTTAAGCCCAGTCCCAGTAAAATTGCTTTGTTAATGTGTCTTCTTAGTATTTAAATAACAAGTTCAGTGTATAATTTGCTATTATTACTTAAAAAATAGTAAAGAGAAACAAAGTGACAGTTGACCGGTAATGTACAAAATTTAAATTTTCAAGTAGATATTTTTTATAATAACGTGTGTATTTAGTCTTTTTGTTATTCATAACAACTGTCAATTGATATTTGTTACCGCTATTCCTCGTAAAGTTATTTAAAGGCTTATACGAGTATTGCATAATATCCAAATTGGCATAACAATCTTGTTTAGTTGGTCGCAAGTTTCCTTAATATTATTTTAAAATGATGACTCGTAGAGAACTTTCACGCCATGAGGAAAACAAACTCCAACTGGCATTAAAAGAATTAAAGGTGAGTAAGGATTTGTGTGCCCAACTGAACAACGAAAGGGATGCAAATGAGAAGGAACTATTAGAGGTTTTAAAGAATAACGACAAATTAAAGTCTCAGTTATCAGAGCTATATGTAAAATATAGTGATATCGAGGAGGAGCGTAATAGGCTACAGCAAGTAGTGGATAGGTTTGATGAGTGTAGTGTTGAGTATGAACAAGTCCTTCGGCGTACCACTACCCTGGAGCTAGAGCTGAGAGATGCCCATCAACAAATCTCCGACCTGGAGGAGGCTGCCCACAACACAACCACACTTCACACTCACAGCTTGTTCGAAGAGTTAGTTGACAATGCTCCTCAGTTGGTTACTGCTTCAACTCAAAACCCTTGTGTCACTATAGATTTAACTAATGACACATTAACAACACAAAGGTTGGTTGGTTGCAGCAATAACAAACTTAAAAGATACATAAATATTAACAAGTATATTAAGAAAATTTACAAATTGACCAAAAAAGACAAATATTATAATAAATCAATTAATAATAAAAATATTTTGTTAAAAAAACTTAAGTTTTGTAATGTTGAATTAGAAAATATGTATGAGAGATATGAAACTGACACACAATTGTTAGAATCACACATAGCTCGCTTGCAAACTTCATTAAGAAGTATTACTAATAAGTATAAGACTACAGAAGACATGTTTAGTGAGCATAAACTTAAAATGGACATGCTTTTAAAAAAAACACAATCATCTCTAGAACCCGTGGAACCAGTCACAAATAATTGTTTATCTCAAATGATTTGTAGTCCATTAATAAAATCTTGTACTTCTTTAAAACAAAAATTGTGTGACAGGCCTCATATCCCTGTTTCAAAATATAATAGTTCCTTCAAACAAAATAATATATGCAATACATATATGTATAGTGATAGTATTGGAAAGGGTATGGGCTCAGTGATGAACTGTTATTTTAAAGGACAAAGAGTTTTGAACAGTTGTTTACCTGACTGCAATTTAATAAATATTACTAGAGAAATTGAGAAATCTAGTACACAATTTGATAAATTAACAAATTTAATCATATTTTTAGGAAATAGAGGTAATGTGAACCATTTGGAGCTTAAACAATGCTTTGAAAGATTAAATAAATTAAATGTAAATAAAATAGTGTGGTTCACTTTACCTTATTATAAAGGTTTGTCACAGACTGAAAATGAAATTAGATATAAGATTAATTTACTAATATATAATTTATGTGTTTATAACTCAAAATTTCATATTATTGACACTAACACAAATGTTAGTAATTTTTGTAAAACGACTCATGATAGGTTTTACCTATCTTCATATATTAAAAGACAGGTAGCTGTATTGCTATCATATTTTTTTACTATGACAGCCAATAATTTGGCTACACAAACTGCTTCTATTGAGCAGTCCTTAGGTATAAGTAGGAAGAGTTTGGAAGTAATTCCAAACAATATTAGTTTAAACTAGATTATAAGACAGTAGAGATATCCTCTAGCCAAATTAATAATTTTAAAGAAATTAATAATTATTTAAGGAAAGCTAGTATTGTTAAATTGACCAATAAGAATGATAATGTAAACTATATCAACCTGGTGCATCAGAATATTCAGTGCATGAGAAACAAAGAATTGGAAATAGAATTATTTATGAATACTCTTAATATAAATATTTTTTGTGTTACTGAACACTGGTTAAAAAATGAAGAATTAATGTTTAATTTTACTAATCACCAGGTTGGTAGTTCGTTCAACAGAATTAATTCCATACATGGGGGCTCCTTAATTCTTTTAAATAAACATTTTAAATTCAAAGAACGTAAAGACATAGTGAGTCTTTCTGTTGAACGGACAATTGAACTAGCTTCAGTAGAATTAGAGCAATTTATTATTGTAAGTGTTTACAGGCCACCATCGTCTCACTTTGAGCGATTTGAGAGAATTATGGATGAGGTTTTAACTAAACTGACCAATTTGAGTAAACAATTAATTATTTGTGGAGATTTTAATATTAATATCTTAGACCAAAATTTATTAAGTGTAAAATTTTTAAATTTGTTTACTTCACATAATTTATCACACATTTTTATGGAGCCTACTAGAGTCACCGCCACTAGCTCAACCTGTATTGATAATATTTTTACAAATTTTATTCCAAATTTCAAATGCTTAATCAATACACTAGATTCTGACCACTGTGGTCAATTTATTAAATTCAAAACTTACAAGAAAACAAATTTAAAAAAGAAAATTACTTTTGTACCAGTAACTGCAAACCGTATTAGTAAATTGAAAAATGACTTAGTATGCTATTTACCTTTTTTAAAAATATCCAATCCCAATATCATGTATAATGATTTTTTTAACAATTTCATTCAATTATTTAACTCGGTATTTACCACTAAAACGGTCTTTGTTACTGATGCATTATTATTTAGTGAGTGGGCATCAGCAGAATTACATAAAAATAGAGAAAAATTATATAATATGTATGCGGAAAAACAATTTAATACTAGTGAGGAGTTTAAAAATGATGTTAAATTATTTTCCAAATCTTTTAAAAATGAATGTAAATTAGCCAAATCATTATATATAAATAGCAAAATACAAAATAGCAGTAATAAAATAAAAACAACTTGGAAAATAATTAACGAGGAAACTGGAAGAGCTAAATCTCAAAGGATTGATTTTAAATTAAATATAGACAACAAATATATTACTTCTGACCTTGAGGTTGCAACTGCTTTTGAAACTTTCTTTACTAATACTCCAGTTACCACAACTAAATCTTTAAACTCTTCAACTGCTGCCGCTCTGAAATTACTTACGGACAATGTTGATAATTGTTGTATTAATTTCAATTTCGAGAAGGTTAGTGCCCGGGAAATAGTAAAAGCTTTTAAATTAATTAGTGTCAAAAAGACAAATGATCTTTGGGGAGTATCCGTTAACGTACTTCAGCCCCTAATGCCTATTGTTGCGCCATACTTAGCAGTAATATTCAATAACTGTATAGATTGCGGTATATTTCCTGATCTAATGAAACATAGTAAAATAACACCATTATTTAAATCTGGCAGTACATTAGATCCAACTAACTATAGACCAATTTCAGTACTACCCACATTTAGTAAGATCTTTGAGAAAATTATCCTTATTCAATTAGTAGCTCACTTTAATAAAAATAACATAATGCATAAACAACAGTTTGGTTTCACTCCCGGTCGCTCAACAACAGATGCTGGTATTGAGTTATTGCTGAATATATTTGGGGCCTGGGAGGAATTACGAGATGCTCTGGGCATTTTCTGTGATTTGTCTAAGGCATTCGACTGTGTACAGCATGAAACTCTAATCCGAAAATTACAACATTATGGAATTAGGAAAAAAGCCCTTGATTTGATTAGTTCCTATCTCAATGAAAGAATACAAAAAGTAGACGTTAATGGAAAGCGTTCCCCTGGTTCATTTGTCAAAATGGGCGTGCCACAAGGCTCTATATTGGGACCTTTCTTATTCCTCATTTACATAAATGACTTGCCTTACTTTGTAAGGGATAAACATGGGATAGTATTGTTTGCTGATGATACATCTCTTATTTTTAAAATGAATAGACAACAATCAGCAATTGACGATGTAAACAATGCTCTCTCAGATGTTGTACAATGGTTTAATGCTAATAATCTGTTGCTGAACGAAAGAAAGACTAAATGTATTAAATTTACTTTATCAAACGTAAAGACCGTCAAAACCATTGTTCAGCTAAGAAATGAGGAATTGGAATTGGTTAATGCTGCTACTTTTTTGGGCATAACCTTGGATGCAAGATTGCAATGGGGCCCTCATATTTCAGATTTGTCGAACAGACTTAGTTCTGCTGCTTACGCGGTTCAAAGAATACGCCGCTTGACTAACGTTGAAACGGCTAGATTAGTTTACTTTAGTTATTTTCACAGTGTCATGTCATATGGTATACTGTTATGGGGTAATGCATCAGATATTGATGCTATATTTGTGCTGCAGAAGAGGGCTGTTCGTGCGATCTATAAGATGAGGCCCCGAGAATCGTTAAGAAATAAATTCAAAGAATTCAAAATTATGACTGTACATAATCAATATATTTATGAGAACCTAATGTATATACATAAGAATATTAATAACTTCAAGAAAAATTGTGATTTACACAAAATTAATACCAGAAACAAAAATAAACTTGCTATGCCCACCACTAGGCTCCAAAAAATAGGAAATTCCTTCAAAATTAATTGTATACGTTTTTATAATAAACTCCCAAATGAAGCCTTAAAATTGTCATTAAATAAATTTAAAGTATACATTAAAAGAAATTTGATAAAATAATCCTATTATAGTGTAAAGGATTATATTAATGACGGTATGGCCTGGGAATAAATTGTATTGTAGCGATAAACTAGTAACCTGCGCAATTTGTTTGACGTTGCTAGTTACTTTTGTTCGATCAACTGGCCGCATCACACCGTTCCCTTAGAAGTCATTACTTGCGGTAGCGTTGGGGGTCGGGTCGCCCTCCCTCCCTCAAATATGGCGAAGGGGGTGATGGCTGACCCTTGCGTTATGCTCGTGAACGGGTGCTGCTTACGGTGACTGGTCGTGTTGCTGGCAATGGTTCATGTGTTTTCATTTTTATTTCTTAAATTATTAAGCCTTCTACGTGAATTGATTGCCAAGGTTCTAGTTGTTCGTAAATTGCTCATTTTACTTATATTGACATTTGTGAAACAGTGATCACAATAAAAAAAAACACCCGGCTGAGTTTGTTGTGTGGTTCTTCTCAGACCAGGGCGCGTTTGGAACCCTCGTAATTTTAACTTTAAGTTCAGAGGTGTTTTTGCAGAAGGGCTTATTTCGATAAGTATGGTATCAAAATAGGCCCTCCTGACACCTCTATTTGACGTACACAAGTGATCACTGAGAATGATTCAAAGTGGAAAAGATTTAAATAAAAATAAAAAAAAATATTATCGCTATTACAAAAATATACCATACACAGCTTATATCAACGTTTATATTTGACTACTACATTGTCATTGTTAACTTTTTTTAACATTGTTAACATTATAAATAAATGTAGGAAAAAAGTAGTGAAAAAAAGAATGGTCCATGCTTCATATGTTTTTTGCAAGTTAAAAACTAATTTAGGGTGCGTTCCACTGAGTGCAAAAAACGATCACAATATTCCTTTAATCGTTCCATATGACCGTGAAACTTATGTTATTTCATGAAGAAAGATATATTTAGTAGAAGTGAATGTTTCTGCAGCGGATACTCAAAGTGGTAATACAATTAATAATCCATTCCACTTGAGTTTACGACAGTAACGCTCACAAGCCAGTAGTGCGATGAACTGCGGTCGTAAGCGTGATCGTTGTGAACGCTTACGACCCTACTACAATTACAAATTCGATCATATTGTGTCTGTTAGACTTGACAGTAAAAATTAGCAACTGACATTAGCATTGGCATTTAACGTCAGTCCAATAACCAATTGCAAATGGCTTCACGGCGTTTGTATTTGTAACCTATTTATCTATATCAAATATCTTAAAACAAGTAGGTTTTTATTTAAATTAAGGACATGGGTTCTAAGAAACACAAAAAAGAATCCAAGAAAAGGAAGCACAGGAGTAGGTCACGATCTCCTGCGGAGGGTGAAGATCGTGAACGAAAGAGACATAGAAAACACAAGGACCGCAAAAAAGACCGCTCCCCTGATGGTAAGTAGCCATTATACTGTAAAAGCAGATAACGCTAGCAACAAGAAATGGTCTTTATTTATATCTTATAATTTCGTGTTGCGATACGATATAAGACGATAATAGTGCTATATAAAGATCATTCCTGGTACTAGCGTATCGTTATATTGACATGATAATGGCATATTTTGCTCATTATTTCAGACTGGAGGCATTCGAGATGAAACGACATCCCGAGTGCTGTTGTAATGAGGTGGGTAATTAAAGTGTTGTCTCAAATGGAAGGTCTTGACACTGCAATAAGCATATTATATAAATATGGTGTATAGTTGTATCATTGAAATTAGAATCGTGTATTAATTTGAGAAAACCAATAATTCAGCAGGAACATAATCATAACACAGAAAATCAACAAAAGATGTATTTGTGTTTGATATGAGTAGGTTTTTATGACAAAATTCTTTATTGAATTTAAGTTTTATGTTAAACATGTTTCATTGTCAAAACTACCAACAGCTTAGCTTAGAATACCTGAAACTAGCTGGCAACAGAAACTCAAAGGGCTTGTATTAATTTATTTATTATAGCCATATTTAAAGACCAAATTACATATTTTATAATAAATCTTGGAGTAGCCTGGCAGCAGTTGTAGTATAACATAAGAAATAAACGTAGGTATATAAAAATTTGATGGAGATTAATACTTTAATGTTAAATGTTTACCATTAGCTTGTTGAAAACATAGTGTATTCATAGCCTAGAAAGATACTAACATGTTGAGATGAGTAACATGTAACAAGATCTTGTGTTTTTTCCTTATATTTATATTGTGGTCATTACCGTGACAAAATTATCAGTGTTTTTATAGAAATATTTAATAGTCTCAGAAATATAGTGGCCGATGATGGTGAGTACTTTGATTTGCTTGAACCTATTTCGTAAAGCATCTCTAGGGCCCAGATTGTGCATTTTATGAATATCTCTTTTTTATAGAACTTGAACTCTCCAAATTCCATATGACATTATGCTATGAAAACATAATTAATAAACTAATTGCGCAGTAGTGTCGTAAGTGAAGGATGCCCTTCACTTTAAATATAAAAGAAGCATCATCAGCAAATAATACTACCTCACTATGTTTGCCTACAAAATTAGGCATACCATTTATTTAAACAAAGAAGAGGAAGGAACTTAAGATTGAACCTTGAGGATTTCCAACCCAAATCAGTCGGGGCACAGAAAATTTCTTTTTATTCACTTCAATCCTCTGAATTCTATTAGACAAGTAAAGAATCAGGAGTTTGAGATCTTTGTTCTTAATGCTACAAATGTACATTTTTCTGATGAATGTTTCATGCTGAACACAATTCAATGCCTTCAATAGTTCACAGAATAGTCCAAAAGCATCCTTTGGTTAATCCCATGCCTCAAACTTATGTTTTATGAGTCACCACCACATCAGCGTCAGTACCAACAACTTGCATTACCAAACTGTTTATTGTGCAGAAATTATTTTGAATAGGATAGTAACTTATCAAACATGGTTTTTTCCAATATCTCACTAAGTAATGTCTAATTACCTATATTGGTCTGAGAGGAACCTGAAGCATTACCTGATTTCAAAAGGGGTATTACTGTGATATATTTCATTAGGTCAGGATATACCACTTCCTGTGGGGAAATTAAAGATGATATATTTTTTTAACTTTTTCCTTGAAGTAATGACTCTGCGACAACAGGAGGAGATATAAAAAAAGAAATGGTAGAAATTTAATTTTTTAAAAATATTTTCTTAAAGCAGAGGTAACTATTATATCTCATTTTATTTATTTTGAGACCAACACTTACAATCATATTCAACAATAATATTTTTATTAAATGGTTTTAACACAACATTGTCCAAGCTACGAATTTGAGAGGTGTGTATACACTAATAACAGTAGAATGCTCTAGCTCTGCTCACGCTAATTCAATGGCCCATAAAACACACTAGTTTACAATGTCTTTGCCTTACTTAAATTGTAATATGTTGTTAATAAGTAACATAAACACCCCCTCACTTCCCCCGCAACCGTTACCATACAGAAAGAACCTATTACAATATTATTATAATTACAAGCTTTTTTAAACAAAAAAATATTTTCTTTGTCACATTTTAGTGATTAGGAATAGATTCCAAATGTATAAATGTCAAGTTGTTATTATGTGGTATATGTAATTTTATTAATTTAAGACTTCAAATATGATTGAGTTGCCAAACAATTTTGCACATACAATGCACATAAGGTATGCATAATATGTCACTTCACTACCCACTATCAGAGCAATCAATAATATACAATGAAAAAAGTTTAGTTCTATATGTTTTAACCCAATGGATGTGTTCCTGAAACCTAATTATCTCACACTTGAACCAGTAGCACACAGACTGTGTAGAGTAGCCAGATTGGAACAATTTATTAAAGTTCAAACAAAAGATTGTTTATTATATGCAGTAGTAAAAATAGATATCTTTAATCAGAAATTAAAATACAATACTTTCAAAGTAAAATCACAATTGTAAAGTTATTAGTGTTCAATAATTAACATTAAACACTATGTATGTAACAGTATCACCTTACATTAATTTGAGGAATCTAGTATCTTTAAATATAAGTACGTCGTAATTATAATTAAAAATTCAATTGAAGAATTACTACTTTACTAAGAATTACTATCAAAGATATTGTTAACTTTGTGTACTACCAAAATTATTCAAAAGAATTTGTTTGTTAGATCACCTAAATATATAGCAAGTAAGCAAGTAGTATAAAGATTGTCAATTAAATTATAAGACACTTATTTGAGGATCTAAATTTTATAATATTTTTATTCTTATGACTTTGAATTCCAATATACCAAAGTATGTAAATGTTTTATTTACTGGTACAATATATTTTAATTGTCATCACTTGAAACTTCAGTGTAAAAGAGTGTTCTAACAGCATATAATAGATGTAACTTTGTTATAGTTGAAGAGGTGCCGGTGGACTCTCACCTGGTGTCGGAGCCTGCCGAGACGTCCCCCACGCGCAGCAGCAGCTCTAGCGCGAAGGACCACCGCAGCAGAGACGATGGGTACATTACAAAATAAGCTTGCTTATCCACGTATAGATACTAAAGCTCAAACGATTCATTTGTGCACAAAGTATAATATTTTTTGCAACTAGAGTATTATGTTTCATACATGCAGTGTTTGAAATAAAAAAACTGGCCATTTTGTGAAATTGACAACATACAAATTGTCTTAATTTGATATCTTAGATAGTTACTCAATATCTGTGCTTTGTTTATTCAGACGGGATAAAAGTCAGGAGTCGGAGCGTGAGCCGTCCCCCGTAGCATCGAGTTCAGCTCAGGAGAGCATGTCTGTAGAGGACACCAACAAACTACGAGCTAAGCTCGGTCTTAAACCTCTGGAAACGGCTGAGAAGACTACTGGTATAGGATTACTTATAAGATTCATATTCAGTTAATTATAGGTATAAAAACTATCCATTGTAACATGAATGTCCTCGTAGCCTCTGCTATTGTTTTCGAGTTTGATCTCCAAACATAACAAATATTTTTAAAGCGAATTCTTTATTTGTCTTGATCTGAACATAGAAGAAAAACATCATATGGTAACCCACATGATATTCTGGGTTCTTGGATAATTCTATGACATTTGAGTAATCAATATGCAGTCGAGCAACATAGTGGGTAACGGTTATCTAACCTTAATCTTTTCCATAATAGGAAAGGCCGAATCGTAGTCGTGTTCGGATAGTTTACTTATCATATATAGTAGAAGTCGTATATACCGTGTTTTTCCGTTTCAGAGGACGGAAAGATCAAGGACGATTTAGGAGAGTTCTACCACGTGCCGGCGCGCAACCTGGCGCAGCAGAAACGAGCAGAGCTGCTGCGGGAGCGCCTCGCCGAGCGGAAGGACAAGAGAGACATCGACAACAAGTGAGCACCTACACACGTACACACGCACACGCACGCCCGCATACGCACGCACACGCACACACAATACCGTTGACAAGTCGACATGTTGCAGGCTTACTGCACTACACTGGTTCTTTTAATTTAATGAGCCATTTTAATATGTGTGTTAAGTAAATTATTTATTCTAAGAATTCGAACAGTTTTCTGAATTCTGCCTGTCAGTGTTATAGAATCATTCTTATTGCTCCGTGGTTATAAATCAACGTCGTATTGTTTGGATTTGAATATGAGTTTTTTTTTGCTTGGGCACTTAATGCGTAGGGCTCAATTAATTATTATTTAATATGTAGGTTACAAACAACCCTGCTAGCTGAGGGGTCCGACGACGAAGATGCGTCCGCGTGGGTTAGAAAGACACGTGACATGGAAAAACAGAAGCACGAAGCTGCCAAGCGGGTGAGTTGAACCCACATATATCTTAATTATTAAATTAAACTGAAAGTATATTATTTAACACGACACCGTCCCCAGGCGGCGCTGCTGGATGAGATGGACGAGGTGTTCGGCGTGGGGGCGCTCGTTGACGACGAGCAGCGCCAGGAGCGCCAGCGGGCCTACGCCCCGGACCACCTGCGGGGGCTGCGGGTGGCGCACGGCCTCGACGCGGTACACACACCTTGCTTCACTATATAACACTATTTACGGGAAATTTATCGTGTATTTACGTTTGTATATAATTTGTAATATGACTGTTTATTGAATAGTCCAGGGGATATAGTAATTACCGAATGACCATATTATGAGTGAGTGGTATGATGGCTTCCAGTTGCCGGAGGAGCGCGAGACGGTCCTGACGCTGGCCGACAAGGAGGTGCTGGCCGAGGACGCGGAGGACGTGCTCGTCAACGTCAACATCGTGGACGACGAGAAGTACAAGAAGGTGCGACCTTTTTATTTATACTTCTCAAACATTCCACTCCGCGAGCTGTTACTCTGTCTCTTCCTTCACCATGGTTGCAAAACATTCGTGTCGCCGAATATAATTTGTAAAAATTCAAAAAGTTTTCAATGTATACTCTGTTCCTAAACATCTTTGATATTATTCACTAATCCTATGAAATAAAAAGTATAAAATATGAATATACATGTTATTTCCAGAACATAGAAGAGCGCAAGAAGGCCCGCGTGGGCTATCAGGCCTACGACGACGAGGCTGAACTGCAGGCGTCGCTTGGCTTCCAGAGGCCCGTGCTGTCCAAATATGACGAAGAAATACAACCCGGGAAGGGAGACAAAACTAAAGGGTTCTTCATCGGGGACGAGGACGCCATCATGGAGCAGAAGCTGAAAGACATGCTGGTGAGCAGCACTTTAGCAACTCTATTATTATTATACATAGTGTTGTATGGGAAGTATAAAAGTTGAGGAACAAATAGCTGGTTAAATAGTGAATTTAATAATAATTATTAACAATAATGAATTTCTCAAGACCTGTGAAACAGTAGCACAGGTGGTGAAGCAGCAGGAGCCCTCGCGTCCTGTCCTTGATGAACATTTTTCATTCAATATGTTTTTAAATTAGTGGTTTGTTATGGGCGCGTGTTGATCTCTGCATTACGATAAAAAATGAGAATATTGTGGATGGAGTGTGTTAAATGACGAATGATAGAGTTGAGTGGAAGAGACGGAGCTCGTCCCTGAGTGGTGCTGGACCAATACCACCTCAAATAATCACCTATGTTAAACGCTGTTATGATGAGTGAATGTGAGTACCTAATCTGACAGCGGGCGGAGCTGGTGGCGGGCGGCCCGGACCGACGCCTGGAGTCGCTGCAGGCCGCCGCACCCCGCATCGCTCGGGACTACATGGACCCTGGGGAGATCAGCGCCAAGTTCAAGAAGCCCAAGAGAAAGGTACGTCATCGCCGTTTCTCAATATATAGTATTATATTCAATCATCAGACACACGTTTTGTAACAATATTCATTTTACAAAGGGTAAGATGCGCAAGAAAGCCAAACAGGAGCCGATAGACGTCGACGAGCACGAGGCCGGGACCGTCCCGCTGGACACCGACGACACGGGTTCGTTTATACTTTACTGTAGTTGAACCGCACATAAACGACCCGCTCACAGTACAGTTGACCACTAACCCGTCGTGTCTGCAGAGGTGAAGCCGGGGCTGGTCGGCGCGGAGCTGGACGAGGACGAGGTGGAGGTGGACACGGAGCTGCAGGCCGCCCTGGCGCGGGCCAGGAGATTGAAGCAGACGGAGCAGGCGACGCACACGCCGCAGGTGAGAAGGGGAGGGAGGTGGCAGGAGACACGGTGTCGTTGTCCTGCTTATGGAAAGATAAGGCCGTGTTGAAGATGATAATGGCGTCATTTTAGTTAAAATTAGGATTAATTTAGTTAAAATAATTAGTTTTATTTGTCATTTCGGTGAAAAATCTACTTACACAAACTCGCGTGTGAATGATTTCCGCATTTTAATTCGTGTTTTGTTATATTTGTATTGTTTTCACGTAAAAACTACTGGACTAATATTTGGTGACTTAACATCAATACTTGTACTCTATAGATTTATTTTTTTGGAGGTAATTTTCAAAGTAACTTATCCGTATCCAAAAATATCTTAAACAATATTTAGAAACAACTTTGACGTTGGATCTAACCTATATTATATTATAAATGTGAAATAATAACAGAGCTTTTCGTAAAGAGCAATTTAAAAAAAAAAAAGCTTGAGCGAAGGAGTGTCTTATGAGCTCTGTTCCAAAGTGCTCGCGGACGAAGTTAGTACTTAATAAATTCGTACTATTTACTGTTTTTTTGTTTATTTTATGTATACAATAATTGGTTAAGTTGCCAACTTTATTTTTATATAACAGTGTATATATATATATAACAGTTTTATGACCTTACAATCACCTCCATATTTAATACGAAACGGTTTAATGTACATTGTAAAGAATATGTTTTTGAATATTTATGTACACATAAATTTTAAATCATTATAAATAATATCAATATATTAGGATACTAATAATTATTTACTTAATATGTAATTATGTATGTATGTAAGGAATTATTTAGTATATTTAAACTTAGTAATTGAGTCTTAAAGTGATTTTAGGAATACATGTTTTGTTTTTTGGTCATAAATCAGATGTTATCGAATAATTGGTAGTTTCCTCTAGTAGATATTTAGCCAGTAATTTTCTAAATTAATATAATTATTTCAAAATAAATAAAGTGTTGGTGATATAAGATACCGTTTATTTTAAAACGTATGAACCCCGAAAAAAGCTGTTAGCGGGATCAGATCAATAGGTTACATGAAATCTTGTCTTGGATCAATACCGACCGTGACTTTGTGACACGGTCTGTACTTGTCGCACTATAACATTTTATTCTACTATAAATCCTTTATAGTAGCACTTATTATTGCTTTATATTACTTATATTTGATTTAACATATACATATTTATATTTTTGTCACCGGCAGGTCGAAGAGATCCTGCAGCAGGTGAAGGAGGAGCAGACAGAGGAGGACACCGGTCCGGAGGGCGCCGGAGCAATGGTGCTGGATGCCACGGCCGAGTTCTGCCGCACACTGGGCGACATACCGACGTACGGGCTGGCCGGCAACAGGGAGCACCAGGCGGAGATGATGGTGAATGATCATCTTAAAAACTGCTTTTATAGCTTAATTTGATTTTAAAAAATGTAACACAAAATGCCTGTCCTTCAGGATTTCGAACGCGAGGAGACGGAGACGGAGCCCGAGGCCGCGGATGCGGGTGCCAGCGCCTGGAGTCGTGTGGACGTGCGCAGCGACCAGCCAGCAGACCTCGCAGCCGGTGAGAGCCTCGCTCGGGGAGGGGTCTCGATAAATAGCTACGAATATATTATCCGCTATCAAATTATCCTACGTCTTTGTTGAGTGCTGCAGTCTTGTACTAACATCTCTTCTTTCTCCCCGCTCTATCAGTCTTAGTGCGGTCCTAACTCAAGAAAATTTATCAATGCCATACTATAGGCGTCCGTAGCCAAGAAAGGGTACAGAATATAAACAATATCTCTTAATGTAGAGGATCATATAAAGTAAACCGATTCTCCCCTGGCGGTGTACGGCGGGTGAAACCACGTGTATTTATAACGCTCTCCGCGTTTCAGAGGGGGGGGCGTCGGGAGCGGGGCTGGAGGCCGAGCCGGCGCTGGGCGCGGGCGTGGCGGGCGCGCTGCGGCTGGCGCTCAGCAAAGGCTACCTGGAGCGTGCAGGGGCGCAGCCCGCCCCCCGCCCCGCACGCTCCTCGCTCTCCGCGCTGGCCGCCGCGCACTACTCCATCGAGGACAAGACCTACGGGTATGATGGCCATCCTCCGGCGCCACCTCGTCGCGTGCCATCTGCCTCTCCGTGCTCACCTCGTTTATCTTTTCAGTGAGGACGACAAGTACGGGAGACGCGAGCGGGGAGGGAACCACTCTGGGCCGCTGAGCGAGTTCCGGGAGAAAAATGACTTCCGACCCGACATCAAGCTGGAGTACGTGGACGACGACGGGCGCCCGCTGTGCCCTAAAGAGGCCTTCCGCTACCTGTCGCACAAGTTCCACGGCAAGGGGCCCGGCAAGAACAAGCAGGAGAAGCGCATCAAGAAGGCCGTACAGGAGGGGGTGAGATGTCTAACTTTTATTTAAAAAAATCAAAATCAAAAATATCTTTATTCAAGTAGGCATTTACATGCACTTTTGAATCGTCAATTACATTACATTACATTAAAAAAAAAAATAATGTCAGTATGTCAGTCCGTGAGTAAGCTACCACCAGCTCGGAATGGGGCTCTGATGAGAAGAGCTGGCCATAAACTCAACAGTTGCTCTTTTAAAAACAATTTAATAATGTTTGATATATACATTAGAGTATCCCGCAAATGAGTCAACAAGCAAAGCTCCACAACCTAACCTTTTAGTTGACCGAAATACGATCAACCAAAAACGTATTCCCTTAACAATTGCACTCGTGTTATAATAGCGTGTTCGACGTCTTTATGACTTCCAGTTGATGAAGAAGATGAGCTCGACGGACACGCCGCTCAACACGCTGCAGATGCTGCAGCAGAAGCAACGCGAGACGCAGTCGCCCTTCGTGGTGCTCAGCGGCGCCAAGCGGGACGCCGCCACCTGAACCACGGCACCACACCGCAGACTAGCTCTCCAACTACACTAAACCCATCTAGATTAAACTTACTTATATGTTACAAATTATCAACAGATAACATTATTATAGACGTGTATAATTTTTGGATTGATGTTCTTATCTAAAGTCCGTTTAATTCCAGTTCTAAAGACCTTCTGTCACATTTATAGTAATTCATGATTTTAGTTAATAAATTAATTTTAAGGAACCTTGTTTTTTATTTACATTACATAGAAATTTTAATAAAATATCACAAAAGACATCTTATATAAAGGTATAAGTGACGGTGTACTATAATTTTAATAAATGTTTTGATATTGTTGTATAGTGTATACATACTTTTTTTTTATTGATGATTGTAAGTATAAGTCGGTTTTTTTTTTAATTTTTCATTTTATTCGACACGATTCAATATGAATACTAATAACATACATTCACCGTAAACGGGAACGTACAATTTATATCAAAGACTATTTTTATAGAATGATATTGAATCGAAGGCGCCCTCACTGAAACAAACATCAATCAGCTGTCCGCTCTGTGCTCTCAAACGTTGACCATATCAAAGCGGAAAATCTATTTAATAAGCCAGTGATTCTAACTTTTTAAATGAAAAATATAAACATACCTAATGTAAAGATGTGGTATCGATGACAAATTAGGTCTGTTCAAATTCTTCTACTTATCGAAATTGTAAGTTTTTAATACATTTATATATGTACTCAGTTTATTGAACTACTTTCACATATTAAGGTAACTGTTAACTCTCCCTGTTTATGCTTTTTATTTTAAAGTTTATACCACAGTAAAATGCTGCAGCTTTGAAGGTATGATTCAATATATTCTTAACATTTAAGAAAGTCTCAAGTTATTCCAATTATAATGAGATATTGGGCACTGACTTTGGGAATAAAGTTGTTTATTCAAATACACCAAATAAAAGAGGTTTAAAATTAATGAGCCTAAATACAATATTACCCAGTTAACAGTTTAAATATTAACTATTGTTATTTACTACGGCAACAGATTTGAAAACCATTTAGGATATATTTTCTTTGTCATAGACCTCGTAGTCTTGATTTACGATACAATAATATTTTAAATGACGGTTAGCAAAGTGAGGAAGTTTTTTTTAAATTCCCATACCAAAGTGAATATGAAATGACAAAAAAACACCTATATAATATTAAATTATATCTTTCGTATGACTGTCAAACTTACTTTTTATTTATTTTCATACAAAAATAGAAATATATCATTAAAAAGCAAAGCAAACCATAGAAAATAGAGACGAGACGAAGCTTCTCATCATTCCATGGATTCACCGGTGCGGGTGCCCGGTCCATCGCAGGGAGAGAAGTGCAAACAGTTCCTGGGACCCAGGGGTAAGTTTTATTTAAAATGCACATAAACGCTCACCTTCACTGGTTACGCTCCTCTCCTTATCTAACCAAATTTGAAATGAACCTACTAATGCCGCTTTTGAAGTACGTTCTAAAAATTAACTATATACCTATTCCTGGTCAGTTCGTTGGTCAGTATGTAATACTTGTTTACTTTAATTGTCTGATCTTTGGGGATGTTAGTTTCCCACGGAACAGTAAGCTCCACAAGTAGCGCATTAACTGTCTAGAGTACAGGAATATGTCCGGTCTGGATGACGAGACAACAATATCCTCAGGAATCCTATACCTACTGTTTCTCATACGTATCCATCATTATAGTCCTAGGATTAAAAATAAAAAGCTTTATCTATACGTTTCTAACGTTAGAAATGAATTCCGAAACTCAGATGAAAATAAGAAAACCCTTTTCTCACTCGGCTCAGTAGAAAAAAAAAATATTTTATAACGTGCCTTACATGAACTCTTTTCCTGTTTTGAGTTGTGAATATATATTCACAACTCAACAATAACAATAAAAACAATAAAACGGTGAGTTAAGTGTAGTATCTACAGTTAGTTGTTTGAGGTATTATATAATATGAATATATAAATATATATTTATATAATAAAAACGATAACAAGAAATAATTTTTTTTAACATATTTTCTTAGTTTTATTAATTTTTTTGTTGTTTATCCGCCGTTTTTTTACCATCGTAATCGTCTCGAATACTAGGTATTCTCTTTCTTCTTTCTTTATTTTTTTTATGCAGTAATTGGAGCAGTTAACGAGAACAACAAACATTTATTACAATATAAAATTAACAAGATATCGGACATATGACGCCACACTGTCATTCCTTCCGTTGGTCGGACTGGAAGTGCGTGCGCGGGGCGCGGGCGGCGGCGTTGCGCAGGCGCGTGGCGGCGCACAGCGGGGGCGTGGCCAGGCGCCGCACCGGCTGCGTCGATGACATGCGCAGGTGGGTGTACAGCGGGATCTGAATTCGAGAGACTCATTTTCGATATGTTCTGAAGCAATGTTTGGTAAATGATGGCATTAAGAGTCACGGTTTGTAAGGAGTCGTCCAGCGTGGGCGGTGGTGGTGCTTCTGGCTTTCTCGGGAGCACCAGGTGTCGACCCAGCAGCGGCTCGGCGGCGGGCTCCCCGAACGTGCGCGAGCGCAGCTCGAAGGCCGTTATGTCTCGGAGCGTGTCTATCGGCACCTGCCCCGGCGTGTAGCGGGACACCCAGCCCCCGCGCCAAACCTAAGAAACGGAGATTAATGCATATCATCAAAACTGGGCGAGACAACCGATGTAAAGCATAAGAGAGCGCTTTATACAGTGTTTAGTGAACGTATTTTTAAACATGACTAAAATAACTTAAGTTATGATAAAAGGTGGCTGAAAAAGTCAAAAAAAGTATGGACCCTTAAAAAAATATTTTCTAAAATATAGAATCGAATGTTTAATATGTAGAACTGCAAATTCGGTGGGAGATAATTCAGCTCGACCAGTAGTCATTACAACAACCTTGAACGTTGTAAAGCTGGCGACTTTTTTAACATCGGGAGGAAAACGTGTCACGTCAAGACTCCACGGGAGGAAGCCGCCCAGCGTCTGCAAATACTCGCCGGATAATTTCCACACTCGCACGCTATAGTCGGAGGAACCGCTGCAACAATATATTACAAATGAGCACTCAAAAGTATCGCAAGCGTCGTCGGGAGGTCGTACGTCAAATTGTTTTTTTTACTAAAATTATTTATTTCCATAACAAAGAAGTGTTGAAAAACAAGTCGATTCTCTTCCGTGTGCAGATTGGAAATTCTCTTTGAAATCATTGCTACCCTTGAAAGTTTTGGCCGTAGCCCGAACCTGAGCAACAGGCGTAGGTCGTCGACGTAGGCGAGCGCGGTGATGCAGCGGCGGTGTGCGCGCACCGAGCTCAGCAGCATGGGCAGGGGCTGGTCGCGCACACAGCGCTTGGCGCGGCCCTCCACGCGGTCGCGCCACAGGAACGGAAACGTCAGCCGCAGCCGCGGCATGTTCACGTGCACCTGATGGTAGACGCGGTGATGCTGTGGTTGTTTCGCCCAATACGGTAAACCCGCCGGGTTTTTTTATTCACCTCCTCATTCCTGAGATAGTTGGTCATGAGCCAGATTTTAATATATCCCACGGTGGTGCCGGAGAACAGGTAGTCGTTGTCCGTGTCCGTTGCCATTGCGGATACGTAGTCGCCCGCGGTATGAATGCCTTGGAACGAGCCCTGCAGCCCGCCGGCCGGATGGTCCGACCAACACTGCACCCGTCCGTTCTCCAGGGCCACCATTAATGACGCTGAACATGAGAATATCGCGTTTTGGTTTGAGTGAGAGAGAGAGAGAGAAAAACCGATCCTCCGTTACTCTTTCCCTACCTGAATCCTACTCATCTCTATTCTTCTCTTATTCACAAGATTGTCAAAGCATTTTCAGCCTCCATGTGATGCATTAAAGCAACCAAGCAACCACCGGAGCCTTTTGGCCCCCTAAATATTTAATTTGAAAAGTGTCCATATACCGACGCGCATGTGGCAAGGGCGCGTGTTGAGAAAGATGGCTGCGTGCACGGCGAGCTTCCGCATACTCTGCGCGCGCAACGGCAGCGTCACCGTCGACACGCGGCGGGCGCGGGCCTTTTGTATCGCGACGGCCGAGTCGATGACCGACTCGCGCTTGCCGCTGATACTGAAATATATGTCATTATCTTTATCTTTCTCTCTATACCTATACTAATATTATAAAGAGGTAACATTTTAATTTGTTTGTTTGTATACATGTTTGTAATTTTTTCACACAAAAACTACTGAACCAGACCGATTTCTAAATTTCTTTCACCATTAGAAAGCTGCATGGTCACTGAGTGACATAGGCTACATTACATTTTGAAAATCCATATCTCTACTTTATAATTTTATTAGTTTTAGGTAATCTTCAAAATAACTTATCCGAATTTAAAATATCTTAAGCAATATTTGGAAATAACTTTCTCGTTGAATCTATATAGCTATATTATACCCTTGAAATAATAAGGTTTTTGTGGAAAGCAATTTTAAAAATGAAGATGATGATGAAAGAGTTTATTATAAGTTCTGAGTTCTAAAGTCGCGGACAACAGGTAGTATACTATATTCCTTTACTATTTGACAAGAGCGTATGGGCATCTTATAATAAGTGACGCCTAATGATATCTGGCCTGAAGTCCTAATCAATTAAAAACATAACATAGAGGTTAATTAAGTTAAGGTATATGGAGGAGAAGAAAGACGGTTGGCTTTTCGCAAAAAATAACACGGAACTAAGAAGTGATTACCGCTCATTATACAGAAATTTTCTTTATATAATATTCTTTAAAGGTCAAGAAGTATTTCCATATATCTGAATATAGCATATATGAAACATAAAAGAAAGCACTCATACAATTAGGTAAATGTAAGTTGTAACACGTAATTAGGATGGCCACTGGGGAGGGGGCGTTGGGAACCTCCACGTGTACCTAGACCTAGAGGTCTCTATGTCAATCCGATTCGTGTAATCCGTCTGCGATTTCTGGAAAGGTGGGGTTAGGCTATGAGCATTTGACCCGGTTTTATGGCAGACATAGTCCCCCTATGGTACTCGGCGGACTTCATTTCAGGGTAGCTTCTTTGCGGTGCGACCTCCGTCTGACATAGGCTTGTACTGTTTCAACAGGAAGGCAGGACCTCTATATCTCTCAATTGGAGGGTAGGCCTATACATGGCGAGAAAGGTGTCCCTTGTGTGCCTCTCCGTTATCAATACCGTTCGGATTCGTCGGTGCTTCCTTTTTTTATCCTCTGCTTGAGGTGCTGACGTAGCGACGCAACAGTGAACAAACCCGCAGCCGGGGACTCCAACTCGCTCTTCCACCGCTGGATCAGGGCATCCTGATCCTGGCTACTTCAGGCAATTTGCCGCTGGACCGGGCTTTGGCCCGGTGCCAGGACACTGGGGCTAGGACCCCCCAGCATCTCCCAGGGAGGGTCACTCGCCAGTAGTGTCTTTCACCCACTAAACCGTCTGGTTTGGTGGGTGAAAGTCCCACATAACCCGCCTTCATCTTCTGGGTAGGGGGGGGATTCCCATTACATTCTAGACGTTAACAAAAAAAAGGAGCGTGTATTCAAAATGTATTACACAAGATAAATTAAGTAATGAAAAGTTTTATTTCGAATGCGTAGTAAAAGTACCTGGGTCGTATTGTTGCTGTACTTCGACGGGTAGATGTGGTGGAGGCGCCCTGCGGGGATGCGGCTCGTTTGCTGTACTGCATCTTAATACGCAGCATGGGCTCGGTACACGAAAAGCGTCTGCGAGTAATAGATTTTCATATCATATCAGAAATGTTCAATATTCCCCACTGACGAGTGGGGAATATTTTCACTTAAATATCTTAGGAACCTGTAAGGCTGCCCAGTCTCCATCTTCCACAGAATGAGTTCTGAATTGTAAGAAGCGGTGGCGAGTGTCAGAGGCGATCGCGCGGCGGCCGCGAGGACGTCATCGCTGTGACGCGTCTCCCACGCCTTGCCCGACCCCACCGTGCCACCTGTGCCACCTGCGTCCTCGAACTCCGTCACGTGGCGGTTCCAACCTACTGCCAAGATCCTGAGGTGTTGAATAATTTATTTTAATAAATCTAATCCCGAATTAATTTGGTCGAATAATTAACGTGAAGAAGTTTAGCATTAAGCAACGCACCTTCCTTCCACCCAAAAACAATTAGTCACTTCGCACATGTGCTCTATCGCCATACTTCTCAAACAAAGGCCCGTGTTGAAGTTCCACACCTGTTATAAACTTATATTATACAGCAGTATCAGGCACGGGTACAAGTCGGTTATAAGTAACAAAAATAATTGCATATACATATAATACTCGTATAATATACACGCACTATTCGAAGAGGAACAGAAACATAATAAGTAAGAGGTAAGTAGCGGTCATCACCTTGAGCGTGCCGTTTCTGGCGCCCGTGAGCAGCAACTGGTGGCCGGGGTCGAAACACGCGGCAGTTATTTCGACGGGGATGAGCTCGCCGTGCAGTAGCCGGGTGTGTGCGTCGCGTACCATCGCGTTACGCTTACCTACAACGACACGCATTCTCTTCCGTCACAGTCATCAGCGTGTCTATCAATTTTTTACTTTTATAGAATATTAAGTTACCAGTCAATGGATCCCAATTGATGATGATGCTATCGAGGCCGCACGTGATGACCACCTTAAAGAGCGAGTTGTAGAGAACCTTCGACACGGCTCGCGAGTGCGTAAAGCCGTCCGTGTGCTGCGGGTTGAGCTGTTCGTCCAGAATGACGATGGCTATTTTGATTGCGCCCAGGATAAATTCCCGGGTTACGGGATTGTAGAGCGCGGAGATGGGCGTACGCTCGCCTACTTGCGGGGGGATATCTATATACGTCTAAAATATGGCAAGAAAGATGGTTCAAAAATAACGTCGGATTCCGGAAGTCTGTTATTGAACGGCAAAGGTTCGTCACCTGCAAGCAGACCTGACCCTGCACATCCCAGACCTTGATGACGCGGTCGCGGGCCAGCGAGTATAGCAGCAGTGCGGTGGAGCGCTGCAGCACGAGTGCGGTGACGGCTGCGCGGTGGCCGGACAGCGTGGCGCTGGCTACACGCGGCACGAAGGGGCTCCACACACGCACCGTACAATCCGGCCCGCCCGTTGCCAGCACGTGCGCCTCCTCGTCGAACGTGAAGCACTGGATACCCTACAGAAATTAAAACTCATGATCTCTACGCCTCGAACCCGAAATAGAAGAAATTCGATTACCTTCTCGACGTGAAACATGTTATAAGTTTTGGAACCGGCGAGGTCGCACATAAGCAAGGAGTCGTAGCAAGTGGCGCACGACACGATGCAATGCAGCGACGCGTAGAACGACACCTGGCGCACCCACTCGCCGTGCACGCGCCCCTTCTCCGTTAACTTCATTTCTGGCAGCAGGTGTGGCTGAAAAATTACTTTTTTTTACTAAGTTCATATTCTGGCTGAAAAATAATAAAAAAAATGGTAAAGGTGTGCGGATACAATTTGGAGTCTAGTGGGGAATTTTTGATCCAGAGTGGCAATGTTTTTGTGCTTCTACCTGTTAATCGGTAATGTAAGGAGATATGAGAAATCGCACTTATATTAAGTAGCATTTAATTTTTCAGCCTGCGTGTATAAATATATTAGCGGAGGGACAGTTTATTACTAAAATAATCTTAGCATTTCCAAAGATTACGGTATTTAACCGATTTTTTTGTAGGTGAGTGTGATGTATGAGTATGTATGTGTATTATTGTGTGATCGCACCCGCCGTTGCAAATCGATATGTCGGAGCTGAAGAAGTGAGCGTCCGGGTTGATTGCGGAAGGGTCCACGCTTCACGGGTGAAAACGTTAGGACGCGCACGTACCCGCCCACATCCCCCACGATCAGGATACACTGCTCGTTTATATCCTTGTAGAAGTGGTAGTACATGGAGCAAATCTACACACATTTAAATTCGTCGTCATTTAGACCAATGTGTCAAATAATCGAAACTACAAAATCGAAGAAGTTAATCTCACCATATACTCCCAACTTGTAATAACGATCTTAAGTGTAAAGGTTTTCGCTGTACAATCATAAAACCGTAAGTCGCGCTCGGTGGAGCTGGTGACGATAATATTCACGTCGGGCATGCACACCATGTCCGTCACCCAAGTCGTGCGTACTTTTAAATGGGCTGCAAATAGCCGTCCACTCAAAATATTTTATTTAAAAAAATATTTAAACAAAATTTCACAAGTTTGTGAAAAAACCAAACGCATGTGTAATTAGAGACAAAACTAACGACTGGACGAGAAGGCAGTCCGCAGCAGCGACATGTCAAGAGTCCACCAGTTGATCATACCATCTCTGCTCACTGTCATATAGTTGCCCTGCATGGGATCAGTGCTACGGTCCTAATTATAAAAATAAAAAAAATTAAATTAAAGAACATCTTCCTTTTTATATGTTAGAATTTATTTATTTCCTTTGCAACATCAGGGCAGAAGCATATCCTGGATATAGGATGCCGGTGCTGTGAGCGCATGACATTCGGTAGCCCCATGATTGGCAACTGCAGCGAGGCGCGCTGATTCTCAGGATCATTGCCAAAGTAGCCTAGTAATAGGTGAGACACAAGCTCGTCCCAATCAATCTCGCCATTACGAGCAGTGTTTATCTACAATGCACATAAAACATATCATTATTATGATGATAAAGATTGTTTAATAAATGAAAATAGCTATGACTTATTCTTAATTTAGCCCTCTAAATAACTATACTCTAGATATGTACTTTCATAAACAATATATTGAATTCTTCATCGTCGTATTCAACATTCATTAACGTCCTCAAGAGATTTCTGAACTCTGAAGGTAGCATTTTATTTCTGTATGCTGCTTGGAAAGCCTCTTTAATCTTTTCCATGTCGTTCATGCTACATCTCTCGTGAAGAGGAGCATTGCGCCAACGTATTCGAGATAGCGGTCCAGTACTACCATCCGATCTCGAAGATATGGACAGAATTGACTTAACTTCGCAATCATTTGCCATTATTTATATTTACTATGTTTATAAGAAATATATTATAATAACTTAAACGTAATTAAATTATAATAGGTATTTAATATAATTGTATAATATGATCTTTTATGTATAAATATTCTTTTAAATTGAATTGAATTGAAGGGAGTTGAACTGTCAATGTCGATTGCCGGAAAGTTTATTTTGTATATTGTCGATGTAATGTGTAACATCTTAGGGTATATTATTGGTACACGTGTTTCTCAAAGACCATTAAAAATACCATTGAAAATGATCTTGAAATAGATCGATCAATTAATTTTAGCTATAGCTAAATATGAGAACAAAACGTGCTATTTACGAAAGCCCATCCTCGTCTATAATCAAATAAAATGTCTGAACGTATATTTCCTGAACGAGGTGTATGCTATAAGTATCCTGGGGCAATAAGCATCCCAAAATATAATTAAAATCCAATCTATAGTTTTTGTAAGACCGACAAACAGGTAATAACTAATAAGTATTTGTATACATAATACTAAAACAACCAGTTTAATGTAATCGAGTTACTAGCAATGTACAAAACAGAAGCAAGGCTATGGTCATCGTTTACTGTCAAATTACATACTATAATATTTGACAAATGACAATTCATTGTCAAACTAAAATGAAACATAACCTGCAGAGTACTTATTAAAGATTACTATTTAAAATGTTTTTAACACTTAAATTACTCGCTAACAAGCATCCTTCTTTTATTGCACGTACGGTCTTCGTTAGAAATAATGATGTAGAAAGCGCTTGTAGAGTAGTCAATAGGATTCTGGGCAAGGATGGCATTTTAGAACAATACCGACTTACGAGATATTATGAAAAACCTTTTCAGGTAAATATCTAGGGTATTTATTTCGTTTATATTTGTAAAATTAACGTTATTTCTTCACTGCAGAAATTGGACTTAAAGACACTTTATTCAAATAAAGTCAAATTATTTACTAATAATTATTTTTTTCAGACAAGGCGTCGAGTAAATCATGAGAAATGTAAGGCTATTTACAACGAGGATATGAAGAGAAAAATAGAGTTTGTGCTTAGAAAAAATAGACATGAACCTTTCCCTGGATGCCACTGAAATGTGATGTCACTCAATAGATGTATATAGAAAATAATGTTAATATAGAAATAATAAAACTGTTTTAAAATCAACATTTATTCTTAATTTCAATATATTGTTCTAGCAAAATATTTACAGATATAGATACAAAGTATTGTCACTTTTCAGTTTTAAATGTATAAAAATAAGTAAAAGCGACTAGATGCAGAAATTGGCACAAAAAGAAGCCCCATGGGCCAGCGTGGGGTCACATGTAGTTTTGGCAAGAATCTCGGCGATGCACATAGAAGTGGTAACGATAGCAACGGTGGCAGGTCTTGATACCGCAACGATAGCTCAATCCACCCTGAGGCTTGCCTTTGCAGTACTTTAAACCACAGGGGTACCAATTGACACATACCTAAAAACAAGTTGTTAATTGTAATGACAGCAAATATAAAATTAAGTCAGCATGCCAGCAGAGATAAGACTACTACTATTACTACTTACCTCCAAATGGCAAATGCATTCTTTGACAGAATCTGTTTCTGCAGCACACACACTAACAGCAGGAGTACCATCAGCTGTATCTGAACCCAGGACGTGGGTAGGGAATGGTGTTACTTCAGAAGTGTATGAAGATTGTTCTACACCTGTACAAAAGAAATAGTTAATAATACTTGTGCACAGTGATTCTGTGATTTGTAAGTACAGTGCAACCTGAATATAACAAATGGCAAGTAAATATTTGTTATATCAAGTAATTTGTTAAACTGAGGTTTGTTATATTGAGGTAAGGTTGGTCTAAACTTTGGTAGATGAGATGAAAAAATATTTTTATCTGTAATATTGAATTGAATTGAAATTGAATGGAATTGAATTGGAATGTTATAAAGAGGTTTTGACTTGACAAAAATCGTAAATTAGAGGTATTTCCATTTTTTTATTGTTGAGAATTCTTAATAAAGAGTTTATTTATAATATATTTTTAATTAACTCTTAAAACAAGTATGTCTATGTGTATATAAAGGTTGCACTGTGAAATGTGTTTTTGATTCATAGCATGCATTCTATATCCAAAAAAGGGAATTGGAAAAGGTCTGATATAAGTTTACAATCCATAATTTTTTTTGTTTTATATTTTCAATCCAAGCCAAAGAAGTTGCAACTTATGCAGCCATTTTATTGTTTCATTGATTGATGGTGTATAGTTATTATTGTAGGCCATGAAATAAATGTTGGATGTCACATTAATGGCAAAAATTATCTATTATTATATATTTAAAATAAAAAAGTAAAAAGCTTAATTTAATGCGCCATGAAAATATCCAGTATACCAAAACAAGAACAAATACCCGAATCAACAAAATAATATGTAATAGTAATAACACCAGACTTTACAATATACAACAAACCAAGCAATGGTCTTACATTAAAATATATTTACAATAATAATATATATTGTTCTCATGTATGTATATTGTTTTTAATGCTAGACTATATGTTAATCATTTAAGTGTACAAATAATGGTGTCTAAGGTCTAAATAGAATTTTCTTAGATATATTTGCAAATATGTAGTTATTAGACACCAGGCAATCCTTACCAGGTCGTGGTCCCCATCTTGTTAGATCTGCTGTTCTTAAGTATACTTTCTCCCGTGCGGAGGCACAGTGTCGCGCCGCCGCTGGTGACAAAAGCCGAGTGGCACGCCCAGCCCATGCTGTAGTGGTAGTTTGTCTCCAGCCTTTATCATCCTCCGCCATTCTTACAGTACCAGGGTTTTTCTATATATAAAATAATGAATTCAATTGATAAAATAGGATAAGAATGAAAAAACCTCCAAAAACATAATTGAAAAATTGGTTATTGTATCTATGAACATTAAAATATTTTATGGTAGATAATTTACACATTATGTACATGTCTGAGTGGGAACAGAGGCAACATTTTAATATAACAGCAATAAATTGATTCTTTATTAATGTTGGTGTATTATAATATATATTTAAATAATGTAGTACTATAGTAAATACTATAGTACTATACTATATATATATACTAGTAATCAGAGTGTAAGTAAACTCAGATGATTACCTGTCTCAGCTTGGTCATAGCATCAGGCGCAATAAAGTCTGCCTGAGCAGCATGTGTCAGGAAACAAAATATCTGGTGGCCAGATTGTCCAAGCTCTTCTTCTGCTGGTATAACAATTTTCATAGCTTCAACCTCCTACATAACATTGAGTGTAAAGGTTTAGGTCTTATTCTCATATCATATTTATGTATAATGTTTTTAACCAAGAAGAAAAGAGGTAAAATATGATATAAATGTCACTTACATTTGTAAAATCAACAAGTTGCGAGATATATACCCCATCTAATCGTAAGAATTCCAGAGTTACTGTATCTTCTGATACGTTAGCCGTTATATTTTCTTGCATAACATCACCACCCTGTAACAAATTTTAATTAATTAGCTATTTTTCTATAAGTACGTACACTTAGAACTTAAAAATAATTGATTTAAAGTTACCTTACCTGGTTTTTAACATTAATTAGAAGCTGAAGGTTTGAAGGCTGAATAAAGAGGTATATTGATATTATAATTTTTAAGGCATAACCTTCCATTGCCTTTAATTTTTTTATTTACTACAAAAAGAGAAAGCGTTATTCTAACATCTTACTAATTCATAACATTAATCTGTCAAGCAAAGAGTAATCTCAAAGTTCGATATATGTGTAGATATTTAAAATATGATTTCCAATTCGTAAGTAACCCTTTTGCCTGAATTTATTGATTATAAGAAGTGTTTTTATTAATCAATTATCATTTTTAATCGGCCAAAAATTTAATCAGTCTCAGCAAATTGTTTGATTCGATTGTCAAAATGTCAGATACCTGCGTGAAACGTGAAGAATAAATGACTAATGACAGAAGTCAAAACAATATGCAGACTTCAATTATTTACTATGGAAAGTAAAGGAAAGGAACACTCCTTTTCACAAGTGTGGTGCTATTTAAAAAAAGAAATATGATAGGATTTTACAGTCAGCCATTATAGACAAAGTGAAATACCCTGAGGGAAATTAGTAACAGATTATTTAACGATGTGCAGTACGGCTTGATTCGAGTCAGACTTGATTCCTGCTGTAGACTTGCTTACTCGAATACCAATAAATTTGACTCGAGTACGCCGGACTCGAGTCCGATACTCGAGTCAGGAAGAATCGGTTTGTACTCGTTGACTCGATTCTGATATGCGAGTCCTACAAACTCTAGTATTTGAATTAGGTTGACTCATTCATACTCGATCATTGTATACTTAATCAATCAAGTAACACACTTTTATACTAGATTGAAACCTGAAATTTTTTTTAATTTTTTTTATTTTGTATCAGTAACTCTGTTACTGTAAGTTGTTTTTATTATTATTTATTTATATGTAACAAAATGGCACCGAAAAAATCCTCAGGTGTATGGAAGGGTTTTGAGAAATTATGCAATCGTAATAGATTAAAATCCAAGGTTGAACAAATACTTTTTTTTGAATAGTTATTTAAAATATTTTTTTATTAATATTTTGTTTTGACCGATAGCTAGTTCACCTTTAATTATTTAAAATTATTGTACGGTAGCTTTAGGTACCTTAGTAGATAGATACCTTCCCAAATGGTATAAAATCGAAAAAGTACCTTTTTGTATTATTATAATGCTGGTTTGATTTAAATTATAGCTGTATCAAGAGGTCTATCAAGAATGAAGAGTTCGTATAATCATTTTTAAGGTTATGTCCCAAAAACTCATAGCAAATATCTCATGTCTAAATCGTGACGTAACCTTGAATTTAAGAGAAATTTAAAAGGCAGTTTGAGGTACTTACTCCTATTTGATTCTTATAAACGTTATGTTTGCACTAAATTAATAATTTGATTATCTTTCCGATAAGTATAATGATTTATAAAGTTTGTAAAAAAATAAAAGAACAAATATCTAAAGTTCGTAAATAACTTTAGAAAGTTCTCTCTTATTGATGTGTCATAAAACAAATAGAACTTGATCTCGTTTTTGGTTCCTAGATATGTTTAAGAATGTTTTGTTTTGTTTTTTATAATTTTTCAAAATACTTTCATTATAAATGTCTGATTTATTATCATTGTGTCCTTACATTAAAACTTTTACTCATTTTAAAATCGGTAACGGACCGGAGTTCAGACTGGACTCTAATTTTCAGACTAAACTTCTAGACTTGAATTTTTAGACTCGAGTCAATACTCGAGTTCTGAACTTGAATCGCGGAATCGAGTCAGGATTCGAATACTGTATAAACTTACTCGAATCGTGTCGATCCACCAAAATAGTTACTTGGCACATCATTAAGATTGTTACACCTAATTCACTTTTATAACGTAAAGTCTGATGTTTTTTTTATTCCTCAATATTCGATGCTTAGTCAAAGTGACATTCTATTAATGTCAATGCAATGCGTTTCAATTGACGCAATTATTTCTTTTTATTACTTTTAATATGATTTTAAATAAGAATTGGTAACATATTGTCGTTTAAATATCTAATAAAAACCACTTAATATTTAGTAATTCCATCAAATAGCTACAAGGTTGAACCTTCTCTACAAGTTTTTTTTTTGTTAATTACCATTCAGCGTGATACAATATTTTTATTTTGAGGTCATTACATTGCACACGATTTTGCCCGATGCGCAACCGAGCAACATACGAACGTCACTCGGAACATAAAGAGCAATGTTGAGAATATCAAAGACAGAGTACAGACAGCTGTCTTTTCATTTTCAGCTGATTTTTGTGTACGCTTAGAACACCTAAAGTGATCCTTGCCACTTTCATCGTCTTAGGACATTCTATTTACTGAGTAATAAAAGTAATCGAAAAGTCGAGCGTGAGAAGTGAAAACGATCGAGAAACGTTTAGCAACGAACAAAGGGAGATGGTTCATTGAGTGCGGGCGGCGGGCAGCGGGCAGCGGGCAGCGGGCGTGACGTCACGCCGCGACGAGGCCGATGCGGCGAGGATCGTGACCGGAGGAGCGCGGCGAGCACGCGCAGCTGAGAGGGCCAGCCTGGCCTCCAGTGACTCCGGGGACGAGGGCCAACGGCCGCCGCGCAAGCGGACGCGCAGGCTGTCGCCGGAGCCGACCATGCACCAGCCCTGCACCAACGGCGCTCACCTGAACGGTGACGCCGCCCGCAATGGAGAACTGCCTCCCGGCCTGCGTATGGGCCAGACTGACCAGGAGATTGTTAGGCTCATTGGTCAGCACCTTCTCTCTGTTGGACTTGAGTAAGTACCAAAGCTTGCAGTGCAAATATCTCAAGGTTTGATTGAAGTAACATTTAAGAAACTGAACCTTAAATTTCAATGGTGGACATTCTTCTTTTGTGTGCTCTCACAGGTAGTTACTGTATTGCATAGACATGATATGATCATATCCTTGTTAATATTTCTATTGGCTGTTTTTTTCATGATATCTTTGTTGATCCTATATAATAACCACTCACTTGAAATTTATTAAGTGCAACCAAAAGTAAGTCATGTAGTGATCTTTTAATGAATGTTTATTAATAACAATAACAGAATACAACAAACTACAAAGAGAACATGGTCGAATTGCACAAAGGATTGTCACATTGGATTGCACAAAGGATGACATAAAACTAAATAATTGGTTAAATTTGGTAACAATAATTTAAGATTTCTAAGGGTTGTTTGCTCATTGTGTGTAATTTGTTAATTTTTTGAATTCCACACAATTTACAAGTTATTTGTACAACTTAGTGGTTAGATTCTTACTTTGTTACTCAAGTTATTATTTCAACTTGAGCATCTTACTTGCTCTTGATTTGTGAACTTGGAGTTAATCTTTTTAATTTAAATCACATGGAAACTTCTGAATAATGGTGTAATTGCATAGTTTATTATGTTTCTATTCAGCATTGCTTTTTGTATTGTTTTGTATGTGATCAATTAAAGATAGAAGTAATCACTCAAACATGCTGTCAATAATGTTAAATAAAAGAAAAATTCCGAAGGGTTTCTGTAGATTATTGATGTTCTTTGTATCTTAGCTCTATTTATGTTTTTCTTACTGTTGAGGATAGACTATTAATATAAAATAAAACCAAATCATACAATCATCAATCAAAATTGCTGTACAATAAAAAAAACTCAATAAATAGATAGTTCAACAAAAAGTTTTGTCTGGAAGTGAGATATGGCAAATGTGTTTAATAATATATTTAATATTTTTTCATTAAATAAATTGCACTTAAATTGGTAAATACATTAAATTCAAATTAATAAACTTTATTAAGATATCATTCAAAAATAATAAAATATTCAAACTCATAAAAAACACTCAACAAATAGAAAATAGAACCAAAACTATAGAATTAACAAAAAAAAAAGAGCTATGACATCTTAAAATGACTCAGCTGTTGCTGCAGTTAGTGATCCAAGACATCATGTTTTCTGTGTGCCTTATTACAGGAACATAAATAAAAAGTTTCCCTTTTCATATATTTTAATGAAATAGTAACAAAGCGTGAAATTGTATTTAAAAACATTATTCCTCTGAGTTAAGTACATGATACAAACTTTTTTTATTTTGGTGTAGTGATAGGTTGTGTTGCTAAAAGAATTCTTTATTTTATTTTCAGTGGAAAATATAAATAAAACTACTTGTAGAGCATCAAAACTGTTAACAGGACTTTTTGAAAATAAAGAAAATAAATGCTGCATGGTTATCTATGACTGTGAACTGAATATTTGTACAAATAAATAAATATTGGAACTATCATAAATACTAAAGTATTGATAAAACATATAATTTATACAAATTAGCACCACTTCAAAACATAGACATTTACGGTTGTCACGAGATTATAATATTATTTTTTTCTTTAAAACTCATTTTCTTAGTATATTTTATAAAATGAGCAAAAAAATAAATCTCAACATATATTATTGTGTTTTACATAATGGTTTATCGTTAAAGTAATTGTTATTACATCAGACTGATTTATCAATATTGTTTTTTTTTAAATACAATTGTAAAACTATTTCAATTTCTAACCTACGATTTCTAAGAATGTGGTTTCCATTATATGATCTAGTGTCGATCAAGGTTCAGCAACATCTTTTAATAATATACTTTTTATTCAATGTCAAAGTTATTTTATTCACATTTCTTGTGCAAAAAATAAAAGTTATCTTAACATTAATCGTCGGACAACGTTCAGACGCAGCGCAGCCTTGTTGATGGAGGAGTCGGGGCTTCACCTGGAGCACCCCGCGGCGGCCACCTTCCGCACGCACGTGCTGGCCGGCGACTGGGTGAAGGCCGACCACGATCTGCGGGCGCTGCACGATCTGCTGCGCGACTCGCCGCAGGTGGAGCCCCACAACCTCGCCGTGAGTCTACCGCCGAACCAGCGACCGTCGCTCACAAAATTCGAGTTCTAAACATCCGACACGCGTCGTTTTCAGGAGATGAAGTTCGTGGTTCTCGAGCAGAAGTACCTGGAGCATCTGGAGGCCGGGCGGGTGCTGGACGCGCTGCACGTCCTGCGCAACGAGCTGACCCCTCTGCAGTACGACACGGCGCGCGTGCACCGTTTGTCCGCACTTATGATGTGCGCCGACGCCGCCGAGCTGCGGCAGCGTGCTCGCTGGCCGGGAGGGCCGCGCTCGCGTGCTCGCCTACTGGCCACCGTGCAGGCCGTGCTGCCGCCCGCGCTGATGATGTCGCCAGGGCGGCTGCGCGCTCTGCTGGCGCAGGCGGCGGCGCAACAGGCGGCGCGCTGTCGGTTCCACGCTTCGCCGCGACCCGCGCCCCCCACCCCTGCCCCGCCGCCCGCTCTCGCCCCCGCAGACAACGAGGATGAGGACGAGCCCTCCGCACCCGACCACATCCCCTTCTCGTTGCTGGCCGACCACCACTGCTCCGCGGACCAGTTCCCGATACATTCGCTGCAGGTGATAGTGTCAGGCCGTGCGTGTTGTTTTTACTTTGTGGAATCGTACCAGACGACGAAAAATTTGTTTTGCAGGTCTTGAACGGCCATTGCGACGAGGTGTGGTACTGCAAGTGGTCGCCGGACGGCTCCAAGTTGGCGTCGGGCTCCAAGGACAATACTGTTATGATTTGGGACTACAATCCGGTTTCCAAACGATTGTCTTTTAGGTACGCAGTAGAGTACAATAGTATATGATATATTTATATCTATTTAATTATAGAATGTACACGATGCAGACGCTTTACTTTTTCAACGGTTTAATACTCATACCGCGCACGTGAACGATAACATTACAGAAAGTCTCTGGAGGGTCACTCCTACGGCGTGTCGTTCCTGTCGTGGAGCCCTGACGGGCGGCACCTGCTGGCCGCCGGGCCCGAGGACTGCCCCGACCTGTGGATATGGAACATGGAGGTACGATCGACCGCCTCCCGCCGTCCCGGCCGTGCGACCCGTGTAGTGACCGTATAGTAACCGTGCCCGTGTGTCAGACGGAGCAGCTGCACCTGAAGATGACGCACTCGCAGGAGGACTCGCTGACGGCGGCGGCGTGGCACGCTGGTGGAGCCGCCTTCGTGTGTGGCGGAGCGCGCGGGCAGTTCTACCACTGCGCGCTCGACGTACGTATACACGCAACCCGCGCGACCCGCGCGCAGACCTGCACCGTACGTGACTGTCCCGCTGCTGTCCGCAGGGCACGCTCGTCAACAACTGGGACGGCGTGCGCGTGAACGCGCTGGCGTGTCGCGCCGACGGCCGCGTGCTGGCCGCCGACACGCACCACCGCGTGCGCCTCTACGACTTCGCCGACCTCACCGACAGGAACCTGTATGTCGCCGCCACTCTTACGTCTGTACTTTCACTTGTCGCCATCCGGCCGTCGTTAATTCGCTCGTGTACAGCATCCAGGAGGAGCACGCCGTGATGGCGATGACGCTCAATGCGGCTGATACGCTGCTGTTGCTCAACGTGGCCAACCAGGGCGTGCACTTGTGGGACATCCGTGCGTATACTACTCGTATTATTGGATGGTTGTCCCCGATGGCCTCTAAAGTCTATCGCCGACCGTTCCAGGTGCCCGTGCGCTGGTGCGTCGTTTTCGTGGGCTGTCTCAGGGACACTTTACGATCCACGCATGCTTCGGAGGAGCTCACCAAGACTTCGTGGCGTCCGGTAGCGAGGACAATAAGGTGACCTACAGTCCGGGGCGGCCTCCGCCAATTACAATTCATAAGGGTTCACTTGAGATCTATTATATCTTTTGTTCATTTTATTATAATAAGATTCGTTAACGAACTGCTCCTTTACCGAACAGCGTACATACATGAACAGTGACGGCTGGGAGCCTCTTCGGGAGGTATTATTTCAGTACGTGTGTCCCGCAGGTGTACATCTGGCACATCGACGGCGAGGAGCCCATCGCGGTGGTGTCCGGTCACACGCGCTGCGTCAACGCCGTGGCCTGGAACCCCGCTCACCACGACGTGCTGGTGTCGGCCTCCGACGACTATTCGCTGCGGCTGTGGGGCCCGCGCGCCTACCGCGCCTAGTGGGGCCCCTCTACCCGGCTACCCGGGGGCCCCGCGCTGTGAATGTTTTATAATATGAATGTGTGACGCGCGTGTGCATTGTAAGGCTTCGTATAGTTTAGAGGCCAGCGTGTGTATTACAGTGTTTTTGTGTATTCGATACTAATTAATGTCGAGGTTTCTACAACCATAAGAATGGAACGAGATCTACTTGGATCCCTGGAATTAAATAAAAAAGATAATTTTAAAATATTACACTATCATCTTTATTGATGAAGGTATGTATTAAGTTATACATAACTTGATAAAAACGACTAGTTTTTAATATATATTATTTGTAACATTTTCAAAACATGGAAGATGTAAAATATTTTATATTGTCAAAGAGTCTATTATCCTGTACTTATTTCACTGATGAGGGGTTTAAAGAAATATTTGAGGTTAAACTTCGGGCATATGATTGAAATTAATTCTTTTGGCAAAATACTTTGTGCAATGCAGAGTGCCATAAAACAGTGCAATAACTTAAAAAAAAGAAATTGCAAATATATGATACGAGGCCATAAGTATCTGAAGAAATATATGGATGAGTTACACAAGCGCGCAATCTACAGAACTTCTATTGCATATTGGTATTACAATTTTATTCGTGATATCTTTTAATCTGATATCATTTTGAACACAATTGCATTGATATTCCGATTCGCGAGTGGTATTTGCACGAACCACACCTCAAAAATAAAAGGGCGGTACGTTGATTGAAAATGTAGGTATCGGGCGGAGCGTCGTCTGCGTAGTACTTAGTATAGGATTTCGTGCACTTGTCCTCGAGGACGACTGCTTGGGTCATTATTATTAGCTTGGGTCAGTCTTAATTTGTATGACGGGCTTAGTGCCAGTTTAGCATCTTACTAGGTGATAACTGGACCGCCATCTTTTGTTGTTTCTATGAAAAGCTGCTGGGCGAGAGTTCTAGAGAGTTGTATATAGTCTGCGTCGAATACTAGAAATATATGGTTTATGATGAGTCACAAACGCCTTAGTCCTCGATTTGGAGTGATTACATGTCATTTGGCAATATAAAATTATCTAAAGGTTATATTAGTGCGTTAAGTGATTTAATATAGACGTCCGCCCGGACCTCGGATTGAATATAGACTAATTATTTAAGACTTTCTTTAATTTAATTAAGTAACGATAGGAATCAGAGACGTGGCCGCATTATATTTTTGTACCGATTATCTCGTGTTACGTGGTCGTTGTACTGGAGTTAAATTACTGATTGAAAACGTCCGACAGAGAAATTGTTATTATTTTAGTGAGTAATTTTTTCAATGGTCTCGAGATCGTGTACTCAGTGTAGCATGCACTTTAACATGACATTTTGCCGCGAGGTGTATTCGTATCGTCCTTGAGATACGCCTTTACACTACTTGTCTCATACGTTCTGGATTTATTTAACCCTAAATGTCGCGCCATTAATCGTGTGACGGCATTCAAGATGTTTGTGACCGCGTCTGGGGCAGATAAAACCGCTTTCGAACTCCGGGGTTACGAATGCTATTCGTACAAAAATATCCAACTATTTACCAATTATTAGTTATTTAGCATGTCAATTTAATGTTGACTTCAAGTTGTCTGAATTTAATGTTGAATTCAAGTTTTATATCTATGTAATACTGAATGCCCATTTCGAATTTATAATCTGTGATTTTAGGATACCAAAAAAGATGAATATAACTTACAAATGATGTACCACTTTAATAATATTAGCTTATATGAAACAAACAAAGGATATTTCACATATAATATGCTTCCACTTTGAATTAATTATAAATCCCGGAGTTCACCGTCGAACCAAGTAGTCGTGTGTGTAGTGTCGAAGTACAAAGGGCGTTTTCTGATAGTGTGTAGAGCGAGGCTCCGGCCGACTTGTTATAAAATAATGATATATCAATAAAGTTTTTTATCTTAACTTGTCAAGTGTTTTATTACTAGTATATTTTGGGAGTTTCAACCTACTTACGAGAGAAAAGTTTCGTTTGAAAGTTAAGGATAACTTAGTTTTGAGACTTTTGAACCATAAAATATACATTTTGAAAATCATGAATATGTGATATAATTCTTTTATATATGTATTTAAGTAAAGAAGTTTTTTGTCTCAATTATTTTAAATAATCAAACTACAGTTCATTCTTTTATTGCCTTTTATATATTTTTTTCTAATTGAAGAATATTCTGACACTTCCTACTAATAACCCTTTTTAACTTGATTATATTAAATATCTTTCTTTACAAGTAAACTTGAAATATTGTTTATTTCAGAAAATTAAAACAAATGCTTTAAAATTGCAAATTATATACATAACACTTCTTTTGCCTGTGAACACTTAATATGGTTGTTGGTGTTGGATGGAACTTTTACAGCAAAAAGGTTATGTATATAGATATGTCCATGGATTGTTAGAATTTATTACACTACCAGACTACTTATTTATGATGAAAACTTCAAAGGCTCAGAAAGGTTTACAAAATGAACTTTTTCTTTATAAAATCATTAGAAGGACTGACATGTAAAGAAGAATTAATGAATGATTGAATAAATTTATTGTGTAGTTGTAGAATCATCTTTGTTTTGGTTTAAGCCCATAGAAAGAAATATAAAATATTAAACAATCAGAAAGTCATATGAATATTAAATATATTTATGATCTATTTGAATTAACTTGCTTACAAAAGTTATTAAAGTTGATTATGTTTTTCTAAAAAAGTTCTTGAATGAACTGGCTTTATGGTAAAAATTGATATTAAATAAATAAAAGTACAGCAGTTTTAAACTATCCATTTATATGAAAACATTGTATTAAATTATAATAATTTACCTATATAGAATAAACAGAAACACAAGAAAATTGTTTCTACTTCTAAATATTAAGCTTAACACAAGCCAAGCCACTAAATCCCCCATTACCTGATGCCTGAAAGAAATCATTGATTGTTCAGTAGTTACGGCAGTATCTAGACTACAAAACATTTAAGCAATGCTGCTAAAGTTTGTGATTGCTAGTAATGTGGAATAAGTATTTCATAAAATAATGAAACCACCTATCTCCAAGTCAATGTGTGCTGTGCTTAATATTATACATATTGTGTTTATTGCTTTTTTATAGAGATGTGGATACTGTTGAAGAGGATTTACATCAGTGTGAATAAGTCCTATAAACATCCATATAACATATTGCTAACAACTAAGTGAGAGCATAACAGACCAGGTATTGGATAATTCAACTATAAGTCTGGATAACTGGCCTATTCACCTCACATTTGCTAACTTACTGAAATTATTAACATTTCTTGAATTCTATGCACACTTTTGCAATTCATTTTGTTTATACTTCCTCTTCCAAATTGCAATTGTAGCTATAAATTAGAAGTACCAGACTTCTCAACTAGCTCCAGTAAGGTATGTAGAGAGGTGTCAAATAGTTCACATCGGATAGGCATTTCCAGAGAGTAAAAAGGGTTCTTAAGAGCATAGTCTGAGTACAATTCATAGATCCGTCTTAGAACAATATCAGAGCCTTGCATGTTTGTGTCCGTCACTACTATGAACTTCACACCTGCAAAACATAACAATTAATAAATTGTAATAATTATACACTATAATCCATTATATTTTTTAGTAATTACCTGTTAATGTTTGAAAACATGATAGCTTAAATGAGTCAGCTGTGAGTGTTTCAATGCCTGAAGACTTTGGAACAGGGCTGAGTTGGCTAGCAAGGGCAAACAGTGGATAGAACATGCTGGCCAGCACTATCTTTTCATTGGTAGTAGCTCTCGGTCTACCAAACTTTAAGCTTAGGGGGTAATTTTCCTAAAATAAATATAAATAAAATAACAACATTAAAAATTGGATATTATAGATATTTAAAAAACTCTTTTTTGCCTATTAACTATATAATAAAATATTTTTACCTTTTGTTCTATTACTTCGAATACGTCTTTACCGTCTTCGATAGTTCGACCGTTAACTGGGGAGCCGTTTACTGTCAGCAATACATGACTAACTATAATCAAACAATTTGTACACTTTACTCACTGTATTGTCGATATTTTGAAAAGCATCACATAAGTAATTATTTACCATTAATTCCATCCCTCTGCCCAAATACAACAACCACTTTTTTATTCTCATATTCTAATTTGATATCTAAAGGATATCCGAAGGTTTTTTCAGTTTCCACTTTCGGAATATTATGGTCGTAATTATAAATAAGTCCACCAGACTTACTGACTATATACACCCCGAAAATAACCATCTTATTTCAATACTCAACAGTTCACACAACAGTCAAAATTAATATTATGTCAAAACAATTGACCATTGAGTAATTGTCAGTCCTAATGACATTGACAATTTTATATCTGGATCCGCAGTCTACGGTCATGACCAAAATAATACACACACTCTATGAATACATCACTGACTCTATCGCTCTGGTACTAGAATAAAATAAATATTTTAATTCGCCTTCCCTGACTACGCCTCTTTTGTTCGGGTTTCGATTCCTTTTTATTTGACACGATTAGAAGGACCGACCTTCCTCAATATAAGATGGTTGTCCGTCCATTTTCTATCCTAAGCCAGTAGTATGTTCTTGATCTGTAAAACAGTAATTTATATCAAATATATTCTGGTTTATATAAATAATGTGCCAACTTTTAGCAACCTATTGCTTAATATCAAAAGACTAAACTTGTAAGATCTTTGACATCAAATGTAAAACAGGTCTAACTAATGTACTTTTAAATAAGTAAGCAGTTTTTCTCGAAATCACTAAAATTACAAAAGGACTCTCATATAGGTGGTGTATTGGCTAGTAAACTTAGTTCGACCGCGTTTGCTGTCAAAAAAATTAGATCCTTCACGGATGAGACTACTGCCAAGATAGTTTATTATGTAGTTTTGCTTCAAGTAAGGATTATCAATTCTTATTCATCTAATGATATAACCTAAAGGTGTACTGCGGTGCTACTGGATTTTTTATACGAGAACGGCTAGGACTATCGTGTTTCGGCTCATTCTGTTGGTTTTTACTATTCAGATTATTAGGTTACTCCTTCAAATTAGTAAAATAAAGAAAATATGATTTAGACAACCACAACTATTTTAACAATATTTTTTAAATGTTGTTTGTTACCAATTGCTACATATTAAAATGTAGGAGAAGACAATTTACTCCAAGTATCAAAATTGTTACATGTACATTATTCCCGCAACTACACGGGTGTGTGTGTGTGTATGTGTGTGCGTTTGCGGGTGCGTATGCTGGTGTGCAAGTCTAACATTGTCAATGTAGTGGTTCAATGTGATACCATTTTAAGACCTTGACCTATAAATTTTATCTATAACTTTTCCGAGAAATTTATTCTGCAATTTTTGATTAAGTTTTTCAAATAAATGTTCTCTTTTGAGCTGAATTTTAACAGATATGACACAACGAGAATCCTTTAAAATGCTTTTAGTAATTTAGTTCTAATTAGTAATATAACACTACTTCTGTTATAAATAAAATAAATGCTGAATGCATATCATAAATAGATTACAATCAGTACTGTTAGTTGCCGTCACAAAAGCAGTTATTCGTAAAAAAAAAAACAACCTAAAATAGATATACTAAATAGCTATAGGTATAGACTCTTTTTTTTTAAATTATCACTGATCGGGAATGGGTCAGAAATATATATAATAACCTGTCCTAACAAATGGGTAGGTATTATATAATAACAACTTAAATTATCAGCGATCGTTTGTATAAATATAAAAAAATACTTGAATCTGACTAACAAGCACAGAAAATAATAAAATAATATGCCTTACAGTATTGGGAGTAGAAAATCTTGCCAAATACTTATCAAAATTACTATTTAAATTACAATTTCACAATGAAAGGTTTCAGTCTGCATTAGTTTTATCAGGATGAGTAATATTTAGTTAGACAATGGATATAAAAGAGGTTTAAAGTAAATATTATATCTATAATTATATCTTTATTGCGTGATTCTTGCCTGAAACTACTATTAGTGGTAGGAACGTAATTAAAAAAAGTAGCTTTTACCTGCTATTTCCCTACTAACATGATATTTTCACAGACTGCCTATTTATTGTGTGTCATAAGTTTTGAGAATAAAGTACAATTAATTTTATACTAATAATCAAGCAATAAAACTAAGTATAATTTTAACAATGGTTTTAATATTAATCTAAGTTTACTAGATGACTAAGTGGGTATTGGCAGATGTCTTACAATTGTGATAAAATCTTATCAAAATGAATCATTGTCGTGATTATTTACATTAGCCTACTTTTATTTTAGTTGTGGCTTTCTGTACTCCTAATAAAAGTGTTGACGTCACGAAACGTTGATAATTTTCGAGCACGAGTTCTTGGCTGTGATTGAACCAATGGTAAACAAAGAAACTCAGTACCAGTACTGCAAGAACATCCTGTGTACAAACAATATTTCCTTGTAGCTTTTAAAAGAGTATTTGTATGAATTATGATGTTACTTATTTAAGATATAATATTTAATAGATACATTTATTCCTCAGCAGCGTCCTTCACAAATTCACAATTTATTTTTTATAACAGAAAAAGTTTGAGAACAACAGATGATTTAACAGTCAAGAAACTAAGATACCAATCAACGTCCGGTTTTCCCGACCACAGATTTACGTGATGCGTTTCTTATTTTATGAATTGTCGTAGAATCACGCACCATTAGGTATTTATAAGGTTGCGGTCGATTTTAAAATAAATAAAACTATTAGGACATATTTAATTCAGATATATCTTAGGATTCTTTAATAACAGGGCAACCATGAACTCTTAAAAACTATCAAATTTTTTTGATTTTTTCTTGCCATATTGTAATAATATTACTTCGATTGTAACGTGAGTTCTATAAGACTTTATTGTTTTATTCCTGCTTAGTAACGTTAATAAATGAATCATCAAAGAAAGCTTTGAATACCAAAATTGAACATAAAAACAATATACAAAACTTAACATTAATATTCCAAATGTACACACTTCATGGTACGAGTTAATAAATGTTTCTTATGGTAAAAGAATGATTTAGAATGACGCCATAAGACACCCACTTTGTCCAGACAAAGGCCTCCCCCAAATATCTCCACGACGATCGGTTCCGCACAGCCCTCATCCATCTCCTACCAGCAACCTTGCCACTCGAGGGCTTTATAGCCCCCAATCTGTCCTACGAGCTATATGGCCTGCCCATTGATACTTCAGTTTTGCTATTCTTTGAGTTATTTTGTTCACCATAGTATTTATGCCGATCTCTTTATTTCTTATTCGTCAGAGCGCTGTCTTTAGTATATCTATTTGATTATTACAGCAAGCAGAGCCCTTTCCATTGCCCTCTGAGTTGGATCTGCCCAGGTAAATGGTCAGTCCTAGGCACACATAATGGGCAACAACTACGATCTTCAAGCACCCAATTTTGACGGGAGCAGGACCTGGACGTTAGACATGACTATCGTCTTGTCCATGTTCATTCTAAAACCTAAACATTATTAAAGTAATATTACTTTTAGTTCGAATTCGAATGTCAAATTATTATGATATTGCTATAAGAGGTCATGACAGAGCTGCTCTCTATTACTCTGTGATATATATGATTCCGGAAAAATATGCGCCGGTTATTTCTTTATTTCAATATTCAAAATATCAGTTTCACCAAAGTCAATATAAAATTAGTAAATTACGAAAAACCATCGCAAACAAAAACTGTTGCCAGCAACATGACCAGTCACCGCAAGCAGCACCCGTTCACGAGCATAACGGAAGGGTTAGCCAACAACCTCTTCGTCATATTTGAGGGAGGGAGGGCGACCCGACCCCAAGTACCGCAAGTAACGACTTCTAAAGGCAAGGTGCTGAAACGTGTTGCGGCCAGTTGATCAAACAAGAGTAACTAACAACGTCAAACATATTGTGCAGGTTACGAGTTAATTGCTAACATACAATTTATTCCCAGGTCATACCGTCGTTAATGTAATCCTTTATACTATAATAGGATCTTTTTATCATATTTCTTTCTATGTGTAATTTAAATTTATTTAACGACATTATTTAAGGTATCATAGGAGAGTCTATTATAAAAACTGTTAGTAAATAGGAACGCAACCAGAATATTTTTTTTTTTTTTTGTCTATGACCCCACTTCTGTATCCTCTCTCTCTCGTTGTCTGTCCGCGCTTTTACATGAAAATAAAACTTCCATTTAAAGTAAAAATATACGCTTTAATTATTTACCACAACCACAATTGATAATCCTTTATGGTAGCAGAGCGTGGTTCTATAGTGGTACAGTTAAAAAATATCGAGTAAGTGAAATAACTTTAACCTGAAAAGTTGCCGGCACATTATTGAATTTGAGGTTATGAAAATTTACGATCACAGTCTGTAAATTGCATATTTTGGTGAAACCCAGTAAGATGAGTCCAAATAATATGTTCAATCTGGAGAAATTGGTCGGAAGAGAAAATTTTGCAACCTGGAAGTTTAGCATGAAGACGTACTTGGAGCACGAAGATCTATGGTGTTGTGTTGAGCGCCCCGATGATAAATCTGTTGATGCTAGTAAAGACGTAAAGGCGAAGTCAAAGCTGATATTGTTGTTGGACCCGCAGAATTACGTACATGTTCAGGAATGCAAAACTGCGAAAGAAGTATGGGAGAATTTACAAAGGGCTTTTGATGACAACGGATTAACCAGAAGAGTAGGTCTACTTAAGGATCTGATAAATACTACACTGGAGTCGAGTAATAGTGTTGAAGACTATGTTTGTAAAATAATGAACACTGCTCACAAACTGCGCAACATTGGATTTGATGTTAACGATGAGTGGCTTGGCACTTTGATGTTGGCTGGCCTACCAGAAGAGTACAAGCCTATGATAATGGGGCTTGAGAGTTCTGGTATTCAAATCAGTGCAGATTCTGTAAAAACTAAACTCATACAAGAGATTAACACATCAAAGTCAACTGCTTTCTACACAAACACTAAGAAAACAGGGAATAATGTGCAGCCAGTGAGATCAAAGGGACCTAGATGTTATAACTGCAATAAGAATGGTCATTTTGCCAAATATTGTAAACAGCCAAAGAAACAATCAGCCAGCAAAGGAGAGAGCTCCAGCTTTGTAGCAGCTTTTTCAGCCACTGTCAAAGAAATCATTAGTGATGGTAAATGGTTTCTAGACTCTGGTGCATCCATGCACATGACTAGTAGAAAAGATTGGATGTACAAGGTCACGGAGCCATCTGTAAACAATATCACTGTAGCTAACAAAGAGCCATTAGCTGTGAAGGGAGTCGGTTGCGTAGACATACATTTAAGTCAATATAAAGTAATACAAGTTAATAATGTTCTATATGTACCTGGGCTAGCTGCCAATCTACTTTCAGTTAGCACTATTGTCAAAAATGGACATAAGGTTATTTTTAATAAAAGGGGGTGTGAAATTCGAAATGGGAAAGATGAGGTGGTTTGCACTGCAACATTAAGCAACAAGTTATACATCATTGACACCAATAAAGTAGTAGCACATTTAACCTCAAGTTCTCGTAATTGTAATAACACATACCTGTGGCACCTGCGAATGGGCCATTTGAATATTCCAGATGTGAAGAAGCTGCCCAGTTGCACTGATGGTGTGACTCTGACTCAGGAAGAATGTAATGTCACATGCACTTATTGTATGGAAGGCAAGCAAGCAAGGACGCCATTCAAAAATGTGGGTTCTAGAGCAACAAGACCGCTGGAACTGATACATTCAGACTTGTGTGGCCCCATGGAAAATTTATCATTTGGAGGTATGAAATACTTTATTACTTACATTGATGACTACACACGAATGGTCTATGTATATTTTCTGAAAGATAAGTCAAACATTTTAGAAACATTTAAGGATTTTAAGTTGAAAGTAGAGAATGAATTGAATCATAAAATAACTAAGCTTCGCACAGATAATGGTAAGGAATACTGTAACCATAACTTTGAAAAGTTCTTATCTAAGCATGGTATAATTCATCAGACCTCTACTCCGTACACTCCCCAGCAAAACGGCATGGCCGAGAGAATGAACAGGACTTTGGTGGAACGAGCACGGTGCATGTTGTTCTATGCCAACCTGGAGAAGAGCTACTGGGCTGAAGCTGTGGCAACTGCTGCATATGTCATAAACCGTTCCCCGACAAAGTCACTACAAGGTAGAACTCCATATGAAATGTGGAAAAGTAAGAAACCTAATTTATCACACATGAAAATATTTGGCTCCGAAGCTATGGTTTATGTACCTAAGGAAAAACGCCAAAAATGGGACAGAAAATCTGTAAAAATGATATTTGTGGGTTATTGTGAAAACACAAAGGGTTATCGTTTTGTGGATCCTAAGACACACAAAGTTGTCAAAAGTAGAGATGTTTCTTTTATTGAAAATTATAATGAGGATGTCAGTGTACCAGTTGATTGTGAAACTTATATTCCAGCAAACTCAGGCAGTGAGAGAAGCAAAATACACACTCAGGAGTCATTATCCACATCTTTACCTGTGATGTCCAGCAGAGACTCAGACGCACAAGGATATAATGGAGACTCAAGTGAGTATGACACTGACACAGGAGAACTTGATGAAACTTACTATCCTCCATATTCGCAAAGACAGGATTACAATAGTAATGTAACATTGAGGTCAACACGGTCACGGGCTAAACAAGATGAGGCACAAAATGATAAGATGGGCTTATTGTGTTTGTTAACTGATTTGACTGACCCACAGACTGTTGAGCAAGCACTTGCATCACCACAAGCTACAGAATGGAAGAGGGCCATGGATGAGGAGTATACTTCCCTGATGAAAAATAAAACATGGACTTTGACAGATCTCCCTCCAGGTAAGAAGGCTCTCCCAAATAAATGGGTTTTTAAGACAAAAACAGACCAGAGTGGGAACGTTCAGAGATACAAGGCAAGGCTTGTGATAAAAGGATATGCACAAAGATGGGGAACAGATTATGAAGAAATATACTCACCAGTTGTCAGGTATACAACTATTCGCTATCTATTTGCCCTAGCAGCCAGGTATGGATTGGAAATAGATCAGATGGATGCTGTATCTGCTTTTCTGCAAGGAGAGATTGATAGAGTAATTTACATGCAACAGCCAGAGGAGTATAAACTTGGATCTCAGGTATGCATGCTACAGAAATCTATATACGGACTCAAGCAGGCCAGCAGACTCTGGAACCTGAAATTAAATTCTGTCCTGCACGAGTTAGGAATGACACAATCAAAAACAGATTCTTGTGTCTATTATAATAAAGATAAGAATGCTTTTATAGCCATCTGGGTGGATGATTTGATTTTATTCACTGCTGAAGAAAACACAAAAATTAATTTCAAAGAGAAACTGAAAAACCACTTTGAAATGAAAGATATTGGCCCAGCAAGTCAATGTGTTGGTCTACATATCACCAGAGACGGTGATAAAGTACTACTAGATCAAGAAAAATATATAAATGAAATATTAGCTCGGTTCAGAATGTCAGACTGTAAATCTGTGAAAACACCATTTGAAGCTGGCATGAAACTTGGTGCTAAAAATGAAGAAGATGAAATTACTGACTGTCCATATCAACAGGCCATTGGCTCCTTACTGTATGTGGCTCAAGGTACCCGGCCTGATATATCGTTTGCAGTAAACACACTGAGCAGATTTAACAAAAATCCTACGACTGCACACTGGGCTGCAGTAAAAAGAATTTTCAGGTATCTGCAGGGTACCAAAGACTTGAAGCTGATTTATACCAAAGATGGTAATGAGAAAATCACAGGATATTGTGATGCAGATTGGGCAAGTGATGTGCGCGACAGGAAGTCGTGCACGGGTTACATTTTTTTGTTACAGGGTGGTGCAATATCTTGGCGGTCACAAAAGCAGCAGACTGTGGCTTTATCCACTGCTGAGGCCGAATACATGTCGATGTCCTCGGCGGCGCAGGAGGCACTGTGGCTCCAACAACTGCATGCTGAGCTTGGTCAAGAACAGAGCAATCCGCTCGTCATATTTAGTGATAACCAGAGTGCAATTAAATTGTCCAAAAATGACTGTTATTTACCTAGGTCACGACATATTGATATCCGCTATCATTTTCTCAAAGATCATGTTAATAATTTAGATATAAAGTTTAGTTATGTTAAGGGTGAGGAAATGATTGCCGATAATCTAACTAAGGGCACCACAGCTGACAAGCATTTGTATTGTGTAAAAATGATGGGGTTGCGTCCCTAGGGAGGGTGTTAGTAAATAGGAACGCAACCAGAATATTTTTTTTTTTTTTTGTCTATGACCCCACTTCTGTATCCTCTCTCTCTCGTTGTCTGTCCGCGCTTTTACATGAAAATAAAACTTCCATTTAAAGTAAAAATATACGCTTTAATTATTTACCACAACCACAATTGATAATCCTTTAAAAACGTATACAAATAATCTTTTCCTATTTTTTGGAGGCTAGTGGGGGACATAGCAAGTTTATTTTTGTTTCGGGTATTAATTTTGTGTAAAACACATTTTTATTGGAGTTTATAATATTCTTATATACATACATTAAGTGCTCATAAATATACTGATTATATACATTTTTTTTACTTTATTTCTTAACCATTCTCTAGACCTCATTTTATAGATCGCACAAACAGCCCTCTTCTGCGGCACAAATCGTCGTAAATTAGTCTTTTTCTCGATGAATAACAGATTATTAGCATTAAACCATTGTACAACATCTGAGAGAGTATTGTTTACATCGTTAATTACTGATTGATGTCTATTCATTTTAAAAATAAGAGATGTATCATCAGCAAACAATACTATCCCATGTTTATCCCTAACAATGTAAGGCAAGTCATTTATGAAATGAGGAACAGGTGCCCATATAGAGCCTTGTGATACGCCCATTTTGACAAATGAAAAAGAGTAACGCTTTTCAATCACGTCTAATTTTTGGATTCTTTCATTAAGATCGTAATAATTCCATAAAGAATTATGGAGAATCATAGAGAAGTATGGAGAGAAGCATCCTAAAAATAAAAAGGATACAAAAAATCTGCCATACTGCCATCAGATAGAAAACTAAAGCTATTTACGCACTCAGCTACAAAATTTAAAATGGTGATGGGCTGGACATATAGCCAGACTCAATGACAATCGCTTGCCCACAAAGACAACGTCATGGCTAGGATCATCAGGCCACAGGAAAAGGGGTAGGCCAGATGCGCACTGGGCAGACGACGTTACAAAAATAGCAGGCTCTCACTGGATGCGAGTAGCTAAAGACAGAGAACAATGGTCATCTCTGGAGGAGGCTTTTACCTTCCGTTGAGAGGGGTTCTTGCACTCATAAATTTAAAAGCACCATTAGAGAATGTAGTACTGAATCGATTAATGCATATCCATTGTTTTGCTGTTTATTTTATTTTTTCTCTTTCTCTAAATTGTAAACCTATATTGTTAAGCAAGAAATAAAAGGCTTTTTATTTTATTTATTTAATTCCATAAAGCTGTAATTTTCGGATTAAAGTTTCATGTTGTAACAGACGAACGCCTTTGACAAATCACAAAAAATGACCAGAGCATCTCGTGTATTTATCCCAGGTCCCAAATATATTCAGCAATAAGGCAACAATTGCATTTGTTGTTGAGCCACCGGGAGTGAAACCAAACTGTTGTTTATGTAAAATGTTATTTTTATTTAAATGTGCTACTAGTTGAGTATATTTTTTTCAAGCATCTTGCTAAATGTGGGTACTACTGAAATTAGTCTACAGTAAGTTGAATCTAATGTACTAACAGATTTTAATAATTGTTTAATTTTACTATGTTTCATTAGATCAGGAAATATACTGCTATCTATACAGTTATTGAATATTACTGCCAAGTATGGCGCAACAATGGGTATTAGATGCTGAAGTCCGTTAACGGTTATAACCGTACATAGATCACTTGTCTTTTTTACACTAATCAATTTAAAAACTTTTACTATTTCTTGGGCACTAACCTTCTCAAAATTTAAATTAATACAAGATTGATCGACATTGTCCGTAAGTACCTACTGTCAGAGCAGCAGCAGTTGAAAATTTAAAGAATAAGTTGTTTTAATTGGAGTAAAGTAATGAAAGTTTCAAAAGCAGTTGCAACCTCAAGGTCAGAAGTAATATATTTATTGTCTATATTTTATTTAAAATCAATTCTTTGAGATTTAGCTCTTCCAGTTTCTTCATAAATTATTTTCCAAGGTTTTTAATTTAATTACTGCTATTTTGTATTTTCCTATTTATATATAATTATTTTAGGTACCTTACGTTCGTTTTTAAAAGATTTGGAAAATAATTTAACATCGTTTTTAAAACCACTAGTACTAGTCACCTCACTAGTGCTTTCCCGCGTAGATATTATATATTTTTTCTCTATTTTTATGTTATTCTGCTGATTTGTTACTGATGCGTTAGTATTTAGTGTCACTAAATACTAATGCATCAGTAACAAAGACCGTTTTAGTGGTAAATATGTAATAAAATAGTTAAACAAAAGTATAAAAAAAATCATCATACATAATATTGGGGTCGGACATTTTTAAAAAAGGTAAATAGCAAACTAAGTCAAAATTTAAAATGACTTACTTATATTGTCTGCAGTTACTAGTACAAAAGTTATTTTATTTTTTACATTAGTTCTCTTGACACTTATGAATTTAATAAATTGACCACAGTGGACAGAAGTATATTGATTAAACATTTGAAATTTGGAATAATATTTGTAAATATATTATCAATAATGGTTGATTCTAGTAGGCTCCATAAAAATGTGTCATAAAAGTGCAGTATACAAATTTAAAAACTTAACACTAATTAAATTTTGGTCTAAGATATTAACATTAAAATATTCACAAATAATTAATTGTTTACTTAAATTATTAAGTTTAATTAAAACCTCATCCATAATCCTCCCGAATTGCTGAAAGGGCGACGACTATGGCCTGTAAACGCTTACAATAATTAAAAATTAATTGCTCTAATTCTAGGTTAGTTCAATTGTCCGTTCAACAGAGAGGCTCACTGTCTTAACGGCATTACTTATCGTAGTTGGATTCTGAGGCAAGTTTTGAAAGAAGTTATAACCTTTAAGTAAGCATTTATCATAAATTTCTTAAAATATTAACTATCTAGTAAGTAGTACATGTACCCAGTAGGAATGCCTGTTTATCTGATATGCTGCAGAGTGCTGTTCTACTTATTAATAGCATATTTGACTTAGTCATTTGAGTTATAATATTGATTATTTTTTTTTATTTTGGATAGTTCTTTTAATATTATTTAAATAAGGTTCCAGACCAGCCAAGTTAAAAACAACAATAATATCGTGCATTAAAGGTAATACAAAAATAGTTGCTTACAAGTTATTACATTAACTTAATAAACAATAAACAAAAAATTTAATAGCAATAAAGGGGTATAAAATATAAAAAAGTCGCTGAGGACAGGATTCGAACCTGCGCGGGTAAAACCCATTGGATTTCAAGTCCAACTCCTTAACCACTCGGACACCTCAGCTGTGTGAAAGTCACCGAATATACTTACCTATTCATAATTGTAGTATGACATTGACACACTTTATACAAGTGTTTAAACGGTGTTCATTTATAAATCTAAACAGCTGTATTTAGTGAATCTCAGTTATGAAAGATATTAACGGCCATTGTTAACAAAAAGTTGGTTTGTCGCATATTTTATAAATATATAGTTAAAACAAAATAGAGTATCAAACATAACAAAACTCAAGTTTAAGAAGTTTATTAGGTACATTATCCTACTACAATAATATTTATTGTTCGATTCTATTTTGTCTACTTTCTACCAATTCGGTCCAGCTTACGAAATCATAATGAAATGTGCCAAAATATGTACAATTAGCTAGCTGTCAGCGCGAGCGCAGCTTCCCAGAATGCGTTTTCCTCGTCACACGCGTGCCGGTGACGAATCCGCGACGTCATCGCTGACGCGTCGTGCGAATAAAACTCGGGGAGAGGTCGCGCCGCGGACTATAGCAGCGCTGACACTGGGTCGCGAATAGTGCAGCGTGGTGTGTAGTGCTCAGGAGTGCAGTGCCGTGTGTAGATACCAGCCACAACCCTGGCCCCCCACAATGCCTGCATGGAGCCCGCCCTCCTCGAAAGCTCCGACCCCGACTCCGACTCCGGGGATGAAACCGTTCCTGCCGGTAAATATTCTTCCATTTACATGTTATAAGAAAAATCAAATAATTTTGTAAATAATAGTTAACGATATCTAAATTAATTTAATTTTAAATATGAATACCTACTATGCTAAAAGTACAGAGTTTCATAAGTAAGTTAAAATGTTTGTATGTCCAAATTACAGAATTTACAAGTGACATATTTGAGCATATTAATATCTAACATGTTTGGAAAATATAATATTAAATTTCTTTGATATGAAGATTGAAATATCTTGAAAAAAGTATTTTAGTAATTGGGTTTACCGGTTTTCAGTTTTTTGGTGTTGAAGTGAAACTAATAATTGTAGGTTAGGTTAGGATGAGTTGGTACTATCTTAAGAATAGTTGATTTTAATTAAAGGAAAGATAATATATTCCTGATTATAATATATTGTACTAACTTTCAAGTTTATAAGTTCCTCTTCATCAACGTTTTGAAGAATCATAAGCAATGTGTATGGCTGTTAGTTTTAAAAAGTTTAGGCTATTGTTTTGATGACGTCTTCTTTGCAAATTCATAACAGTTATATAACAGTTTAAATGGTGTGGATATGTTTTAAATGAATTTTAAGTATTCCTAAAAGTTTAAGAATGTTCTGAAATTAAACCGATTTTAGCTATATTTTTAATTCCTCACTTAAATGAATGAAAAATTGTAAGTGAAGGCGAGAGTGAGTGTATGGGAACACCATTTTATGTAAAAAATACTAATATAATGTTTTTTATTCTGCGACGCAAAAGAAAAAAAAAACATTTTCTCCTCCGTGTGTGAAACTTTTTTACGTGTTTGACGTACTCTATATTTAAGTTTTATAAATACAAAAATATGAAAAGAGGTTATTTATTAGACTGGGATAGCAGTTCCCAGTTCCGGTTATGTTACATACAGGGGATAAGAGTTCCAAGTTCAACTTATTGAAACAAAATTATTAAAATTAACATTTTGATACACAACACTAATTCTGAGTATTTAATTGTTGATATACTGTTTTTATTTTACTTTCTCTTACTGTTTTTATTTAATTATATTATAAAATTATAATGACACTGAACTATTTCACCTTCATACCTGTGTATATATACTATAAATGAAAGTAGAAACAACAAACGTTCGAAACATTCAATTAAATTAGTTTTCAAATTATTTCCATAATTTTTAACTCATGTAGGTATAATTTCGACCGCTGTTCGAAAACAAGTAAAATCAATAAGAAAACAACCAGTGAAGACTATCTATTACATTTTATAAGAACAAACTATATATTAATTCGTAAATTATTATTAAGTGTTACTTTATTATTTACAAGTTACTTTTGATTTCAATTTAAATAATATTTTTTATTTTTCTATATTGTTAACTCGCTTTGACACGACTGCAACTGAAAGATCTATCCTGATCCATTTTATGTTACTGTGGATTGAAAATACAATGAATTTGAGTTATTATTAGTTAAGCGAATAACTAATCTGTCTGTAAGTAATTAGTTAAAGCAAATAACTATACTGTATCTGCATTGAATTTGTAGGAATCTTTAAGGGATCGATTATTAATATGTCTTTAAAATTTTACAAGTACCAGTTTGACCGTAACTCCTGCCAGATGTTATAACTAAATTTTATCTAAGACTTATTCATATACAGCACCTGCGTAGATTACAGATATTATATCATATTTACGTAACGTTTTGTTCTTTAACACTTATCAATTTACAAATTATGGCGTTCAAATAATATAGAGATTGCAAATTTTATCAGTATTTATATATTATTTTATAATAATAAGAGACAACAGATATTCTATCGATTATAATGACGATATAAAATATAGTTTTAATAGATGTCGTTTAAGAGATCGACGGCCATCTTATTATTTTCAGAATGGATTTTAGATAATAAGTTTATGACAAAAAAAAATCGAACAATTAAAGTTTCCAAATATAAAAGTGACTTTCTTTTATGATAATAAAAGGGGAAACTAAATACGACTGAAGAAAAATGCGCTAACAATTTGTAGTGTTATTTTGTTATCAATAAAAAATATAGATATAGATATAGATAGAGAAGCTACAATGGGACTTTTAAATCTTCAATGACATATTTCAATTCATCTCATATGATATCTAGATTATATTGAAAACCTCCCGCAATCTATATCATTCATAGTTTGCTCGAGCACCGGGAATTCGGAAAATTTAAGGCACCTTGACTTTCTACATTTCACGAGCAGGTGTTAGCACTGCCCAAAATATAATATCAATACTATGGATAAAACAACAAATAAATAATATAATTAAATGACCGTTTAATCTGTTTAGATCCAGAGAAATGGCAGGCAGTGGACGTGGTGCGCTGCGTGCGGTGGGTGTCTCGTCGGTTCAGCGTGCCAGCGCCCAGGAAACACCTGCTGCCGGAATGTGGCGCCGCACTGCTGGCGCTCACCACCGACAACTGGCTGCAGGTAGCACAGCGCTCCTTGATTTTCAATACTACTTTATTTTGAAAAGCTTAGCTTTAGATTATATTTACTGGATACGTATTGTTTGTAAGTATCTAAATCTTGGCTTACTTTCTTATTGCAACGAATCCTAAATTAATCAAGATAGCAATCAATATTTTTAATGTAACAGAAGACGAAAAAAACCAGTGTGGAAGTCCATTTGACTCTGATACGCATGAAGTAGTAAAGTGACAAAATAATTGCTCAGGTGTGTTCCGGGAACGAGCAAGCCGCTCGCATATTTCACGCGTACGTTGCGCACGCGCACGCGGCCGCCAAGGGCCGCCCGCCACCGCCGCAGCTGCCGGAGCACCAGGCATCACAGTCCACCTCCAGCTCACATCTAGGTGAGCTCTTACTGATCATTTATTATCTATATAAAATATTTTTCCTGACTTACCGATCTGTCAGTTAGAACTTACAACGGCGGGGTTACAAAGTACTATTTAGACTGTAAGTTAACTTTACCATGAACGCTCATTTTTTAAGACTTTTCAAGTTTTAGGACAAATTTTTATTTTTTGGGCATATAATGTCCAAAAAAAATGTGTATATGTTTTGGATTATAGATTTTTTGTAAAATTAAAGAAAAACGTGTTTCACGGCTAATGACTGCAATATAATGATTGAATTCTTCGGTTAAAGATTTAGATAAAATAATATAAGGTGTGTGGGAAATTCATTAAAGAAATAAATTTCTTAACAGCGTAATCCTCATTCTGCATTTGTAAAACGCACTTATAATTTATTTCAATTAATCGTTAAGTGCATTGAAAGGATATAAATATATTTGTTATATTGTATAAAATTTTATTTTCAAGATTTAAACTAGCTTAAAACGTTCAATGTTAATAAATATTAACATGATATATAGTGCTCGAATTTAAAAGCGCGCTATCTAGCGGCTGAAAGTTGAATATAGTCAATTTCGCGCCTAAAGATCATGAATGAAGGCGTCTTAGCCGTGAGTCACCGCTAGTCGAATGTGTTGCGTACGAGTTACGAGTTCCCTTCATCTGTGAACGTTGAGTCAGGGCTTTTCTTCGAAATATATTACACTGTATAAAAATAAAAGCCAAAACGTATTCTATTTTATCTAGCACATGTACCTTGGCAATGTAAGTTACGTTGGAAGAAGCATTATATTTATTTAGTCATTGATAAATAAGTCTTTTGAGAGATTTATCTTTTTATGAGGTTTGTGATAATAAATTACTGAATCTTGTCATGGCCTATCACCATGGCACAGACCTAGTCAAGGTATTTTTAACTACTAACAATTATATTCTAAATGACTGGATGAAATCTTTGTAAGATGGTGAAATCTTTGTAAGATTAAAAACTATTTCAACGCATTATATAATAACTTTTCATATCTCGTGTTAGCAGTATTCAATCGACGAATATCAATTTGAGTTTTATGTAAGCGAACATAAATTATCAACAGCAATAAGTAAAACCATGCAAATGTTTAGATGATTAGATGTTTTGACATATAAATTAAAACAGTTGGTTCGTATGGACAATATGATAGATGATGATTTGATACAGGCGTATATATCATATTAGAGTGCTCTTCACAGTGGTGATGAAGGATAGGAATTATATCATATAAACAGCTTTGGCTAAAAAAATATATTCAGACATTGAGTCTTAGAGTTCGATTATTATTTTAAAATTAGACCAGAGACAATAATTTCGCATGGCTTATATATTTGTAGAAAGTCTTTCAATAAATTTGGAATGTACCTATGTGTGATATATCTCAGCGGACAAGCGAGGTCCCGAGATCAATGCTCTCCCAACTATGCCTTCAAAGAATGCACCACTTTTATTTATTTGAATGATCAATGAATGTTATTTCAATAATTAAACTAGCAACAAGTAAATTTTTATTATTTTTAATTTAAAGCCGGCAGTGGACTGATTTTATCTTGATTTATTTTGAGTATATACAAGCTATTCATGTATTAATGTCGTTTTATAGATTCTATAAAGTCATGTGTCATTATAGTTATATATAAGTAATTTTGAAATTCGAAAGTACCAACTTATTTGTCTATACTATAAAATTGAAAACCCAGAGATGGCCTTGACTCCTTAGCGTCAAGGAGGCAAGGCCATCTCTAAGCTGTCTCAAAAAGATATTTCTAGCAAACAATATACGCACTTTTAATATTATTTCAATTTATAGTTTAATTATGCTTTTTATAAAATTATTTTTGATAACAAGAATTTTATGTGTAGTAAATAAGTAAAAGCTTATAAGCGACGGTTATACTTACATTCACTTATTACACTTACACGAGATTCACAAAGAAAACATACGTTTACAAGTCGTCACCATTCATGTCGTATTCATGTTTGAAATACGATTTTGTTACAAAATACGAGTCATCGTACTTTGGCAAATAAAAATAAAGCAATGGAACTAGTTTAGAAGACCTAACAAATAGATATATTGAATGTAAGCTAAGGGATCCCTATTCCCCGCGGACGATAATTTTATATGCACCCTGACCTTTTCTAAGAATCACAAGTTCTGGCACGATAAGCATTTAATATATGATGACGACCGATTGGATTTGTAAAGCTATTCATGATGCCAATGGACCGGGATTCGACTATCACATTTCAAAAATTTGATAAAACTTGTATTGTCCTGTAAAATATAAAACATCGGTCATGTAGTCAATAATACAGGTTTGAATCGATGGCTAGATCACGTTGTGTGGAAATATTTAATAATAAAAATAAAATATATACGTATAATAATATAAATTTATTACAATTTCGGCAAAATCGAGGCTCAATTGTTAGTATCATGTTAATGACACTGTATTTTGTCTCTTTTTATAAACTCTTCAGATGTTTTTTCAAATATTTAAAGAGGAGCTCTATTGGGCAATGTTGGCACAATCTCCTAATAGATCGGAGGCCATCAGAACTTTCATTAACATCACTATCGGACCGAGGTCACTTTGATAAATGTAATAGACTTTCTTATCACTTTTCCGAACTACCCTCGTATTATAAAAGAGTAGATAAGTTAATGAACTCTACTTAAAATAATAAAGATTTAATAAATATTCAATATTTATTATATTTACTTGAATATAGTTTTGTTGAATCATTATAAACACACATATATACATACTTTTTTTAAATTCTTGACAGATATCGTGATCTCGCGCCAAAATTGTAACAGCTGGAATATTCAAGGAATTCCAACAATTTTGTTTTCAATTGACATTCAATGAATCACAGGCGTCCCTCCGCCGCTGCCAAAATTGAACCAACACCAAAAAACAACATTCTCAGTTCATTGATCATTCAGTACTCTATTATTGTTATTCCAAATAAAAATTACATCTAAATAAATATCTTTCACATTAACAACGACCCAATATGCGAGCCTTAAATATTTGAATAATTTACACCTATATGTACCTTTATGCGTGATAGAGTCCCCTAAACAAATTCTTGTAATGTTTGATTTTTTTAAATTTGTTTGTTCGTTCGTTCGTTAATTTGTTGTGGTAGTTTAGGTAGTGATTTTTCCTCTCTGTCTATCTGCGGAATATAAAAAATCTTCATTTTTCTAAACTGTTTCTTAATGATGACGTGTTCGACTGTTACGGTGCAGATTACAAGTATATATAAATAAATTCTTAAAAACCGTAAATACACAAATTTATAAATGTTATTTTGTAATCATTTAAATGTAAACTAGATGACATGTATGAAAGCAGTGTCTACCAAGTGCTCTGCAGGCCCAAGGTAAAGCGGGTTTTTTCAAGTTACTGATTTATTTATGAGTCAGAGATCAATCGCCTCATTTGAGACGGACTTAAGATATTGGGACATGCATTTCTCACGATCATAGAAGGTTTCTTTTCTTTTTATAATGTCATTAATTATGGAAAGAGTAAGATGAACTCATCATTTTATTTATTTATTTAAACGTTAGATTCATTTTATGTAATTAAAGAATATAACTCTTGCGAAGTCATCTCCAGCCATCTTCGAGCATTGTACTCGCCTCGCCATCGCAACAGATGGATGTTTTTTGAAGTCAACGGAAGTGAGTCAATATTTCCTAGAACACTGATTCACTGTTCCGGATTGACTCAATGGATCTCGTACTTTAGTTTTTACGTTCAGGAGCATTATGACTAAATTACAAAATAGTGATTAATGTGGCCGTTACGTGAATAAACTTTGGCGCCGGCAGCAGAGGCGTCGTGGGAGAATTCGTATGATGTGTCATCTTTCGTGAACAGCCATCTCAATTATTGCTATTATTTCTTTAAAGAATCTTGATCTTTGATTATTATTTTTCATTCAAATTACGTTGAAATTGTTAATATTTATATTGTTGTTACAAAAGTGTTGACGTTTGGACCAAACCGCGAATATTGCTGTTTAAGTAAACTATTGTGGAAAACTTTTAAATGTCACTTTGTTAATATACTATGTAGGTATTATACAAACTTTAAAAAATAATATATTCTCAGCTCATTTAGCATTGCTCTAAAAATACAAAAACATAATATCGTGTTTTATAAAATACGAGCTCTGTAATTTATTACTGAACCGCAAGACTTTCCTGTTGTGAGACCACATGTGTCTTTTTTACGTGTCAAAACTAAATAAGTTTTTATAAGCTTCATTGGTTAAGAACACCGCCACTCCCACCACCGCCTTCGACAATTTGGACAAAATTTAAGGCAATGGCTTATTGGAGAACCGCAGCCATAAAACTCGCTTTTATATTTATTTACACAATTTACAACTGGAGAAGAAGTTAGCAAAGTTTTCTAAAAAACGTTCAAGTATAAACTCCCTTCATACAATTCTCATTCCAGTCTAATCTGTTTTAATGTTATATAATTTAAATGAAATTGAGAACCTGTTTTATAAAAAAACAATAGTACAATCAAATATTATTTGCATGGAAAAATAATCTTTTAATTTTTTTTTTTTAAATCCTCGGATTACATTTTTTATCACGTCTTAATTAGAAATGCAAAATAGGCATTAGTCTATAAAACTAAGACGACTAACGATGCAGATTCTCAAACAAAATGTATCTGCAAATTTAGTATACAATTAAAGTAAATCAAGGTTTTTTCCAAGGATTGAACTCGTTTAATTTTATTAGTTTTTATCTGTAATATATACAACCCTCACAGAACATTGTCATGGAATAAATATTCCATCACTTACACTTGCATACTTGGTTTTACAAACTATTGGCAACTATGTATATATATTTACAAATGTCAATATAAATGCAGCATTTACCGTAAGGCTGTTCATTTGCTCGTTTGTCACCTTGTCCCAAAAAAAAAAAATGATCAACAAAGTTTTTTTTTTTATGAACTTCCCAATACAATTATTTCTCTTGCGTCTGCTCTTTCTCTTCTTCTATTTTCCAGTGCTATACCTATTTACATAAAAATATAAAATTATAAAGCAATTCAGTGAAAGAAGGAAAATAATCGTTACATTGAATTTACTTGTTGTAAGCCTACGAGCTACGGCCATGTTTTTAACGTACCTTCAAAATTACAGAAACTGAGCTGTGTGAAAATGTCCAATAGAATAAATCTTTGATCAGGTTGAGGGTTGTCAGCTTTTTTATATATTTTTTATTTAATATGGTATGGTTAATTTATATAGTAACTACTTATATTTATGTATAAGTAGTTAGGATTAAAAGATTTTTGTTTTGACATAATACAATACTATTTATCTTTAAATTTTGCTTTGAGCGGTAAGATGTGCAGAAAGTAGAAAGATCATGATATTTCCTTGTACAGTCGATAAAAAATATTTTAAAGAATTTAACTACCGGATAGATTTTTTTACATATTCCTTTTATAATATTTATATGTCCTTATCATATATTTTTTATTTTTCGTCAACTCTGTGGTTTGAATGTTTCGTGTTGACGTGAAGAACTTGCAGGACAATGAGCCATGGACTCTAAAAAAGAATATTTTAGTATAAGAATGAATTATTTGGTATAACATTATAAAAACTTCATATAACATTATAAAAGTAATAATACTTTAAGGGTGCATTGGAAAGTGAGATTATTGTAATATTTCTATAAAATTTCATACTAATCCTGCAAATGTAAGTGGTTAGAGGTGAGGTAGAGGTTCTTTTACAGTTTCATGGAGTCAAAAACTTACCATGAATATTGGGTTGGTGAAGCTTGGTCTTCATCACCAAGCTCCACCTGCTCTCAAGCAGTCAGCCATCACGAGACGAAAACAGGAAACATAATAAGCTATTCACACAGAAAGTTTATTCCTTATATATTTACATTTATATTGCGGAGGAAGGTCGGAGGATTTACCTCTGTAATGCCTTCACCTCATTTGACACTTCACCCTCGGCCGGTCTCAACTCGCACCCTAACATGTAATAACCCCTACTACTGGTATTTATTTTCTTTTGCATTTTTTTTTATTTTAGATTCTTCTACTGATAGAATTTCTTTATTTTGGTATAAATTTAAAAACAAAAACAGGCTCTTTTTATTGTTATTGGTGAATTTATACTTATAGTATAACAACTTCACTTAATAAGAATATTTTATACAAATACGAAGTACGCAGGTATTTATTCTGAATTATAAGCATGTAAATTAAATATTGTTCAATGATCAAAAAATATATGATATTGTTTGATACGTCTTCCCGTAGTAAGGAAGGTCACAGCGGGAGAACATTAGCAAGTCAATACCGGGATTCCGGGATCCGGGATCGCCGGGAAACGCGCCGGGACACGCCACTCCCGCATTAAGTGGCTTTGAATTTCATTACTATCCCTTTGTTGTAATATTAATATAAGTAATCATCATGAATCAGGATTGGATACTCCAATATTCAGACAAAGTTTTTGATACTTGTCTGAAGACGAAGATAAAAAATATTGAATTAAGATATTAGGGACTAGCATTTAAGAATAAACAACTATTAATAACTATTTGGTTTATTTATTTTTTAATAATAATGTCAAATTACATTTTATAAAATAAAATATATATAATGGAAAAAAAAGTTTTGATAGCTTATCCTCAACAAATAAATAAATACGTCTATTAATGAAACATACACATTGCAAAAAAATAAATATATTTTTTAAATTTTTTAAAATTTATAAAACTTGTCTATACTTTCGTAGCTGTTATTTAAAAATGTATCCAATATTAATTATAATGCTGTTTTTTTTAGCATACAAAAATGTGTATAAAAATATATTTCTTATTAAGTGTTCTAAATTATAAAATATATTTTGCGATATTTTTTTATATCACAAAAAAAATATCTCAGTTTATTCATTTTCGTTCATCATCATCGTTCATGTTCATCATCAGTTTTAAAAGTCATTACTTACCTACCTGGAGTAATACAACGATATCATTATAAAACAAATCAACCAATAATATATCTATAAAAAAACTAAAAAATATTAATAAATGTAAATAATATATTATTATAGAATAAATTAAATGGTTACATAATTAATAATTACGTCTTTCAAATAAAAATATAAAATAGATGGCTACCTAGCAAAGACCGACTCGTCGCTGTGGGACGCTTTCACATTCCACTTCGCTGAATCACCTGGAATGCGGACCCGACCTGAGCTGAGGCTACTTTTTTCAGGACAATCTAATTATCTTGCACTTAGGTAATATTTTATTTAGTAATGAGAAATATTTTATTTAAGTACTAAAGCGCTATTAATATATGTATGTACTCTTACTTTTCGTATGTTATTTCCTTTTAATTGTCATTTAATTTACTTATATGGTAAATTCTCACTAGTCAATAACTTTTATATGATACATTAACCTTTTATAAAATTTATTTGCCGCATTATCTATTAGGATATGGCTTAATCTCATATATTTTTGTGAGATAAATGTTTGATCGAAGTGTTGAGGGTACGTGCGGTCTCATTTTAGACCGTAGCCCGACACTCCTGCTCCGGGCCCTGTGGGCGGAGCGTGGTCCTCCTCCTGCTCGCTCCGCCTGCCGCCTTCTCAAGAAGGCTGTGGTCCAAGACACTAACGCACGAGGGTGTCGTATTAAAGTAAAGACCATATAGAGAACTTGCGAAAACTTCATAGCATTTTTATAGCTCCAGTAAGACCAGAATATTACATTACTATAGATAATCAGATCGTAGTAACGTTATAGCAGCGTAAGATGGCCACTTTAAAAAGTTTCATTTAATTTATAACCTGTTTTATTTAGATATTAGAATTTTATTTCAAAAGTTATAGAAATCGCATATAGCTAGTCATCGCTCGACGGAAGTCTATCGTAGGTACCTAAATATCGTATCGTGCCATACAGTAAAGATGTACGTACCCAATGTAACTTATTTATTAAAACTTAACAGCGGACTTAAAGTTAAAATCATCATATCATCCAACCAATACGGCTAACAGATAAAAACAACGAAGGTTACAAATAATTACCGAAAAAATTATATAATTCATAATATCAATAATGATATAATCAGCTTCAATTGAAAAAAATATTCATTTCTAAACATCTGTCAGATTTCCTAGCATTCGTAGGTTAAGTAAAAAAGTATTAAGAAAACAGACAAATATAACACACCCTAATTTTACAATATATTGGGTTGTTTATTGTATATATTGGGTTGTTGGGTCTAATTATACAATAGGGTTTCATACTAACGACGTAACATTTTTTAGTTGATTATCAAATAGTTATTAGAAAACTATCATAAAGATTAGATTAGACAAAAGACATTTCACTGTCGAAAAAATGTTAGCGACAATCGGTTGATAAATGCCACCTGTACTGGAGATCAACCAGACGTCCGCCAGATATCATTTATAACAGCATTTTTGTTCAAGCTGAAACTGAGGTATATTGCTCATATTTCGCTCTTAATATCAGTATTTAAACCTCTTAACTTGTACCACACACCAATTTCTAAGAAGTCTGAAGCGGTGTAATTTATTCTAGTTCTGTTGTTAGGTGACCTCACGCTGCCATTAGCAACCCACATTCAATTAAATAAAAAAGTCGAAATTATATTATTATGTGGATATTTTTAAAGCCACTTACCAGTTGCAGGAACTAGGCCCGTAAATAATAGTTTTTATTTGCGTGTTTTCTTAATACTTTTTTTTTTTAATTAAGCTACGGATGTTCGGAAATCTGGCAGACGTTTAGAAATGAGTATTTTTTTCAATTGACGCTGCAGGGTACGTCACTATGCCATTATTGATATCATTAATACGTACTCTTCGATGTGAGACACGGACAATAAAGGACAGTAAAGAAAAAAATACTTAGATATCTAATACTGTGAGTGCATTTGCAATGTTTGTAATTTTATATTATTTGTCTTTATGTACTTACTTCTAACTTGCCCCAAAATAAGTGTCATTTGGTACAAATTATTTTAACTCGATATAAATAAAAATAGCTTATTGTTGTTCACAATTACGGAAATCTGAATACTTTTAAATATATATTTAACATTAAGTTTGAGTTACGCTTTAGTGAGTAAGTTCAACAGAGTAGACGAAAAATTAAAGGAAAATATCAACGATAGGAATATAATCTAGAATAATATTATTCACAGATTAAATAAGTTTTTTCATTAAACGTTTTATAATATTAGCTTTGTCAATGTCAGGTGTATTATACATTTTATGATAATATATAAGAACACATATCTATATGTGTTGATATTGCCTAATTACAAAAAAATAATAATATAATACAAAATTTTATTATACCTATAACTTATATTCTTGATCTTATATTCTTGTTATCGACCAAACGTATATTATACATATAAAATAATATTATAGGAAATAATTCTCATAAGAAATTATTCTAAATGTTGACGGGACAAGCTATATCCACACTAATTTTTATCAAAATCTGTCTAGTATATTTTGATGAGCGAACAGACAAATAGATAAATATAGTGAATTAAAACACGTAGCAAATATTTTTATCCTGAACAGATTTTGCCTATTTACTATTTTCTTAATTAGCATCAATATATTTATACAATAAAATATCAATTTAAGCGAAAAATCGTATCTACCCTGCGCCAGCCCCCCGCGGCGCGCTGAGCTGAGCCAAGCTCACTGAGAGATTATTGCGAACTGAATTAGAACCGACATTATGAGTTATTGTTTGGTTCTGTGGTTGGAGAGGCTATTGAATAAGAAAATATTGTTTCTATAAATGTAGATATTCAAAATATAAATGGTATCCTAAACTAAAATAATCTACTATGTGGACGATAGGGACGATTGGAAATGACCAAATTATTAACAGCGATACAGTGGCTCAAGTGGTACGTCGAAGGGACGGTTTCATAGAGGTCGCGGGTTGGAATCCCTGCGGGTATCGGTTTATTTTCCATTAGTCTTACTGGTTTATCTCCACGGACTTCGTTTTGATACAGTGCAACTAGAGTCATACGGTTCGTAAGACCTATTTAAAATAAACAACTTTGACTTGACTTTGAATTGGAATTCAATTTAGTTATTCAATTGCTATAGAACAAATATTCATTTTACTGATGAACGAATATTTCCACGTAAAAAACTAACGTTCATGGAGTTTATTATATGGAAATATTCGCTATCAAAATCAAAAAATTAAAAATGAATAGAAAAAAATAGTTTTATTACACTCGCAGTGAGATTCTTGTCCTAAACCGCGATATCATCACCAAGTCATGACCCGCGCATGATATCTTAGCCTTAATCCGCAGAAGGTCGCCCTCAGACTCTGAACCGTCGCTTCCGACATTCGCTCGCTTCCGGTCCCGCATCCGGACGCGTCTCGTCTTTAAGAACAAACGTAAAGAAGTTCATATTCAGAATTCGTAAACATTTTTAAAATCGATATAGTTTTCAAGTAAATTATTGAATGATAATAAAATACAATTTTTCTTGAGTATTTGTAAGTTATGACAGAAGTGTGTGGTGTGTTTTAAAAAAGTTAAATGCTGTGGCTGAGCGCGAGCGAGCACCGACGGGTTCACCGCCTTTACCACGGTCTGTACCATGTATCTGTCTGTCTGTACCGACATCTGTACCATGTATCTGTCTGTCTGTATCTCTCCGTACATTATACAATACACGACAATTATACAACATATAATTTAAGGACATATTATTGTATTATTGTACCTAAATTATATGTCTTATAACTAATATATGCACTTAATAATACGCGTTGGCTTTATTTTTTGAATAAATAAATGTCGATATATTTATATACATATATTTTGTTGAATTTCGGTTACAAAAGATCTTATTTATCAAATTTAGTCAACTCACAATTTACCATTTTAATTACATTAATTTTATTTTATTTAAATCACAGAATAAAAGTAAAATGTCAGTTATTTCAATTTATACGTAAAAAAAGATAGAAAGAATTACATTATTATTAGATTTTTAACAAAGTTTTTTAACAATATTCACTTTTTATTAAATTATCTGATCAAAAATTATTTCAAATCGTAGTTAAGTTTTGTCACTATTTTAAAACGTAAGAAAAATTAACAAACCGTAGTTGAATTACGTTATAACAGATACAACCATTATGAATTAAGCAATTCAGTTGTAAATATAAACTTCTAAAAAACAATCAACAATGATATTTTTGTACCTATATATTATTCGAAGCTCACCGTCACAACTTTGGTATTTTTTGTGAACGATGTTTAATCTTGTCTGTGTGTTAGAGCCGTTTCCGGTCTGCACACGTAGCGGAGGACAAGTGCAGTTGTGGCAGTTCCTATTGGAGGAGCTTGCGGCTGGAGCACCTGGGATCTGCTGGGAGGTAAGTCCTACAATATATGAAGACTATATAGGATATGCCTTGCCCTGAGTTCAGTACAACCACATAACGAATAATAATTGTACAATATAAGTCTATCCTATTTTATTATTTTATTGTGAAAAGAAATATATAATAATAATATTGGTTTACTCAAAAGATTTTCCTTCCTCAACCATATCGATACATACGTATGTAAAATACAAATATATAACTGGCGACCGTTCGTACTCTGCTCTAGAAATAACTTAAAAATGTAACTACCTATCCCATAAATATTATCCAGGCGAATAATATACTAATACACATCAGAGCGCCCTTCATTTATATATACCTTTTCCTTCTGATTCATGAACCTGTCTATGCGATGTGAGATCTGATATTGTATACACATCCAGTGTTCTGTCTTCTTAGTACATACTGTATGTGTGGTGTCTAGGGCTCCCCGGGAGAGGGCGAGTTCCGTCTGTCGGACCCGGACGAGGTGGCGCGTCGCTGGGGCCGGCGGAAGCAGAAGCCGAATATGAACTACGACAAGCTGTCCCGCGCGCTGCGCTACTACTACGATAAGAATATTATGACCAAGGTACCGTCTCTGAGCTGGGATACTTGTGTGTCCCGTCCACTTCTCCTATCAAATGAATTTTGACGTGTTTTTAATAATTAATTTGTATATTTAGAGTTGATTTCGATTTTGCAATACCTATCAAAATATAAAAAACATTCCAAAGTTAAGAATTATCTGATTATTAAAAAGTCTCTTCTAAATCGAAAACAATTTATTCTTAAAAGTACTGGAGTCTCGATCATTCGTTTTAATAGATCTTCAATTAAATGAGCAATAAATTTTACATCTTTAAACGCTTTCCCGAATAATATCCATATATGTAGGTGCACGGCAAGCGGTACGCGTACCGGTTCAGTTGGGCGGGGCTGGCGGCGGCGTGCCAGGCGCAGGCGCCCGACGCGCCGCCCTACTGGCACTACCTGGCGCACCCCCCCGCCACCGCCGCCCCGCCCGCGCACGCACCCGCACCTGCACCCTCGCACGCGCTCGCACCCTCACAGAACTCGCATCCTAACGCGCTCGCACCCACGCCGCCCGGCAGCTGCGCTCAGCCGTCTCATCACATGCAACAGTGACTGTCCCAATAACGGTGCCAGTGCCATGTGCCAGTGCCATGTGCCAGACTTATAGACACTGCAAAGTGAAACCACAAAGTTTCATAGCTTAAAACGCTATGTAATGTTTATTTAAGCGGACTCTACATTTCCTGTTGTATGATAACATTTAAGGTTACATGTAACAAACAAAATAACCTCGGAATTCACGTTGTATTATAAAAATAATATAAAAGCCATGTTAAAAAAGATAACATTCAAAGGATTACTTGGAAGACCGCGAGTGCTTGGGATTTCCGTGACTCAAAGAAATGCACCAACAGCGCGGTTGTGTCATGTTTATTATGAGATTATTTCGAATTTAGGATTTATACTACAGAATGTAATATTTTCTATTTGTGTGAATAAAATATAATTAGATATTTATAAGTATATAAGTAATAGTGTTTGTATGCTTCATTCCTGTTTCAGGCATTTTTTACTCTTTGTTTAATGATATAAGCTCTCTTTACTTTTTTTTTATATTTTGCAAATAATCTAAAAAAATCTTTTTGTTCCGTTATTATATTATATTTTGGAAGAAATAAAAATTTACTGAAATTCTGTCATATTTGATAGGTTGTGATTTGGAATATTGTTTAGATTTAGAATTCTTTTTTTCAGATACATGTGACTTACCGATACTGTGCAGAATTGTATATATATAGAGTACGTTTTAATTCATCTTTGTATATTGTTGTCGCTGTGTAGATATATTCCTGAAATACTGAAAAACTCAATGCAATTGATATAAAGATTTGTTAAAGATAGAAGCGTAATTATATTTTATAAAAGTTAAGTTTATTAGATTTAGTTTTTAATAACTTCCACGGGTGTTATTGTCGTAAATCTTAATTATAACATTTTATATCTATAGGCTTGGAAAAGGTTGGAAGTTCTATGCCGTTTCTATAACTTTAATTATTTGTTACGTACATATAATATACGATATATTCGGTGTTTTTAAACAGTTTCGTAGGATGTTTTTATTTTATGCTGTTAACGACGATTTTACTTTTTAAATTGAAAGAAAAAACCGCGGAACTAATAAATGTATCCACGTGACATTTAAAAGTCACTTAATTCAAATGTGTGTTCATTTTATCGAAGAATGTCAAAAGTAAACATTCGTTCCATTCGATTGTGCTGACTCAAAACTAAGAGACAATAATTTTTTTTTTTACGTCACTTAACGAGCTGTTATATAACCTCTTTAGTTCAGAACTTACTAATCGAACCTCTATTTGATGAATGACTAAGGAAGTACCAACCTACTTGATGAGCTTTCCACCGGAGATGGAGCGAGGAGGTTTGAGAGACCAAAGTCCTTTTTATCAAAATACCCTTTAGACGAAAAAAATAGAATATATATTATAAGATATTTATGACATATATTTATTCCAAGTTTTATCGTAATTGGTTTAGGAATGCGATCTCTGCGTATACAACCAACTACAAATTACAAAAGCATTTTCAAATTACTGTTTATTATCTGACGCATGTTCTTTAGCTCCATTTCTTATACTACTTGATCAGTTTAATCATTGTCTAGGTTTAGTTTTGTATAAATAATTCATGAGGGAATACGAACACATTATACGAAGGAATGAAAATGTCCTAGGTATGAATGTGTATGTTCAAAATACAAAAGAGTGACCGAAAAACACATGCATGGAGTGCGTTAAAAATACGCACGAAGTGACATACGATAGAAGAGCGTTTAAGGAATTGATATATAGCTCTGACCCAAATTAGTGGGTTTAGGGGAGGGGGTGGATGATGAGTTACTGACTTACAAATAAAAAGTTCAATTATTAAAGGCTAAGCGAAAGTTAATGATTTTTCTTTCTCTAAGTGCTCGCGGCACCGATTTATCCAGCTCCTGTATATTTTGTTATATATATTTTGCGTATAGAGTCGCAATTCATACTTCATACTGATATATCCTAATGAATATTGATTATTCTTTTACTGAATTTTTCATAAAATCCGTGGACTTATCTCCTCAACTATAAAACTTCTATAACAGATAAAATATGTACAATATATTTTACATCTCCTTGAACACTAACAAATAAATAAATGTTCTTGTGGAATTCATAGACTGGAGTCGAATATTTTTTTAAGAGATAATTGTTGTTTTATATATATTGTTTTTTTATTACTTTGACATATATTTTTGTGTTGTTATATGAATGTTCTTATCGAGCTTTGTTTTATAATTGTTTTTACGAGAACATGTGCTATCATTACAATAAAGTTCCTTTTTGAGATTTTGTCTTTTATTTTAAACTTTCAAAAATTGTTTTCTATGTTTTCTAAAGATTAAAAGAAATTATAATACATTATACAAAATCAATCAAATCATAATACATAATAAAAAATAATACATAACGTTCTATTTGTCATAAATAAACTCTTAGACGAAAAGCGAAGTAAAATCATCGTCTAGAAATACAAAAAAAAATTAACGAGGCGACATGTACAATACGATGTGTAGTCCAACCTCCATATAACAAATCGCAAAGGAACAAGTAAATATTCGTTACATCAAGTAATTCGTTAAACTCAGGTTTGTTATATTGAGGTGGTCTAAAATTTGTTACAAAGAGGTTAAAAAATAGTTTAATAGTCTTTATACTCGCATGATTTTAATCTTCCCCTTTTTACGGGCAATTTCTTCCGATTTTTATGTTTAAATTTGTTTAAATTTGCGGTATTCCAGAACATTAGTTATGTATAGTTTTTTCGTCGTAGGATTTTTATCAACATAGTTAATGATTTGTCTTCATGCGTCTGATAAGGAACACCTTTTACGTTTCTGTGCCACTACAACTAAATATTTAACAATAGTGACGGCGGCACTTATATTGGATACGAGTACTGTCGAGACATGTCGCGACTGGTGAGAACGTTCTATATAACGTTCTCACCAGTCGCGACATGTCTTGTTTGTTGTGTTGAGTTTGAGGAAAGTATTTACACTTTTTTTTATAGTTAAAAATTCGTTATGTAAAGTCATATTTTACATTAATTCTTATGGACAGTTCAAATGGATTACGAAAAATTTATTAAATCGACGAAGTCGTTATATGGAATTCCGTTATATTAAGGTTGCTGTATTTTTTAAATGATATTTTTAGTATTTTTTTTTTATAGGCCTCAAAAATAAGTAGTAGTAATTATATATAAATATGTTCAATCAAAGGTAAAGTATACACATTGAAGGTAAATTATTTTTTATAAGTATCGCTTTGTTTGTTCGCGCCTTACGAAAAAACTATAGCATGATTTTTTTTTTTGAAATTTTTTATGGTTTATTATAGCATATTTTCTTTCTTTTCAATAAGAAAATTTATTTATTTTTCCTTAAAGTAAAATATGTATGTTTCATATAAAATAATAAAAATACATTTATTTATTAAAAATCTTGTTTTACATAATATTACATGTACTTTTAATTAAGTTATTTATAAGCGTTTGATATTCGGTCTCTTCCTGTTCTAGTCTAAATTGTCTCTGCCTTTTGTTTACGTCCTTCTTTCTATCTTTTGTAAACTCTTGGACACTATTCTGTCTGTCTGTCTGTACAAACAAAAGACAAATAATTACTAGTACTTTGATTATTAGATTCAGAGATAAGTAGTTGTAACATAGCTGCAGAAAATAACAAAATATACTTTCATTGAATTAGTGACAAAAGAATATTTGGGTTTGTTAAATTATTATTATGACATAATAATAATAATAATAGATACGCTTTATGAGCGTTCTTAAGATACCTATAATAACCATACCGCCTAAAACTACATCTAGATCCACGACAAAATTTGGTTTATCATGGCCACAGACAACAGACTAAACTGAGGAAGCAGCAGAGGAATAAGAATATAATTAAACAATCTTAATATTTATACTAATTATAATTTTTTTTCTTATAGTTAAGCGCATCATTGAATACAGAATTTGTTATTTTTTGTCTGTAATATTAGGAGTGTCCTTGCGGCGCCGGAAGCCGGTACGATAGTGCGCCTACGCAATACGCTCACAGTGATTGAGAACATTTTATTTTCTATAAAAATATTGTCCTATGTGGTACTTATTATTTATATTAATTTTATAATATATAAATATTTCCATTCATAAATAATATTGTTGTTGTTATTGTTTTTTTATCTATATAGTCTGAGGTCCAGCAAGTCCGAGGGTTTGTTTAAATTATTTTCTAAAAATGGTAATACCTACATTTTAGTCTTCACTTATTTTATTTCATGTTATAATTATTAAGTTATACTATACGGTATTTAAGTAGGGAAATTTTCATGTTTCAAAGTCAAGTCGTTGCTAAGATTTTTTATTTCAAATAGGCCTACCTACATAGCATTTATGAAACGACGACTGTTCCAAAGCTTAAAAGTTCTAAAGGCCCGTAAAGAAGAACCTACAAGAAACTAACTTCAAGATCACCACTATGATTTCACACTGCTGTGTAAAAACATATGTGGTTTATATATTTTATTAGTTAAGTTTAACATATTGTAATATTCTTCAAAACATTTTTGTTTGTAAATGAAACGAAAAAAAATAAATTAAAAAGGTTCAGCACGTCTGCATGGAAGCTAGCTCGCGAGACCACGTAGGGTACGTACGCAGTCAGGCCAAGAAATATGGCGTCGAGACGCACGCTCCTCGCAGCCATTTTAGCTTTCGGTAACATCCTCTTAACCCTTATGTTGATCGAGTTTTGTTATAGTGTGGTTTTTCAAGCGCAGTCAAAGACTCATTTTTCTATTACCTTCAGCTTAATGGATTACGTGGAATATTTTTTAATAGTATTGTAAATTTATAATTTCATTAGTTCACAGAGGTGGTAATAAAAAGTATTTATGACCTAAAAGGTTAATAGGTGATTATTAATTAATCTACATGGAAATGCCACACTGATATTCTTGATTGTCATGCAAGTAGCAACTTTTAGTAATGGAGCTTCAATCGATCGACTTCAATCCATAGGCGTGGAGAGCGCGTGGGGAGCCTGCGTTAATGTGACGCAGCTGTCGACGCGGCTGGACCTGATGTTGGCGGAGTACGACCGCGCGACGCCGCCCAGCGCGCCCGCCGCCGTCGCCGCGGGGCTGAGCGTGCGCCACGCAAGCATCGACGAGCGAGACGCCACAGTGCGACTCATGGCCATTATGTACTTGGTGGGATTGCATATCGGACTCGCGATCTTTTAAAATATAGATTTTAAAGATAGAATCAGCAGAAAAACACGTTCAGAACGTATATAAGTTAGTTTGCAACAATTAAGTAAGAAAGTTGTGATAGAGTGTACAATTCTAGATGAATTAAATAAATACAAGTTATTGATGTGACTTGCACTTTTTGCATTTTCCAGACGTGGATGGACGCACGGTTATCGTGGAACGCGAGTGATTGGGGCTGCGATAGCGTAGCGGTTTCGGCCGAACGTCTGTGGCGGCCCGACGTGCGCGTGCTGAGCGCGGCCGTGGCGGCGGCGGAGGACGCAGGCGTGCGGGCGCGTCTCACCGCCGCCGGACGCATCGTCTGGGCCGTGCCACACGACCTCGTAGCGCCCGTGACACTGAACCTGCGCGCCTGGCCCGCCGACGAACAGCAGATCACATTCAAATTCGGCTCACAGTTGCACAGTTCTGAAGAATTAAACTTGACCGTAGTGGAGGATCAGGTAATTGTTTTTAAACGAGTAATCACCCGTTATATCTCAAGTCCACATCTCCTGAAATCCACATCTCAGGATAGAACTAGTCTCATAGAAGAAGTGATATGAAAATATTCAATTTATATATTTCAGCATTCGAACATTTTCGAATCGGGAGCTTGGGAATTCACGGCAATCCAAAGCGCAGAGTCGACATGGAAGCGATTGGACGCGGAACATACCGTGGTATCGTGGACGATGAAGCTGCGGCGACGGGCGGCAGCGCACGCGCTGGCGGCCGGATCCGTGTTGGCCACCGCCGTGTTGCTTCTGTGCGGTGCCATGCTGCTGCCACCAGCCGAGCGGGCACCACTCTGCGCCATCTCCGCCTTTACCGCCGCTCTGTGGTCTGTGGTCTGTGTGTGTGGGGGTATTGGGGGTTTAAAACGAAGTAAAACCATTCATAGTGGCTTTGCAGGTTAATATCATGTCTGCCACGGCTGGTAAGTGCTTCGTCCGCGCCGCTTGCTATGATTTCGCTGTGCGTGGTGAGTTGCGTTGGCGCGGTCGCGGCGGTGGGTGCAGGGTTGGTGCGACGCCTCGCCCGTCGCAGCACTCCGCTGCCGTCAGCGCTTCGCCGCCTGCTGGCCGCAGTCTCGGTTTACTGCAGCCTCGAACCTAAAGAGGTAACGTGGAAGAAGTAGCCTTCTAGAAGAATAAGTTCATAAGCCGATGTTAAATTGCGGCAGTGATAACGGACAGTCTCCGCTCAGGGAGGCACGCAAGGTGGCTCGGAGCACGGTGCGTGGGCGGCGGCGGCGCAGCTGCTGGACTACGTGCTGCTAGCCGCATTCGGGCTGACGATGCTGGTGGTCGTGTGTCTCCACCCATAACGGACGTCGCCGTACCAAGCGTGTCATCCCGTACGAAAGATGTCGATCACACCGAAACGGACGTCATGCGACCCGTGTAAAATAATACACGCGATTATAATTTACGATAACTACATATGTGTATAAAATGAAATACGATCCATTTTTTAAATTTTAATTACGTAAGGAGTTCGAAACAAAAACAATTATCGAATATTAAATCCTTTCGACCTTATTGGCAATTTTTATTGACAACGCCACCAGGGATATTCTATAATCCAAAAACATTTTTTTTTGCAAATGGCCGCAAGAGTGTAATCGTGAAGTGCAATTTATGAGACGCATCCGCACTTCAGTGACGCTAATGACAGTGTGAGCGAGCTGCGTTTCGGCAGCGTCGTAGTGGTGCGTCGGCAGCGATGCCGCAGCGTTCACATAGCAACATGGCCAGCGCGAGTAATGCCCCGACCAGCAACACGTGTAGCGCTGGCATCACGTCCACGAGCCCGACACTCACGAACCCGCCACTGCCAGCGTCGCACTGCGTTCGCGCGCTCATCCACACACGCCGGAAGCGGTCCATGAGACCCACCTCGCGCTGCCATCGCAGTCTACCGGACCGACGTTATAACTTAGATCTTGTCTTAATAAAATTATGACGTGTTCACATGTACGAAACATTTTCCGATTTGGTACGATAAAACAATAAAACCCTGATGGTTTTATTGTTGTATGGTCTAATCAAGAACGCGCATAAGACAGTATTTAAGATATTTCTTCACCTCGCTCCGAGCAGGTCTCGGTAGCCCGAGTGCTTCCGCACGGGCACGGCCACCATGGGCAGCGTGAACGCCTGGATCTCCTTCAAACCACACTTTTCGCGCTCGGTGTACGTTTTGCTTATGATGTCGTAGGCGGAACTTTGTTCGACCTGTAACGTTAGTGAAATTTATATCTATTAATAATTAGTATTAAGACGAGAGAATTTATTTGATATATTTGTACGCTTTGATCTCTTAAGCTATCACGACTCTATTATTATTCTTTATTTTATAGTTATAATATCATACCAGGAGTTACAATCTAAACATCAAATATAAGAAAGTAGAAAATTGTTTGAAAAAAAATGGAAAATTTTCAAACGCTATTACTTAACAATAGTCAACGCAGTTAGTAGCAGATAAGCTTTTTCTCTTTTTTAGGGAAGTTAAGTCTATACTTAACTACTATACTATAACTATAATAACACATACCTATGTATGTGTTATCTTTCGATGACCTAAGAATAGTTTTTATATATTTTTGTTAAATACCGGAACCCTTTCCATTATTTACCGTAGGTTACTGTAGTGTTTGTGTAGGCGTATCTATTAACTATGTAGTAATTGTGTAGGTACACGCGCTCGCGGTAGAACGAGGTTATAAATAAATTGTCTAAACATTTAAACCGATATCGAATATTTTCGTTTCGCACACCTGGAACGCAAATAATCCCGTCCGCACGCGAGCGATTCCGTCGACTACACTGAGGTAGGCACGATCGCCCAGCGGCAGCAACTTCCGGCTGTACAGCTCCTGGGTTACTGGATCTTTACTCTCCTGAACACATTAATATAATATTTGTCAAAGCAAAGTCTGCTGAGGGATGATCTTGCAAGTGTACATTGTACTATCGTATGAGGTGGTCGTAAAATAATTCAAATCGGACTCAAACCGATAGCTCACAGCAAAATAAACTCTCTTGTAAGTGGTCTCTTGCACGCCGAGGTTCATAGGCGAGCGTCCGAGGTCATCGAGTGTCCTCAGCGCATCACTGGGAGCCTGCAGGATGGCTACGATCTTTGCGGAGTATGACGTGAAAGCGAATAGCGCCGCCAGTAACGTGCAGAACATCAGCAGCCGAACTGACCACAGGCGCGGGGACAGATCTGACCCTGTGTGATCGTAAGAATTATCGTATTAACGTATAATTCCTATTTCATGTCGCCTGCTTTTATAATAGCGAAAGCTTTCCTTACCTCAGTTATTAAACTGAGTTATTTACGTTTTACTTATAAGCTAACACTCTCATACCCTACCTTGCTGACAAATAGTACCGACGGCGTAAGTAAAGCTCTCGAGCAGAGTGAGTCTTTCCGCGGCCGGATCTAAAGCACGCGCGCGCGCCACCACGCCTGCTAGCGACAGCAGTGCTCCCGCGACCGTGAAAACACCCGCCGCCGCCGCCCACACGCCACGGCTGAACGGCAGGGCGAACACGTTGGACACGGCCGACCTCGATGGCTGACGGAACAGGAACGCTCCTCTGAAGGATTAATTATGTTACTTTTGCAAGTGATGCGCCTTAGAATAAAGACATCAAACATTTGCGAGCGGGTGCCAGAATTCACAACTCTCGTTCTTCCTCATTTAATTTCCGTCTTCTTGGTTCTTCTTATTCCCAGGGAATCTGCAAATTTTCTCATCAGGGGAACTTTTCTAATTAAGTAAAAATAAAAATTACTTTAGCCCGACTGTCTCAGCACAGAAATGCAGGACGCGCCAGCGGTCCGCACGCATGAACATGGATGTGACGCCGACCTCCAGCTCCCCGCGCTGCATGCGCCCAACCAGCCCGTCGAAAGTACCGTTTCGTTCCTCTCCGTACAGATCCACTTGCTTCAGATTAAACCTTCGATGAATATCCAATGAGAGTAAATATTATGAAAGTTCAACAAGACAGAAATTAAAAATAGGTTTTTACCTAATCATACTCGTACTATATATTATACATTTTTATAATGTAATAATTGACAATTCAAAAGTGCGTGTACCTTAATGTCTATTTTTTAATTTTGAATTTGATCATGTAATCATCATCGGGGCATCTTACCTAAAATTGAGATCTTCACCACAAAGCATAAGTATTGGATAAGTGAGTTTCGGATATGTGTCTATTTGACGATTTGAAAGATCAGACCAGCCCTTGAAATATTGCGGTTGAGTTACCTGCGAACGATGTGTTAGACTTTTGAACACTACCCAATATACCAATCACAAAGAAAAAAATCATAAAATAATAATTTAATAATAATCAACAAGAAGAATAATATTCAACCAACAAAAAATAAATATTTACTATCGTAGCCGAATTTAGATAGACATTGTGTAAATTTTTTCTTCTTGTTACTGCTGTTGGTAAACTTCGCCACAGGGTTTCTAATTCTTGAAGACTTTTTCTTAACCCAAGTTCTGACACCACTAGAGGTTGATCGGCTCTAATCTTATATACATCTACCATTTGGTCTGCGGAGGCCCAAGTGACATCTCCATCAGGTAGAATGAGGATATCGGCTAGTGTAGTTTCTATGTAAGTCGTATTGATTGGGGAATCATCGATGAGAAGCCAAGAATGACGCAAATTAAACGCGCGATTGGGCGATGCCTGTAAATTATGAATAGTTGTGAAGTTGTCTAAGATTTCAAGTATATTAATCGATAAAACCAGAGTGCTACTTCTTGTAACACGGCAGAGGCGTTGTCGCATCGCACATCCAGCAGCACGCCTTCCCTGTAGTCCCGATAGGGTGGCAGCGCGGGGAGCTGATCAAGACGAGTGAAGACACGAAGCCGCAGACCTACCGCGAGGCCACGCACAGAGATCTTTGTAATCTCTTCTGTATACAATTCACTTAATGACGAACTTGACAAAGACATAATTATGAAGATTTTTTGATATCAATTCAATTATAATTTCGCAAATGCTTTAGCAAAAAATGCTATCATTTAAATCTTCATCCATGAATACGCACAGACATTTAAAATAATAATTAAATACTATTACCTCAAACATTTAAAAAATCATTATGCAATATTTATTGGTAGTACCTGGTTTCCAGCAGAGGAATGCTGTTAGTAGTGTGAGGTTTTTAGACGCAAAGAAAGCGACGATAAAGTTGATGGAGTCCATCTCTTAGAAACCTTCCAGTAACGAAACTGTTCGGGAAGTACTTTTAATACAATTTATAAATGCTAAACAAAGCACGAAGAGCTTTAAATTGGTTCCTCTATTATTTATATTGAAAGGTAATGGGTATGATTTTTCTATTAAGGATCACATAGGATGCTTATTTATTCTTTGATGCCTGACAATGAGAACCAGCTTGACCCAAGCCAATTAAGTAGATACTGAGTTTCAAGAACTGTATGAAAATTCGGTGCTTTCGAAGATTCATCACCACCAGATCGTCTCCAAACCTTAATCTGTTATCCAACCGGAATGAAAAGCTATAATCAAAAACCATATATCCTACCAGAAATTATATAAAATTTTCATTGTATATACTTCCCTTAACAGGAATAGAAACGGTTGTTTGTAGACCGGCCGTCGTTGCATTACGAACCGATGAATCACAAAACACACTCATTACCTGATGCATTTATAACAATCAGATTCCACTTTAACTGACGTTAATAATTGAAGTTAACTGTATGGTTTTAGAGTTGGGTAGTGTGATTTAAAATGTCTTATATTGTCAGTACATTATCTGGTTAAAAGAAACAGCTAAGTGATGTTATAAAAAATCTCTATTTGCTATACTCGTTTCATTAGAATTTATGTAAAGGTCTTATTATACATTTATTTTACTGACTATTTCTAGACATATATAAAAAAATAGAGTTTTCATGTTTTATAGACCAAATATTGGTCTAAGAACCACCACCACCACCACCGTGGCATCAATTCTTTGGACCTATCAGGAATATTGTAGACCTAAATAACTTAACTTTATAAGCTATAGAGGAAACAAACTGAAATGTTTGTTTGTAGTTGGTTCCAACAGAGCGTAAAAAAAACTTTAAAAATGAGTGTGGCTTTATGGCTATATTTTCCACATTTCCAGTGAAGTAGAGGGAGAGAGAACCAAGTAGGTTAATAAAATAAATTATAAACTGTTATCGACGTTTATTGTCTATTTGTTATCCTAAAACTGTAAATACATATATCGTAATAAGAAACCGTGGCATTAATGTCGCCGGCTTATGTCACTTATCTCTTCCAAAGATTAGTTATATTTAATGATAAGCGTAGAAAATTAATTTTCTTAACAAATAATGAGTACCCAAAATCATATTATTAACTAGTCTTTCTAACAGAACACTTTATATTTGTATGATATGTTTTACATGTTATAGAATAATTTTATTATGGTTTTCCAGTAGATATCTCACAGATTGGATATCATTTTTTTTAAATATTTTTTTTTATCATAATTTACCAATAAAACAATATATATCAAGAATATATCTATTAGACTTTTATTATTCTATACAAATAATATAATAGTAGATATCAATGACTAATCTACATATCAAATAATGTTTCAAGAATAATTGCTACGGGCTAAATGCATAATACAGTACTTTTTGAAATTCTTGTTTGATTTTGTTTGTTCCCGTCAAAAGTATGTACCTGACTTTTGGATATTTTGTCATGATGAGCTATCATCAGCCTATTGTCCGAATATACGATACTTTTTTGTTGATTTTTTATTTGATTGATACCTGATTTTTTATTCAGTCATGGAGATAAGCACTCAACCACTGGATCGAGCTTATAATTATAAAACAATAAAAATTTAAAGTAAAACTAAACTAAATTAACTAATACAAATAAATTAATAATTACTAACGATAATTTGTGAATTTATTTACAATATATTATGAAATTCCATTCGCATATACAACGGACAAAGGTAACATACTTATAGGTAAAACCAAACCCACCGTCACATTTACCCCCCCATATATGTAATGGAGTTTAGGTACTATTTAGGTATATATATATATATATATATATATACATATATTGTCAAATATCTAGATTTGTTTTACGGCCCTTACGCACTGCAAACGATCTGAATACGAGATATGGTCCGAACAGGCCATAGTACCATGTGTGAAATTTACAAATTGGTAATCCGAAGTCGCATAATCAGTTTCATTGTCTAGAATTTGAATTGAGTGCCGTCCGGAAGCACACTAATGCAACAATCATTAAGATCTGCATTCGTAACATTTGATAACTTACAAAATAATCCTAATATTTTATTTGAATATTAAATATTGGTTCCGTACCTTTTGGGAAAAATGTACTTTTAATCTACAGCATAAACGTATCAGAGTGTATGATCTAACAAGTTAGGCTGTAATAGCCCAGATAATATTGATGGTATTTGGTAATATTGTAAGTGTATGTACATATTTAATTTCCCAACATACTTAAAGACTATGAGAGGACATTGCCGGTGCAAAGAGCTGTCTCTATCGTTAATTTAAATCTTAACATTCAATTCCTGCGATGATTATAAAGAATTAGCTTTTAGGTAGCATATGATGTAAGATATTAAATTATCTAAAAGCTAAGTACTCAAGGAGGGCAAAGGGCAAGTTTCGAGTTGAGTAAAAACGTTACTGAAGTTGACGATTAAGAAAAGCGTTAGAGACCCAAGTGCAGAGCCCACCTGACCGGCGGCGCCACACACGCGCATACCAGTTCCACCCCCACGGCGAGCATACCCATAAATCCACATTCGAGCATATGACACCACTCCAAACACGGTGACCCACGCCAACACCTACACACAACACATCACTTAGTGTAGAGTTTATTTCAAAAAGAGCAGAACCGTATGGTGCTAATATAGTTTCAGATTAAGTAGTTATTCTGAATTTGTTATTATTTCATACAACAAGAATAAGTTACCTTCAAATATTGATATAAGCATATAAATAATTCATGTAATTATTCCAACATACTTACAATTAATACTTTTCCAACAGTTACTGTGTAAAGCGGCGGTGTAGGACTGAGCACCGCTGTAGAAAGGATGTAGAACAGGGGTACTAAGATGGTAAACAGCATGCCTGCCAGCAAACGAGGAGGAGCTGGGTTCAGCCAAACTCCCACCATGCACGCCACAGGGTTAGCCATCGCTCCTAGTGTGTTTGCCAAGTGGTAAATATTCCTGCCGTACGGCATGCAAGAGTACGACTGCACTGACGGTAACACACCATTCATGAGCGCGTTTAAGCATGCCATCAAAAAAATTATACCCATAAATGACCTCTGCCAAACCTCTGTGGACTCAAGTATTGCTTTTTCTTCCTTATCTTTTTCATCTTCTGAAGACTCCACCCGCTCCGATAAGAAAGTCTTCAGATTGTCTATTAATGTGAAGCTTACTAAACTTAATAGCCCCAAAGATCCGAGTATAACAAAAAATATGGTTGAATCAAACCGGGGCGGGGGAAAAACAGCTTCTACTGTTTTGTTGTCAGCAGAGTAAATACACTGCGGGTTGCCACCGACGCCCTGGATCAACGAAAGTATACTTGGCAATAAACCACTTAAACCTTCACCCACTAAGTACGTCGTTAGATAAACATCGCGAAAATGTCTTAAATACGGATAAAACAGAACTGAACTAGTGCAACCCACTAACGCCACGCCGAAAGTCAGTGCGAGGAATGCTATTGATCGCTCGCTCCCTCCTACCACTGCAGTTACTGTATGCAGAAATGAATTAAGATAAAGTGATGTCGTAAGAATCACGAGTAGGATATATATATAAGGGGCGTCTGAAGCTCGTGGTAGCAGTCTTCTAAGAAGAGCGTAGGCAATGAGGCCACTGTTACCGAGTTGAATAGCCAGTGTTACAGAAGACGGAAGCGCCCATCCCTCTGGCAGTCGTTCAACCAAGAGTGGTAGTTGTACAAAAACGCCGTTAACCCCCAGCCACGTTCCATAACCCCAGATCACCATCAGTATGTCAAGGAAAATTCGCCTCTGTAATCCCACCATTCTGATTATGGTACTTCTCCCTGGACACCAATATTTTTTTCTTGTTCCTCCTGATAAGATCTTCAAGATGCCTAGTTTATTTTTTAAAAAACTTATCAGAATATATAAAGGGTTAAATAAAAGGTGACGACTATCCTCGAATATTAAATACACCATAATGTACTGAACTCACGCGCCGCTTCTTATATTATTGTAAGCAGAGTTACTGCTTATCTGCACGTTAATCAATATTGATAAAGTGCTTTCATATAATATAGATCGAGCAACTCGAAATATTTGTTGTTTCAAAATCTTGTAAAATATTTTTTGTGAAATATTTTCGTCTTTTGAAAAGACGATGTAGGTGCTGGTGAGGTAGAACAGATTTAGTCAATGATATTAAAAGGCCCAACTGCAAAGCGAACTGACTTTGCACTGTTAAGATATTATTTTACTGAGACTTGTCCACTCTTCTATTCAATCATGCAGCAATCTGCATACCTTCTGTACATACGTCTATACATGGTTCCTATTACACAATACAAATGCAGCAATTTTACAGATTAAAAATAATAAACGATCACGATATTACCACATATTATATATATTATTTAGCGTGGACATTAGTCACGGTCGATTTGTGTTGCGAATTATTTTTTACACCAAATAGTGACTTTAGTTTTGATTCGCTTGAAATCATTTTTTTAAATATAAATTTAGTCTTTAGAATCTAACGAACATAGTTATTATTAGTGGAGTTGTTGCCTAGTTGTTGCCAACGACTTTGTCTGTTAAATTCCAATTCCATTTCAACATTCGGAACCTAGAGTCGTGTAATAATAAGCTAGTCACGTAGATGTTATTACGGCTATTAAGGATAAACTGACAGCATTGTTTTATCTATTTTGTGTTACAAGGAACATTTAATAAATTAATAACATTATATGGCAATTGCAATAAAACTTGATTATATGTTCTATCAAATACATGTTTTAGAACTATGCATTCTTAGATATTTATAAAACTTTATCAAAATATTATCTTTACAACTATTAAATTAAATATACGAATTAATAATCTCTACTCGTTCAATTTATGGCCAATGAGGCATATTACGATTAGCCACATCAGGACTTTACAAGTTCATGCATCATTAATAACCAGTTCAAACCGGAGTGAACCTTCACGAAATTCCTTCTGAATCTAACTAGGTACGCGGAAATCAACTAACTAATAAACTACAAATTAGTTCTCGAGGTTTTCCATCACAATCGTCGAAAGCCTTTCGTTGTATAGAAGAAGAGGGGGATGTACTAAAAGGTAAACCCAGCCGGTAAGAATTATTAGTTGCCAAATTACATTCCCAATTTCTAACTACCGCCCTCTCGCGTAGTGAGGTTTATATTTAGCGATGACACCTCGGATGTAGGTATTTTAGAAATATTTTTTTATCATGTGTCATATTATATTATATATTTCAAAATTATTAATATTCAAGATAAAATCATAATTATTATTCAACTTTGGGACACAATAGCTATCGCTATTTTAAATTTGAAACTACCTCCTTGTACATATAGTCAAAACGCAAACCATATCATAAGTCTAACAAACATAACTTATCCAATAGTTTTAAAATAAACAAAGATTAAATGAACATCACAAAACTAATAATCATTGGTGGATTGTCATTGAATGTACAAAATTAATATTTAATAAAAAACATGGGTCATATTAACAAGATTTATTGTCCATCTCAAAGAAAACATCGACAACCAAGGAACGTATCAAAAACAGTGCTCTTACAAACGTCTTCTTCACACGAAGCTATTAAGATTATTTATTGGACTTTACAATCATAGATTGCAGGCTCCATAGATATAAATATCAAGTTTAGGTCCGATGAGACAAACCTAAACGTAGACTTATCGTGATGTGAAGATGTTGATTTTTAATTGCACACAAATTCCATATAATTTATTATATACATTTTATTAAATGTAAAGCTAAAATATTAAAGATACGTAAAGATTACGTACATTGGCTCTTTGAATTAGCTTTATACAACTAAAAAAACAACAAAATTCATTTTAGAACATGTTACATATAAATTAAATATATATATACGGATGAAAACCTCGTAAAATTATAATATACTCTTCGAAAACAGAAACAAAATCAAAGAACCAAGCTCTAAGCCACAGCGCAACAGTGTAAACATTTGATACTCTAGTAAATACATTTTTTTTCTTACCGCTAATATCACCCGGTCTCCTTTGAGGGGAAATAAATATTTTAATAAGTACATTTATTAAAAAAACAGTTTGGAAACATCACTAGTTTATGTTATCTCTTAATCACATTAAGTAAATTGTCCTACTTATAAAATAAATGACGATACCTTCGAGTTACCTACAGGAGATTTGAATTTAGGCCAAAATTAACAATGGATGTAATTTTTTCGACTGTTGGCTGAAAATTCAATCCACAGATTAATAATTTCAACTTTAATTATTTAGATAACTCAAGAAATGGGTTTAAATTATTAAGGTCTAAAAAACAGCATAGTTAATTTCGGCTGATTGAGGATCGAATTGTGAATCTTATTTTTTTCCAAATAAAATGTGAATTTATTATTCATAGGATATCAACCTTGATACAACCACAATGCTGGCCGAGCAATATCGATCTCACATCTCTCGATCCCAGTAACAAATACTACTAATGATTGCGTTCATTTTACCACTTTTACATATTTATCCAGATTACCATTTGATTCGTTTTTTTAATACAAGCAAAATAGGGAACCAAGTGCAATACTGTTATATGACAAATATAAACGAAATTGTAGATAAATAAGTAGCACTTAATAAAATAGCAGTATCTCAATATAAATCAGCCTAATATGATATCACACCATCTCCGACGAGGGTTACGTAATTCGCTATGTGCTTAAGCTGCAGGTTGCGAGCTGCTTGAACACGGTCGTATAGTTCACGAAATAGAAGAGCGTCAAGGAGCCAACGGCAGACCCTAGTTGCGTGACGACGCCACACGCACGCATTCCGCCAGCGCCCCCCCGCCGCGCCCACCCATACACCCACATACGAGCGTACGACATCACAGCCGACACGAACACCCATGCTGCCACCTGAACACGGGGTTATGTTAACATTTACTGGGACACGTTCACAATCAATGGAAATTTATAAACTGTTTTAACATTGTTCTCTCCATCGAAAATTGAATCACCGATACTTAGACGTTGCGAGAATACATTCGTAAAAATAGATTAAATCCAACTACAAATGATCTATGAGTTATCATAAACAAAGTTTTTAAAGAAGGTTTGCTTACCACCAAAATCTGTCCACCGGTTTCGTTGTGAAGAGGTGGGGTAGGACTCATCACTGCCGTAGCCAGAATATAGCACAGCGGCGGCAACACAGAGCACAGCATGGCGGCCAAGGAGCGCGCACGCACCGGCTGCAGCCACACTCCCGCCAGGCATGCTATCGGGTTTGCCATTGCCCCTAGTGACACTGCCAGATGATAAGCATTTGTGCCGTACGGCATGCACGAGTACGACTGTACTGAAGGCAACACTCCGTTCATGAAAGCGTTCAAGCACGCCATAAGTAGCAGTACGCCCATCCACGACGGTTTCCATATGGACTCTAACGTGCTCGCTTCTTCCTCCTTTGACACTTGAGAAGGTTTAGCTCGCTCCGAAAGGAAGGACGACAGATTATCTATCAGCGAGAAACTTACTAAACTCATTGTCGCCAAGCATCCAAGTAAAATAAGAAATATGGTGGTATTAAAACGCGCCTCTGGGTATATAGTTTCCATAGTCTTGTTATCAGCTGAAAGAACGCATTCCGGGTTGCCTCCCGCTCCCTGAATTAGCGCCAGTAAGCTCGGTATCAAACCACTTAAACCTTCACCCACTAAGTACGTCGCGAGATAAACATCTCGAAAATGTCTTAAGTACGGATAGAACAACACTGAACTCGTGCATCCTACTAATGCCGCGAAAAATATCAACGCAAGTAACGCTATGGAGCGCTCGGTGCCTCCAATAATTGTGGTCCCTGTATATAGGAATGAATTGAGATAAAGAGCAGCTGTTCCGATTGATAGCAAGATGTATATGTAGAATGAGTCTGGGACTCGAGGTAAGAGTCTTCTTAAAACAGCGTAAGCAATGAGACCAATATTAGCAAGTTGAACAGCGACGGTCATAGAAGAAGGTAACTTCCATCCTTCCGGTTGACGTTGAACTAGTAGCGGCAGCTGTACATAGAGGCCGTTGACTCCCAGCCAGGTGCCGAGGCCCCAACACGCCATCAACAGGTCGAGAAGTATGCGCCGGTGTGATCCCAACATCCTGTTAGAGTTGTCGCTTTCCCCTAGACACGGAGATCTCTCTTTTTCTTCGTTTAACCTGATATTGTAACAAAAAGATTTTATTTTATATGTAAGCTAATTTAGAAAATATCTAAGTACCTAAGTGAGGTTAGAAATATATTTTTTAGTATTTTTAAGATATAAAAACGCAAAAGCTTTAGAAATCTCAGTCTCTTAATTAGTTTGAATCATGAGATCAACGTTAGTAGTTAATGTTTAACAATACAGTTGTTTTCACAGTTAGATTAAGAGATCTTATAAAAAATATAAGCTAATGTTACCCATATATTATTGTTTACCATTACATACTCGTATCTAGGTAATTAGATGAACAAGACCGAACACACGGTCTTGTTCATCTAATTGTCAAATACAGTCGTTTTGACATATGGGTTATTATTTATTTTTACAAAATATATTCAAATTGTGGACGACAATATCATATTCACTTCTCTGAAATGTATTTCTATTCTCTGAAAGTTTCTTTTCGAATATTGAAATAAATATAGAATGAAAAATAAACCGATACAGGCAGGGATCCATCCCGAGACCTCTGCGAAACCGTCCCGTCGTCCTACCAATTGAGTACCCATATCGCTATCGCCAGACAATTTTATTTCTTTTACACCTGAACTAAATAGAATTGGGAAGTGGAAATGTAGTCGTTGGTGGTAAAGCGCATCAACTTTAAAAGCCTATTCTTTCTTGCCTTGAAGACATCCATATTGTACTCGGACGGAAAAACCGATTTAAAAAAGACGAAGTGTAGCACTTCGTTCGGACATGCGGCGCGTCTATTACAAAAGGATGAAAGCTCGTCATGCAACGAAACGTCCGGTGATGGAAGATGGAATAAACGAGTAGGCGTTTTGGTGGCGTTAAATTTAACAAGATTTTCATTGCCCCATACGAATACCGCCTCTAGCTTGTCATTCAAACGCTGCACTATGGCTTTTCTTTCAACCTGTACTTGATCTCTACTGGCCCGAGTAATATTCTACAAATACTTATACACAATTGTTTTAATAATGAATCAACCTATACATTGATCATATATCGATGATACTTAGCATATAATGAAGTGCTAGGTAACCTAGGTAAAAAAATGGGTAGATAGGTAGGTACGTTTGCAGACGGTGATCATTTTTAAGAATCAAATAATATTATATTCATCACGAAACAAATATTTCTGTAGGTTCACTAACAAATAAAACTCGTAAAAATAGCGCCGCTGCGGCCCGGCTCCCTCCTTACTTTGATCTCCCCTGTCGTCCAGTTATCCATAAAGTATATTGATTATTATTCTATTAAATAAATGCCTATGGACAAGAGTTGCTCTGACCCATTATGTACTTATTGTGTCGCACTAGGATCAATAAACAGCATTCTTAAGGGATTTCTTTATTTTATATTTAAATAAAGATTTTGTGGGTAAATTTTGGTATTATATATAACGTAGAACAAAGTCCTGACCACTTGAAAATAAATTATTCGATTACACAGATAACTACTTACACAAATATCTTTTGACGATTTTCAAGCCGCATTACAGCCATTACAGACGGCACACATATTTATAATTTAGACACTGATACAAGCACTATGCAGAAAACCCGAGAAACGTCTTATCTCAACCGAAAAAAACGAGGGACAGGTAAAACTGCTGGTCTGTCCACGCATCAACTTAAATCTTCACATGACCACACACCACATAGTTCTCTTATCCTCGCGTCTCAAGAACACCGAAACTTTATTAGTACAAAATGTGTCATCACGTGAAGTATTCTGTAGAATGAAGACAATCTTATTCTTCTGAAAAAGACGCCGTTCAACACTAACTGTTCAACCTTCTACACAAAGCGCAAGTGGTGTTACGTTATCATAGGCTTACTTGCTTGCTTGGACAATGGCTCTGTAATATTAAAGTTAATAAAATATTCTATACAACAAAGGTAGGTTAGCTTTAAGACAATTTGACTTATAGAATTTGGGACATGAGCAGTCAACAATGTGACACTGGGTTACCCCTATAATGTTCGATTTTTATATATCAACTAGAGTTGGAGAACGACAATCTGAGAAATTTGTGATTAATAAATTATTCACTATTAACCAAAATATATTTAAGCGAATCGGTTCGTCAATTCACGGCTAATATCAAATTATATCTTGCAACTCGCACAAATCCAAGAACAACTACAAAAACCACACAATACGCTCCTACATGTACAATTCTGAGAAGCCCGCGAGCCTCGAGAGTTCATTTTGTTATGTTAATAAATATGATATAATATTATATCTTCTTTTTACATCGTCTCCTGTTTCAGACTTAATCAGCTCTCATGCCTCTCTGCCGTAGGATTGCACCACAGCAATATGTCATTTATTTATACAAGGTTTTTTTTCATAAGCGACTTTATTAGCAGCCATGAGTTTCTGTCGGCATAATTCCATCACAGAAATACTATAGGTATAATATAAAAACTATTCTAGAGCCAAATTACACATTCATACAAAAACATTATAGATATTTATACAAGTACATTAAAGATATGTCGAATTAATGTTTTAAAAATCCATCACTTGATAATTTCGTTTCACTTGGCGTTTACATTCGGCGTTTTAGATTAACGCTGTATTTATATTTCATATTTGTTTTAAATATTTTCAATATACTGTGAATATAATGGATCCCTTTTTTATTATTTTCTATTGGACAGCTATTAACACTTATTACCCTTTGTATGACTGTTGGCACATTAGTTAATTGACACAAAACAGACGTCGATAATTATGTTGAAATTTGAATAAGACAATATCGTAAACCAGTACTTTTAAAGATAATAAAGGATTAATACAAACAAAAATAAATAAAAAGAAAAGTCTCTTAGTAACTCATTTGCTTTAAATTAATTATTAAATGCAAATATTTAACATTAACAGTGTAGGTACTTACCCAGAACGCGAAGCAATTGAAGCGACTCAAATATACTACTAAAACTTAAACTGGTTTCAAAGTGAACATAATGGGTTTGGAAAAAAACCCTATGTATTTAGAGTGAACACTAGGTTGATAAAAATATAATTAAGTATATTTATTAAGTCACTACGTAAATGTTGCTAGGTACAATATATAAAAAGGTTAGAAATCGCACATTACTCTCTCTCGGCGCGCCAAGTCACAATGAACAGTTTGACGCGTATTACGTCTGATGAACGACAAGGTCGCAAACTGTTTGCGAAATAAATAAATACTATAACATCTAAAACTAAAAAGAAATGTGAGCCTTTATTTTAATATAAAGGTATGTACTCTAAGGTATACTTCGGTACAACAAGTTTTAAGGGCCCTGAAGACGATTTTATTTTTTATTTATCTTTCCAGGTAGCTAAATCTTTCAAGATACTTACATGATAAGATCTCGCAAGTTAAAGTCTTGCTCATGTTGATAAAAATTATCATAATATTTATTATAAGGTATATTTTTAGAGTGAAATAAGCAGCAAAAAAAGTTTGTTAACCTCTTGCTAGATACTGTTATTCTTAAGTAAACTGCAAAAAACATATATTGACAAAAGTTTAACTGGGATTCAGAAGCTAATGTTTTTATCAGGTGTGAGTACTCTTAAGATGTACGTAGGTGCTATTGACCCCACACCCTCCCTGATTCAAGGATCACTTCAATTTGAACAATATACTTGGTCTGGCCATAAATGAGGTTACACTTAAAAATAAAAAAAATATTACATTTGAATTTCGAATCTGTCATTTTTATACGATTGTTCATTGTGTTTTCTAATTTTGGTGCCAATACATTGTACAATATTTTGCGATATTAAAATGGAGTGGAGTCTCCATACACTTGGTATTAGTAAAATGTTTGTATACCGCGCTATTAATAGGTACAATAAGACTTCCTCTGTTTGTGACAGAAAAAGATCTGGCCGTGCACGTAGTGTTAGTACGATAAAGGTAGTCAAAGCAGTAAGGGAAAGAATTCGAAGAAATCCTGTCGGAAAGCAAAAGATTTTATCTCGGGAAATGAAGATAGCACCTAGTACCATGTCGCGTGTTTTAAAAGATGACTTAGGACTTGCAGCTTATAAGAGACGCACTGGTCGTTTCTTAACTGATAATTTAAAGAAGAACAGGGTGGTAACATCGAAACAAGTACTGAAGCGGTACACAAAGGGAGGTCACAGAAAAACTTTGTTTACGGATGAGAAAATTTTTGCAGTTGAACAACATTTTAACAAACAAAATGACCGTGTTTATGCTCAAAGCTCTTAGGAAGCTTCTCAATTAGTCGACAGAGTGGGCATTATCCGACTTCAGTGATGGTTCACTGCGGTGTTAGCTATGAAGGAGTGACTGAGCCATATTTTTGTGAAAAAGGTATCAAAACATCGGCATAAGTATATTAAGAAGATAGTTAAGCCCCTTAACATCACCATGTTCAATAACCAAGTATGGTCGCTTCTAACCAAGACTGCTGTCGTTTCAGACTTCATCAGAGCTGAAGACTGAATCCTGATTTATGGTCTTAATCCTGATTTATGGTAAATTTTAGAGATTATAACTTGCTCTAAACGCCATGATAATTTGGAGTCCCTAAAACAATCTCTACGATTGCCAGTGAAGAATTTTCCCATGAAAAGAGTGCGTGCTTCTAATGGAGACCACTTCGAATAAGCTTTATATATTTTTAATTGTTTTATATTTACGTACTAGACTAACATACTGTAAAAGTGATAAATGTTATTTGCAGTTATTTTTTTTATTTTTAAGTGAAACAGTGTTTATGGCCAGACTAAGTATTTATTTATCCTAAAAATTGCTTTACCTGCATCGCAAGTATTTAGTATGAGTATTACACACAATTACAGATTTTTTCTACACAGTTATACCCATAGGCGTACCGTTAGTCCAAAGGAGACCATTAGGAATGTCTTAAAAAGTTGCAAATTAAATGATTGCATAAAAACAACTTTTCTTGGATCATAGCAAAGCTTATTACGGTGTACTACCGCGAAAGAATCGTAGCTACTATACAAATCCATAGAGTTGTCTTCAATAATTCTCCTTCGGGTACGCCCGAGGTCTAGGTCGCATATTAATAGCGAAAAGCGTGTGTACTGTACCTGTCGACGCCGAGCGATATGGTTCGCTGCAGCGCGCTCACCACGTTGGCGCCCTCTCCCAGTGCTGAGGGCATCCTGAAGTCTGGTGAATGCTTAGCTATCACTACACTTACAACTCATGCTTTAACACAATGCTACTTGCCCGTCCACAAATATTATTCCAATAATTTAACATGGACAATCATATTAAAATTCACAATAATATGGAAAAACCCCAAGTGTATAATAAAATTGTAAAATAACACTTTGAGCAAGGCAAACCAGAGACAAATTAAACAAAATTAATTTAGACTAGATTCAGATATTTTTATTCTATGTTATAATTAAATAATTCAATTACCGTGAAAGGTCAGGAACAGTAGCTGGTTCGAGGATTACAATTATGGAATAAAATGTATGAGCGAGCAAATGACTATATAGGACTGTTAAGATTTACTTAAAATATATCAGTGCACTAGGAAAGAAGGCAGTTGCCAAGTGAGAACAAAAACCTTTTTACTACTAAGAAGTGGACAAATAAAACATTCCCTTATCATTATTTAGACAAATTAAGATCCAAAGTGATGTTGCCTCATGTAAGATAAGAGCTTTTATCAAATTACTTAGATAAAAAGGATCTTTATTCTTACTCAATAAGTTCTGTATTAAAAAACATGTAAATAATTGCTTAGAATTTGATAGAATAGAAAAAAAATAAGTTCCAACACATGCTTACGAAATGAATTGAAGATTTAAACGATAAATTGTGATGATTCATACATGCATACAAACATGCATACAAACTGATGCAACAAAACAATTTTCTCTTTTCTATAAATCTCTGTTTATTAATTTTTTAAATATACTATTATTACAATATTAATACATTTAATTACTATATTTCATATCTATTACTTAATAATCTTTTTTTTTTTATTCTGTCATTATTGGCCTCTCAATTGCTATCAATCAATGAGTTACTTATCTTAATTACCAATCAAAGAGATTTGATAAGTTTTTAAAAATGATAGATAAACATAATCAGTACCTTATTAGAATTGTTAAAATTTTGATTTTATAATTTCTTATTAACTTTACTATGCAAATTTTATTCAGCTTAGGAAAGCTGTAATACATCAATATAAGAAAATGATTAAACTAATAGCAGACAAAGAAATACTATTCCAGAATCCAGATATATAAGTATGTAACACCAATAAATGATGGGTTTCTATAAGAGGAAGCAGTGCCTCAAAAGTTAAGTCACAGAATAGAAATTACTTTGTGTTCCCAGTAATAACAATAACAATCCAGAAGCACAAGCTTAAGTCCACATGCTTATAATTATTATTCACATTTAGCAAATACCCACGGTTGTGCTGAAAGGTGATTTAGTCTCTTCGAGAGGAGATTGTGGTGTTAACTCCTGCAAGTTGCAAAAATCCCTACTGTACTTTTGAAAATATTGCATAATTACTTTGCTAAATTGCTTTATAGTTTAATGTAAAACAATAACAGATGAATGGACATGCATTTTTTTTAATATTCGACTTACCTTAACAGGCTGTTCATGACTAGTTCTAGTGATAATTTTTTCAGTAATAAGTAATAAATAAAGTTATTAAGTCAGTCCACATTCACGCCACTACAACTGGTAACTGGCTTATTGGATTTTTGAAAGGAAGAATTATTTCACTTTTTGATAAAATTGAAATTTTCACATAAGTGGCTAATGTAGTAACAGGGTCAAGAGATCACAACATTCAAAAATACTACAACATTGAACATAGTACTCTACCCCTGAGACTTGTTTTCTGACTTATAGATTCGGAGTTCCGACTGACTTTAGACTAGTGTCAACTGTCAAGTGACAAGTGGGTCACGGCGTCAAAGTATAGTAAGCAATGCCAGACAATTTCAAGTCGTAGATTCTCAATACCTTAAAATTTTTAAAACAAGTTGTTGTTTATTTAAAATAGTCATACATTTAAGAAAGGTCAGACTCTACCTAATTTCATGATCCCAAAGGGTAGGTGCGTTTTCACCTCTTTTAATATATTTATATGTTTTTACAAGTTACAAGACAAAAAGATGACACTTACTATTCTTCATTTATTTCACTGGTCTGAAATGTAATACTAAGCCATGTTATTTGGCTATTATGTATAATATTTTTATAAATAGATGATAATGGTTTAGTTATTTTGTTTAGTTAGGCATTTTAGACTTACGAGAGTATTCTCTTTGGTATAGTATAATTGGGTTTATTCTAGGTTTAATTTTTTTAAAATAATAATTTGAGGATCTCCAAATTCCAAACACAACACGAAATCAAACAAGTAATCTCTATGGCTTTAACAATACTCAAAGCTTCTGTATTGCGACCCATAATGTGATTGTCTTATCTAATAACAATAATAATGTGATTGTCTTTTATACTACCTTTGACATGAACTCTGTGATTTTTTTCTTATAATCTTTTTGATGTCCAAAAATTTCTATACTATAGAAAAGAAAAAAATTACTGAAAACATAAACATAAACATTTATAGCCATGTTATACTTATTAAAATTTTAAATAAATTCAAAATTAAAATACATCGATACAGGCAGAGATTCGTCACGTCGTTCTACTATTTGAACTACCGTAACTCTATTAGCTTCAAAAATTTAGCATTCAAAATAAGTGTAGTTATTTAATACCTTGGAATTTAGAATGCTATATAAACGTAATATAACTATATAGTCTTAGACGAAATCAGTATACTTAGTACTTGGTATATAATACACAGAACAAATACATAGTGTACATATAACAAATTCCATCAAGTGCGACCGGTACTAATTAAAAATATTACAATATTTAATGAAATATAACCCATTGTCTATTGGTATGTCTACATTGTCTATATGGATGGTAGATCAAGTTATGCCTTTTTGGCGACTCTATATTCTTATATTGCCTGGGTTAACTATATTAAGTCACGTTACCGCTGAGCTCTCATCTTGAGTTGACCGTTACTGGTACCGCGTGCAATGTTTTTGGGGCGATTTTAATGACGGTTGTCATAGGTTCGATTTAAGTGACATACATAATACGGTATACAAATTCGTCAATACTTAGTACATACTGTCATGTACATAACTCATAGTATACAGAGCATAGTACATAATATATAGTATGGAATACATTTACAGTAATAAATTAACTTCCTTTTGCTTTACAAGATCTGTGTAGGAAATGTTCAAAAGCAAATAAAATTAAATTGTAAGTAAACGTGGAATGAAAATTAATCGATACCTTGCTGCTTTTATTAAATTAGCATACCATATAAAAATCATTTTTTTTCAGGACGGAGGCGACATCTGTAAAGCATTTTCTAGCATTAATTTTGGTTGTGGTACCTTTACAACGTTATTAGTTTATTGTTATTTTAAAGTTCAAAAACATTGATTAGCAGTTTTGTAAGCAGCCTTTTCTATTTTTATATATCATTATTATTTTATACTATTTTCATATTGGTTTAAATGAATATTACTGAATAGTTTTTATTTTTATCCAAGTTGTATCTTTTTTGTATTTGCATTTTATTGGTAATTGTTGTCAATTAAAATATATTTATTTTTAGATAAAAATATCCTACCCAAGGAATGTAAAGACTGCTGGTTTATATATTGATTATAATTATAAAATTATTTGACTCTTTTATTAAGCACTCATACCAAGATTCAAGATACAACAAAAGGCCTTAAGAGAAGTTTGAAAATTATAACTTACAAAATTTCGAGTGAAGGAGTGTGACACTGTTATTAAAATCAATTGAATTTAAAACATCAAGATGACACAGAAATTACCAAATATATAAAATTGCTACCTGCCCTACAAGGATAAATAACATATATTCTTTTGAAATGTGGTAGTATAAAAATAATATAAAATAATACTATCCTAACATCTATAAAAAAATATATTAACGAATACTTAACGTAATTCTATATTAACGAATACTTACCGTAGCATAAATAAGTTGATAAATTAAACATAGTTTATATTTGTAAAATACATTACGACGTTTATAAATCATAAAAATGTAAGGCTAAGTATATAAGTCGTTTATTTAATAGATTGATCATTTATTAATTCACCCGGTGATTATATAATTTTCTCGTAATTTATTATATTTCTTACTATTTATAAACTTATTCACCTATAAAATAATGAAGTATTGGTGATCATATCAAGTTTATACAGCATTTATGATTTGACTGTTTGTTTGTTCAATCAACAAAATGTAGTAATGGATTCCAATAATAAATAAATAAAAATATAAATTGTTTTGATATTCCACAGTAACATTAGAAAGTTGTAAAAAACAGCTGTCAGAAACTAGCGCCTCTGTCGGAGAGGACGCGTAGGCATTATGGCATTTGAATGACGTCAGTGGCACATCTATTCTGTCTTATCTATGACCGACCGACTGACGTGACATTTGAATTTACAAATATTTGTAACAATCAAAAACAAAAGTGTAATATTTTTTGTTTTAATAAGTTATCGGCAAATAAGATTAACGTGTACACAGATATGTTGGAAAAATAGTAACTTTTTTTTTTATTAAATTTTTGACATATGTAAGATATTGATGTATTTTTCATACATTTTTAGATGAGATGGCCAGAATATTTTTAATTTTGAAATATGTGGTTACTAATACGACAAAAATGTACACAATATTGTTTTTGTTTTTAATATTAAAAACTGTATTTGAAAAATCAAGGAATTATACTAAAGAAACATTAAATGCGTTGCAATTATCAAAATGAAAGCCACTTTGATTTTGTATTTAACGAAAACTTGATAACTTTCGAGAGAACTGCCTTAACTTCGAAATTCGGACCCGTACCTCTATCTATTTTATTACTCTCTCTACATAGAACTTTTTTAAAGTTATTTAAAATTAAACCTTTGGTAAAATCAATCTGTTCCAATGGTGTATTAAATAAAATAAGAGCGTTTAGTTCGACAATTATTTTAATTTAAAATTTCAAAAAGCAAATACAATAATCTCCGCATGACTCATCTCATAAAGCTTTACACGTAAAGTAGGTGTATCTTTATTAAATACAGTAATAATAAATATAACAAACAGTGAGTGAAACTCCGGCGCTAAATGAACTGTGTCGTGTCACGTGACGCGTGGCGTCGTGTCGTGCGTCGGCGGCGCGTCGTGTCGTGCGCGTCACGTGCCGGACGCTCTACTTGTCCTTCTCGCTCTCCGCCTTCCGACCCAGCGGCACCGCCGCGCGCACTCTGAGGGGGAGGAGGGGTATTTACTTTTATGTCCTCATTCTTTTACTCATACTTTTAATATTGTCTCAGATCAATTTCTCAATTCTTCAAATTCAGTATAGGGATACGTACTTGGCGGAAATCTCGTTGATCTTGGCACGCGCCAGCTCGAGGTTGGCGTCAACTTGCGCCTTGTTCATCTCGTACGCCTTAGGTAGCGAGAACAGCGCTATCCATCCTGCAATACCAACACTCGGGTTATAGAGCGAGATAGCGAGAGAAAGAGTAGGAGTGGGATAAGGAAACACTAGCGTACAGCTTATAGCAAAATGATCAGAGAAAAAGAGTAAGAAATAGGAGACGGAGAATATAGAAAACCAATACAGGTTTTATAGCACAAAAGATTGAGAAAATAAAGGAAGAGAAGAGAAGAGAAAATCTGCACGGGGCTAAAATGTTGGAAAAGAGCGTACCGAGGATGATAAGCGTGATGCCATTGAAGCAGGCGCCCACGTAGGTGAGGCACCACAGCAGCACTCCGAACTTGAGGGAGTCAACGAGGTCCTCCACCAGGAACAGCCTGCAACGAAACAACTCACGTCAAGACATCCGCGCACTATGGAATGATTTTGCGTCCCGGAAAGTTTATTAATATTAAATTTTTGAATCTATGTTATGTAAACTATAACACTATTTATTTTCGTCTTTTTAATTCAAATTATATCAGAATATCTTAATAAATTTTCTTAATTATTTACTATATATTATTTATAAAATACTTTTAAATATAATTGGTATAGACTATAGGTTAAGTTTATTTATGAATGGGTGTATGAGAACGTGAGCGTATGTTCGTGTGCGTGTATGTTGGTGTGCGTGTATGTGTGAGTAGGTACCGTCGCAGCTCAGCGAGCGAGGCGTTGACGTGTGCGGTGGCGGCAGCCGCCAGCGACTGAGCGCGCTCCGCTGACACACTCACGTCCTTCTCCAGCAGCCATCTGTAACATCATCACGACACTCATGAGATCAAGGCATGATCAAAGGTTTTACATCAAAACTAGTCACACACGGATATATGTATATTGTTACTATAATAGTTATAACATTTTAACTTAATGAGGTTAAAGGTAATGTGACGTCATGGCATCACCGATAATATACAGGCAGCATTGGACAATATACAAGAACAAAACTTATTACAGGGAGTATACAGGGCACTAACTTGAAGGGATGTCCCTCGTTGGTCTTCTGCACGGCCTGCAGCACGTTCTTGTAGATGCGGAAGGCGACAGCGGCGCACAGGGCCAGAAGCGACGCGTACGCCAGAACTGACACCACGGAGCAGCACGCGAGCGCCACCAGCAGCGCCAGCCCCGCGCCCAGAGCCGCGCCCGACCGCGCCGCGCAGCGCCAGTAGATCAGCGACTCCACTGTAGCACACATACACACACTCTTAGTACTTCACTACGACGACAGCTCACACGAGATGGTTGACACTCCCTGAACGGTTCGAGACTATGTGGATATGGTTGCCTATTTACATTATGTTCTATGATACGACTAAATACAACGAAAAAAAAACGAAAGATGTGATGGAAATTACTCTTCTGTGAAATGGTAACGGACAATAATTATGCAATTATATACCTTCATATATAGGAGACATGATGTACATTTCGATTCAGATGACTTCCATATTTAGATAAAATATTAATAAAAACATCTATTAAAAGACATTTATGTAGAGATATTGTCAGTTATACAAGAAGCTGCTTTCCTGACCAATGTCATTTTACGTATTTATTTTCTTCTTTCTCTGGTATTAATCAGGTGTCTAATAGAGCGGAACGCTTAGTACTTCGTATGTACAACACGTGGTGGCGAACAAATTATAAATAGATTTATAATAACTTAATATAAAAATAAAACTGATGCGTTCAGAAACGGTTCAACGTAATATGGTAATAAATCATTTATTGCATTTTTGAGCGGAAGAAAAGCTAGTTTTAAATGATATGTAATTTTGATGATTTTCATAAAGCGTCATAACATCTGACAGGACAGAGGTAACGTCTAACGGGACCTACGACAGACGAAGACTCGGAACCGGTGTCGTTCGCTCAAAACAACGCCTACTCGTGTAAATGAGACTTTGATGATCATACAATAAAGATATCACAAACAGGGAACAATACGAAACACTCTAGTATCATCAAATAGATTTAGTTTTTTTATAATAAATTTAAAATTAATATTTTAAGGATGAGAAAGATGAAAATAATAAATATAAAAATGTAATGAAATTGATAAAATCAGCAAAATATTATAAGCCAATAATAAAAAATTTAACCGAACAAATAGATCGATACAAAATGATCAAATTAGAAAACGAACACATCCCGAAAAAACACAGTTTTCATTCAACAATATGTTGTCCACGTTAGCATACAGACCAGGACGGCCTGCTAACAGGTTCACGCACACACCACTGCACTTACAATACCTACAAGATTCCGATCCTAATCTGAGGAATGGCCCTTATTGCGAAGGGGTGAAGGGAGTATGTACCTGGTCCTCGGGGCGGTAGGTCGGCAAAGCTAGCGTGACGGGGCGACTGCCTGGGACGCGCCATGGTCGCGGAGTGAGCGAGGCCCGAGGGCGCTCCTCACTCCGCGTACGGTGCCACGACGATGCCTCTCTACACGTCACTGACACGCGGCCGCTCGCCTCCAACATTCACTTAACTCGGCTCTAAGACGACGAAGGATGCCCCGAGACTATCGATTTCGATACAGTCACAAAAAAACGTCGCATACGCCTAACGAATGACAAGCAGTGACACCTTTTTAAAAATGATATTCAATATTCTCTGAATATATCAAGTTATTACTTGATATTGGTTGAAACTCTGAAAGAGACGTGTGAGGAGAGACATCTTATCTTACGAATTTATATCTCCAAATATTAATACAGTACCTAAAGATAATATTTTTTTCACTCAAAAGAGATAAAAATATTTTAAACTGTAACGATGAAAAAACGACTGGAGTCTTTTGTCAATTATATATCTTATCCATTACAGACGCGGGGTCAGTAACATCTGTATTATGTAAATTAGATGTTAAAATAGAGACACAAATCTACTTTAGAATCTCTACCGAAACGGTACAATTTAGTAATAAAATGTCGAAATATATATATTGTTATATATTTGTTTAAACTCGACTATCAGAACTACTTCAATGCAGAAATACGATAACACGTTCAATGAAGCGATAGGTAATCTAGTCGACGTCTTGATGGAAATATATATATTTATGGATAAGATTTTACAATAATACTATTAAAACAGATCCAGGTCAAATTAAGAGTAGTGGCAATACGAGTTACAGCATTGTAACCTTTCCTTATAAAGGCTTAATGTAAAATGTGATGCAATGATCAAAATATCACATACTACATGAGGATCCAGTTATTCTTGCAGAAAACGAAAGTTGCCCTGGAGGTAAATACAAAAGTAAGGAGGGACATCAGACACACCAGTAGCCTAAGTCATTTGGCGCTCTGCCAGAAATGAATGGAAACAATTATTATTCAGCCAAATTATTATGAACGAAAAAAATTCAGTGATCTAGATAATTGAGCAAATAAATCTAACAGCTATAAATAAAACACAATTGACTAATTTAAACACCTGACAAGAAAATGGACGTGCTACAAGATAAGGGAAATCTAATTTAAAACTTGAAAACTTATTATCACTATGTACTTGATACAAGATTAATATATTATAGAATTGTATCTGAAAACGACGCTACAGTCAAGAAAATATCAACATAACTGAGAGAAGAGTCAGCAAATTGGCGCAAATCTTCACGCACGGCGTCTTGCCAAAATAAATAGGCAGGCGTCCACAGTCTACTGACTGCATCTGAGGATATGCGGTCAACGCCATTGCTTGTAAATATTAAAGCATTATATCGATAAATATTCGATATGAACGTTTAATTATGATGTATTATAAATTATGAAAACTTTAAGCTTTATTAGTTAAATAGCTGAATCAAGATTCATTGGACATTGTAAAATAAAAGTATACAATTTATTTTGGTGATATTTCAAATTAAACAACCAACACAAGAAGCCCAAAAGATCACGAATTAAATCTCGAATCGACGTATATATAATTACGTATCAATATAAATTCGACCTCACAATGATCTTTATAAATAAGAGAAATTATAAACAATTCCATCTCTAATAACCTTCAAAACTGTACAGACCAATCTCTTATCAACAGTCAAAAAGTAAAGGTCAACGTTATCAAATTTCGACAGCTATGTTATTATATGACCTAACACAATCAATCACGTATAGACCCTAACGGTCTAACAAACACAACAATATCCAATTTGATAGACTTCACAGGGTGTTTTGTTAATATGAAACTTAATTTCTTTGTTATATTGAAGTTCATCATGTATAAGGCAGCGTAATAGAAAACTAAAAGGTTAATGAAATGGGCGATCGATGCAGGCTGCGGCGGCGCAGAGCAGTCGTGTCTCTGACCTGGTGTTGTGTGACGATGCAGTCCAAGATAATACACGCTCGATGATAGGAAATGTACATTCCGTCATGAAGTAAAGAATTTCCAAATCAGACAAGTTGGAAACAAAGTTAAATAATTATTAAATAGTCAAAAGCGTGGCGCTATGAAGATTAATCATCAGTCTGGGAAATACACCACGGGTACAGTATATGTTTGTTATAACCGAAGTCACAAGTCAGTCAGTCACAAGTCACCGAAGTCACAAGTCAGATCAATTTCTATGAATAATAAACAAACACATTATTTTAATGATTAACATAAAATCGTCAACATATTGAACGAATTATGAGACTTTTGCTGCCATTTGTACTTCCTCGGAAAATGTCTGAAAGTTAAGCGACTGATTAATCACAGACAGGTCTATCCTTTACCAGGATTTATATATAGCGTTAATGAAATAAACCAAATGGACTTATATAAGAACAAAACAGAAATACAATGGAAAACGTCGGCATGTGGATTGGTAAAAATATCACTCGTTCAGTCCACGAGCGACCGACCCGACACCGCGCCGGGCGCTACAATATGTAGACTCGACTAAGTTGGTATATTATACTTAATTTGTTTAGAGATAGCACTGTCGATTCGACTAGATTTCATGATTTCATCTATTCTGTTAGGAAATGTTCCTAATTCATCTATATCAATATAATTTTTAATACTGACTAATATTTATTTGGGACTCTCGCATATTGAGAATATATTTAGTTCGCGCTTGTATAGCCGCTGCAAAATTGAGTATATATTGAGATTTACTTTAATACGCCTTGCTAAAATATTCCTAAACGATATTTTGATGATGAGGCGTGATTTTCAGCACATATCTGTATATTTATCACCATCATATAAATAAATAATAACAAAATAATAAATAATTTCTAATGGCTTCATTCACGTCTAGATGATTCAACAATTGACTTTTATATAAGTACAAATATTTTGTGTACTGAATAAGAAATGTATGTATCAATATAATATATGCCATTTATAAGAAAAGACTTCTAAGTGAAATGATTTCTATATACATTACTAGAGTAAATGCAAAAATATGGTGAGGGGTATTTTAATATAAGATTGATATCCTAAATGCGTAAAGAAAAGAAAAGAAAAGAAAAGAAAAGAAAAGAAAAAAAAAGAAATGGAAGGTTATGATAATTATAAGTTACTAATAACCTAGTGAACATGCAAACATTAAACATAAACTGGTATATAATGAGAGATGAGCGTGTCTTACATCTTGAAAGAAGGTCGAGGGATGTTTATAAAGACGCAGTAATTGGGGAATGAAATTTATATGATAATTTACTATAACTACTTGATTCAGTAATGTTAATATAACTGCACTTTGATATATAGATATAATGGTTTAAAGATACGTTTGTAAATCTGTTAACCAATGGAACGAACCAAGATGAACATTCGAACAATAATGTATAATTAGTTATTTCTGAAAAGATAAAGATAGAATAGATAAACATTTACTGAAAGTATTTAAATGCTAATTTTATATTTATCATTCAACTGTTGATAGTTGATACAAATTCATCTCTATTTATTCCACTTATTTTTAAATATCATTGGATTTTATTAAAATTTAAAACATTTGTTATAAATATTTAAAAAACTATTCATAGCTAATTTTATATGTGTCTACGGGATCCATAGTTAAAAGCTTACAATATTTTTTCATAAAACCAAGACAGTCTTTTGAACGGCTAATAGAATATTGTGAGAAAGATATTCAGCGTTTTTTTTAAATCATTAATCCTTATATATTTACTTTAAAATAATATAACTTCCTAGTGATGAACACACACTGTATAAGCACAATTTTTGAAATGAAATACGAGTTCCACATCAAGGAGACATCTAGATAAGTGAACATAGATATAGATAAACATAGATATAGATGAACCACTAGGGGGGACCGGGCGGAGGTGGGAAGAGACCTCCACTTAGGTAACATTATTATATGTCTGACAGATAAATATTGTGTAAAATATTCAAGCGATTTCTCTTTATATCTCTTTATTCAGACAATGGTTCATTTTTTTGACAAAACTTGTAAGAGAACATTCACAAAGTAAACTTATAAGAACAAAAAATATCTTAAATAGCAATTTAATACTATAAGTCTTTTTTATTTAGAAAGCGCTACAAAAATTGTTACCCAATCGAGATGTAAGAGAGCAAAAAAATTTATAAGGTAATTCACAGAACGTATTTTTAAGTCTTAGAATTGTTTTATATTTTGAACACAGTGATATATTATATATTATATATTCATAGATCAAATCGTCGCGGTCATGGTGCACCGCGCCCTTGATGAGCAATCAAAGGTACTTCACTGACTGCGCAAATGTTTTCATTTACGTCCCATCTAATGAGAGGAAAATCGAATGATTTCCCTTTTAGAAATAAGACTACATAAAAATGCAGTGTCCATTTTAAAGTCTTTCAAAAAATCAATATACCTACATTTTTATGAAGATATAGAATGAAATTTCTAAATGTCTCTAATATAAAAAATGCAAAAAGAACTCTCAAACTTAAACGACACCTGAAAAGTAAACGGTCGTCAAGTTACTTTAGTGAAAACAATGTACTTACTGTAGTGGCACAAAGAGATGACGCCATCGTCAATGCCAAGGGACATTTGGCCTTAAGGTCCCTAGATACTGGTGAAATTTGTACAGGGTCAGGATCAAACACGCACCCGTCAGATATCAAATTACTGTGGCAGTGGAAGCCGGAAAAATAAACAACTTCTGCCACAATAAGAGGCCATTGGCTTCGTTCGAATACTATCCAAAAGTTATAAAGTTGGCTGTGATAACATCGATCTAGAACCTCGCACCAATTGCATCGGAACAATTGAACCTGATTAAAATAGTAGATTAATTATTTTTCATATTAATTCCGCGATCTGAATGATCTCATCTAATATCAAATGTATGTCGATTAGGCACTTAGAGATAGTACACTAAATTTCATTGTTGCGAAGAATGATGCTAATTTCATCTTGGCAGGTGGCATGTTTGTGAGCTGACAGACAGCCGCGCCACTGTCCCGCTACCAGTGCAGATAACAGAACTCAAACTACTTAGAAACGAGATACGTCTATACAAGTATAAGTCTATACGAGTCGTAATGACTATGGAGATTATGAACTGATAATAAGGATTCAATTACTAATTATAAACGTCGTCATATTTACATTATAACACTTTTTATCACTCTAATATGATAAGAATAAGTCGTTATGAAGATGCAGTCTATAACAATTAATCAAGTGCTTTATCTATGTCGAGAGCAACTATTAATTAATTAGTGATCTTTGTGACGAGAAACAAATGACAGCAGAGTTAGAGATACAATTAGAACAGTCATGTGGCAAGTGACAGGGATTATTATTGTCTGAGGGACGTCGGGAGTGAGTAGTGGTGTCAGGTGGAGTGCGTGCCGGCGCCCGGCCAGGAGTCACCGAGGCTATCGATCGCTTTTATGCTCCATGTAGACCAACACCAAGATTAACATTGAGGTCTGCCGCTGTACAGTCATCGTCCAGATACACCACGTTGTAACCAGGCCGTGCCTAGACACGCAGCGATTTGCACTTAACCTTATCAGCTCGCCTCCATCTTTTTACTCACCTTCGGGGTGTAGCCTTTGCGGGTCGAACCAAGCATCTGCAAGAGAGGGCTGCGAGTTAGCGGGTTAGTCGCGATAGGTAGAAACAAGCAGGCAAAGCAAAGCATACGCCGGCACTTACGTAGGTCGAGTACGCTGCAAAGGGTGGGCCCAGAATCCGCCATCGTATATTTTACGTAATAATAAAACCGAAATGGAGGCGGCGGACAGAGCGCGCGCCGCGCCCGACACTCGCGTCGATACTAGCGGCTGCGGCGCAGCGCCCCTCCCCACCCCCGCCCGACCCACCGCGGCGCATGCGCACTATCAGTGCCATCACTGCGCACCTTCCATTCCTCTCATGCTGCACCACCTCCACCACCACACTACAACCACCAACATACTTCACACAACCATGCGACACTGATAGTCGTGCTTTTAAAACGATTAATCCATTAGCAGGGACAGTTAGTAAAAAAAAGCGCAGACCATTGGTTATAATTAACCCTTCACCTTAAACTAATGAAAAAAACCATTACCCATTACTCTTTTATTTAATATTGACCCTTAAAAAAAACATAATGTACATATTACAATATTAAGGCAGAGATACGGAAAAGGTACTATCACAGTTTGTTAACAAGCATAGGATTGTATAGCTTTTAGTACGTTGAGTGCTTACAAGTATTGTGTCTCATTTGCAATTACCTCAACCACTTAAATATAATATAATAATTATTAACTTGCGCCTCTATTCATCCCTGGAACAGTAATCTTGGACGATGCACTGCATTATATTGAAATAACGAATTGTTGTCAAAGCCTTGTTAAAAGTCTTTAGTGAAATCATTTGTCAGTCATTTTGATAGCAAATAAGACGGTAGGTATGAAACTCAAAGTCAAATGATGCATTAAAATTTTATTAGCAGTAAAAAGGTTGCAAATTTAACGAGGTATGAATCATCAAAATGTTCATCTTTAGGTATAGGATAAAGTTAGTTTTAGATTGTGAAACGTTGTTTTAGACGATCGCATGTACGTGAACGAATCGGTCAAGTTCAAGGATACTGCTTAATAGTGATCTTTGTAATATAAATAGTATAGAAATTTGTACCGAATTAATTAATTCTGAAAATGGATTTTAGTTTTCATAAAATGAAATACATTTTCGGGACCAGTAATCATTAAATTTAATTGTTTCCCGGATAAAATGCACTGTTAAAATAGGTTAGTTAGCAAAAATCTTTCCTTCTTTTAAGTAATAGTGAAAAACGTCATAGCGTTTGTGAGATTCGCCCGGACAAAAATAGACGACTATTTTATTTTAAAACGGGTAGATGTGTCTTAATAACGTGCAAATAAAACAAAAATCACTTCAAATTCATTTAGTTGTACAACATGATTGTATACTAGAAATCCTGTACAATTTTATTGGTTGTGTACTATTTATTTTCAAGTATTCCATAAACCAATACGACGCAATAAGCGTTAAGGACAAACGATGAAAACAATGAGTTTATAACACTTCCCATCGATATGATCAGCGATGACTCACGGTCCCATTATGGACTTAGGTAATGACATGGACACGATGTACCTACTGTGTCCAACCTGACATTTACGAGCTCTTTCTTAAAAAATCTAGTGCCTTGTTCATATTCTTTAATAGAAGTATTTTTTATCAATAAATAACCAATCAAATTATATAAAATAAAGAAATACACAAGACTAAAAGTAATTTTAAAATAATCAAATCAAACAATGCATCGGTATAGAAAAAGCGATGCTTGCAGCGGAGCGGGCGTGCGGCGAGTGAGTTAAAAATACACGGTCGCGAGCCGCGAGCACCGGCAGCGCCCGGCGCGTGACGTCACCGGCCCGCACCTGCAGCACGTGCAAGAGACACGGTTCCCGCACGGTAGCATCCATCAAATGGAACCTTGCTCCGAGATCGATTGCCTTATTCAACCTTGATGACCTTCCACTCTCTTATTTACACAAGCACTTTAAACTGCTTTATGAGATGCATTTAATTACTTTTCTGTGTCTGGATGCTTGACTCGAAAGTAAATAAATTACTTTGATTATATTTATAGGAGTGACTGTGTCTGGAGATGTTAACTATTTTACAGAAGGATTATGCTAACAAAAGTCTGCTAAGGTCGCCGGTATACTTCCACCAACCATGAGTCAGCCCACCAGACAATAACACGACTATTTACGATCGCGTTATATTGCACGAACTATGTAATGTTCTCCAAATCCTTATTTGTTGAAAAACATTCTAAAATTAAATTGTTTCCTTACAAATATCTATAATGTTTGTAATACTAAAGAATAAAACGGAACAAATAGTAGACAACTAATAAATACAGTTGAATATTCTTGATCAATCATTCAAATTGTTTATTTCAACAGAAAATAATATTATTCCAAACACATTTACACTATTAAACTACGACAGATTTTCACAATCTAAGTAATAGCACTCTTGGGTAAAGTCATTCTTAGCATTTGAATAATTTCATTCATCATTCTATTGGCTATTAGTTATTTTAGGATGTTCAGGATTACAATAGTAAATATTGACTCAAACCTAACCTTTTCAATCAAACAACAAATTTACCAACAAACAAAGAAAATTAACCGATGCTGTAGTGTAGTAATTAAAGTATTTTGTAAATAAATAGATACGGTTCTTTCAGTATAGACAAGGTAACAACATTTCGTTCCATTATTCATTGCGAACGCCGACCTCATTTTTGGATATTGAGGAGACATACTGTAAGTATCTACCGAAAATATAGTAACTATATTAGGGATTTTTTTTATTCAGGTCAAATAAAAACGCGAAAACAAGACACTCGACACTCGAAAGCCTAAACAAAGGAACAAAAGAAATTGCAAATTCGACGTGTTTTGCGACAGCCGTGATATTCTAACTTAGAATTATATTAATAAAGCCTCTGACGTGACAGTTAGTGAGTCATACAAAACTTATAATATAATTAAGTTATTTAAATTACTATTAGGTCCAATAATAACTTACATGCACCTATATAATTTACTTGTATTGTAAGGGTGCAAACACATTTCCTATGACTCACTTGAACTTCCGCTAGTATTATATTTTCAACCCCTTGTTGTAGATAATAAGTTTATTTAAAAGTAAGGGTTTGTTCCCGTTGTATTAAGTTAATTGTATATTCAGGTTTATCGTTTTAATATATCTAATAGTGTAATTAAAAATGATTTCTTTCGATTATATATCATATTGCTATTTTCTTGTATCATGTTACAACAGACGATATTGATAAAATGGTCAGCCTCTGTAAAGATCCATGTAGGCTTGGGAGAACACCTAAAATTGTCGTATAAAGATATTGAGACGAGTTAGTCTAGTAGCCGGCATGTCTATGGACCGGCGCATGGATATTGATCGACCCCCCCACCCCCGTCCGACTTCACCAACTTTATTACTAAATTCGTTTGGTTTTCCCCGCAAAATGTACTATGCTACTGAATATTGCACTCGAGGACGAAACAAACCTTTTTAACGGTAACTTAAGTCTAGCAAATGTCATATTAAAGATAAACAGATTTTACTGTAACTACAAAAATATTTACAACCTTTTTTATAGCATCTAGTTAGATTAAAATTTCCAACTGACATTGTTTATGTAAGAGGTCTTTCAAAAGAGATTGCAATATTTATCTTTGTTGCTGCGTCATAACATTAAACGCATAAAACCAAAGTAGGGCACCGAGAGACTTCCAGAAGAGATTAAGTGCAACGAAGGGTGGCGCTATCACATCATATTTATAAAAATCAGCAAAATATCTGGGTCAATGATCTTCACACTGCGACTAAGAACACTTAGCACGTATGAGTGATGGACTAAGCGACAAATTTCAACTTAGATTTTAGCATAAAATGCAGTTTTAATAATTTTGATGAGATTACAGTGTTCAAATTATAGAAAAACGATAGGATATCAATGATACGACGAAAATATTGATTTAAAATAGTGACTTGAAACGTTTTTAAAAACTGTTTCATCGGCAAGTTTGTTGCTATGCACTGATTACAATGAGAGGTCGCGTCGAACGCTCGGGTTTATGCATAAAAATAAAATCATGTGTTATCCAAAAGTATATTTAAATTACTTTACAATTTATGTCGCTGGAACTTTCGTCTGGACACAAATTCATATCAGCGAGCTATCTAAGTAATATTATTAGATTCTTTTCAGACGTGATAAACGATCTGTAGCTGGCGATTTTCAGAGCGAATGATATAAGCCCGCCTGACGTAATAGCTAACACATGTAGAGAGCTGTTCATATAGAGGTGCGATACGCCATACATAATGTTATATTTGACTAGATTGTAAGAGCTGTAAAATATTAATTATATTACATTTTAAATTAGAACTATGTAATAAAATATAGCTTACGCGTTATCGATTCACCGTCAGATCCCATGGTCAGTACTGTTCACTATTACACCGCGTTAGAGTAAACGTTCAATTCACATCAAGCCGAATGACACAACGGGAAGCACGAGGAGCAGTCCGTGGTCAGCTCGCAGTCGACGTGAACTCGCCGCTGAGGATTTTTTACTAGTGAACGCTTGCGGTAAGCGCTTCAGAGCCGCTGCTAAAATTAGCATTCTACATCCGTAGGTATATTCAATACATATTCAATTCGTCAGAATCGCATAAGTCACTTTACTTATTTATTTGTTTATTTATCAGGATATTTAGTTTGATATCGTATTATTATGAATTGAATTGCATTTTCAGCAGACATCTTTGCCATTCAGCGACAGTTTTGCACGGCTTGTCCTTTGTCCGCTTATGAGTTTGTTATCGAGAGCACAATATTAGTTGACGAAGTGGAATCTCTCTGATAAGATAAGGAATATGTGAAATTTAGTTGCAGCGATAAGTTAATAAATAATTCATAAGTGCGCCTGACTACAGAAAATGAATATTAAGAATGATCTCATCATAGGTCTTATTATGGATTGTAAAATAATTTCGATATCGTCATTTGTTAATAGCGATGACTAATTATATTAAGAGACGTATACCTTGAATTAACAGTAAATTAATTTCAGACGGGTAAGTTAAGCAAGCGAGACCGCTGCAGATAGTTCGTATTTAAATGCATTGTACTCTTAATATTTGTGTATGAATCATCAGAATTTGAAGGCGGCTGCAGTAAGCGGTCTAGCCCCGTTAGCCGCTGCTGCGGTCATCGCTCCGACGGTTCCGCTCGAGGAGGCGCCTCGACACCGCAACCCACCCTCACACCCCCGCACTTTCCACTCTCCAAACTATCTCCTTATACACATTTGTTTCTATCCATTATAAAACAATGGCTAGCATCATCAAAAATATATCGATTTTTAACGACATGTATTCTAAAAATCTTGCTGAATTATTGACATTGAAAATAGCATGGCATTAAGACGAATTTACATAACCTGAAAAATGAATTCTTCACCTTGAAAGTAGACTATAATAAGTGTGACTGTTCATTTGAAATATTATGCAAAAAACGCGTGCAGGCGTCACGCTGAGCAAACTTCGAAATCAGACGATGAAATCATACAGATACTCAGAAATAAAGACAGGGTCATATTTAATGGAATAGTTATTGATTGCTTCAGTACTCGAAATATTAGAGTAGGGCTATCGAGTTGATTACATCGTGACGTAACTTAAGACTTGTACCAACATATGTTTTGAGTTATTAAAAACTTAAAAGGTGTCAAGAACTTACCCAATCCCATCTGGCAGAAAATGACCTCGGCCTCGATCACGTGTGCGATGGCGGCGCGCGGAGGTTCCGGTGGCGATGAGGCGGCTGCAACGGGTGCCGGCTTCGGACTAGGAGGCTCTTGTTTCGGTTGCGCTTTAGGTTGAATCAGTTCTACTACAGGTTCTGGCTTTGGTGGCACTGGTTCCGGTTTAGAATGTACAGGTTCATGTTTTGGCTCCATACCTTCCGGTTTAGGCTCCACCGGCTTAGTTGGCAGCACTGTCTCAATTTTTTGTTCGGGTTTATGATCAATAAAAGAAACTGGCGCCGCAGCAGGTGCTGGGGCTGGTGAAGGAGCGAGGACCGGTGTCGCATCATGTGTTGGTGCAGAGGGTTCCAAAATTGTAGCGCTGGGTTTAGGTGGCTCCGGTCGATGTAATGGAGATTCTCCTGCAGTATCCGCATCGGATTCGCTATCAGTGAACTTGTCGGCGAGATGTTCCGGCTTATCGGTGACGGAGGGGGCTCGCGGTGTGTCCATGAACTCGTCTCGCTCCATGTCGAGGAAGCTTTGGGTGACGTTTCGCGCTGCACCGTGTGAATGGAGAGGAGATTCTTCTGGATCATCTCGTTTTCCGTCTCGGTCTAAGTGCTCAAAGTCATCCGTAGAGTCCTGATCGCGTTTCATTGCTGCTGGAACCGTGCTGTCTCCACTCGCAAGTCCTATTAGACTATCGGTGCTGTCCATATTTATTTTATATAATTAAAATAAAGTCGAGTGTAATGAAGTAATCAATATTGGGTGCGGTGTCACAAAATAGGATAAAGGGTGCAAGGTGGTCCTGCCGTGCCTCCTCGCAGTTTCGAACTGAAAGGTTTGCCTGCCGCTTGCCGGTTGCCGCTGCACGACGTCACTCAGCACGACAAACGGGATTACTCATCGCATTCGACCCAACCCGACAGACGAAGTGGGGGCGGTAAAAGATGCCGGTAAATAATAGTAGAAAAGTTATATTGAAAAACACTAGAAGTAATATTCTAAATAGATAAATCTAAATTAATAATGAAATCAAAATATGTGTAAGTTTGATGACTCTTTGAAGTTTTTTAAAAATTAATAAGAAAAAGAAAGCTTTGTAGAAATTATTGACATATTTCAGTACAAGGTTTGTTAACTGTTTTACCGACAACTGTTTTAGTTTAGTTAGAATACATTTTTAAAAATAATTGAAAAAAATGCCTTTCTTTTTCAGTACATTATACTGTAGTGTTACTTCGATTTTCATACTAAGGCAAGTGTTTTTAAATTAATATTTGGCTACGATTAAATTTACACAAAATTATCAATTGGTTTATAAACGCATAAACCAAACGTCAAATTCATGCTAGCAATGTCGATAAAGCAGTTGATGGAATTCAAATACTGTGCTACATTGCAGAATGCAGTAGTTTCGTAATATAAATTCAAAAGAATAAATGTGTAACAAATATTAAAAAAATATACATCCCGAACTATTGCAGTTCCTAGTGAAAACCATCTTAAAATAGCGCACCGCTTATGTCTCGGATAAGTTGTATTCAACTGGAAACTTTATAACATTCGTCTTTAATTATCTATCAAGTATCAAATAATCAACTATATAATATATATACTATCATTCGCGTTTTGACGCTTAATGAGGATGGTGGCGAACGAAGTAGTGGGTAGTATCGATTTAAGTGAAACAACTTTAACAAATAAAAATAAAGAAGATAATGGACATGGCTATAATATGAATGGAAAAATACACCAACCAGAAAATGGATTTATAAAATCAAATGCTGTCAGTAATGGAACCCATGTAAGTGGAATTTCACATACTTTTTCTATACTTTCGCCGGTCTTGTTAGCCCTAAACCTGATGAACATAACCTCGTCATTTTAGGGGTTATTCTAATGGGACATCAACTTTATTTGACTAGGTATAAAAATGAGGTAATCAGTATAATCAAATATCAAGGTTATTTTGTGTTTTGTATCTCCATACATTTAAATAGATGATCACTGAAGAAAAACCTAATTTATACTCATCTGTTATGAAAATTTAGTATGAATATAAAAAAAAACATATTATACTTAAATATATAATCGCTTGATAAGCCATGTGTAATTCTATTAAACATAGTTATATACATGTAAATCCGATTTTTTTTCCATTTAAATATTAGTTATTGTTTTTTACTGCAATCTTAGTCATCTGATTATAGATAACTCAGGTAGATTACCATGTTTTACTTGATTATGTTTTAAAATAATCAAAGAATATTAACCATTATAGTTAAACATTTTCATGTAATTTTTATTTAAGATTTATTTTATTATAGGATGAATTATGAAATATACCAGTAAACATTAATAATTTATTATTGCATTATATGTATACTAATGCAATTTCCTTACACTGGATGGATAGATGAGCTACTTGGTTAGGTCTTTAGCAATTTTTCATACATCATGTCAAGTTGTATGTTAAAATGATGGCTAGATGTATAAAACAGTGCTCTGTGATTAATAACTTGCAATTTACAAAAAAAAAAATATCCTAGTCAAAAACTCACTTTTATCTCTATACAACATTCAGTTTGAGTAAACTTATAATACATTATTAAAAGGACTAAATGTATTAAGTATGTGTTAGTGTATATCTTTGTTTATATTTCATAGTAGCTGTTGCCTGTGTTGTCACGTGCTAGGGCTTTAGAATACAGAGCTCATAAGAAACTCCTTTGCTCGAACTTTATTTGGTCGTCATTATTTTATAAATTGCTCTCCACAAAAAGCTGTATTATTATTTCAAGGGTATAATATAATATAGCTTGCATCCACCTTGAAATTCATTTTTAAATATTAGTAAAGATGTTTTTAGATTTGAATAAGTTACTTTTATTGAAGATTACCTCTAGCAAATAAACTTAAAAAGTACAGATATCAATGCATTTTTGTGTGAAAGCAATACAAACATACAAACACACAGACAAAATTTTACCTCTTTACAATGTTAGTATAGACAGGACAAAACAGTGTGCCAAGCCATATCAAACTCGTCATTTCAATTCTTTTGACCTTATTTCAAACTCATACACTCATGAATCTCACTCACTCACTCACTCACTCATACACTCATGAATAGGTCTGTGAAAGAATACTATTTAACTAAAGACTCAGATGACTTATGTTAGAATGTGTATTATTATATGTATATAATTATTTCAGTTCCCACATTTCCCGTTTTCCTTTTTTTTTTTTTTTTTTTTTTTTTTTTTATTAATAAATAATATAAATAACTTACTATTTTATTGTGCGTTTATTTATAACTATTTTTATTTTTATATATACATAATATGGTTTAGTTTATTATAGGTATGTTTATAAATCTATGTATTAGTGTGTAGTTATTAGTAAGTATGTTTATTATTATTGTTACTTTATGCCACCTACCTTCAATGAAGATATTTATTTGTCTCTCGTACTAACCCTAAGGTTGTCTGGAAGAAATCGCCTTTAGGCGATAAGACCGCCTGTTGTACTTTTAATATGCATTTATGTTTGTAATTTTTTAATTTTGTGGTGTACAATAAAGAATAAATAAATAAATAAAATCTCTTTGATTATAAAACAAAATAAATATGCATGAGGTGTGTTTCTGTAAATTAATTAATTTTGTTGCTAGATAACTTAGTGAAAATGTGAAACAAATTTTTAAAACCCGTTTTAATATCTTATTTTAATTTTCGTTATTTCCAATGAGTTAATTTTATTTTATATCCAGTTTTTAGTGCTTATTTAAAGATAATTAAGTAATATGGATTGCCCAATATTATGTATAGGAATTGCGCAATGCGTGTGTTATTTTTACTTCAGACAATAGGAGTAAATTCACAATTGTAGGTCAAACAGCTCAGACGGGCGGTCACTTAATGAAACCGTTAAAAAAAAAATATGATATGTCCTAAATACTTCTCTATTTGGAACATTTACGACCAATAGTACAAGCCAAGACTGGATACCGAAGTCCGATTTGTAATTAAGTAATTTTCAAAAATAATTTGCAGCTGATCAAAAATATATCACTATCCAAAGACAGGATTCGTGTTAAGTGTATATTACAATCCACGTAATATCAGGTCTTTGCAGGATCTATTAAATACAAGATTTATAATTAAAATACTTGTAATGAATTCATTAAATATTTCGGTTTCAAGTGAAAAAAAATAATTTAAAAACTCAATATGATACAAATATAACATTTAGAAGGCCATGCCACGTTTTCACGAAAGTATAGAACAACGTATGTTACAGAACTGTTGAAGTGTTTTATTCATATTTTGTACGTGGAGAGAATTGGGTGCCATAGATAGTACACATAGTTCATAATAATGTAACAGAGATACCATTTATTAATATACTATGTGGTTGACGTAATGATGTTTGTTTTCCCCGTGTAACTTCCCCATTGCGCGGCTCCGCTTCGTATTCTTATGTTATCCTCATTCTTTTGCTGTAACTTATATAACTTGCTCTAGTGTCGTGGCACCAGCTCAGTTAGTGCTCAATCATGGGGGAAACGAGAAGTACACATGTTCAGGTCTACCAATTTTCTAGATCGCCTATTCAAAAATAACCGTAATTCAAAAATAACCGTAATCCTAATGAAATTATTTTTTTCTTAATCTGTAAAATAACCTTTTGAATCTGTTGCGATCAGAAAATGGCCCGCGAGGATGAGAAGTTCCCGTGTATGGACTGGTCAAAGTACGACACATTCCCGGGATCGTTCGAGAAGTGCTCGCTCCTGACAGCGGCGCTGACGCACGTGGGGATGTACCTGCTCATGTTCCTAAGCTTCGTGAGCCAACTGCTGTTCAAGCCCAAGGTCGCAACAGAGAGGAACAGAGAGGTACGTGATGGAAAGAAATAGAAGCAGAAATTCGAAATAATAACGCATGTCTGAGACTGAAGTACTAAATGTCGTTGATGATAGATTCGAAAAAACAAAAAAAAATTTTTTTTGAAAAACATTTTTTATCGAGAAACGTAAGGTAATGTTAATTCTCGTCCAGAAGGTCGATCTCTAACTTCATAATGCAGCTAAATGTATTGGTTCAATCATCGCATTACTATGTGGATGTGCCGAAAAAACAGTAGTAATGCTAAACTAACTCCAATTCGCGTAGATTTCTACAATACCGTGAATTCCATGAGCGTTTCAGATATCAACGGGCCAATGAAATACAACAATGGCAGTTATATATAATTGTGGTTCAAACTTGTTACCGAATTCATTTAATTCATGCGATTCGTTTATTAACCATAAAAATACTACAGTGCCCTCATTGCGAGTTTTGATAGTACGAAACGTTGGTAGTTTTCGAGTAGTCTCGAAACGAGTTCTTGGTTGTAATTCTCTTACCACCAACCAATCCCAACCAAGAACTCGCTTCGTGACTGCTCGAACACTATCAACGTTTTGCACCATCAAAACTCGTAGTAAGAGTACTGGTTGGTTATGTATTAAAACTATTTATCTCTTATGGTTCCATTTCATTATACGGCCTCAGCCACTATGTCCACTGGCGTAAATAATATCGCATAGTCAAATGGCTGTTAGTGAGTAAGCGCTTCATTCAGATTGGTCGAACCACCTATTAGCTATTCTTCAAGATCAAATCGTATGGTTTAGATCGTATAATGTAATTTGGCATTTACTACTTATTTTTTGGAACACAGCGTGTCATTCTAATAAGATTATAGTAATTAGATGGCAATGAGATAATTTATAATCTGATAACTAATCAATTGTCTTATGATAGCTCTGACGGCGATAATATGGTGTGACACACATTTATATATCTTTAATAACACAACGTCTTATGGTTTCCAATAAAACTGAGTTTGTTGGTAAATTGATACATAACATGCGAGGCTATAATAATTATATTCTGATTCCATATATCTCATAACCTCTGCTTTTCCTTAACTTAAATGCAAGGAAAATTAATATTTTGTTATTTGTTTAATTTACTGTGTGACTAACAATCGAATAGTTTGTTTGTTGTTTACACCGAAGCTGCTTGAACTGCTTCATTTTAAATAAGCTTAACATGGCTATACGTGTTTGTTGCAAACAAATATATAAATATATATCTTATATGTCCATGATATTTTTGACGATTTTTTCCTCGTATATTAAGTAATAAAAAGTACTCGTGATATAGGTTTGGCTGCTTTTTATATTACTTGTATGTCCCTGAGGGACTGCAGGGAGATCGATATAACTGGCGCGCTGAATGTAGGTCAGCGAACACGTCTGTGCAACCTGCGTTTAGCAATGCAGGACGCGAATATTACTATACTAAATATAATTTATATCCATATTGACTATTTTCATTTATTAAATATACACCTCTAAACATATAAAGGCACATTTTGATTTATGTAAATGGAAAAATATATATAGAATGAAAATTAAACCGATACAGTAGCACAATTTGTAGATCTGTTTCTCAAAGGTCTCGGGTTCTAATACCTGTCTGTGTGTGTCTTTTCATTCTATATTTATTGAAAATTTTGACGAGATTCGTATCAACGAAATGTTCAACTATTCACGTTTTCTTAATATATATATAGTTTTTTATAATATCAAATCTTTTATAGTAAGTGTAATTAATTGTTTATAAATAAGAATTGACTACCATAATAGTGGACAGCAGTGGTGGTTTGAGTTTGACCCTTCCTTCAATAAGAAAGAGGTTTGTGGTCTGTACTCAGAAATAAGATGAATATAGAGACTAGTACGTGTCTTAAATGAATTGAATTAGAATAAAAAAAAAAATATCCCGTTTCCCGTATTAGATATATACTTATACTTTTACTTGTATTAGTTGATTTTTGCGTTCACCGTTCACTCAGCGTACGCAAGGTAGGCTGTAAATTTTGCCGTTTTCGCAACATTTTTTATCTATTTATCTGAGCGTGATATCATATAGCATTCCTCGATCAATGGACTATTTTACACTGAGAGAATTTTTCAAATCGGTCCAGAAGTTCCTGAGGTTAGCGCGTTCAAACAAACCCTTCTGCTTTATTACTATATCATATACTCGTAGGTATATAAAATGGTAACACGAGGCGCAGCGTAATGTTTATTATTCGCAGCTGTTCGACTTACATTGAATTTGACTAATCTTTATCGTCGTTATCTGTTTGATGAGCATTCCGAAACAAAAGTTAGCGAATAGGTGCTCGCGCTAAATAACTGTAGGTATAGATTACTTATCTTTCACATCACTGCAGAATTTTTATAATTCTCTCCAGCTGGATCCATGAGTTTTTGTTCTATGTTTGAGGAAATTATCTGAATTATTTGAATCTACTATATAAATAAAATGTAATTGCCGCATGTGTGAAAGATTATATTTTTAAGAATGGTTTGATCAACTGGACTGCTAATTGTAAAAATTTAACGGATAATCGGTAACTTGGGCGGTAATATAAAACATTGTTATCAATTTAGTAAGTGTTTTCATTTGTAAATAATTGTAGAAAATAGCACAAATTGTACCCGTTGGAAGTTATGGGTTGCTAATATTAAAAACAACCGCTAAATGCCTCTGAAAAAACTACAACGTTCGGTGCGTGTCCAGGGCTACGCGCCGCTGTATAACTCGTTCGAGCAGTTCTTCTCGCGCTACGTGTACCGGCGCGTGCGGCAATGCTTCAACCGTCCCATCTGTTCAACTCCCGGCCACGAAGTGACCCTCAAGGAAAGATACACCGAAGACTACAACTGGACATTTAAGTATGTTTCTCTGTTAATATGTCGTTCGATATATATTTATTTAGGTACACATATAATTAAAACAAAACAGCAGACCTACCATGAACGCTTATAGCACTCATATATTACAATAATCGTACTTTCGAATTCGTCCTTAAAGTAATATTACTATAATAATGTCTATATAAGTAGTTTAGATGACGTCATTATAAATAATATATATAAATAAAAAATATATAAATAATTATTTTACCATACGAAATATTATTAACTCTTACCATGAAGTGTATTTTAATATTTAATCTTCTTCTCCTGAACCTTATCACATTATCTGGGGTCGGCTCTCCTTGTTCGTTTCTTCCACTGAGCGCGGTCTTGCGCTGTTGCATCATCCAGAGCGTTCTCTTTGAGGTCCCTATGGACCGTCGTCAAGATGGCGGGAGGTCTTCCACAGCGTCGGACAGTCGTCGTTGGTAGATTGAGGGCTGCGTGAACCATGTGGTCATCGGATCGGCGGAAGACATGACCATACTAACGGAATAGTCTTTCTTTCACTTTCTCTGTGATTGGGGCTACCTTGTAACTTCCTCGGATGTGGATATTTCGGACTTTATCCAGAAGGGTGACGCCCGCTGACCAGCGCAGCATGCGCATGTCAGCCGTTGTGATAAGTGTTATTTAGTGAACGTCCAGCATTCGGTACCGTAAAGAATGGCGGGTCTTACGGCCGTCTTATACAACTGTCCTTGCAGTTTGATAGGCATCTTTTGGTCACACATTACGCCTTTGAGCTGTCTCCACTTCATCCATCCTACTGTCGTTCTATGCGTTACGTCACGATCTATTTTCCCGTCGTTGCTGACGATAAATCTCAAATATTTGAAGTGGTCGACGGTTGGTAAGGTTTCCCCAGCGATGCTGAACTTTATTCGACTTGCATCTGTCTGGCCATCGAATATAGACGACATGTGCTCTGTCTTTTTGCGACTGATTCTAAGACCGCTGTCTTCTAGTGACTTTAGCCAGAAGTTAAAATCATTTCGCAGGTATATCACGGAGTCTGATATCAAAGCGACGTCGTCTGCGTAAAGTATATTCCATGGTACAGTCTTCTGGCAGTGTCTCGTGAGGTAGTCTATGGTAACGTTAAATAGCAGCGGGCTTAGTGCTGAGTCTTGGCGTGCTCCGACTTATATATCAAATTTATCACATATTCCGGCGAGTCAAACTACTTGATTTGTGATGATTGTAGACAAGCAACAACTTAGTTCAATGTAAAAAAAAAAATGTTGATGTACATATCCTGAATTAGAGTTATTTTCGGTTCTGGCACTTCTTGAGCTCTTGGTGCACCCCAAATAAGATCTCTAGGCACGTGATCAAAAGCCTTCTCGAGGTCGATAAATATCATGTGGAGGTTGGTGTTATTAGCCTTAGCTTTTTCCAGTAGAATTCGAACAGTTTGCCATGCATGGCCATTCAAATCCGCCCCAATATGGATGTGCTCATTATTATATATCAGGTATGCTGTTGATTAAATTTAGGAAATCGTCCCAGAAAATCTCTTTTTCTTCTTCTTTTTGACCGGTTTGTGTTGCAAAAGCGAATGTTATTAAAGGTAGGTTATCAAGAGTAACTTTTCCATTATTAGGCGATCACTAACTCTTTTAACGTCTATAAGTCTATTGTACAACTGTTCAAATAGTATAATTCCTAGCCCATTTGTTTTAGTTTCTGTTCCAAAATAAATCAATTTGTAACCCTTGCCTATTTGTTTTGATTTCGCCCCTCACCACTTCGTCTCTTGGACACAACATGCATCTATGCAACGGCGAGAAAGAATCATAGAGCATAATATAAGAATGTCATAGAGCATACGTTTCAGGATGCTAAACGTAGTGCATGTGTACTTCTGTTGTCGTTGCTTGCAGGGTAAGCATTTTCATCGTTGCTTCGGGGGAACGCACTTACATAACTGCCTCCTGACGCCAAGACGGTAACTCCCTTGGGGAGCCTGCGTTGATCCCACATACCAGAACCTCGCTGCCAACCCTACTACACCATTCCGTCTAATGTTGTGATTTTATTATTTAATGTAATATTGTTTTTATGTCCAATTTTGTCATTTCAAGAAACCATACATCCTTTTACGTCACTAAGCAGGAATAGAACAATATTGTTTATAATAGTTCAGGGTACGAATCAAAGCAATATTGCAACTAAACTCAAGACTGGTCGTTTTAAAAGCCTTCATGGTTCAATGAGATTACTACACAATATAAAAAGAATGATAGATATAAATGTAGGTCAACATGCGTATTTTACCATAATATAATACCTCACTAAGGATGCTCATAAAGCTATTAAGTATACAATTGCATAGTCTCAGTTGAAATGGACACAAACGAGGAAAACCATTGACTTACACAATATGACTTTCAAGCTTTATAATTCAGATAATTAATTAAATATAAAAATGAATGATCAACAATAGAACAATGTACCGAGCCAAGTGTTATCCGCGTTGCAGGTTCACAGGGAGGGAGAAGCGCTGCATAAACCTGGGATCGTACAACTATCTGGGCTTCGCGGAGGCATCCGGGCCATGCGCGGACGCGGCAGCGGCGGCCACGCGGCGCTACGGCCTGGCTCTGGCCTCGCCGCGGCACGAGCTGGGGACCACGCCCTTGCATCGTGAACTCGAGCGCACCACCGCTGACTTCCTAGGGGTGGAGGACGCGATCGTGTTCGGGATGGGCTTCGCCACAAACGCGCTGGGCCTACCCGGGCTGCTAGGCGCCGGCGCGCTGGTGCTAAGCGACGAAAACAACCACGCCTCGCTCATACTGGGCCTGCGCATGGCGCGCGTTACCGTGCGCGTATTCCGCCACAACGACGTGCGGCACTGCGAGCGCCTGGCGCGGGCAGCCGTCGCCGAGGGGCGCTGGACCAAGATCGTCATCGTGGTGGAGGGCGTTTACAGCATGGAGGGCTCCGTGGCGCCGCTGGCCGCGCTCGTGGCGCTTAAGCGCCGATTGGGCCTTTACCTGTATCTGGACGAGGCGCACTCGGTGGGCGCCATGGGTAAACGCGGACGGGGCGTCACCGACCACTGCGAAGTTTCTCCCGGGGACGTCGACGTGCTCATGGGCACCTTCACCAAGAGTTTCGGTGCCGCCGGCGGATACATAGCAGGTACTCGTGCGATCCGCGACGTCGGCGAGGAGCGATCCTCCTCCGCGTCGACGCACCGCCCTAAGCAACGTACGGTCCGCAGGATCCCGCGCGCTGGTGTCGTGGGTGCGGGCGCGCAGCCATGGGTCGGGCTACGCGCACGCCATGGCGCCACCGGTGGCGGCGCAAGTACTGGCGTCGATGCGCGCCATCGCGTCGCCGGCGGGCGCTGCGCGCGTGTTGCGGCTACGTGACCACACGCACTACTTCCGGCGCCGCCTGCGCGACATGGGCACTATCACCTTCGGCCACGAGGACTCGCCCGTCGTGCCCATGCTCGTGTACACGTTCAGCAAGATGGCGGCCACCGTGGAGCGCCTCACCGAGCGCGGCGTGGCCACCGTCGGCGTCGGCTACCCGGCCACGCCCCTCTACAAGGCGCGCATACGGTGAGCGTTAGGAGCGACGGTGTGTTGTCCTCGGGGTCATGTTCGCGAGGGCGATGTTAATGTGTATTATTGTTTTTCACAGGTTCTGCTTGTCGGCGGCCCACACGCGCGAGCAGATAGACGAGTGCCTGGACGCCATCGAGGCCGTGGTGGAGGAGGTGGGGCTGCGGTACTCGAGACGCTAACCCCGCCTCCGAATAATATGCGAGTGTCGAGAGTGCGGTCGTGCGAAGTCTCCGCCGCAGACTGGCGCGGTCGTACCGTATCTCGTCACAGTTAATTGTTATGCTTTCTTAGTATTACGTTATACTTAATAAATTATTTACTTATACTTTTCTTTTATTTCTCGGATAGTGAAATACTCACCGTCTAAAATAATTCCAATAGAGCCGTAAATAGTGACGACAACGACGACGAAACAAACAAGCAAAAAATGATAAATCTGATAAGGAATAAAATGTACGGCAAATAGTAAGTCGCGGAGATAGGTTATCGAGGAGTGGACGGCGGCGGGTGACGGACTGACCCACATTGGTATCGACTCGCACTCCAGCGCTCGACTCGAGTGACCGCGTGGCTCGCGGAGCATGTGCGGGAGACGGCGCTTAGAATGTGTTCTTGTACATCACTCTAGAGGGGTAATCTTTCAGCGGAAACTGCCGTTTGGAAAATGTGACTAAGGTGTCCACGAGTACCTGCAGTCGATGAGTAATATTGACTCCGTTATCGATATCTTGAATTGGGCCGATAACGTTATCCCTTGATAACGTCGCGGGCGCGCTGACCGCTTCGGCATTTCACTAATAATATTCCGCAGTATTACCTCGTCTTTATTTAACTAGCCGTATATTGTCTCGTTTAACTAATCAAAGTATTTTCCTTATGTATATTAATAACTAGAGTTATGATAATGAAGTAAACATGCTTAGTTCAGTGATGTGGTCCGTAGTGTTGTGGTGCGCGTGCGGGCTCGTGGCCGCGGGGCCCCCCATCACCGTCGAGCAGTTGCGGTGAGTACGCACGGTGCTACAGAAGAACGGCTGACATCTTTCAACAGAATCTGTGAATACTAAGCACACCGATATATATTTTCATATAAAATTATCAGTTAAAATCGGAACAAGTCGAATTTCAATTGAAACTGTAGGGAAATAGCTAATCTTGATACTTATCTTGATCTCTATTTGTTGGAAATATTCTTTATTTGGTGTAGTTTTCCTATCAGAGTTCTAGTTACGAGTGTAGATAACGCTACGCTGTGTATTTAACGCTAAAATGTTTCCTTCTTCGAATTGGCAATGTTGCAAAAAGTGCTATAATGAGAGCGTTTTGCTGTCCCTCCTAGCGTCATATCAATTTCGTCGGGTCAAGGTCTCGTGAACTATATAATTGATATATATTATGAGGTCTCACAAAAAAAATAAATTAATTAAATAATCATTTAAACGTAATAAAATTGTTACAGTTGCTTGTTCGATTTATAGATGTATTTATTGTTTTCAATTTCATCTCAAAACTAATTGAAAATCTCTTGAACATTTTATGAAATATCACGAAATATATTATAAAGAATAAAATCGTCTAAATTGTCAGTTAGCTGTGCGATTTATAAGTTGTAACTTGTAGGTTAGTTGTCAATAGTTCAACTAGTGTACCTTCAAATACGTCTCACTCGTTTAAGGAGTTGAATGACGAAGAGTATTATATGTTGACGAATAGTAATATTATTGATATTTTGCGCTACAGTAAATAAATACTGGTGTTAATACAGTAGAATGAACTAAGTTTGAATGGATGATAGTATAATGTATCCATCAAAATTTATGATGAAAAAAGACACTAAAAAATGATAATTTTGAATTCCTTACTAATTGTAGACTTTTTATTAATTTTAAGCCTTTATATTTTCTGGACTTTTTAAGTCTCTGTTTTCCTAAATAATTGAGAATGTTTATTATTAGTTATTTTGAAATTATTACCTCGAAAAGAGACAGGAAATAAGTTACCCACAATGACAGTGTAATTTAATGTTAAATCCGGACGATAATTGAAATAATACAACAATTAGGACATATTATTTATGTATTTACTAAATGTGTTATTAGACAAATTGAAATATGTTTACTGCAGTTTTTAAATTTAATTAGCTTAAAAGATTTATCCTACTCCTTTAACGCATTTAGATACGTACCTATAGTGGAAGTTCAGCTTCAGCTGGACTAGTAGTTGTGGGAAGTAACCAAGGATTATGATGGAAGTATGAGTGCAATAGAGAGTGGATTAGTATGAGATGTTAAACCTAACGTTTGATTTTGGCAGATTAGCATACAATGAGGTTCACACGCTGCAGCTGAATAGTACAGTCGAATACATATTGGAATTTACGTTGGTGAGATACCTGTTATTGTACCTGTGTTTTCATGTCATTGTAATAAGGCAAAGCCTTCGCCTTATTGAAAATCAGCTTTATTATCCGGCATTGACAGTTATAAGAGGTGGTGACTATTGCTCATTGCTGTTGACTTTTACTTTTCCTGAACTAACATTAAAATAAATATCGCTTACCTATAACCAAGGCACTCAATATAATCAAATCAGATCTATTGGGTTCTCTTCACGCCAACAAATGATACCGTGGCAATGAATAGTAAAGTTACTAAAATATATATATATATATTAAACTCAATAGCTTTACCGTTTCACAGGATGCCAGATTGTAGACGGTAGTTTTACAAATTAGTACAATAAAAATATTGACCATACACATTAGGACTGTGTTTAATCAGAGTCTTAAGATATGTTATGTTATTTCCAGCCAGGGTATGATGTGAGCGTGCCCAACAGTGTGTGGGTCCGCAGTGAGGGTGGTGACAATGCCCACCCCGTGCTAGTGACGGCCCGACAGCGCGCAGGCGAGTTACGCTCCAAGCGTTTTGAGTTTAACGTGTTTTGCTAATATTAGGGAATAATTTAATTAAGTGTTTTGGCAGCTTTTTTACAAATCGTCTGTAAAAATATATACTTAGTCTGGCCATAAATTCTGTTTCACTTAAAAAATATTTTTTTTAACTGCAAATTACATTTACTACTTTTATAGTACCTATGTTAGTTTAGTTCATAAATCAAAACAATTAAAAATATATAAAGCTTATTCGAAGTGGTCTCCATTGGCTTCCATACAGTCCTTTAAAGGTTGAGGCTAGTTAGAAGAATAGAATCACAAATAAAAACAGAATAGAAGAGTACAAATTATCATGGCGTTTAGAGCAAGCTCTCTAAAATTTACCATAAATTAAAATCCAGCGGATTAAGATCGGGACTAGACGACGGCCAGTCTTCGGCTCTGATGAAGTCCGAAACGTTCGCTTCCCACCAAGACTGCGTGGAACGAGCTTTATGACCCGGCGCCGAGTCTTGCTGGAAGGACCATACTTGGTTATTGAACATAGTGACGTTAAGGGGCTTAACTACCTTCTCAAGAATGGTATCTTGATATACTTGTGCCGATGATTTGATACCTTTTTACAAAAATATGGCGCAGTCGCTCCTTCATAGCTAACACCCCACCAAACCATCACTGAAGTCGGATAATGTCCACGTTGCATTCTGTCGACTAATTGGGAAGCTTCCTTAGAGCTTTGAGCATAAATACGGTCATTTTGTTTGTTCAAATGTTGCTCAATTGTAAAAAAAATCTCACCCGTAAACAAAATTTTTCTGTGACCTCCCTTGCGTACCGCCTCAGTAGTTGTTTCGATTTTACCACCCTATTCTTATTCTTAAATTATCTATCTATTTTTTTATTTTTAAGTGTAACAGTATTTATGGCCAGACTAAGTAAACAGTTGTTCCCTAACGCTGACGGCTTAAGAATGTTTCAGTAAACTAATTAAATCTAAAACGAGTAAAGTAAGTCGACAAAAATGTTAATGTAAAATTAATTCTTATGCTCAAAATATTTAAATGCTTTACAGGCGCCGTTACATGGCAGCTACCCTACGAAGTGGAGAACAAGCGCCTGTACGAGTTGGAGCGCACACTATGTCCAGACAACACGGCCGATACCGAGGCCGATTCCAATTGCGGTACTTATATTTTATATTTTTGATTATACAATACAATTGAAATGAGAATATTTTATCCCCTTGCGTGCAGCGGATGCCTCCAACGCACTGGAGCGCGTGTTCTCTCTCCACGTGTCGAGTGCGTGCGCGTCGGGCGTGCGCGTGTCCGTGCGCGTGTCCCCGCTGCCCGTCTGGCGCCTCTACCTGAACCGCCCCGTCACGCTCTCCGCCACACTGGTAATGCACCAGGGTGACTTGTATCTTATCTGCTTATTGAACTAAACTTACCTAGTTTTTCATTTCACTTGCATCTTTACTGTCTACGGGCCTTTTGTGCCTATTTCAATTAGTAAGTGTAAAAACGTGTAACATTCTGAATCAGATCGGAACACCGTTGTTAACCTCATCTTATAGATCTATGTAGTGTCGAATTGTAATTGTAATTGTCATTGGTACTGTATGCGCAGTCGTCCCCGCGAGTGCTGTTCTACAGTTTCGAGGAGGGACAGAGCAGCGTACGGCTCGTGCTGGCATCCGACGCAGACGTGTGCGCGACCATATCGGTGCAGGACTACCAGGCGCGTCCATATTTGTAGACACTTGGTTTGGTTTCAATTTACCTACTTAGTAGGATGATCTATTGTAGGAATAACAAATATTTACACTTTTTCTAACTTTGCAGTGCCCTATTGCGCAAACTGTGACAGAAGCGTCCTCGATCGGCCAGCGCATGACTATGCTGCGGTCGGGAGGGGTGCAGCTATCGGTGAGACTCACTCGACATAGCACACGATTCAATGAAGAAACTGGTATAATGTCGACTTCTCTCCGGTAGAGTAAGGACTTCCCGCGAGGGTTCTACGTGGTGTCACTGGTTCGGGGATCGGAGGGCCCATGCGGAGGGGAGGAGGAGGTCGGGTCGGAGTGGCTGTGGGAGGAGGTATTCAAGGGTCGACGGATCGAGCCACATAATGTACAGCGACGGAAAGACTTCACTGTATCCGTTGAGGTGAGAAGTCTTAGATATCGTTGCAAAATTAATATCTATTAGTATCTGTCATGTGAAAACCAGGACTAGTTATGACTTTACATTTTGTTAAGACTAAATATATAAAAATACCTTGTACGCAGGCAGCTCTAACCCGCAAGCAGTATGTGGTGGGGTCGGTGGTGACGTTGGCGCTGTTCCTTGGCTTCTACGTTTTGTTCGGGGCGCTGGTGCTGGCCCAAAGGTGGCCAACCTTTGCGCGCCACGTGTCTCCACTAGCCGTGCTGGCCGAGCCCTCTCCAGACACCAGCGGTGAGACAACCAATATTTGGATAAGACGTACCTATTAGACATTTCATCGATCGCTTTCATGACGTTTCGATGCCCTTCTAAAGTATTTACACTTTCAATAGTGGAGCAAGGCAGAGAAAACCGTGTCAACGGTAGACCCGATGGGCCCACGGAACGTCGTCGTCGTGGTTCTGGTAATTATAACCAATGAAGAGTATTGAACTAATGGCTATTCCAGTGATTAATGATTTTTCGAAATTCTTAATAATTTAACTAAGCTGATTTCGTCCAATAGAATATCTTGTCGAACGAAAATACTTTTATTGCCGCTTATTTAAAGTCAATTTAAAGTATATTTACCGTCGACTTGATCCACTTATTATAAACTATCACTAAATAAAATTCTATTAAATCTCATTAAAAACAATTTGTACATCTCCGGGGCAGAATTCACTAGTGTTTTACTTCATAAATTGTTCATTCTTAACTCACAAATAAATGATAAACATAATTTTACTGGAGTGTTTAAAAAATATGCGATTAGTTAGAAATCCGCTCTCCGCTTGAGAAATTAATGAATATGAAAGAGTAGCGGGTTGACACTACATAATTTAATTACGCATACGTTAGAACTTACGTGATAAATATTTTTTTGTTAAAATTCGACTCAGACGCCACGTTCGACAGCAGCGACGTCAGTGACTCGGACGAAGAAGATATTAACAACTCGATAACGACACGAAACGGGGGTGGGGCTACTGTCGCACCCATGCCACCTCCAGGAACCGACGCCGTCAGTAGCGATAGAACCGATGGAGTCCAGACGACACAAACTATATCCACCGAGGAACAGGTAACACTCGGCATCCGCCGTCCACGTCCGACCTGTCGTGACACCTGACGCTCTCCGTCCCGTACGCAGGGCCCGTTCGGCCTCCCGGCGCGGCTGCACCTGGCGGCGCTGGCGCGGCGTGGAGGTCGCACGATCCGCGCCCGCTCCGACCGCTACCTCTACATGCTCTACACAGTCGCCGTCTTCTACGCTCTACCGGTCATGCAGTTCGTCCTCGCCTTTCAGATCGTAAGTACGCGTCCGCCCCGCTCCCATCCCTCAGTTTGGCCTCACGTGTCGCCTTGTGACAGATCCTGAATGTGTCCGGGTCTCTCGACATCTGCTACTACAACTTTCTGTGCGCACATCGCGCCGGCGCACTGTCCGACTTCAACCATGTGGTGTCCAACTTGGGATACCTTCTTCTGGGTGCGCTGTTCCTGCTGCAGGTGCGCCGCCGCCGCCTGCGCCGCAAGAGACAACCACGAAACCAGGTACTTTCGTGTTAGAACTTAAATATCCTAAATGTCATATAAAGCTGGTTAGCTTTAAACGACATTTAGGATACCGAGCGAAACCTTTGCAAGAAAGAGATAATTAGTTTTATAATCGTATAAATATTCTATTCCAAGACCATGTTTTGCTGCAATACAACAATTTTCACTATTTTAGATGAGATAAGATGTTATATAGCCGCCGAGCCGGTGTACAAAGAATTTACTAACTGCTTTTGCTCTCAGGAATACGGCATCCCGGCGCACTATGGGCTGCTGTCGGCTCTGGGCGCGGGCATGATGGTGGTTGCGCTGCTGTCTGCCAGCTACCACGTCTGCCCCAATAGACTCAACTTCCAGTTCGGTGCGTACTGTACATTGGAGTCATATAAACCGCACACGGCATAACCAAAATAATGAAAACGTATGGTTCGTTGCAGACACGGCGTTCATGTACGTGCTGGCGGTGCTGATGATGGTGAAAATCTACCAGTCGCGTCACCCTGACGTCAACGCGCGTGCGCACGCCACCTTTGGCGTGCTTGCCGTGCTCATCGCGCTCGGTGAGGACGTTCATTTCTTACGTACACTAGCTCACTGACCATTGTGTAGAAACAAGATGTGAAACCGATTGGTGTATAGTACTCATTACTATTTACTATATAACAATGGGTTTAATATGATAATCAATAATCTTCTACCTTCCGCGTCCCCACAGTGGTGTGGGGCGTACTGGGCGGAGGACCTTACTTTTGGGGCGTGTTCACTGTGCTGCATGTTTTCACGTTTTTGTTGCTGTCGTTGCGCATCTACTACGTGGGACAGTTCCGGCTCGGTAATGGTGCTATATAATAACATAGTAACTAAACTTTCCTTTGAGACGGTAAATTACAATGTAAATCTATCTGTCCAGAGAAAAAATCTTTGGTGGCGGCGGCTACCGAGCTGCGTCGGCCGCGGTACGGCGCGCGGCTGCTCATGCTCATCATCGCCAACGCGCTGAACTGGATGCTCGCCATCTATGGGTACGGGGTTTCTCTACACATTTTCTTCCGATCCAGTCGACCAGGCGTCGGTCGAACACCATTAAATAAAGTAACCCCTACCCTCTTTCACATGTCGCAGCCTGTTGACTCGCAGCAGCGACTTCGCGGGCCACATGCTGCAGGTACTGCTAGGCAACGCGCTGGTGCATATGGCCTGCTACCTGGGCATGAAGCTGGTGCACGGTGAGCGGCTGCGCTGGTACGCGTGGGTGTTGCTGGCGGGAGCGGTGGCGGCCTGGGTGCCCGCGCTGTACTTCTTCCTGTCGGGGTCGTCAGACTGGTCGGCGGCGCCGGCGCTGTCGCGCCATCGCAACCACGAGTGCGTGGTGCTGCAGTTTTACGACGCGCACGATTTGTGGCACCTATTGTCGGCCGTGGCGCTCTACCTTACCTTCAGCGTGTTGCTCACGTGGGACGACGGGCTGTCCGCCGTCAAGCGTACGGATATCCCCGTATTTTGACAACCGTCCACACTAATAAATTAAGTTTTTAATGTCTTACTACCTCATGTTTTATTACTTCAATTTACAAATTGACGTTGAAGTACTTAAAGATTTTAAATGTTCTCACAATATGTTTTTTTATTAACGAAACCTTGTGTTTTAATATATTTTATTTAATATCCGTATCGGATACGTTCGCTTAATTGGTAAAACGACGGGACGACTTAAAGTTTAAGTCGCGGGTTCGAATCCATGCCTGCCCATATTCGTTTATTTTACATTTTATATTTGAAATTTTATTGAGTTTAACATGGCTATACATGTCTATATATATACTTTTAAAACATTCGAATTTCTTTTTTTGGCTTTCTTTGTCTATTTTATTATAACAAATGCCTTAAAGCTTTAAGGCCTTCATCGTTCTGACTGCCGAGGATCCTGTTATTTCTTGATAGAGAGTCCACTTTATAACACTGCATACCTCACCTGTACTATTATTAAAGATTGAAGATTTTACACGTTACTGCTTTAGTTTTTTTCAAATTAATACGATTGACTAATAATCAAAACCAAAACACTCTGTGTGAAGATTGATCTCCTCTGGCCCATGTACAGACTGGTCAGGAGAACTCGTCCAACCTTCCTATCACAGCATGGAAGGCCCGGCGGAAATTGGTCAACCTTCATACAGAGTGGTTTGGCTCGAATACCACAACATCTTTGCAAATGCTCTAACAAATCTGCGTACTTGTTTACGCAATACTTACTTATATATGTTATTTGTCGAACAGACTTAATCTTTTTTTAGTTAAATCTACAGCCTGACTCTATGCTAATGAAATACTTATAAATAAATCAAATGACCTACTTAACACCCGTATCCGCTTAATTTTTGGACTCCTTTAGTTTGACCATATCTCCGACTACAGGTCAACACTATACAATAGTTGCCCCGTAAACTGAGAAGTCTACGAATTTTGTATCTATTTTACTCTATATTATTTAAAATTTCCACACCTACACAATTTTGCTTTTTTAAAAGATGATTTCTTTATTAAAATTGAATTGAATGTCTGTAATCACTAGTCAGTATGCTAAGAGTATCTATGCAATTCAAACGTTTTCGAAATCCAAATGAAAAAGAAGAGAGGAATAACATTCATTACAAACTTTTATCTCTTATTTTTGGTGTAAAGAAAATCAAGAGTAAGACATAATATATACTACTCTTCAAGTCATAAACTAGCTATAATATAAGATGTATAAATCCATACATTTCTTGTTTTTCCATGGAAATACCATCTTCTGTAAAATAAAAATATATCCTAAAAGTTAAGTTAAGAATATCTAAAACCAGTCTTTTGTATCACGTATATGACTGATAAACCGTAAAGTATATAACTGATTAAACGTAGCAATTATTTTTCTCAAAAACAAAATTGTTGAGACATGACTTCGTATCTTTTTCTGATGTATTATTTCCCTACGCTTATTGTAGTATATATGTAGGCACATAATATTTCCAGTTCCCTCATTATGATTCTGGCACTGGAATAGTTATTAGGTATAAAAATGCAATGTAGTTGTGAAATCTATTATCGGATAAATTATAAAATCATGCGAATCTTCTTTTTTTTACAACAAAAGTAAATTCTGAAAACTAGTTTTTACTCTGTGATCTCTTTGAACTGTGAAGGAAACTCGAAATGTCAAATGACGTCAGATTAGCGACAGTAACGTTCTCATTATTTTTATTTCGCAACTCTCAGAATATCTTAATATTTGTGTTATTTATGTTCTAAATATCAATCATATAAAATAAAGTTATGGATAATCAGTACTACTATAAGTTAATGGCTAGCTATTTGTCTAAAAGAAACTGTGACGAATCATTTATGAGGTATTTTTTTGGAAAAAATGCAACAAAGAAAACGCCTGAGGAGTTAGAACGAGCAGATGAAAGGAAACGACGACTACAACGTGAACGATCACGAAGATATCGTGCTCTTAAAAATGCGAGAAGACAGCATGAAGGAGTTCGAGATAATCCCGACAACGAGTCACCGCGTAGCAAGTCCCGCGGGCTCTCCGTGGACGAGGAACTGAGCGATGGTGATGAGCCGCCGACGCTGTGTCATCTCAACTACGACGATAAGTGGCGGGAACCCGTTCTGTCTGACTGCGCGTCGGACGACAACTCCGCGCACAGTGCCGCAGAATTGAAGGAGGCTGCACTCTCTGGTGATATAACCCTCAATTTGAAGGAATTCCTGAGTTCACCCAACATGGAGTTAGACTATCCAACTGTGCACAGTCTCATGTTCCATTGGTTGCAAACGTAGCATTGCTTTGAAGCCGACTGTTTGAATTCAGTCACCACTCATGAATAACTCACATTGGCCCTTAGATATATCTTGCAGTATCAAATTCATAGTTTACTAAAATGCAGATGTTAGTAGGGATTGTAGTGTTTAAACATATCAAAAGTTTATTAGGGTTGCTGCTTCTGTACAATAATATCACACATCAGTTAAGAAAACCGTCCTGCCGTAGTTTAAAGGATATTTAATACAATTTAATCATTTTTAATGTTACAGGCTCCTGGTGATTTTTAAAATTAGCTGTATGAGTAAGTAAGTCTTTGAATTATATAATCAATTGTGTAATGCAATAATATTAATGACTATATATTTAAAGAAAAGATTGAAAGTATGCAGGTTATTTGTAACTCTTAAAGGGTTACTTAAAAATTTAGTCAGTTAAACTTATAAGTATAGACTACAGGGAGCAAATTTCAGGAAAAATACCTGAAGTTAATCTCTTGCTTGTATATCACAGACTTAAAATTAGGCCAACAACAGTGTGCACACTTATATTGATGTTGTATGCTCTCCTTGACACTAGTTGATAAATATTCCACTAGACAATAAGTTGTTGTTAAGTTGCCATATCCTAATGTTTAGATACTCAATTATATATGCATATAGAGAAGGATAGAGTATATATATATGTATACCTATAGTTTGTGATACAATGAATTTACATTTTGTGCGAAATCTACAATATTAGCTGTTTTAAGATTTAGTGTAAGTTACAAAGGAGCAAGCATTGTAGCTGTTGTGTTCTTGCTCCATGTTGCATTCCCCTCACATCTACACTGCCATCCACATTTTGTTGCAAATACATTCCTCAACATAAGAAATCAAATTTCTTAATCTATATTATTCTAAATTATTATCATCAAATTCCAATCTGCTTTAAAGTCAAACACAAATGTATGGCATTTAATACTTTAATACTCAAATAAATGCTCTCTTTTCCTTTTTTTTATTAGGTTTTTTACTAAATTCTAGTTATTGACAAAATCTATAGTCATATTTGAGGTGAATGTTATATTGCATTGATTTTATTATATTCATGAATAGCGTAAGCCTGTTATAAGTTATATTAAGTTTGTTTATAAAAGCTTATTCCTTGTAATTGCATATTGTCATTTAGAAATGTCTTATAAGAAAACATCTGGTTTTGTTTTAAAATAAGGCATATGTTAAATTTGTTTTTGTGTGAATTCCTATTATTACACATTGGCCATATCATATAGAATAATAACTAAGTTAAGTTCAATTTATACAATGTAGTTGGCGCTAATATTATTCTTAAGATACTATCAACATGCACATGTTCTAAGACAAAAAAAAAACAATTAAACAGCACTATCTTGAGACTAACTGACATTTGATCTAGAATTGAAGAAATGTATTGAAAGAAAAACAAATAATTGCTTCAGGCCTGACTTTGAAATTCTGTACAAATTTTCATATCATTTCTACATGTTTATAACAAAATTGATTAATTTTATAGTTGTTAGGCAATTGAAACATCATTTATTAATGATCAAAAAGTGTGTACTTGTTCATATAACAGAACATTATGTTTGAAATTATGGCTCTGTAGCAAATATTGTAGTGATCCTTTTAATCTGTGGTATGTTGATAATATAAAATAAATGTTTGTGTGCGCTGATAAATTGATCACTATCTGATAAAAAAGATTTTATAGTAACCTCCAAATCACTACAGGTGCTCTAGAGATAGTGGTAAGTGAAGCGTTGCCTTTGATGAATATTGATGTATCTTGCATAAAGAGTATGAATTATGTAGGTAGGTAGGTACTTTAAGGTAGTGCCATATTAAAGAGCTTCCTATTTTTAGCAAGTGTTTTATCTTAAATTTCCTACACCTGTTTGTCAGTATGATGTAAATTTTACATCACTTTTCTTGAACCCTTTAATGATCTGTGTGGTGTCATATTAAAGTCATGTGTTTTTAGGAAGGGGAGGGGGGTTAGTTATAGGTTATACTAACGCTATCTATACTACAAAACAAAAACATAGTTAGCATTTGAAAATAAATTTAGGATGCAAAAGTCACTAATATGAATAAACTCTAACAAAAATATTTAAAAGCAATTTGAAACAAATAAAGCATGTTTTAGTTTCCAGTTAGTGGTATTTAATATATAGCGAACCAACAACGAAACAAATATCAACGTTGATAACTGCAAAGTTGAAGAACTGACAGTGATTACGTCTACTTAATTAAATTAACAGAATATTGCTAAAAAATAATGAATATAAGCAATGCCACAACTCTACTGTGTTGTTTTTTTGAGTTGCATGTGTACGTGGGTGGTGGCTGTGTGCGTTTGAGTATTCAGTTTATTCACGTTCCAAGTTTTTGGTCTAATCATAAAACCCTTAAAAGACAACTTTGACCTATAATTCATGTTAGTTGATACATATCTAATGTTTTATTAACCTGTTTATATATAGAACAGCTAATGTAATAGAACTGGCGACTTGTTTCTACTGCAACATATCCAATTGACGCTATTGTGCGATAGGTGTTAATATGAAATTCCTAATGAGCCCATTTCATTATACGATTTAAGCGACATTATCTCTAGTAACGTATTAACATAACATCGTGAAATGGCTGTTATGGCCAAATTTCATAATACGATCTGAGTCCCCCTAACTCAACTGGTCTCAGTAGCATCACATAGTGAAATGGCTGTATAGTGCATCTCTCTGATTGGTGGAGACGTCTAGTAGCTATTCTTCAAGGTCAAAAAGTATAAAGAAGTTTGACCATTAGTGAGTGAATTCAATGAAATTAAAATAAAGACTAATAAATATATTTTTAAATATTTCATCTATGTACATTAATACTAGAAACCAAAATAAACTTACTATGCTCACCATTAGGCTCCATAAAATAGGAAATTCTTTCAGGGGTAATTGTATACATTTTACAATAAACTATGTAATGAAATCAAAATTTCGCCTAAAAGAAGTTTAAATTATTCATAACAAGGAATTTGGTTAAAAATCCTATTGTAATATAAGGAATTACATAAACAACGGTATGATCTGGGAATTAAATTTATTTTAGAGATTAAATAGTAACCTACGCAATTGGTTTCACGGTGTAAGTTACTCTTGTTTCATCAACTGGCTGCATCACACCGTTCATGTTCATGCTTGACATGACCAGTCATGTTGTTTTTTGCATTTTTTTTATATAATTTATTTTTATAGTATGACTTATTAATTATTAGGCCTTCCCATCGAATTGTGCGATAATTCTAGTTGTTCTAAATTGCTCACTACATATTGACGCTTGTTGTATTGAACAGTCATCAGTTCATCACAATCAACTAATACCCAGCTGAGATTGTTGTATGGATTTTCTCAGACCAGTGCGTGTTTATTCTAAGGCATCTGAGATTTTATTATATATTTATCTTTAATTTATGGTTATTTGTTTTGTTTATTTGAAATACCATAGGTGTGTGTATCCTATAGATTGTTGGGGTTAAATAAAAATTGAAAATCGTCATACCAGAGTTAAATTCGTTTATTTTAATATTATGGAATTGTTAATGTAATAAACAAAGGATCTTAAATAATTAAATAGAATGCAAAAATGAGTTCATTGGCAAGTATGAACAAGGAAGTCGCTGATAGTAAGTATTATTTAATGGTTTTCAGTAGAAACTTTTTATGTATATTGCTCTATCTCTTCTGTTTTAAGAAACTGTTAAGCAACTGATAAGTAGGTACCAAGTGAATGCGGTACTACCAACTCATGCACCGGTAGTCGGGACCACAGAGTACTATACAGTCGAAACTACTTGCGTTACATTGCTGTCACTTGTTACTAAAAATATATTCATATTTAATGGAAAATAGAATAGATTTAGTTATAAATACTCATTCTGAGCCACCCACTTACATTCTCAATGGTGTTTTTTTCAATGTCAACCACATACCCACATGTTTTTTTGGTATTTGAATATTCTAAAAAACAGCAATAAAAACTTATATAATCCGACCGTGAGCATCGTAATGATGAAATTTTATTATAAGTTTTAGTTTAATTTAAATCATTGGTCTTTAAATATTGTACTTATTATACTATGTATATTTATTATGTATGTATATTTTTAGGTTTAGATCTCCGAGCGCGATATAATTTTCATATCTAATATATAATTTATTTGATATGAAGTTGAAAAAAAATCATGTTTATTGTATCCCCACACATACATACTTATATTTAGTATTTGTTGTTATGGCGGCAACGGATATTTGTGAAAATTTCAGATTTCCAGCTATCACGGTTTAAGAGATACAACCTGGTGACAGACAGACCGACAGCGGAGGCTCAATAATAGGATTTTTACCTTTTAGGTACGGAACCCTAAAAATGACGGATTTCATTGAACTATTTGTCATAGAATCTAATAATATATGTATAATTAATATTAGGTACGTAAAATGTATTTGCTTTCAAATTTAATAACCTTGAAGTTCTCAGTTTCATTTTGATTCACAAGCAAAGTATTCGAATACTTTGTCTTTAATATATTTTTATTTTTTCATCATAATTCTTACTAGTTCTAGAAGGAAACATTACCTCTGTTAACGATAAAAGTTGAGATTTTTGCAGTTATCTTAATTAAGGTACATAAAATAAAATATTTTACAAGTACTTATTATACTTTAGTCTTGAGCGTTGATGTTACCGAGTACATAACTTTGAATGCTGAATCTCAAAAGGATACAGGATTTATCTTACCCATTTTTTAGACGTTTGTGTCACAGACCAATGTTATAGGTGTATATATATGGGGCAATTATTTTTCTTATAGAAAATAAGAATACTTATATAATTACAAAAATGTTTTAATGATATTATTAAAATATTATCTTATAATTAATAACTAAATAAATAGGTTATAATTATTGCATAACATGATTTAAATAAACAACTAAAATAACACAATCACAGCCGCAAATATTAAATTAATGTAAATCACTACCCACAAAAGGGTAAATTTAACTGATTTCTTATGTTTTTCAAATTGAAAATATATTTTATAATACAAAAAAGAAATCCAAGTTATCTAGGATAAACAAATACGGAATAATTGCTTAGATTAATTAAAACTGCGTATTTGAGTTCGCAAACATCAGCACAGGGTACTGCAATCGGTGGAGTGGAAACCCCCACTTGAGGGCATTGGAACGGTTTGTTATGTTTTTCTAATTGTAAAAGTGTGGTATGTAACGAATGCGTGCGGTTCTGTTCTGTGCGGCTGAGCAGCGCCAGCAGTGCAGGCGCGCGCCGCGTGGGCGCCCGAGGCCCAGAAATGACGCGAACGGACAGTCGCCACACACGGTCAATACTGTTGCACATATTATTGCTAACATGAAATCCTGTACCATGTACAAAATCACCTACGTGTCGAGGAAAAAGAAGGTAAATTTTTAATAACTTTGCATTTGATTACACTGATAAATAATTACCCTGGAGGGTATTCCTCACAGATTCAGAGAGGGGAAACTTATCCTGTCCCAAAAATTTCTGACAAACACCATTATAATCATCAGCATTTAAAGAATATATCATGGCACCCCGCAATTTATGCTCTCTAATAAACTTGGCCTTCTCAATAACACTGTTAGTGTCATCATAGGAAACCCATTCTGAATTCCTATAGAAATATGGCACTTTAGCGTCTGTCTCTTGTTTCACTACAATGTTATCCTTTTCATGGGTTTTTATAAATGTACAAATATCTGGGTAGTTTACAAAGCCCAAGTTGCCAACACTACCAAAGCCCATGGCGGGGCTGCCCAACTGTGTATTATTTCCATTGACAAGAGTAAACGAATGTCCATAAGTTGGTATTCCGACCACAATCTTATTAGAATCCAGTCCTTTGCTTTTGTACATTCCAACAGTATAGTTTATGTTCAGAGTGGCCATATAAAGATGTTCTTCATGCCTTGCAAACAATGGAGCATTGAGTCCTGTGAATGGTGTGAGCTCAGTGTAGTAATGAAAGTCATATGTCATGATGTTCACATAGTCCACATACATATTTATTTGATCCACATCATAAGCTGCATCCACAATGATCTGCTGTGCAGCAGTTGCCACTGTTAGCAGGTAGTCTCTTCTCTCCCTAGCATACTCTGCCCTGATTTCCCTCAGCAGCTGGGAGAAGTGTTGTCTCTCTCGTTTATTTAGCTTGTTTTGATAATTCTTTACTGCAGGAAATTCCCAATCTAAATCAATTCCATCCAAAGAGTGATTCCTTAAAACATTTTTTATGGATTTAATAAATATTTTTCTAGATGTATGATTAACCACCATATCCGAGAAACCATCATGAGCTCCTGCACCACCAACTGACAGGAGAACTTTTAAATTGGGATTTTTTTTTTTTAAATTAACAACTTCATTTAATATTTTGTACTGAGAACTTTCTAAATAAATCTCTTTATTTATTATCTGAGCAAATGCTACATTAATGTGTGTGCAGAGATGGGAATGAATATCAGAAGGCATTAGTTGAGGAGCTCTCAATGTGCTAGGCATGGTATAGTAGCATGACACAACTCCATTGTCTGTTGCATGGTTTGTGATATTCACATTAGATTTATAAATGGGATGACAGCATATTGACTTCCTTATAATCATAACTTTGTAAATAATAGTTCCTGCAGTTAGGACACACATAACCAAACAAATGACATATAATATAACATTCCTTTTATTTCCATTTTCTATCTCTGTGATTGGCTCCTGTGGAAGTAGGCCTTGTATTTTAATGTCCAATCTTTCTGAATTCAATTTTTTAAAAACCATGGTTGATGTCTAATTAGTAGTACTGTTACTTTGATCGTACAAATTATTTATGGCAAAATAGAACTTTTATATGCTCAGTTATAAACATTTTAGGGTTGCTTAATAAATGTTTTTAATATCACTATGACTATATAAAACGTGTATTACACTTCACAATACCAAAATCAATTGTACCTTTGCATTCGAAGCTACGCAGTACGCACATGCTACATACGCCACCTACATAATAACATAATAAGAACAAGGTCAATTTATCGATTTATTATTCCTTGATGCACATTATGTTTACGTTACTTATGTTTACTTGTTGTATAACGATAAACGAACAATTATATATCATCAATGACAATAATATAAATAAATATTCATAGACTAACAAGTTATACTACGTATACCGTATAATAGGTGGACATTATTATTTTTTTTTTTTTGAATCTTCAGTTTATACAATGACATTTGACACCCGACAGCGATCGCAGTGTGCCATCTGTACAACAAGCTATCTATCAATATCAATTAAAACCATTTAATAAACCAATAACAAAAAGACTCCTCCCTCAAATATTGCTTTGAGTAAGTATTCCGATATACATAATTAAATAAAAAAATAAAAGAACATATAATAAAAAAATGTGAAAAAGGATATGAATTTTCTGTGGCAGCCAATAATATTTTATTAGGAATTAGCCAACACATAAAACCAATTCAATAATTAAATATTAAAGTGCTAAAAAAATTATTACCACAACGTGTGAATTTAAATCAGAGAACCAATAAAATAATGAGGTAAAATGGTTTTTATTTTATTTGGCGAATTAGTAAAACATACATGTGGCTTAAATTATTTTGATAACATTAAGCTTAAAAGTACCTGAATCAAATTATTTATTCCTCGTCATGCAAGGATAGAATTACATAGTTATGATAAATAAACAAAAGAGAGTTTTGGAAAATCATTAAAATATGAAGAAGAGCCAAACTTATACTATAATATACTATACATAGACGAAAACTTTTACTACGTACTCTATGATATCCAAAAACTAATAATTGGAGAAGTAGTTTGTGATTGCACTAATCCCCAAGGCACTAATTGCATAAATTCTCCTGAAAAGAGGAGTCGAAAGCATCAGATTTATATTATGATTAAATACGATTTATTTAGAAGTTATAAAATATACCTATCTTTTTTCGTCCTAATCTATCGTATACGTATTGCCATGCAAGCACCTTTGAAACGTCTTGCACTTTTATTTTAGCATCTGACAATTTATAAAAGTAGCAATTTCAATATTTGATGAAATAAATATAATAATAATTACATTATTCTTTTAATTGAATATATATATTTGTTAAAGAATTTTACTTTCAACAGCTATGCTGTTTGTTATTCTATAATAAAATGATATACTCTTCTGAAATTGGTATGATTTTGACGTTAAAATGTCAAATTTCAATGACAACAATAGGATAGGAGAAATATGCAAATTGCAGAGAGTAATTTAGAGTGACAGCTTCAATACTAAATATACCCGTGTCTTAGATTTTTTACAATAATGCAACATGTGATTGCTTTTTAATTATGTATTACTTTAAATGCTTATTTAATTAGAGTGTATGTTCGAACGATTTTCAAGATATGGATAGCTCGTCTATGAATCACTACGAACAACAGCTGTACAGTGTATTTAAAACCTTCGACGTAGATAACGAGGAAGCCCTAAAAAGATCAGCAGTACTTCAACTTTGTGAATCTTTACAGTTGGAAGATCGTGGAGCGGCACTCGTAGATACTCTTTTCGATCGACAGAACAATCGTGTAACTTTTGCGCAATTTCGCAACGGGCTTCTTTCTGTTCTTGACAGAGATCCCATACAGCGTCAAGAGAATTCTATAAGCGTGGAATCTGGAGTGTCTGCTTTGCCAAAAGCGGTAACACCACCTCATAGCGACGACGATTCGTCTGGTAGAGAAGTCGCCCCTAAATTCGTATTCGGTTCGAAGAAGTACGGTCGGCGATCACGTCCGCACCGCGTTGCTTCCGAAGAGTCGCCGCGACATCGTGTTGCTTCAGAATCACGCCTAGATAGTGTACGTGCAAGACAACGTATGAGGTGTAAAAGAAGTTCATCCGCGATGGAGAGTCGGGACGATCCTATGGGTGAAGACGATCCTACAGATCTCGATCACGACCAGCGCGTAAATCGCGACCGTGCACTTGCGCTATGCCAAGGACTTCATATGCATGGTATCGATCAATCTCTTGTTGATCGTGTCTTTGCAGCTTCGGCAACCGATGAAGTCACAGTTGGCGAGTTTTTCGACAGACTGAACGCATCACTCACAACTTCCATAGCTACATCATTAGATGGTCTTACTACAGATGGTAGTTCTAAATCAAACTCCGATATAGTTTCAAGTGATGTAGTTATAGAGACCTGGAAACGCGCAGGTGTTCAAAAACCAATGGGTTTACTTGTAGAGTTAGGTTTTGGGGACGCCGCGTTACGCCTGCAAGCTCTCGAACGAGCTTTAGATGATGAATTGAGAGCAAACTCTCCACCTCCGGATGCTCGTCTGCTTTTTGCAGCATATACACTGTCACGTATGCGTTTAGAGTCTGCCTGGCGATTCCTCGACGTGGCCCGCAGTGAACGAGATAAACTTCGCGATGATCTTGCTGAAGCTAACCGACGTGCTAGGCTGCTGGCGCAAGATGTCGATGAGAATCATGCACGAATCGAAGCCGAACTGAAATCGAGTCTAAGACAGATGGAGATCCGACAAACTGAAACCGTACGCGCTGCGGCCATAGAGGCCAGTGCTGAGAGGGAACGAGCGGCTGCAGCACGCACCGCAATGGAAGAAGATGCAGCTCGACGGGCGGAGACAGAGGTTCGCCTTCGAACCGAAATCACTTCACTTCGGGAACGTGTGAATGAATACCAGGTAATTATTCAACCGGTATAAATCACGATTTATAAAATATTAAGTAACATAACAATCTTAACGAGTGCTGACCACAAAATCTTGAAATTGACTCACAATTGGAAAAGATTTTGTATGAACCAAACACGTTTAATCGAATATTATAGTATTTTTTTTACTATAATTCATTATAATTATAGTAATAAAAGTAATACTTCATATAATATTTAATTGTGACTTTCTTTTGCACCCAGGAGCGCGCTATGGTTGCGGAAAATCGGGCCGCTCAAGCTGAACGCGAGCAGACGAAACTGCAGGAGGAGGTGCGGCGCGCAGAGTCGCGGATTGAGGTGCTGGTGGCGCACGAGCGTGGGGCGGCTGAGGAGCTGGAGGTGCGACTCAGAGAGCTGCACGCTGAGCGCCAGCTCCTGCGCGATCGCTGTGACGAGCTGTGCGCCGCGCTGGAGGCGGGTGCGGGGGGCCGGGGGGCACAGGGTGAGCCGGGACGCTGCTGGCAGGACGAGATGGACATGCATATGCCGGACTCAACCCCAGAAGTTCGTGGGATTTGTTAGATGTTTGTAGTAATATTTGTATGGGGTGTCATTATTATTTCTTTGCAGATATGGTTATTTTATCTTTACAGATGTGTAATCTCTCATTAAAATCTTTCGAAAGAAAAGAGTCCCGAGAAATAATAGAGAAGCTGTGGACGTTTCTAACTAATATACGAGAAATATCAGTTCGAGACAAAAATAAATGCAAATTATGTGATAATACACTGGGGGCGTTGACTGTTTTACAAAAAGCAATTCAGAATTTAAAGGAACAAAGCGACGAATCTCCTGACTCGTGTACTATATTTGAGAGAGTGGAGATCGGTTCGCAGACCGAAGATAATGCCAGAGAAGACGTAGAAGTTCTCAAGAAGACCCTCGGAGATCTAAAACGCAGTCATGACCTTGAAAAAGATAGTCTCTCTGGTGTCGTGAAGTAATATAAATTATTTCGTTGACACGGTACGGTAGTGTCGGTGGACTTTTAATAATTAAACATTTTTTTAGGGAATTAGAATCAAGCTTAGAACAAATGAAATTAGAATATGAAAAGTGCGAGGAGTACTGGACCAACAAGTTGGAGGAGGAGCGCGAACTGTTCGCCGAGGAACAGCGGGCGGGCGACGAGCGCCTCGCCGACCTGGCTGCCAGGATCGCCGACTACGAGCGCCAGTTCACCCCCGCGCACGCTCTGCCGACCATCGACGAGAGGGACGGTCTCGAGCTGCAGGTCAACGACCTGCAGGATGAGTTCGACGCTTACAAGAAGGCCAAGGAGACCGAGCTCGCCGCCAAGGTGAAGAATCTTGGAAAGCGAAAGAGAACATTCAACTGACGCTGACAAAATTGTTAATCGTTCAATTTGGACCGTTTCAGATGGAGGAGATCAGGCGGTTGCAGCGTAAAGCGGAGAGCTCGGAGGGCGTATGCGCGTGCGGCGGGGTGGGGGGTGGCGGCGGCTGGCGCGCGGCGGCGTGGCGCGAGGCCGGCGCGCTGCGGGCGCGGGCAGGGCGGGCGGAGCGCGCGGCGCAGCGCCTGCACGCGCGCCTCGTCACCGCAGACCTGGTCGTCAAGGACCTGTACCTCGAGAACTGCCGCCTGGCGCACGCGCCGCGCCTGCCCTGACCCCGCCCGTGAGGTCCGTCGAGTGCCGCGGCGTCGTCGGACGGTAGTGCGGTCGGAGGCGGGTTCGTTTTGAGACTGATTTCATTCCGGCTTGTAAATTGTGTATCTAAGATTGGCGAAGATGATGTCGTATCGCTTGACATTGTGCTTATAGACTAGGTAAGATTCCATAATGTCTGTGAAAATACAATTTAAAAACGGGAACAACTATTAGATAAATTAAATTACTGGGAAGTTTGATATGTGCACGTGTAGTCGGTAGCTCTGCATTTTCAATTCTTACATGGACTCATACACCTATGAAACATTTTAGTATTTTGATATTTCTAATAGCAACTATGATTCTTTGAAAATTGATTATTAATTGGTTACTATTTTACCTGCATACAAAAAAAAATTATAAGCATAAACTAATCTATCCAAGTATCTATATGTATATTAAAATGTGTTGTACTAAATAAATTGCAAAATCTCATAAAATTATACATAAAGGGTATAAAAGCAAACCCACCTAAAAGTAATAATGTTTTTAACTAAGTACATACGAAAGAATAGTATATATTATTTTTAATGATACATTAAGGCCCTAAAAGCAAAATGTATTATATTCAATCAAGCAAAAATCTTGTAATATTTAGATTCAAACACTTGACAGAACGTAAAAAGCAAAAATGCTGCCCAGAGTTTCTTTGTAAAGCAAAGTCCAACAATACAGCTCAATTGTCTTAAAAACTAATTAGGAATAATTTATGGAAGCTATTTACATAATTTTTAAGATAATAAGTTTGAAAAAAATCTCCACCACAGAAACTTTGTCCGAAAGCAAATGAAGAACTAGAAAATGACATACATCTGGATTTTAGTGTTTTGTGATTGAAGTGGGCTTGCTTTTATATCCCTTAGATATATCACACTATACAATAACTGTAAAATAATAAAAACAGCCCAAAAAAACCAAGCAGGTGGTTTTAATGTAATTTGAAAACAACTCTTGTTTTACATTGATTTGTAAGAACATTTGATCTATATTTTTTTATTTGCAATAATATTATATTTTTGACATTATAAATCTTCCTAACGTGCTACATGAGGAATTGTGTGTTCCATGTGACATCCTAAATCAAATCAGTGCCTTTATATTAAATGAACCACTAATAGCATATAATAACTAATTAAAATGTACATAATAATATATCATTGTTATCAATTTACTTCTATTGATCTTGTCTTACAAAAATAATCTTTCAATCCTTGCACTTCAATGTTTATTTTATAAAATGAATTTTATTTCCAAATACATGTTACTTGGCATTTCAATTTGATCAAAGATTAATATTGTTAGATTGAGATATGTAATTGTTAAACCATTTTGTATATAAATAGTATAAAATAAGTATGTTAGTTTATCATCTCTTTATACCAACAACGAAAAAACTTAATTTTGTAGATGAACCATATAATTTTATGATTATCGTAAATATATGCAAATGAATCTTCCATAGGCCTTTACAAAAAGTTATTTGTTTAGTTAGTAATTTTATTACTACATTATTCAGAGTATGATTAATTTTGCAGATGTACAAAATATGTCATATCTAGAAAACAAACAACATATGTCATATCTAGCAGATATACAAAATATGTCATATCTAGCAAACAAACAACATATGTCATATCTAGCAGATATACAATATATGTCATATCTAGCAAACAAACAACATATGTCATATCTAGCAGATATACAATATATGTCATATCTAGCAGATATACAATATATGTCATATCTAGCAGATACACAAAATATGTCATATTTGTACTAAAAGTTCTTACTAGAAATGGATCAGTTCAAACTTCTCTGTTTAATTTCACTGCATATTTATTGACGGAAAGTACTGACTGTATAAAATATTTAAGAATTCTTGAGACTGGATCAGAAGTATTGCTCATTATCCCGGATGTAGCTATAAATATACTGCTGTCTTTGTGAGATTGTTTTCAGTTAAACGTTCTGTTGTCAATTAAGTATATTTTTACTTATTTTGTAGATAACTGTTTAGCCGAGTTAGTACCTATAAAATAGGTATCTTGTTAGCATTAAGTTGTGAGTGATTTATGAATTGTTGTCAATTGTACAACACTTAGAGTTAGATCAATCGATTATTATTACATGTTCATTGGATATCGTTACATTATCTTATATATAGAGAATGCTATAACATACAGTGCCTTAGTTTGGTAATTTCCCAACAATACACCTTGAATGTTCCTACCTTTTTTGTCTATTTGTCAAATAGCAACAGAAGTTTTGAAGTTTGGACGAAATGGCTTATAATTAAAACTTACTAATGTCCTGTCCAAAATACATAACATACTCTCGGTGTTTCAAAATAATATAAATAAACTAGTGAATGAAGTGAATTGCGGTAAATTAGGTTACATTAACGACGTGCTTTGTCATTTTGTGATAATTTCATACATATAGCTTAATTGAATGCAATTGTATTCGTTTTTCTAGTTCCTTCTACTTATGAGTTAAGTAAAATGTAATATAAATGATCTTATCATTAATTTTGAGTCTCATTTAACCAGCTCGTGGTTAAACAGGCTAGGATTGAATAATACAGACAAGTTATTTTATACCTATTAATACACATTTGACGTATTTATATTTTAAGTAGCAATTGTAAAAACTAAAATAGTAAACGACTAAGTTAGCCGACGCTATGGTAGGAGGTGAGGACTGAAGACGAACAGATGTGTTAAATCAATTCATAAATTAATAAAATGTTGATCATGACTCTCTCTTTTATTTCTACTCTATTACATTCTTTATACTGATGCTATGAGAGATAAAACAATAATACCGGGCGAAATTGATAAGTGATCTTCAATCACTATTATTATTTATTCACTAATTTGTATCGGGATTGATTGTTAACATGGGTTATTTAGAGGTTATGTTCAGTTCAAAATAAAAAACAACAAACAATTATTATTCATGCGATATAAGAAAATAAATTTCCTAAGTAAGGTTACAGTCACCCTTAACATGGAAATGTTAAGGGTGGTTTTGTTCTCTAATAAAATGTGCCCCCCTCCTTTTTTTATAAAATACTACAATTCCCCTTTATCATTTCTTATTCATCCAGGGTGTCCGGATGACTAATGTGGCTGGGATCTGGGATCTTAACTGATGATAAAGAATGGAATAGTGAAATATCCTCGGTTACATGCTGAAGAGGTTTTTTTTAATTCCGAAGGTCAAAGTGTTAATACAATACTCATAAATAATAAATCAATTCTAGAAACAGATTTTATTAAAAAAAATACACGGTTAGTTTTATTGTGGACGAAAAGAAAACCTTTTTATTTAAATAATACAATACAAGACCGATAAATCTATTTGTATTTATATAATATATGCAATTTGGATCTATATCGACATAACTAATGTCAACACACTACAGAGAATAGCAAACTAGACAAATGTATAATCTGAACCCTACCTACTTAATAAAAAATTCAAACAGAATACAATATAGTCTTCGATGTTAATATTTGATAACTATAATGAATTCAAAATCTAAGAATTCAGGCCATCGTCTCATAATTAGGCTCGCTAGACTAAGTCGTTAACGGGAGTCGAGATTGTATTCGTTATCGTTACCCGATAACAGTAAAATCAATCTAATAGTTAAAAGATGTGCAAATAATGTAAACTTCAATAATCTCTTTAGAACAACTATACAATATTTCACGAAAATGTGTGTCAGTGAGCATCTCCACTTTTACAACATATATAATGCTCGAGATATCCGTTATCACATTTGGAAAGATCCATCCTCTGGACGCTACGTAACAAAAATACAGTATATACAGATCGAGCGGGCCGCTGAGTCGGCTACAGGTACATGCCGTTGACGAGGTAGTCGGCGTCGAGGGCAAGGCGTGGGTGGGCGCGGCGGCGACGGCGCGCGGCGCGGGCGCGGCAACCGGCCAGTGCCGCCAGGCTCACAGTCATCAGCGACCCTGCCGACCGCCCGACGACTATACTCTTTAGACTCTTTTTATATCGGAAGGGGCAAAAGAACCGACGGTTCCCGCGGTGGTTCCTCCTGGACGATTATGGTAATGAAAGAGACACGAGATTTCGGGTTCGAGTTTGGGAATCGGACCGTTCTAGGGTATCGCCATCGAGTCGGATAAGATCTTCGGTTGATTGGCTCGAATTGAGTTTTACCACCTTTACCTTTACGTTACATTGTAGTTTCCGTCGAACTCACCCAGCACTAAAAGCAGCACGGCGGCGGGTGGGTGCTCGCTGAGTCCGTCGTGGTCGTCGTTGGGCCAGCGTGCGCGCGCTTCCAACGCGGCGGCCGCCCCCATCCCCGCCCCTTCCCCCGCTCCCTCCCTCGCACTCTTCCCAACAGCAGCCGCATTGGGATGTGGCGTCGGCACGTGGCTCTCCAGATCAGCGTGGCCAACTTTCTCGTTGGAATTGGCTTTCTGTAAAATATATTGAAACTTTTTATACTATAACTTTCATGAACCATGACTATTATATTTACATAGTTTCGAACTCATACGGGGTTCTTTCCGATATAATTCCACGCCGGGTAAATATAAATATAAATATGATTGATTTAAAACTTGTTTGTGACCTCTATTATATACAATAATTGAAAAAAAATTGAATAATTAAAAAGAACATTGTGTATTAGTATACTCTGATACTAATATACAATGTTCTGTAGAGGACCAGAGGATTCCTAAAAACATACTATCGCTTTTAGAGCTTTCTTCTTTGTCGTATTTTCTATGATTACGAGTCTGTTCTCTTCCATCGTGTCGACACGGTTGTCCCCAGGAACAGGAGCGGGGATGCGGTGCGGTGGCGGCTCCGTCGGGAAATCCATTATATTTTTATTTAATATCTCGAATCCCTTTTTGGGACCATCTCGTAATGTCTGCTGTTGGCTCGAATATACTAGGGGCATCTCCGGCATAGTTTTCGATGATAGGTACATTTGCATGTCCTGTAAAATAAAATACAAATAACAACATTTTCAAAAAGTAGGTATCTGAAGCAACATGACAAAAATACTGATTACCGTCCAGCTTACTTATTAAATAATATATTTAAATTAAGTATATAATAAGAGCGGTTGGATTCGTCTAGCAGTTGTAAGACACCGACCGTTTCCGGACGCGGCACGGGCCAGGCGCGGCGCGGCTCTACGTCGGGCCACTCGCGACCGTAGCCGCCCCCCCACCCACGCTCCGATTCCGGATCTACGGCTGAGCACGAACACATGAGTATGAAGACATCCCTAATTAGCATGAAAACGACCAATGAAACTCAATTTGTACCGGGCCCGGGTAGCGGCTGCCAGGCACGCCTAGGCCAGCCGGCTGGCGGCACGGCTTCGAAGGCGCTCTCTCGATCGGGTTGAAGCAGTCCACCCTTGTGACTGAATATATGAGATCCACCCATGGCGCTCGCTCCGCCTGCCAGTGATACTACTTTTTTACTACAGTCAAAAAACGACTAAAAGAGTCAAGGTCAACAATATTTTAGGTCAATATTTCATCTGTAACGACAAATATAGTAATATGTACTATAAGCGCGTGTGCGTCCGACCTGTATAGCGGTGCGGCTGCGCCTGCGCCAGGCGCCGCGGCCACGGGTCCACGCCCTCTACCCCCTCGCCTCCCGCCGTCTCACCTCCTGCCGCCGCCGCGAACCCACTCTCTGCCAGGACCTGCTGAGTAATCGAAGATGAGGGAGTGCCAGACTTTGTAGGATACATGTGCCTGTATTTCATTGAAGAACATAAGCGGAACCAGTTTAGGAAATTCTCATTTACACAGGTGAATGATCTCAGCCACGGTACAGTGCGATAATGTTGACTTATCATCTAAAACTTCTATCTCTTGACCAATATGACTCCGTGTTCAAAGCAGCGTATTGTAGACAACAGAGTAAATGAAGTCAATTAATACAAAATTACGATAGCTGTTAGGATACCGAGATTACACAACTTGGAATTCAACTACCATCTATCTTTACAGTATTCCAAGACACTGTTCAATTGTAATGGGAAAACAAAGACTGAAAAAATGTCGAGAGCATGCACATACATAATGCAAAGTGCATCAACTGGTACATTCCGATAACTACCGTAGAACAGCTTGTCCATACCTGTGTGAGTGGCGATAACGGAGGAGCGCGCGTGGCAGCAGCGGCAGTGGGTTCGGGACGCGGCGCAGGGAGCTGAGGAGGGCGCGCGGGAGGCAAGGGCGCCGGAGGGGCGGGGGATGATGGACAGTCTAGCTCTGGAGCCTCGTCACTGCCGTCCGCGCACTGCGGCACGCCGTCGCACGCGTTGTATACTGCGATGCACTCGCCGCCGTGACGACACTCAAACTGGTACCGGCTGCATCGAACTGCTTCGCATCGAAAAAAACGTATTAGGATTTAATGATGTATATTACTAGCTCTTTCCCTCGACTCCGTCCTTTTGGACAGCTAAAGGACTTCACTTGTTCCGAATTAATTAATTCAATTAAAGGATTGACCTTATTATAATTTTGCGGATCGCAGTTGACTCACTAATGTAAGAAACAAGCTTTGCCTACAGCTTTGGTCGTGATGTATAAGGTTGTTGAAAATGCATAGGGGTCATATTGAGGTGTTATAGGTAATTTTCTTCAATAGATGGACTATTGTTAGCAAAAAAACATTCTTATAAGTCTGTTAGTTCCAAAAGAATTCCTAAATTTACATATCCCAACTATACGTACCTGTACGTCGCTTGTAAATGCAACTTCATTCGATTTAACAATAACAACAACAATTATGAATATTAGTAATATAGTAAGTTGGACCTAAAGCTAAAACTTAAGAACGGAGCTGAGCTAACGTACCAGTGTACACACACAGTGCACTGACACCGAGGTCCGGGGGTCGCGCGAGGGTCGCGCTCCACTTGACTCATCTTTACCGTTAAACGATTGTGGTCTTTACGTTCACACCGTGCATAGATTAAAAACGATTTACTCTAAACAAAATTGTTTGCAGTGAGCGCTTTGTATTCAAATATTTACTTGCTGTGGGCTGTGCCGGGGCCGGAGGAGCCTCTGTGCTGTGCACCGCCAACGTTGTGGTCACCGTAGTGCTGGTGGGATTCCTGGAAAGAAACTCCGCTTATTATATCTACAGAATCACAAATATGTGATTTTACTAATAGCACTTATTTTTGGATTAATGTCAACAAATTAAAACATAATGTCTCGTCAAAATTGTAAAAAAAATAATGTTGCTTGCTTGCCATAGTAGTAGAGTTATTAAGCTAAACTAAAGCTAAACTAAAGCTAAACTAAGAGTAAAATATTACCGGAGATTTGCGAGCTCCCGCTCGTGGGTGGCGAGGCGCTCGCTGTCCTGGAGCTCAGCGAGGCGGCGGCTCAGGGCTAGCACGCCGCTGCTGAAATTCCCGTGTGCAGTAAACTTGCAGCGGAAGTCCTCTGGAGGCCCGCAGCTGAACAGATAGCAGCTGCCCGGACTCTACAATTGACAATGTTACCTACATGTTAATATTTTATTTACCCTTCTCTACCCTATTTGCCTGCACCGTGATTACGCTGACCTATTAATTATGTCATTTATATTTATACGAGGTAGGGTAATGTGGTTGTCGTTGTGTTTCTCAGAAGAACATGACTCGTCCCCTTTACTAATATAAAATGCTAATATAAATATATGAATGTATATATATATATATATATTAGCATTACAGTTTAATGTTATCCTTTCATTTTGTTCTTGGAAAATAACAACACAGTTGCATTTACGAAAAGTTGTTCTAACTAAATTGCGCAAAGATTCGTTGAATTCCTTTTAGATAAATTAATAAGTTATAATTTTTAAGTACTATTACTATACAGCACACACTACCTAATGCAAGTAGGTACACGAGATTTGTGTAAAATTTGCACTGTTTTGTAAGTTTATTCAATATGTGATCCAAAAAAACACTTAAGAATATCATTCACCTTAGAACGTATCTGAATTAAAGATGTTGCATTAAATATGTAAGAAGAATAAATTGTTTAAAGAGTAACCTTCTCCTCGAAAACGAAGACATCACAGGCGTCAGTTTCGCAGCAGAGACGCAGGCACTCAGCGCGAGTTCCCACATCTAGCTCGGACAAGTAACGCGCGCCCATCTCTCGAGATTCCTCCGTGCGTATGATCTTGTCACGCTGCACATCGAAACGCGCGCTGCACGAAGCCGGGTCCAGCTCGCGCGCGCCCACCACCGCACCCACCACCACCCACCACACCCACGCGCGCATTACCACACTTCACTTTACTATTTGGACTTCGGAAGCTACCACTGAATTCTGCACAAACCTTATCATTTGGTATTTCTTCGAATATATTCGGGATACTTATTATCTTCTGTGGCCACGTCGGTCGGCGATCGATATATTAGCGCATGCGCGTGTGGTATTGAGCAATAGTAGTGAACTGTAAAGGGTGAGAGTGTGCATACTGTGACAGGTGTGAAATTCGCCAGATATCGGGAAGGTCCGGCTAATACTCTTTGCAGTATTTAAAACGTTAGAATTAAAAAATAGATCATTATTTTTGTTCATTGTAAGTTTTACTTATATGAAAGCTACTTATAATTCTAGAATGATAGGATGATTTATATCTTATCACGACGTAAATAAATAACTTAGACAGTAAATCTGCTCGCCATCGTCCCTGCGGCTGCGTGGAGCCTGGCGACGGGCGCGGCAGTCACGCAGAGCGGGTGCCACGCGTGCCCGTCCGCGCTCCTTACCCGCCGCTCTAATGTCGCTGTTCTTCAAGTTCAGGAGCAGTGTGAGTACTCTCCCCTCACCAGCACCTTGCTATCACAGTCACCCCCACGCTTGCACTCCGCCGTACTCTACTGCAAGTTAAGTACTTTAATTGCTCCAGCTTACATTTTTTAAATCTCATTATATTATGATTACGTGATCTATTTGTTTCTCTTTTTTATAAAAATACTACTCCTTCAAAATCCTGAATCCTGAATCCTTAGAAGGATAATTTAGCAGTATAGAATAGATATGTAAGCTATAGTTAAAAACAATCCCTAAAATCAATGTTCCTAACCTAAACTACAATTTTGGAACAATTTTATCCACTAAAGAGCACTATGAAAGTACAGAAATGTAACTATGTTTTATTATAATGTTTTTCAGTTTGTAATCACAAGACTTCGTCTGAACATATGTTCTCTTCCTTGCATCTAATACTCATCAAATGATATTTTTTAAAATCCCTACTGTAAGGTACCTACCATCTTCATTTATTTTGTTCACCTATAGACATCGTAAGGACACAAGATCGTCTCATTTAGATGAAGATGGATATTCTTAAAATGTTTAATCACCTACGTCAGTTCTTATTTTTTATATAAACGGCCGTCATAGTTATTGTCACTTGTTCAAAAATAAGTATATTTCAGGAAATTTGCTTACTTACCTTATAAATACTAGGTACCTTGTTTTAAACTGACTAGATAGAGCGACTAGAAAAGCGTAGACAGCGTTCTCTTCAATTAAACGAGTAATATTAGTAACATTTATATTTTGAAATTTCAAACATTAAGATTTTAATTTATAAAACCAATTCTTAAATGTTTCTTCTCATAATAATATCGAAATTTTTTAAAAATAATGACAATATACCTACTTATATGATGCTTTTAATTTGGACAAAACATATCATTATTATGGGAAAGAACAAAAATGTCCTATAATTAAAAAAATAACATGCATAGAGAAAATGGTTATAAACAAAAATTTTAATGTCTGATGGATTGGTTTGTTCATCAAAAGCTGACACCAAGTAGTGCTCGCAAGAAGATGAAATAAAAATCAAAACCTCGAGACAAGGAATGAATTCTTTTCAAAAGAAAAGCAATGCTTGTTACTCCCGGCCTGTTAACTCTTTACTCCCGTGCTCCCCACGAACTCAGCTTTTCCATAATTTCTTTTGTTTACATAAACTTGTTTGTACAGTGTCTCGCCAACGAATCAGAACAAAAGCGTCAAGTCTATCAGTAATGTTGAGTATGTCCGTTAAATCCACATTAAGGACTTGAAAATATTTCATATTTTTCTTGATTCAGACTTGTATACAGTCTGTTATAATACATACTTGTTAAAGTTTCACTTTAAAGTACGTTTTCATCAAGAAAATCGTAATGAATGCTTGTTATCAAATATGTATTTTCGAATTTGTACAAAAGTAAAAGATTTATCTGAAGTTAATTACATATAGAATAGTGGTATGTTTAATAGGTAGGTATACAAAACTGTTAAGAAGAAGAAGAGAGATTAATGTCTTGATTTGATTTAGTTCTAAACATTTTACATTTCGTTCATTTCATTATATTTTTATAACTAAATACTATACCTAGAAATTAGTAATATTATATGATTGCCGTCAACACGGGAAGTTAAGTAACTTTCATAAAACGTACGGAAATTGTTTCTGAAATAACTATTTCGGAAACAATTTCCCTACGTATTTATACGAAATTTCTATAACAGAAACTCAATAATACAACCTCACTAGGCTGTATAATTGAGTTTTCGTACTCAATATTATTTAATAATAAGACATAGTGAGGTTTATTGAGTTTTCGTACCTCCGTGGTACCTCAGTATTTTATCTATTTTGTCTATAAAAACAACGTTTTTTATTAAATTCCTCCTTATTGTACAAAATCATGGACGTCCCTAGTTTATATTTATATTATAATTACATGTCAGTAATGACTCTGTCTGACTTAACGCTTTTCTTCCGCTCAAAACAAAAGCAATTTATCTACATTTATAATTGATCTATTTGCAATTTTGTTACAATTAAAAATGATGAAACTGAAAATTAATGAAACTTTCGGACTGAAAAGTATCTTTTACATTACTCAAATGATCAACTCAATAACTCAAATGATGCCAACGCAAGCCTAAGTTTATTGATATTTCCGGTAATTTTCACATGATACGCGAATAAACAAACGGACAAACACAAACATTTAAAAAACAGTTATTTAGAGTTGTGTGTCTTGTACTGGACATATACGGTACAAAAACTATTTAGGTAATGTAATATGTATATTTATTCGCCTCGTTTGTATAATATTAACTATTTCATAAATTCTTTAATATGAACAGTATTGAGTGCTGTGATAACCTCAGAGCTCGGAATAAGGAAACATTACAAAGCTTCGTTGGTATATTATTGTGTATAGTACAAATACTATATATATACACCTATATATTAATTTTCTTATCATTTGTCAATAGTTATAGGACTATTAGTAAATGGTGAATTTCCTACTTAATAATATATTATAATATTTTTGAAAGAGATTTCATTTTTATTTAGAAATATTCCAAACACCTGTCTCAAATCAAATTATTCCACTTTGCAGATTCAAAATATTGCATCTGTTAAGTGAAAATTGCAAACCAGTCATAACATTAAGGGTTGATGTCTCGCCAGTCAATGAACTCGTCTCGTTTACCAGAACTGGAAGGCATCCTGGGTAAATTAGTGTATGTAATTCGTATCGTCGGTACCGCTGTGGCCGGGCTCACCTCTCGTCAGGAGGCGGGAGCCGTGCGCGGCCGAGCTCGTCCTGAGCTGCGCGGAGAGCACCCGCCTCGCCCCTTCTCCCCCTCCCCCGGCACCCGCTCGTCACGCCGCTGCTCCGTCACGGCGGCAACGGTCTGTGGCCGCTCGCTCCTCGCTGCCAGTGTGCTTCCGTGAGCGTTCCGCGCTGAATGTGCGTTGACCACTACGAACCGGAGCTGAGTGTCAAGTGCATCAATTGTCTTAATAAGAGTACTGTGATTGCTCGGCGAGTGCCTCGAGTGCGGAGTCGGCCTGGCGAGCGAGACCGGCGTCCCCGCGGGGGCACTGACCCCCGCCACGAACTCGGTACGAAACGGCCCATACCCTACGTCATCTCATCTCCTGATGATCGCATGACGTGCTCTTAATGGTGACGCCCGCGCTATTACCGCTCGATGGACTTCATAACTATATCTTACTAATCATTTAATACATTATTTATTAACTCTTCAGTTTTCAAGTCAAGTTATACATATGACATTTTTTCGGATATTTTTAAATGTTATTATTAGGATGATATGAAAAAATTATATCGGTATTTTGTATTACATAGTTATCAGTACCATTTCGTATCGATGTTGTTGTCGTCTCTCTAATCGACTTTTATCAGAAGAATAACAATTAACCATATCTAATTATAAGTAATTTGATACGAGGCAGCCAATAGTTACAAGCTTTTGTATAATGGTGAAATAGTACTTACTGGCTGTTAATTGATTTCTGATGTTGAATTATTACTAATTGAGATTTGGCGTAAACAGACGGTCATCATGGATAAAAATATAACCAACAGGAATTAATTAATTAACCGTACTCTTCATTCAGAATGTGTTATTTATCAACATCTATTTTTTAGCAAATTGTCAATCTGACATCTTTAAGTTTCAGAATATATTTGAAACGTGTTTATATTAGTTTTATGTGACAGCCCCAGAAACGAATGTAAATCTATTGATTAAGATATTTAAAATATTTTATACTTTTAAAACAGAAGGTACGGTGTTAAGATAAAAATAAGCTAAACAAATATTACAGAAAAGTTTTGATTCGGATAGATGTTACCGTTTAAGTATTTAATTATTCTTATACAAATGTATACAATTTTAAGAAATGTCTGTAACCGGTATTGAGATCTCATCAAAGCTTATAAAATATATTTTCCTAAAAATCTCGATTATTTTGTGTGTCAATATTGGTACGAGTTAAACGAACTCTCACAGTTTAAATTACTGTTAAAATTTATAATGGTTTAAAATGTAATATGAGCTATGTCAATAATATGAAACAAGGTAATCTCAATAAAAAACACACTGATTTATAGTCGTTCTTATATTTGTAAGCGAATAAGACGCTTAGAAATTCCTATTATCCCATTTTATAAAGACGTGCTATGCAATCCCTGATAGGAATGTAGCGAAAGAGGTCAAGGAGCGACAGGAAGCGACTCTATGTCACTCATTCTCATGAGTGGATATCATAACGTTGGAGAGTCCAATTATTGATGTAGATCGCGAATCAAAGGGCCACATTGTACTATAGTAACTAGATTACACCACTCTCGCTTCGAGTTGCATAACAATATAAATAAGCGCATCGCTGCATCGCAACCGAGTTCTGTCGGAGTACCGACGTGCCAGTTCGTGCAGTCAAGAGAGCTTTTGCAACATACGCACTGAAATCTGCCAGTTGCATTATAAGTCGTTAAAATTGCTCAACACGTGTTAAGATTAAAATTACTGTAACATTCCATACAAATAAAATTCATTAATCTTAACGATCTAACAAAGCCGCGATTCATTCAACTGGTTTCAATTCAAGGATCTTATTTTGATGCGTGATGTTGCAGTTGCTATTCTATTTCGGGGTGTGACGTCTTTCCGTTGGTAATAAAGTCGTGTGTCGACTTGCTCCCGGCACAGCTTCTGAGACAAAACATGCGTGGGCCGCGCTAGTGGAACACTTGAGGCCAACGTCTGCTAAGTCAACGCCTTGAGGCCAACGTCTGCTGTAAGTGACAGACAAAAGCAATGGTTAGCGCGTTAGCGGCGTGTTCACTACCTCATAATTATAATTGGATTATACAGAGTCAGATCTTGAATCTACCTATTGATGAAAAATCTACAGCTTAAAGTCATAATACAACGCACTATAATGGATAAATAACTACTAATAACATAAAGCACAGATACGAATGACGCTTGGTCTAGGAATAGGCTTGAATTCTAAACCTCGAATCGTCAAAATATCAACACGTCATCCAACTATTTCCGTTTTTATTTAGAAATATATCAGGCAAGTAAAAGCTATATATAAAAATGACTTCATAGCTTATTTACATAAAATCTGACGATCGCTCAACCACTAGCACTTCAAACTGTAGCGAAATGAACAGATTCTATGTGCGTCCACTTACTTTCATACATATTACAGCTGAGTGTGTTCTCTTACTTAATTATAAAAAAGTTCCAAACCATGCGAAAATGTTATTCAAATAGTTTAATAAAAAATGTTAGTCAATACACCGACATATGCTTATTTTTGATTTTATGTACATTTCACATAAAGAAAATATTATCAAAGTTATTTGAGCCTGGTCTTGTCTGTTTTATTTGTCATCATCGCTCTCAGCGCCGCGGTCGATAGAATTGAGCGCCAACACGTGCAGCGCAAACAATACAATTATGTTTTTGACTTGTTATCTGTCACTGTCAAATAACACACAGATTACAGATGTAAACAATAGTATCTTATCTGGCCACAGGAAGCCATTTCATGTGTTATTTTACGAAAAATATGTTAATATTACATACTTAGTTATTTTTTTACTTTTTTCTTTAGCAATAAAAGATAAGGTTTTTGGGTTTATACATAAAAACTTAACGGTTAAATTTTTATATTTTATTAAAATCGAAAATTATTCTAATAACATCGAAGTGACAAAATTAATTCACGAACAGGATATTTAATTACAATTTTAATATTGTTTGTCCATTGAACATTTTCTGGTAGTTGTCAGATGTTATTTGAACTTAATCAGTTAAGTAGCCAGAGGAGAGAAAACGAGAAATATGATATGTCTGTCTTGTTATCAATTAATTATTAAGATTCCCTTATTAAGATATTAGAGTAATATAAATATTAGTTAAACATTTACTATTCCTAATTAAGTAAGTCTTTTGTTATCATTCAGACAATTTACGTAAAATTGTCGTTAACCAAATGTAAGGGTAAATATTATAGTAAGTATTTAATTTGACTTGAAACTGGAATTCCATATTCTGTTTCTAACCAACCGATCTGATGTAAGATTCATTTTGTAAATAATGCTCATAAAAAGACCCGCATATTTCTTGTAACAATTTGTTAGAGCGAGGCTAAGCACTTAAATACATCGTCGACTGCTGAGGGCTTAGAGAGCAATTTTCGGGTAGACGGGTCAAGAGAGGGCACGGACTCGGTGGGATACAGGCTTTGTTCGTTTAAAAGCCAGCTCCCTGCATGCCGCATTCAGCATCTCACATCTGACTGCGTCGTTAAGAGTCCACTTATTACACGATACCGCCAGACTCCTTTAACAACTTTTTGATTGCAAGAGCCAGTGACAGTTTTTGGTTTTTGTATTATTAGATCTAAAGTTATTTTTACCTTACACACTACTAAAGCCATCCTAAAAGTAAAGGAGACAGAGAATATTAATATTTTTGGATTTAATAACGTCCAAGCCATATAAAACGTATATATACTATTTAATTATTAATATCTTCCTAATTTAACTTGTATTTTGGAACTTTAATACCTAAGCAGTCAACAGCACCAATAAATTGATATAACAATAAAAAAAATCTGTTTTAATATATATATTTTTTATACTAAACAAGGTTTATGGAATTTCCCTTTATGGGTTTAAAAATTTAAATAAAGTATTATTTGAACCCGCGTACATATTAATTATTCAGTTGACACGACGTTTCAAATAATTTTCAGTTATGGTATTAATATCGATATATATAAATATATGTATATGTGAGGCAGTCTGCTGACATTATAGAGATACGATACTTTCTCTTCTGTAATACACAAATTTAAATTTAAATGAAAAAAAATGAAATTTTAAAACTTAAAATTATTTTGATCGATTTTCTCTGACTTCAGTGTTAAGCAATAATAAAAAAATTGTCATTATTCAATTTACAGCGCACTACTTGACCCCAAGAAATAACGATTAAACTGTCACTAGCTCACCAACAGCATATTCAGAATTTACTATGCGATATTACTACCCTATTTGACCTAGCGTTTAGTAAATTGGATAATGAACTGGCAGCTTCATAACCATTTTCTTTTTTAATATAAAATTAAGTTTTACGTGACAGTAGAATTTAATAGTGGTTTAATATGATACAGGATAGCGTAGGGATGTGTGAACGCTTTGGCGAGCTTGTCCACGCTCCGGCAAGCAACATGGCACGCCTGCTTGAACATGCTTACAAGCCTTGCTTGAGAGAAACAGCGAGCCTCTTCACTCTAAAATGCAAATTAATTTCATTATTTTATTATCTGGGACGACTCGGTAGCTGAATTTAATAAACGAATTAGTCTACCTACCTATATATAGGGTAGACCGGGGAAAGACGGGATAGTTAAGAGAAAGAAAGTCATAATATCAAAACCAAACTGTTTATTAAATCTCACAAAACAAAAGGAACGCTTAAAGTATTAATTTAATTTTATTATATACCTTTATAAAGCTACATCACATATTTTTTTGCAAACAGGAACTAAATGTCACATGTCAAATATCCCGTGTTGCCCCATAATCGAGGCAAAATTGGAAATGCTATGGGGCACAATGAGTATACTTTTAATCAGGTTAGCAACGTTCACATATATGTACCTCTTCATCATCTTCGTCTATGGTCATGGCCTAGACATGGTATACGCTTATATTATATGCATAACCCATCTTTCAGTGGACTTTGAATATAAGTTCCACAATAAGTAAAAGGACAAACATTTTCATCGTCTTCTTTAGCATCCTTTATTTTTATTAATTACGTTTCTTTTTTTCATGCCTTTTTTTAGCACTTTTATTGTCAGTTATCTTAATTAATTTTTCATTTATGTCTCTAATAAGGTCATTTTGTAGGAAGAAGCTGTAAGTATTGCAGTTTTATCGCGAATTCCTGTTTTTCTCTCCTCGGTTCTTAGTTCCTCGGGTATAGCCATGACATTTTCTGGAGTTACAACAAACAAGGATTTTGCTGGCTGTAAAAATGTCAATTCTATGTTTAGGTTTTCGGATGGCAGAGGTTTGAAAAGTAAATTCTGTCCCACGTAAGGCCATGCTCGTCAACAACTCTTTCTATTAACGTAAAAATCTCATTAACTGCTACTTTGTTAAAAGCCATTGCCTTCGCAGCAAAAGTTGTTTCTGGTCGTCTAAATGATAGTTCAGGATAGCTTTTTAGGAATCCATTGATCCAGTCTTCTCCAGCCATTCCAGTTTGTACGTTAAATGAGTTCTTAATCTGGTTCCTCTCGACTAACTGGAAAGCTAAAATCCGAAGGTCTTTTTAAAGGCCAATTATTCTTAAAAGGCGCGCTTCCATTGCTGTAATGTACTGTGATAAGTCCTCTTCCTGATTATTTTTTAAAACTGTGTTGTAGCGTCCAAATTTTTTCATCCAAGCCAACAACACATTAAATTGTATTAAAAATGTATTCAATAGTTTTGTCATTATTTAATGAGAATATTTTTTAATTTTTTCCAGTAAAATGATAAATAACCCGGAGTAAAAAGTATCCTATATATTGACCGGAGCAAAAATAGATAACTTTAACAACCTTTTTGAAACAATAGTTTTGAGTTCTGTGTTGTATTGTACCGTGTGTTTTTTGTCTGCACTATACTGTGTGTTCTGTGTCTGTACTGTACTGTGTACTGAGCACGTAGTCATTATTTCCAAAAAACCTAATCTGTAGATTACACAGATTTTGCCTTTTCACCAATTTATTATAGGTAAATATATAATTTCTTTACAGGAAGATTGTTTAATAGCAGTTGTTACCTTGTTGTTATCTACCATATTATATGAATTAATGTGAATAATACTAGAAAGCCAGTGAAGACATCTACTCAAAGCGGGTCAGGGGCTAGTATTAGGATGTATCAAAATATAACTAAAGCAACCTTCCACTTTTTTTAATTACATATTCGGCAAATATCTATTTTTGTATATTTTTTTACCATCGTAGCACCTACTGCGGTCGCTTTGTTGTATAGTAGGGCCTCCCATGAGCTCGGAAAAACTATCATATTAGTAAGTAGTATTGTAACAATATTACAATTATATAATAAAACAACATTGTTCTATTCAAACTTAGCGACGTTAAAGAATGAACACTTTTTTAAATGACAAAATTTATCATACAATAGAACAATAATGTTTAATTTTATTTTGGAATGAATGTTTCCTATAGTCAAAGAATGAATGATTTAGGATGACCACACCCAAACTTCTCATCGAAATATTACTAAGTAATCTTACTTTTAGAATTCAAAAAAAAAAGTATTGTAATATTGCTCTAAGAGTTCATGGTAGGCCTGCTGGTTTCAATGTTTCAGTTTACCACACAGTATAAACTGTACAGTCCATATTATGGCACCTATTTCATAGTGAGCAACCATCCTTATAAACGTATATAATTAAAACACACATCTGCATAAAACCTAAATAATATAAATATAAAATTCATACAACACCGACCGTAAAATAAAAACACATTGAGGAATAAAAATTACGTCTCGCCGTTACCTGTTTGTTGGCACTCATGCGGTATCTTTCTTCTATGGATTATCGAGTATTCGATAATATAACTAGTGTTAAGTCCTACCTATTTATTTAAGCCGGTTATGAACTCCGTTCATTAAGTAAGCTTAGATGTTATGTACTTTTTGAAATATCATTTGTTCGCTCGACAGGTATTTATAAGATACTTTAAGTCTTAACTTCTCGTATAAGATATCGACGTTATAACATTAGCAGAATAAGTATCTTTCTATCGGGAAATAGATTTACAACATCGTGGTTATTTGAATTCCTGACTTAAGGTTGCATGAAGGGCGCTGGCGATTTGTAAATTAAAATGTAGTCGCTCATTTCACCTCGATGGAACCTCCACCATCCTATTTATTCTAAATGAAAAGTGTTTTGTTTCTTGTGATAGGTCTGTAGCAAGTTTATTCATCAAAGTTTAGATATGAATTTAACATATATCAACCCATTTGCTTTAACTAGATTTAATAAACCCCCCCTTGTATTGCTTAGAGCCGCAGCAGCGGCGGCGGTATGGAGTGCGGCGTCGCGGCGCCAGCGCCGGGCGGGTTCCCTGCCCGTGCGCACCCTCCACACCCACAGCACCCGGCGCTATCACCCACAGAGCGCTCACCCGCGAAAGCAGGTCTTCATGTTAACTTCAGTGACAAGGGCGAGGTTTGGAAGATTAAAAAAATACTAATATAAAATTTATAAACTCGACCATTCAACGAATTTTCCTTAAGGAGAATTAGACCCATTAGAAAAAATACATTACTATTAATGACTTTAAAAGTTATTAACATTTATTATTTGGTTATAGGTAAAAGAAAGGCGAGAGAAATTTTTGACGGCAAAGTATGGAAGTCACCAGATGGCCCTTATCCGTAAGCGGCTCGCCGTAGAGATGTGGCTCTACGATGAGCTGCAGAAGCTATACGAAACTACGGTCAGTTAGATCATTGCGACGACACATGTTATGTTTATTACACACATAATGTAATGTTATACGACCTGTTGGACAGTCGTTTGTTCCGAGTCTGGGAGTACTTTGTAATCGCTGTTTGTGTTTGAGAAATCCCATGCAACACTATACTGAGTCATAAGTGTGCGACTTGTTTATTTTTATGTGTCTGTGTGTAAACGCTCATTGTGCTCGTCGGCAGGGTGAGGCGGGGGCCAGCTCGGGCGCGAGTTCGGAGGTGGAGGTGGACATCGACGAGCTGCTCGATATGGACAGTGACGACATCCGTCGCAGACACCTCACGGTGCGATCCACGTTAATTTATTCAATACATTTCTCAATTAACGTTTATTTATCAATAATTCAATTTACTGTGCTTGCAGACGTTACTAGCAGAAGCTAAAAAGCCGCAAAAAGATGTACATGTAAGTTGTGTTTTAGATTACCGGATCAATTTAAACGATTTAATTCCTCGTGAATCTAATTTGTGGTCATATTTCCAGAAATTCATCAACGAGTTATTAGAAAAAGCCAAAACTCTGTAAATAACGGAACCCAATCTCCTCAACACCGAGACCAGGTGGACTCCGAGCACAAAGTTCTTGTGCCCGAGTAGCGGTATACTTGTAGAAAATATAGTACACATACCGCCGTGGCGTTCGCGTCGCCCAGTCTAGCGTTAGGTAGTCGCTAGTCGAATTAGAATAAGTGTCATAGGATAATATAACTTTTAACTAATATTGTTTTATTGACAGTACAAGGCATCTTCGCTTTACCAGATTTTATAGAAATATAATTTACACACAATAAACATATCGTAGCTCATGTAGTCCGATCGGTAGCAGAGAAATGGTATCTTAAATCCAATAATATTTGTCTAGTAAACGTGATTTGTTTAGGACACGTTGGCCTAATAATAATAATATAACTTTTTACTACGTCATACCTACATTTCTCCGTTGTACAAGTTTGTAATTTCCTAATGCATATTTATGTAATATTCCAGCATTATATGAGTTATTATAGAGAAACGCCTACGCATGATAAGATACCCACAAATATTGATCACTGGGAAAAGTTTTTTTTGTAGATGACTTAAATGTTGCAGTTATGGCTGTTTGCTCTATACTTCTTTAATATTTGACTACAAGTTAGTAGTTCAAGACTGCTCTATTCGGTCTCTGTAAAGCTAAAGACGGGCACTAGTTTTTTTAATGTTGTCTAAGTTCTCCAAATTACATAAAGATCTTTATTTATTATGTATATAACGATCACAATATATAATTGTTAAGTCTCGTGTGATAGGAACACAGTAATATTTATATATATATTAAAATCCTTATTAAGAAGGACAATGAGCTCATTAAAAGAAAGCAAATTCAATTTACTTAGACTCTTGTTCTCTTAGCAGGCTAGCCTTTTTAATATTTTTTTTTCTTATATTTTTGCGCAACTTCAAAATTTACATATGGTTGATATTTAAACTTTAAATAATTTAGATAAATGTATCAAAAATTGTGTGTAATGGGTAACATAAAATGCGTTTTTGATTTACAAAAAATACTATGCGCATTTTGTCATCAAAAAAACTACTCACTATAAGCTGTTAGGTTGAAAGACTGTATGCCTAATTTATTATCTAACATTCGAAATTTAGGATGCTTGTGCCCGAAATGTTCATATAAATTTGTAATATTATTATTATATAAATATATATGTCGTGTGGCGAAAACTAACATTAAATAGGAATACAGATACCTATTATTATTCTATAGAAGACAAACTAGTGTATCAAATGTATAAAAATAATCTAAATAAACTAAAAGAAAACCATTTATAAGAGTTGCTTCATTGAGCTATTACTAAAGCATCAACGGATTACTCCATGCTCTCCAAAGTATACCTTGTTCAAGTTAGGGCATGTGTTTAATTTTGAACAGTGAAAACTTCATTTATGTAATGTCTATCCATATAAATGTTTTGTATGTATACTAGGAACGTCATTAGAATAACGAAGTATCAATTAATGAAGCGTTGTCGCCAGACGGTATATATATCTAAGTTATTAATTTATAAGTAAGAAGCAATTGAGTAGGCAGGGTAGAGGTGTCCGAGATGGTACAGGGTGTAAATCCTTCACTCACTTTTGGAGTTCAAATGTTAATTTCGACACTCTTAGTCCATATCCTGTGTACAACCAACAAGTCATAGAAATGAGAGTAGGATATATACAGATTCCCTTAGTGAACCATCTCGTACACCTTTCAACTGCTCAAAGATTTTTGTATACTCATAAGATAGAAGTTTGTGACTTAGACCCTAGTCTGGATATTACTGTCAAGTGATGATTGGCTTTTGTAATAAATGAATTTAATATATCAATATCTTTTACTATTCCTTCAGCTTCCCTTTTTACTCGAACAATTATAAATTTAAGCAAAGCATAGATAAATATTAGCAAAGAAATTATTTACTTAAATCTACAATTGTGCCACATTTTGCTTATAACATGAATAATACTTCCATATATTTTAGTATATAATATTTAAATTAGTTTTGTTTAATTGCCCAGGTGCTATTTGTTGGATACTAACATAACCTGTTGTAGATTGTAAGCTTTCCAACAATGAAAACCTGATTTCAATCGGCCTTAAACACGGAGACAAGAAAAAAAATGTATATATGTAAACTAATATCAATGTTACAATTTGTAAATTAAATAGAATAGATTCGAAGTTGAAAACTCTTGGAGGCTTGAGAACTCTGTTTAATGCCAAACTGGTACACCCTAGTACCAGGTGTGTGCCTGAGGGTAGGGCCAGGGTCTGAGGGTAGTCTTAGGATGGAGAATTGTCACACTAAATCCACGTTTCAATTTTTATTAACAGAAGCAAGAAAATATCTCAGAAGAAAATAAATATTACTTAGATTGTTCGAATCGGTTATTTAAAGATTACAAAACTGACTTGATAATAATGACAAAGAGTAAGACAGTCCAATTACTAGATACAAGACTAGACAATTGCTAGTCCCCGACTCCATAATCAATCTATCATCACACAACAAATTATTGAAAACCTTACATTTTCAGTTTTATTGTTATAATAATGTAAAATATTTTAAAGTATTGTCTTAATACGTAATAAGTTGAAATTGTAAGGCAGTGTATGGCTGTCCTGTCTGTTGATAGAGATAACAAACTATAAATAATTTTATTAAAATCTTTACACAATTAAAAGAAAAGACAGACAAAGTATTTAAAAATTGTTATTTTGTATACTTTTGTGTCATGTACATAGGAATTCCTTTATTATTTATGACGTACTAATACATTTTGCCCCAATACTTTTGAGGTCGAGATCGAGGTAGGGTATTGGTCTCAAAGAACGGTAATACGACAAATGGGGGTTTTAATTATAACAGTGCATAATATCAAAATACAAGTCAAAGTTTTTTTCAAATAATTGTATTCCACATTGCACTTATAAAAAGTCAGACTCTAGTTGCACGATTCCAAAGGGCCATGTAGAAGAACCGGTTAAAGACTCTTTATTCTTTATATTATTCTTTTTTCAGTATTGTCTAATGAGTCACAATGGATTTGAGAGATCGAAGTAAAGTTCAAGTATGGCCAGGGATTCGAACTCGCGACCTCTGGGGAACTTGCTTTGATGCTTGCTACTTGCTTCCTGCACTCTGTACTTGGTCATCCGTTAGCCCGCCGTCCGAGTTAGCCCGCTGAGTTTCTTTCGCCAGCTCTTCTCAGGTCAGTTAATTTTCCGAGGTGGTGGTAACTTGGACAACGAAAAAATGTTTTTGTAAAACTTACTTTCAATAAAGATTTTTGATTTGATTTCAACCGTCCATCGTCGTTTTAGATGTACCAGAAGGTCGCTAGATGATCAAACATGGCGAAATGCCACATTGCTCGTTATTGTTCAACTGGCGATGAATATAAGTCAGAAGCAGCTATACACCGTTCTTTATGATGAAACATGAAAGACTTGTTCTAACTATTCAATTAACTAATAAACGCGTTTGTCATCATATATATATATATATATATATATATGATGACAAACATATATATATATATATATATATATATATATATATATATCTATAAGTCACGGTTCTATCCCTTTTAATTCTTAATAATTTTTTATACATAAAGTAAGTTGTGGTATTTTTTTTATTTATCTCGTATTGTATTATAAATCTAAGTATTATAAAAATAAAAATTTAGTTTTGAAACAATTTGTCGCAGTATCTACCTTGAATTTTATTTTCTTCGTTTTCTTTCTTTCTTCTTCTCTTCTTTCTTTTTAGTTATAAAATTGAATAAGACTGATGCTATTGACGCCATATGACTTGGAAAGTTGTATCATTTTCGTCAAACAGAATGCAAAACTGAAAAAGTGGCACTAAACGTAGACAGTAATGTTTAGACGGACGTTTTTGACATTATCGCTGTTACAATTTGATGCTATACATCCCACTCCTCTCCCGATTCGAGTTTAAACTTTCAACTATGTTTATTTAAATAATAAGCAAATACTACACCAAGTATCATACAATGTCTTTCAAAGGTTTTGACGTATTAAAGTTATACCTCAACCTATGTTTTGTATTTGTCCGTTATAAGTGAATTTACTTGAATAAAAAGTTGTTGTTTGAACCAAGTTCAAACGTTATTATATCATTCCTGTAGTTTTGTCTCGTTTTAATTATACCTCGCACCAAGTTCTGTGGTTCCCCGAAAAATGGTGAATTTTCCTGGATGCATAGCGTTTTGTGTTAACTAAGATAATAAACCAACGCCAACCCAAATTTTGACTAAATTCAGTAGTTCTATTTTATTGTTATTATAGACCAACTTTACTTTTTTTCCCGTGAATTTTAAACCATTTTTTTGAGCAGTAACAAATAATCTAAAAGTTAAAACCATACCAAATTTCATAACTGTGTACAAACATATTGTTCTTGAATTCTGTCAAGTACTGAACACGAAGCATTATTTTAACCATAATGCATAGGATTCGCTTGTCACTATTTAAGTATAAGGATAGATCATACACACTTTATATATATATGTGAAAAAGGAACTAATCATTTTCTTTGTATTTATAAAATAACCAGTTGTAAGAATTGATTTGTTTTTTTTTATTTTGTTTCGTTTCTGTTTGCACACTTATCTAATGAACCCTGAGGTTGGCTGGTAGAGGATGTGATTGTCGCATTAAGCCCGCCTTTCTGCATTATGTATACTGTGCAATATAGACTTAAATAATTTTCTTTCTAAAATTAATACTATTTGCTGTAAAATATAAAGATAATAAATTATAATATTATTATTTATAACCCATTGCAACAGTATGCGAGATAATTGAGATAAGCTGGGTGGTTTTTTAATCTATATCACTCAAAGCATCGAAAATATCTTCAATGACGGTATTAATACCTACCATCTCTAGGTTATTCATTTTATATATTATTAAGATTTACCTTCTACCTACATAAAATTCACACATTATATTAAACACTATAAGATATAGGAAAAGGACAATTATTGATTGACATTACGAATGGTAAGGTTTATAAAAAAATAAATATTCTCAAGAGTTGTTTTAGAAGTTGAATTATTCACTACTGACAAAGGACCTGATAAGAATTCCTTACAATCTACCTCGGCCAATCATTGCACTAGATCAGTGAACACAGAATATACTCGACATTCGAATATAATTGTGTATTTGCAAAATTAAATAATTTCCAAAAGTAATAATTGCTATCCGTTCGGCGCACGACAGACCTCATTATTTTTTTTTTTTACGATACAATAAAACGTTACTTTTTCGCTTTGTGAAAATGGCTTAATGGAATATTTACATACTTCTAGAATTGAAACTCAAAATTCTATTAATTTAAATAATTAATAGGGTGTAATTTTTTTTTAATGAATCAAAATCAGATTGTTTTATTGGAGTCATATCATAGAAATCATTTTCGTCAACAGGTATTGATCATCAAAAACTAATTTTATCTTACTTTTTTAAACACAAAGTGAAGTATGGAACATTATTTTTTTATTTAATGGAAAACCAATAAAAACACGGTACTGATATATATCTTTTTTAATGACGACTTCAATACTTTTAAAAACAACACTAGACAATAACGCACAAGACGAGATACAAAAATAACGATGACTAATCGAATATCACATGTGAAAGCGGTGGGTGGTTTCATTAAAGGCCACTTCAATCGGTAAGTTAAACTGTGTCACGAAGACTCCGCATCCATGGGCTCGTGCGCTGCGAGCGGGGCCAGCGCGTGCAGCGGTGCGGCCAGACAGCCGACGTGCTGAGGCGGCCGAGCGCTCAGCGGCTCCAGCGCTCGCCGCAGCTCCAGGAAGCGTCGCTTGAAGGCCAGCCCGCAGCCGCGGGACCGTCGGAACTCTACCACCGAGCGCGCCTCGCCCGCCTCGGCCGCCCCGAGAGGTAGCGTCCAAGCGCGCATACGCACTTCATCGCCGCAGTCGATGGCCAGGATGCGCGGATGCACGCGACGCCACGAATAGCATTTGTCGTCGAGGACGGCCACTAGAGCGCGCATGGCGGCGGGCTCGTCGAGGCGCAGCCACACGCGCGTCATGCGGCGCACGAGGCGCTGCAGGGGCGCCAGGTCGGGCTGCGTGGCCGGCGAGCACGGCAGCAAGTCGTCGGCCTGCGCGGGCTGCGAGTAGCACAGCAGCGCGTCCATGTCGGCGGCGCTCAGGTCGCCCGGCTCGCCCGCCTCCGCCCGCGACTCCTCGTGGCGGGCGCCCGGCAGCGGCTGCGAGCACCACGGCCGCCTCCAGCCCTCTGCGTCGAGTCGAATGTCAGACAAAACTTTCATAATACTCATCTGATAACTAACATTACAGTTCATACTGCGTTTTTTATTCTTTACAATGAATTATTTAAATTATTGCATTTTCTAGATTTATACTTTTCTTTCATTGGTCAGTTTAAACAATTGACATGGCTACTTTGAAGTCGACCTCTTTATTTTGAGCACTCGGTGGACCCTCGTTGTAAGCGGGTGACGGAATCCGCCGAACACAATATTACAATAATATCACTGACTTGCTGCTTATTATTCAATCCTTCTTAATTTGGATAAATTGACCCGTCATTTCATATATTTTATTATTTTTGCAATAACGTCACACTTTTTTTCTGGTTTGTTGATAGTGCCGCTATAGACTCTAAATATAACTCTGATATAGTTTTCCTTCCAACAATGGCGTTACATAACTAGAGGCATTACGATTAGTTTTATAATACATATCACATTAAAATGAGAATTAGAAATAAATCTTCAGGGTATTAGTGTAGTTCAGGCACCGACGCAGTGCTTTGGTAATCTAGCTTTATGAGCCTTGGAACACGTCATGGAGCTAAATCGCCAAAGAGCCGCGTCGGGCGTCGCCGACGAGCACCGAGCGCCGAGCCGAGCGTCGAGCCGAGCGCCGCGTGCCCGTGCTGAGGCACGAGGCGTCTCTGAGACCCTCTCCACTCAGAGTCACCTAGTACCTGACACGGCCTCCGCGATCCGGTCCGTCCGAGATCATCTGTAGAGCGACACTTACCGCATGGCGGGGCGCTGTGGTCGCCGCTCAGCCAGGCGTCGCGGCTCAGGGCGAGCAGCGCGGGGCGGCGGGCGGCGTCGGGCCGCAGCACACGACGCAGCAGCGCCAGCGCACCCGGCTCCAGCTTGCGCCACACTCCGTGGGTCGCGTCACCGCGCTTCCAGGCCGCGTAGCGAGGGTCGTCGTCGGCGGCGCGCTCCCACGGCAGCTCTGTAACAGACGTACGGTGAGAAGGTGAGCGCCCGAGAAGGGGGGGGGGCGGGGAGGGCCACTCCGGCGTGCGGGCGCGACTCGAAGCTATTGGCGCGACTCGTAACTTCGGTACCATAACTTTAGGGTGCGAGGGAGACGCCTACAGCTAGGATACCAAAGAGACGGGCCGCGCCGGCCACGACGGACGTGCGGGTTAGTGCTAATGTCGCATGCTGCAAAACGATAAACAACAGACTGCGGATTGTCACATGGAGCGGTCGGGATCAGTACTTACTAAATAAAACAAAATCTTAAGATGTGAATGTTATGCATTTGTTAGAGCGAGACAAATAGAGTAAAGTTTCGGATACGATATACTCCGTAGTTTACAGTTACCCCTATCAAATAGAAACCATTAAAATTGTTTATGGTTACTTAATAATAACAATTCGCAGTCTTTCCCGGTGGCAAATGTCATAACACACAAGTTAAAGCGGACACAAATAAGGAAAGTGAATTACCATCAATCCATGGAACAATCAATATGAAAAACAACATTTTCTTTTAATTATACCATTACATAATATAAATGAAACATTCAAACGGATGGATCATCGAAAGCGTCATGCGACAGATGAAGCGAGGACTGACCGCCGGCCAGCATGGCGAGCAGCACGAGCGCGGCGGCCCACAGGTCGGCGGGCGGCGCGCGGTAGGGCGCGGCCGGCGCCCTTAGCACCTCGGGCGCCGCATACGGCACGGTGCCGCACACGCGCGACAGCAGCCGCTCGCGCGAGCCGTGCCTGCGCACACACCGGCCTCAGTACACGCACGAGGAGCGCCGGGCGACAAAAGCGAAACGTACCTCACCTGAAGAGAGTCGCCATCCCGAAATCCGATATCTTAAGGTTGTCGTCCGCGTCGAGCAGCAAGTTCTCTGGCTTGATGTCGCGATGAGCGACGCCGCGTCCATGCAGGTAGGCGAGCCCGGCGGCCAGCTGCCGCCAGTAACGGCGCGCCAGCGGCGCCGCCATGCCGGCGTCCGGCTCGATGCGATCGAACAGCTCTCCGCCCTGCGCGTACTCCAGGAAGAGGTAGTGCAGATGCAGGTGGCGGCGCTCGCCCAGGCAGCGCAGCACGTGCGGGTGGCGCAGCGCGCGGTGCAGCGCCGCCTCGCGCGCGCCCTCCCCTTCTCCCGCGCGCACCGCCTTCAGCGCCACGCACGCGCCCGTCCGCGAGTGCATCAACAGGCGTACCCTATAGGGAATGATTTTTTTAATAATTGAGTCTACAATTATAATATAACATATCTTCGATACTAAATGAACAGAGACGTCGTTGACCGTCGTTGATATCCCCTTATATAACTATGTATAAGAAAGTTAGTGTATATATTAAATGATAGATTTAACAGATATACAGTTTATAATGGCGTTGTTAAAATTTCAAAATTAAATAATTTCAACTTTATAGGCAAAATGATACCGGCGCATGACTGCAATGAATGTTTAAATCGCGCCTCAATATGTACAAAGATAATATTAGGCTATTATTCAAAGACAAGCCGAAAATAAGAGGTGTAGTAGAAAAACAAGGTGACGACGTCGCAGTCGGCGACGGCAGTGACCGCGCGAGGTGGATAAACTTTCAAGGATGCGACTCGCCGCGCTAACACTCGCTTTTTACATTCGAATTGCACTCTTAAAACTCAATCTAGTTCCTTTTTGGATAAGAGAGTAGCAACCGACAACAGCACGAGAATACGCCGGCGTCTGGGAAGCCCGGCCGTGACTTACCGTGTACAATATACATATTTCATAAAACACAAACATTTTGAAATATATCCAGTAAAATCATTAAATTCAAGGATATAATATATTTTGAATATTATTATGATCTTTATTGTATAAATAACTATGTATGTGATAGATAGTTATATCGATAAATAAACAGATTGGTGGAGAAGGTAATATTAAGGTAGGTAGATATGTATCAGGGTAAAATCAAGTTTTGAAGAGCATTTCAATTCCATTTCATGTACCTGGATGATATTTGATATCAATTATTCTATATGTTGATCCAACTATACCAACCATGGCCCTTAACATTTTAGTAACTATTAATACATGCAAAAAAATTTACTTTTAATTTCTTTCATTAATCACTTTATATAGCTCCCATAGCTTCATTTTAATAACCAATTAACTGATTGCTATTTAATCTCTTGTTTGTTTTTCTGATGCTCTTGATCTATCATATGAATCAATTAGTGTAAAATCAGGTTTTAATCTTATTACATTTATACAGTGTTGCAGATAAATACTGGACAGACATCAGTATAATGACAGCACAATGATAAATAAACAACACTAAAATAATCATTTTTAAAGAAGAAATCCTTCTAATCATTTTTAAAGATGATTATAAGCCCTACACCATCTTAATATATAACTTTGAAACAAGCTTGTGTTACAAATTATCTTAAAACTAATATTTCGTCTTTTTGTGTTCATAACAAAATTAAGGTTTCCACATCTACTGAGTACTAACAAGTACAAAACAAGTGCAGACTATATAGCAAAGTAAATAATAAGCAAAATATAGCAAAGTATAGAAATGTTAGAAATTAGATAACAGTATACATTTTAACTCGTATAGAATATCCACTTTGTTAGCAACCTTTCATATTTTCTTTATAATTTACATGTTCAAAACAAAACTGTGGGCTCTATTGTTTTAAATCTCTGAATTATAAATTTAGCATTTGCAAAAGTAAAATCCGAGTTATTAATAATGTAGTTCATGTCAAAAACAATATCACTCACTCGCCATACGCGCCCTCGCCCAGCACCTGTGCCACCAGCCAGCCCTCTACGAACTCTCCACCAGACGCCATAGCGCTGACGAGCTGCGAAAACCGGGTATTATCAAAACACGAGGCATCTAAAAGGTCTCATGAACTGATCATCGTTAGTAACGACCACGCCGCACTTCGCTAAAGTATGTCCATACATGATAATACGACAAACAGAACTACTTTATTTAACGTGTCCGATCTTATTGAAATAATGCACTAATTGCAAAAATGAGTACGTATTAATCCACGTAAATACTGCCGAAAATATTCTAAATGGCGGAAGGCACGTGGAGTTTGCCGAACAAAGCCTATGCCGAACGCACTCGCCCTGTAGACTACCTCGCCCGATAACGGTAATCGCTTACCGTAAAAAATATGACGATATCTTATAGACTTTCAATGTTTTAATTCTATTAATATAATAGGATTCAATCCTAATGATAAAGAACTAACCTTAATAATGACTTCTACACCATTTTGCCATTTTTCTTTTACCTTCCCTCAATAATTCGTTCACCAATCGTCAACCAACCAGACCGCGCCATCGTTTGGTACGAGCTCAATCGGCTTTTTTTTCGAATGAAAAGATCAATGGCTGCTAACGTTCAGAAATATGCTATTTAATTTAAGCGTGTAATATAATATGATAGAAATTTATAATAAATTCAAGTTTATTTATGTCATTTGCAAGTAATCTTTATTATTCCAAATTTATATAAGTTACGTTTTTATAATATTTTTTTAAAAACTCTTCTCAAATATTATTAAAAAAAAATAATAAATATAATACCATAATGTAGGTAGCAGGTGTTTAAAATATATATATACATATTTTAGATAATTTAACTTTCCTCTTCGTACTTATATTTGGCAACAGCTTGTAATATTTAAGGACCCTGATTCTCGAAGTATAGACGACTCAAACTAAAAACTCAGTGCGCCGAATAGATTTCCAAACCTAAGCATACATATTTCTGAACTATTTTTGCTGTATGGAGGTTGGATAGAGAAAACAAGAACCATGCTGATTGCCGAGTATGAAAGTCATGAGAGTGTCTAAACACACCAAGACATGGCAGCGAAGGATAAATTTAAAATGAATGCGTTTTCCCATTTCCGGATTCGCTTTTTATTTATAAGAAATATGGATTTGGAAAACGCTTGTTGGATTGTAACAATGATTTGTAGTTAGGTAATGTGTCTTTTTTGGTTAGATTACGTAATTTATTTTATCATACATTTTTATTTCTTATTTCTAACTAACTAACGTAGTTTTTCGCACGCTAGCGCTATTGTGGTAGGTTCCAAAAACTTTATTTTCAGCATACGGCAGGTAATTATCATAACTTCCCGGATATATAAGATGGGTCTCCTTATTGGCCAAATTACATTTACGATCTGTGCCAATCTATCTCAACTGGTCTAAGTAGCATCACATAATGAAATGGCTGTTATTCCGATATCTCTTAAAGTTAAACGGATTGGTTCAGATCGTATAATGTAATTTGGTCATAACTCTACATGCATAGTTTGCTGGAACCGGAACCCGCAAAGCTGGTGGAATATAATCTCAAACGACTTTTTGTGGCTATTTCTTTTTTGAAGTTTTTCAAAATTTTTTTACGTTATTATCACTACTGTCAGCCAAACTTTTTGCAACATTTGTTTTGGAAGTTTTCAAACAAGCTACAAAAAAATTGCAGCTATGTGTGGCTAAATTAATTATACAACGCCGAATAAAATAATATTTAAACAAAAAATAGTATAGAAATATGTAATAAACAAAAATCACTGTTAGAAATGTATTGGGTTTCATTTAAGCGGTACATATTGCATATAATAATTCATGTAGTTTTTAATTTTAAATGTATATTAAAGGTGTTGGTATTAAAACTAGAAAAAAACGTTGACGTCTTCTTTTTAAAACAAGTGAGAGTCCGCAACTTAATAATGAATGAATTTGCTGCTGCAACAGCTGCAACGCTTATCTCTACAACTAAAATCTAAATCATGTTATAAAAAACAAAACCTGACTATAAATTAATGTAAGAAAACCAACTATAAGTTATTTTTAATGTAATATCTAAGATTGAATGTATCATTACTAAGAAAAACCATTGCTTATATATATAAATATGTGTATGAGACCCTGAGGTTCCTTTTTCACAGTTAATTTTTGCCTGTGGTATTAATATTTATGAATTAAGTGCCAGTAGTAATTAAGCGACATTTTAATCAAAATTGTTTTGATTATTATGATCATAAATATCGTTAATTATTTATATGAAAAAACTTTGTTAGTACGACATTATTGATAATGATCATTTCTGTGTTTAACACACTTCTAATATTCATTCTATTTCATTTTTGAAATCTCCTTGGATGACATTAGAAATTTATTTGAAGTTTGACTGTTAACGTCAGTTTTTATGTTTATGTCTCGTTTTTGTATCTGTGTGTGACAGTTGGCTTACGCCCTACGCGGATATAATCCATAAAATATATATTAAAATACGATATAACTACATAAAACATAATAATGGTATAGTAACAAATGATATCTAATTTATTTTTTCTCCACATTTCGAAATTATTTATTTTGTTGCATTGTTTTCAGGCTGGATATTCAGAAGATCAACTAGCAGGTGAGTCATAGAAACACCATTAATTTTAGCAGTTCCCAAAGATATTTCGAACTTTATTATGGCCATTGCTTACCAAGTCTTTACCGACGAAAACACGCGAAACAGCGTCGCGCAGTGCCCTATGACTCACGTCAATCAACGTTCTTACTAAAAGCGTCGACTGTTGCAAACGCCCTAGTTTCCATATATGGTTAGTATTTTTAACATTTCTGTATGAGGCCACTTAGTGTCCTCGTAGTGCGGTGCACACTTTCCTGCGGTCCTTTATTCGTACAACATGTTTATGTACGAGCCCCCAGCTAAATTAAAACTTACTTCAGTAGAAGGTAAATACAAGCATTACTTAGTTTTTCTCTGTGTATCTAATAATAGCTTACATAATATATAATTTTCTTTAACATTTGGATGGTAAGATATCACAGTATCCACATTATGTTACCATATATATAGTAAATTAATCAACCTTATTTGGTAAGGTTAAAATGTCATGTCAAACATGAACTTATAGAAACATTGATTTCGTTTTTTGAGTTGTGTGAATATTTAAAATTGCCATTGTTTTGATGCAGAGTTTCAAGAGGCTTTCCAGCTGTTTGATTCCCGTGGGGATGGTAAGATTCATGTGGCACAGATAGGAGATGCCCTGCGTGCCCTTGGACAAAATCCTACAGAATCTGATGTGAAGAAATGCACACTCCATCTCAAACAGGATGAGAGAATATCCTTTGAAGTCTTCTTACCCATATACCAAGTATGTATATGTTTAATGTATTAATTTATTTGTGTAAATTGGCTTGAAAAATACTATATCAATTTAATGTTAATAAATTAACCTTGAAAGTAAAATATATTTATTTTAAGGTAATACTCAAATACTAAGATAACAGATAACAATAATTTATTTGTTAAGTACTCTAGTTTGTATACCTTGAAATTATTAATTGATCTCTGAATTCCCATCTTGTATTCTTTTAATTACTTTAATAATCTATACCTCTCTGCTATGTATATTTATACAAAAAATGTGCTGAATAAGTGATTAAAATAATAGTTGGTACATACCAATCTTTATTTTAACATATATATGTCATGGTAAAGTGTTACTTCATTATCTTGCAGGCTATCTCTAAGGCCCGCAGTGGCGACACAGCTAACGATTTCATTGAAGGCCTGCGTCATTTTGACAAGGATGGCAATGGCTTCATTTCATCGGCCGAGCTCAGACACCTTTTGTCTACACTCGGGGAGAAGCTCAGCGATGATGAGGTATTAATTTGTTTACTCACTGATATTATCTTGGGTGTTACGTTTTGGTGTGGTAAAATTGTATTAAAATACATGCTCAAGGGCGGTGCAAACCCATGAAAACAATTAACTTTATAATATTAACAACTGGCTTTAAGAGTTGTTTATATAAGTGTTGTCTGCTTAGGTGGAGCAGTTGCTGCAGGGACAGGAAGACTCGCAGGGCAACATCAACTATGAGAACTTTGTCCATCTTATCATGCAGGGATAAACAGCGGTATACAAACTCAGTCGGGCAAAAAGATATCTGGCACAGACGTAATAGCATTTAGAATTGTATGATTCTGTTGCAAAGATATAATCTGTGATTTAAGCATTTACACATGTCCCTTATTTCCCACTGGCATGCAATGTACGTATGGTAAATACAAGCACCTCCAAAATATATCCGACTGAGAAAAAATGAAATCATTTTAAATTCGTATTATCTTAGTGTGATGTTTGAAGGTGTTATAAAAAATATAATTACCTTTATTTCCATTTTATTAAAATATAAGTGCATATTCCAAGATATTAATGTATTTTTAAGAGATTTATAGTACTTAGTTATGAATGTATTGTACAAAGACGTGTTTAAATTAACTGACTTTAAATATAACATTTTGTAATCTAACACTTTTTTATTTGACCTTAAGATGATTTCTTTAGGTATTCCCTATATATCTAAGATTGGACATACCATTCAACACCAGCTTTCATGCGAGTGGATAAATATAAAAAAAATATCTATTTACCATCAAACCCGGTGTTTACCTGTCTGATTGATAACGTATTGAACTGAAAGAGCAATTGCATCTCTTACAGTTCTGTTCAATTATATTTACCTTTATCATTCTTCCAAAAGACTTATTTTTTTAAATAATATACTCGTAGAAACACCTCGTACAATACACAGGTGCTAAAAATAATTCTTACCACTTCTATAACAATTTGCTTTATAAAATTATTATATAATATATTATTTTATAAAAAAGAATTCATCACAATTAAGTGTTAACGATACAAGAGGGCACTGTTAGTAAAATAGGTAAAATGGGATAATTATTAAATATTAGTGAACGTTCCATTCGATCTGTTATATTAAACTATTTGTCATATTAATTAGAGAGCAAGAATGTAAAGCTTAACAACTGAAACAAGGGTGATTTCGTACAATTGAATTTGTTGTAAAATTCCGTTTTGAACTGAACGCACCTCACGAAAATATTTGTTTACGATCAGGAATTGAACCCAGGATTCTTAACAGCTAATATTTAGTATAAATATGATCACAATACGGAATGAAATACTCCATGAAGCTGATCTGGGTCGTAGATACTTGCCTATGATATTCGTTCAATTTGAAATAAGGTGATTCAATATTAATTATATACTTTTATGTTAAAGAAGATCGTCGAAGAGTATACAGAACAGCAAATTTTGAACATTTCAAATATTTAACAATTAATCCACTTTATTACTAATTTATCTCGTAGATTTAAGGCGGAGTTTTAAGTTGTAAATTTAGCTTTTTATACAAGTCCATAAAAAAAAAACACCTATCCATTTATCGAAAAAAATATAATTTTATTCATTTACGGATGCATCTCAATATGCAGATGGGGCATAGATATGTGGCAAGTGTATAAATAAAAACAATGAATTATGTTCTAAATTGTGAATTAAATTTTTAAAACCACTAACTGTACCCCGTCTTGAATTATGTGGTAGCTTAATCTTAGTTGAATTAACTAAGACGGGTGGAAAAATTCACCCAATTTCGTAACGTGAGTTGCCGAAAATCGTCAACTTTTCGGTACATATTGCTACAAAATCAAATTTAAGGTACTAAAACCTATACTAACAGCAGATAAAGTGTTTCTTTATTTTTAATTCCTTTAAAAATATTATAGCTTTTAATATGAATAAAACGATTTTCCATCACAAATTAACTATATACCTATTCCTGGTCAGTTCGTTGGTCAGTATGTAATACTTGTTTACTTTAATTGTGTGATCTTTGGGGACATTAGTTTCCCACGGAACAGTAAGCTCCACAAGTATCACGCGCTTTAACACTCTAGAGTACAGGAATATGTCCGGTCTGGATGACGAGACAACAATATCCTCAGGGATTCTATACTGTTTCTCATACGTATCCATCATTATAGTCCAATCGCGAGCCGCCTCCAAGATAGAGTGAGGCTTTTGTTTTAACTACTGGCAACATTTTTCTATTTCCCTCTTATACTAGCTATGTAATGTTTTGTAAATTATTTAAATTAATAAAAGTATAATATTTGAAAAAGCAATAAATTCAAACTATCAAAATTGTTTCATGTAGCCATTATTTCGCGACTATACATGCGTATGTGTGCGTAGTCAAGAATTGTCAATGTAGTTATGTAATTTGCTACCCATCTGTTTCGTAAACGCGTCCTTAAGAAAACACCCTAAATTCTAATGACTTGCTCGCCACTCACCAGGGTTCTTACTCATCAGTAGAACACTCACGTTCCCGTCTTCGTCTGCGGGATACCCATAAAACAAACGAAAACCCTAAAAACAAACAAACAAAAGAGTCAGAACCTCCGAATCTAAATGTATTGGCCCTGATCCAAGAAGATAATCTACTAACACTTTGCTGGAAGTATAGTCAAGCTAATTCCTGGACCAGATGGTAGCCGGTAGGTACTAAGAGCGTTGTAGATCTGCAGACTTCAAAAGGCATTTCTTGAGAGTTAATTAATCCTCCTTTTCACTTACATTATATAGGCTGGAAAAAACACTAATTATTTCAATAGAGCGATATATGTCTAAGTGCCTGCTTTAGTTTTCAGAGCAATACCACATCTTTTGGTTTATTAACCTACCTGCATGAAATAATAATTTTCTGAGAAATTGTATTGTAATCTATATCTACCTTTGACTATCATATTTTCTTCAAAATTAATCAAGTTAATATAAATAAAACTGGCATATTATCAATGATTATTTTATAGTTAGGTATTAACTAATTAAAGGGACGGAAAATGACACAAATGTGTTTAATAATAACGCATCGAGAAATAATAAGATGGAATGTTAATAGTTGAAAAAAATGTTTATTTTTTTTTTTTTGTCGAATGGTTCTACATAAAAGATTATGACGTTAGAATTACGTACGAACTCGTTCAGTAAAGTGATTATAATAGACACGATGATTGGTGAGGGAGGGTAGACAAAGGTACGGAAAAGTATTTACAGAGTGGGTACAGTGGCAGCATGGCGGACGTCTTCCTGTCGCACGTCGCTTTGATAACCTGCCCGCGCACTTGAGTGGCCAGGTCTCGGAACGCGCTTCATTAGGCATCTTTCTCGCGCTAAACTGCTGAGGTTACTATAATAGATCAGTCCCATGTCGCGGTCAATCGTGCGCGGGAACCTCTAGCGGTCGGTCGATACTAGGTAATAGTGTTGTCGAGTGCAGTAAAGTGCAGTGTTTATTACAGCATGGCGCTGGAGTACTGGGTAGTGCTGACGCTAGCGCTGCTGGTGCCTCCGGCTCGAAGTTCTCTGCTGCCGCTTGAGACCGAGCGATTACAGTCTAGCGTCGGTGGATATGCCGTCATGAACTGTCATTTAGATTTTCCTTTCGGCAACGAAATACCGTATCATTTGCAGTGGGAGAAGGATGTAAGAAAACTAACTTCTAACAGAATATAATAACAATAATAAATTAATTAATTGATTTTCTCTTTCCATATTAGGTTCTGTATTAATCATATAACGCCTTTTAGGTTTTAAATGACTTTGCTAACAATAATATGTATCTACTATTTCATATATACTAAATGTTATAAATATAGTATATCTGTTACTTATAACATTATTCATTAATTCAAATAAAATTGTACATTAAAGATAAATGTATTAAATATAAAGAGTTACGAGAGCACTTTACTTATGACCAAATTACGTTATACGATGTTAGCCACTCTATCTCATCTGGTCTAAACAGCATCGCATAGTCAAATGGCTGTTCGTGAGTTAGTGCTTCTCTCTGATTGGCGGAGTGCCTATTGGATATTCTTCAAGGTCAAATCGTATGGTTTAAATTGAAAAATGAAGTCTATTCGGTCAACCAGTGTGATGATAGAACTATTTACGACAGTAGTTAGGTATATCCTTGGCATGATCTGGGTTTGTTTTTCAAATGATATGTAATATTATTCGACACTTAGGATGTATTAACACTTAAACTTGAAACATAATCAACTTCAAATTTAGTCTTCAAAAAGTTAAGAAATACTTCATGGCCTTGAGTATACGCATGTATAATAAAGTTCCACAAGATATCACAAGAAAAGGAAGGTTCCTTTTCTTAGTTTTAAATCTGAAAATGAAAGTATGTTTATAAATTAAAATTATTTTAGCATGTAGGATTAGTTGATCGAAATGCGATCAACTAAAAGCTCTTGTACTCTTAGGACGTGGAGCTTTGGTTGTTGACTCGTTTACAGAATTGATATTATAATGTATACATAAAACGTAGTCAAATTATTAAAAAAAAAAAAAAGCCAAAGTAGCTTACTCACGGAATGACAAGTCTAATGTATCTACAATAATAATGTAATTTGAACTCTACTTAACCTTTTTAAAGTATTAACAACAAAGATTTGTTTTTTTCTACTCAGCAAAATGTTTATTTCCAACTGGTGGTAATATGATAACTTTTTTCACAAAAAGGAGCTTTTAACGAAATGACGATGTGATATTTATTTACATTATCTCCCATGACCGCTATGTCATGAAAAATGACAAAACATCATAAAATAGTTGTACCATATATCAGTAGCTGTATTAATTCTATTTTTATATATCTCGAATTTAGGAAGCAGGAAATCCATAGGACTTGCAAGCTGTAAAAGAGTCACTCGTTAATCGTGGGGTCCTTCGTTGTTATTAAACCGTAAAATTGCTAATGTTCTATCTGTGTGGTACTGCGCAGTTGACTGCTAAGAAATAATGAGTGCGTGGAAGGAATAAAATTAGCTTATTGTTCTTCCGCGGCCCACTTATACAGGTAGGTGGCCTGAGTCGGTTTTATGGCCAAGCCTTTTCAAGCATGGTTTTAGAAAAGTCAAAAGAGTTTTGCTTGTTTTGTGTCAACAAGAACTTATATTAAGTACATAATGATATATAAATAAGAAAAAAATATATATCATGTTATCATTTGTTGTCCAAAAGATAAGTTTGAAATCTATTTAAAGACAAACTTAGTGACTATTGAGTGGATATCAGGAATTATTCCATATTTTATTATCTTAAGGATAATCATCCCGAAGTTGTTTGATCTTGGTAACCTTTGGGCTTTGAGTCCACTAACTAAATTCATCTGCAATCCAATTTCTTATCCTAACCGACCGGAGACGAAGAATCTAACAATCGGAAACTTTTTAATAATTATTACATATTGAGCCATTACTAGTGAAATGTGCGTGATCAAATATTTTTCAACGTATTATAATTGAAAGCTCCTTCGTATAATATTCTAGACAAAAATCTTAAATACTCATAAGCTATCTATTTTTCTCAGGATAAAGAAGTTTTTAATAATAAAAAAATCCGTATCAAGTTCTTTATCCATAAGCATAATAATCATTGCTGAATAAAATAATCAGTAATATATTACTGATTGAATCTAAAATGACAGTCACACATGATTGAGACTGAGCTAAGAAAAAATAAATGAAGGTCTTACAAGTGATGTGACCGCAATGTGGTTCCTTCTCATGGGCAGCGGTAGCAAATATTACATCCTTAGACACTAGCTTAAACAATTAAAACTGTTATATCGTAATAATATGTTTGATCAGGAGTCGTGTGTACAATTTATCTACAATCAACTTTTATACTCGCTCTAGTATTCATGTAATTTTGTGTTACATACAACCAAATTAAACTTATAAAATACTTCCCGTAAAATATTTATTTTAAAAGCCAGGAGGGCTAAGATAACAATTATATTTTTTTAAATGTATATAGTCTTATAGATTTGTTTACAATATTATATTACTTAGGTGTAGAAATAGAATTTGTTTAATACATAGGTATTATTTACTTATATAATTCTAGTACATATATAAACTCTCTGTGTAAAAAATATAAAATTGCAATATAAACTCTGAGTGCCTACTGGTAAATAGACAATGCATAATAATAGTATTGTATTGAAATGGAGTGAAGGTGAATCGATTGAAGGGAATTGAGCACGAGACACTCGGGGTGCGGCCGCCATTGTCGGACCGGCCGCGTTGACTCTGGAGAATAAAGGCTATTACATTAACAACTGTTCCAACTATTTTAAGTACCATTCCGTAACTAGCAGCAATTCCCAGAAATCACCAACATTTTAGATTTTTTTAGAATATATATATAAATTAGAAAAACAACGATAACGTTATATGATAATATAAATATTTTCCTGTAATTTGAATTGTCTCTTTACATTAGCATCATCGTGATCAACGTAAAACTTCTAGGATGTACGGTAGGATGTTCATTTTAAAGTACTCGTATAAAATAATGGACGTAATTAATAGTTGCCAAGAATTTAAGTCCTGAAACTATCAATCGGTACATTATCAAACTCATCCAATAATACCGAGAGATATACAAGGTTTTGGGTATTTTCCTTTATAGCGTTAAATGCATAACAATGAATTGAGGTCGCATCTATAATATAAGAATTTCATGACGGTCTATGTGAGGATATTTTATACGCGTGGGAGGAAGTTCCGCTTACATCGCGTCTGCCATCGCTAAGGATTATATCGTGACGTGACCAAAATTGTCGTCCAGTCGGACTCGGCGCAATTACTAGTCTGGGGGAGGGCAGGCGTGAGGTGGAGGACAGAGGACAGTGTGTAAATAACTCGTACCTTGCACAGATAACTAATAACTTATAATCAAATTCAAACAGAACCATATGATGAGTAACTGAAGCATGTTATTTATCAAAATTATTACAGAAGTTCGTAGACAAACACAAGGCCCTAACTCTTTATTAACATTCATCTGCCTTCTTAACTCTTCATAATAATTGCAATAAATGTAACCCGTGGATCTAATGACGAAGCCGTGTTAAGCTCAGTGGTGAGAATATAGTCTTGTTAGGCGAATGAGCTCACATCAGCCGGCGGCAGGAAGCGATGTAATTTAAATGACCTACTAGGTGTAGTCACAAATAGTGAGAACGCGCTGACCAAACTCCGTCTACTAAATTACTACTTATTAAATCAACGATGGCAGTTGCACTACCCGAATATTAAAAAATCAGTACATTTGTAATAGGTATTCTCCATAGTTAATGGATTTGATCTCCATAGATAATATGGTTTTATTTCTCCTCGTTGAGGTTTTCATATTGTCTCTTTATCTTGATATTGCCAATGTTATAACACATTGGAGATATCACGAAACGATTTAAGAGAATTCTTGATTTCAATAAAATACCAATAACATTTGTAAAGATAAAATCATGAATGCTACTCATATAATTAAATGCATGTAATAAACTCATTGCATTATACAAACAATATATCTATTGTGTTTATTATGGTGTCCCATACGAATAAAAATCGGAATTTCTCAAACTTTACTTGATTTTGGTACAAGTCTAGTTACGGTTTTTATGAATAAATAAGATTAAAAATTTTATGGAATTAATTCTATAAATATAGAAATTTTATGAATTCTCTATCTATTGTTCAAGAATGTAAATAGGTAGGTGAAACTCGAGATAGATGATTGCTTGAGGTTTGGAATATAAAAAAAATGGGTCGAAACCAAAGACAGGTGGTTTATAAAAGTAATAATTGTGCACGTTACAGGGCGAACTGATATTCTCGTGGTACAGCAGTGAGGGCGCTGCGCATGTGGCTGATCGGTGGGGAGGTCGAATAAGGCGAATCAGTTCGTCTGGTCTGGGTCGCGGCTCTGTCAATGTCAGCGCCGTACGTGAAACTGACGCCGGTCTATATAGATGCCGCGTCACCTTCCCCAATAGAACGCCTCCCTCCCGGAACAACGGAACTTTCTATTTCCTTGATGTCGACGGTGACAGTATACATCATATTTTCTATCATATTGGTTTTTAAATTTATTGCAGTATTGGTATCATAATACTTATTTCATAGGTGGCAATCTCATCGTGACTCCACCCGTAAACGTTACGGTTCTCGAAGGAGAACGTGCGGAGCTGGAGTGTCTGCCCAAAAGCCCGGAATGGGTGGTGCAGTGGTATCGTGAGGGTGTTCCTCTGGAAACGCTTCCTGAATTGGCACTGCGTTCAGAACTCGCGATGAACGGCAGTTTGTTGCTACGTCAGGCTGTCAGTACTGACCTCGGCGAGTACGAATGCCGTATCAGTGCGCCTGATGGACAGACGCAGAGTGCTAGTGCTTTTTTAGATGTACAATGTTCGTATATTACACTAAGAAGTATTTATTAGTATTCGAAGAGCTCATTTTATTTTATTGAAAAGAAAATATAATTATTTATTCTAGATAAAGCAAAAGTTGTATATTCTCCTAAAGAAAGATATTTACCTTATGGCAAATCGGCAAGCCTGGATTGTCACTTCAGTGCAAATCCACCCTTGACTAATTTGCGATGGGAAAAAGACGGCTTTCTGTTCGATCCATACAACGTACCCGGCGTATTTTACAGCATAAACGGTAGTCTACTCTTTAATCAGGTGAGTTATAGGTCAAACAGTTTTTGACTACTATGTTCAGTAATTTACACGGATCATGATAAAATAACGGTGACGATGCGCAGGTAGACGAATCTCACGAAGGGATGTATTCGTGCACGCCGTATAACTCGCTGGGAACAGCAGGGGCGTCGTCAGGGGTGCGCGTGCGCGTGGCCAGGCCCCCGGCGCTTGCGGTACGCCCGCTCCCACTTTACCTGGTACGCCTCGGCGCCGCCGTCACACTGCCCTGCAGCGCCACCATCGCACCATTCCATGTGCCACCTACTATACACTGGACTAAGGCATGTATAAAACGTATCTATCGAATGAAATGGATCTACAGAATTGTCATAATAATCATGTTTCCAATCTCACCAGAATTCAATATAGAATGTCATGAGTCTTTGTGTGCATACGAGAATTCTCGATTTATTAGATAAAATCCTCGTTTGCAGAAAGATGGCACTCCTTTACCAGAAGGTCGCTATTCATTGATAGAGGGCAATTTAACTATATCACAAGTGTCCGAGGATGATCGTGGAATCTACGTGTGCTCAGTGAGCAACCAGGCTGACGTGCTGGCGGTGGAGACCGAGCTGCTTCTAGAGAACATACCCCCTCGCGCTCCTTACAACCTCACAGCTGTTTCCACTGCGAATTCGATTCATGTTTCTTGGGTGCCGGGTAATATCGTATTATTGTCTATCTCGTGTTCATGAATGTCAGACATAATAAAAAGCCAAATGATTTGCAGGTCATAACGGTGTGGATGTAGAATACAACGTTTGGTACCGCGAGCGAGAGGACAGCGAGTGGCGTACTATGAAAATCCTGTCTCGAGGTGTGACGGATGCTACGCTGCTAGGGCTGCGTGCGGGCGTTGAGTACGAGCTGCGCGTGCTGTCGCAGGATCACATTGGCGACGGACTCTTCAGCAAACCCATATTTGTGCGAACTCTAGGTCTGCATGTAGCATTTCTTGAATTATCTAGCATAAATGATCCATTAATAAACTAAAACATTGTGGATATCATCCTTCAATCTTTTGGGGAAAGTTGAGTCCAAGTAATTGGGATAGCCGTGTATCAGTATTATAAAATATTCCTTGTATAAATATTGTATTCTAGATATAAAAAGAACTTTGTCATGTTTTACAGACACTCAAATTAAAGATTTCGTATTAATTATTATGTCTTATCTGTTCAAGATCCCGATCTTGGGGAAGATGGAGATTCGACCGTTTACGTTTCCGCTACGGTGACCGAAGGAGCTACGAGTACAGGTCTGGGTAGCTCTCAGGGTACCGGAAGTAGCGACCCGAATGTCCCAACAATTGGCTCGGCAAGCGGTTCTGTTAGCGGCTCGGGCGGACTGGACGAGCTCGCAGTGACCGTGCGACTCATCGACGAGGGTGCTTTGGTACGCTGGACTCGCGCGCCTGGAGACGACGCGCGCTGCTCGCTGCGCTGGTACGACACGGACGGACCGACTCACAAAATCATCGCCGCTCTCTCCACGCAACAGGATTACATACTCGGTCAGTTGCGAACAAATTTTACCTATTCCATGAATGAAAGAATATTTATTATTTTTGTTCCAATCTAGAACAAAAATAATAAATATTCTTTGCATATTATCATGTTATTTTAATTCTACAAAATTTAAATGTGGCGCCTGTGGCAGTGAGTCCGGTGCGGGAGGGGGCGAGCTACTGGGCGCGGGTGGAGTGTGCGGGCGCCGGCGGCGGCGCAGCATTGCGCGTGCCGGAGTATGCACGCTTGCGCGGCGTGGCGGTAGGGTCGGCGGCAGCGGCGCTGCTACTAGCCGCACTGGCCGCCGCGCTATGCCTGGCGCGACGCCGCCTACGCCCGCACGCACGCGACAAGCGAGCGCGCTAGTCCCTGACGTGCAAGCGTGATCTAAAAATTGACTTAAAAGTTTCGTCCGCAGCAGGACGCTGTACATACGAACGTCTGGGCGGTGTTTTTGTTATGAAATATGTATATTTTTCAATCATATGAAAAGTGGCCGTTATTTAAATAAAAACACTTATATCAAGGAACGTTTTAAATATTGTTGCACAATATATTTTTCTATGTTTGAAAACTTTACTGTTATTTTACAATCTATTAACGGCAATGTGTTGAATTAGATCGTTTTAATTATTTTTCAACAAATAGTAAGCACGCAGTGTAATGTAACCTTTAAGAATTTTATTGTAGCGTTCTAAGTATACCTACTAGACACGCAATATAAGGACATGTAAAAACTTGCAAAATATAAGATAAACTAAGAGCCTCGACTTAAAATCAATTTTAAATTATTTAATATTATAAACGTTTGTAAGTAAGGCAGTATCAAAACAGTTTTTAAATCGCGGCTTACTATGATGTAGTCATATTATCACAGTAACCTACACTTCTCTAACTTGTAAATCTGCGAAATAAAATAAAAGTTTGCATTTTGTAACGTAAATTATTATTTTAACTAACGATAATAATATAACTAAGAACTAATGAATATGTACTATTCGTATATCGATTCTTTCATAAAAATAAGATGTTGTAACAAAACTCATAGGGATATTAAATTGTTAAGAAATAAACAATATCACCTGTTATAACACTGTTTTATTTTATCTATAGGCCAAAATATAAGTTTGGGTCAAAATTAATTTCGAAAATAATGGAATACTACATTTCGTACAGACATGTGGTATTCCATTATTAAGTTAGGGCCGAGGTTTAAAATTAGAGTATATGTTTTTGAACAAGAGCTTCCCTTCACGATGTAATCAAGGTTTTAGGTCGTCTTTGAAATTTAAATTTATGAAAATAATATTTATTTATTTTTTATGTAAGCAGAATTATATTTTTATTTATTTTAAAATTAGATAATAAATGCGTAGAAAATGAAGTGTTAACTTTTTGACATCTAGTTACTTAGTCTTCGTCAGACAGATTTCGCTTCGTTTCTATTTTCTGTCTTATTTTGAAATCTATATAATTATAAAATTAACTAAGAAGCTCTTATCTAGTGAATAACTTTGTACTTACGAGTCGAAAGATAATTTCACTCTTTAAATCTATTTTCAGCTATCACCATTAAATCCCAATTGTTACAATCCATGGAACAATTTTTTGTTAAGAAATTCTGTCAAGGAATGCATAATCATAATTTTCAATAAAATAAAACCCATCTTATATCTTATAACTGCTCATACCATTTTTTAAGCTGACTTAGTTTCGTGCTACATTTTCACAATATGAGCTATCAAAATGCCACCGAAAATGAACCACACACATATTGTAAATGGCTACTTACTTTCGTCTAAATGGAAATATAAGATTCTGGGATAGTATTGAAACGGTAGAAAATAGGCTTATAACCTATAACCACTTCAAAAATTGAATTTTCTTCGAAATGATAAATGATTCTGGCGGGGCTGAAAATAAACATTTAATACTCACGCACAAATTAAGTCTGTCAGAAATATTGGAAATGGACAAAACCACAAAGGACGGGCTTAAATCAAACGGAGGAAATATATCTGGATGCTGCCATCGGCAAGACCGTCACAACTAACTCCTTGGGTTCACAGAACGAGACTTTTTAGACTCTCAATATGATATGATATGATTAGAGACAATAGGATATGATTGGAGATTATTGACAAAAATTTTGTTGTCGGCTCAAAAGACTTACCCATTCTAAAAGTTAATTATTGTTATATAAGATATGTATTAGGTTCAGTTCTTTTTTTTATAATTATACAATCCTAATTACTTAAAGTAACTCACCAAAGAAAATAATTAGTTAATATGAATAAGTCAGTGCCAAATAAATGCGACCAAGTAATCAGCATCAAATTAACAGATGAATTACAAATTGTATACCGGTGTTTCATTTTCTAAAATTTCGAGTTATGTGGAGCCACTGAATTGATCGTACATTACTTTGAATTTGATACTTTTTTCATCAAGCTGTTCTGCAGTTTGGCCATCATATTCAAAAATCTCACAAACCTTCCGACTGGTCCGGAAGTCATGACAGAACGCTCTATCAAAGTCCATTGGTCTACATGCGATATAACAGGAAAACAGTCGAATGATACTTAATAATATTTACATTTTTTAATTTCGAAAATAATCTGATCTCATATACTTGTTGCAATTAAATGTATTAATTCTACGCATGTAGTTTTTGACAAGTACGATATATGTCTCTTTCCTTACATCGAACGTACGTGGTACTAATACGATGTCTGTTTATCTTCAAGATATATCTTCGGCATCTAGACAATTTGCTGCAAGGTATACTTTTATCTGACTAGAAGACCTTTTCGCAGAATCAGGACTGTCTTTAAATTTGAAATCAATGCGACTTGCACATAATGTAACCATATAGGAAATATTCACAGATACTAATGTAGTACATATGTCGCTATCGTATGGATAACGAGATAAGATTTAACTCATGCGTTGTCAATTTTATTTGTATGAGGTTCAAAAGTAACATTCTGCACATTAAAAAACTCAATCACAGCATACGATTTTTTTAAGCTTGACTATTATTTTATTATTTCATCTTTTGCTTAACTACGAAAAGTATAAGGTCTGCCCGTATCTCTGTCTGTTGCTGATTCTCTGATATGACGATTGTCTAAATTGTATACAGTATGAAAAGAAAATGTGAAAAATTATTATATACCTACTAATAATTAAAAAAATATATTATGCTCAATTAAAAATAGTGTTTGTTTAGTAAATGTACTATTTAATTTTATTATTTCTTGATATCAAAAAAATATATAAAAAAGTATTTCTTAAAGGGAAATAATTCCATCAAGAGAATTTTATTATTGGTATTTTAATTTATTATTATAATCTAAAAATGTACTTAATATTATCAAAAATCATATTTCTGTATAAAGATCTGTTTTTATATAGAAATTTTATTTTGTTTACAAATGAAATGAGTTATGTAAAACTTATATCAATACAGCGTCTTACACTTAACATAAAATTTGCGTCGAATCATCTACATGAAATTTCGACTTAAAAAACAAGATTCTTTTTTTTTATTATCTTCATACATTAGATACGCATATCAAACAAAAACAATCAGATCTTATCGTTCTTCGTTTTTCTTGTTTTGATATAAAGAATAAATAAAGAAAACAATAACAAAAAACTCTGTATTTTGTATGAATTATTCAAGGTTTTAAACAAAATATAAAATGTAGGTACATTGTGTAGTATTATTGGTAGACGGAGTTGGAATACTGGCTGTCAGGCCAAATGCTATTGTTTAAAAGAAATGTTTCTGTCTTACGTGAAGCTCGCTTCCAACGTTCATTGATTTGTGGTTGGAAATATCACTTCTAAGTGTTCCTCTGAAATTTGATTTCACCTAAAAATGTTAACAAAGTTGAAATGATTTTCCCGAATTTTTAACATTGATATTTTTTTCTTATTATCGGTTTACAAAAAAAAAAATGAAAGAATATCTTAAAAATACAATGAGCCCAAAACAATGTACTATTTCTAACATTTTCGAAGAGTATGTTTAACCAGCTCTAGTCTAGTTCTACGATAACCCATAGTGGGATGGCGTGGCGAGGTGATGGCGGCAGTGGGCAGTGTGGGGGCTTTGTCAGTCAGCGGTGAACTCACCGCTTAAAAATACTTAGGATGCGTTGATGACAGGAGGTATTATTTTTAAAACAAGGTGGGAATATTACTACCCGGTATCCGCTGCTCTAAATTATTACCCAGGGAACATAAAAACAAAAAATGAGTGGTATCTCGCGACTCCTGTTGTGATATTTGACCTTAACTTAATAACTGCACAGAACATGTTGTAAAGAGTATAAGCAAAAAAGGTTGTAATTTATTACCTTCAAAAAAAGGTTACATTTGTTAATTGTAATTAGTTACTCAGATCAAGTGGCTTGGAACGTGCGCCTCTTAAGTTAGTTGAGTTTATATAAAAATACATTTGCTTTCTTGTCGTGTCGTTGAGTGTTTTTTAAATTATTTTACTTTATAGGAGTATGTCGTCCGCTTTCAATCCTAACTATGACATGCAAGCGTGGCTACGGACTTGCGACGAGGAAATTATTGAACCGTTAGAAGGCAAATTAAAGGGTAATTTGAGTTGTTAAAAAAATGTGCTTCAATGTAAATGTGTTACAAAATATACAGTTAGTAATTATATTTAGTTATATAACACTGTGGTGAATTGGTCTTTACAGGCACCATTCCGAGTTGGCTGCGAGGGACGCTACTGAGAAATGGTCCCGGTTCAATGAAAGTGGGTACAGACGAATTTAAGCATGTATTCGACGGAGCAGCACTACTGCATAGGTACTTTACAGGTTATATAACAATTATTAAAGTTAACATAAGAAGTGTCTTATCTGTCGATAAGACAACTATATTCAATTTTTTTGAACTTCTTTTTTTTATGAAATGAATTGAGTACCTTAAAACTGTTTTCGAAGACGCTACAATACTTAGATACTCTTTATTTAAAAAAAAAGATTTTTAGTAGATGGTCACTATATAATGTAGTTAGATTAGTTAATTACGTGACAACTAATGACAGAAGGTCCACTAAGTAGGGACTGAATAAATTAATAACCGACTTGGTATTACATGGATCTTACAACTGTTTACGGTAGAATAACTGCGTTGAGAGACTTGGTTTTTTTTACAAGTATTTTTTTATTGGATTATAATATTAAGGACTATGTTAACGAATATAAAGTATGGCAATTACGAATTCACTAAATTCAGTCAATTCTGTACATGTTGCTTGACTGTCATTACTTCCAGGGAGTTGTCTTTTGGAGTTCTTGGTTCGAAGAGATTATATAATTATTGATGATTTTAATGCCTAAAGTTATAAATTATGATTATCTTAGCAGTTGTAAATGTGAGAGTATTATAGAACTAGTAGTGGCATGATAGATTATTCTAGTCTTCTTTTCGGCACCACACTTTAACTTAATTATAATATATTTTCACATCTCAGTTAAGTCATAACTAATAACCTCATTTAGTCAATATGTACAATCGTAATTTTAAAAATATGTTAAAAGAGGTTTTTTTTTCCGTGCACCTACACTTTGGAATTGTGCAATTATAGTCTGACGTTTCATAGATGCAATGCATGCTTATTTAAAATAATAAAAAAAAAGAGATTATTAAAGATGCTTATAGAATAAGTAATTTATAGGTTTGCCGTAAAAGAAGGCCGAGTGACGTACCAGTGTCGGTTCCTGAGTTCAGACACTTTAAAGAAAAACAGAGCCGCCAATCGCATTGTTGTCACTGAATTTGGTACAAAATCTGTGGCAGATCCTGGCCATACTATATTTGACAGGTAATTATAATATTTTTAGTTTTCATTTTAATATAAATCGTAAGCTAACAGCACCTCTCTTGAAATATAATAATTACTTAAAATGCATACAAATCTATACATATATATATTTCCTTTGAAAATGAAAGATTTTTTTTGTATTGTTTTGTGTGTGTAGCCTCCATGTTTCCATGAAAAGAAATTTTCTGTACAGATTTTTTTCCTCAATCTTATTTTATTAAAGGTATGTATCTTCATACATTAAAGTTATATAAAACGACTTTCTTTTTGCTGTAGCAACAGTCAAATATAATTATCTCTAACCCAAAATGTAAATTTTCAGGTAACAGGTAACAACTATTCTGTCTGTATGTCTGTGTTTCATTTACAGGATATCATCTTTTTTCAAACCGTTGGCGAGTTTAACAGATAACGCTGTAATATCTGTGTATCCGTTTGGAGATCAGATATACACCATGACGGAAGTCACCAATGTTTATAAGTAAGTGTTTATATAGATGGCAATAAATTATCGTAAATATATAATTACTTATTTGTTATTATTGTTTTTCTATTTTCAATTCCGTCATTATTAAAAGAAATAAATTTCTGTCTCTCTGATATAATGAAGTCTAAAAAATTATACATTTTTTACAACAGCTGATTCATGGCTGCTAGATAACCCGCAATACTTTTGCTTTGAAGGACATTTCCTTGCTACGCGACCGCAATTCCGGTCCAATGAAAACATATATAAAGTAAAAAAGAATAATGGATACGCTGTATATCTTTTAAATAGACCTCTTAATCCTCGCATTACACATTTCAGGATAGATCCGGAAAATCTGGAGACTTTAGAGAAAAATAATCTTTTTGATTCTTTGATTGTTTGCCACACAGCTCACCCACACGTGATGTCGAATGGTACCTAACATAATTTATAAGTCATAGTTGAAAAATATGGTATTTTATTTGCTTCGGAAGCCATATAATAATTTATAATATTTGTATTTATAGGAGACGTTTACAACATTGGTTTGACAGTTAAAAGAGGGCTGTTGAAAAACGTTATTCTGAAATTTCCACACACAGAAAATGGTAATTTCTTAGTCACTTTATTACTTAAATAATTACGGAATTACTAGAAATCATAAGGAATGACTTTATAGTTCCTAATTTGTGCACACGTTCATCGTGTTAAGATATATATAGAAATGTACATATATATACATATATATATAAAGACGGACACGACTTGGAATAAAACTTTATTTAAGGAGACTTAATCTGCTGCAAAAGTGTCTGTTTCTTTTAGTTATATACATGTTTTCAATTTACTTCGGTAACTTTTATTTGTACTATTATAACATAACGATTTTTTCTGGATAAATATTAAAAACGTGACACGTTTTAGCTTTCGTACCTAACCCTAAAGGATACAATTTTTGTACAAACACTTTTTGGTCAAGGTCAAGGTCAAATTGATAAATTGAACTATAAAATATATGCAAGCAACATATTCCGACAAACCTTTTGTTTTGAAAATTAAATCGAAATTACAGTTTATGTTGTGTTTTCGTCGAAATATTTCTTTAGATTACTGAGGGGGTCTATTTATTTAGGGTACTTATTAAAGGCTATTATTTTAAGTTACATATGTAGTATTTTAAGTAAATAATTTTTGTTCCATTATTCACTAAAACAGAGAAGATGAAATAAGAAAATTTTTACTTCACAAATATTATTTTTATTTGATTTTTTTTATGGTACTGGTAGCTATGGTTGTTGATTTAGATCAATCCAATTTAAACAAAATTGACATCCCTATAACTGTTTGAAAATACAAGGTTCTAATGGTTTTTTCCCTTACAGGTGATATGTTCGATTCCGCAGAGGTTGTCACCTTCGTGGATCCAAGATGGCGTTTCAATCCACCTTACATACATTCTTTTGGTTTGTTTAAAATGCTTTAATGAAGTTGTTATAAATAATTGAGAGTCTTTCTTTTCTTTATTAATATATTTGTTTATTGATTACTCAGGAATTACTTCAAACTACTTTGTTATTATTGAACAGCCAATGGCGATTTCCGCTTTTAGTATACTGGGAGGTCACTTGTCGAATGAGGCTTTTGCTAGCCATTTAGCTTGGCACGATGGATATAAGGTAAACTCTTTTAATTATTGTTCATTGTGTTTTCTCATTTTGGCGCCAATACATTGTACAATATTTTACGATATTAAAATGGAGTGGGGTGATAAAGAGAACCGAATCGCTGTGATTGCATTACACAAAGTAGATATGGAGCCATATGCAATTTTTAAAGCTCTCATCACATACACTTGGTATTAGTAAAATGTTTGTGTACCGGGCTATTAATAGGTACAATAAGACTTCCTCTGTTTGTGACAATAAAAGACCTGGCCGTCCACGTAGTGTTCGTACGATAAAGGTGGTCAAAGCAGTAAGGGAAAGAATTCGAAGAAATCCTGTCCAAAAACAAAAGATTTTATCTCAGGAAATGAAGACAGCACCTAGGTGCTAGAACATGGTTCTAGAACCATGTCGCGTATTTTAAAAGATGACTTAGGATTTGCAGCCTATAAGAGCCATTTCTTAACTGATAATTTAAAGAAGCACATGGTGGTAAAATCAAAACAATTACTGAAGCGGTACACAAAGGGAGGTCACAGAAAAACTTTGTTTACGGATGAGAAATTTTTTTCAATTGAGCATTTATGCTCAAAGCTCTAAGGAAGCTTCCCAATTAGTTGACAGAGTGCAACGTGGACATTATCCGACTTCATTGATGGTTTGGTGGGGTATTAGCTATGAAAGAGTGACTGAGCCATATTTTTGTGAAAAAGGTAACAAAACATCGGCACAAGTATATCAAGATACCATTCTTGAGAAGGTAGTTAAGCCCCTTAACATCACCATGTTCAGTAACCAAGTACCTCCTTACAGCATGACTCGGCGCCGGGTCATAATGCTCGTTCCACGCAGTCTTGGTTGGAAGCGAACGTTTCGGACTTCATCAGAGCTGAAGACTGGCCGTCGTCTTGTCCCGATCTTAATCCGGTGGATTATGATTTATGGTCAATTTTAGAGAGTACAGCTTGCTCTAAACGCCATGATAATTTGGAGTTCCTAAAACTAACTATACGATTGGCAGTGAAGAATTTTCCCATGAAAAGAGTGCGTGCTTCTATTGATAACTGGCCTCAACGTTTAAAGGACTGTATTGCAGCCAATGGAGACCACTTCGAATAAGCTTTATTTATTTTTATTTTTTTTATATTTATGTATTAAACTAACATACTGTAAAAGTAATAAATGTTATTTGCAGGTAAAATTTCTTTATTTTAGGTGTAACAGTATTTATGGCCAGACTATGTATAATTTATTTATTTGCAGACTCAAATTTTGCTAGTGAACCGTATAACCAAAGAAGAGATCCGATACACAACGGATGCGTTTTTCTTTATGCATACGATTAACTGTTTCGAGCTGGAAAATAAAATGATCATAGACGTATGTGCTTATAATGACGCTAAACTGATTGACGCCATGTACACGGACGCTATTAAGGTAGGGAAATATATAATACAACCAGATATCGGGAGCTAGCTGCTCTAATATCGTCATCTCTTTTTGACGTAAATTGGTGGCAAAGTAGATAAAATGGAGGATAAAAGTATAAAAAATCCTTAACGAAAGTTTCTTTTGAAACTTCCTTGTGGAAAATGTAAGATTCGGGCGACTTAAGTTAGTTGAATTTACTCCACGAAGATACAGGTTTGCGCGATCAACGCTATAAAGCAACGTACTTGTAGCTCCTGAGTAGCAGGCTCCATGGGCAACGGCAGTCGCTTAGGTGACCCGTTTGCTCGTTTGCCTCCCTATACCGTAAAATAAATGTAAATATATCACAAAATATATATTTACATTTATTTTACGGTATAGGTATACGGTATATATATTTATTTTACGGTATATTAACAATAAGTTCTCGATTGATAACTGGCTATCAAACTTAACGTTTATCTCATACAAATGAGAAAACATTATATAAACATTAAAAATAAAGAAATATTATATTTACAGTCCTTAAAAAGTAACCCCAATTACGGTAAATGGACCGCTGGTCGCCCGAAGCGTATTGAAATTCCTCTCGATGCGCCGAGTTACACTCATATCGAGCTGAAGCTGATAGCAGACATAGGAGTAGAGTTTCCTAGAATTAATCATGGACACAATGGTATGAATAAAATTTTTGGTATAAATTGGTGTTATGGATCAATAAAAATATATTTTTCTTCAGACTAACGAAGACAACGACGGACGTACATAATACATAATATATACTTAATTGTGTATATTATTTGATAGTCACTTTTTGTTGCAAATCTTATCTCACCAACTTTTTGCATATTGTGCAATAATTAGACAGAAGAAAAGTATGATATTCTTCGGCTACAATTTTCGGCTATCCTAAACCTTTAAAGTTAATAATGCATATATAACATGCTTACTTAACCTGAATATCACACATTGCAGTTTGATATCATTATTTGTGTGGTTTTTGGTTAGGTCCTATTATCTTTAATGTTTCTTTAATAATTTCAAATTTGACCTCACTGCCCTTATTATTTATATATCTGTGTTCCTAACCTGTTTTTAGTTTAGCAACTCTTATATGACATTGGGTTTGTCTTTTCCTTGTTTGCACACTGTTGAATTAATTACTGTAAGCACGATTATCAATGGATTCGATCGTGTTCCTTGATATTCATCTAAAAATACACGAACTCATTATTCCCTCACCACACTATAAGATTATTAATTTCAATTTTTCACAAAAGCAGGCTCATTTACCAAGAAGTTTTGTGAATTGTCCTTATAAGAATTTCTAAAAGGTTCTTTGAAATAAAAACTCATTCTCAATTCCTAAAAGTATATTTGAAATAAAACGTCTTCTGTATTAAGAGGGCTCAATTTATACATAATGTATATTTTTAACCTTCTCACGACTTCAGTTAAATTTGTTATTTTTTCAGGCCTTCCCTACAGATTTTTCTATGGAATAGGATTTGAAGTTCATTCAAAGTATGCTGGATGTGTAAGAATTTGTGTTTAATATTCATCGTAGTATATTTTCATGAATTGAAACTTTGGGTATATTTTGTAATTAGGCATTGTAGCGGTGATGGGTCTTTCCATAAATGCCATCCAAAATGATTACATTAAAAGTAAAGTGCTATGGTGACTAGTTAGAGCCTTTTTAGAATGTCATATTCAGGGCGTGTGCGACTCGCACCTCGCCTTCTGCCGCCGCCTGCGGCAACTGAAACTATTCGGCAGTTCTGAGTTACTTACGTGAGTCATCTGATTTCTTAAGTATAACATTAAGTGTTGTTTACAGATTATAAAAGTAGACACAAAGACTGGAGAAGTGAAGACGTGGAAGGAACGCTACGCTAACCCGAGCGAGCCGATATTTGTACCCCGTCCGGACTCAGAGGTTTGTTTTTTCTTGCTTCATCTGCGAACAGTGTGTGCATCCTGGGTGCAGCACTTGATTACAAATTTATCCAGAAAATCAAATCCAAAATAAAGTTGCAACACGAATTCAACAAATAAAAAAAAATCAAAAACAATTATTTTTTTAAACCAAAAAGCCGATTTTGTAAAAGAAAACACAAATTTGATTCTGATTTGAAAAAAGAACAACATTAAAAATATTATTCGAACTCAAACTAAGTCTAAACTCAGGGTACCAAACAAAATAATGGGTTTAAAGGATTAAAATTCTAGACTAGACCAAATTGACAACCAAATAGTGCTTCATGCAGAGATACTTCTAAAGCCGTAAATAGACTTCAGTGTTTTCATATTTTTTTTGGAATTATTGACAACTTCCATTGCCTCTGTAGACCAGATTACAATTAGTAATATACTTTTTTACGATAAGCTAACAAGCAAATGCAAACGCAATGCAAACGAAGAAAATAAAAAACCCACACACACTATATAAGTATATCTGTAGGAAGAAGATGACGGCGCAGTGTTGAGTGCCGTGGTGTGGGATGACGACGAACATGCCGTGACGCTATTGGTGCTGCGAGCTCGCGACCTCACGGAGCTTGCGCGTGCGCACTTTACTACGCCCTCGGCCGCCACCAAGTGCTTCCACGGATGGTTTCTACCAGACTCTAAAAGCCAAAATGCAGGGACCTTGAAGCTATGATACATTGCACATAAAGTTTGATTTAAGTTAAGAATCTATGTCTAGATAAAACAATAACAGTATATAATGATATTCATAACGAATTATTTCTTGTTTACAAAAACACTGCTGGTAGTTGCTAGTTCGCTCATGTGAGACATTATCCTAACGTTTAGTAATGTAGTTTGTATGCGAGACGTAATAAATATATATGCGCAAAAACCTCATATTGTATGAATAGCAAAAAAATAATACACTTAATATAAGTATTAGTAACATTGTTTTATATCTACAGGCGACTAATGCTTTTAACCTTTAAGATACTGGAGGCGTTTTAGCGTTCAGTCTACCGCGTTTAAAGTCGAAGTCAGTACATTTACTGTTAGCTTTATTTATATTAAGGAGGATTTATTATAAGAAGAATACGTCATCCTCGCACCACACTCAATCTATACTAATGTTATAAAGAGTTACCATTTAATTTGTGTTTTTGTATGTTTGTATTGTTTTCACACAAAAACTACTAGCCTGATTTCAAAAATTCTTTCACCATTAGAAACCTGCATCTTCATTGAGTGACATAGGCTATATTACATAAACAGGGATATCTAATAAAAATACAATAATGTGACCGAAAAAAATACTCATAAAAAAAAATTACATCGCTTGGACTTGGAAAGTAGGGACGATAGAACAAAAAAATATTCTACAGTATTAAAAAACGTATTAACATCTACTAAAAATTCCCGATACCATACTGTAGTAAATCTGTTTACTATTTGTATAATAATCTATACACTACTACTAAGTATATAAGATTTGTACATTTAAAAAATTGCTAAAAATGCCGGCAATAATTAAACTATATTATTCATACCTCTGTACGAATCCTTATCCCATTAAATGATATTAACATACTGAAATATGGAAATCCAAAGAAAATAATGCAATAATAAAATGATACGGCGTGGGTCGCCTCGCGGAGCGTGGTGACGCTGCGGGGGCGAAGACGTCGACGTCACGGCAACAATATCTATACTTTACAAGTGTATTTGTTGGAGGTAATCTTCAAAATAACTTATCCCAATCTATAAATATCCTAACCAATATTTTGAAATAACTTTCACGTTGGTTCTAAACTATATTATATTACACCCTTGAAATAATAATAGATCTTTTTGTGGACAGCAATTTCAAAACTGAATATGACCATAAATGGTCATGCGAAGGAGTTCCTTATGAGCTCTATGTTCTCAGTCCTAGCGGGCGAAGTCGCGAGCAACAGCTAGTCAGTGCCGGTTTTAGCACTACTAGCGCCCTGGGCGAGAATTCTTCGGCGCCCCCTAACTGCAATTCAATTACATACGAAAAAAGGCAATGTGTACAATGAAATAACTATCTATTTAAAAAAAACATTTATTTAAAAAACTAATAAATTTTCACTTTTCTAGCCTTTACATCGGCGAACTCTTTTATTAGACATTCAAAGTCCATGTTTTCTGCAATTTCGTTTTCGATTGATAAAGTTGCTAAGTTTGTTAATCTAGATTGAGAGATTGTCGATCGTAGATATGTTTTAATCAGCTTTAGCTTGGAAAAACTTCTTTCGCCACTAGCAAGTTACAGTTACAGTTACAGGTATAGTCAGTAATATTCGAAATGCTATCCATACATTTGGATACAGTTCCTGTAAGTTGCGATCTTTAATAAAATTTAAAACATAAGCAGGGGTAGCCACATTCTGATCAGGCAAAAAAGATTTCAGGATGAGTTCATCACACAACATACAACCATCTATATCTGATTTAGAATTCACAGTTAATTTCAATTGGAGATCACTACAGAGTTTGACAAGGTCGGGTTTTTCAGGAATCTGTTTTATATTGTACAAAAAAGACCAGCAATCCGAGTACTCATTGAACTGTTCAAATCTTTCATTAACTGAAATTAATGTAGCGTCCAAGAGAGAGTTGAAAAATTCTACCTCAAATTTCTTTTCAGGAGAAACAATAGGCTCGTCGCGGGCAGTTTCATCAGCTGGACGCTTAACAAATCGAATTCTTTTTGTGGCCTTAAACACAGGTTCAACTTCCAGTTCTTCAGCCAATTCTTTTGCAGTTGAAATGGCGCTTTTAAAGCCTGTATTTCTATATTCTTCCAAGAAAGTGCAGCATTTTTTCAACATTTCTGTGCATTTACTGAGATCTATATCTGGTGATTGTAGAGATTTACTAACGACGTTAATTTGAAAAAGTATGTCATACCAAACAACCAATGAAACTATGAAACTGAAATCTTTTAACTGTTCAGCTAGAGTAGTAGCCTCATGAGAGACTTGAACATCAGTTTTCTGAGTTTCAATTGCCAAAGTAATTAAAGCTTCATGGATGGCACTAATTTGATAACGAACTGCTTTGACACTGCTTATTCTTGCTTCCCAACGTGTGTCACTGAGCTTTTTTAGAGTATATAATCCCAGGCTATCGGTTAGAATTTTCCATCGATGAACAGAAGCTGAAAACAATGTGAACAACCTCTGAAGTACCCCAAACAAAGTCACTGATTTTACGGAAGACTTAGCGGCATCGCATAGTACGAGATTGTAGCTATGACAGCCACAAGGTACATAAACAGCTAAGGGATTTATGTCTAGAATTCTCCTTTGAACACCAACATTTTTCCCTTTCATATTCGCCCCGTTGTCATAACCCTGACCCCTGCAGTCGTTCAATTCAAGTCCGTGTTTATTTAAAATATCAATAATAACTTCAGTTAGTTTTTCACCAGTCGACTGATTTACAGGCAAAAATTCTACAAAATGCTCTTTTACTGATATTTTATCGTCATTTGATGATATATCAACAAATCGTATTGTCAGTGAAAGTTGTTCTACGTGACTAATGTCCGGTGTACAGTCAGCTATAATAGAATAATATTTTGATTTCTTTGCGCGTGATATGATTTCTGACTTCACTTTTTTACCCATCAGCTCTATTAATTCATTTTGAATGTCTTTTCCGCAGTAGTGGTCTGCAATATCACCCTTCATAGCTAATCGCAAGTGCTCCTGCATAACTGGATCAAATTTAGCTAGTAATTGTACTAAGCCCAAAAACTTTCCGTTATTTGGCGTATATAATTTGTCAGAATTACCTCTGAACGCCATATTGTTTTCAGCTAAATAAAGTGTAATATGCATCAATCTAGATAAAACATTATTCCATCTTGTAGTTTCCTTTTTAATCAAATATTGCTCTTGGCAATCTATTGTTTTGCCTATTTTTAAACGTAGTTCAGTTTCAATCCATGAAAACTTCTTATGTGAAGTGCTATTCTCGTGAGTTTTTAACATTTCAGACAAGTGTTTCCAGTCGTTATATCCTTCAGATACTAAACTCGACGTTGAGCTACTATCAAACAGCCGGCAACAAAAACAATAAATTCGATCCTTGGAAATGGAGTATACTAACCAACGACGCTGAATTGTCTCACTGTTTGCTAGTTTTTTTATGAAATGAGAATTAGAAAAATGTCGCCCTGTATCATTTTTCGGATAATCATCACAGTGAGTTTGCAGTGGGCCGGTATTTATAATATAATCAATTATTTTGCTATTTCGAATAGGTGGCCAAGTAGCTGGATCCGCTATATTCGGGACAACAGTATCAACATCATCTAATACATGTATTTGTTGTACATCAATAACAGATTCTTGAGCAGCATCTGTAATCGTAGCACAACTTGCTCCCTCACTTCGGGATTTTTCATCCACAATCTCTTGAGTAGCTATTCCATCGGACTTGCCAGACAGAGGCTCCACTGCCGATGCATTCGTTTGTATTGCAGATGTAGATGCCACATTCAACTCTTGATTTTTTGTTCTGATATATTTATCTATATTCATAAACTTCTTTGTTTTTTGAAATTCCTTTTCTTTTTCCGCTTTCCGTTTCCTATATTCTGACCCAGATGGTTTTCTTTTGATAAAATCACCCTGTTCAGACATTTTGTACCTTCTAGTTGTAATAAATAAAATCTGCAACAAATTAAATCTGTATCAATCGAAACATTTATAAAAATAAATTGATTGCAATAAAACTTCGTTACAACGCTATTGACGTTCCAGAGATTATGCTGCCCAAACGTATAAACATATAAACAAATTTTATAAATATTAATAGATAGCAGAGACCGAAAAACATAGTATTTATTTATTTACATTGCACGTCTCAAAGTTACAACAATTACACAAAGTTATATAAAACAATTATGTGACACCCTGTTAGGGTGTTACAAAGATAGAGAGCCTGGAGCCAATTTCAATAATTAACCTGTTATTTTAACATCTTATATACTTTAAGTATTAGGGCGTGTGTAGTATAGATAGTTAAAATAAATTTGTACTTACTTATTGATGTGATCCGTCAAAAATTAAACACCTACTTATACACTATTTATTTGTCTACTTTTTAAATAGGCAAAACTAATGTCACTCTGTAGTTGGAACAAGAGCATCGTAACGTAGCGTTAAACGTTTGATTACTGTGTTTGTTTGTTTTAAAACAATCGAATAATTATTTTAAGAGCGTCCACTTATGTCAAGCAAGAAGATGATTGTGTTCTGTTTCGTCAAAAATTAAAAACAGATAGATCCCGGGGAATCCCCGACCATAGAAAAACACATTGTTTCTGTATGTTTGGGAAGTCGGGGATTCCCGAGAAATTAAACCGATTGAACACAACGTTCTAGTGCTGCCAACTTACAATTTTTACCTAAATTTTGGGAAAATTACAAGTAAGTAGGCTGGGTCGGCGAAAAAAGACAAGAAACTATATAATATTTTTTTGTCGTTAAGTTAAATGACTGTTACCATGTATTAAAAAAAAATAACTCTAATAGTAAACCTCTGCTTTAATATGGGAAATTATCGATAGGTGTAGTTAAATACGGAAAAACTCGAATTATTGTTATGCTATAAAATAATATGCTGTTCTGTTTTACCATAATATTTTTCATGTTGAGTTTCCTTTCAATTCATGCTGACAGTGAGGCAACTTGAAAACAAAAAAAATCCCTCACGGTTCTTGTCTTTTTTTGACCTAGTGGGCCTTGCTCAATGAGCGAGGGAACAATAAGGGGGTGCCTGTGGAAAATTATAAAGAATCAGATAGAGGCGCCGGACGAAAATGGGCGCCGCGGCCTGCGGCCTGCGGCGCCCCTTTTGATCCGGCGCCCCTGGGCGGTCGCCCAACCGCGCCCTACCCTAACGCCGGTACTGCAGCTAGTTATCCATAAATTCATTTCTCATCTTGTTGATTGCGAACCAATATACAGAAGTAAGAAATTATAAATGTTTTCCTAAAAGTAGATGGGTTTTGAAATCATTTGTATTTGTTTGAAGATTTTGTTTTTTTTTATTCTATATTCATAGAACAGTTTAATAGATTATATTTTTTTTATTTTCTCGTCGTTGCTGCGACGAATGTTGGCATGAAAGGTTGCTATTGAAAATCAGTACAGGTTTTCCTACACAAATTCCAATATAATCTCCTAAAAGAAAACTTTTTTAGTACGGACGTACAACACAAAATAAACCATAAAATTACTACACGACAAATAACAAAAGAAAAACTTATAACAACTTCAGCAAAAAATTATGTGTATGGGAAAAGGACTACGAAAGGACTACGAATTATTTGACTCCTCGATGTGGCCTTTAAGAATAAAATCGCTGTAAACAATTTAAAAAATAAATTAAAATCTTATTATCTCAACAGCCTATAGTATGCAAGTTAGTCACAAACCGGTTTTGCGTATCGATCGCATTCCCTGTCTACGCTTTTATGTTGATCTAAAATATGTATTAGTTATTTTGTTGAACTACCCACCTTATTGTTAATTGTCCAATTGAACTGTATTCAAACTTAACAATCCGGACAAATCGTCGCGATTTATGGAGTGCTTTAGTATAATTGTATGTAACATATGTTTACTAAATAAATTTAAAAAATCCAACTCGATCCTGAATGGTATAAGTCTGTTTGGGCACAGCACTGTTGCTAGAGAATGTTTGTTTTTATTTGCATATTCTTTGTAACATATTTTTTTTTATCCAAAGTATTGTTATTTAAAAAAAAATATATTTTCTTTTATTATTTTCTATTTATTTAGCATTTTTTTAAATTTATATCTTTATTCAAACTTAAATTAAATCAAACAACAAAATTCAAACTTCTATTTTTATATTCAACGAAGTTGTAAAGGGTTTCAAATGGCCTGAATTAGTTCGAGAAAAGAATGGTATTGCCGTGCCGCTTTATTGCTCGACTTGGCGGGGGTACTGCCCTGCCCCCAGACACTCAAGTACATAGTTTAATGTTATATTACTAACATCGTTATTCGTCCAATTCAGATATCGCTCAAAGCCTGAACTAATACTTCAAATATAGCATACATTTGGCTCAACTCATGTTCCGTAATTTAAATATGTAAATGTTTTTTTTGACAGAACAATGAAGTCTACTTAATTTTTCATAAGATTATGTCATTTCTATTAACAAAAGTTGTATAGAAGTAATCAATTAATATACAGAACAATACACTTATAGAGTTTAAAATATCGTATTTCGTAGTTAATTTCGCACTTTATTCAGAGGCAGATGGCGGAACATGGCTCGTCGACAGACTTTTCAACAGGTTATTTATATTTTTTCTTCTGATTCTATTTAATTTATATTTTATGTCGAAAATATATTTTCTAAACTTTCGATTAACATTTATACGGTTACTGGTTCAGTTCCATAATAGTTAAATATTACGTAAAATTATTAAAACAGCAGTGGTTGTCATCGGTGTTTCTCTATTAGGACTCAGTGTATGTACATTTTAACGTATTTTGGTGTTAGAAAAATAAATAATAATGTTGAATATTTTCTAACTTTTGATAACCTTATGTGCCGTTAAAATTATCCAAGTCACATCTGTGAAGGTCGTGACCTTCACAGATGTGACTTGGATGGAAACACAAAACCCGTTTTGGGCTATGTTTAAAATAAAACAAAACTAATGAATTGTAAGTTTATATTATTTTCAAATTATAATATAATCTTTAATTTATAATCGTTTCTATATGTATTATTTAATTTTTCAATAGTTTTAATTAATTTAAATATGTGAATTGTACATTTAACTAAAATAAAAAGAATAAGTACGGGCTATTAATTTAATCCATCATTTTAATAAAATGTCCTGTGATATTGTGTTGAATCTAGTTGCTTTGTTTAAGATTATTATTACATTTAAATATGTCAGGAGGGGCGTTTGCTAATTCAATGAAATGTTGACTACCGTAAATAATGAAAAACAATAAGGCATTACAATTTAAACTTGTATTTTAATAACTTGTATAAAGATAATCAGAATTTTTTATTTTTTTCATGTATGTAGTTATTATTTTATGTTTAAAGTATAACATTTGACTAAGATTATTATTTATGTGAAGAAGAGAGATAAAAGGAGGAGAAAACGGCGTATATAATACGAATATATATATATTCAGTAATTAGAGCAAGAGCAACAATCAAGATGGGATAATAGACGAAGAGTTAATAGAAAATACGTATCTTAATTTCATCTGCCGTTGCCTAATAAAACGGATTCCATGAATAATTTTGTTTGGTTTCAGCTTATTTTCTCGGTCACAAAAAAGAAGAGATGACGGAAGTTTTAACGAATGAAATCGCTGGCAACTGCTATATTTGATTAAATAGAATTACAATAAATAATGAATATTTATTTGACTTTATATTGTAATATTTTTAAGATAAATCCGAACTATATTGAGCTACTTTTATTTCAGGCTTTAGTTCTCACGGGCCTGGCTTTAAGCAGTGTGTCCGATGGATACATATTCGGTCAGATGTCGGGAATGATCAACGCTCTGCGGGCGGATGACAGTCCTATATCCCTATCCGAAGAGGAGGTCTCTTGGATTGGTAAATAATAAAACTTTAAATATTTTAGTCTGTTATCTTCGACTTTTTGGTGCCATATAATAAAAATAAATATTTTTTAATAGTTTAATTAATATGCTTTGTACAAACTTGGGTAAAATAAAAGAACATTATTAATAAAATAACAATTTACTTAAAATTTAATTAATTTGAAGAACTTCATATTTTGGGCAAATATTGTTTTAAATGATATTATATCTATTTCTAGTTCTAAACGCTTTACCTGCAGACGAATAAAATTGCCTTAATATATATATTTTTTCAATATTTGAAGTAATTTATATTTATTACATTCTTTGTCCACAGCGTCCATGGTGAATGTTACTTGTATTGGAGGATTTCTTATATTAATAATATTACTTGAAGTATTTAGTCGCAAAATGTGTATGACGATTGTATCATTGCCAGTATTAATGTGCTGGTTGATGCTCTACTTCGCTAATGATAAATATACAATTATAGTATCTCGAGTTATAGTTGGAATTGCTTTTGGAGGTGTCCTACCTATAATCTATATCAATATTAGTGAATATGTTGCACCCAATAGTAGGCCATTTTATATAAACTTTATAGCATGTGGAATGGTGAACGCCGGGACTGCGCTGGGACATATCCTAAGTTTATTTATTGATTGGAGAGAAGTTGCTTTATTAGGAATAATACCAACGGCACTGTCTGCATTCATTCCTTTTTTTTGGGTGGAGAGTCCCTATTGGCTCGCAAGTCGAGGACGATATGAAGAATGTGAAACGGCATATAAAGCGTTACATGGATCAAATGAAACTAGAGACGAGGAGCTAAGAGATTTAATACAAAAATCTAGAACATGCTATGCAACTTATGATAAGACAAATCCTCTCTTGAAACTCGCTAAAAATGTTTTAACTGCGTGTACTAAGAGGCACTTTTACAATGTATTAATTTTACTATTCGTGATAAGTTGGTATCGAATAGCGTCTGGTCGAATTCTCTTAAGCACTTTGGCAATTTCTATGATAGAAGATATTACAGGAAGTAAGGACATATTTGTTTATACGTTACTGTTTGATGGTTTTGCGTTAATTGGCGTGATGTTGGCCTGTGTTTTTATAACTAAAATTAATATAAGACCTATGTTACTTATATCCGGTACGATAGCCAATTTGATACAAGTATCTTTAGCCATTTGTTTATATTACTATCCGAATTCTCATAATTTAGTTATGACGTGGGTTAAAATTATTTTATTAGTAACATATTTCACTACAGTAACTGCTGGACCTTATTGTGTTCTAGAGACACTTTTGTCAGAAATTCATCCTATAAAGTTAAAAGGTGTTACAATATTTTTAGGAGCTTCTTTTGCAGGAATTTTTCAATTTTTAGACATAAAGTTAGCGTCTCAAGCGTTTTCTGTTATAGGATACCATGGAGTATTTTTCTTTCACTCAGCAGTCGCCTTTTTGTGTCTTATTTACATGTATTTTTATTTGCCAGAAACTAAAGGAAGGACTTTGCAAGAAATTGAATTATATTTTGAACATAATAAGTTTCAAAGTATACACGATTCTAATCTGGGGGCACGGCAGTGCCTCCACCAAGTCGATCGCGAAGCAAACACTGCCGTATCATCCTTTAGTGGAACCGTTTCACCCCATTTTCAGGCCCCTATTTGAGAACCTTTGGATAAGACCAGAACGGAGAAAATAGGATTAGGACCTCCCATAAACTCAGAGAGCGGAAATTTGGTACAGAGTTAGGGTTTTATGGCCACATAAAGGGAAGACTATAAAAACTAGGATAATCGAAGATCTGGAGTGCCTGGTAACCCTGATTAGAAAACACAAGAGCAGAACCAAACTATTAGACATATCGACATACTGCCTTTACAAAAAATATTCAACTTGGGGGCCGCTTCATTTGATGTTAAAAATTGAAGGTCTGAAGTATCTGATGAAGAACCTTCAGCTGTATTAGAGATATGGTAATATAATGCATTGGACTAAGAGTGGCGGTGATACCCGAACACGTCGCTAGATGGCACTGACTGTATTTTAAAACGCGCTTATGATTTGTTTTTCCGATGACCTTATATGGCGAAGTGGCAATAGGCCGCGATACTCCACACGTTGCTCCGGCACTTTGTCGTCGGAGGACGTTAGAGTCCGATAAACCTAGCTTCCCCCTCCATTAGCGGCGTTCTAAACCGTGGTCCGAGCCCCACATGAGGCGCCCTTAGAACGTGCGCTCCCCTGGGGCCCTTCAGGCCCCGTCCCCCTTTTCCTCGGGAGGCCCTTCAGGTCCTCTCATCCCCCCAGGGTGGGTCCCAGTACCCACCCGCTCTTCCGGTGATTCTATAACAGCCAATAGGGCTAACAGCAGAGACAAAAAAAAAAAAGGCCGATACAGTCGTTTACGACATTCTTCTACTGCGCTTGAAAACGTTTGCTAAGATTAACTATCAGGTTCTTATTATAACAATTCGAAGATTTCAATAGGTTAGGATTTTATGATTAGTGACGGATTACTGATTATTAGATTTTAAAGAAGTTTTAATTGAATACTTTATTTAATGGTAAGTTATTTAATACTCTAGTTAGTTTTCTAGGTTTAATTTACAGTTAGTCAGTACTTCCAATAGCGTTCGTGTAAAAAAATATTATTAATTCAGATGTAAATTAGTGCTAGATAGGTAATAAATGTTAGTTATAAGGTACTTTTCTAGTGTTCTAGGTTAAGTTTATTTAGTCAGATATTACTTCGTTCCGTTTAAAAATATCAAGTACAAGAATCAGAACCGGAAAAAAAAGAAAAGAAAGATTTCTAATATGTAATAAAAAAAACTACTCCTTAAAAGAAAAAAAACTGTGTCAAATAAGAAAATCTAATAAAATAAACCAATAAGCCCACGTTTCTACAAAAAGAAGTGATATCCCACCAAAAAAAAAAACATTAAACAAATTATACAATCAGCTTAACTTAAACAAGCAGCTTCATCGAGACTTGGCTTGTTTTTTACAGAACATTTTTGGTGGGATAAAACTATACAGAGTGAAAAACTCAAACAAGAAATTTAATACACAATATGGTCTTATATATTGATTTGTGAATTGTGATTAAAGTTTTATTACAGATCAGATTTGTAGTTTTTGATCAAATTACTGTTTTTCCGAATGAAGCAGATGTTTATATATAAGTTTTATATGTAAAAAATAATAAAATGATTATATTGGTATCTTTGATTTACCTCTGCACGCGACCAATCCTTATTAATCTTTAGGCTCCTGGTAGAGTCAATTTAGTTGATTATATATAGTTATAGATTTTCAAATGGAAGATCAGACATCAAATACATATCTGACTAAATTTTAGTTTCATCTGTAAACGTGTCATTTCATATTTTACTGAACTACTTGTCAGTCTCTTGTCAGCCACCTGTCATCACTTGTCAGTCACCTGTCAGTGACACTTTCGATTCTTAGGGCCCAAGGCCACTTGGTAATAACCTTGATGATTATCAAGATGACTAAAATAAATTCCACCTGAGAGAAAGTCTAATATTAATAATAATAATAATTAGGAAAATTATCATCAATAGTAAGCCCATGTAGGTTATAATTTACTATAAACCTCATCTTCTCAATTTGACCTTGAACTCTTTTCTTTACACACGCACTTTTTTAACTCAAAAACTTCTCTTCTATAGAGAACAATTGTTGCTATGATAAGCAATATACATCACAATACTTTTTAACATATAAGTAACAGATTGATTGTATCGTCTTAAAATTCTTGACAAGTTTTTAAAATATTTTTTTACTAATTCAATTACTTTCTTATCACTACTTTTGCTTAAGGCTAAAATGAATTCTTTACATTTCGCAAAAATCTCACAAGTGTTTTTAAAAATTTTATTCAATAATTTGACGTGTGTCAAATCTACTTTGACATTTTTTTATTAGTTTTTTCGTAGTTCAATTAATATGTTATAACATTACTTTAAACTATCGAACATAATGTTAATGACAGTTAAAATATTTAACAATTACTTTTTAATTACTAGTTATATATTTACATGATACCAGGACGCATGTCAGAACCACTAGGAGAAGATAAAAGAGAGCCTAGTCTCCACGTGGCCACTGTTGACCGTATTTTTTTCATCTTGATTTCATAAGAGAATCTTCCAAAATTCTGATATTGACTTTGTTCTTGATGTTTTCGTATTCTCAGGTTAATATTTCTGATCATTTCTCCATCTACCTGCGGCTCAGAAAAACAAATTCGGATGAGAGGAGTATATAACATTGTGTCCAGATTTCGGAGTACTTTTCTTCTTTTACTCTTTCTTCTATGTATTCCTACTATATATTACTAATGACACCTTCTGGACCATTTCTGGAAATTACAAAAAAAAACGATTTATGACATCACAACTGAAATGTTTTTCAATTTTACAATTATAGAATTTTAGAAATTATACAATATCTTCCATCCTCAAACGGCCAGTGTTTTTACTAATTAGGTTACTGAATCATGGATCTAGCAAGAAAGACTTGCTGTCCCTGTTATAGGCTATCCCTATTAAAATTCGTTCCTCTTCCATATTTCCGAAAATAAAAAAAATCAACTAAGCGGATTACCGCTTAGTCGATTTTTAAAGTATTAATTTTTACTGAGGACAGTTTTTTGATGTTTTGTTTTGTTCCGAATTTGTCTTATATTCTTTTTCGCCTTACACCCTGTAGATAAATATGAGTATAACTATGTATAAGGTAGGTACATGGTGTATATATATAATAATCCTGAATACATCCAGGCGAAAGCACACTTGTCGGTGCTCAGTTATCAGAGTGCTGGAGACTTATTCCCCGAGGCGGTGGGTTTGAGTTCTGTCAAGTTAATATTTGTTTCTTTCGCGATCTATTTTAAATTTAAATAAGCATGAGATAGTCGATAAGCTTGTATATATAAATGTTATCAAATAACATTAAATATTTTTAGATAAAGAAAAAAAAAATATTTTCAGAATCCCAGATCCTGCTAAGAGAACATTCTCACAAAGAATTGCTAATCACATCGAATAAGTGAACAAACAGACACCATGACAAATCAACATAATGGTTGCCCTCCTAATACTCTCGGTATGCGTTATTTTATTCCACCAGCTTTTAACATTTATTTAAGCGTGTTAACTGTCTGATATTTTCTTAATTAACTAATTTACATACCATTTATTACAAAACTAAAGGTTTAATGATGGAAATAATAATTAACATATTAAAATATGCCTACACGTTTTATATTTTTTCAATTCAATAAAAAATAATGTTGTTTAGTAATCTGGTCAGTTAAGCGGGCGCAAGCGGCGAGAATAACACAAAATGGTTGACGTTCCTAAAGTGATTTTAAATAACGGACACTCATGCCCTATAGTTGGATTCGGAACGTGGCTGGTAAATATTTTTTGTTTATTTTATACGATTATGAAGTTTCTATAAATCCAGTAGAGGTCTTTCTGTGTTCAATAATTGTCAAAGGGTTGGTTAAACATTTTTAAGAGCTCAGAATAAAAGGTTATAATTTAACCTATCAAGCATGTTTTAATTAATCATATGTTAAATTAAAGTATAACAGTTTTTGTGTTTACCAATTGGAATGAGAGTTTATTCTAAAGTTATATAAAAAAAAATTATAAATATACCTACATTTAATCAAACAATTTGCTAAAATCACACAAAAAGTCGTGAAAATTAAATTGTTGCCTATTTTAAAATTTAAAATACTAGTTTTTGGGAGCTTGCACTTAAATAGTAGGCTTTACTTATTCCAAAAATATGTAATGTACACATTTACTATTTTAATTCTACTTTACTATTTTGAATTTTATATCATTATTATTAGATGTATTATTTTTTAGATGTATTGTCTTTACTGAAATCAGGATTGCACTACTATTGCATGCTAATAATGTTTCAAAGGAACGAAAATTTCTTCTTTCGTTTAAAAAATAACATAACGAATCCCAAATATTGTGAATATGTCCCGTGTCAACTCTTACTATTGATTGATAACATGATAAATAAATCGATAATGATAAATAAATCACTCTTTGAAATGCTGTCTGCTGATTTTTCAGCCGGAACCGGTAACCGAAGTGGTCAAGATTGCGATAGATGTCGGCTATAGACATTTTGACTGCGCGTCCGCATATGAGAATGAGACGCAAGTGGGGGTTGCGTTTGCGGATAAGATTAAAGAGGGAGTTATTAAACGGTTGGTTTATTTAATAAAAAACTATTAAATTCATAAGAGAAAAGATGTTTGTAAAGATAATTTAAGAAATTTTTTAATGAAACAATCATATACTCCTACACCAGAATTAGGGAATAATATTAAGGAGATAAATTAAATCCGTCTAAAACAACTTCCTTTACTGCATACTGCTCGTGAAAATAAATATTTAAAATATCAATAAAATGTTTGTTCAGAGAGGACATTTTCGTAACATCAAAACTACCTGTTACCTCAAACCGACCAGAGTTAGTGGAAGTCGAAATAAGGAATAGTCTTCAGAAATTGGGCTTGGAGTACTTAGACCTCTACATGATACATTGGCCGCAGGCGTATGAAGTGAGTAGCTTCAAAATTATTACTTATTTACGTCCTTTTTATATTTAAACTTTCGTGAATCATGACTATTATATTTATATTTACCCGGCTGTATTCACGTAGAAATTAAATCGGAATGTGCCCGACTAGTTTCGAACCCGTTCGGGGTCCTTAATCATGAGCTCTGAACGTGGCGGACTCGCGGCGAGAACTGACTGGCGGACTCGCCGCGAGTCCGCCACGCTCAGAGCTCATGATTAAGGACCCCGAACGGGTTCGAAACTAGTCGGGCACATTCCGATTTAATTTCTATGTGAATACAGCCGGGTAAATATAAATATATTTACGTCCTATAAAAATAATAATCTGATTAAGATACGGAAACATTGCTTTCTCATTTTTTTTTGACTTTAGTGCATTGCGCTCTAGCATTGCTAATCAGATATAATTAATTGTTGTTACATTGATTCAGGAAGAATATAAGATAGGTACGTTATAGGTGAAAAGCTGTCAATAGTATTATTAAAGCAATGTATGCGCAAAATTTTTACTTTGATTTTCTTGAGAGATTATGAAGTAATGATTATTTAAAATGCAGTTTGTATATTTAAGGATGGATTCAAACCAATAAAAATAGAGGACTATAGCAAAGCGGTCCCTAAAAATGTTGATCTTGTGGACATTTGGAAGGCCATGGAAACTGTTGTTGATAAAGGACTTGCCAAAAGCATTGGTTTCTCCAACTTCAACAAACGGCAGATTGGCCGAATTATGGAAGTGGCTCGCATAAAGCCTGCTATTTTACAGGTATGTTTTTATATTTTACCGACAGTTACAAAAGGGGGGCATACTGACAGATATTCAGGATATTCAGATACAGATACAGAACTTGACCTAGGGGGCTGCCAAGTTTGATCCAGAAGGTTTTTTTTTAAATTGGCAATTAACATTTTGACAATTGACAATTCGTTGTATATCTAGTAAAACTTGACATACCTGTCCTTTTCGGGGTCGGCCCAAAATTTAAGGTTCCTCCATTCTTATCATACGTCATTTTATTGAAGACTTCTTTCCTTTGCCTTACATTTTTTCATGCACTCCATTCATATCCTTCCTCTTCTCTTATTTCACATCATACCCAAGACTCTTTTTACATGACTACTCTTCGTTCCTCGGTTTTGTATGATTCCACTCCACTTCAGATGGTTACTTATCATCTTTTCTATCACCGGTGTTACTTTTAAACTACCTCTTACCAACTAATTTCATTGGCATCGTATGAGCCCGAGAACCTTAATATGAGTTTAAAAATAATTCAAGAAGTTCACTAGCAGTCATTTCGTAGTATTTCCATTTTTCAAAGAGACTTTTGTAAAATCTCACCGACACCTTTGCTTTACAAACAGATCGAAGTTCACCCTTACCTCAACCAAGTCAAGCTCATCAACTACTGTACTTCGCTCGGTATTCAAGTCACTGCTTGCGCTCCCTTGGGGTCACCAGAAAGGCCATGGGCCAAGCCCACAGACCCAGTGCTGTTTCAGGATCAAAGACTCAAGCCAATCGCCGATAAATACGGCAAGAGTTTAGTTCAAGTGCTTATTAGGTAAGTATTCGAAATGTAACACTTTAACAAACGCTTTTTAATAGAATGTTATACTTAACGTTAACATCACTTAGTCATTTAGTTGAATATATATAAAATATGAAGAATAAGTTAATATCGATTGTAAATCCAGAACAGTTCACTATAAATCATAATGTGTGTCATGTGTGTGTCGCTAATAAATACGAATTTAAGAAATCGTTTAAATTGTTGATGTCGACGAATAGAATTCTCAAGGTTACAACTTGGCTTCAAAAAGAAAAACAGGAAAAGATCACACTTTAATAAGTTGTGTTTTGATAAGGTTAAGAAAATAAATGACAATGAGTAGAATAATTAAGTTAAGAAATAATGAAATGAGACATGTAATAATAACATGTCTTAATACTATTTTAAAGAGAAAAAAATATCTTCAATGGCACCCTCTCTGCTACCCATGACATCTGTGTATTAATTTGGCCTAACCCCTACCACGAACTCTTAAAAACTATCACAGAAAGGATTAGCTTTAGGAAGTATTGTGTGAAGAGCTAACACACACGGCGTAGTGAACGTCGGTCGTGAATATATTGTCGGTATAATGTGTCGCAGCTAAATTATTAACTTCTGAATAATTAAAATGATTTAGTTAATAACATTGTTGATTTAAACTAGCATCATTAATTTTCATGATATTATGTTTAGTAGAATTCATCCATTGTGTTGATATAAAGTAATAAATGAGATTTATGTTAATAGATACGCAGTGGAACGGGGCTTGATGGTGATTCCGAAATCCGCGATTAGATACCAAATAGAAGAAAATATTGATGTGTTCGACTTCAAGCTGTCAAAAGAGGATATAGAACAGATTGGCGCAATGGAATGCAATTTTAGATTTTGTAATTTGGGAGAGTAAGTCATATGCTATATTTTTTTAATAAAATACATTTTCTTGGGACGTTCAAATTAGATTAGATATAATTTATTATATGGCAAAGATAAGAAAATACTTTGGCTTTTGTTTTCAGTATTCATCATCCAGAGCACCCGTTCAACGACGAATACTAGTTATTAATAATTGAATTAATGTGTGAGGATTACATTCCATATATATAATAGCTGTGTAAATAATAAAAATATTTTTTATAAAAAAAAAATCCATTTTTTTCACGAATTACCGGTTTTTACACAAGTAAATGTTGTAAAATAGACAGTGATCTAATGCAAGCCAACGTTTCTGTGACTATTAAACATATAATTATAAGAGTGTGTATTTTTTAATATTTAATGTTTGTACACCAATCAAGCAAATACTACATAGAATAAAAATATGAATTTACTTGAATTGTACTGGACCATGATATTAAGTAGAACATCGTCATAGGATAAACGCTCAGCCACCGTCCACCGTTCACCGTCCACTGTCCACCGTCTACCAATACTACATAGTAGACACGACAACGCTGCAATGTACGTTATCTTACTATTGTTATTACTTGTTTAAGTACATTATTAATAAGTAACAAAGCTGAAAGTGCATTATGAATATATATGCCAATGTAAAGTCTATTTTAATATGTCTAAAACCCAACCTAATTTCGCCCTAGATAGACGCCTAGAGAGACCTTGCGTCCGAGTTGATAGATTTGGATTTTAAGATTATGAAATATAAGCTTGGTAACACCAAAATTTTTGATTTATTATTCCGCCCGTCCAATAAAATTAAGTACTGAAACAACGGACAAAGATTATATATTCCGTATGTACTCCGTATAAATGTATCATTTGATCTAAAGAATTTTTTAAGAGTATTTTACTAAAAGGTAATATGGCCTCCCTCGATTAAAAGATGTTTCAGATTTTTGTGAGATTTAAAATCAGGATGAAGTATTTCTGTATTTTTTTTCTATTTTGAGGCTTAAGTTTCAGAATTATTTTATTTTTCTTAGGGTTAGTTAGTATGAGTTAGGATCTTACCATTCTGTAGTCTGATGGATAATTAATGTTCAGTACTTCTAGGTTATGGAAGGACTTAGGTTTATTTGATAGCATAAAATCTATTTAATTTTTATTTTCCTCGTTTGGTGAACGCCATGTCCATTTGCGACCGGGTCTTTTTTTGAAGAAGGTGTTTATAATAGAAAGCTTATGTTCTAAGGCTAAGTTAATTAGTATTTCCCCTCGTGAGTTACGTGTTCCGTATGTATTAGGTTTTGTAATTTAAGTGTTCTTTGGTGCGGGGTTGACTGATTTTAGTATTAAAGTCGCCCACGACATGCACATCCTTGTAAAATAAAATCATAGCTTCATTGATTCTAATGTAAAATTTATCAACGTCTTCGTTGCAGGCAGATTCCGTTGGTGCGTAGAATTGTATGAATAATATCTTGCAGTTGTTAATATTCAAGTTTAGCAGCGCTATTGTTGATGATAAAACTCAGTAGGCCTATATTTTGTTTCAAGTTTTACTGTATTAGAAATCAGACTCCGTGTTGGCTTGCAATTTCTCCTGTATAGCATAGTGTTAGTCTTAGTCTTTTATTTTGTTCCCTAGTCGTCTTACTTCCGATAGGCCTATAATGTCGAACTTTATAGTTTTTAAAGCTTCAATCAGACGGAAATACCAGACAGGAAAGTTGCTTCACTCCTTTGCTGTTCCATTTAAAAAAGATGAAACTTAGCGCTTCATTCGGACATGCGGCGTGTCTACTACAAAAGAATGGATGCTCGCTGTGCGTCGAAACGTCCGGTGGTGGAGGAATTAGGTCATGTAATTCCTTCGTATGTTTCTACTTTTCAGGATTTTTTCGTTTCCTGTGTCTACAAAAACCCATAGGGAAGAAAAAGTGGGGTGTTCAAGGTGACGAAGGCGATGGATACAGAGGACGTTCCGCGCGCACACACTAACCCCGGCACGTAGTGAAAATTGTACTCTAACGTGTACCCAGGGTAATCAAGGTATGCAGTGCTCAATATTCGAGGTAGGTAGTTCTCATCTAATGGGTGTTTCACAAGGATATATTCTTGGCCCATTTTTATTTTGACTTTATATTAATGACTTTATTGTTTAAAAATAAAATGAAACAATACAGAACTGAATAGATCAGATCAGAATAGAACAGGACAAAAACAAAATAATAAAAGGTATACCTTCATTATATTGTTTTTGTCCTGTTCTATTACAATTATTGTTATTCGATTTAAAATTGAGAACTGGCAGTCAAGTGGGTCTTCTACTGATTTGGTTTCAGAAATGTTGACTGTATACAGCGGTTGAGATTCTTAGGTTTTCCCAAATATTAGATTAAAACATTTGAATGATTCTTGTTAAATTTTTAAAAACACTGAAATTTTCAATTTCATTAAATAGGTTATGAGCTTAACTTTCTTACTCAAGCAGTTTAGACTGCGTGCATGAATCAGTCAGTTAGAAGAAGTGTTTCTTATGTATGAAAACGGTCTCGCCGAAACTAAAATCTAACATTCATGTCCTTGTCGACACAAATTTTCTATGTTAATTTTGATTAAATAAGTTTTTTATTGACTTGTTAGGAATTTTAGACAATACAACATTTTTTTACACTTAAACTTTCGTGAGATGTTTTGACTATTACATCTATATTTATCCGGCTCGATTAGAGCGGTAGTATTCGGAGTTCTTACACATGAACTAGTTGTTACGAAGTCGTTTATAAATATAATTGAAACTATTAAATGACCTCAGGGACCAATGACCCTGTATTATCTATACCAGTGTCTATCTTAAAATATGTATACGTATGTGTGTAATAAAACTTATTTTTATATATTTATTTACTTATACATACTTCTGTGCGAACTGTTAAATAAATATCAGAAAAATACTTTGAGAAACTTTTGTGTTACAAGTGTTTTCTATATATATATATATAGTCCCCACGGATATTGATGAGTTAGTATAATTAATTTTCTATTTTAATTGTGAACTTGTTGACTTAGCAATTTAAAGATTTCAATTTTTATCAGTAAAACTACTTAATTATTTTGATTAAGACTCGAAACTCATTTACTATAATAATTTTACCCTGATTACTTTTTAATTTTAAAATATAGATTAAAGTTACTTCTTTGCATTATATTAGCATTATATTTATTTTTATGAGAGAAAAGATATAATATTGACGTTTGAATACTATTTTATGATTATTGCTTATGTATTCCTTACCTGTTCAAAAATGTCATAACTCTTTAGGCCAGTGTGCTCGAGGCTCCTAAAAGCCCTGTGTGTAAATATCGTGTCAAAACATCATCGATCCTCAAACGTCAAATATAATACGCAAGTAGAATAAGTTATATTGCTAACATCAATGATTATCCGAACCAAAAATAGCTCAAATAAAATATACATTAGGCTCAACTCATGTGACAATAAATTTAAACAAAATCTAATTTTGATGGAACAAAGAAGTTTTATGGTTTGTATTAACATGATGTATAGACGCAATCAATAAATGTACGAAAACAATGGGCTAGGAGAGTTTAAAAGAGCGTTTTACGTGGCGTATTCAAAAAAACACACATCACTCAGAGACACATTGAACATGGCTCGTCGACAGACTCTTCAACAGGTTATTATATTTTTGTTTAACTTATATATTTTGTTTAAAGTAATTGAATGACTCCAAATTGAATAATTATAAAGTGTAGTGCTACCTTTACCACTAATCATATTTATGTGTAATTGGTTCGGTTTATGAATAGTTGAACCTTACTTAAAACAATGAAAACAGCAGTTAACGTCGTTACAATTTCTTTATTAAGTCACAGTCTAAAGATTTACGTGTTTCGATAGTACAAATTAAATAAAAGTGTTGAATATTTTCTTACTATTTTGTGTGCGTCAAAAATAATGAAGTGATTTTGATAACGTTTTGTGTCTCTAATGCGTATTGTCCATGTCACCAAATATAATTACAAAATTCTGTGAAGTTCATGTAACACAATAACTGATTTAGGCTATAAGTACAACAAAACCAAAGTACTGAAACAAAAGTACCGATTTCCATGAAATTTCTATTGGTTTCAGCTTATATCTTCAGTCAACTTATAAAGGAGGAGAGAAAAGTGTTGATAGACAGATAAATTCCTTTGCAACAGCTATATTTAATTAAGTGTAGTTACAATACATCATGATTTCTTATTTGTGTAGAGTATTGTAACAAATTTTAGGATTTTTAAAAATATAATGGCTACTTTTATTTCAGGCTTTAGTTCTCACGGGCCTGGCTTTAAGCAGTGTGTCCGATGGATACATATTTGGTCAGATGTCGGGAATGATCAACGCTCTGCGGGCGGATGACAGTCCTATATCCCTATCCGAAGATGAGGTCTCTTTGATTGGTAAATGATAAGACATTAAATATTTTTGTCCATGATAGCTCCGACTTTTTGGTGCAACCTAACATTTCTAGTTCTAAAAGTATTTCCTTTACCTGCAGCAGATTTTAATTGTTGGCTAGGGTTTTATTATTATTATTCGTTCAATAGTTGAATTAACTTATATTCGTTACATTTCTTTGTTCACAGCGTCCATCGTGAACATTACTTGTATTGGTGGATTTCTTATATTAATAATATTACTTGAAGTATTTGGTCGCAAAATGTGTATGACGATTGTATCATTGCCAGTATTAATGTGCTGGTTGATGCTCTACTTCGCTAATGATAAATATACAATTTTGGCATCTCGAGTTATAGTTGGAGTTGCTTTTGGAGGTGTCCTACCTTTAATCTATATGAATATTGGTGAATACGTTGCACCCAATAGTAGACCATTTTATGTAAACTTTATAGCATGTGGAATGTCCTACGCCGGGACTACGCTTGGGCATATCCTAAGTTTATTTTTTGATTGGAGAGAAGTTGCTCTTTTTGGAATAATACCAACGGCACTGTCTGCATTCATTCCTTTTTTTTGGGTGGAGAGTCCCTATTGGCTCGCAAATCGAGGACGGTATGAAGAATGTGAAACTGCATATAAAGCGTTGCATGGATCAAATGAAACAACAGAAGAGTTATTAAAAGATTTGATACAAAAATCAAAAACAATTCAGGGAAATTATGATAAAAGAAATCCTTTGTTAAAACTAGCAAGAATATTTTTGATAATGTGTACTAAAAGACACTTTTACAAGCTTCTAATTTTAATATTGGTTACAAGTACGTATCGGGTAGTAGCTGGTCGAATTCTCTTAAGCACTCTGGCAATTTCTATGATCGAAGATATTACAGGAAGTAAGGACATATTTGTTTATACGTTACTGCTTGACGGTTTTGCGTTAATTGCCGTGATGCTGTCTTGTGTTTTTATAACTAGATTGAACATAAGACCTGTATTATTTATATCAGGTACTATAGCCAACTTTATACAACTATCTTTAGCCATTTTTTTATATTACTATCCGACCTCTCATAATTTACTTATGACGTGGGTTAAAATAATTTTATTAGTAACATATTTTACTACAGTAACTGTTGGACCTTATTGTGTTCTAGAGACACTTTTATCAGAATTACATCCTCTTCAATTAAAAGGGATTACAACATTTTTAGGAGCCACTGTTTCAGGAATTTTTCAATTTTTAGATATAAAGTTAGCGTCAAAAATGTTTTCCGTTATAGGACACCATGGAGTATTTTTCGTTCATTCTGCAGCCGTCTTTTTGTGTCTTTTTTACATGTATTTTTACTTGCCAGAAACTAAAGGAAGGACTTTGCAAGAAATTGAATTTTATTTTAAACGTAACAAGTTTCAAAGTATAGACGATTCTAATAAAACTACACAGAATGAACATTTTTTGAAACAAGAAATTTAATATAGAAATAAAAATAAACATATTACCGGGACAGTTATTTATATTTATATTATTCTAGTTGTTGCCCGAGCTCCGTCCGAATTCTGCCCGAAATTCCTTCGCTCGAGCATTTTTCGGTCAATTTTTTTTTCCAAAATTGTTCTCCACGAAAAGCCCTATTATTATTTCAAGAATAAATTAATATAACCTAGATCCACCGTGAAAGTTACTAAATATTCGTATAAATTACTTTGAATATTACCTCCAACAAGTAAACTTAAAAGTATAAATATACAAACACTATACTATTAGTTTAGACTTAAATCAAACTATGAGATTTGTCATAGCTAAAGTTTATATTGAAAAGAAGTGCTGAAAGCTGAAATTCTATTATAAATTCGTAATGAAAAAGTTATTTATTTACTTTTAAACTGTCAATGTCAAGTATATATTAGTCTGCTGACTGAATAAAGTATATGTTTTATTTACATTGAATTTCATAATATTGAGTTTTACTATAGTAAAAATTGAAATGATACTTTTGCCTCAGCAACACGTGGTCGGTTATTCTATTAAAGTTCAGCTTATATGAAATGTTTGTACTCTTAACAAAGCGCCATCTATTGGGTACTAACACAATCCATCCAAAAAATACCGCCATCTGTTTGAATCATAGGAAATTAAAGATAATTGTCAGATAGACAATAAATAATTCTCAATAAGAAAAAAAATATACTGATTTTTTTTCTATCCCATTTTTTAGTTGGATCAAACTGCACACGGTGTGCAAATTTGATTAAAATCGGTTCAGTAGTATAGGAATGCACAGCAGACAAACGTAGTGATACGTAATTCAAATATATTAAGATAGATAGATTTGTCAACTGTGGGGAAAGTGGTGTCAAGATCCTGATTTAGAAGTGTTGAAGACGGCAATGTATTTCTGGCGGGGATGTTTCTATCTAAGTTGCTTATTAATGTTTGTTTTTTTATGAAAATAGCAACATATTTTTTTAATAATGTAATTAAATCTATTTTTGTCATTATATTATTAAACAATAATTATTATATTATTTAACAAAGGTAAATAGCGTCAATGTTTTATATGTACTCCTTTGTTTGGTTTTATATGTCGATGCGTCGATGTCGATGCTTGGCGACCGTTTGAAATTTTAATAATTAATAATTATATTTTTAATTACCCTTGGTTTTATTTTGTGAATATTTTTTTTATTACCATAACTATTAATTCAGTAACTCATATGACAATACGGCCAACCAATATGATTAAGGAATACTAACATTCGCACAGACGACCACTAGAAGTCGACGTTTGCAAAATTTTCACTTTCATTGACCTTTCGATAAAAAAGCGCAGTTATCAAAAAGTTATGAATAATTTTATGAAGTAAAAAATTAAAGTGAAGTATGTATGTGGAAATATAACAGTATTTAGTTATTTGTTTAAATATATATAAATAAAGAGTTAAAATAAAAGTGGTTCTGTGACTTAGATTAAAAGAAAAATTAAAAGTTAATAGTACTTGAATAATATCTTAATTTTAAATAATTTGTTTTATTTCAAGTTTGTATAATAAAATGGGTAGTGCAAGAACCAGTGGCTTATTGGAAATCGAACGTTCAGCATTTTTTTTTAATATACTCACATCAATAACTCGATTTAAATAAATAGCTTCAAAATGAAATAACTAGAATATAAAAAACTAAATTACTTTCCATATAAAATAAGGTTACCAATATATAAATTATATTATTTTTTGCTATTCGTACAACATGAAGTTTATGCGCCGACATACTAAATAATTACTTAACATTGGCATAATATCTCAAATAAGCAAACTAGCAAATACAATAATAGTTTTTTGTGGACAAGTTGATCAAGAAAATCTTTCATTCGATTCTAAACTAAAATGTAACTTTATGTGCAATGTATCATAGCCTAAAGGTCCCTGTACTTTGGCCATTAGTTTGGTAGGAACCATCCGTGGAAGCTCTTGGTGGCGTGCGAGGGCGTAGTAAAGTGCGCACGCGCCAGATCCGTGAGGTCGCAAGCACGAACTTACACAATTTCTCTTACTAAGTACTGTCTGGTGTAGGTAATGTCAAACTGGTCAGAATCTCACCCATTTCCTTTGAAAACTTGTCTCAAAGTATAAAATTTAATATTATTAAAATTTTTATCATCTATCGTATCGAACTAAATCGCTAACAAAAGCCCCATTCGACAAGTGCCTTTGCAGTATATTAAAAGCGGAAATCGTCTTTGGCCGTTCGATAATAAGGAAGTAGTTTTAAATTATTCCTCCATAATCAATAAAAATCATTAATAAAGAAAAAAAAAACTACACTTAAAGTGTTCAAATATTATTTACTTACTATAAGGCGGTTAGGTACAACGGCTTTCTATTATCATTCGTTTATAATCTTTGTCCCGGAAAAATTAACGAAGTAAAATCGGTTCAAAGAAAAAATTAAAATATTTATATAACTAAAAAAAACACATACGTCATCCCTATAATAAGTAAAAAATATATTTAACTTAAAATATTAATAAATTACCATTTTCTCTACGTGTAGATTTCACAAAAACGTTTTTCAGCAACCCTGTTTTAACGATCGAGCCAATGTTGTAAGCGTCCCCATCTATGGCTTCATTCCATCTGTAGTGGTGTTTCATGTAGTCAAGCGTCATCCATGTATTATGTAAAAAAAAAGAAAATACGACGTAAATGTCACATTTGGTTATAATCTAAAATATACTTAATTATCATCAGCCATAATAATAAATAAGAATTATTAATAATGGCGAATGATAATTGTATTCTGTTCTTTATGTTTATAAAAAAAATACAAGCATTATGTTGACCTTAGACACAAATTAAAATAATTGATTATAAGACAACGAAATTAACTAATATAAAATTTGCCAAATTCATAAACATTATAGCATAAATACCTACATTAATAAACTGTCCCAGATTCGATTCGCTTCCTCTATTTGCTTATTTTTCACTGTATATTTAAAATTAATTGTGACCTTGTTTTTAAACTAACTATTTTGCGTTTGATTGCTGGATATTAATTTTAAGGTATGAATGAAAACTATTTTGTATATTAGATATTATTAGTTTCAAAAATAAAGCATTTGATACATGATAAAAGAAGATGATGATAAAAGAAACAATCACAGATGAATTATTATGAATGGTGTGTGACAAATTGACTTAAAGTTACGTATGTATTTCTCGTATTATACTTATATATGAACTTTTTGTTTTATTTGTTTTATTGCTATTTGGTGGTACAAAAACTGCCGTTTTTTTAAAATGCATAAAAATAATCGTAGATATATTTATTTTTTTAATTATTAGAAACGGATTTGCTTACTTTAAATTTATTATAATAAATACATAGCGTAATGAATATGGAATTAAAATTTTTTGAATAATAAGTACATGGAAAAACAACGAGTAAGTTTGCTTTTAATAAAGTCATGTAGTAATAATAAATCTTTAAATAAATCTGAAATAACAAAGAAAATTCATAGAGGAGGTGAAAGAATAATCGCTTACAATTCTTTTACGGCTTTGAAAGTTGTTTTCAATTACTGGGTCTCCTGGATCAAAACATTCATGGGATTATGACTTGAGATATTTGTAAGACTAACAAGTGTTCCTTAGCACCTTGTTATCTAATTACCTCGTTATGCTATACTTTGTAAATGCGTTTGTAGTAGTAGGATATCATTCAATGACTTAGTTAGTTCTCCGGGATACCATTACTATTTATTGTTCAATTTAATAAATCTAAATTTAATAAATCTTGACCTTGTCCTGTTTTAAATACGTAATAAGTAATTAATATCAATGTATAATGTCTTTAATCTTATTCAGGCAGTAGGTAAGTGGAGAGATTTTGAAATAGTATTAATTGATTGATCTTCTTTTATATCTTACGCATTGTTGGGGTGCGGTTGTTGAAAGCAAAAGAGAAGGTCTATTAGCCTGGATATAGCGAAAGCCTTCGATCGTGTATGGTACAACGGGCTTCTCTCGAAGCTTCCTTCCTATGGGCTTTCCGAGAGTTTCTGCAAGTGGATTACCAGCTTTCTCACTGGGCGGAGCATACAGGTCGTTCTCGACGGTTTTTGCTTGGACCCCAAGCCCGTGAACGCAGGTGCACCCCAAGGCTGCGTGCTATCCCCAACCCTGTTCCTCTTGCATATCAATGATATATTGGATATTTCCAACTTACATTGTTATGCGGATGACAGTACTGGGGATGCGGTACATACCGGCCGTGCAGGTGTCTCTCGGAAAAACGTCGTCGAGTGCCGAAAGAAACTTGTGTCTTCTGTAGAGACATCCTTGGGGATGGTCTCAGAGTGGGGTCAACTGAACATCGTTCAGTTTAATCCCCAAAAGACACGGGTTTGAGCGTTTACCACTAAGAAAACTCTATTTGTCGTATCGCTGCTCTTCGAAAGCACACCCCTCAACGCCTCGCCAAGTATCAGTATACTGGGCCTCGACATTTCGAGCGACTGTCAGTTTCGTGGTCATCTGGAGAGCAAGGACAAACTTGCCTCGATGAAACTGGGTGTAATCAATAGAGCGAGGCAGTATTTCAATCCTGGACTTCCTTCGGAGGTGTTTCCAGATCGATACTACATGGGTACCTTCAAAAAAGGCGTTTATACCCACCTCCAAGGCCGGCAAGGTTCGTGGGCGGCGGTGATCACTTTACACCGTTATCCGTACGTTCGTTTGCCCTAATAACATAAAAAAAATAATAACAATAAATGACCTCAGGGGCCAATGACCCTTTATTATCGATACCAGTGTCTATCTTAAAAAATATATATGTATGTGTGTAATAAACCTTATATGTATGTATTTCATTACTTATACATATTTTGTGCGCACTGTTTGATTGATTTATAGTTTTGCTTTTATAAATATCAGAAAAATACTTTGAGAAACTTTTGTGTTACAAGTGTTTTCTATATATATATGTATATACATACATGTTTTCTATATATATATGTAGTCCCCACGAACATTGATGAGTTAGTATAATTAATTATCTATTTTAATTGTGAACTTGTTGACTTAGCAATTTAAATATTTCAATTTTTATCAGTAAAACTACTTAATCATTTTGATTAAGACTCGAAACTCATTTACTACAATAGTTTTACCCTGATAAGTTTTTAATTATAGATTAAAGTTACTTCTTTGCATTAAATTGTGCTCGAGGCTTCTAATAGTTTAAAGGCAGAAAGTCCTGTGTGTAAATATCGTGTCAAAACATCATCGATCCTGAAACGTCAAATATAATACGCAAGTAGAATAAGTTATATTGCTAACATCAATGATTATCCAAACCAAAAATAGCTCAAATAAAATATACATTAGGCTCAACTCATGTGACAATAAATTTAAACAAAGTCTAATTTTGAGAACAAAGAAGTTTTCTGATGTGTATTAACATGATGTATAGACGCAATCAATAAATGTACGAAAACAATGGATTAAGGTAGTTAAAAAGAGCGTATGTCTTACCTAATCTAACAAAAACACACATCACTCAGAGACACATTGAACATGGCTCGTCAGCAGACTCTTCAACAGGTTATTATATTTTTGTTTAACTTATATATTATGTTTAAAGTAATTGAATGAATCCAAATTTAATAATTATAAAGTGTAGTGCTACCTTTACCACTAATCATATTTATGTATAATTGGTTCGGTTTTTAATAGTTGCATCTTACGTAAAATAATGAAAACAGCGGTTACTGTTATTACTATTTCTTTATTAAGTCACAGTCTACAGATTTACGTGTTTCGATAATACAAATAAAATAAAAGTTAAAATTAAAAGGTAAAAGTTGAATATTTTCATACTATTTTGTGTGCGTCAAAAATAATGTAGTTATTTTAATAACATTTTTTGTCGCGTTTTGTCCATGTCACCAAATATAATTATAAAATTCTGTGTAGTTCATGTAACACAATAACTGATTTAGGCTATAAGTACAATAAAACCAAAGTACTGAAACAAATTACTAATTTCCATGAAATTTCTATTGGTTTCAGCTTAATTCCTCAGTCATTTAAAGTCATTTAAAAGAGAAGAGAGAGAGAGAGTTAGCAAATGAAATTGCTTGCAACAGCTATATTTATTAAAATAGAGTTACAGATAATTTAAATAGAAATGTTCCAATTCTTTAGTTCAAGCACGTTTCGCCAAAAACAATTATAAAAACATTCAGAAGTTTAAATGTAAAGAACACTCTGGAATATCTGTGAACCTATGGGGAATATCTGTTTAAGTCTTTACTAGCTGGCATTTTTAATCAAAGTCTTGATAACAGTTGCTTTCCAAAATTAGTGAAACACAGTAAATTAATACCCATTTTCAAATCCAGCTATAAAAGTTATTCCTCCAATTAGAATTATTTTGAGAAAATAATGCGAGACCAAATGATGCTATATTTTAATTTGAATAAAATAATTCATAGCCAAAAGTTTGGTTTTCCGAAAAGTAGGTCTTTTGAATTGGAATATTTTGAGATCTCTCTAAAGCCATTCATTGCGTCGATCATTGGTGTAGTTTACCTTACTCCGTAAACTACAACATTACGGAGTTCGTGGCCGGGATCGTGTGTCCTCCTATTTATCAAGTAGACAACAAAGAGTTAGTGTAAATGGTGCTGTTTCTTCGGGTACATTAGTAAAAGTGGATGTGGACCATTTGAGGGACAAGGGTCAATTCTTTGTCCTTTTTGTTCTCAAACTAGGTCCCTAATTAGGTCTTACTTACTACTTACTAGGTCCCTAATTAGGTCTTACTTACTTACTTACTAACCATTACTTAATGGAGGATATTATTGACACTGTATTTTTTTAAAATACAATGTGGTGGTCAAATCAACACTCTAGCTAACCGTTTAAGCTCGGCGGAATATGTGGTTAAGAAAATTAGAGAGTTAAATAATGTTACCATAGCTAGGTTGGTTTACTTTACATAGTATTGTTTTACGGTATTCTACTCTGGGGATCAGGGGCCGATGTAGAATCAATTTTTATTTTAGCAAAGAAAGCAATTCAAGATATATTCTACGTGGGTTTTCAGTACTGGTTTTTAAAGACGGTGCAATACTGACGCTTCTTTTACTCTATATCTTAGAAAATGTTGTTAAAATTTTAACGAAAATACAAACATTTAATGTAAAAAGCGACGAATACATGACTAACTGACATTTTTATTTTAGGTACTATTTCTCACGGGCCTTGCTCTTAGTGCTGTATCCGATGGCTACATATTCGGTCAGATGTCAGGCATGATCAACGCTCTGCGGGCGGATGACAGTCCTATATCCGTGTCTGAAGATGAAGTTGCTTTGATTGGTAAATAACAAAATATTAAGTATACTAGCCAATATGTTCATTGATAGCTCAGACCTTATAGTAAAAATAGTTTAATTTATGTTCTTTGTACTCTAGAAGTTCTCTGGCATTATGTTTTTAACCAAAATTAAATAATATTATAAAAAAATAATTCATTTGATAACTTATCTCATATCTATTTCTAGGTATAAACGGTTTCAGTTGATTGTTAATGTTAGCTATGCCTTTTGTTCTATTTTTTTAATAGTTGAATTAACTTATATTTATTACATTATTTGTCCACAGCGTCCATCGTGAATGTTACTTGTGTTGGTGGATATGTTATATTGATAATATTACTTGAAGTATTTGGGCGCAAAATGTGTATGACGATTGTGTCATTGCCAGTATTAATGTGCTGGTTGATGCTCTACTTCGCTAATGATAAATATACAATTATAGCATCTCGAGTTATAGTTGGAGTTGCTTTTGGAGGTGCCATACCATTAATTTATATCAACATTGGTGAATACGTTGCACCCAATAGTAGACCATTTTTTTTGAACTTTATAGCATGTGGAATGGTGAACCTCGGAACTGCGCTGGGGCATATCCTTAGTTTATTTATTGATTGGAGAGAAGTTGCTTTATTAGGAATAATACCAACGGCACTGTCTGCATTCATACCTTTTTTTTGGGTGGAGAGTCCCTATTGGCTCGCAAATCGAGGACGGTATGAAGAATGTGAAACGGCATATAAAGCGTTGCATGGATCAAATGAAACAACAGACAAGTTATTAAAAGATTTAATACAGAAGTCAAAAACAAGTCACGGCAATAATGATAACACAAATCCTCTCTTAAAACTCGCAAGAATATTTTTGATGAAGTGTACTAAAAAAAACTTTTGTAAACAACTCATTTTAATATTCGTGATATGTTTGTATCGGGTAGTAGCTGGTCGAATTCTCTTAAGCACTTTGGCAATTTCTATGATAGAAGATATTACAGGAAGTAAGGACATATTCGTTTATACGTTACTGTTTGATGGTTTGGCTTTGATTGCCGTGATGCTCTCCTGTGTTATTGTAAGTAAATTGAATATAAGACCACTGATATTTATATCAGGTACGATAGCAAACTTAATGCAAATATCTTTAGCCATTTGTTTATATTACTATCCGAATTCTCATAATTTAGTTATGACGTGGGTTAAAATTATTTTATTAGTAACATATTTTACTACAGTAACTGCTGGACCTTATTGTGTTCTAGAGACACTTTTATCAGAATTACATCCTCTTCAATTAAAAGGCGTAACAATATTTTTGGCAGCCACTTTTGGAGGATTTTTTCAATTTTTAGATATAAGATTAGCATCTAAAATGTTTTCTGTTATAGGATACCACGGAGTATTCATTTTTCATTCTGTAGTCGTCTTTTTGTGTCTTATTTACATGTATTTTTATTTGCCAGAAACTAAAGGAAGAACTTTACAAGAAATTGAATTTTATTTTAGATATAATAAGTTTCAAAGTATAGAACTCAATAAAACTAAACAGAATGAAAAGCTTTTGAAACAAGATATTTGATAGATAGAGAGGAAGCTTCTTAGCATTCCGCGTATTCACCGTGCGGTTGCCGGGCCCATCTCGTTACAGGGAGAGGAGTGCAAACAGCTCCTGGGACTTGCGACTCAGGTGTAGGTTTACGGGGCCCCTTTAAGAAGCGCATTAACGCTCACCTCAACTGATTGCGCTCCTCTACCTACCTAACAATAGATTTATTTCATGATGAATTTTAAATGATCTATTTTAAATCTTTTTGTAAGTCTTCGTATTAAGCATTTTGTATATTTTCTTGAAGTTTTTTGATACTAGTATATTGATTCGAAAATCGTGGTGTTGTATCAAGCTGTATCAAGATTGTTGAACACAGTAATGTTTTTTGTACTTATGACACTTTTTGACACAAGTTGTCTTTTAATAAGATGTTTGTATACTCTTGAAATTTTTGTTTTATTTTTATTTTGTTCTATTTTACTAATAAAACCGACATATATTCAAAATAGAGGTAAATCCCTCAAAACTTTTTATTGTTCCTAAATAAATTTACAAATATCTGAATTGCAAATCTCAAGATAAATTTTCATCTGAAAATAATATTGAAGAAGAAATAATGATCTGAGCATTTTTATAAACTTAGTGTTAAATAAAAGGGCTTACGAATAAGATTTTTGCGAGTATCCTCATACCAATGTCATCTCAGCCCAATAAAAATAAGGACTTCAATTAGAAATGTTACAAGATAATTTTATATACAAGGATAATCACTCATTACAATGACTAAAATAATTAGAAATGCGTTTAGTGCTATTTGAAGCACTGGATGACTCTGACGTAATAACAGTTGTTACCAAATCGTCGTTTGTTTGTCGTTTCAACCCATATTATACAGGACAATTTAAAATTAATTCCAAGATAATTAACTTTTTAAATTTTTATACTATTACCAGAAGTAATTTCACACATGATTGCGATTCACACACTATGCAAGGACAAATATTTAATTTACAACCACTGATATCACAGTTACCACTTTTGAATGAAAATCATAGAACTTTACAAATTTATTTCATGAACATATTTCGAACGTGGCAGTTGTTCAGCGTTGTTTAGTCACTTCAGCAACAAAGTGAGCGTCCTTGCGACCTTCCTCTGCCCTTAATGATGAATCAGCACTATCGTCTTCGTGATGATCACCTTCATCTTTATCGCAACCTGTAACCACAATTAAGACATGCTTAAGATCGTACTCAAAGCTATTACACGAAGGTACAAAAATAAGAGTCTAACCTGACCCCTATTATTTATTATTATTTATAAGTATTCAATTTCATTCGTAAAAAAGGTAATTTTTTTTCTATTTAGAAAACCCAGCCTCTCTTAAAGTCTCTAACAAAATGAGGTTATCATGGGCCGAATCAGTTAATAATCTTACGTCATCAATATACCGGTATTTTACCAGATTCTGTAAAGGTTTGTTTCAAACGTTTTAGTCATGACTTTTTGATAAACAACCGGAGCGTTGTCTAGACCGTATGGCATTTTGCAATATTCATAATGTTCTTTTGGGGTAATAAAGGCAGTTTTGTGGATGGAATCCTCACTTACTTTGAGTTGGAGGAGTCCAAAAGTCATATCTAAATCATCTCTAGTGCACTAGCGCTAGACATGATTTAGTACGCTAAATGTTTTAATATCAATTCTTTTTATTGTTTTCTTAGTGTCTAGTATAAGTGGTTTTGTGCTTAAAATTTGGTTCTACTCTTTTGACTACCGTACTTGATGATTTACTATTAATATGTTGTGTAAGTCAACCGATATCTTGTCTTATCCTATCTTTTTCTAGTCTCGCTTCCCATATTGGTTTAATATAATGTTTTCGTTTTGTAGCATCTGTGTTCGTTATTATTCGAAACAATTGTTCGAAGAATGAACGAAAAGTGATTTACTAAATTATTAAATTACGAAAGAAACTTCGGTCACGTCCGGTGTTCACTGGTGGTACGCAGGGTAAGCAATACGCCCGGGGTCAATCGATGGCACTAGATGTGGTGCAACAGCTTGCTGCGTCAGCGATCTGCCTTGTGTTCGTTGACAGCTACGTGTGACCTCAATAACGATGAAATACCTATCTAGCAGTTATATTGTAACTAGCTAATGTGCATGTGCTAACATTTACACAAATTTTATTTCAAACGAAACAATGAAGTATACCTAATTTCCCGTGACACTTGTAAATACACATTATATGGTTCTATCGTTTGTATTAACAAGTGCTGTATAGAAGTAATCAACTTTTGTTTAAAACAATACTCAAATGGAGTTTTAATAAAGGTATTTCATATTTTATTCAGATGTACATTGAACATGGCTCTTATTCAGACTCTTCAGCAGGTAATTTACATTTTAACTTTTATTTTTTATTATTTTATGTTGAAAATTATTGAGTGACCTGAAACGACATATATTTTAACTTGGCCTCTCCATAAACATGTAATTTTTTCCTTAATGTTTTACTGGTTCAGAAATTCTATTATCTCTTTTTTAAACTCTTAGTTTAATCTATATTCTCGAAACTAATGTAAAATTATAATTATTGTTTTCTCTAGCGAATAACAAAAGAGTTGTTATTTTGCTGTGTGACTATTTTTATTTTAGGTGTTGTCAAATACCCGAGACAGGCTTTTGAGCTAATCCGAAATATCATTGGTTTTCGGTATACGGATATAGAATTTAATATAATTCTCAAAGTTTAACTTTTCTATCTATTCGACAGTGTGATATGTCCAAAACTCTTTTAATTTGACTTCGATTCAGCATCATTTGACTTCTCGCTCTTATTTTCAGGAGACAATTTTATTACTTTGCTCAACTCACGATTTCTAACCAATTTTATTTTACAGTTCTTAATCGAGCGCATAATGCATTCATTCAAGGTTAACAGTTGAAAGCTATATACAGAGTGTTAAAAAAATCATTAATTTTATATTATGTAGGTTGAGAATTGTAATCATTTTAAAATATATCAAAATTATACCGGGTTAGTTGATTTCAGACCTTAGTTCTCACGGGCCTTGCTCTAAGTAGTTTGTCCGATGGCTTCATATTTGGTCAGATGTCGGGAATGATCAACGCACTGCGGGCCGGTGACAGTCCCATACCCGTGTCTGAAGAGGAGATTTCTTTGATTGGTAAATAATTTAACATTTAATATTGTACTACGTTACGAAAAGAAAACAATATTAGTTTAATCAATGAGCTTTGTTCGAAGTAACAAATAGTAATCAGACATAATTAACAAATATGAAACAATATTGGCAAAGTTTAATTCATATCAATTCATAGAAGAACTACCTGTTGGGGCAGAAATATAAATATTGTTCTCTTTTATTTATTTAAGTTTTAAGCTTTTTTACCTTAATTAAATAGCTTACATTAATATTTTACAGCTTCCATAGTGAATGTTACCTGCGTTGGTGGCTATGTTATTTTGATAGTATTACTTGAAAAGTTTGGACGCAAAATGTGTATGACGATTGCCTCATTGCCGGTAATTATGTGCTGGCTGATGCTCTACTTCGCTAATGATAAATACACAATTATAGCATCTCGAGTTATAGTTGGAGTTGCTTATGGAGGTGTCCTACCTTTAATCTATATCGACATTGGCGAATACGTTGCACCCAATAGTAGGCCATTTTATGTAAACTTTATAGCATGTGGAATGTCTTACGCCGGCATTACGCTTGGACATATCCTAAGTTTATTTTTTGATTGGAGAAAAGTTGCTCTATTTGGATTGATACCAACGACACTGTCTGCATTCATTCCTTTTTTTTGGGTGGAGAGTCCCTATTGGCTCGCAAATCGAGGACGGTATGAAGAATGTGAAACGGCATATAAAGCGTTACATGGATCAAATGAAACAAGAGACGAGGAGCTTAGAGATTTAATACAAAAATCTAAAACATGCTATGCAACTTATGATAAGACAAATCCTCTCTTGAAACTCGCTAAAAATGTTTTAACTGCGTGTACTAAGAGGCACTTTTACAATTTATTAACTTTATTATTCGTGATAATTTGGTATCGAATAGCGTCTGGTCGAATGCTTTTAAGCACTTTGGCAATTTCTATGATTGAAGATATTACAGGAAGTAAGGACATATTTGTTTATACGTTACTGTTTGATGGTTTTGCGTTAATTTCTATCATATTCTCTTGTATTATTGTAAGTAAATTTAGAATAAGGTCCGTGTTATTTATATCCGGTACGATGTCCAATTTGATACAAGTATCTTTATCCATTTGTTTATATTACTATACGAATTCTCAAAATTTAGTTATGACGTGGGTTAAAATTATTTTATTAATATCATATTTCACTACTGTAACTGCTGGACCTTATTGTGTTCTAGATATACTTTTATCAGAATTACATCCTCTTCAATTAAAAGGCGTAACAATATTTTTAGTAGCCACTTTTGGAGGAATTTTTCAATTTTTAGACATAAAGTTAGCGTCTAATACGTTTTCTGTTATAGGGTACCATGGAGTATTTTTCGTTCATTCAGCAGTCGTTTTTTTGTGTCTTATTTACATGTATTTTTATTTGCCGGAAACTAAAGGAAGGACTTTGCAAGAAATTGAATTTTATTTTAAACATAATAAGTTCCAAAGTAAAGTCGATTGTAACAAAACTATGCAGAATGAAAATCTATTGAAAGAAGAAATTTAACACAAAAAATGTAGTATTATATATGATTTGTGAGTTTTTGTGAACGTTTTATTAATATTAAATTTGTTGTTGGACACAATAATGTTTTTTCCGGCTTAAGCTTATGTTTATATTATATTATAAGTTTCTTATTAATAAGTTGTTTGTTTTTTAGAAATCACATATTTTTTTACTATTATTAGTTTTTTCCTTATTATATGTATTCCTACTAATAAAATATATATTTACCTACACTAAAGGAAGTTTTGTGAAAGGCCTTATATCTCTAAAAAAATAATAGTTTCTTCCAACTAAATTAAATATACTACTCATATATGGATAGTGATAATATTGTAAGGGGATAAGAGCGATATAGTGCTTTACCTGACTGCAATTTTATAAATATTACTAGACAAATTGAGTAATCTAGTACACAATTAAAAAAATAACTATTTTAATATTTTTTATAGGAAATAAAGTTGAGTGCACAGATTTGGTTTATTTGAATTTTAACTGGTATATATACCTACTATGCAACAGAAAGTTTACTTGCATTTTACTCAACCGAAGAGGGACGGCGTGTTTACTGATGTTCTTTAAAAATATGAGTTATTTGAGAAGTAGAAGGAGCATTCAAAATTAATTACTTATAAGAATAATATGAAAGTAATCAATAATTTCAAATACGATCGTATATATTAATTATGACAATGAACATTATGGTTTAGAAAGGTATATTCATTGTTTTTAGTATTTTAAACAAATATTTTTTTAAGACTTACCAAAAGTCATAAAAAAGTTTTGTTGCCATATTATAATAATATTACTTCGATTCGTACCATGAGCTCTATAACACAATATTGTTTAATTCCTGCTTAGTGACGTAAAATGATGAATGTGTCTTGTATTCCTGCAAAAGAAGGGAATGAGAGAAAGCTTTATATCTCTTTTACACCGCGTTATCAATTTGACTCTTAAACACGTACAATTTTACACGACAATTTTTAAATTAAATTGAATGTGTATTTCTGTACTTTGGATTAGTAAAGAAAAGTGTTCTCGCTATTTAAAAAGAAATAGATGTCTAATTATCATCTATTGTGTGAGTTTAATAAATATACGTAATATTCTTATTATTTTTTTATTTTTAAAGAATTGGTAAGGCGCAATTATCATTTAATAGAACGAATGTTTACCTACAAGTTACTGTTATTAACTACGTTCTACTATAAATGCTGCTATGTATGGTAAATATGTTATTAGTAATACATATTATCTAGTTCCTATTACCATACTTGAATATCGTAATATTATAACTAGTGATTCTATGAGATTAGTAGACCTCGCGAATTGATTCTAATTTTATAGTAGATATAGTTTTCACACAAGTAACTGTTTCAGCAGATGCAATGTCCGCCGAGATAGTCTTTGTTAAATTAAATCAATTGGAAGAGATTGTACAACATATGGTTACCTTAATAAATTTAGGCAGGGCACAAATAAAAAACTGGTTCACTCACACGCCCTTGCCCTCTTTCCCCCCTCTACCGCCAATTGATTTCACAAGACCTATGTAGAATATAACGTAATCCAACGAGAAAGCTGAATATGTTGCTGGGTAGTTAGTAACAAGTTTTTTTAAAGGAATATAATGTTTTCAGATCCCGAATCGCTGGAGGGATGTCATTCCAGCACTTTGTTGCGGCGTATTTAAAACTACCTCTGAAAGCTGCCGTACGGTGGGATGGTATAACTAGTAAGCTAGAGGAAGCCCAAGTGTTATAACATTTGTTTATCTCGTAGCACCACTTTAATTTTGCAAAATAGGGAACTTTATACTGTAAAGATGCAAAGTGTAATTGACGACAATAATCCGTAGATACTTACCATATTTTCCCTGTTAAGTGTGGAGTGATGTGCTCACGTGATGGTATATTAAAACAATACCGAGCACAGGCATTTTGTACCCGCTGTATAATTTGTCTAGTCCTGGCTAATATTCTTGGTCCCATATCCCGAATCAGCGTGGTTCAGTTTCAAAACTATTATTCATGTGTAGATAGATATTCAGTTAGCCGATTACCTACAGTCTATTTTTTCTAATACCTTTGAGAGGCATGGCAGAATACTAATAGGACGTAGATCTTTGTAGTCAACACGCTCATTAACTTTTGCAAAAGGTTTTATAAGAGCCGTTTGCCAATGTCTAGGAATTAATTGTCTTAATTATACAAATAATCACATACTTAAGTGATGGTTTCAATATTTTCAATTAAATTCCGTCGATTCTAATTGATTTCAATGCTCTTATTACTAGTGATTTCTCAACTGTATTTAATTTAAATGTGGATTCGCCATATACAGATGTATTGTAATACAATCAACTAATGAAGTTGTTGTCCCAGGTATGTTTAGAAAATATGAATGTATCTTTTCAGGGTCACTTATACTTTCTGAAAGTAGGTATGCTATATCTTTCATATTATTCTTGTAGTGTAAATTTAATTTCAAGTGATTCCATAGATGAGTTATTCAAATTTTCATTAATATAAAGAGTAAAATATGCGCTTTTTTCGATATTGATTGCATCTTCGACAGCAGCTTTTAAGTCTTTGTAAAATATTTTGTGGCCATCATTACTGGTCAACCGAGATCTTATGTGGGCTTCATCACTAGTATATATCTAATATATATCCATGTATTCGAAAAATTATAAACCTTATTGAAATTGTTTTTATATTATATTTGTTTTATTTCTGTTTACATAACAAAACAAAAAAAATATCGTCCAAAGTACGAGTACATTTTTAAATAGTTGGTTTTTGTTAATTACATTAAAACCAGTTACAAACCACAGTAGCAAAATAATTAAAATATCTTATATGTATCTTATTTTTATCATATTTAATGGAACTAGAGATCCTATCTGTCGATCTAACATCCAAGGCTGTCTAGATGATGTGGGAGTTTTTTTTTTTTTGTCTAATGTTAATGTTTGTAGGTACTTTATATATTTTATAATAAAAATGATATTTATTAAGTTTGTGTAGTCTGAAGAGGGTTTTAAAATAGAAGTAAACATGTAATATAAATCATAAACATACTCAAGAGGACATACAGCCACTAGCATAGCAGATCTAAAACCAGAAAAGATAAGGATGTGTGTACCAGATATATTTTTATAGATATTTAATAGTTTTAATAGTTTGTCTCATTATTTTAAATAAATGTCAATACATCCATATACTAGATTTTTCCACAACCAAATAACAGTACCAAGTATACCATTTGTAGTATTGTAACATTATTGTTTAATGTACAGTCCAGCAATGTTATTTAAAAAAGCCATATTTATATTTATTAATTTTAACACGTGATACCCAAATACACAAAACATATTTGCGCATTATTTAGTAACACATCTATTTAAAAAATGCAAGAAATTCTAAATGGTTACCAAGCAAGTTGTAATCAATATTATACAAATACCAAAATAAACTAAGAATATATTGTACTTATACAAAAATATCAACAACTTGTGAACAACTAATATAGTAAGCAAATTTATTAGTTAGCCATAAATATATAGAAATACCAATATACCAGATACAGTCAAGGAAAAGAATGTAACCTTTGTAACCTATATAAGATTTATTAAGAATTAATAATTTATAACAGAAGACTATATATAATAAATATAATCATCCAAAACCCTTATTTTCTAATAGTTCTATGTATCGGTACATATTTTATTTAAAACTGGTTTTATTGTAGACCAACTAATTTTTCTGCAACATTCCAGAAATTGTTTCCAATAGATTCATTTTGAGATGATGGTAATGAAAATCTTGGTTTGAAATCAACAAAATATTTGCCAGAAACTCTTTCACAGTCCTCAGATACTGCTAAATGAACTATAGTTTGTGAACCTTCATTGGCAGTTCTGCAGCATATCCAGGTCCATAATTGAAAAACCCTTTTAACTATTATATTACTCTTGGCAGTGATATTGGTCAGAATAACTCCAGGATGAACAGAATTTACAACCACACCTGTTCCTTGCAAGCGTCTTGATAACTCAGTGGAAAATATTATATTACATAATTTACTATTAGCATAAGATTTGAAGTTTGTTGTTGGCTTGTTTATTGAGTCAAATTTAGTTTGGCCAAAGAAATGTAGTATTGATGTTACATTAATAATTCTACTAGGTTGTGACTTTTTAAGTAAGTCTAACAAAAGAATTGTTAATAAAAATGGACCAAAAATATTGACCTGCATTGCTTTGATTATTCCATCTTCAGTATAATGATCTCCTGAGCCAAAAGCTCCAGCATTGTTGACTATCACATCAATGTGATCTTCAGTTGCTATGATGTTTTTAGCAAAATTTCTAATAGAGTCCAAAGATGCCAAATCAAGCAGTTTGAATTCCACTTTATGGTTCCCTGTAGCAGCTATGATAGTATCTCGAGCTGAACCTCCACGCCTTGGATCACGACATGCAAGAATAATCCTGGCACCTCTAGCAGCTAAGTTATTAGCAGTATAAAACCCTATACCTGTATTTCCTCCCGTAACTATGACTATCTTTCCTTTCATAGATACTTTGCAATCACATAATTTAATAGATGATTTAAAAAACTGTCTTATTAACACTACTGTAAGCAAAATAAAAAAACACAATATTATCAACACGCCAACCATGGTAAGAGCAATACAAGGTAGTGAATGAAAATAACAATACATTGTAATAAATGAACTGGTTTGTGGTTGTGCATACCTATGTTTATATTATTTAACGCAACTTGAAAACATTCATGTGACCTTAATTTTTTCCTTTTTTTGACGAGTTTGAGTTGTAATGAAGTGTTACTACAGGCGGAAGACACCCTCTTTCAACATCTACGAATATATAAACATTCTAGGGGTAAGGACACAAGACTACGTGGAGTCGGTATAGACAAAGTCGGTTTTGTGACAATTTTTCTGTATTTGTGTAAATATTTTTTGTTTGAATTTAACTTTTCTGTCATTGAATGTAATATGTAAATTCATTAGTAAAATGTAAAACTCAAATGAAATCATGATTTATTTTGTAAACACAAAATTAATAACCCCAACTCGTACGAGATTTCTGTGAACCCAACCCCACAAGCCAATTCAAATAAGATACGAAGGACTTTGAGTCAAGTCAAATAGACAAAAGATAAATGTATATAGCAAATTATAACAAATATCAATTCCAGCAACAAAATTTAAAGATGCATCATGCAAATTGCAAATTACAAATGTCTCTTGTCATTTGTCAATCTTGACATTGGACTAATCTACATAGACAACAAGAAGACATAGAATATATAAATCAAAACAAATCAAATCAAAATCTTTATTGAAAGTAAGTTTTCACTGTCAAAGCTACCACCAGTTCGTAAATTATTTTGCCACGGACCTGCGGCAAAAGATATAAAGTCATATGATTTTTTTAAATCATCGTCAAATATATAATTACATTATAAAGAAATACTCTAAATATATTTTGAATTAGCTTGGCAGTGATCACTTCATGCCCACGGTGTATCTTTCTCTAAATATTCGGAAACATTGTAGTAGTACGTTAACACACAAACGTTCTTTAGTTACTTTCTTAAATTTATTAGATGGTAATACTTGAACGTTTGCTAGGAGTTTGTTAAAGATATCCCATAAAACATTTACTCACTTTTTTTAGTCGAGTTACAGGTAACATGAGCTTGTGTTTGTTCCTCATATTTATATTGTATAAATCACAATGCTTAGTAAAAGAATTAGTATTCTTATGTACATATTTAAGATTTTTGGAAATATACTGATCGGCGACCTTGAATAGGTACATTAATTTTCTAAAACTTATCTCGTAAAGAATCTTTAGGGCTTAGGTTGTAAATTGAACGGAGCTCTCTTTTTAGAACGATAATAGTATTAATGTCAGCAGCACCACCCCAGAGTAGAATGCCATATCCTATGAAAATAACTAACTTGGCAGTAATCTCATCAGTGAGGGATCAAATTTTTTTAATACAGCTATATGAGGGCCCCATTGTAAACTACAATGGGACATCAACAGTGATTGCTAGTAATACTGTGGATTCAACCACTTCCATCGATTCCTTATTTAAAAGTACATTAGTTTGAACCTGTTTTAAATTTAATGTCGAAAATCTTATAAGTTTAGTTTTTTTTTATTCAGCAATAGGTTGTTTACACTAAACCAATGTACTATTCTGGAGAGAGCATTGTTTACATCGTCATACATTACTAGATGCAATTTAACTTTAAATATTAAAGAAGTATCATTAGCTAATAATACTATCACATTATGTTTGTCTACAAAAGTAGGCAGATTATTTATTTTATTATTTACAAGGAAGAGAAATGTGCCTAAGATTGAACCCTGAAGGACCCCCGTAAGATTTCCGTCAAACTCAACCCTCTGAATTCTATTAGTTAAGTAAGAAATTAAGAGTTTGAGATCAATGTTCCTAATTCCATAATGGTACAATTTCCTGACCAATGTTTCCTACTGGACACAGTCGAATACCTTAGATAGATCACAGAATACTCCAAGAGGATTCCGTGATTCCTCCCAGGCTTCAGTAGTAGAGCGGCCTTTTGTATAACCGAACTGTTTGTTGTGAAGCAACTTATTTTTATTAAAATGGTCTAGCAACTGATTGAGAATATTTTTTTCAAATATTTAACATGTGTGGGTAATACCGATATTGGTCTGTAATAAGAAGGATCTGAAGCATTGCCTGATTTTAAAAGTGGTATTACTATGCTATTATATATTTCATTAGGTCAGGAAATACCCCACAAGAAATACCGTCATTTAAAATGGTCGCTAACTAAAGTTCAACGAGGTCCACTATTAAGCCAATCACCTTAACAGATATCCTTCCTAAGTCGGAGCCATTCTTAATATTTAAGGCCCTAAAACATTTGATAATATTTTTTTTTACAATTTTTTCGAATTTAAAATGATTATAACATTTTTTTACATTTTCTTGAAGTAATGAGTCGGCGACTACAGGTGAAGATATTACGGAAGAAGTAGTAGAAGCTCTGATTTTTTTTGAATCGATTTTCAAAAGCAGAGGCAACTTCGTTATCTGATTTCATTACTTGATTATTATTTGATTATTTGATCTATATGAAGGGTAAAATTGGAGTTGTGAACATTTTTTTACCAGATCGGTATTTTTTGATATTCCAGGTAATTTTTATTTTGTTTAATGAATTATTAATAAGGTATTTAATATGTAAAGACCTGGCCAGAGAACAAACTTTATTAAATAAAATGAGTATACTAACGAATTGTGTATTTTTATACAATACATATATTAAAATATTTTTTTTTTATATTATATTGACAATTTTAAATTTTGTAATTATATTATGTTCTTAGATATGAATTTATTGATTTAGCGAAAAGATAATATAAAACTATGAAAAACGACACAAGATTATGTATATAATCGATCGAAGTTTGTAGGTACTATTAGGTAGGTATCATTTTGATCTGGAGGTAGTTCATTGATTCCATTGTTAATAATGTGGGGGCGAGAATCGATCATGTTTTTATAGAACTTAGACTGCCCCATTGGAATTTAAATTTCTTCCATGCATTCATTTGTCAATTACGAAAAAAATGGTAATCTGTTGGAGCAACGTCAGAACCATAGATCAGTCTCGGTTGTTTAACGGCTAGTTTTTCTATCATGGTTTATAATTGCTGACAGCTCTGTCATAATCGTGTGGTCAGATCTTAGGAAGCTGTAGTATTTATTTTTACTTTACTATATATCTATATTTATTCTTATATTGGTATTTATAGATATCTGTTTCTTTAGATTAATTTTGCCTGCTTACTCATTCTTCTTCTTTATTATTCTATATATATTATATATATATATATATATATATATATATTATATATGATTCGCCTATGCCACGTCTCTTTAATATCTTTCTTGACTTCAATGGTTCCGTAGAAGAGATAGCTCTTTCAAGAGATAAAGCCGGCATATTTGTACTACTTTTTTATATTTGTTTTTTCTTAAAGTATTATCTGGGTGTATAATAAAGCATAATAATAATATATATATATATATATATATAATATATATATATATATATATAATAATAATATATATATATATATATATATATATATATATATATATATATATATATATTATTATATATGATTCGCCTATGCCACGTCTCTTTAATATCTTTCTTGACTTCAATGGTTCCGTAGAAGAGATAGCTCTTTCAAGAGATAAAGCCGGCATATTTGTACTACTTTTTTATATTTGTTTTTTCTTAAAGTATTATCTGGGTGTATAATAAAGCATATTATTATTATATGATACCCAACACCGGGGTTAACTATCGCTTAGGACATGATTTTGCCGGCCGGATCAGCTTGATAGTAATAACTGATGAAAAGTGTACCAGGGATCCTGTACTAATAATAAAATAAATAAATAAACGTGATCGAACGGGATAAAAAGTACCCTATGTCCGTTTCCTGGCTCTAAGCTGCTCCCCACTAATTTTCAGCCAAACTATTCCCCACTAATTTTGCCGTTCTTGAGTTATAAATAGTTGAACTAAAACCACTTTCTTTTACACATATAGGTATGATGATGAAATGAATGAAGTCATGATTCTTTAACATTCTGGATAATTCCCCTATTTTTTTGTGTGGTTTGGTTGTTTTTACTTATAGATAAATTTGGAAATTTGGTAATTATAAATTAAGAAAAATAATCCATTTATTTAGCACACAGCACAAAGTTACCGACAGAAGAGGACTTATTAGTGTATTATCTAATTAAATCTATACAAAATAATTGTATCTGAACAAATAATATGAAAAGAAAAACAACCACACTTTGGTATCTAGCAACAGTACTGCGCCCAAACAGACTTATACCATTCAGGACCGAGTTGGGTTAGGACGCAAAGGGTTGATTTTCAATTCCTTATCGTAGCTGTGACGAATGACGGAGACATTAAAATTATTAAATTGTATTAAAAAATAATAAATAAATGAAACATAATATATAATCTAGTTCTATAAAACTTAATAGTTTTGTTGATGTATTGTAATGATGAACAAAGGAAAAAAATAATAAAAGAACAACGTCAAACAAATGTAAATAATTTAAAATGTATATAAATATGAATGAATACAGTTATATAAATGGTATAAATATGGTATGGTATGGTAGGTATTTATACTACCTATAAAAAGTACAATAAAATTATACGAACTAACGCGCAGGTGGCCGGTGGCGAGTCACCGCTCACCACTCAGTCAGCCTCGTGCGCCTGCGGCGAGAGAATCTGCTGTTTTTAATTAATGTAATAATTACATAATGAATCGTTTATTATAATGAGTAATTATAGTAAAAATAATAATTTTGTTTATCAAACTACGCTACATAAAAAACAATAAGAAAGTAAATTAATATAATAATTTTAGTTAAAATAGCTATTTCAAAAAAAAAAGTTTTATTTACTAGCCACACTTTCAGCGTATAAGTACATGACAATTATAATAAAAAAATATTTGAAACAAAAAGAAATAAAATAGGTACAAGTTACAATAAAAATTTTAAAACATCAATTAGGTACAATTAAAATATAAAACATGAAATAGTTAGCAGAAAACAAACAAGAATTGTTTATTTAATGTATATACTAAATGCCTAACATTCTATCAATGGAACCTAAGTTAATTTCGACCCATTGTATTTATAATTTCTTTACAGATGAGTCCATAAACTGATAAGTAATACGAGACTCGATCCATAGCAAACCATTTTCGTAGCAGACCCACGAGTCGATACCCCAATAAGCCGAGGCACCACTCCAATCAGCTTGTCAAATTCGTCAGTGCCCAATAAAAAATCACGAAAATCGCCAGCCAGGCAATAAGATATCACGAGATTCTATACGATCAGATAACATGGACTATTTTCCCGAGTGTCATTAATTACAAATAATGCAAAAATACCAGTATGGATGGAAATAACTGAGAAGCTAAATAGCTTAAATAGCTTAATTTACATAAGGGTGTTATTCCTAAGTTTTATATTGTATTAATTTAATTAAATGTTTGAAAGATCTAATTCAAATTCAAAGTTGGTTTAAAAATATCTTTATTAAAGTAGGCACTTACAAGCACTTTTGAATCGTCAATTATTACATAAAAAAATGTCAGTTTAGTGTGTTAGTATTTCAGTCCGTGAGTAATCTACCACCAGCTCGGAATGCTGATCTGCTGACAAGAGTTGGCCAGAAACTCAACAGTTGCTCTTTTTAAAACAATTTAACAATGTTTGTTTATTTTTATTTATTTATTTAAATCTTTTTCACTTTGAATCAGTGATCACTTGGGTACGTTAAATAGAGGTGTCAGGAGGGCCTATTTTGATACCATACTTATCAAAACAAGCCCTCCTGCAAGAATACCTCTGAACTTAAAGTTAAAATTACGAGGGTTCCAAACGCACCCTGGTCTATAAAGAACCACACAACAAACTCAGCCTGTAGTTTCATTATTGTGATCACTGTTTCCCAAATGTCAATATAAGTAAAATGAGTAATTTACGAACAACTAGAATCATCGCAATCAATTCGCGTAGAAGGCCTAATAATTTGATGTATACATTAGAATATCCTACAAATGAGTCAACAACCAAAGCTCCACTTAGACTTAGACTTAAACTTTTGGTTGATCGAAATACGATAAACCAAAATCTCTTGTAATATTTATATATATTCATATTTTATTTATTAAAAAAAAAAGAAATTACAAAGTAGTAGTAAGCCGCAATTATAAGACAAAAGAAGGAATGTTTATCTTCATATGATACGTTTTATGATAAATTATACTATGTACATACATAGTATAATTTATCATAAAACGTAATAATATACACGTAATATTTATTATCTTGTCATAGTTGAATATCGTTATATTACAATTAGTGGTTTTATGAGAGCTGTAGACCTCGCGAGTAGATCCCAGTAATTTTACAGTATAGCTTTCACACTTAGAATTGAATAACTGGTTCAACAGAGGCAATATCCGCCGAGATAATTAAATCAATAAAAAGAGAATGTAAAACATATGCTTAACGTAATTAATTTAGGAAGGACACAAAAAAAAATTGTTCACTCGCACGCCCTTGTCCCCTTTCCCCCCTCTTCCACAAATTGTAGTCACAACACCCTATGTAAAATAAAATAATTATATACACCCTATGTGGAATATAATATAGGTTAGATCCAATGTGAAAGTTATTTTTAAATGTTGGTTAAGATATTTTAGATTCGCACTTTGAAGATTATCTGCAATTAATAAACTTATAAAATACAGATATCGATGCCTCCTCCACTGTGGCCTCCTCCACCAGTAGCGACACCCACGCTGGCCGGGGCGACCTACGCCGCATCATTTTATAACAGCATTATTTTCTTTAGATTGACATTTGATTATATTACAATTCGTTATGTCTTTTGAATGGATTATCCAATTTTAATAAGTTTTCAAAGTATTTTATAGGTTTTGAAATGGTCGATAACAAAATATTATTAAAAATAAATTTACCATAAGGATTAATTAGTAATTAATTTTATATAAAGAGGTAAAAATAATATGGTATGATTATTGGAGGCACATTTATCAGCTTTTAAAATGTAAAAAGTAGTTATAGTGACATAACTACAGTAGTTGGACATATGGAATCGCGTACTTTATAGAAAGTCTTGATACATTATATAATACTATAAAACATTTTTTTCTATCTATATATATAAATGTCATCCATAGTTTCCGTAACGCACGCGATGACTATTTTATTTAAGATACTTTTTTTCACACCTTATGGCATTATGGCCTAACATTTGGCCTACATTATGGCATTTTTATTAATATCTCTTTTTTTTAATTTAATATAGCCTAAGTAACTCAGTGTAGATGCAGCTTCCTAATGGTGATAGAATTTTTGAAATCGGTCCAGTAGTTTTTGTGTGAATACGTTACAATAAATTAAAAACGCCTATTTTTGTCTAGTGTTTTACCACGATGTATCGTTTACCCCTCCATGTGGCCATGTCGCGTTTCGTTCACGAAACTTGACATACCCCCCGTGTATATAAAAGCTTTACTTTAAAAAACCGCGCTCAGAGACAAGAGCAGCAATAAACAGACCCCCACTCTCACCGTGGACTTTTGCAACATCAGAGGCTTACACACAAACATCCACGCTGTCTACTACAACCTTGATACAGCCAATATAGCCTTGTTCTTTTTGAACGAGATGCAGATATCACCTCCAGCGGCCCCTGGATATAGTTTGGAGTACTCCTTTATTCATAAGAATAGTACTGGTATAGACCAGTACTCGTACCACACACATACAGTACTCGCACACAGTAGATACCAGTTCTTTTGGGCTTCAGTCCATAGAGACGACTTGTCTACGCATACCTCCACAGGTCCCATAGTGATGCTGTTCCATCCTCAGTGATTCCCATTCATAAGTCACCGTTAGGCACAGGCGATTAAGACTAAAAGTAAGGCTCTGGTTGTTAGCATTGAAAGGTGAAAGCCTTCGATTAAGTTTGGTATAAAGTGCGTCTCTCAAAACACCCTTTCTATAGGCTTCCTGTGAAATTGAGAAAATCGCCCATCAGTTTCTTGGCGAACAGAGGCATAAATGTCATTGTAGACGGCACATGGCCGATTTATGCTAAACAAATCTAGACAGAATTTCATTCTGGCCCACCTTCTGCACATGTTTATAAGGCGCAAGTTCGGCAGCATGTGGAGTACTGTTCTCGCTTGTATGCAGGGGCACTCCAGTACCAGCTACTCCCTCTTGTCATAGCACCTACGTTTGAAAACACTGCTCTCACTTCTGCAACCAGTATTTGAATTCTTTGTGTCCACATATCGAGGGAGGTGCAGTTCTGCGGTCACATTGAGAGTATGAATAAATTGACTTTAAAGAAGCTCGATTTGCTGAACAAGTCGAGACTGTATTTCACTCCGCCCCACCGCCTACAACTAAATAAGTCATAGGTTCGGCCGCATGTCGAGTACTGTTCTCACTTGTTTGCAGATTTACCCCAATACCTGCTGCTCCCGTTTGCCCGGGCGCAATGGCGAGCGATCTATTGCGAAGGCCTTTGCAACTGGCTTCATTCCTTGGAGTTGCGTAGAGATGTAGCTTCCCTCTGCATGATCTATTACTTATACTTATACCATACGTATAAAACAAATACAAATATGATATATATATGCCTTAGAACCCATAAGAAACGGACTGGACACAAGAGCAGAGAGAAGAAGAAAGGATGTTAGGGCATCCCACTCTCATGAGTAATGAGTAAAAGAGTGGAACTTCCACGTTTGAGCCAGCATGTAAGCTAGCTGTCAAAGAAAAACTAGTAATAACAGCTAACAAGAGAAACAGTAGAATATAACATTCCAAGGGTTTCAATATTAGTAATATACTTAGAACAGGTGGAATAACGATCGTTATCATTATCGTTATCGTTATCGCCCCATAGACTTATCAATGCTGATACTGTATATTACATCACTGAGGTCTGTTTGTGCTGACGCTGAAATTTGAACCACGTGAGAAAATTTTATTCTGTTTTTTTTTTATTCTATTAAAATAAATTAAATAAACTATGTACAAATAACATGACTTAATAAAAAAATAAGCTTAAAAACTTTTTTGTTTTCTAAAAGTGTATGTTACTATAACTTTGGGTAATAAGAAAAGTGAGTTATTACTTTTTAAATTATTTTTATGAGACTTTCAACATATTTAGACATTTCAGCCCGATGCTAATCTAAATTACAAACAAATCTACTATTAATCGACTTCGTTGGCACCTGTCCAGAAACATGTCAAGAAATTTGTAGTTATTTTTTATTCTTCTCCCCGGACTATGAATATTATCAAACGTATTTCTTAATAAATATAAGAAATTAAGTTAAATAATACTAGTTCATAAAGTGAGTGACGTATCGTTTCGTTTGTGCAGAAGTGCAGTCCTTATTGCATAAAGCTCATGTTTTATGGTATTATTTGTAGTAAACTTTTAGAATAAGACTGAAAATCTAAAATCCTATTAATTATAATAATGATGATATGGACATTATTTGCAACTAACTATATATAAGCCTGGTAATTTACTTTTGATTCCATATTTCAGAGCATTTTGATGTACATAATGTAACAAACTGAAAGAATGGCTCTATTTAGTAGCTCTAAATGCTACTAAATAGAGCTATTCTTTCAGTTGCTTTTTACTTGCGAGTTAAACATAGCTTTTATTACTTTCTAATATCCTGGTAAAATCGAAATTTATTTGAAAGACTTATAATTAAGTAAAATCTTAGTAAAAAACCGTTAGAATGATCTGAGAAGAGAAGATTACACCACCAATTTTAGTTTATTGTAAGTTTATTTAAAAAGAGACTGATACTTCCTCCGAGATGCAAGTACTAAAGGAGAAGATGAAGAAAATGATAATTTCACTTCTTTCTAATCAGGAAAAAGAATTAAACAATATTCCTCCCATACTGAAATATACACAACAGTCGCATTGTAAAATAGAAACAACAATTGTATTGCTTACATCACAAGACTATGAATGAGTAATTAAAAAACTCCAACTTCAATCTAAAGTAGCTAAAATTTATACTGAGGAGAAAATTGAGAACCTACAGAGGAGCTATAAAAATGCTATCTATGATTTTTTCAACATTTAGTAAATGTACCCAAAAAAGCAACGAAACAAAGGAATATTTAATAGAAATTGTTTCATGATTGTCCACTCGGTCGGAAGTAATATATCATCATGGAATATAAATGTTATATATAGAATAAAGACGAAGAAGGAGATTGGTGCGATTTCTCCAATTGTTGTTGAGACATTTGCTCTTAATAAAAGATTTGTTAAAGATGTGCAAAATTCTTAACATAAAACAAATTTATTTGCGAAAGATCTAAACATACACAAATTCGAAGCTAAACCTGTTTTTACAGCTTTTGGTAGCTTTGACAATGAAACAACGTTTGGTATAAAACTGATTTTCAATAAAGATTTTGATTCTCATATCCGATCAATTTACGCAGAAAGGTGCCTGACTTTACTTTCTAGCCCGAAATCTAACAAAGAGCACGAAATATAGGTTCTGTTGGACTTCGTCTGGTAATATATTCATGATGAGAGACGAAAATTCTCTTGTCATTAATATAAAAGTGAATCACAAACTAATTTATTATTACAAGGATATGATATGTTACTGTTATCTACTGAGTGTAACTGTAAATTCGTGCCTTTTATAATATTATTTTACATTTACTATTATATATATATATATATATATATATATTTACCCGGCTGAATTCACGTGAAATTATATCGGAAGCGTTGAGGCGTGAATAGTTCACGCCGCGAGTCCGCCATTCTTCAAGCTCATGAGTTAGGACGACCCTGAATGGTAGTAGTAGGAACCATACCAATATAATTTTACGAGAATACATTCAAGTATCAATATTAGTTACGTTTAAAAGTATAAGTTGAGGATTATAAGTACTAGCTATTTTGATGATAATTTTTATTATTATTTTTCAAATTTTATAATGCTTTATATTTATTCACACAAATTCTACATTTACACATAAAAAATGACTGAATAATACAGAATGAATGAATGGTAATGTCTGAATAGTAATCTATGAGTTATGACTGTATCCACCTCACTTAATACCAGGGGAAACGAAAAGTCTGACATTGCATTATATTATACCAAATTCATTTTTATCTACTCCTTAAGACAAAATATTCATAAAATGTATTAAAATATTTTAAAGTTATATAAGTACAATTTTTGTAAAAAAGGGAAAATCTTAACCGGGTATCATATTATTTCCACAAAAAACGGAATAGTTTAACTGTCAGATTAATATACGAGCCTGCAATTTGATAAAAACATTAATTATAGAATGACGGTTATTATTTTTACATAAACATTACAATGTAACAAAAGAAGGCTATTAACCGTCTTATTACTCAAGATAAGATCTACGTTTTTTTATCTAAAGAGAATCAGTTTTTATTAAAATATTACCATCAATTTGGACATTTTTTTTTATCAGTCGTACAAAATATAGTTGACCGATAAATGGTATAAGATCTAAAGTTTCTCATGATAATTATACATTGTGGTAAAAACATTGAATATCCAGAAAAAGGTGATAAGATTAAAAAAGTCAATGTCCACTGTAGCTAAAACTTTTAAATCAGTAAGATAGAAAAAAATATATATTCTAACTGTAACAGTAGCAGGGCCAGCGTTGGTCACTATACAATATATATATATATATATATATATATATTCAAATTCATGACTTCAATTATTAGAACTCTTTCTGTATCGTATTACAGGAGGCAGAAAAAACTATTTATTATAAAATTAAAAGGCTCTTTTTTTGTCTTTTTCATTGATAATATCTGTTTAATCATTTATTTAATAATAAAAATGTATTATATATAAAAATATTTACATGTTGATGAAGAGGGGAGACAAGCAAATGGGTCACCCGTGGACATAAGTCATTTTAGAAGGGAATACGCTACTTTTGTAAAGCATGTAGATGACGTAGTTTCAAAACGAAGCGAGGTGGAACGAGAAACACAGAAACCCATACAAATATTTAAAGAGGAATTCTTACAGGTACGAGGACGTATGTAAAAAGGAGACACAAACAGCTACATATGACAAAATGGCTACATAGGAATGGAACCTGGAGTATAACAGCACTTCTATTCTTCATCCAATATAAAGGAAACAAGTGACAAGATCGTCGAGAAGATCAGGTCAGCTATTGATGCCATTGATGTCAAGATATCAGAACTGCGACCGGGTATAAAAAAAAAGCCAAAGAGTTTTAGGTTTTTAAAATGAGGGCAAGCAAGTAAAAATAAACTGCATGAGCACCAACCTTATATCATTGTCGAGTAGAAGAGCAATCAAAATCCTGCTACAATTTGAAAAAAGTTTTAGCAGCTTACACGAACAAATAGTTAAAAATTGCCATACAAAACTATAATAACCACGCGATGGGCTGAATACCTAAGGCAGAAATAAAAATAGCAGTGAAGTACAGAAGAAAGGCCAGGAATCTGCTGAACTAGCATGTGATTATGCAGGTATTTCCTATGACATGGAAAAAACATCACTTCAATTCGTAGACTCCATATTGATGCTCGGAGGTGGTTGTCCATGACCAGTCCTCCCTTCCGATATGCCTGCTTGAGATGCCTGGGCTATAGTCATGGCAGATCTTTATGGAAGTTGAGGACACACTTAGTCACTGTGCATGGCCGAGAATGCGCAGAGCATTCTCTGAAATCTCTAAAAACACTTCTTATATGGCTTCCTGAGGGTAAGGCTGCACTCCTTCGAAGGGATTTGCTTTTCAAGACGTAGATGAGATAGTTTAGCCAGATCAAGCAAAGCTTATTGCTCACAGGAGAATAAATAAGAAATTTCTGAAATTAATCTACAGAGGCTAACATGAATTAGTACAGAAAGTTTTATCTTACTTACTTGCACGAGTGCAAAAGCTATTTTTTGTATTTTTTAAACAATATGATATCTCAAGCTATTTGTTTGCGAGGTATCTGCGTTCGCAGTATGGCTTTGTGGCAAATATCCACCTTTAGATCTCGGTGCCTTTTTGGGATTCAAAGGAAACACCGTGCACAGCAGTTTCCCCTTGGTGAAATTCTCCTTGGTCATTTAAAAAGAGCGTAGTAGCTAACTGGTTCACGAATTCCACCCGATCCAGAGGTTTTTCTTCCTTAATTAGGGATTTATCTTGGATTCAAGGAACTTCTATTACCACAGGACATGTGCCGTCCGATATGCTGTCTTTCTATTGGTAGGCCAAAAAATGCTTTTATATAGATGGAGACCACATGCTGCTTTTGTCTGAGCGCTGCGCATTTGGTCATCGCAAAGCTTAAAATGAGAAAAGAAAAAAATAAGTTTAAAAAAAAATACAAAATACACTAAACCTGCACTGAGTCACCTGAGGCATTGAATGCCGGAGTTTCGCTTTTTATAATTAAAAAGGTTTCATGGACTTAAGGGTTTTTTAAAATTTAATATTAATAAATTATCGAAGCTTTGTATTTAGCTCAGAGTATTTCTATTAGTCATCGTTTAAATGCCAAGGACATCGAATTATCATAAGATTATGAATTTTTAAGATAAGCAGCTTTATCGATTTGATTTGTTTATTTGTCGGTTAAGCCTATTTGTGTTATATTTTGAACTTTATAAAATTTGTTCTTTTAACCATAATTAAGAATATATTAATTTTTAAAAAATATTTAAATAATATTTGTTATATTTTAAAATACATAAATAAAAAAAAAGAAACTGCGAAGTGCAAAGAACTGCGAAGAACACTTTGCTTTGTTATTTAAGATTTGGATAATAAAGTTATTAGATTATACAAGATACAAATTTTATTCCTTTTATCTTTTTAGCTACTATCTCAATTTATCTTATAAAAGTATCGATAATAATTCTAAAATTCACTCGCTAATAAGTGTCTAAATACGAAGGTAGTGAATGTATGAAATATACATTATAAAAAAAAAAACGAATTAAGGCGCTTATGACAATCAATATTTGTATTTTATAGCAGATAGTTTGAACTGTAATTTTTTTACAATTTTACACCAACGCTGAAGGTAAGAAAAAATTTTTATTGAATTTTTAACTGTAAAAAAATATTTTTCCATTTAATTAAAAACGAAAAAAAATGAAATATATGTTTAGGAAATTACTTATTGCCAAAAATGTACTATAAATGGTAAGATTCATTTCTGACTAAGAGTTTAGTTAAAAATTTTATGCAATATAATATAAATGAAGTATACAAGATGATATTACATTTTATATATGCTTAATTTTAAATGTACATTACAGTAAGTACCTAATATATTAAACTATGTAATGAGCCTATGATATTTTTCGGGGCATAATCATCTATTAAGAGATTTCTTCATAATTCCGAAGCAATGATTCTAACGGCACTTAAATAAATGTATATATAAATATCATATTACATATTTTATTATTTAATTTCAAAGATGTTACAATCCAATTCAGTATATTAATTTATTGGTTTGTTAGTCAAGTTATAAAAGAAATATTTTTTTTTTATATTTTATATTATTGGACACATCGTTGGACATATCGGGTTAGGGATAGTAGTTAAATATTTAAAATAAATTATGATTCGATATTTTTTAGAAGTTACACCTAAAATGCCGGAAACCATCGAAGATAGTGACGTCGGCAATCAGAGTTGGACCACTCCTATGTTACGTACGTGTACACAAGAGGTTTTAAACCCTTTGGAGGGTAAATTATCAGGTAAAATCTAAAGAATGTTATCTTCATAATATAACTTGTTATCTAAATGTGTAACTTCCCGGACCAACAAAAATAGATAAACGTAGACAAAAAATAGCAAGCGCTTATTGTCGAAGTATCTATGCGGCGTATCTATGGCACTATCTATGCCAAACTCATAAATCTATCATTCGACATGACGATAAATACTTTTATAAAATAATATATCTTGAACGTTTAAAAATTAATGATTATTTTAGACATCAACTAACATGTATTAAAAATAATCTAGATCAATTTAAAATCAATGAACTGCATTGAACATCTCTTGTTTTCCCAAGCAGAAATAAATTTGACACATTAGTTTATAATATTTTAAAAATATTGTAACTCTATCTTTAAATTCATTGTTCAATATTTTAAAAACATATTTGCTCAATATTTTACAAACACATTTGTTCAATATTTTAGAAACACATTTGTTCAATATTTTAGAAACAAATTTGTTCAATATTTTACAAACACATTTGTTCAATATTTTACAAAAATAAAATCTGTTTTAGGTGAAATTCCTAGCTGGTTAAATGGAACATTGATCAGAAATGGGTCCGGGGCTATCAACATTGGAAGCTCGGAGTTCGGCCACGTTTTTGATGGGTCAGCGATGCTTCATAGGTTATTCTATTACTTATTTTATTTAATATATTTAATACTTAAATACACAGACTGTAGATTAAATTTCATTATAAAAACAAAAAGAATTACTATTACGTATTTTAAATCGTTCAGAAACATAATAGTCACATTAAGCTTACTAAATCTTTTCATGAGTTCCATGTTATAAAATATGATTTAAAATATCTTATTGTCACTTTGGGCTGCTTTTTGGAATGACTTCAACACTTTTCATTAGATTTGAAAGACACCGTAAACAAAGAATCGGCCAGACATATGCCGATTATGATAAAAAATAGTTTCAAATTATTAGGTACTTTCTTACAGGTTCGCAATAAAGAGTGGCCATATCACTTACCAGTGTCGCTTTTTAGACACAAACACGTTGAAAAAAAACAGAGCCGCCAATCGTATTGTGGTCACGGAGTTTGCAACAGAATCTGTACCAGACCCTTGCCACACCATATTTGACAGGTATTATAAAATATCCTATATATACATACATACGTATATACATTTATTTATTTACGTTAGCCAATTCGAATATTAAATATTTTCGGAATGCTGCGTATTATGTAACATATACCTCTTACAATTTTTGTGTTGTTTTAATTTTATTTGTACAAAAATTAGCAGATGTATTTTAGTGAAATTATTTTATTTTCTGAGTCAAACGTTTATTTTTTACTTCACATAGTATTATTACATTCACATTGTACGTGAAAATGTTTTAGAATTATTACTTGAGACAGAGAATTTCTGTTCGTGGCAACAGATACTTTTCATAGTAAAATAACATAATCAAATGTTTGTTTTACATTTTGAGTGATAAAAATGTTTTATGTATTACAATAATGTTTAAATGAATTATCTTTGTAATTGAGATTGATAAAATTCAACACCGCTCGACTATGACGAAAGTTGACGCGTGTATATACTTAAGTATCTATCATTTTAAGGATATAATTTGTAAGCCATGGATTTACACTTACTTTTCACTAAATTACGCTTTTACACCGTTCAACTAACTGGCTGTAAGTATATTTTCTATAAAACTTGGGTGTAAGATGAGTTAAGAGTGCCAGCGACCGGATAAAAGTTGGCTGTTGTTTTTTGCCTGATAAGAATTCTGTCATTTGTTTTTCATAGATTAGCAACCATTTTCAACCCAGCTGAGGCTGTAACAGACAATGCCGGTATCTCCGTGTATCCTTTCGGTGATCAGGTTTACGCCATGACAGAATATACTAACGTTTACAAGTAAGTCAAAAACTTTTATAACCCCTATGCTCTTTGTTATCTTCTTTATATAATATTTGTATCTAAGTATATAAAATTATAACTGACGTTTAATTCACTTCATAAATGTTAATCAGGTTATAGTACCTATACTCGTATATATTTAGTTTACATAGTATATAATTGTACAGTTGCATATTTCGTTTTTCTTTTCGCAGAATAGACACGGAAACTCTTGACACTTTAGAGAAAAAAAGCCTTCTCAATTCTTTAATCGTCTGTCACACAGCGCACCCTCATGTGATGAATAATGGTATTTTTTAAATTTAAATGTATATATATATATATACATTTAAATATATATTTTTTTTAAATATATATATACATCAATTAATATAATATAACATATATATATATATATATTATATTATCCTGCTCTGTACTGTACTGTACCTAAATACCCACTTTCATATTTCGTGTGCTATACCCAAAGGTTGCCTGGAAGAGATTGCTCTTTAGCAATAAGGCCGCCTTTTGTACTAGCTTATCTTTTATTTGTTGTTGTTTTTATATATTTATTTTCTTGTTTGTTATGGTACAATAAAGCATATCGTATCGTATCGTATATAATTATATAATATAATACGAGATTGTCGGGCTGTGCACAGGGGACTGAACAAGCAGGGCGAGTGTAGAGTGCAGACAGACAGAAGCGTCCTTCAAACTACTTCTAATTTATAACTTTATAGACAAAAAATTACCTGACATTCAGAACAACAAAAAAGCAATATAACTTTTTATAGGTTTCCGTTTTCGAGTTACGATTTTTTTTAACTTTTACCTTGAGCTTTGGTGATGTTCTATGCGCCATGTTTGTAATATCACCAACGTAGCGCTGGAAATTATAGAAAACTAAAACAAACTTTCATCGAAATTGAATAAGAAATACGATCTCCGCGCGAGTAACAAATGTAAAATCAGTAAAAAAAGGGCAAATGTAAATTCCTTGTGACGGATTGAGTATCAAAAGGCACCATGGTGGTTGGTGAAAATCGTATCATTAAACTTCTAGAGATAAACAGGTTTACTTAAAAGAAAACTAAAAAAAAATATAAGTATTCATCAAGTATAATTTAATAACAAGGCAAACATGCATTTAAACCGAGACCAAAATATTCAAAAGTTTTTTTGACGGTACAAAATCTTCTTATTCAATGTGCTTTTTCAGAAACTAAACGGTATACATTTTTGACAAAATCATAATTTTACAGGAGACGTATACAATATTGCATTGGGAGTGGTCAAGGGAATGTTGAAACATATAATCGTAAAATTCCCTTTCACAGCAAAAGGTAAATTATATCATTACATTTCGAGGATTGATTACTCTCCTTCATTTGAAATCTCTCTCCAAATTATAAGCTTAAGTTAAAATCATATAATGCATCAAGCTTTATTTAACTGTTCCCCTTTTAATGAATACCAGTAATCCCTTGTGTACATTAAATGGAAATGTCAAGAGGGCCTTATTTAACACTTTAATCACCTAAATAAGCCCTTCTATAATGACAATTATCAACTTAAAATTAAGGCTACGAAAGATCCAAACGCCCCCGGTCTGAGACGAGTCAACAACCTCAATATGTGAGCAATTTACAAACAACTAGAAATGTCGCAGTCAATTCGATAGGAAGACCTATACTAATCTATTTATTCAAATTTTTGTTGAAAAAAAACTCAAGAGATTTCAATGTAATTTTAAATATATATATTATAATATTTAAAATAAATAATCTTATAATAACTATACATTTTCAATCATTAATTTCACAGTAATTATTGCGATAGTTGTATCAAATAATCCTCTAATATTTCACAAAAATATGATTTTGAAAATTGCTGTGACATTTATGATAGATTTCGTCTTTCAGGTGACATGTTTGATTCTTTAGAAGTCGTGTGTGTCGTAGATCCAAGATGGCGACTACATCCATCATACATGCATTCTTTTGGTAAATTAATTCTTTCGCATTTTAATTTATTATTCTATTAGAGACAAAGTTATAAATAATAAAAATTCCATTCACACATTCCAGGTATAACAGAAAACTATTTCATTATTCTGGAACAGCCACTGGCGATATCGTCTTTAAGTTCAATACGGAGCTATGTAACAGATCGTCCATTTTCTTCTAGTATAATGTGGTATGAGGGTCAAGAGGTATATGACATTTTACATGACATTAACATGACATTTTAATACCATATCATTATTCCATATCAAGACGTAGTGCCGGCTAGGAAAAGGGTTAGAGATAGAATAGAGCGAAAGTCCAACTAAAGCGCACTTTACTCTTTTTTTAGTATATATTTGAGTCCCTTTTTAAAACTGTGGCGCCTCCTACGACATTTTTCTACATGGTAGAGCTTGTTTTTTTTTTTATTGTGGTGACTTGTGATGATTGATTTCCCATCTTTTACATAGCGATTAGAATGTTTTAAATGTGTATTGAAAGATAATACATACATTTTTAGACGCAGATTACATTGATAAACCGAAATACAGGAGAAGAGACACATTATACGACAGACACATTATTCTATATGCACATAATTAACTGCTTCGAGTTAGACGGCAGTTTAACTATCGATGTATGCTCATACAAAGATGCTAAGATCATTGATGCCCTGTATGTTGAAGCTATCAAGGTATCAGTAATATTTCTATATAGCATATACTGATTTATTGTCATTTATAAAAAAAAAACGATTCAAGTATTCTACCAAAACTTATGAAAAACTGTGAAGGATATTGTACTTTATAGTTGAGACCAAAACCCAGACCAATATATCACTTGTAGACCGGGACTTAATTAATATGGCAATAAAAATAATATATTAATAAATTGATCAAGAAAATTACGAATTTTCCCAAATAAACAGATATAAAACGGAAAGTTTTACATGTTATTTTATCTTCAGACGATAGACAGCAATCCTGATTACGCCAAGTGGTGCCAATCACAACCAAAACGTCTTGAAATTCCTCTGGATAGCCCGAACAGTAAGGTCGAGGCCACCACTATTGCAGATGTGGTTGTAGAGACCCCAAGAATTAACTATGAACTTTGCAATGGTAAGAGTATAATGGCGAATATCTCTATTTTAAATGTTGAATATAATATAGAATGAAAAATAAACCGACACTGGCAGGAATTTGAACTGTCAACATCTGAGAATCTGTCCCGTCTTTGTGCTCGATGTTAATATTCTATACATATTGCTCTTTATCGAGACAGTGGCGACATCTATTAGCCTTCTTTTGAAAATCCTTACCAATATTTTTAACTTTGCAGGATAAATTAAAATTAAAAAGATGCCACAGCCAATGTTGACGTTTCTTCTATAAATTATTTTATATTCATATAAAATTGAATTCAGCTTAGCATGGCTTAATATTTTTAACGATCCCTATTTCAATTACCTTTATTCTTCTATATAAAGCAAATTACACATATTGTTAATATTTAATTGTTTTCAGGACGTCCGTATAGATATTTTTACGGAATGGGTCCGCAAGTACAGTCAAAATATGGTGGAAATGTTAGTTTTTTTCTAATATTACCTTTTCTCTAATTAAAATTCTTTGAAACTTCTAAATAATGAATAATAATTTCAGATACTCAAAGTTCATGTTAAAAGTGGTGAGGTGAAGACATGGCGTGAAGAAAATGCACATCCTAGCGAACCTATTTTTGTTCCCCGTCCTGGAGCAAAGGTTAAGATTCAAAATTAATAACATTTAAGTTAATGATAATTGATAATCTATTGTCTTTTTATTGGTATATGCTATATTTCAGCTGCAAACATTGATAGAAGAGGCTTTATACTTTAGTAATTTATATTTGTCTAAACAGTTTTACTTGCTTTATGCTTTTGTAATTAATATATTTTATATATATTGGCAAGTTTTAGAAGAGCTTTTCACTCTAACTTTCGTTTATATACACACACGTTGGTGCTATATGTACATTTCTTTCACGATTATCTATCTTACGTCATCTCAGTGTAGACTTGCTGGTTTTGGGGTTATCACTTTCTTCTTGAACTCGTTTTTCGTATGACAGTTTTATTAATTGATACTTCGTAAAGTCTTGTTCATCATCTTTACTTGACAAGATGGGCATTAAAGCACCATGTACTGACATGGTGCTTTTTGCCTCCTCTTGCAACAACTTAACCAAAAACAAAGTTAGCCACTTACGTCCATCCTCTCCAAATAGCTTCCATACTTCTACCGAATTACCATCTGGGTCCACTGTTTTTCTATCATTTATGTTTCGCACCGCCTTTAGTGCTTCATACTTTTTATTTTCTTCATATACGTAATGGCTTCGACATCTTCCAATCTTTCTCCGACCTTGTCTTCGTTCTCGTCATTCATTAAACTGTAAAGGTTTATCCATCGTTAATTTATTTGTACATCCCTCATCACAATTCATCCACTATCATCTTTTATAGATCTGATATAAATTGGTATTCTAATATTCTTTGAATTTATTCTTATTTCTTATTAACACAGTTTGTAGCTCTCACTCTACAACCATGCATCCACGCCTACTTCCCCGTTCCCTTTAGATCGACCGAATAGTACGTTCGTAATTCCTTTCATACAATTTGTCAGCTCATTTTAACTTTCAATCACTGATCCTTACTTGCGTACTCTTCATTCGTCCTATTTATTTATATTTCTTTTTCTTCTTTTTATTTTTTTTAATCGCAGACCACTTTTGGATGGTTAATTTTTTTTAATTGATTTAAAAAAACACTTTTCTAAAACCAACTTTTGTAATCAAAAGTGATGAAACACACTTGCCTACCATTTAACAATTGAGTTTGACAGGATGAAGACGATGGCGTAGTACTGAGCGCCGTATTGTGGGGCGACGACAAGAATGTGGTTACGCTGCTAGTGCTGCGTGCGAGTGACCTCACGGAGCTGGCACGAGTGAACTTTAACACGCCCTCGCACGCCCCCAAGTGCTTCCACGGATGGTTCCTACCAGACCGAAACTTAACATTATAGACCTTTAAAAATAGTAAAAAATAAACTATGTGATTTCTTTAAAATATATGGTCTTTTTTATAACGTATATAACAAAAAACTAATGAAAGGTGTTAAGGGACACCCGGATTCAATTAATTAGTGAAGGAATTGTAATATATATATATATGTACCCTGTCCGTCTATTCTTTCATACACGTTATAGATGCGTGGGACTTTGTAAACACAACAGAGTGTATATATATACAAACATATATATACTCTCTCGACTTCGTAAGCACAACAGCGTATAGGTTAGAACACGGACGGCTTGCTAAATACATACGTTCTGATATTGTAATATTAAAATATGATTTGCTTTTGAATTTATTAAAATTATTACGCGTACACTAAACACACAACAATGGAGAGATTATAATGCGTTTGACTTGGTTAGTACAAAAATACAAAAGAGGTTAAAAGCGTGCTAAAAATACAAAAGCATTTATTATTGTCTGTACAAAATCTCTACTTACCTAACTCCATCAGCAATATCCGGAATTTGTGCAGAAACACTGTCAGGATTCATTATTATTATTATTATTTATTATTTATTATGTACAAAAAACCTGTATACACTCAACAAAAATAATCGTCGCGACACCACACTGTTCAATGCGAAATAGAAATGAAAATATCTGGCTTGCTTTCTATAAGAGAGCGTACTATAGCAAAAAGTGTCGTTTTTTCGTCTACCCCCCTTTTAAAACGCGCGATAAGGAAACTCGTTCCAAAAATCCTTAACTACAAAATAGTTATGAGAATATTCAAAATTATTTACTTATTCTACAGACTCATTTTCCATTTTGACTATAACACTGCGATGAGGAGACCGAGAAAATAGGAATTTCCTGTATAATGTACCTACTCCATGCATTTCCTCGCAGGGTAAATAGGCCTATAAATGTGTTCTTGGCAACAATCATCACCGAGCGCTTCCTCTTCTTTTGGTTAGGCGTTCCCCTCAGTGGCAGTCCCTCTTCTTTTGGTTAGGCAGTCGGGACGGTTGATATAGTGCGGAAGTGATACGTGTAAATTATTAGGCGTTGTATAATTAGTGAGCTTAAAATTGAACATGTAATTTCGTATAAGTTAGATTAACGTTGATAGATGTAACCTTGTTAAAACTATGTAATCAAAAACTAATTTATTTGAGATGATTTCTTTTATTTTATGCCGTTTTTATTTTATATTTTAATATGTATAACACCCTCTCTTCTGTTTCATTGAATAGCACTTGGCTATGGTGCAAAAAAAGTTTTCACTTTTTAAAAATCTCGAATAATACTAACAATACTTTTTTAGAAGTCAAACACTATAATAAGGATATCGAATTGTGTTATACGACTGGGGTGTTATAATGATACAAATATATATGAATAATAAATAGGTATGAGTTCTTACCCCATCTGTAGAAGAACATTTACAATTATATATATTGTTACTATTTAAATATTTATGATTATCAACTATATTACGATTGGGGGATTGGGGTACATCAGGTGACTTAATATTAATTAGTTTGGTTTTATTAGAATTAACTACCAATCCTGCATCATGTCACCATTGTCCACCATGTCCACCATACCACCATACCACCATAAGGGTATCAAAGTTATCTACAGTATTTGATCGCACTATTGATATCATTAACATATGACAAAAAGTGTAAAGGACAGAGTGTACACCCTTGGGCAATTCCCTTTTTAACAGCAATAAAGACGTCAGATATGGTAACTTTGTATGTTGCTTTGCTAAGATAATTCTTACACTCTGGGAGAGGTCCTCGTATATCTTAGTATGCCATAGCATACGAGGACCTCTCCCAGAGTGCCAGAATACATATGAGCGTCTAATTTTTTAATAGCAATGTGTGGTCGAGAGAACAAAAAGCTCGAGAAAAATCAATAAAAAGTGCTAAAACATGACCTTTATTATTTAAATATTCAAACAATTTATCTGTACATCTAGAGAGAAAAATTGTTGTACTCTTATAACTTTTAAAGCGTTCATTACATTTATATTAAATGCTTCATCCAACAATGTGTAATTTGAAAATTATTGCACTGCTGGGATATGAATATTATGCTAATAAATAAAAAATCAAATTATTTTATCAAATTAGATATAATTATTTTTTTGATTACATCAAGCCATTTAAAACTGAAATACGAGAAACGAGCAGTTATATTCTTTGTAACAACTTATATCTGAAACCCAACTCATAAAAAAACAATATTGGTATGTCTATAAGTTTATATTTGACCACAGAGTGTTGAATAACCTTGCATGTATATTAAACACTTCAAACGCAAAACCCAAAATAAACAGATGGTTAAAAAGAGGGTGAAATAGATGTCAGAGTATATCTAAGAAAAGAAATTTACATTGACTATAGCTGTATTAGGTGTTTGATGGTTGGAAGAAAAATGAATGAAAACCCTAAGATTACTAGTATTTTTCTAATGTCCAGAATTTCTTAATTAAATGATGGCAGCCACACTTGGTATCACGGAAAATGCAAGCTAAGTTCATGCAACCGTTCCTGTTGAAGTGGAATTTCTCGTATAGAGTTAATAGCATATATATTTCTCACATAGTGATAAATGAAATAAGTGACATTCAAGTTGAATAAAGCAAGCATATGATTTGCCAAACCCTCAAAAAAGTGAATTGGACTACTTTTCCGTTACATAATTTACAGGTTCAAGACCTATTTTAAAAACTATAGTTAATGTTAATAATGGAATAATGTGGCTTAGAATTGGTAGATTAAGGAATGACTTCCAAATATATAATCTGAGATTTCTTTTACCTCCATATAATAAATATTACATCCATGGAGAGATATTCTCTTAGCACTAAAATGAGTATTTCCTATGGCTTATTATTTTGATATTATGTAAATAAGAAAAAAAATATATAAAATATGCTGTAAGGAGGTTAGGCCACTCTAAACGTTATTAGGTATATGAAACGAAGGCCGGAGACGAGTTTTATCGCATAAATATTTTCGAAATGTGTGTGAATTAACTATATATTAAAATTATTCCATTTACTGAGTTCACGTTCAACTATTTTTGTAATTCTATTTGAACTACAAAAACCAAGTAAGTTATAATTCCGCTGAAGGTCTGAAACAAAAAAAAAATCAATGAAACTAGTTATAGGTTAATTAGAGAAAACAATGTGATCCTAAAAATGGTAGTACTCGAAAATATGGAACAAATTCATTTAAAAATTATACCATAGTGACTTAAAGACTTACGGTAACTAATAGAGATCTATTGAGCGTTTCAATGCCAAGAGGAGAATATTCTGGTACGTTTAATATGACTTGATTGTTCATTATACTAAGTTCCATGGAGACTTGTTTTCCTAAAGGTGTCATTTGAACCGTCAATTTTGTTAAAAGCACCATCATTTCATCAACCTATAAATGAGGATATTTAAAAAGCAAAAAATTTGTTTCAACTATAAAAAATAAATATTGTAGATACAATCGATACGTCTAGATATATGTGTGTATTTTTAATTTGTACCTGAAACGAAATACGCTGGAAGGGGTCCACAAATAAAGAAGATCTAACAACAACTATAATGCACCAAGCACATCGTAAAATCACATCAAGCCATCGATATGAGAGGTCCGCTGTGAAATATAATGTAAAAAAAAATTAAAATCTCGTATCCAATAAAAAGTATCTCGTACTCATTTGATGGCACCGCACATATTGTCCAAATAAAAACAAAATATTTGTTTATAAGATTATTACACAAGAATTGCCAGTGCAAATCAATAGATTGAGCATCCATACAGTTTCACACGGCAAAAGGCAAGGAATCAAATGCTGACGCTGAGCCTTGTATTGGGTGAAGACGACACCACTTGCGTGGTGCCATCGGTGGGAATCGGCTTAGAAAACATTGTTTCTTGGGTCATTCGCTGACTTAAAGACACATTATTTTAGTAATAATTAATTTAAATTGTAATTCTTTAATATAGTTTTTATGAAACAATCGATTTTTCTTGCACCCTTCGCTGCCACCAACATATTAGATCCACATAATTAGAACATATGTGGGACTTAACAAAAGCATAAGACAACTTACTGGGTCTGTTCAGGACAAGTATCATTCTGTACCCATTGTAAACACCAAAAACTGTAAAGCAGATATATATCAAAAGCATGTATAATCCGTCAGCATTGATTATATTTTTCGCCGCTTTGCATATTGAGATATAACACTGTGTGAGGCTGCGAATTTCGTTTTCAACTACTCGTGTTTTGGCGTTAATTGATAGATTATCTAAAATAATTAGATAATTGATATACGAAAGTATTAAATATATTTTTAAAAGCTTTTCAATGCATTATTTACCTACCACTAACGGCTAATGCAAGTAAGTAGCGTAGTTTCTCATTCAACTGCAGAAATACTTTATATACTTCGTAGTTCAGAACGGCAATTTGAATTTTTATAAGTAGCAAGATGAAATATTCAAAATAATGTACAGCGTATATTATTTCGGAGATATCTAAAAATAAAGATTTGATCAAATATTGTTTTGTTATATGACAGTCAGTAATAATATAGTTATATTTTCTATGGAATACCATTTTCATACCATAAACTGAAGCACGCAGCGCGCTCAGTAAATTGTCCGAAACAATTACAACGATATATAAAATTATTATAAAATAACATATCCACTTCAGATTCTTGTCGTGTTTACCAGTTTTGTAGTCGTAGTTGATTTTAACTCTTATCTAAAAATGCTTCAAATCAATACCATATATTATTAAATTAGTTAAAAGGTGGGACTTGATATTAAAAAGTATATGAATAAAAAATTCTTGATAATAATAAAATATTATAATAAGCGGAATATCAGATATTTTTTTTTTTTTAGAATCAATAGGAGACAGCACTTTAGAAAACGCGAGTCCGGCTATATTTGGAGTGCTACTCTTATCCTTGGGCTGAATCACACCAGTATCAGCTTTAACTTTTAGCCAGGTACAATGCGTACTTGAGTCGCTCGTAGTTCCCGGGGAACGAAGAATTAATAATGGATGGATCCATTATTTTGTTGCGAAGACATCGCATTTCTGTACGCTTTCTACCGCAATTTTATTCAATAATTTTGATTGACTTGAGCACCTCCAATACAATACGAAATATATAAAAGAAATATTGTTTAGTAGACAAGATTTATTTAATTACCTTCTTATCAAATCAATTTAAAAAAAAACTAGAAATAAGAACTATAATATATAATTCAATAAAAGTATAATTCGAGTTGACTTTGTTAAATCATTGTAATACTAACCTTCTCCAAAATATTCAAATGTTGAATCATATTTTTCATACGATAGAATCCCATGTATCCGACTATAGAAGCGAGTATACACAACGCATTTTCAATCTGCTCAAGTATTGTGATCGTACCTGTATGATCCCCATCCGTCCTTTTCTTAATATATATATATTTGAAGTAGATCTCAAAAAAGCCCAATATGTCTAAAATCGTGGCAAACAGAATAAAGTTTTGTATCTCTTAATAATAATTAAAATAAATGATAAATATATATAAATTTAATCTTACTGAAAAAGGTTGTTAAAATTAAGCAGTAAGCCAGTTGAAAACGTGATACTGTAATGTCGTAGCCGTTGCGTATCACTTTAAAACTTAAAGGTGCTACTCCAGTAAAACGGGCCATCTGGAGCACGAATGATAATGCTCCAGGTCTAATTGTAGCCCTTTCCATATTATCCATCTAAAATACAATTGATGTTGAATAGTAAGTCTTTGTTTTTAATTTGAAAAGTATTTATAAACTTATTCCATGAAAGGAAACAAATTTGAAAAATTTTAGTGCGTCTATTAATATTGGTTCAAACACAGAAGTGCCGTGCTAAAAAGCCTTTGGAAGGATCCATTTATGTGTAAATATATACAGCAGTGCAATGTAAGCAGTATTTACCATTGCATTTGATGAAATGTACGATACATGAAAGCTTAAAAGCATAAAGTTGATGTTACACTGGAGTTCATTAAATATGAAATGTATTTAATAATTGTAAATGTGCTTTATGTAAAAGTGTGGCTCTTAATCAAATAACTCTTTTTTAATTTGAATACTACAGTAAAAAATATTTGGAATAAGACCGAGTTCTCAGTAAGATAAGGTATGGTAAGTAATTTGTTTTTTTAAGTTAATGTTGTTTTTTCTTCATCCAACTTCATAAATAATCATTACATTAATAAAACATTATTTTAGGAATCGTAATACAAAATATAAAACCGTTCGTCCATGATTATTTATATTTAAAAGATTATTGATGATATGACAATTTTTTTTTGGAAAAATACACATTGTTAGTAAAATGTATGTTACTTTAATAATAACTTATTAATTTAAATAATAATAATTAACTGTTTTATTTTCTCGAACTCTCTTACCTTCAATTATATCACTATATTAATCGACATTTTAACTTACTAATATAAATATAGTCTTTATATACTTTTTATCTTAATTATAGTTATATAATTGATGACCTATGGTCAGCGATTCTACCCTATAAATGTGTATTTCCGAACTATTTATTTTATTATACATATTTTTTATCGACAAAGATAATTCATATTAAATCTACTTGTAAATATTATCATCGTTAGAGTAGTTAAAAAGGTTTTACCGAAAATATTAGGCTGAAATAGTTTGTATGAGTAGTCATTACGACAGTGTACAAATAAACTGATATTGTAACAATGAATTATTATATATTATCCTGAAAGGTTATCTGAAACTAGTACCCTTTTTTATGTCTTTCAATTTATTGTTTTATTTTTAACACCAATATATTTTAAAAAATCGACTATATCATTAACCTGAGGAAAAATACCAGATGAAAATATTTTACTAGAGTAACTCAAATAAACTAACTAAGGAATTAGTTCTCTAGGGGGTCTATTTTTTTTAACCGTAGACTAAGTTTACTTGCAAATATAGATATAGAGCGGCCTTGCTTAAATTCGGTATAGGGGAGACCGGGGCTGGTTGTTACAGTGGCAATAGCGACAGAACAGAAAACACAATATTGACGTTAAAAAGAGACAAATTTCCAGGTGCCAATGCTTTTGTGAAAGGAGCACGGGGGCTGCTTAAAAAAAACGAGCGAGCTTGGTAAAGTTTACGATTTTTCGTACAGTTATATTAATTGTTATTTTTACTACCTACCCTCAAAAGATAATTTTAGTCGTTGGGGCTAAAAGTGGCATTTGCTTGGAGCAGGTTGTGACAATACTTTATGTCGGCTTTTGTTAGTGACCTTTTGATAAACTTAACGACTAACTTAAACATCGACAATTGTCCTGTTCTGAAACAGAACCTGACTGAAACTCCAGCTTCACCTGCTCATCATTCTCCCAAGACGATTACCATATCAGAATACAATAGCTCTATTTATTCCCACCCAGCTACTGAATATTTTTAGAATGTTGATAATGCGGTTTCGCCAGAAACCAGTCGGTCTTATCCTAAAGCAGCTGCTACAAAAACGAAGATAATACGAAAGACTGAAAAATCTGCTATATGATCTGATGCCTTAGAAAAAAATGCTTTGACATCTGATCAAAAGAAGAATATAGACATCAAATCCAAAAAGGGAAAGTTAATTAAAGGATTGAAAATCCAATTCAGGAAATATAAGTGAACAAAATATCAAGAAAACAATAGAAGCAACTAAGAAAACTCCTACCTTTCCAGCAGTAAAAAAGAAGGTATTATATGAAACTGACAAATAAAAGCGTAGAAGATGAAGATTCTTGTCTGATATGATGTATCCCATTTGATCCCAATTCATTGATGATTTAAATTAAGAAACGTATCTGTCTGTGATCATTGTTCCTGATAAAAAGGTTTTGATAAAAATTGTTTTTGTTTGTAACATTTCGCCCCATGTAGTGTAACAACCTGCCCCGGGTGCGGGGTTAAAAGTGATAGGCCATTTTTTACAGAATTTCTTCCTTTATATATAATCTAATGGCTTAGTACACAAAATGTATTTTAAATTTTAATACTGAACAGTTACCTAATCCTAATATGAGATTTTAAAATTTAATTCATTAACTCATTAAGTGCATCTCCAATTATGATAAGTTCTTTCGTAAAACAAGTGAGAAGTTACTCATACAAGTGATTAAGGACTATCGTTATAAAATAATGTTAACTAATAAAACATTATATCATCTTCATCTGGAATTATCTAACATCTTACGGAAAGACTGGTGGAAAATGGGATTCCATGACTTTATTATTTGCCACACATTTCTTTTCACTCCACCATCATGTATATCTGTCTTTCGCAGTCCCTTTCGATTCACCAAATATTTCCTTCGCTATACCTCTTATACAATTTTCCATCTCATTACAACTTTTATTCTCTGACCCTTCAAGGGTACTCTTCATTATAGATACCATCTTCTATTTAAACACACTCATTACTCACTACATATGTCTCATAAGACATTGTATCTAAATAATAATAAAACGAGTTACTATAATCTAAAAAGGATATAGAGATATAGAGATATCTATTATATCTTGACAGACTTGACAGAACTTGTTTCATTTTTCACTGATCTCCTGGAATTCATTAATTGTCGAGTCTCCTTTTGAACATGAATTGTTGATGATTTTGGTCAAATGCTTTAAACATCCGTATACACTCACTTATTAATAAAAGATGTCCTTCAACATTTGGTACATAACTGTTCAAACCCTTCACAAAAAACTAACTAATTATGTCTCAATAAGGAGTTTATTTTTGAAACGGTGTTCAAATGTATAAAGTTGCAGCGCCTTTTGTTCTCAAATAGCAGAATTCATATTTTGTGCTACATAATAAAATCATTTTTAACAAATTATTTTAAACTATACGCGTAAACATGAACTTAGTCCTATTATAGTTGAAATGTTATATTCAATAATAATTATATAGTAATATTCGCTGGAAATCAAGAACATATAAGCTTTGGCAAAATATAGGCAGTAAAGAAAATATATTACAAAATATAGAGTCTTAATAGTGTACTATTAAGACTCTATATTTTGTTACTGATAATCTAACTCAATCATATTTGAATATATGTGAACTGTGTGTGTGTGTAGAACGCCAACTGTGAAAAATCTAATTTCTAACCTAAATTTAATGTATTGAATAAAAATGTTTGCAATTTTTAATTAATATATATGGAAAGTAATCATCAATCTATTTTTGTGGCATATTTTAAAAGACTGATTGCCAATAAAGCATTTGAACCCTTTGACAAGCGAGCACGGGTGGCCGTAATAACTTACTACCAGGTAAACTCGTTTGGATACAATCTTAGTCATCATATAAGATGCTTTACACTCAGAATTTATTTTGATTTTCACGAGCAAACATAATATTGGTTTAAGCTTTTCTTACATTTATATCAAACTAAGAACGTATAGATGAGTAAAAACTTCCAGTTATGTAAGATGGCTTTTGATTTGAATGGAGCAAGTGGTTAGGGAAAGGCCATGTCACAAAGATAGTATTCTATAAGTGATGTCCATTAGGTATTAATTAATGATAACAGCCTGCCTCAGACTGACCTAATCCAGTAACTCTCACAAACGGATGTTTAGATTATAGGTATATCTCTTCGTATTATCAGATCATGCTTTGACCGATATTTGTACTCGTGATTACTTACGTCAATAGTCAACTATTATTATCAATTAATTCATGTAAATAACAAGTTTTCATAGGTTAAAGTTTTTACTTATCTTCTTTTCTTTTTCTAAATACTATAGGAGGACAAACGAGCATACGGGGCACCTGGTGGTAAGATCACTGCAGCGTATAATCTCTTGCAACCCTAAAAGAGTTATAAGAGCGTTGCCTGCCTTTGAGCGAGAAGTACGCGTTCTCTATATGGTACCATTTACGTTTCAACCTAGAAATACCACCGGTAAAAGTTAATTCTATTCTTTATTTACAACAAAACAAAAACAACCGTGGAAAAAAGTTTCTTGAGAGCTGCCCACCAAAGAACGCCACGCATTCAGATGGTCCCAACTATTGGTAATGTAGCCGGTGGCATGCAGTGATTTAGTGGAAGTTAGCAGCAGAAATCAGATCAAAAAACTATTCTCATCATTCTTTATATCATTAAGAGTAAATGTAGTAGAGAATACATAAAGATGCGATATCTCTACGCAATGCTAAAAAGTCAAGCCTTATACAGAGAATAGGGTTGGCAATAAGTCGAAGCGGGTCTTACTTATTCGAAATTTTGTGGACCTGCATGGGGACGTCCTTGGAAGTTCTCGAAAAATGGTGAAACAACGAATTAGTTTTTTTATGGTTAACAAAAGTAGCAAAACTAGCAAATGTGGGTCGCTTGTCTGCTTGCAATACTATGCAGATACTTGCCAATGCATCGGTGTCCAATGATTAACAACGCTAGCCAGAATATGCGCATTCCGTGCCGCTAGTAGATCCAACTATCAACGTGGGTGTGGCACTAGGGCGGTGCGCCGCCACACTGTTACCAGACCAACGGCAGGGGATCCCAAACCTCTCTTCCATCGTCGGATCAAGGATCGGTTTGCCAGAGTCCTGATCTGAGCCACCTCGGGCCTTGCAACCCTAGTTTTAACTCTGCTCCTTGTCCAATGGTCTGGTTGATTGCCGGTTCTAAACATTCATCTATGCGAAACGTTGTCGCACTGTTTCATTTCTTTATGCCAGCTTTCGCTAGTATGGTACCTAGATGGTGGAACTGCCTATTCAGGCTTCTAGTATACTTTTATAGACGACAGCATATTTCTACATTTTTGGACCCTTAGTCGCCTCTTAATAATCTTACGGTGACGACATGTTCGCGGTTATCCAAAACAATACGGGTATTAAACTTGTTCTAGTATTGTGATTTTTATTATATTCTTACTGTTACGAATTTAATAGCATCAATAAATACTACATACATACGACATGAGGTCGCATTTAAAAATTATAGTAAAAAGGTTGTTTGTTGACCTTCCATCTCAAAGTAATTGTCTTCACAGGCTGCATTTATCATTAATGGGAATAACTAGTATTCTAATGTTTTTAATCGTGTTGCAGATGGACGCTGGAGTGTCTCATTGACCCTATTATCTAATGACATTTTAACTTAAATTACATACGTCAGAGATTTTAAGATATTGAAGAGCGTAAAACACAACTAGATTGCAAATGAACTACATACCTATTAAGTTGTAAAGGCATACAAAATATGTTTATACTTGATTAGTTATTGTAAACATTTTTATATAACTATAGAATGGAAATAACCGATACTGGCAGGATTCAATCCTGCGACCTCTGGGAAACCATCTCGTACAAATAAGAAAAAGATTATTAATATTTTTTAATATATATTCAGCATAAATAATATGTACATAAGGTTTAGTCTATGTCTATGCCTTTTGTGTATTTTATTTAATGTTTTGTTTGGAATTTGCTGGTAATACGTTCGTTCGTAATACTTTCAGAGGATGTACAATAAAGAGTATTATTATTATGTTGCTTAAACTTTAACTAACATTTTAAATAGAATTTGAATTTCTCGGACGGGACGGTTACCCATAAGTCGCGGGTTCGAACCCCGGCCCATATTAGTTTAATTTTCATTCTATATTTATTTAAAATTTAAATAGGATTAACGTATTTATTAATAATTTCAAACATAATTTTGTTTTGCTCATGTAGTGCCTGGTAGCCATTTTGTATTCTAACATTGCCAAGGGACCAAGGTTGCATAAAAATGTTGAAATTTAAAACGTATTAGCTGCTAAGAATAAAAAAATAAAGTCTATTAGTTTTGTGAATGTTCAATTCTGAAAGTGTTGCTTAAGAATAGTTGCACTATTACCATGTGTACGAAATAACTGATTTATGTAAACTAATACAAGAAAAATTGTGGTGATCTAATTCACTTATCTGTCTGTGAACTTATATGTCTGTGGAGTATAAGATGTTAGGAAGGACTCATTCTTTGCTTTGATGCTATATCTGTTGTAATAAGTCTGTAATGCAAACATATTTGTATTTTTCTAAATATACTGATATAGGGTATTTAAGAACTTAAACTGTCTTTTACGTACAAAGTTTGTTTATCTTTTCAAATTTATGTTATGTCTGGTTTAATAATACTTATGCACTTGTCTCAAAGTCAAAGTGAAATTCTTTTATTTTAAATACATACATTGCACATATGAAGTGTCAGGCTCACGACGCACGGTTCCAAGATGTAGGTCCATGAAGAAGAACCGGCAATAAATTCAATGGATACTCTTTTAACATATATTGCAAAGTATCATGACAACAATATTATTTTACATTTATTGGTCATCGAATAGGGTAAATCAATAATAAAATCTAATACTAAAAACGGACCAAAAATTTACCCTTGAGAGACGCTTTTTTTTGATGTGCCGAAAAAACGAGACGATTAACGCTATCTTTCTATTATTTATTTGATAAATACCAGGCCTGAAGACTAGCAGCCCGGCCACGAACTCCAGAATGGTGAAGTATTCGGATTAAGGTATTGTGATCACAAAAATTCCAATGGCATCCTTTGAGTCCTCCTAGGCCCTGCTAATCTGCATCAGTGGTCGACGTACCTTTTGTGAAACTAAACATTAGCTACGAATTATTAGGTTGAGATTCAAATGTAACATAATTTGTTCCAGCATAATTTTCTCAAAAATAAAAACTTCCCCTTATGTATCAATCACCTTCTTATAACATTATATATGATTTTGTGACGATCTGAGATAAAGAGGTTAACAAACAAATTGAATTGTTATCAAACGAAATAAGAATTATTAAACTACATTTTCCTTAATATCATACATTATCTTAGTAAAAATAATATATTTAGAAAATAAACCTGTAAGTGCCAAGTTAACCTTTTTGTTTGTAATTTACTCATCAGCTAAATAGCTCATTTGTTTAATTTGGCTTGATTATTCCGTTATATTATATCTGTACCATGTCGTCCTTGTCATGGTAAAAATTCGTGTTATGCTATAAAGCTGTCGGTTTGTTGTTTTGTTTCACATAAATAATCAAATCATCACCGAAAGGGGAGAAATTCACTCAAATCAGCTAACCTTCTGGTCCAAATGAAATAATAATTTACATTTATATGTATACCGATTTATTAATTTATCGTGTAAACAACAAATGTGCTACTTAAAATTATACTTACTTGTCACGTTCATCTTTATGCGCCGGCGCAGGTAATATCAGAACTATAAACAGACTTAGAATACCTTACCGGTCCATAAATAAAAAATAATATTTTTTGAAAAATAGCAATAGTATTTTTAAATATGAGGTTACTTAAAAGTCGTATAAAGTCGGGGATATTTTATATTTTATTGACAGTTATCTATCATTTAAATTATATCTTTATAATCAATAACCTTATTTTTTTATTTGTGTTATTTATTCCTAAGAAGGCACGCAACGCATAATAACTATTGCCAGTTCCATTAAGTCAATATCTTTAACAATTACAGCTATTGTTTAAAAATACATCTATCAATGAATAAAATAATACTTTTTGTACATTATTATTTATTTAGATACTATGGATATTTTAAAATCTCTAACGTTTAGTTAAATTTGCATATTGCTCTCCTATTTATCTTATAAGTAAACTGTAATGACTTCAGCTCAGCTTTCTTTATAACTAAATTATCTTAATGATATTTACTATTTATAGAGTTATATTTAAATAAACTTTTGCTATCTTGTACTCCAATTTAGTCAATATTTTACTTTAAAGAAATAAAATTATGTGAGAAATAAATCTTATTTAGAAAACTCTACTCATTCATTATCCAACTCTACCAAGGACGAACATTGAATTCATACGCCACGAGGTAACATAATTCAACCTTAAGCCAGGCTATGCTATTCCTATTCTTAAACAGCATGGCACTCTATCAAGTATTTGAAATCAAATAATATGTATATATATATTTACAATCATTCGTACTCTATTAGTCATCTTCTAAACGACTTTATCGTATACTTTTCTTTATCGGTTTATAATTGGGTATTCGTTATGAGTCACTGTAATTAAGCTATTACTAAATTCTACATTTATAGAGCAATATGAGAATTCATTATAAGTTTTTGTCAAGGGAAAAAAAGGTAATTATTTGACCTTTTTATATGAACTCTGTAAAGTCACTAATAAAAATGTAATTACTCGCCGTCTCACGTTCAGCAGTTAGCCCGTCCACGTCCCCCTTCGCATATCTGTGAATGGATATGTGTGAGTGAGATTAAACTAATTACCCTTCTGGTTTATGGCCACATAATGTAACTCAATTCATATTTTTTCTTCGACATACCCAACATGGAAGCCAACAAACTCAACCCTTACATAATAAGTCCTGTTGAATTTTTACGGCTTATCGCTTATTTACTTAAAGTATGCGAACGACACACATTGTACATTCACTTGATATTATTTATTATCAGTTATGGGCAACTCTCTGAACATTTAAAAAACAAAAGAATCAAAAAGTACAAACAATTAATATTTACAACTGTAATTATAACTCATATACTCGCTTAGATTATAATTGGTTCATATATTCAATGAAAACTTGTAACGCTAACTATGATATAACAGCTCGTTCAAACAAGGTCAATGTATTTAGGGCAAATAGTTTATAAGTTTATTTAACACAAACGTTCAACTAGTTTTAAATTTATTTTGCAACTTTAATACTAGTAGTAAGTATATTTATTTATCTATTCATTAATATCTATATCATGTTATTTAAAACTACATATATATATTTTATTACACCCCAAAAAATTTGCAATATAAATGTAATTACAGAATAATTGTACTATAATTTTCAAATACAATAATTATTACTAATAAATTTAATAAAATTAAACATGTCAGAGTAATTTTAAGTAATTTTCCCATTACTTTGTTTTTTTTCTTTTCTTTAAGTTGTAAATATTTTTATTCCTCGACAATCCGGGGTGGAGTAAATAATCTGCCACACAGGTTAAATTTTACTAAGTAAAAGTAATTTAAAGAACTTTTCGTCTTGAATATTGTTTGTATCCAAATTTATTATACCATCTTAATAATTTAAAAGCATCTTATAAAAAAATTATTATTATTATTATAATATTATTTATAAGACAAACTTCAATAACAATTTGCAAAGTTTTAAAATTGTAATACATTCAGTGAAATGCATAATGTTTTAAATTATCGATAAATGGGACTTAGTTTTGCTTATGAGAAAAATAAATATATTTTTTAATATATGTCATTAAATTATATCTACCTTTTATTAATTTACTTATAATTGGTAATCAAAATTACGAATTTATGAATTTGTTACAGAATTTCAGTGTTACCGGCTGACTTTTGTACAAAAACCTATCAATTACATGATATGCAATTAAATATTAAAAATAGCTAATTAGCCACATTCATTTGAGTGCTTAGATCATGCGCAAGCGACTCTAGACCACGTCTGTCGCTCGTGGCCACCATGCATGCACCACGCTACACACACACATATGCATTCCACGTGGCAATAGAGGAAAACTACATGGGGCTTTATTGAACGTATTGAAGTTTTTTGTCTTGTCATCACGTAGGTTACAAAACTTCTTTAGTTCTTTATATTCTTTTTACTTATATCATATATTTCTATTTATACTTATTGAAAAATAATTTAAGTTTAGTGATGATAAGATAATTAGAATAGCTTAATTTCCGCAAAGGACAGCATAATTAAATTGTAAAAATCAGTGATAAGATACCACAAATCACTTCTTCTACACCTATTAATATTTTTATTACAATTTAATTAGCGAAATACTTCCTAATAGTTTCTTAATTGCCATCACCAGAGAAGAGAGCATCAATATTCAATTAACACATATTTTTTATAGTTTTGATCATTGAACGAACAAAGACATTTAATTAGGGCGCACGTATCGGATTTATTTATTCACTACATATTCAAATAACAACATATTTCATGTAAATTAAGTGTTATATGAGGAAAAAAATCGTTTTGATTATACTCAGTATGATATATATATATATATATATATAGTATATTAATAAATATGTCAAGCAAACCCTTAACAAAACTGTTCGAAATTGTATTTTAAGACATTTTTTTAATAATCATGAAGATTATTTTTATAATCTCAAGTAACTACTCAATGTTCTTAATGAAAAGAATGTTTTCGTTTTACAAGATTGTGATCTGTCGTCATTAAAATTAACTTCAAAAAGTTCAAAGTTGTATAAATGTCATTCTCTAGCTCCTTAGAGCTGTCAAAGGTAGGTATATCGTTTTACGCAAGAGGTCAATCTAGAAATAATAATGAATTCATTAAAGGAACTGATTAGCTACGAATCAGTATTAAAAATAAACAAAGTAAATTTTTTTGTTTAATACTTATGACTAATGAATAAACTGTCCAATAAAACAATCTTGCACTTAAAATATTCGTGGCACTTACAAACCAACATAATAAGATATAATTAAAACATGTTCCATAACAGTGTTATATTAATATTCATCACTTTAGAAAATATGGGATCATAAAAATATAAGCCAGCCGCGGCCTTCACGGTATCAGTGCATTGCAAAAAGAACACAGATTTACGCATAAAACACATTTAAAGTTTGCTTTATAAAACGAGCGAGACGACTATCGTAGGTCATTTTGATAACCTCTTTCTACTGCTGTGAAGACCTCCGATACTCTCAGACGCAAGTGAGAATTTCATCCTCCTGCGTCACATTTTAGTCTATAAAGACACCGAGCACACTTAAAGAAAACAGTTCGTCTTCGATCTCAGCCGATGATGTTAATAATTTAAGAGAGAGAGAGATCACATTGCATTTAATAAAACCCCGACGGCAATGACACAAAACAAACAGTTCGATAAAGTGTATAGTTAATTTTAAAACTCCCTCCATTTTGTTACGCCCGGCGGCTATTTTGTGATTGGTAGAAACGGAACGTTGTAAAAACCATGAGTGCACCAAAGAGTAGTGTTACTGTTACTGTTACCCGGTCGGCTTGCAACAGCAAGGGAAGCATGATTGTTGTATCGAACAGGCTGCCATTTGTTTTGAAGAAAAATGAGAGAACAGGTGATTTGGAGAGGAAGGCCAGGTGAGTCTAGACTTGAGATTTATCATTATTTCATTATAAAAGAATGTTATAGTAGGACGAAATATATGCTCTTGTGATGTCCATAAAGGGACATGTAGATACTGTTACTTAATAATTTCAGTGTACAGACTCTACAGTAAAATAAAAATATATATAGTACTGCATATTGTTAGAGCAATTGTTAAATCAGATAGTACTTTATTAAAATACAACGTTACATTGTTTTGTATACAGTCCTTGATCTAGAAGGTAATATTTGTTAATGGTAAGGTGTTAATTATTGAATTAACCATTGTGTCAGAACTCTACCGTGATATTGGATTACTTTAGCTTGAAAAATTACTTTTAATGCAATACAAAACGTGTTAATTATATTCAGTGACATAAAGAGTACATTTAGAGAGAATACATTTTCCCTTTTGGATGAAAATAAAAAATAAAATATACATATACTTTAAAACGATTATACCTATAACATAATACTTTTATTTGTAACGTTACATATTATTGAAAACATGTAAACAGAAAAATCACAGCGCGTAACTAGAAGGAAGGTCAAACAGTCTGAGCATTGTGTAGCCAATGACAGCATAGCGTAGCTCAGGCGTACTTACAACACCCTCTGGAACATCAATTTGTCCTTTTTCGTTCCGATTTTTTTGTGAAAATTTTGGTCTAGAAATGTAATAATAATCTAATTCTTAATACGGAAATTGAGAATATATGATTTCTATGAATACAATACTAATATAAAATTCGCGAGTATTCATCTATTGTACTTTAAATCATTTCTGGTATACTAATAATTTGACAATACATAGCATTAGTTTATTTATTCAAATGGCCAGCCATTTGCTGCCTGACGATAACGGACAAGACCTCTTTGTTTGCCAATTTAAATTCAAGATCAGAATATGCCGGCGGATTGTATGTCTTGATGGCATAACTAAACTGTTTTGATAACAGTGGGAACGTGGGAATAGTTTTGTTAGCGACCTCGTCACTAAATCAATCGTTTTGATATACATTTCTATCTCTCGTTGCGTCAAAGCCTGCATACCAGCCAGCAGCCAGCAGTGTATACGAACAGTTTCTTTTAATGATATATCATACTCTCTGTTGTTGGGGGCTTCGTTTGTCGTTTTCCGTAAGAAATTAGAATTTTCCGAGATAAAAAACATCTTGAATGTCAATTGAAATGTTGTGCCGACATCAAACAGATAGCAGTTGCTTTCTTTTTCATTTTATGTAAAGATTTTGCTTCTCTAGTATTTAGATAAGATTGCTGATACAAAAAAGCGGATTTCTTTTTTCTTATAGTAATGTTTCGCTTTAAAAATAATAAAAAATGTTTCATTAAAGGCGAGTATTTTATTGCACACAGAAATAACGGAAATAGAGAACGATTTCTAGATCATGCAAAAAACTGTGCCGTATTTTAATCGAATCCATCTTTGACTCAGCGAGTAGGACCTTTAATCATCAGACAGCAGGCCTTTACTTACCACCACACCAAGTTTTTCCTCGTAGAATCTAATCGACTGCGGTCACAAACACACAAAGAATACATAGGTATCCTTTAAGATATCTATCTTCTGGAATATGGTACTTTTTGAAACAAAAATATCTTTTTAGGTTTCATCGTTCAAACTGTAAGTCTACTCGTTCACTAAGGACTTACATTTTAAAGTATCTTTTTCTAGCGCTGATCTATAATATAAAGAAGAGCTTTGTCTAAGCTTTTGCAACTAAGGCAATATAAGTGTCAATAATCTATGTATCTATATATATATTACTATATTAGTAGATTTTATCGGTACATTTATTTTTATGTCAAAAATTGTTGCAAAACATTTTTGAATTTATATAGATAGAGGAATATTCAAAGTGTGTGGTCTAACGAGGGCGAATCTCCTGGCAAAAGCTAAAATAATTAAAAACATAAATAAAAACGATAGTCATTGGACTCCGGTTTAAAAGTCTCAGATTCGAACTTTAGGAATAGAAATATAATACCGGCGTGATGTATGGGACAGTTCAATCAGATGAGGTAGTCGGTCACAATGTGGTAAAACCAACAGTAGCATCAACTATAAAATGAACGGTTTGCGCTAAATAATATGTTTTATGAGAACATCGCTACCCTTGGTCTCATATCTCTCGTAATACGAAACATTCATATTATAAACACAACACTGATATTGATAAATGTTCTCCAGAAATATAATATATACAAACTCATCTTTAGATTACTTTTAATTTTAACGAAATTCAATGAAAATCGATATAAGTGTTCGTAAATTACTTTATCTTTTATGTTAATTTTATATTACATTGTCTGTCAACGCGACTCTACCTGCCATTACGTGACCTTTAATTATAGATATTATTGTTTTCTTCTTCAAATAAGGATCATCTGTTGTAAAATTAATAGAAATCACTATTTGACCTTTAGGCCTTAGGTCACAGAATCTACATATTGAAAATTCAGATTTCAGTTCAGTCTGAAAAGCATTTAATATTGATAATAAAAAGAGAATCAAAATATTAATATTTAAAATATTCTTGATGCGTAAGTATTTGTTATATATTGTTAACTTGAAATCTCAATTGATTCAGACAATTCAGCTATTACCTATTAGTCTGGTTGTGTATCAAGTTTTACTTTACCCATTTTTTACTATGGAATTGAATTGTACTAAAAAGATACCAACTTAAAACTAAAATCTCCTTAACATACTTTGACTTTTCGAAGAACTGCTTAACAAACAAAAAAGTTTGCAAGATTTGTGAAACACTTTCACTTTTAATTTTTATACTCGTAAGACCCGTTTTGTTTCTCTCATTCTCAGATACGTACCTACTAAGCCATACATTTCTTCTTTAATTTTCCTTCCCCCATAACAACAAATTAAGAATCTAGTCGATTTTAAATCCAATTTCCTTGTGATGAAAAGTGAAATTTGTATGATAATCGAAACTGTCCGTGGCACTGATTGGACTTCGATCTGGGGACGGCTGCCACACCTCTACCAAATTCACATGTGGTGAATTGGTAATTACAGCAGCTTATACCTCAAACAACAGGACTGGACTGACTTCAGGACTGTCTGTCTGTTACTTGCCCAAGTCCACTCTCTATATAATCTATGAATACAACATCCATATAGTCCATCTATTACAACTTCATGATTGTTTGGTTTTGCGTAATTAGAAGTCATACTGTCATCTATTACCAAATTTAGGTTTTGAAACTTAGAAGTAGAATGAAAATACATACGATAAATGAAGATTCAAAATGCTTTTCTATGTAGACATTTAATAGTTATTACAATAGTAGGAGTTATAACAATAGGCTGGGCTCAAAGCGACGTTGTTTGAATTGGCGCTAAAAGCTTTTTAATGGACTGACTCTACATAATACAAATACATAAACAATAGCAAATTACATTTCTGGACTTTGTACTCTTTTATCATGTCATATTTTTAATTTTAATTTTATAATTATATTTGTATATTCTAGCGCTGGTGGTCTGGTCACAGCCGTAGCACCTGTGGTGATTCGAGGGAAAGGGATCTGGGTGGGCTGGCCAGGTATACATCTAGACAACCCCAATGAAAAGATTCCGGAACCCGACCCGAATGACAAGACGCCAACAGCGGGACTTCGTTCTGATAAGGTATTTCTTCAAATTCGCGACACATATTTTCGTATACTCTTCAACAGATTACGAAAAAGTAATAGAGTATATTTGAATATCTTGTCCTTTCGGTAAACCTTGTAAGTGCGCGTGACATACAAAACTATGCAAACAATTACAAAACGATTTCCATTTGAAGGTACGAGAACATATCAAAGTGTATTTAGTTTAACCCAATGTCTGTTACGTAATATATAGAAAACATTTTTTGTTGCATATATTTCTTGATGTGTCATTTTCATTAATAACACATAGTTAATTAGGGCTACGACTTGTTTATCTTATAACTAATACGTCTTAAGACTTCATATTAGACGCTATTGTATTATTATAGCATGAAGTAGAGCAGGCCTAAATAGGTGCAAACGCTTGTTTTCGATTCTATTTAAATGTATTGACATAAGCGATAGTATAACGTACACTTATGTCAAATATATACATTGTCATTCTATTAAACCAGCGTTGATGCCAATGGTCTAGACCCTCAGTATGTTTATAGACCACAATGTACATTGACAATACAATATTCGAACAGGGCATTACGAAACATGTCGTTCTTTATCTCACCGCCCTCATCGTTATTACATAATTTAGTTACATACGAGGAAAGTATTTTTTAGATTTTGTTCTTAATTACTAAACACAACATTATTCAAAGCTGCTTTAAATATAAAATCATAGCTTTACGAGAGATATAAAACAATTCAGTTTATAGTCCAATTTCATTATACGATCTGAGCCACTCAACTAACGTAAATCACATCGCAAAGTGAAATGGCTGTCAGTGAGTTAGTGCTTATCTCTGATTGGTGGAGACGCATATTAGCTATTCTTCAAGGTCAAATCGTATGGTTTAGATCGTATAATAAAATGTGGTGCATTAGAAATAAACATAAAACAAAACAGAATTCAATTACTTTTATTTACTTGACATCTTAGTGCGCTGTTATTTTCCGTTTCCGCATGTAAATATCACACAATAGGTACGGAAAAACAATTACATTATTGGCAATTACTTAGACCTACCATTATCAGATAAGATATTTTAATTAAACTTTAATATCATGTAATTCTATTAATGGAGATGACAAATATTAATATGCAAATATTAGTTTAGAACCGATGTATAAATATAAGCTGTATGTATGCTTTAACTATGACACTGAACGTTTTAAAAACTTAATACGTATTGGAAAATAACATTATATATAACTGGAAATTAAAATACCCACTTTTATCAATATACATATAATAAAAAAATAAAATTTGAATTGACTTATCTGTTAATGGTTCGCGCTTCATCAAAATCTGCAGAACAGATTTTAATGAAATTTGGCTTGATTATAAGTCAACACGTATGGAACTTTTCTCTTCAGAACCTTATCTCATTTTCAAGGAAAAATACTTAATACATACTGATACGGAACCATTACACAACAAAGAAATTTCTACACATGATGTTGTTAAGTGATGTTATCATTCAACAACATCCTGTATAGAGATGGAGGTTAAGGTCACCTCCAAAAAGAAATCATGGAAAAATACAATTGCTTTGTTATATAACTACAATACAGATGAAGTCGCTGGCGCTAGCTAGTATACGATATAATATCAATATTAATATACTTAACAGCCTTGTTTTGATCTTATGTACTTATCAAACAAACTTAACAAAACATTGCAGTGGGTATATATATATACATGTGTGTTACGAATCAATACAGTGAATATATAGAGATATTATTGTCGATAGTGGCAAGCATGCCACCATCATCACTTGACATGTTTTTTAATTGCAGATTGTGGCAATTCATGCAGAACCAAAACTATTTGATAGCTATTACAATGGATGCTGCAATGGAACTTTTTGGCCCTTATTCCACTCTATGCCCGATCGCGCCACCTTTATTGCAGACCACTGGAAGGCCTATTCGAAGATCAATGAGGAATTCGCAGAAAAGACTGTACAAGCTTTGAAGGTCTTAAAAGACAGCAAAGAAAAAAATGGGAACTCTCCGCCTATAGTATGGGTTCATGATTACCACCTCATGTTGGCAGCTAACTGGATCAGACAGCGCACTGAAGAAGATGAAATAAAATGCAAACTTGCGTTTTTCTTACACATTCCGTTCCCACCGTGGGACATTTTTCGACTATTCCCTTGGTCGGATGAACTTTTACAGGGAATTTTGGGTAGGCACACTTTTATTTATTATATCTACAATTAAGAAAGTATATTATAAACAATTTTACGCCTAATTAAGGAATATTTCATTTTCAGGTTGTGATATGGTTGGCTTTCATATAACAGACTATTGCTTAAATTTTATAGACTGTTGTCAAAGAAATCTAGGTTGCCGAGTGGACAGAAAGAATCTGCTGGTGGAGTTAGGTGGTCGCACTATTTGTGTCCGACCCTTGCCCATTGGGGTACCCTTTGACAGATTTGTCACTTTAGCTCAAAATGCTAAGGCAGTTCTTGCAACCAATCAAAAAATTTTACTCGGTGTGGATAGATTAGACTACACTAAGGGTTTAGTGCATAGACTAAAAGCATTCGAGAGGCTGCTTGAAAAACATCCCGAACATATAGAGGAAGTGGTTTTACTTCAAATATCTGTACCGTCGCGAACAGACGTCAAGGAATACCAAGACCTCAAGGAAGAAATGGATCAATTAGTAGGAAGGATTAATGGAAGGTTCACAACACCTAACTGGTCTCCAATAAGGTACGCTATCCACTCCTAGTTATGTTCTTATTAGTATTGTATATATACTTATACATATTTTTTATGATCTAATCAAAATCAATGAATTTTCAGGTACATATATGGGTGTGTCGGTCAAGAAGAGTTGGCGGCATTCTACCGAGATGCAGCCGTAGCTTTAGTCACACCCTTACGAGATGGAATGAATCTAGTTGCGAAAGAGTTCGTAGCATGTCAAATCAACAAACCGCCGGGTGTTCTTATAGTGTCCCCGTTTGCCGGTGCTGGTGAAATGATGCATGAAGCACTAATATGCAATCCGTATGAGCTGGATGATGCCGCTGAAGTTATTCACAGGTAGCTAAACAATATAATAAAAAGTGGTACTAAACAAAAATATGAACAGTATTTTTTGGATATCAACCAATACTATTTTCAAAATCACATGTCTTGGTGTGTATTTCAGGGCCCTGATAATGCCAGAAGACGAGCGAACTGTCCGAATGAACCACCTGCGCCGACGGGAACAACAGAACGACGTGGATAGCTGGATGAAAGCCTTCCTCAAGGCTATGGACTCACTGGAGGAAGAGGCCGATGACATCGGGGCTACATCCATGCAGCCAGTTACAATTGATGACTTCGATGAATATTTGTCCAAGTTAGTATATTTGTATATTTGTGATAGAAATGTATGCTAAGAATGGTAATTTTTTCAAATAGATCGAATTTATCGACTTAACGATACAAATTCTATACGAAAAAAACCATGAGATTGCAACTTCGAGAAAAATAAAAGTTCATATTTTAAAACATTTAATTACAAATTATCCAATAACTCCTCTCCCAGATACATAGGCTACACGCAGAAGCTGGCGCTACTCTTGGACTACGACGGGACGCTGGCACCCATCGCGCCGCACCCTGACCTGGCTACGCTGCCGCTCGAGACCAAGCACACCCTGCAACGGCTCTCCAACATGAGTGACGTCTACATAGCCATCGTGTCCGGACGGAACGTCAATAATGTCAAGGAAATGGTGAGTTTGTGCCGATTTATATTGGCTACTCACAATTAACTATTCATTAATTAAAAGCGATCACATCTAACACGAGCATAAGTTTTTTTCGTAAAAAGTTGCGACGGCAATGTGTCTCACATAAAAAAAAAGTTTTTTTTATTTATTTCATACCTACAGAAGAAAGTGCCTTATAATCAAAGATTATCTCAATAAAGGAATGAAGGAGTGTAGGGAAAAGACGAATTACAAATAATTTTTATGATGCAAATTTACCTACATTTTAACCATATAGGTCACTGTATAAGTAAAGATTAATATTTACGTCGGATGTTTTTCATTTACCCACAGATAACGAATGTACCTAACTATCAATGTACTCATAATTTATTATCATATATTATTTTGACCCGTATAGCAAATGAGAATACATACAAGCAAAGCTTTCTGTTCATGCCGCAGCTAGATAATACCAACCTACAAATCACCTGGTAGCTATTGAAGTTCAAAAAACACGTTGAAAACGATCTTTTGTGTGAAACAAATTCACCATACATCCTTATTTTATAAATTACTATAATTCATTTGTAACTATATTTAGGAATACCATAAAAATTAAGGAATAACATAAATGTATCTTCCACCAACTGTAGTTGCTGTCATATTTGATTTAAAATAACTATTGCCTAATGATGTTTTTTTACCAAATATGAAAGTCTTTTTTTCACCCCTTTTTGTAAACAAACATACCTCCAAATATAAATAATTTCAAATAATTATAATTGTTATTAAATTAATCGTAAAATAATAATTGATATAATAAACCAGATTATTAATGCTAATGATGAGAGTACAAATAAAATCACATACGTCTAAGGCACCACGTCAGTTTGCAATAACATGCTATCTTTTGAACTTTGACTCGTCTTATCAAAGGATAAAAATATTTATATTGTCATAACGTATCTCTACTGTCATTATAGCTATAACCGGGTCTTCATATCTGTTGCATAATGGTTCTAGAGGCTGGTCTGTTTTACTGCTTACTTAAATGTCAACAATGAAGCTATCTATCAGAATAACTTAAATTGGTCACACAACTATTATTATGTATATTACCAACCCTGCCTGTGGTATTCTAACAAGATTTCATAAAGTTTATTTAATAAATATTAAGATGTTCAGGTCAGTCGGTGTTTGAACAACTCCTATGACTGCTTATGCATTCGGTTGAAATTCTTATTGTAATATTTTTAACTCGAACACCAAGTCTTCACTTATACTCAATCCCGACAAATACCAACCTTCTTAAGGCCCACCAATCGTAAGCACGACTTAACATCAAACTAACTCCAATATATGAAAGAAACACTCGAACACGATAATATACAACTTTCCACAACCTATATTAGTTTAACATTATTTTTTTCTCGTCTCGCCTCCACAGAGTTCATCACTAGTTCAATTCTCTGAACCACAGAGAGAAGGTCGCTATCATATAATTATATCTTTCCAGGTGGGTATAGAGGGCATCACATACGCCGGTAACCACGGTCTAGAGATTTTACATCCAGACGGCAGCAAGTTCGTCCATCCCATGCCAATGGAGTTGCAGGACAAAGTCGTCCATCTACTTAAATCCTTGCAAGAACAGGTAAGCTTCTAACAAAAACAAACAAAGCCCAAAAGACGCACAATTCTTCCAGTTACAAAATATCCATATGATTCATTTATCGAAGAATTTAAACTAACATGCACCACTTTATAAGAAAAATGTAATCCAAAAGCCGACATAACTATAGTAGAGGCAATTATAACCACTACGATTTTCATCCACAGGTATGTCGCGACGGGGCATGGGTGGAGAACAAGGGGGCGCTTCTCACTTTCCACTTCCGCGAGACGCCAACGGCCAAGCGCGCGGCGCTCGCTGACACGGCGCGCGCCCTCATCACCGCCGCTGGCTTCACACCGGCGCCCGCGCACTGCGCCATTGAGGCGCGCCCGCCCGTAGAGTGGAACAAGGGTTTGTATACACCGTCTGACTTTAAGACCGACCGACCTTACTGACCGTGGGCTTATAGTGAAGAGGAATAGCGTCACTTTTTGAGTCGCGTTTTAAGGCCAATGTGATCGTAGTATTATGTATTATAAGGCAGAGTGGCAGCGCGGGCCCCAATTTATTTATTTTTTTGCAATAATATTGTTTGCGGGACGACGGTGAGTTGTGTCAGTAAATCTATTTCCAATAGTTAAACGGTAATCGAGCATTGAGTTCGGGATGTAGCGTACTTAGGTCGTACTGACCGTCCATCCAAATTTAATAACACTCTAACAAGTTTTTGTTCCTTCTTCGAATATGTTAGTTTAAAGAGTCAATTTATTCGTTCATTTATGAGCGAATCTGATTTATAAAAAAATCTTTACACACACACACACTCATATACAACACAGATTTGGAAGATAAAGTACTGATAAGTTAATATCTTTATTAGGTCGTGCTTCAATCTACATCTTAAGAACGGCCTTCGGCTTGGACTGGAGCGAGCGCATCAGAGTTATATACGCTGGTGATGATGTCACCGATGAAGACGCTATGTTGGTACGTGAAACGTTGCTAAAAAATGTATATATAGATTTATTTGACTTATAAACTAATATTATTATGCTTTGTTAAAGGCTCTCAAAGGTATGGCGGCGACCTTCCGTATTGCCTCTTCAACCATAACGAAAACAGCAGCAGAACGGCGTCTGTCGTCCACAGATTCGGTACTTGCAATGCTGAAGTGGGTAGAAAGACATTTCTCCAGTCGGAAACCCAGAGCTAATTCACTTACGTACAAAACTGCGAGAATGGCCCGTGATACCATTCAAATGCATATGTCTTATCAATTACCCACGAGGTCACCGAAACACACCCCCCCCCGCACCCCGGACATCCCGTCCAGTGGATCGGACTCAAGTTAGACTTGGTAGACGACATTACGGTTAAATTACATCATGTAAATTACTAAAAAAGTGGGTAGCATTTAGAAATTAAAAAAACTAAATTAATTCCAATAAGGGTGTAGATTTTTTTCATATAGTTCTTATAATTCTTGTAAAGTCTGAAAATTTTGACCAAAAATGTATGTTGTAATATAATTTAAAAATAATTAGATATACCTATAGCTTTGACATGGTACATTATAATCGAAAATTATTTATACACATATAGATTTAATGTGGTCTTGTTAGTTGGACTAATGTATTTAGGTATGTATTCTATTGAGCGTAACTGTTACGCGATTTTTTTGTAGACTGTATTGATGTGATAGTGTAGTGATATTATGAATTTAAGGAAATAAAATTATTTTTATAATACATTTGGGAACTTAAACATTTTAATAACTGATTAGTCAATTGTTCAAATGGGTTTTTTTTATTGAAATAATATTTTACATTAATCCATATACCATTATGCTTCGCTGTATTGTAAGCGTTTTCGTAAAAAAATGTATATATGTAACGTTATTGAATGTAGTATTAATTTGAACCAATTAGAAGATAATATAAAGGTCCATTTACACGATGCTCGTTTCTTACACTTAAACGAACTTAAAAAATGAGGCAAAGTATTTTTAAATAATACGTAACAAACCCGGCCTTATTAAGAGTAAGTTCCATTTAAGAACAGTTCCTGTAAACAGCGGTTTATTCAATAATTAATAAAGATATTATAATGGAGATTGCATGGATTGTTTTTGGTAACGACAAAAAAAATGATTGTTGCTCTTTTATTAAAGTATTTCAGGGTTAGTTATTTTTAAAAATATCCGCTAAATTATATTAAACAATCATTAGAATTCAGCTCGTGAAGGATGACTTGACTAGAGTGGACCCTATCACAAAAGACCGGCTTAAGGTATTTATCATTGCTTCGTTTCGTGCGGTGAGCGAGAGAGAGAGAGAGTTCCTTCATCGCATATTTCTTAAGAGTGGCAATACATTTACATCTAAATTTGTGCAATGTCCAAGGGCGACTCACCTTGAGGAATACTCATCTTGAGGAATAGAACCAGCGCCATCGTTGGCCAATGGTAAAAAAACAAGTTTTAGGACAGTTCTGTGCCAATATTATTAAAGCATTATAATAATTTAATGAATAATAAATTAATCATTTTTAGTTCGCCCTTAATTTTGTATTTACTTACAATTATTTAAATTTGTATTGTTCTTGTATGTACTGGAAACCTAAATCGTATGAATAGGCCTTATCTGCTATATCTATTAGTTGATGGTTGTTAATAAAAATATGATCGTTTTTATATGTTAATAATTTGTCATTATTTAATTATTCGTGCACTTAAATAAATTATAACTCAATATCATCTTAGTATGTTGTTATTAAATATGCTGAAAGTAACGTTTAGTATTGTTGTAGATTAAAACAGTTGACATCGGCTCTATAAATTATTTTAATACATTTGAAATAAATAAACTAGTCCTGTTTTTTTTAATGTAGCAACACTTACAGTATATGTCGAATTTGTTGTGTTATTTTGTAATGTATTCAATAAAATGTACAACGGACGGAAAATATTTTTTTTATTTAATATTATGTACAAAAATGGTAAGTACCTATTTATATAAACATTACATTGTATTGGAATGTAAAATAAATCAAAAATTTGTGTCCATATTCATAATGTATCGGACTCATTTTAAACACGGCAACACTGAATAAATAGATAACATGTAGCGTTTAGAAACCTTAAATACTGACTTAGCTAATAATTATTCACAAATTATCCTAAACGTATCACGATAGAAATACTATACGTTATTGTGAGACACAACTAGCCAGGACAGTATGAAGTAAAACAGACATATGGGAAATACTGCTAGACCTTTCTTTCCCTCTGGTTGGCTGTCACCTAAGAATTTTGTTGCCGCTGTAAAATAATAAAAATGTGTAAATATTATTCATAATATATTAAGAGTAAAATTCCGGAAGCTATATATATTACAGATATACATAAAATATTAATTTAAATTTAATTAGTAATTAAATCCGCACATCAGTGTTTTGTTCAAAGGTCGCTGGTCGCTGCCAGTCCTTAAACAACACAGTACCGTGATGTAATAGTCTGCAACAACTACGAGAAGGATAAAGCGCATGTCGCACAGGATGAAGATCTTTGAGAAAGTGGTTGAGAGACGATTGCAGGAACTGAAATAAGCTGAAGTCAATTTGGCTTTATACCTGGATGGACAACGGAGGCTATATTCTTACTCCGTCAACTTTATGAGAATAATCGACGTGCATATTAAAATTTACATATGATGTCGTTGCACTGAAGAAAGCCTAGGATCACATACTTCGGAGAGGTGGAGTTAGTGGTGGAATTTTATCATTGAAAAGGAAAGGAGTGCCCGGGAAGTATGTTAGATCGATTGATGCAATATATAATCGAGCACACACAAGTATCCGGTCAGCAGCTGCCGAGACCGATAAGTACGGTGTAGTCGTAGGCTTACATCAGGGATCGGCTCTAAGTCCCTTATTGTTTCTCGTGGTAATGGATTCTCTGACATCAGACAACGAAGAGCACTGGTATATGCTTCTCGCTGACATTGTACTCGTTTAAGAAAGTAAACTTGAGGTGCAGAACCGACTGGATAAGTGGAAGGAAAAGATGCGGTGGACATGAGGATCAGTCGGACCAAAATGGAACATTTGTTCTGCAACTTTGGTGGTTCTTTGTGGTGCGCGATTGCCTTAGATGACGTTTCCCTTGCAGTCTGTTCCGACTATTGCTACCCCGGTTGAATGGTGCAACATTATAGGGAAATTGATAGGGATGTAAGGAGCAGGATGAACGATATGGCGAGTGACCTTTAAATTGAAAGGGCAAATATATACGAGCATTATAAGGTCTATGACATTGTATTATACAGAATATGGGGTTACAAAAAAAGCGGATGAGGGAATCTGCATGTTCGGCTGAAATTCGAATGATGAGATATATGTGAGGAGCAACAAAAGTAGATGGAAGTATGTAAGTAGAAGCCCAAAAGTTACTACACTGACAGAAAAAACTATGAGCATTAAACTGACTCGGTTTGGACATGTAATGCCCTCCGCATGCTCGGTAGGTTGGGTGGGCTCGGCATGGGAATGTAATATAGCAATTTTTGAATTCATAAATGAATGTATGTAATATAGAAAAATACATTTTTCATTCAAAAATGTATTTTCATTCATTCTTACAAATGAAAGGTAGTAAAAAACGGTGGGGAAGAACGATAGACAGTGCGATGGGTGGTTCGAAATTTGATTCGTTAAGAAATGCACGGCGCAGACGAAGAGGCGAGCGGAAAAGACGTACGCGTTGCATCGACCACACATAGTGAGGGATGGGTGAGAAGATGACGAATAATAATTTTCTTTCGCGTCTGTTGTATTTATGAGAAAATACAACATTTTATATACATTTTAGTAAACTTTGCATTGGTATTATTTTTTTTATATACACACAGAGAAATGACTGAACCGTCTATCTGTTTTGTGTTGACGTCAGGTCTGAAAACTTTTGATAAATTGATTGATATAACTCTCCTATATCCTTTTGATAAATTGATTGATATAACTCATCCTATAATAATTTTGACAACAGTATGAGGTGGGTAATGAAGTCATATCCTATATAGTCCTATATAGTCCTATCCATATAAACATTTTTATTGTCTAGTTTTATCTTTCAATTTTTCTGTATCCAAAATGAATTGGTATTTCTCAAAATTAAAAATATATAATAAATACTTACCAAAAGTAGCCCATGCGAACCCAATCATAGATATAACAAGTCGTAGAAAGAACAGAAATGTGTTCTGTGTAGTGAAGAGTATGACGCGGCAGATGACCAGAGACAAGGCGATGGGGAACAAACAGTACCCAAGAACACATACCGACTGGAAAAATGATCTGGAAAATGGTCAAATTGGCATATTTTATAATTTTAGTTTTTATGGTGAGCATAAAAAACATAAATGCAATTAATATTATAAATATAATATGTTGATATGCACCTAAACTGATTTAAGACAACAGACCAGATCATATGTCAATGTAAGTAAATAATTGTACGACACATAAAACATACAATACATACATACAATGATACATACATGTTACCGCCAAGCAGTTTACTGTTAAATGTGACAACAGCTGCTCCTATCCACACCAGCACAAACACCTCGGCAAACTCTGGACCACCATCATTAGAATCATCTGCCCTTTCTGTAGATCCTTGTAGAATTGTGGCCATGAATGTGCATAGTAGTAGAGGGCCCCAAAGATCCCCTAGAATTTGATAGAAGACTTTATATTAAATGGTTGACAATAACTTTAATAAGCATATATAAATAATAATATTAAATAATGCAGGATTATGTATTTGACATTTATTATGAATACTCTGTTTTTTCAGGTTTTCAATATATGAATTGTAGCAAGAAACTTCATCACTGAATAATAATGTGACTGTAAATAGAATGACAATATCATCATACAGCTCATACCAGTATTTTTGCTATCTTATAGAATTAAAACTGAAAATGAAACTTCTAAAATTTCAAATAAGTAAACACAAACATACTTACTAAAGACAAAAACATTGCTACTATGACAAATTATATAAAAAAAAGTGAAAGATTTGCATAAATTTGATTTTTTTTATAAACAACTAATTTAAACACAAAATTACTCACATTCTTTCAATAAACTGGACTTTTCTCTAGGTATGAGGACATGATAAAATTTGTTACCAACAGCCCTGAGATCTCTAAGCTAAAACAAAAAGATATAACAACACTATATTTTGTGTAAACATAATCTATACTTTCACTCTAATTTAAACTATATATTTTTAAAACAAAGATTAAATATTGTTTATTTATTGGTATTTAAAACTTTTGTTATCAAAAAAAAAAGAAAACTTACAAAGGTCTCTTTAATGGGTTCATCAAGTGTGTTGAACTCCATACTATTACCCGTGGGGACTCCTTGTGAGGGGATGTTCATTTCACCCTCTACCACTCCCACATCACCAGCCGGATACATCTAAAACAATTATTAAAATAACTTTGGAATTTTCTACAAATAAACAAACTAGTTTTCTAGTCTTGCTTGCAAAGTTAAAATTATATAAAATTTTATATTTAATGTTCTAAGTATTATTTTCATATTATATTATTATATTTTAATTATTAATCAGCTACTGTATAAGTTAAATAATTATTGAGGAGCCAGGTATATTATCAACACTATTAGTCACCATGTTACATTCTACTAATTATTATAGAAGGTGGGTTTGATATACTGACTTACTGGAATCATTGTTACATTAAATTATTTCTCTAGATATATAGTACTATAAGTAGTAAATAAAATTCTTTTGTACACTTGCATGCTATTGTAAAAGATTAAATGTCAATTGACACATCACATAAATGTATCATTATTTAAACTTTTAGTAGATATAATTTCTTAATGCTATTATACAATTTACTGTTTAATTAATGATCAATAAAATGAAATGAATGATCAGTAAACTGTATATTTTCTGTTTAAAGGTAAGACAACATTGTTAGGTTTTTCTTTACTCGATAAACGTGTAATAAGGTAGAGAGTTGTAACTGTACTTAGTTTTTCAGTGAGACTATTTATTTATGAAGAAGAAGCAAGGTTTAGTAAGTTCCAAAAGTATTACCAACAGAAACAAAATAAAAAATTGTCGTGTACAATAGATAAATACATGGAATACATACATGAAAACTTACATCGTACTTAGAGTCAAATGTAGTCATTTTTAAAACCCAAATGTGGATCCCTTCTTGGAATTGTTTTTTACACCATAAAAAGTAAAAAGCTGATTCTTTTCAAAATATTCCAACACATCAAACACTTCACAGAGCAATTAATTTAGTTTGTCAAAATTTTGACATAGTCGGAATAAGAAATTCGAATGACAATCGGACATGATATATATATTGTTTGTGGTAAAACATTATGCTCATTAGATACTTTTAAAGAACAACCTTTGCAAACACAATATATTTACAAAGCTTAAAATTATAATAATGGCTATAAAGTTCTAAATGATGATGTTTGATTGATATTCTGAAATGATGCACCAAATATTATTAGGTCTAAATTATGGGGTAATAGGTAATTAAAATTAAATACTAAATTCATTAGGGTAATAGGTAATTAAAATTATAATAATTTTTTTTTGGTAAATCTACGTTATTTGTCTATATCAATTGTTATTTATTAGCAGTCAAGTGTCAACTGTCAGTCTCATTATGCAATATACGTCACTTTTCAAAGTCAAAGTATGTACTATGAACCGCGAACCATGGATTAGTTTTGAGAAATTCTTGTTTCTTAGTGTATATTGTACATTTTTCTATTAAATTCATTTGATCTGATAGGCTGCTGATCTGAAAATTATTCTCTCAACTAATCAATCAACTTTTAAACTTTACTTTATAAGTTGTAACAGCTAAAAGGAAACGTTAAAAAATTAAATCTATTGCTTATTCGATTTCATTGTTCATTTAAACGTTAATATTTTGGTAGTTTAAAGACTATTTTCTGTTACAATAAATACGATACGATTAATTTGTGATATGATCGTGGAGCGTCATGAAAGTGACTGTTAAAAGTAAGTATCGATTTATAGCCTTTTCGCTTTTTGGAATGAAGTTCCTTATTTAATTAATACATCTGTTTAAATTTGTAGTACCTTGTTATAATACCTTTTATTTACCTTTCTGTAGCTCTATTCCGTACTCTTTTGTTGTAATATATAGTAGTCTATTGTTATAGAAATACGGTTGTAGTTCATGTCACTGACAATTGACGGTAACAGTAACTATAGAATCAATTTATATTTTATAACAACAAAAAATTCTAGGTTGGACTGGTATAGCGACCTGGCGGTGGATAGCTAACGACGACAACTGTGGTATATGTCGGATGCCCTTTGACAGCTGTTGTCCAGACTGCAAGTTGCCTGGTGACGATTGTCCTTTGGTTTGGGGAGCCTGCTCTCATTGCTTTCATATACACTGTATAGTCAAGTGGTTACATTCACAACCACAGCAACAGTGTCCCATGTGCAGGCAGGACTGGAAGTTTAATAACAAGTAGAGTGAGTAGATTGTTTTTATATAAAGTAAGTCCACCAATTATTTTAAAATTAATACATTTGCCCACAACAGGGTAGTTTAGGGCCTGATTATATTAATATTTAAAAATTTCATGACGTAATTTTGATACTAACATAGAGTGGGAGGCTTTATACTTTCTGGATAAAAGAGTATTCCTCTCCTCATACGTAATGTATATTTCTAATCATCATAAGTAAATAATCTAAATATAAATAAATGTGTTATACAGTTATTTTCATAGGATTTGAAGCTTTAGTGATGTTTTTTTAAATATAAGCTAGAATCCTTGCTATCAGCAATAATTATAAGGATTAATATAATTGATGGGTAGATAGATAATAAGCTCATAACAAAATTATTTTCCTGTAATGGTCTTACATATTTGGAGAAATTGAACTATTACTAGATAATAGGGATGTGCCGATTAGTTACTAGTTAGTGACTAGTTTATAAAGCTGATTAATCAGCCTGTAGTCAACTATTAGTAGGCATTAATTTGGCAAAAAGTACCAATTTTTGTCTATATTTATTAATGTAAATATTAGTGCATTAAGAAAAATTTATGTATATTTTAAAGAATTCTTATATTTTATTGTTTACTATAAAGTAGTAGTTCTAGTTTGATGTATCTACATTCACATCTGTGTTTGAATGATATTTGACTATACTAACTAATATTTCCCTAAGTAACATTTGAACCTTGTAGTCTGTGTGTTAGTCTCGGTATATGTGTCTAAAAATACTTGTTTGAATTTATATTACTATTTTTTTATTTATTTATATCCTATCCACTTTAAATCAACACTATCACTTGTGTGTAATCAATATATAGATATGTATATATTTTTTTATTTATTTTTTCTTTTAATGCAATAATAGTAAATTTTTGATAATCAGGATTTTATCTTGTAGTATTATCAAAAAAATGATTAATTTAATATAAAAGAAACACTAAAAGCAATGATAGGTGTAGCTGATTAGTAGGCTCCTTTTATAGCCAACTGGTCGGCTAGTCGGTCCATCTCTACTAGAGTGATTTAAGTAGTTCACAGTTAATTGTCTTAATTAATATTGTTGTAAATTGTCATTATATTATACATTATTCATTTTATTAAAGCTACATATGTGCATAAAATAGGACAAAATAAAAAAAAAACAAAATACTTAAGAAATTATTTGATACTACAATTTTTATTCACGTCAATTCCTGTACAACTTGTACTGAAATAGAAATACTGAAAGGTTTAATTTTTTTAATACACCAAAAATTTAGGAAAAAAATTATCTTTCCTCAGCAGCTTAAGGCAAATAAAGCATGCATCATTAAGGATGTTTTCATATGACAGTTTTTATATTTATCATTAAAATTTCAATGATCATTATTTGTCAATGAAGTATTTAATCATATTTGTTAGTGTATTATAACAGAATACTCTATAGAATACAATTACTTAGATTTTTTAGAGACACAAGTGTTTTACTGATAAAATCTGTATTTTAATATAATATCTAATTTGTTATTTTAAATTAACATTTTACTAAATACATATAATAAAAACTGCGTTATTAAGTACATCATTCCCTGCATTTATAGTTGAACAGATTGCATCAAACTTCCCTCTAACAAAAGCGGCTGTAATATTTCTGATGAGCATAAAACAATAGCTCACTAAGTACTTTCAAAAGTAGCCTACAATGGCCATGCGATGTGGCGTGCGCGAACCGGTAGTGTTGCCTTCTCATAGTAAACAATCGCGTAGATAATGTTCGGGTCAACTCATTGTTTTCAAATAATGCCTATTAAAACGCAATAGAGCTAAAATTGATGCTTGTGCGACACAAAAGTCGTTTTCACTGAATTGATCTATTTAAGGATTATTTGTACATTATGGGTTATGTCTATAAAATATTATTTTCCGTTAAATCTGTACAATGTTCGTTGACACATTTTCTAAAACATTCAAGACGTATATGCAATAATCTGCACATGAATACTAAAAGTGTTGCGACTTGCGACAAACGCGTCGCAGTGGTCGGCTCAAACCTGAATCACCGGCGCCGGTCTCCGCAGTCAGTGCAGCGCCCGAGCGCAGACGGACGTGTGCACCGCTCTCCTGAATGTGCTACGCGCGCGGCGTGACTTACGTGATGTTCATATAATTACGCTCATTATACTATAGTGTTCGTATTATAGTATTGTCCGAGTGACGCCTCGTTTAAGCATGCTGATGATACATACTAACGCTCAACCTATGAAGACTACTAAAATTAAAGGACCTCCGCCTGTGCCGCCGCGTCCTAGCCAGAGTATGGTGGCCGAAGCTTTGGCGAAGACTAGAAAGGCTGTTGCGGATTCTAAAGGCACGACAAAAAGTAGAACATTTACTAAAAATGAAGTGAACCATGTTTCATCGAGGGCCAAAACTTTGGATAGGAATACAACGCCGACCAAACCAACCGTGTCGCCTCGACAAAATGGGCTCGCGCGCGTCAAATCATTTATCAAAGACGTTATCAGTGATCGTAGCTCTTCATCGGACGAGAGGAAATCCAGTGGGTCTAATTCTAGAAGAAGTTCTAGTGATAGCAGCTCAATTCAATCACCGTCATCGAATAAGTCTATTGAATCTCTTAATTCTAAAGCGGTTAAGACGTGTAAACAAATATTGATTCGATCTCTCTCCACTTCTAATAAATTAGATCAAGACTCCAAATATAAGGTTTCAAAATCTTCTAGTTTTGCCGAGAAAACACTTCCACTCCGCAAAGCCCCTCCACCGCCTTTATCACCTAAACCTAAGCTAAAACCAATGAAACCGTTACCTGTACAAAAATGTAATACTGAACCAAGAAAGCAGCAGCAACAGAAGGCGCCGGATATAGTTCTTTATTCCCTACCTGTCGATGCAAAAATTTCTCAAACTCCAGTCACCGAAGCGTGTTACGCTACCGTCGAGGACGTCATACAGGTAGAAGACAGATTACAAAACACTTCACCAAAAACAAAAACGCCAGAAACAAAAACCATAACCGAAAAAAACACAAACGAAGAGATAAATAAAAATAACAATTCGCTAGAAAGGAAGACCTCACGAGTCACTGAAATGCTTATTTCGGAAATTCTTGCGAGTAGAAACAATAACAAAGACGAGGCAAACGCTGTTATAGATAAAGGGAAAGATTCCACGAATCTGACTAACGGTAACGATCCCGATGCCGAGAAGATGAAGGACATGAATAACCACGAAATGTTGATATATGAACTACAAACGATGAGGTCACAGTCCAACGTTCCCGAAACTGTAGAGTCAAAGGAAACAAATGAAATGGAGTGCGACTCTGAAGATGAAAACAATTACGCCATGTCAGTTACGAGTGAAAACACGGAGGATGAGCAAGCATATGCGTATATACGAGATGACGATCTCAAATCCAGGTAACTCACACAATGAAATGCTGTTAATAAATTATACGTAATATATCCAATAAAGGACTGCAAATGTTAATGACAGATTATTTACTATTCAATTGAATATAAGTATCAGTTTCCATGACATGTTTAACGAAATACACATTTATATAAACAATTAAATTAATGTGTGTTCTAAATTATACTATTTTTTATGATTCCCATATGACCTATATATCTATTTAAAGTTTTATGTAAATATAACATTCGACACTTTTCCATACATTCGTAATGAAAATTCTCAAATTGGTTTTGAGCTAAATACATAATATCTTCTTAAAAACTTATTAAAAAAAATTCACGAAATATCAAATATAGTGTTGGGAAAATCGAAACCAAAATGTAGCATAACTTTGCCTAATAGCTAAATAGAGTATTTGAATTATGAATTGGAATATTCAAGAAGCACAAACATAAACTGTTTACATTTAACTTTTAAGATGACAATAGCTAGGCGTTAAATCCGCCTTTTGTTGTATTGTTTATTCAAAGACATTTAGCGTGAAAATAAATATCTTCGCAAGTCCTTCACTAAAATGATAACTTAAACGGCTTTGTAAGTTGTAAATATACTATAATCTCTGTTATTCTAATTTAATATATTTGTTGATACAAATAACCTGATGTCTGGAAACGAGGTAAGGCACTTGTACGGTTTAGCCGTGGCGGGCAAATCACATTAACTCTTATAAACCTAACTAAGCTGGATGGAATGCACTACATAAACGCATTCGAACACGCCACGAACTATACCTCGTACTTCCATCTCTAAGAGAACTCACGATAATCAGTAAAATACACACGCGAAATATTTATTTCTTTAAAAAAGTTAATTGTTTTAATAATTGTAGTTATTTATAGATTGTTTAATGCAAGATATTCAAACATTGATTTAGTATAATACCATTTAATAATTGATTGTAAATTGATAGGATACAGTATCTTTATAAATGTTAAATTGGCCTCAAGAGATAAGGGTTGTAGAGATGCTGCAGAGATGTTGGATATTGGCCAAATATTAACATTTTGGTCGTATAAAATGTCTGTAAATTTGTAGTTCTATAATATAATAAAACGTCATAATTCTAATACTATGATTATTTGTTCAACTAATACCATAGTAGATACAGGTTTTGACGGGATCCACTAATTTATCTACATTGAACTCTTCATTGCCACCAGACTACGCAAGCAGTTTCGGGCTATTAGTACGATGTCGCTCCAAGGGCTGCCTCCACTACCAAAGAGCCTCAGTGGCTTTACTGATGGCGACGATCTCATAGAACCCCCCGCCCCAGCACCAGCTGAGGAACCCCCCAGTGATCTTGACTCACAGCTGGTCTATTTGAAAAAAGAAATGGTAAGTTGAAAATCACTTGCTACTGCATCGTCACTATCGAAACACCTTTCATTATAAATTATAGTGAAATATATTCATAAGAGCTTATCAGAGTACAAAAGTTATAGGACTGCGGAGTTTTTAATTTTAACTGCTGTAAAGTTTACGTAACTTTGTGAATATTCATACACGGCGTATTCTCATATTATGAAATCGGTCAAGAGCGTTATATTTGGTTCGTATATATTTCATCCAACCTTCGACCTTTTCAATATATCTTAGCTCTATTTATTTTGTCGACTTTGAAACTCGGTTCGTTTCTTATTTCATTACTAGTTGGATAACTTTTAAGACCTCTTAAACTAAAGGATCTGCAGGATCTATATATTCTTATATATGTGTGTGTGTGTGTGTGAGTGTATGTATGTGTGTGTGTGTGTGTGTGTGTGTGTGTGTATCTTCATTATTTAATAATCAGTCGAAAAATAGAGTCATGTTCATTCATTTAATTTAATCATGGTGTTAAGATTGTTTTATTTTTTTTAAATATTCATAAGATTTCAGTTTAAAACTATATTATTCATCAATTTTATGTTTGTTACATACAAATATATATTTAACTAGTTTAATTATTTTACTGTAAATTTTATCGCAATTTACCTAATGTTTATTGAAATCTTCGTAATTGCGTAATTTCTAATAACATTAAGATCTAAACATTTTTTTAAACATAATACAGTTTTAGTATCGTGGAATCCAGTTTAATTTAAGTTATTTGGATCAAAGCTTGGATTCCGAAGACACGTTCTATTGGGCGGTTAATAGTTTGCCGTATACAGATGTGTTATAAACTGGGACTCGACGCCGAAATAGAACGACTCGGCCTTAGATATTCCTTGTATAGACATTGGAATAATTATATATAATTTGTATTGACTTAAAAAGGTGTTCGGTTTGAATTGTAGGCTTAGAATTATATAATCATTGATCAAATAGGATAATTTGGATAATTCAGTAGTTTGTGTGATCTGTTAGATATACGAGTACAGTATAATTCCAGTCATATTCGCGAGGTAAATATATATATTTTTTAATATCAGATAATCATAAAATATATAGAATGGACTATTTTATGAACAAAAATTGCAAGTACCAAAAAATACTAGACTAAGTATTAATAGTATTATTAATGTTTGTTTGTAAAAGTAGTAAACGCAACATCCAGTTTAGAATTATTATAAATTATGTGACCTTTTTATTGTGACATTCTCGTTTATCTGAGCATGTTGCACGTAGCCCTAGTTGCAGTAAAACAGATGTTCTAAGGTTTATCGCCAGTTATCAGAGCTCTGTCTGCATTTTTGAGGAAGCCATTAGACGTTATATCGCACGTGAGTCTTCTAATTACGGATACAGTAGCCCTAGTACGAGATTTAACGTTACGAAACGTTGATAGTTTTCGAGCAGTCACGTAACGTTTTTCTGCTTGTGATTGGTTGTGATGGTTCACTCACTACCAAGAGCTCGTTTCGTGATCCAAAACTATCAACGTTTTTGTAACATCAAAACTCGTAGTACGGGTACCGCATTATGCAACGTTTAAGGTGAAGTTATTGTTGGTTTAACGAAAATAGCGCGTGTTTATAAGTTTTATGAGCTTTTATCCTTTTTAGGTATCATTATTTAATTCTCAAAACAGCTGCTTTTTAAATCTGTTTGCTTTACGTCTATTCAATTCAAGTTAAAATCTTTTGTTCCTTTGTATGTTTGTGTGACCTTCGTGTTGAGTGACGCTTTTACGTTCAATACAGACTTTATCTATAATTCTTTCTATATCATTGATAATATAATTGAATTGTAAAAAGCTTTAAATGTGAATATATTGAAGGAGTATTCTGGGCTTATGGACTCAACATTGTCCAGCGGTTGGATCTAGGAACCAGTAACTCTTGCATTTGTCTTTCTGGATATAAACAAACAAATAGCCGTTTTAATGTTTTTTTTTTGTAAAATTTCCTAAATTAAACCCAAAAAGGAATATAGAGTAGATGAAAGTTTGGACAAATGTGGAGCTTGTCCCTTATGAACGTATCGAAATTCGAAATATGAAATGTGGGTACCTACTGGAAAATATACTACGAATCGAATGTTCTCAAAAATACTAAAAAAGTACGAGATCAGTATTAAACTAAGTTCAAAACATTTGATGTTGATTTATTTATTATTAAATACAAGGGACCCGCCCTGGTTTTGCACAGGCGAAAATAAATAATGAACACATTTATTTATACGTATTTTTAATGAAAAGTAATGTAAATGTTATGTCATGTTATATGTAAAAATCTGCATTATCATTGAAACCATACAAAATAATCTTATTTATATAAAATAGGTCTGCTGGGTAAGGTTTCTGTATGTCTGTTCATGCGCGACCTGTATGTAGGTTATTGACGAGTAAGGTTTTTGAAAGGATTTTACTTACAATATTAATTTCATTTCTTATAATAGTTATAACTTAAACGAAACATTCTTATATTATAAATATTAATTTATATGTAAGTACTAAATTGTACAGCAAACTGAGTTGACCTCAAGAAAAGGTTTTGAACATAATTTAACACCGAGGTTAAGTTATTAAACACATATATTTAATATTAAGTAATATTGGCGTTAATATATAATTTATATTTATGAATCGATCAACCTTTTTATCCACTCATATATAGCTAATAATAGTAAAGAATCTCAGGCTAGGAAGATATTAGAGATTAACGAAGACTTTGTAAGAAAAATATATATATTTTTAAGATATGCTGAGAATAGTTAATTAATTGCGATTATTTATAATACAGTAGCTCTCACCCGTGGCTTTAATTAGTAATAACATATTGACATGTATATATAAAAGGTATATATATATATATATATTAAGAATCGTCCATTTCATATAAATCCTAATATACAAGCATTGTCTGAAGGAAATAAGACAAGTAGTTTCGAAGAGTACTTCCTATATACAAGCTTATAAACCTTACCTGTTCTAATATTAGTGCAGAGAGAATTGTTACTAAAGTTTTTTTTTTTTTTACCAGTACTTACCCAGCAGCAGGCACACGCCTTACAGTCTTATAATGTATATTACGATTAAAACAAAATATATAAGATGTAAACTATTAAACACATTGTTTTATTATGTTAATATAATATTAATCATTAAAATTATTATTATATAAATATTTAGTATTTTGCTGTACCTAGGAATAGAAGCATTTTAAGCACACGCCCATATCTAGATAGGCTTGTGCTATTTTCTTACTTTAATTACTTGAAGTATATATAGGTTGGGTTTTAAATTTATTGATGTTTATTGATATATCCTAATACTGCTCTCATTAATCGTGTATTGTCTTTTGATGTCACCTTTTCTCTATTCTTTTTATGTACAATATAAGTCAATATTGTTTATAAACACCTGACTCTATAGTAAAAAAATCTACATAATTTTAAACTACATACATTTATGTTACAAGTAGGTTGTTAATTAACAAGTGAAAACTATTTTGTTGTTACTTCCATATACAATAAATTAATGACGTTGACACAAACATCCGGATGGACTATTCTATAACGTCGTAACGGTGCGTTAATCTTTTAAAATGGCGTGTAAATCTTTAAAAACTATTTTAAAACATGGCACAAGGGACAATTAACTGTCTCACACGAAGTTATAAACTGTTTGCTATACTTGTGACTCTTTTATCAAAATGGGGGCGAATTGAATAAAGTTAATTTATTATTTATTTAATATTTTAATATCCTTAAAATTACTGTGTCACAAGCATGGTAAAAAGAAAGGTTTGGTGGTTTAATAAATGTAATACACATCATTTGACACACACAACTACGAGAACTTACAGTCTACAACTTACTGTAACTTCCTTGTAAGATGCCTTGGTTATCAGCCTGGAAAAGATTCCAGACACCCCGATTTGTCATCATCCTCTTATCCTTCTATTTCTTTTTATGGATAGCCAAGAATGTCATGGTCTCTGTGGCTACGTGTTACTCCCGACACCGACATTTTTAGGCTAACCACTAATAATCATCGTTTTTACGCGGAATACCCTAGGTCATCTATCGTAACCAACTTTATATCCTATATATGCAAAGCACATTATATATATTGCATAGATTTTTATGAGTTTATATAAAATACCTTATAGAACTTTATACAATGTAGGATTAGTTTAATGCAGTATCCAATAAAAATATTTAAAAAAAAAAAGAAAGCTGTTTTGTGAAAGCATTACCAAAATAAAGGAAAACCTCCGCTTACGTTTTTGTTATACATTTATGTTTAATTTATTTGGTTGTATTAAGAAAGTACTATCCAAATAGTTTCTATGTTTCTTAGAGCCCTCCCACACGATTGTTCAAAATATGTGAAAGGTACAAGTGCTTTGACAGCGTCGACCACGCATAATTCTCATGTCAAATCAATTTGTTTGGTTACTGGCTGGTATTTGTTTCGTGTTTTTAGTAAATGTACCGCAATTCAAGTAATGCGGTGAGATGAAAAGCCGGCACCGAGAAGAGTTTAGTATAAATGTAGATAATTATAAGTGAGGAGTGAGGACATAAGTGTAAAATGATAAAGTAAAAAAGCACGTCTCCACGGAAATGATGTATGATAGAAGAGCGTGGTAAAAGTTGACAGATTGCCCCGACCCTAAATAATTGCCCCATTACTATACTTTAATTTTTTTACATCTATGAATCTATCCAAGTAAAATATTGGATACAAATAAAGTTAATGGATCAAATGATAGTTCAATAGAAGTTGGCACGTCGTGGTAAGGATTGGTGCCGAACATTTGGAATGCTTATTAGCCTGTATCGTATAATGTCAAGAGGGCATATCCGTGTTGGCAGATGTATAAGAATTTCGGGTGGATGACATCGATTACAATCGATCTATTTAATCAACTATAAATAGTTGGTTAAACATTTTTTTCTCTATAAAAATAGTTTATAATTAAAATGTAGAGAAAACAGGATATAACATTTCTTAAAACAAAAACGATAAGTTTGAAAGACAATGCAATTATACTCGTAGATAAAGTATTTAATTGCATGCTATAGATCTGATAAGCTAATAACAGATTTCCTTCTGTAAAGTCGAGGCACGAGCTGGAATCTATTCTTAGTTACACGACACCCTGGCGAGTTGGGTTATGTCGTGATCAAAAAGAATAGAAGCTTCACGGCCGTATGGAAATCGATTAAAAATAGCTTTTATAAAAAATAATGTATATTTTCAACAGCATTCTTCGTTTTCTGTTAATCGTTTTACGATAAATAATCATTGTGATTGTAATTTTATATATTTCTAGTAGCGTTATGTTTTATATCATCGCCATATTTAAAAAAAAAAACTAAACTAAAAAGTCCTCCAACCAAGCTGTGATAGTGAAATGACAGAACAAATTGAACACGTTGTCTATAAATATCAGAGTCAACGGGGCGGGCTCTAATTATAACAAATGTATCGTGATAAAAATGCTTAACTCATTAATACGTAACTATAATTAGTTGGGGGAGTTTAGTAATTTACTAAAAAAGCCATTTACTTATTAAAAAATTGATTTGGTACACATTAAAGTAGTGTGTACATAAATTCAATGGAAAAGTGATGTCCTACGCTTAAGGAAGTCAAAGAAATTTATAAAATATAAAAAAAATATAGCTGCTTTATTAAGTTTAGTTAACGATGGGATGTAAAAAGTGGGATCAATAAAGAGCATCAACCTCGTAGGTATGTGGTGACATAATATGTTCAATGGACTGACGACTTAACAGCTCATCAATTACTTATTTGAACTTTCAGTTTGACCACACTTGTCCTGTGTTTGATCGATCGCGGTGTTTATGATCTTATTGTTTGTGCTACAGATTATATTATACATTTATGACAACTTGGTTTGGTTCGACTCCACAGCTGCTCTAGAGTTTGACTTTTAACAACCCCTACATATTTACAAAAATATAAACTCTTGTTAAGGATTCTTGTTATAATAAATAATAAATGTCACCACCGTCCCGATAAAGACGAATATGTATAGAATGCTAAATCCACAGACTCTGGCAACAATATGGTAGCTCAATAAGTAGGGCGACGGGATGGTTGCTCAGAGGTCGCGGGTTCGAATCCGCCCAAGCGGTTTATTTTACATTCTATATTTAAATTTTATATAAACTTACACAAAAGAAAGATATCTTTATGGATGACACATAATATTCGTCTAAGTAATAGAGTTGAATTGCAAAACGAAACCTGTTAAGTGCTGTTGACTTAGAAATGCAAGGCGTCGATTTGTATCCGCGTCATCGTATAAGAATACCCTGAGGCCGTATATGTAATAAAAGGTCGGGCGTGGTTAAGAACGTACTCTATGACGTACTTAATATCTAATATTAATATATATTGGCATTCCTGCTATCATGAATCTAAAACATTTCATTTCATAAGCTATCTATTCGAAAATAATTATCAGCTCTTTTTGCTACAAATTCCGAAGTAACGATTCAACTTTTTGCAACATTGATCTTTAAGGTTTCAAGTTCCATTTAAGGCTCGTCTATTTTCATCGCTCGTTTTACTTTAAAATATTTCATTTATAACCGGCACGTGAGGAGTCACACCTTCAATAGCAGGTGGTTCCATGGTCTGCTATCGTTGTTACACCAACGATGCAACGGTATTGTGCTAAATATCAATTTATTTAATATTATTTTGTAATGGTGTATGAAAGTCAACATATATATATAGTATAAGCTTGTATTGAAATTACTTTGTCTCGATAATTTAAATTAAAGACTATCCAACTATTTCTTACATTCTAGTTTCTCAAAGCTCTGTAGCTAAGATATAGGTATATATATCTTTAGTTCGGGATATATAATATCAAAATTGTTATATATATGTATATATATATATATCAGTAGCGTGATCCGTCGGTCCGTTGGTCGCTCATCACGGCCGGACGCGCGGCACTTTCACACGTTATCCACAATAATCAATTTCACCTACATTTTCAGTATTCAAATTGCTAATACAGATTCCGTTATGCTATAAAAATTCTTGATAGCGTTCGATTATATTTAATTGAATCGGGTTTTCTCGGGCAAATTATCATTGAACGACCGACGGCCCTATATTTGATTGTCTGAATTTGATATTTCAGTTGTCCCTCAGTCATATTATGTCTTTAAAATTGTTTGTCAATCGTCCTCGTATTGTTCTTGTGTAACACCAGAGGTATTCTGAATGATCAAAGAACTGTGTGAAATATATTAATAGATATTTGTCAGCAGTAAAAACAAGGTTTAATAAATAAATTGTACATTGTTTTATAGTCCAGTTTCTCGACTGAGTCAGTTGTGTAGAAATATTCTCCAGCAATATTTACTCAACGTAACGTAACTTATTACGTCAAATGGCGAAATTAATTAGCTGAGATGCGACAAGCTCAGAACGTAACACTATTTAGTCTCGCTGAAATAGAATAAGAACAAATCCGCATCACTTGCTATTCCTTTAGCAACACTTTTACTGCTTGTCTTATTTTCTGATCGGTCACGCTTTCGAAGACCAATGCAGACATTGTTTCGCCAATGTCTCTAAGACAAGTTTCAATTACAGCTTATGGGAAAGTACGGCTTGTTGGCTGTCATTTTAAATGATCCAAATACGATTTTAACATCGCTGTACTGCTATAACGATTCCTCAAAGGCCACGAAATTACACCAAACATTAATCATATTCAAAATAATCTAAGCCAATCAAATAATAATTGTTCCGGTTTAGTTTAACATCGTAATAGACAGAATTATAGCTATTATCTATACATTTTCGTAGGAACAAAAGATTTCCGATTGCGTTCGTGTTGGTGAGCTCGTAGTTGAAGATGTATTAAAGTTGCGTCGTAGGAAACGGTTAGCGATGCGTTTCCTAACGATCCATTCATGACTCGACATGCGCCCTTAATGACTAACAATATGGATAAGGCATCTTACACGATTCTCGTATTAAACTTATGTAACTCAAAGCACTTACTCAACGCCCTACTTGAGAACTTAAGCGTGATGATAGCATTGCAGACATTGGTGAAATTTGAACACCTAGAGAAAGTACATGTTTCAGGTCATCTGCGTTAAAGTATCATTATTCGTTTATATATTCGTGTAGAGGAATGAGCGAAGTACGTGATCGAAACCAGGTCGAAAGACGACACCTGAGCATGACTTCCACGAGCTATTGCCAACAGACTGATCCGATAAAATAATTCAGTTGGCTGTACAATGACATATAATAAATTGAATCGATTTGCAGTTGTGAAATCCAGAAGTCTGTACTATAAATCTTCTGCCAGAAAATACAATCTTCTTTATTGTACATAAATGAACATTTAATTAAACTAGAATTTAAACTATGTTAATTACTGGCGTTGCACATTATTTATCCACGATGATATACGAAAAAAGTATAATATTTTTGCAAAACATGAGATCTATCGACGTTGTTAAACTATGGTGAAATGAACTATTTACGATCCAAAGTCACCTATTGTTTCTTCTCCGACGAAGTTAAGCAGAGCGCGACTTAAAGGCATTTAATTCCTTGATGACTCAGCGCTGGCAATTTTGTAATGTTATAAAACTTTTTGCATCATTATTATTTTGATTATTGTAATAGACGGCAATCTTGTATATAACGTTGAGAAAAAACTAAAAGGCGGACATCATTCCTTGTCTCTGTCATGGGAAAATTGTTGCTCACTTCAATGCTTATATTTCTAGATACTGTAATAAAACTATAGCCTTATTGTTTGGACCAAATCTACTCGTCCGTTTAAAAGTTACACGGTAACATAAATACCTGTAAAGCGCATCTTCATCAATTCCGGTTTTGAATTATTTAGTTACTGCCAAAGAAAGAAGTATACAAATTGTATTACAATTTATTTACCTAAAATATTATGTTTTTTTAGCTTAAATTTTAGCATAATTTCTACCCCATAACCATATATATATATATTGTATTTTTAAAACTTTCTTTCTCATAAAATCACTCATTCACTGTCTTTATTTTCTGAAAAAAATTAACTTTTAATATGACTATATTTTATTGAATCTTAAATAGAATAATAAAAATACAAACATAATTTGTCAGAGATGACTCTAAAGTTCAACGAAACTTCACATTAATATACGAATGATCCACGGACTTGTACCTCAGTGTCGTGACTCACAGCCGACCTTTAGCCGAGTCTAAATTTATTTAGCCAGCCTCATGATCTTTATTAATTAATATATCATATATATACCTTGGGTTAAAAAAAACGGATTATCAAATATATATCAGTAACGATTTCGTAAAAGTTCTAATAATGTCGAATTATCAAACATATACTTTTTACTGATTTTTATATATCCGGTGACATCATTAATATGTTTGTCACAGATGTATATTTTTTGTTATTTCTTAATATATTACTTCGAGAATTTAAGTAATTCTTGTCCATTGCAGTAATATTTTCTATGTATTGTTTTAGAATGTCCTCGTTTGAATGTTACGACATTTGTCGAAATGTTAATTGCTGTCGTGTCAAGGCAATTTTGTATATTTTCATTGTAATAAATAAAATTCGTGTCTGTTGTCATTATATTATACGCCGGAGGCTAATTTGACAATAACTTTAAACAGCTCTGTCTGGCCCATGATTGATATGAGTGCACGAAATATAATACGCTGTTACTATTGCAATGTTGCAAAAATAAATGTCAGGCGTTTCGAAGTAATTATTTCTTTTTCGTTTTGATTGAAACAAAATTTTGTATTTCAAATTTAGCAGAAATTTGTCTTATCAAGGAATATGGTTATTTATGTCTTATGCGATAATTAATATGAATCCAATGATAAACAGCTTTCTAAATTAAATGCTATCCAGCTCAAACCTGTACTCCAATGTTAAGGTCGCGCTGAACCGGATGACCTACCAAATACGACAGTAGCTGTTCTGAATGTCAATCAGTCCGCTACGATGAAAACAATGGAGATACTGTCACAGGATTATATTCCTTAAAGGTCCCAAGTCCTTATATCTTTAAAACGAACCTGCTTGCTAACAATCAATAATAATCAATTATTGTTGATTTAAATTGTTATGAAGCTCGGTCACACACTTTTAATATTATTTTTGTATTATAAACGTTATCAAATAATAACTTCGTCAATATCATTTGCATTTTTTTCTACGATTCTCGAACAAAAAATGTCAAGGTCTCATTAACAAAAACATGGTGCTCAAACTAGTTGATTCACTGCCTGATTCATTTTACTGATCGTGATAAAGAATTGTATCAACTGATATTGGGTGAAATATAATAAATGTACTAAAATCAAATTCTGGAGGAACAATTTTACTTAACTACCTTTTTTTTTTTTTCGGACCACGCTGCTATATAGCTTTCTTGGCAGGAATATAAAATACATTTCTAGATAATTGAAATTTTAATTTTCCTATATTCTATCTTGTATAAGGTCTTTGAACTGCAATTTGGCTCTTAGTAAAACAAAAATACAATTGTATATAAGACAGTCGCATGCGCAATTTATAATTGGTAGCGTTAGTCATCAGAATGTTATACGCGCAAATAACTCGAATCCAGTCATATCAGTTTACGTCCAAACAATTTCACAACCTTATAATAAAACGATATTAACGCCATAAAACACTATGCTTTCTATTTTATGGAGCCGAGCCCCGAACGGGTGACGATGACATTGCTTTTACAACGCTGAGTGTTAAACCCAAATCTGAAATCAATACTAACCACACCTATGGAGACTTATTACAAAAAAATGAGTGTTGATTATAGAGACTTGTGTAAGGTGACGTCATAAGTCACAGCCTCGGTTTGCAAATTCCTGACGACCTTCGCAACTGCAGCGATAGATAACTGGTTGGACAACTGGTGTGATTGAAATTATTATATAATATTTAAAACTTTTCCATAAACGACTTGAGTGGGTCTTAATATTTGAAATGATTTCTCACTGATAAGATACTATTTTTATATATTGGTTCTTAAAGAAAGATCAAATAAAAGATTATTTAAAAGTATTCCATTTATTATAAATATGATTTAATAAGAATTGTGATAATAAAGCGTTTCGTATTGAATGTGTTGATACTTGAGATACTTGAGAATTATTAAAAAAAAAACAAGTTTGTGCAGATGTTAAGAATAATAAAAAAAAATAAAACGCAGCTGCTACCGATTGATAATTGGGACGGCACGTGCTCTACCTGCGTCTATCCACGAATCGTACTTACGTTGTTTGATTAAGATTTAACCGGACATTAAATTTGATATTCAGATAGTTTTTATTGAGATTGTCAAAATGTAAGAATTAATCAATAGTTAGGAGTCATTTGAGAATTTAAAATCGATTTTAATTATTGATACCATTATCCTTATTTTGTAGGGTAGTTTGTAGTTTTTCTTCAGGAATCAGCATGACCGATATTTCTTGGCTCATGCGTGTGAAACCCCCTTTTTTGGCATTATCATGTTAAGATTTAAAATCCTTTTAAGTCTCGAAGGTCCGGTCTACTGTAAATGTGAGGTATGATCTTGGTACCGGCAGCTGCTATATTTTTTTTACAAAGTGCATGAGGTCTGCAAACCGGATCTTAGTAAATACGAGCTCGTGTTTTCGTGAATGTCGGTTGGTTTAATGGAGCAGGTACTTTTGTCCTTGATATAGACGAAATATTTTTTAACGATTTCGTGTCGAATACGTTTGATTTATTTTATTTTTGTAACACTAAGATATCTTCGTCTGTGTTATGTTTCATTTTATATAAGTTACAAACAATAAGGATATTGTATTCTATCTTCTTGCATTTGATTCTTCGCTCAATTCTCCAGAAAGGTCCATGTAGCACAAAGCTCCAAACTTTTCAACCAATATTAAAAAGTGTCTTCAATATAGCAAAGTATGGGAAGTGCCTTCTAAAAAAATACATATACGTTAGATGCTATTTCTTTGCCAGTTCTAATTTTTAGAACTAAATAAACGTTTCGAACGTATGAGACCGAGGAACAGCTGGTAATGTATTACATTTATTGATATAACTTTCAAAAACTCTGAAATAAATAGCTTTTAAGCGTATATTTCGTAATGATAAATAATGAATTACAAGTGAGACTGTATCAAGTGGTCTGAATAGTGGGTGGTGGGTGGACTGGTTCTACGAGTATAGTTTTTCTACCGCCTCCGTGTAACTGTACAGGCCTAGCATGTGGCACCTTGTATGTCAATAGGAAGACGCCGTTGCTTCCCCGATTGCAACATTATAAGTTAACTGTTGATACATGTTTTACATGTCAGCTAATGTATTACATTATGGACATTAGAGTCACTGGTTTTGTATTCACTTTGCGAACTTTCTAATATTATATAGATGAATTATTTATTTACATACACTCTGAAATAATAATAATTTATCATATTATATATTTGTACACATTAACACTGATTAACATAGGTGATAAAAATCAATCCGAAATATAATATTAGCGAATCTTTTCATATGGTCGTCTTATCTGTTTAACTGTCAGCGTGTACTGGTAACATTCTTGATTGTCAAAAACACAAAATCTGAAATTGACATGTGTCATTGTGTTGGCTAGGTATTAATTACTTATACTTTATTATATAATATATAAAATAATTGATATTTAATCTTTCCGCAGATAAAGTCACGAACAACAGCTAGTGTTGTGTATAATATTAAAATATTAGACAACTTGTAACTTATTCCGTTGATTATCTCTCTGCATCGTATTTGTTTTAAAAAACTATAGGTTTTTTTTTCAGGAACTTAAGTGAGTACATTGTAAATGATAATTACGGTATATAGACTTTCTTCCTAGTTGAGTAAGTAATTTATATCCTAGTGGTAAATGATGCATTGAATTCAAATAAGCTTTAGACACGTGGGCGGTGAGGCCTCCCAGGAGGCGCCGGCGTCTTATTTAGACAACTTACAAACTTACAATACGATGTCTCTGTACTGCAATATGATCGATATGTAGGTATATAAGTTAATTTAAGGTTTATTTTAGTGTCTATAATAGGTACGTATTAAAAATATTTTTTATTTTACACTTTAATATACTTCATACCTTTTTAACGGTAGAAAAAGTAAATATTTTAATACTAATACTATGCATTTTTTTCATCTTTAAATATAATAATTATGTATATAAATAATATATATAATAGTTACGTGTTCAATGACACTACTTACAATAAATTAAAAAATAAATATCTGTTCTGCGGTAAATTGTGATGTATGTACGACGGGCGGACAAAGTAGCTGACAACAGCTAGTTTATAAAATTTTGAACTCGTGAAATGTTGAAACAGTTGAAAGTAGCGGAAACTAGAGTTTGTCACAAACGAAACAAGGCCTGCGGCTAACCCGACCTACTTATACCTTCCGCGGTTAGCTGAACGATAGATCACAAATACACACAAATAGACACAAATAGATGCTGGCATCAAGGGAATATAATGAACCAAATATACATCTCAAGATGAGCTTGCTTTATTTTTTTTTACTTATAAGCTTTAAATTAATGTTTTAATTGTCTTGAAACATCATTAGCCATGTTAAGTTTTTATGAACTTGAAATAAATATAGAATGAAACGTTTATACAGTGAGGATTCGAACCTCACGCCTCTGGAAAACCGTCCCGTCTGTCTGCCAATTGAACTACCGTATCGCTACCCGCTTCGATGAATTTAGCATTCCGTATAATCTTCTTTATCGATTATCGGGACCTGGATTTTAAATAAGATAAAAGAGTCATAATTATATTTAAAAGACTGTCAGAGAAGATCATGAATGTATGATGAAGTCATCGATATCTTTGTTTATATTTCTATGGCTGAAACAAAAAAGTTTTGTTATATTGATTTGTTTACAAACATTTCAAATTATTATTATTTTTAGAAGTTATATTTATCTATTACGTCACGTTAAGGTTTCCTTTTTTCTGAATTATCTCGATATGTGGCTTATCGATAACTGAATGAATGATGTATCGATAATTTTATGGAGTGCTTGCATTATAATCTTATCAAAATAAGTACTATGTTCCATTGTTATAGGTACGATTGTTACGGCCATTAATAATTATTTTAATCTATTATAACTCAGATTGTTTCAATGTTAGCAATGCGGCTAGCGACACGGTATCTCAATTCTGAAAGTGACGGGACGGTATTCAGAGGTCGCAGGTTCAAATACTATCCATGTTTATGAATTTGCCATCCTATTTTTAATTTAAAAATAAACGAATATTATGAAGTGTATTGTTATACAAAAGAAAAACTGTTTATTATCTAGAATTGATCGGTAGTTTTGCATAATGGTGAAGCGTGTAAGACTGCTTTCTCGTGACTATTGTGATGAATTTAATAGAACGTCAGCATTAAATAAGCATGCAATTTAAATATATCATTTAAAAACTACTTCATAAGAGTTGTTCTATGATATTAAAAACCGACTTTTGAGATGGTTTGGTTCAATGATCTTATAGGTTTTTTATTCTACAATGTATATATTTTTCTAAATTAATTTGTATATAACATTACCTCTGCAAACTTTAAGGTTGACTGTCAGAGAATGCTATTTAGCATTAAGTCCGTTGTAACATTTTTTGTGTTGGAACAATAAAGTTTTAAATAAATAAATAAATACAGTTCATTATTTAATTCCTGATAATATAACCTTCAAATAGCTGATACTATAATCGAACTGTAGTTACGTTACGTTAGTATACTGTAAGGTAGGTGTGGGTGTTAGTCTGCTGGTTTGATTCAAAGCATAGTAAAAATTTCCATGCGCTTCATATCAAACCTATCCAAATTTAGGCCGTGAGGTCCGTTTTTAACTGTTTAGTTTAGTTAATTGTAATTTTAAGACAAGTTTTTTTATCTCTCTGTAGTAAATATAATCGAAAAATTGATATTGAATTGTGAAAGCAAATATGGGTGTAATAAAATATAACATTTGTTCGCGTAATAATTGCTGTCGAATAAACATAAATAAAAACTTTCAGATTCGGGTAATAATATGATGAGGTAGTTATTTTTTTTTTTATATTATTCATTATGATTTTCATAAGTGAATACGACATTTCGAAAGGCATCTTTTAATTAATTATAATATGCCGTATATATTTCAGAATCTACTACATATTATAAGGAATGCTAAAAAAATTACAGGTTTTTTTGAAGATATAAAGTTATATACATATAAAGTACTATAACGTTATTTATATTATATATAATGAAAAAAAATTGTAATAATATTTTTTTCCTTTTAATTATCAAAAACTACCATCTGAAACTGAATTCGAGAAAATATTTTTTCCAAAAAAAAAAAACTTTAAAAAATATGTTTTTGTTTTATGTTTTTTTTTAATTAAGTATTATTTATAATTCATGATTGCAATTCACAAGTCCACTCGACGACCTTCTGAAGCGGTCTCTCAATTGCGTCGGCGAGGAATGCGACGAGATCACGACTCGTTTGTAGGACAATAATATTTAGACATTATATTATATTAGCTTATTATACGCCTTTTACTATATTGCAAGGCGAACGTTTAACTCCAATATATTTATCAAATTGTACTCTTTTTAACGACTTACTTGTACCTATCACCACTTCTAATTGGTTTAAAATAATGTGTAAATTCCGTTGTTTGCTCTAAACGTTTACACAAAAAATATGCTTAAACTCTTCAGAACATATCTATAAACTTTTATATTGTTTTGTTTGGCGAGATCTTTCCAAACAAAACACGACCAGAATGAAAATTCTGTTATATCAAATCAAATTCAATGGTTACCTTGGAATAAAGTTATTTACCTACATTTTAATATAATACTAATAAAAAAGATAGACCATCACAAAAACTTAACGATATCCTTTATTTTACAGGCCAGCCTGCGACAACTCGATCTCTCCCTGCTGTCAGAGCTGTGGACGCTCAGCGAGGCAATGGCGTCCTGGCGCCGTCAGCTCGAACGAGGTCCGAGACTTCGCCCCGCGCCCCCACCGCCCCCGCCACCACACTACCTTAGAACATAAATATATAAATACAACAATTAATGATATTTAACTCCTTCCTCCCTTAAGCAGCCATTTCACTATCCAATTTACTAAGCACTAGTGGTGGATCTTTGATGGACACTCTTCCTCGCTACTATGGGGTCAAGGAGTGCGTTATAGATTGGATTGTGAAATGAGTCCAGTAATAAAACAACATAGCTGGTGTTAAAAACGTCCAAAGGTTCTAATTTAACAATTAAGAATTTACTTATATAAATATCAAAAACAATGCTATTCAATAACTTCCTGTTCTTCTATTTGGATAGAGGGTAGAATAATTGTTCCTCTATTTGGATAGAGGTTAGAATGTTCAAATGAATGCTGGTCGAAATGACGTCTACAGGTCTTTAATAAACTATTGTGTAATTTTTAAATGGTAACACTACATGGTAAAATAAGACATGTTGGTAACATTTTCACTAGCTCTTCTAACTTCAGCCTTAAATGGATGCGTTAATATAAATATTTATTTCTCTTATTGTGACTGTACATGATTTATTTTTATTTGAAACTGCATTTCATGAATGGTATTACCTATTTTTCTTGAAAGCTGATACTTAGACAATGTTTATATTAAATTATAGTTAAAACCCAACAAGACCATTTTAATTTTAAAAATATTTTATTTCCAATCTTTGATTTTTTGGTATGTACCTGAATTTATCTTCAAAACTATAAAAAGCCTAGATATTCATATATACAGATTTCCCGCCTCCATTAAAATCATTATATTTTAAGGTAACATATAATGTGTGTTGTGTATAAAAAGTGTGTAATGTATAAATAAATGTATTTGGAGTAAGTAATTCGTAATTAAATGCTACTATTTACTTATATATTTTATTTACTATTTAGATATAGGATCAGAAATTAATAAATCAATCAAATTGGTCTCCAAATTCACAATTTTCTTATGCCACCTTATCAATTAAGTTCGAAGTACACGTACTCGTATTTCACAACAATAATAAAATCGATATTGTAATGTGCAGTGAACATATACAGTTTATATTATAATATTTTGTTAAGCCTAGTGTAAACCGAGTAACATCTGTAGGATTTAAAACTTAACGATTTTTTTATTCCTTCAAAATAATTGTAGATACTATGGTTTCCAGCTATGCCGATAGGTGGCGCAGTTATTAATGAACATAGTGCTGCAGATGGAGGTGGCCATTATTTGTAGTATTTTTAAATATAAAATGAAAAATTAATTATTAGCAGTATTCGTACCCGAGACCTTCGGGAAACCGTCCGGTCGCTCTACCAATTGAGCTACCGTATCGCTATCTGCTTCGTTGAATTGAGCACTATATATAATCGTCTATACTGCTTTATTAAATGTACAGAAACTAGAAATTACTTAAAACTGTTTATGTAAGAACATTTTTAATGGTAGACATAAAATGCCAGTTTAAGTTCTTACATTATTGTTCTTGCAACTGTTAGTCTAGTTGCTAGTTTATTTCCGCGTATGACGCACGGAAAATTAAACAGACGCCAATGTGATGTGTAAGTTTAAGAAGATTATCAATAAATTAAGCCAATATAGCCAAGAGATATTCTAATCATAGTAATGCGAAATTTATTAACTTATCAGTCTAAAGACATAAAAGGCGTGAATGCAAAATTAGCTATAAAACATCCAACTCATGTTATCTAGTTTTAATTCCCCATAACAGGTTTCAATAATTCAAAAAACAGTTATTATAAGGATTGGTTCATTTTATTAATAATTAACGAGTAAAGCCTTAACACTGGCGATTAGCAAATGTTGCGTAAAAAATAATCGAACGAATCGATAATTTTTCTACTGCGTATTCGATTGTCGATTTATTTGTTTATTTATGTACACAAGATTACAATAAGCATTTAAAACATAAATTTTGTACATTGGATAACTTATCTCTTGAAAGAGATCTCGAAGCGACAGCTCAATTGCCCGAAGATTAAAAAAAAAAAGCAAAGCAATTCATGCAGACTGTAGGTTTTTTGGTACATTAAACTTAAAACACACAGAAAGCAACAACAACTATGACAAATAAATGTATAAAATATTACTAAAAAGGTAACATATAATTAATGAATAGTACAGATTTATAAAAATACATAACTAAAAAAATATATGTATTATACATATGCATAAATATTAGGGCTATTATACATTTCTGGTAGTAGTGAGTTCCACAATTGTGCTGCTTGTAATAATCAAAGATTGATTGATCCCAAAAATTGGGATTTATCAATAGACCAAATGACTGTCCATTCTTAAATTCTCTTAAGGTCGTCATTAACAGCTTCTATTTCTGTATCATTTAAGTTTGCATCCATCTTCTCCCTACCAGCAGCATAAAGATGGTAGGAAGAAATTATAGTTTTCATTTATGAATATAGAGAAGGTGATTTCATTTATGAATATAGAGAAGAGCAGATGAGATAGAACGCCGCCTTGCGGAACACCAGCAGTAAGGTTAGCCGAAGTCGAGAAACTCTCCTTAGAGCGGATAACCTGCTGGCGACTATAGAGATATGACCTAAACCAATCAATCAAGGGTGGAGATATGTTAAGAGAGCGTAAAATAGCAAGCATTACATCAAAGTTCTATTCAAAAACATTATTTTTTATTTGCACCCATTTCATAAGCACTCTATTCCAGATAGCCCCTAAATAAACAGACAAGATTAAAGATTGTGCATAGAATAACCGAACAAAAACAATAATAATTAAGGAAAGACAAAAATATTTATTCTTATGTGAATATTATTTTAATAGGGAATCAGTTGGCGTCTCTTGCTATCGTGTTTAAATAATATTGATATGTATTCAATTGCATATTTTTTAATGGCCGTATGGTGCTTCCAAGATTTATGGTTGCTATTTGTTTATCTATGTAGCTTGTACATATTACAATTACTTATCTGTATTATCTTTGAGTTTGACTTTTTAGTTTTCCATCTTTGATATTTTTGTTTTCAAATATAAGGCAAGAGGACGGCGGTTAATACATTATTAATTTGATAGTAATATTCTAAATAGAATATTTATGTGATAGATATAACTGCGACCGATGTCAGATACTTCTATACAAGTAAACCAAACCCCTAAGGAAGAGCTGCCGTCAAAAATAACGGAGACAGTTAAGGTTAGAGAACGTTTCAGTGCCTTAAAATTTAATAGTTTAATATTCAGTGCAATTATAACTTTTATTAAATATTTTATAATATTGTTTCGTTTCAGAAAATTATATCAATGGAAAAGGAAAACGAAACAAACGCTAGTCGTAAATCTCGTATTGATCTCAACGCACTACCAACTCGCCAGTATCTAGACCAAACAGTTGTTCCTATATTACTGCAAGGATTATCTGCTCTCGCTAAGGAACGTCCTCCAGATCCAGTTAATTATTTAGCTGCATATTTGCTGAAGAATAAAAGTACATTTGATAACAATAATTCAGGATCTAATAATAATCCTCCTCAAAATGCACAAACATAGAGTTAGTATAGAAAATGTATTATAAGGCTGACATACATAATATTCCATATTAAATTCTATTCTTTACAGAATGAACCATTATGGAATTATGTACAAGTTGTAATTGCTGTTTGATGCAGATAAGGAAAGTTATTTTATATATAATGTTTAAGTGATATATGACACTAATGACTTACAGCATTGCACTGGCAGCCTTATATGTTAGCATGTGGCTTACATGCTTGTAAACGCTTTAAATTAAAGTTGAAACAAAACAATTTGCTTGTATATAAATAGAGAGGTTAACAATTATTTTCGAATTATGATTTCATTTTGAAATTCTTTCATCCTCAGCATTAAAACTTATTTACTCTTACTAATGTAAAAATGTAAAGTGAGTTTTTTTAATATTTTTCAATAAAGTAGTATTACATTTTTTTTAAATATAAATTCAATACCAGTATTGAAAATGTATCATTTTCTTTTACCCAATCCACCATGGCCAGAAGCATTGATGTTAACTTTGGTTTAATTAATAAAACAATTTGTTAAAATTGACTTTATTTATACATATAATATTTAGTTAACTCATTTATCAATGCAGGTCAAAAATTATGTTCTTTTATTCTTTTAACTCAGTTTCCTCAAAAAATTGCTGTCGATGGAGCAGCCAAGAGTCAGTATCACCACCACCTTCCTCTGCAGATACAGAGGGAGCTTCAAATTTGAGGATATCTGTATGAATGCTGCATTCAGTTAGAGATGGTACAGAGTCATGGACGGGTAGAGGCACTGGCTCCTGAGGCAGGAACTCCGCCATGTATGCTGTCACATTACGAGCTCGCCAGACTGATATTTTACCTGTTAGCAATATTTAAATAAAATATCATGAACATTCACAAAGAAATTCAACAAAAAATATCATATTTTAGTGTTTTTTGTTTGGTGCTAATTTTTGTATAATAGTTTCTACCCAATGTCTCATCAATCTCCACCTCTTCTTCGCCTTCATCAAGCTTCTCTTCTTTTACTTCCTTCTCTTCCTTTTCTTCCTCACCTTCTCCATATTCCTCTAAATCTGGATCTTTAGTTAGTAAATAGAACCCATGCTGCATGCAATTAGTATCAAAGACGAAACAACCAGGCCCCTTTGGTTTTCCTTTTAGCCAGGAGCCATGATAACGGACTCTTGGATAAATTATCTGGCCCGGTCCCTCGATTACTCCTTCAACCCATGTTCCCATAAATTTTATCTGCAAATTTATTGTTAGCACTCTAAAAGAAAATACAAGTTCAATTTTAAATTAACTTGCAGGTATTTGACATTTTAATGTTAATAAATTATAAAGATATCTATTAAAAACCTTGAACGTCACCTGATATCAGGTCATTGTCAAGTAATGATTGTTCAAAAAGTGACTGACCTGATACTCCGCAATAAAGTACGTTCCAAGACCATGACGTTTTCCTTTAAACCAAGCTCCCTCGTAGATATCTCCGTTGGGGTAGTAATAGGCACCGAAGCCGTGCTTAAGGTCGTGTCTCCAGTCGCCTTCGTAGTGGGACCCGTCGGGATACGTCATCAGACCCACCCCGTATTTCATCGCTTTACGCCATTCTCCTGCAACATCATAAGAAATCAATTACTAACAATTTGCTGAATTACAACATCCTAGAGAGAAACTTCTGCAAATCAGCATTCCAAATTAATTATCTGTGAGTTTCAAGTATTTAAAAAAAAAAAACGGTGTATTAAAAAAAAATTTTCTAGTGTATATTTTAATATCTTGGATTAATATATAACCGCGTAATTTTTTATTGAAGATAATAAATATAATTCAGTATTTTTATTTGTATTACCCATAGTAATTGATAGACATGATGATAAAGAAAATATCAATGACTATTTTCCATTAAGCTGGCAGAAACAAGGCAATGTACCAAATAAAAAGCCAGCCCAGAAGTACAGGTAGGTATGGAAGGTTTATTAGAAGTGGGCTTGTCAGGAGATACCTTCATATCGAGCTCCATTTTTAAAGACATATAAGCCTTTTCCATTTCTCATTCCCTGACAGTAGCAGCCCTGGTAAAAGTCTCCATTAGGCAGCACAGCCCAGCCTTCGCCATGACGCTCGCCTTCTGCACTTCTACCGCCGACGTATATCTGTTAATTTATATAACAGATATTTTTTAACTAGTTTTGATAGGCGCTATAAAATTGTTTAGTTGGGAGGTTTTTAAAAAATAATTGAAAAATATTATTAAAAATCATAAAATTATAGCCACATCTATTGCTTATAGAATAAATTAAGTTATATCAAATATATTTACTCCGATAGTATCTACATCTTCAGGCCCTTCTCCTTTTTCTTCAGCCATTTTCTGTGTGTCATGTAACTGACATACATATAATAAATATTGTTATTAAGTTAAATTTAAACCATAAAAGAGGTTTTATGTAATTGTTTACAGTATAGTTTTTTCCTTTAATTAATTACTCACTGTTTATAGACATCGTTTAATCGAAATTATTACCATTTTTTCCAATTCTAATGGCTAAAGACAAAAAAAATATTTAAAACTTTATTGTTTCAACACAAAATTGTTACAATGGGCGGACTTAATGCTAAACAGCATTCTCTGACAGAGAGTTACAGAAAGAGAGTTACCTTAAAGAGTTGCAGAAAGTTAAAAGATAGTAGGTACAATAAAGAAGGAAATTACAGAGAAGATTAGTGTTTAGAAGAAATATCATACACATATTATAGACATATACACAAATGTATATATGAACATATGAATGGGTAATAATTTGAAGATAACAGATAATAAATATTATATGCATATTTAATGTCTTTGTTTTTTGTAGAAAAGAACAAAGGTTAATGAAAACTTCTATTGTCTATTGTTACATGAGAAGTCTGCACATACATTTTTCCCAGAGTCAAAAGGTAGGTATTATGGACTTCATTTAAATAGTCCGAATCTTTAGCCAATAAGCTGCTACAAATAACAATTTACAATAAAGCCTAATAAAAAAAATAATTTCTTTAAATGTCGAAACAAAATAGGGTTTAAAATAAAACCACTCTATAAGTATAACGAAAATAATTTATTTTTAAATCGATAATAAATAACACATTAATAACACGTTAGAGCAAGCTGGGCGAAAATCAGAATAGTAGTTTATCACTTCGACTAGAAAAGGCGTTAATCTCATAAACACTGCTTGAGAAAATGTACTCTTGCTTAAAACATATTTATTACGTTTTCAATATTTGTACTCAATATAAATACCTCTCTGATTTTATATGAACTATGAATCATTTTAAGGGCAATTAATCACAGACAAAATTAATAAATTACTTTTAGCCTCATTAAAAACTAAACACTTACAATCTAACCACATGAAGTTTCACATACCTCTAATACTATAGAAAAAATTTACTTAAATAATAAACTGAAAACAAATTATAATTAAGCAAGCAATCTTATTCTATTTGTACTTTAATATTCATTCAAAAACAAAGGTGCAAACTAGTTTTACCGTGGCAAGTGGAACGTTTCTTACATTATTCATTACCGTATAACAGTTCAGACTCCATTACATACGATTGATAAACAAGGTCAACACCTAAGGTATTCTATAGGTCACGCAGCTTGACAGCGGTCTGAATGACCTCAATAGCGTCGAATTCCAACCGATCGTTGCTTTTGGATGGCTTAATACTTATTTACTCAAAATCATAACAAACTAAGAAAAATCAACGTGGAGGTGCTTGTGGCGGTGCATCTTCTAATTTTCCCCAAACTACGTTGCACATCTCCCGCACCAATGCTTGTTCACCACAATCTAAATCCGGAGCTGGCCTTCTCCTTTCCCTTTCCACTCTTTCCCTTACTTCTAACACTTGTAGAGCACGTACTACCGCTTCTGGTCTCTCATTAAGCCCACTTCCCAAGCCTTTTTCTGCTTCCAATCGTCTCACTTTTTGCTCTAAGTCTTTTACGTATTGAACTGTTCGTTCCGCTAGTTGTGGATGCGTTATTGATACGGAAGTCATTTGTGGTCGAGCCACCTCTTCGGCATTTGTGCCACTACTGCTTCCGTCACCGTCATCTCTTTCTCTCGCAGCTGTTCTACCGCAATTAACACAGGAAGATCGCTCTCGTTCTTCGTCTAAATAAAGACATAATTCCTTTAATTCTAAATTGTCTCGTATAAGTTCTTGTTGCTTGTCGTCCAATTCACGTAATTTGCTTTGATAGGCAGACACTTCTTGCCGCATCACTGAAGCTGTGTACCTTCCAAAACGCTGCCATTCACGTGCTAATTTACGACCTTTCTGTCGATCATCGTCTAAAAAGCAACACAAGTCACGAAGTTCTTGATTATCTTCGCTTAATCGTCGATTAGCCTCTTTCAATGCTTTTATTTCATCTAAAAGTGTTTGAATATGCCGCCGTTGGTCTGTTGGTGGGCGAGGACCATCAGATTCAATACGTTTTGTAAATTTGAGCATATCAGCAGACCGTCTATGTATCTGTTCTTCTTCTAAGTTACGATGGACGCGTTGTGTGTCGTCAGCACTTCTTGCCCTCGCCGTTGCTTCAACAGGTTCGTGTATTATAGCTTTTGTAACAATCTCTCCACCAGGTCGTAACATCCGAAGTGCGACAGGCGGAATAGGATATCCTGCAGGACCATGAAAATATTGCAAGTGCGGATAAGGGCCACTAGGGTATATACCTGGTATTGCACTTTGAACGCCCACGGGATATTGATATTTTTTAGAATCTATAGTTTTTACGGAATTAGAAGGTTTGAATTCTTTCGAGGTTGCGTCTGTAGTGGTCAATTTAGAGCCCGCAGCGGCAGGTGGCGGCGGATGATACCGCGGTGGAAAGTTGACCGGTTCCGAGGCCTGTTTACCTAGTTGTTGTTGGTGTTTTATAAATTCCCCCGTGTTTTGTCTGATTGACATCGTTGACACCGTTTTCAAAACAGTCATCAGCTCAGTCGATGCTCAGTGTCGTATATTTTTCTAAGTTCATTTCAAAATGGTTTGGACTGCGTTGATATAGCTGTAGGAACATAGGTTCAACGGCTGGTCCTTGAATGAACAGAGTAGGGGAACGCCGCCGGCTACGTAGACCGTGGCATTAACACAATGAAATCGAACGTATTCTATATTTATGCACTACTTAAATCAACTACACCTTCAAACAATGTTTCACTGATCGTTTATTTTGATTTCGAGTAAAGTTTTTGAGGTTGTAATGATGTTGTTCGCACAAAACAGGTTATTTATGTTTCTCAAAGTTGTAAAGCAACGCGATCGCGCGCGGGCTGTGTATCTATGACTGGCTTCACTCTACCTGCGCCTGCGCAGTCTGCGGAGGCTCTCGCGGCATCCCGCTCTATCATTCTCTCTTACCTGTGCTCACATATGCCTTTGCCATTCATTCGATTAAGCGAAATATTTTAGTTGTATACAAAGAATTTCTTTTGATATGTTTATTGAATTATACAGCCCTCATTTTGATGATTTCAAAGTTGTAGTACTGGTAATGTATTTCTAAAAGGTAGCCCCTTACTTTTAAGTTATATGTATAATGTAACTTGTAAAATATAAAGGCAGCAATAACAATTAGTCGAGCTTACAGTTTGTCTGTACATAAGTATTAAAGGTACGATTGATAGTGTTCTTTTCATATTATTTCACATCACTTTGTATTAGGCTCATCCACTTTTACATCAACGTTTTAGAATGCCGTCTTTATAAAGTTACTTTATGATTACATTTGAAAATGAAATGAAAAATGTATAATGTAACTGGAAAATATACTACGTATACTTATATATATTTAGTATTTTTTCTAATTATATATGCAGGACTATACTATATACATATATATTAAGTAAAAACCATTCTGACGACTTTAATAAATGTAGAAAAGTTTTGAAATATATACGTAATATAGCAGTAGGTTAATTAATACCTTAGTAAATGGTTCGTAGGTTTGGCAACGAATATTTTGACAGCTTTGGACAGACATCTCGCAATTGAATTTGTGTATAACTATTATGAAATCTATTTCATTATTTAATGTCCAATATATACATATAATATATAATTATTTGGGCATATTTATGAATCGAACACTATACGTTTAATACATTAAATATTTAAAAAATAATGTGCTTAGAGCATATGACGAACAAGTAACATATTTATACATATTTTGTTTGCTTTTCTATTGGTATGTTACACAAAAAACTACTGTTTAGATTTTGATGTAAATGTAATATCATTGTCAATTTTAGGATACTTTTTACTCTGGAAATTTGTTTAATTTTAAGGAATATCCAAAAAGGAGGTTTGGATATTATTACCCAAATTTGGCTTTGTTATAGTTTATCATCCATCAATTACTCGAATATATAAGGCAAAAAAAAAATTGTCCTTTATTAAGAATATAATTTAAAATGATTCCTATGAAACATTTATATAAATTCTAAGTAGTTATTATTTCGGGGAGGAGAGCAGATGAAGTCGCTGGTACCTACAATTTTATTGTAGGTGTATTTGAACTACAATTAAATTTAGTGGGTCGTTATTTTGTCTCACTTTAACACTCTAGCAAACTATGAATACTATTTTTACTTGCCGTGTTTTGTTGTGTGTTAAAAAAAAATTCGATACGAAAAAAGGTTCCTACGTGAATTCTTGACTTATAAATTCCCATCGAATGTTTACTGTCCACTTCCACGGCAGGTCCTACTGTTCTACGTAGTCATTCAGTTAAGTTATAGTCAGCAGATATCCCCGGCAGTAAGCTGCAAATGTTCAAACAGTATTGCTCAGTAGCGGTGGTACCTCGGTGTGAGCAAGGATGGCCGGCGCCTGGCTCGTGTGTGTTGCATTCGCAATATGTTTTAACGGTAAATTTGACGCTTATATTTAATAAAACATTATTTGTATTAAAACTAGTTTTAGGTTTTCTTCTGTACTGCTGATGTTAACTAAAATTGTAGATATTCATAGTTCTAATAAATCGATTATCTTTAGAATCGGGTGATAACTTCAAAATAACGAATAACATGTAGAATAAATTGTATACTGTGTATATATATTCTAGGTATCATGGCTCAACGGAAGCCAATAAAAGAGGCGCTATATTTGAACAGTGAAGCCTTCAACACTTCTCTGGAGGACTGCGTGTGGCGCCGGGAGAGAGAGTCTTGTCCTGACCCAAATGTAGCCATCAATTTGTATACAGAAGCAGAGCCCACTAAGAAAGAGGTAATTAATTATTGTTATTATTTAGTTACGATAAAACTGATAATATTAAAATCATTGCCCCCCATTTAAATACATTATTACATTAAAAAATATAAAATATCATTTTTTTTAAGGAAACAATAAAATTGATAACATTTCTCGTATTAGTCCCGATAGACCTTCGATTATAAAAGGATATATATTAGTGAAGTAAAAAAAATAATTGAAACAAAAATATATTTAAAATACACATTATAAAAATTATAAAGTATAGTTTTAGTGTAAGCGTCGTCTCTATTTTTATATATCCGTGGTTATCGTCCTTATTAATACTATCTTAAAACAGTATTAAGATATCCGCTTATTAATATTGCTTATAATGTGAGTGCAGAGTTTTAAAAATATTTATGAGCTAGCTCTTTATAATAGATAGTTGTATAGGAATATGAAAGTTTTAGCCTGAAGCTGTAGAATAATTAACAATAAATTAATTGAAATTCCAATATTTTAAATTAAACCTGAAAAAAATATTAAATATTGTCAGTTGGTCAGTGCCCAGTGGCTATTCTCAATATCATAATAAATAATTTGCCAATTCCATTTTCACTTTTAGTATAATATTGTATTAATGAAGATTATTTATTAAACAAGTTGAACCGTGTTATTGATTCATATTTACACTAATCAAATAAGCCAAATAGATATTTAACAAGTGCCAATATTCAGTTTGCGGTCGACTAGCACTAGTCAAAACCGTTAGACGCGCTTTGAGAATACAAAATAGTTTTTTTTCTTTCGAAAGTGTTTTCTTTTCATAAATTATATTATAAGCTTTAAAAGGATATCGTTTTGTGCTTAAAATTATACATTATTAGTGATTATAAGTAGCTATATGTGTGATGTTAAAGTTCCAATTTTAGATCTTTGGCTTTTAACAACGGACTTTTATATTAGGACCCTATTTATTGCCTTGGGCCAGGTGTCTCCTTTGTGAGTGTCATTCGATACAAAGTAATTGTATACCTACTATGAAATATGAGCACAGAGCCTTGGCCCTTAAAGTACTGTACGCTTTGTCTATAACCTTTAGAGTTTTGAATTGTCGATAATATTTTACAAACATACAGTTTTTCTGTTTCTGTTTCTTATATAATATTTTTGCTAGTAACGAAAGTAAGAAGTAAAAGGTATTCTTTATTTCTTCTGTAGATTTTCTTTTCTTTTATAAGAATAAATGATGAGTCATACTCCTTGTTCAGGCAACTACTTAGTAATAATCGATTAGGAACAACTGAAATTATTTACAAACAAATTTAATTATGACTATATATTATATTTATAATATCAAATCACAAGTATATATTTTACAATCTCTCAAATATCAAGACAATCCTATATGTTTTTTTTACTGAAAACTTTACAAATTGTCAAGTAATATAAAAAAAAAATCAAGTAATATATTATTTGGGTGTCAGTATCATATTGTATGCGCCAGTTCTAGTTTGTGGAAGTAATACCGCTGTTCGTCCTTGTTAATAAAGGATAGTGGAGGCGTTCATTATATAGCTTAGTTTTAATTGATTTTTCGATTAAATTTGAACTCTATTGTACAAAAATATATTGCAATTTGAAAATACATCTTGTTCTATTTAGTTCTATTTAGCCTTAAATGTATAGTTTCTTGATTTTCTCACTAGATAATATAGGTATTGGTTTGATTATACGTCTTCATTTCTATTTTTGCACATATATGTATATGTATAATAAAAACGTTAAAAGAATAAACACAAATTTTCTAATTACCTACAAATCACGAGCTACACAAGACATGTCAAACCATTGTGTTGTAACTTGAAATGCTCTACATACGCAGGTATTTCACGAGGAGTAAAAAAATAATCTAGATAACAATAAGACAAGACCTAGTTTAAGAGAATACCATTGGTATATACATTAAGATACTAAATTCCAAAAAAGAATAGTATTTAAACTAAAAAAATAGTTCAGTAAAATAGTAATTCAGCCACAAGTTGATTTAATTTCAATTTAATACATTCATAGATAATAACAAATCTTTTAGAAAAAACGAGACAGATTTCTAAACAGTCCTTATTATAAATATCGTTTGAATTAATTATTAATATTAATTGTTAATATTAAATAGATGATTATGAAACGTCAGGCTCTAGTAAACTATTTGCATGGATTCAATATCAAAAGGGGCTAGGGCCATATAGACGACAACCCGACAAGAAACTCCATTCTATTGAGCCATTAATGATATTAACTTTCCTTAAATAATAATGTTTGTGACAGGTTGACCTGTTCAGCGAGGACTGGCTGCGGCAGAGTAGTTGGGAGCCTTCTCACGAGACCATTCTGCTGATACACGGTTACGCTGGCGGTGACGATACGCTGCCAATTGTTGTGTTGAGAGATGGTACGTGTATTTTAACGACATTATTACGCATTAATTTTATGTTATTTGAGATAACCGATAACACGATTTTTTTTCTCTAATATACCTTTATAAAACTGTATAATATAATAATTCACAAAAGATGTGATGTGATGTAGTCTACCGTGGAACCGAAGGTATATTTCTTCATAATTTGGGGAGAAAAATAACTTATTTTGAAATTGTTTTTAAAGATTTAGGTGAAATATAGCTGTACCTAATTCTAAATATAATGAAATAGTAAGATAAAATATTTAGCTTACTATGATTTTGAGAACCAAAATAAGGTCTGACAATTTTCATTTGCTTACATAATAATTACTAGGCGGACTACGATGAAACTTGGTGAGGCTATAACTTATAGACTCTGTCAACATATACTTTTACTCTAGATTTTTTTATATATATATATTTAAATGTGTATATATAGAACTTAAATTATAACTAATACATGGATTTCTATAAATTTATATATGGTTTATAATTGAATCTGAGAGTGCGGAGATGAAGTCGATAACAACAGTTAGTATTCAATAAATATATACGCAAGTTCTTTATTACCTAAGTTAAACCAGTGGTTCGTTACCTTCATGATATAAAGTTTATTGGTTTAGTTGTATTTGCGGGTGAAAGTAGCCCTGCGCAATCAGACTGCCGACTGAGTTACTTAACACTTTCTCCAATATTGCGATGCGGTTCACTCCTCTGCGTCACGAGACCCGCATCATTGCAATTATTTGAATTATTATTATATGAAGTAAGTACGTTTACAACACTCAACATGGATTTTCGGTTTTTTGATTGTTTGTTTTGTATGGTATATACTATATCTTACATATATCAATCAATACAAATAAAAAATATTGGAGTGTCTGTTTGTAATATTAAAATAACTGCTTTTTACTATATGCATATTAATGTATATACGGTACATGTACCAAAATACCATTTTTTTTCTTTGTATGTCTGTCTTACTGTTTGTACCGGCTAATCTCTAAAACGGCTGGACCGATTTTAACGGGAATTCCACTGGCAGGTAGCAAATGTAATAAGGAGTAACTTGGCTACTTTTATTTTAGAAAAAAATCTACAATTATTATTATCTTTACAACTTTACAAATAAATGAAATTGGAGTTTCTGTTTGTAAGAAAAAAATAACCACGTTTTACCACATGTATATGAATGTATATACGGTACATATACCAAAATAACCAAACAGACAACGAATAAATAATGACTAAATAAGAAGAACAAATAGATGTAATATTGCGTGGCGAGAAAAACAACAATAGTGGGTTCAATTATGATGCCCTTTAAATAATATAGGTCTATAAATCTATGTTGCAACTAATGTAAAGCTTTAAGGTGGAAAGATGAGTCCAAAGGAAGGGGAATGCCATTAGTCTTATTGTTTTAGCCCAAATAATCGTATACCATATATTCTATATAGAGTGAGTAACTTTTCCATAAAACTAATACAAAAACTGAAATAAAAAATTATTCAAATAAAAATGCAAAAACTAAAAAAAACTTTTTTATTAAGTAAACTCCTTTTTAAGGCTTATCATTATTGAACAACATTTATTAATTGATGCCAGACCACAGAATCTAACCTTTGTGAGTTTACTCAATATCATTACTCAATCAATAGTTGCAACGATGGCAGTGATGATCAAGTTGATCTCTATACTGATTGCTCAAAATCATACAATATAAGTTAAACAGTGATTACTAAAAGGATTTTGATCTACATTTGTGCCTCACTTCCGGTGTTCCTCAGGGCTCTAATTTGGGATCTTTTCTTTTTAATGTGTTTATTATCTATGTTCGTGACGTCTTTAAATATTTTAAAATAATACAATATTCACATAAAAAGATCTTTCAATCCTGTGAAATTTTACTGCGATTGTATGGCTACAAAAAAATGTTATGGCTTAGTGAATATTCTATAGAAAAACTTTATTATTTGAATAAAAACAAAAAATATATTTTTTCACTTCCCAAGAACAGCAAACCTACATTTTTTTTTGATATAAGAATAATTTGTTGAGAAGTATTACGCTTGCATAAGTTTCTAAAATTAAAATATTTTAATGTTGTTGTTTGTTGAAAACTAACGTATTCTCGACAAATTAAATATCTTAGTTAGAACTAATATCCGTTAGTAGCCTTCGTTTTGAGAACTGGAAAAGTGTTTAAAGATCCCTCAAACTTTCTTTGGTAATATTCTTGTGAGGTGTATTTCAGTTTAAGAGTAATCGCCAAGACTTTTATATAAATCCTATTTGAAAAAATATATTTTTATAAAAAATATTTTCTTGTTTTGCACAAACCTGTTTCATAATTAAAGTGGGTGTTTTTAAATATATAAATTAATAAATTATTGTAACTATAATTTAACCTTAAGATATAGATATATATTTTTGTTTATTCTTACTTATAATTTATAAATATTTTTTTAACCTTATTTTATATGGAATGTTAGTTTTTATTTTCATTACTTAGATTAAAAACTGTTACGTTTTTGTTATACTTAAGTGGTATTTAATTGTTTTTTTCAATGAAAATAAATAAACATAACTGTATAACCAACTTAACTGATGTCTCAAGCTTCAAAAGTAATTACAAATACACTTAGTTTTAACAAAATGCGAAATAACACTTATTAAGACGTTGCATGTAATGTGGAATAACAGAGCGAGGATAAACATAGATTTGAAAATAATTCTTAATATTAAAGTTATTTGCAACAATAGGCACTTTTAATTGAACCCTGTATTTTAGTTAAATATCACATTTGAACTAGTTTTCCATACAATTTTACAACACAACCGTGAGTTGTCTCATTTACATTGAGAGAAATTTTAAAATGCAAAATATCGATAAACTTTCATACATAATATAATAATCGATCAACTATCGATAAACTTTTCAAAGAATGGGAAGAAAGAATCGTAACAATTTCTCTACGTCTGCTAAGACCAAATTTCCCCAAACTGTCACAGTAGACATAACACTTTATATTCTCTTTTGTAAAATAATTCTACAACGCTCATTATAAAAGTCATAGAAATCACCGCTACGGTCGTGACATAGCAATTATTCCCAAATCTGTATACTTAGGTATGTTCATCGATTTCTTTGACTATTATTATTTACTAGCTGGTGACCAATGAGCCCATTGCATTATCCAATTTAAGCGCACTTTTTTCTCAAAAAATAACGATTTAAGAGCCCCTTACAAAAAAGTGAACTAGATAGCGATTAGAAAATCTCGTCCCCCGTCGAGACGCTCTCTGTATTTAGGTGTCAGTATCGTAGAGATCTTATTTCTATGCGTACGAATGTTTCTTCACAATTTATTTTTTTATTTTAAAATCTTTCAGCGTATCTCCGTCGCGGTGGCTATAACGTGTTCATGGTAGATTGGGGTCAGCTCTGCCAGCCCCCCTGTTACGTAGCGGCCGTTCACAATCTTCGACCAGTTGCACGATGCCTTGCAGAAGCGCTTGGAGCTCTGAGGAGAGCTGGCTTGCGACCAGATAGACTGACCTGTGTTGGTCACTCGCTTGGTGCACACATGTGTGGAATTTTGGCCAATTACTTGAGCTTCAGGCTTAATAGAATTATTGGTAAATATAAGATTACATATTTTTTATAACTAATTAGACTAAATGACAGATTATCGTAGGACTCTTCAAATTAATAAAAATTTTCCTTGAAATGAATAAATAAATGATTCCTTCACAAAGAATGTCCATCGCGCGTCTTAACACATGTAATCGCAGGTCTGGACCCCGCGCGGCCGCTGATTAGATCCGCACCCGCCCTCCGTCTGGACCCCGGCGACGCGCGCGCGGTGCATGTCATACACACTAATGCGGGAAGATATGGGGAGGGAGCTAGGCTCGGACATGCAGACTTCTGTCTCAATGGGGGCCGGAGCCAGCCGTATTGTGAAGATACTCCAAGTATGTATTGCGTTTTGATTTATTGTTCCAAAACAAACCGAGAGAAACTTTATATACAGATTAAGACCTCCATAATAAAATCATTAGGGATTAAGTACACTCAAGAAAGGTTTACTTATTTTCGTTGTAAAATCCAAAATTAAGTGCTAAAGTGCTCTTTGTTAGTTTTGCAACCGAACTCAAAACTTTAGATGATTAATGAAGCGCTCTAAAGCCACAATTAGAATATTAAGTTTCGTTTACTTAAACATTCCTTATGCATAATGGTGTCTGCCCGCAGACGAGGCGCTGTGTAGCCACGTGTGGTCGGTGTGCTACCAGGCGGAGAGTCTGTTCCGGCGGCGACTGGCGGCGCCGTGCGGGCGGCGCTGCTCCGTGCGCGTCCCGCCGGCGCGCGCCGCCGCGTTGCCCGTGCCGCTGGGGCAGCCTGCGCCCATGACGTACGTGCCGCTACCATTCAGGGTTGAAATGACCCGAGTGACTTGTTTGACTTGAGCGACTTGTTTGACTTGAGCGACTTGTTTGACTTGAGCGACTTGTTCATCTTGTATCGACTTGATTTATATATCTTATCTTAGTGATACATGTCCTTGAATTTGATATAACATGTACAATAAATATAATATATATTTTATTTATCGAATTGATATAATTTCGAAACAATATTTATATAATTTTAAAACAAAACTTCCAGTGCCTCTGGAGCCTACTGCTTAGAAGACTTCAGCGCGCCCTTCTGCCCGGCGACCAGTGGCGTGTCCGAGGGCGACGAGCGCTGCTGCCTCGACCAGCAGTACGCGGCCGCCGCCTCCACCACGCCGCGGACGCCGCGGCCTAGACCCATACAGAGACTGAGGACGGCTAGGGTTAAGTCGGGCCAATAAAGATTTATAAAAATACTAGCCTCTAACATATATCTTATATCTTCCGCTAATTTTTATTATTCTCACATAATTCGAACATTAGACCGAATGCATTTAAAATAAAAACCGGCTCGTAATATCACAAGTATCGGATCATGACATCTGGAAAATGTCTGAAATATTATTATCATTGTTTGACAATTCTTACATATTTTGACTGCTAAAAATAAGTACATAAGCCCTTAGTAAAAATAAAAGATACCCACTGGCTATTTTTATTTTGACTGAAGACTTAAAATTAAACCTGGTCGTAATAAATATCAAAAGATATAAGAATTTAATCAAGTCATTATAAAAGTAGGCTGTATAAAAGGAACATCTATAATATCTTAATTATATTTACCTATCTTAAGTTATTATTATTATATTTTTAATTGTAGAGATAAAGTGAGTAGTTTTACTTTGAAAAGATTTATATATCTAATGAGAACTTAAATTTGAAAAATGTAGAACCTCTCATGCATTATTGTTATTTAGCCAAAGAGTTGTTATAAAACAAATAAATTATTAAAATAAATCGAGTTTTATCTTTTCTTATCTTATCTTTCTTCAACCACGAAACACCACATTAAATATTGCTAACTTAATATCTGCTGTAGGAAAATGTAAATTATTGGATAATTTCTGAATTGTAAACTAACCTTAAGTATTGCTGGTTTCACTTTTAGCGTCAAAAAATGTTAAAAAAATTATCAATACACTTAAAAAATATTTTACGGAGGATTTCTTTTAATTTGACGTTTATATTATAATAAATTCAGTTATAAAATATAACGTCATTAAAATTAAAATTAAGTGTTAAAAATTAGTGATATTTAAAAATATATTATATTCAACCAGTAGTGATGTACTGTAGATTCTTAAATGTATTGTATCGTGAATATGTTTATTTTTTTGATAAATCAAACTCAAAAACAGTCAATCGATCGTTCATTTATTATGTATATTATTAAATGATTACACTTCATTTAAATCTCCAAAGTATCAAAGTGTTTTTGTTTGACTATAGCGATACTTCTACATACATTACTTACTCGTACATTCACATGTGCGTCTGTGTGAGTGAATCAAAGTTATAGTAAACGAGATACGCGTTTAAGACCATTATATCTCCTTCCAAAATAATTATTTAATTCAAAATAAATAAACAAAGATTTAAAATAAAAAGAGTACTTAATGAAAAATATTTTATTTTTGAAACTTATTTCTACTAAAAAGGTTATATTATGTAAGTGACTCAGGTCACACGTCAACTCTTGTTAGCGGACATGAGTTGAGAGAGGAGAGCCGCTTTCTCTTTCTCTTTCTTTCTCACTATGTCAAGAGAACGATTCTTCCATGTGCTCTTCCTTAATTTGATTGGTCTACTCCCTACATAACGACCTGGAAATAAATTATCGATGTTATTTTAATGTATAGATTTATTATTTAAAATATATACGTTATTCTTAAAAACCTGTAGTTACAAGTTTGTTACAAACCGGTTTTGCGTCTCGGTCCCTGTCTAAGAGTTTACATCGAACTAAAATGTTGTATTATTTATTTTGTAGAACTACCCACCTCGCGATTTATGAAGTTCATTCGTGTAATTGTATGTCTAATATGTTTAATAAATAAATATATATACATATAGAGGCGGCTAGATTCGAACTCACGATCTCCGATTAAACCCGTGACTCGTGCTGCGAATCTCTCGACCAAATAACGTGGGAAAATCAAGTGTCATCCAAAAATTATATTTTCATTCATGCAATAATTTAATCCTATTTTCATAAGTGTGTGATAAAAAAAGTATTTTCTTCGGGACATTTATTTATGTCTCATATAGATGACATCTTAATTACAAGTGAGACTCGACCAAACTCGGGACACGACCAGCTCATAAATATCATTTACAACATGGCATGGTTGAAATGTCTCTATATTATATATTATTAATTAATATATTTTAATCTGACACATAATGACACCAATTTAGAATTGTTACAAAATTATTGAGACATAAAACAATTAAAAACATAAAGACCGTACAGTCGTAGGAAATAATGTTCAAAATGGCTGAAGATTCAAATAAGTTCAGACCTGCGAGACCTAGCCATATATCATTCCAGTATTTTCTCGAGTAAAAGTCACATTATATTTAGAAAACGTATTTTAATATTGTGACGAGAGTTATTCGCTCACCGTCCATCTCTTTCATAGCCTTAATGAAGTCTCCGGGGTCCTTGAAGCTGACGAAACCGAAGCCCTTGCTTTTGTTTGTCCGTTTGTCTCTTATGACCTTCGCCCTTTGAAACGAGGTGTACTTGCCAAATGTTCTTGTCTGAAAAAAAATATCATACCTAATACATATATATTGAGGGTATTATACGTACTGATATATAAAAAAAAACTGAAGAGTTTCTTTTTAATCGGCTAATTTAGTAAGTCAGTCAGATTAGTAAGTCAATGTTAGCGGAGTGGAGCGCCCGAGTCAGTAGCTGCACGCACCAGTAGTTCGTCGGTGACGTCATTGCCGAGGTCACCGCAGAACATCCTGAAGTCGTCGTCGGGCCAGTCCAGCAGGGTCACGTCCTCCCAGGTCTGGCCGCCCGCCGTGCGCACCACCTGGACACACACACACACACATCTTATATTACAGCAGTCCGTGCACTCATTGAGGGTTCATTTGTTGTTGTCTTTTGAATATTGAACCCACTGTGGTCAGGTTTCATTACAGGTAATATTTACAGGTAGGTAACCTAGGGTTATTTGTCTGTAAATCTAATGTTGCAATTATGAAATAATTGTAAAAAGAGTTTTTTAAAATACATATTAAGGCTACAAAAGCAAACTATATTACAAACCAAACAGTCTAATCTGTTGTTAAATCGGTGTTACTAGGAATGGAACCCGCGACCTGTAGCGACCTTCCGTCGCTGTATCAGTTGAGCTATCGCGTCCTCTCATGCAATGGCTTTAAAATATGGCAATGAATATGTATAACCTTCCGATGTTTCTTTTCCTTTTTGATCTTAGGTACGACGGTCTCGACGTGCACGACGGGCGGCGGGAGGGGCTCGGGCTCCGGCTCGGGCGGCGTCACGGGGCGCTCCCGCTTCTGGATATACAGAGTAAGTTGTATATATATATATATAAGTTATGTTATATCAAAACTTATATATGATATTACATAGTTCTATATTAATATTCATAAATTAAAATTTAGATTTATTATAATGTAACTTTTTTTTTCATTCCATTACGAAATGGATCTCATAAATGAGATTTGTGAATCTATTTATTAATATAGATAGATAAGATTCTATGTAACTAAATATTCTTATATTTATTTTTATTTTGGGAAATATATCAAATATGTAAATCTATATAAAATGTATTTTACAATGGAACGTTGTAATAGTGTAATTGCGATACCCTTCTCTTGCCGTCCAATTTATCCTTATATTCATCTTCCTTGGGTGGTTTATATATTTGTGGGGCGGCTGTTAGGATTATTGCCTGTGGCCTGGAAGGTGGAGGAGGTATCTGAGGTCCCTGCACACCTGGTCGTAGAAATGGATGCCCCGGGAAGCTATCCGGACCTGGTGGACGTCTTTGAACCTAGAATTTGTTTGGCACAGGTTTAAGACTATAACTACTGCTTAGGATTACTATATATAAAAAATATGTGTAAACATTTTCATATTTGAAATAATATCTATAAACATGTATAGCCCATGTAAAGCTTATTATTTTTTAATAAATATAGACTAAAAAATAAACCCATAAATGACCGACCGAGAGACGGGACGGTTTACCAGAGGTCGCGGGTTCGAATCCCTACCCGTATCGGTTTATTTTACATTCCATATTTATAAAATTAACAAAAAATATATATTTATGAACATTATTTTTCATTTTCTACTGCAACAAGTTAAATTATAGCTAAAATATGACTATTCCATACATATATATATAAATATGAAGTCGAATAAAAAAATTATTAGGCAATAATAATATATATGGAATAGAATAAAACTCAAGGCTTCTAGCAATTCTTTATAACAAACAAATTAAAAATATGATATTTTTAATTAGTTGTAGTACATAGTTGCAGCAAACTAGTGTAGACTGCAATTAGATTATGGACTTGTGTTTATGAGCTTGGTAGTGCCTTCAGAAGATTAGAGTGATGAAGCTATGATATCCTTGTTTCCTACATTAATAAACTGGGACGGTCAAACCAGTCAATCCTTCCTCTTGTGTAACCTGCATCCTTCCACATTCTTTCACAGGTATCACCTATTTATAAATATTCATACTTGCAGCTATCCTTAAATGCTATTGCAATTAATGTACTCAACTTTCACAGTATTTTAGAGTTTTTTAATTGTAAGGTCAATGTGGTGAAGATCGGCATACTTTTAAACAAGCTAACTTTGAATGAACAAAATCAATTGCAAAATAAAAATGTATTTTGCAATTGATTTTGTTCATTGGAATTATTTTAATTACAAGTAAATATGATCTAATTTAAGTACACAATACTATTAGTGCTTGCAATTCAACAAAGATTTTTTTTTTAAATTGATGCAGATGGACATCCCACGTTAATTTTTGGAGTAAAACCATCTAGGATGCAGCATCTAGATAAAGCAAATTTTGTTGAAAACAGGATAAGACAGACAGATATATATGGGATATGGATTTCTAAACATTTTAATGCAAAATAGAAACAAAAAATTGTTACAATATTTTTATATATATTTAGTGTTTTATATTCTTATTTCAAAAGAATATAAATTAAAAAACACTACTGGATTTGTGCTTTATATAGTACTAGCAATTGTCCCGGTGTGAAGTACTGTCGGACCCTCGCAAGAATGCCAAGCTTGCTGGCGGCTGCTCTTGCTCTAGACTCAATGAAACAACCAAAGTTGAGGTTCAAGGAAATCTCTATCCCTAGCAACTGAAGTCAGTCACTGTATTCCAAAGATACATTCAGGAAAGTAGGAGCCAAGGTGAAAGGACTCCTTTTGTGTAGATAACATAAAACATGTTAGTTATAAACTATGTATATTGTTTAGATGGACTTGCCTTGTAAAAGGTCTGCCCAACATTAACCTTACATGAATAAAACCAAGTCCTTATTATTTTTATTTAAAAATATTTTTAGGTGTTAATAAAAGCTGCATGATTAAGTTACTTTAAAGACAATTACAATTGTATTATTATAAAGTTTTAAATAGTACATTATGTAAACCAACAATAAGTAAGTGTATAATCTATATATATACTTACTGAGGCTGGTACCATCATTGACGGTGGTGGTGGTGGCGGTGGTACAGTGGGATACATTAACCGTGCACCCATGACTTCGAACTGAGACAAAATGGCTGGAGGTTGAGGGGGGTGGGGCAACGCACGCTCGAGCTGCTGCTGCACAGCCCCAAACGTACCAGCACCTATCACTGGCCGCATCGCCAATAAATCTGATCCGGAGATCTCTGCCTCGAATCTGAAATAAATGTTGTGTAAAAATTGTATTACATACTGAAATATAATGTGAAGGATAAAACCAAACACCGGTAGATACAAATATCAAGAATACTTATTAGTTTCTATAAAACAAGTAACATACCTGGACATTTCATCTTGCATCTGCTGTAGCTTGCTGGAGTTGTCCATGATGCTGCACAGGGTTTAAACTAAAAGCAATCCAAAAACTTTACGTAGCAACGTAATCAATACTCGTTTAAATAATTCCGTTCTTATCAGTACGTACACTTGTAAGCATTTTGATTGATGAGTTAAATTTATTATATGTTCCACTAATGTTAGAAGGAAATGCAATAGCCAATTAGTCGAACTAAATCAAAATAGCCAATCTCTTAATTGACAATTCACATCACATTTCGGTCTCTGATATTTGGCAAATTGACAAGTGACAAATGACAAAAATAGAGCCAAAACCGTACTCATACAGAGAATGCCTTCTCTGTCTACGGTCATAACATTTAATTAAATTCTTTAGAATACTAAAGGATTTAATTAAATTGAAACTTTAAATAATAAGTTAATGCAATTATTTAATGAATTATCATCAAAATTTCTTTATTTGTATTACTTTTGTTATTTTCTTATACAATATTTTTTATTTATATCAAAAATGACAAATAATGTAAAAAAAAAAAAAATATTTTGATGATTATTTTGAAATTATTTTTGTACATTATAAAATAATGGTTTAAATTGAAAAAATAGAAGTCAAATAATACTTAAAAATAATAATAATCTCTCAAAAATGAGAGAGAATGTTACTACCTTCTATACGGTGAATTTAGACCTATTATTATATTTAGGTTCTTTAGATTTGGAACCCTTGTAATTTTAATTTTAAGTTGAGAGGTTTCCTTACAAAAGTGCTTATCTCGATAAGTATTGCATCAAAATAGACCCTCCTGACCATTTGACGTACACAAGTGATCACTATTAATGATTCGAAGTGAAATGATTTAAATCAATACAAAAAAAGATTTGAGACCAAACACACGTAGTGATTTAATTGAACATACCTGGTAACAAATCTTTTGATTTTTTGGGTATCCTCACTAAAAGTTTTAAGTGTTTGTGTTTAAAAGAAAAAGACGCTCTCTGATGTGACTTTGAACGATGTTTGGATTTTTTTAACAAAATGTATTAATAATGCCCTCAGAATGGTTCCGCTTTGTTTTGATTTGGTTTTTATTACAAGGAATACAAATTCATTTAAATTGAATTAAAAAGCGTGAAGAAATGTTGGAATTGTAACATAGAAAATATAAATATAATATAGATAGAGGGGAGATAAATAATATATATCCATATTAGTCTCCTCTCTTCTATAATTATCTGTCTATGGGAGTTGACAGAGATTGTTGTAAATACATTTTCTGACATTAATTACTTCGAATAATCGAATTCCAATTTTCATTGAGTGTCATTTCGGATCAACAATTGGAATATTTGGGATTTGGTTACTTGCACAGAGTACTATAAAGTAACTTGCAATTTTGAAACTATTTTCTAATAATCGTATTTTGTATAAACGAATATAAGTAAAGAATTGAATTGACGTAAAAACATCTACTGTTATGAAGAAGTGTTATTGAAGAAAGAGAATCAAATTTTAGACAATGATTGAAGACGATAACAAGACACTTTGGTGCGGAAATTTGTCGGAGCAAGTTACAGAAGAGATTCTTTATGAGCTCTTCGTACAAGTAAGAATAAGTAGACATAATGATGTATTATCTATTTGTAGACGATATTTAACGATATTTTATTTTTGCAGGCAGGTCCCCTAGAGAAAGTCAGAATACCTAAAGATAGAGATGGCAGGCAGAAGAATTTTGCTTTTGTAACATACCACAATGAGGTGTCAGTGCCTTATGCTATTAACTTATTCCGAGGTACAGCACTTTTCCATAGAACCCTACTCTTGCAGTGTAGAGGGCGGATGGCACCACTACCGCCACCAATTAGATGCTATGGTCCCGAAAGCACATTTGAATTTAATGGTGAGGCACATGTAGCAAAGCAATTTGCTGATATGACTGAAAAGCTAAGAGAGGATAACCCTAAGCCAGCTCATATGCCAGTACATAGACCAGATATGAGTGATAAGCTTTTAGTGGCCAGTTTGCAGGGAAACTGGTCTCACAGACATCATCCTTACAGATCAAAAGAAAAATCAAACAGAGATGAATACAGACACAGGGAGCATGACAACTATAGCAGGGGTAAAACACACCATTGGAGAGACCGTCGTAATCATAGATCAAGGCGATGATATTAGACCTATAACTGTCTTACATCATTTATATACTTTGAAATGTTTATAACTAGATACTTCTAAGAGTATAATTCTAAGATACATTTAATTCAGTTATTCTTAGCCAAAATTATCTCAATAGAAACACAAGCAATTTTAAGTAAATGTGACAAGTTTATTTAGATGCAATTTAATAAGTTATTTTATTGCATTTGTTTAATAAACATGTTCTATATCTATGGTATATCATTTAATATCAAACAAACTTCATTGGCAAATCCCCTGAATGATTCCTGAAAAAATCAAATATACTTTACATCATGTATTTATTAATAAAATATTCCATTGTATACAAAAATTCATATCAAATTCAATCTATGTATTATTCCAAAACTGTTTGATATTTTGAAGTATTTTGACTAAACATAGTGCATATTTATCTTTTATTTTATTCATACTTACAAGTTTATTTTTATACTTGTATGTAACATAGCTAAGTATTTCATAAATCAATATAAGGGACACCACATATAATGCTACAGAAACCACTTTCTCATCCAAATCCAATATATCAGAGTTTAGAATCTTGTAAATGAGATATGTGCAGAACGGTCCTCTCAACAAAAGAAACAACATCAAATATGTTAACTCAATCAAGTAAAATGGTAAAGTTTTTCCATATCCTGAACTCCGAAGAAGCCTGAAATATTTATAGAGTAATGTAACATATTGGAGATATGTTTTAAAATAGGTTCTTCTATAGGTACTCAGAGATTATCTGGTGTTTTTGATTCTAAACTAGATTCTTGAACAAAGAATACGTTACAAACCATCGCGTCTGCAGCAGCGGATTAGTAATTTCCATAAGCGCTAAAGTGCACGCAAACGTGCACCCCGTGTAATCCTTGTTCATGTAAATATTGACACCTATTAGCGCAGTCAGGTGGTGAACGAGAATCACATAGCCTTCAGAAGCATAAATGAGGCACCAGACCAAATCGAACGCGAAGTAACCCCATGACCATAGCATGAGGGCGTAGTGGGCTGGTGTAATTTTTGCTGAAAGAGATGTTAGGTATGCCATTACATTGGAAGATAAGAATTATGATTCATAAAATTACTTTTAGAAAGATTAATTTTGTCTTTAAAGTAATATCTTGAAAATAAATATACTTAGTTCCCATACCGCATTACATTCAGGAACCATAAATATAGACATATATGTGAGTATATCTATATAAATATAATATTAGGCATATACTCAGCAACTTCTAATAGGTTTCTCTAAGCATGGTAGAAATAATATTTAAGATTGATATAGTTGTACTCAAAACAAAATGTAGTAGGTATCTCTTTCTAGATGTTACAATTTCTATTTGGCAAAATCATCTTACTGGTGAGAGTGGATTTGCTAATAGTGGAAACACTACATTGCCACAACCCCGCCACAGTTGCCACACTGCCGTGGACTAGAGTCACAACACGTGAACACCATTCGGGACTTTGTTCTGGTGCACTTTTAGCGCACCACACATACGGCCAACCCCAGAATATAAACGAACACAGTTTCATCAACGTGGCCGTTGATAGCTCGCGTTGGAGCTCCATACAGAACTATTAATTTGAAATTACTGTTAAGTTGTTAATGTTCATGACTGTAATATTTTTTCACATTTTTGAGGATATATTTTATAAAGGCATGGTAATTGTTAATGTTTGGTTTATCAATCTATGATTGATCATTTTGTGTTGCACACTTCATTGTGTACCAACTTGAATTTATGTCAAAGAAGGTTATAATGAAATTCAAAGAGTCTATTAAGTAAAATATTAATTAATTTTTATTTAAGTGATCTTTTTAATTTAAATATGAATATTGGGTGTCTAGATGTTGGTCGCTTTGAGTTTAAATTACTAAGGATGATCCACTCTTTTTTATACTTAGACATAGTAGCATTAACATTACCTACCTATATTCCAATTGAATATGATAGACAGATAAAAGACAAGATTATTAACTAAAATTAGGTAACTGAATCTTATGATATATATAACAATGTAGGTAGATACTTGTTTCTATCTCTCTTATCCAGATAATTTTGGGAAAAAAAAAGGAAAATTCAGACTATTCCTTTTGGGCACAAGCCAACAATGATTAGTGGGATTCATAGGTGATAACCCGGATCCTGTAATATTAAAACGAGCCTTTGCTCCGCTTCGCTAACCGGTGGCCACTCGGAATTATTTATTTCCTAAAAATATTTACGTAGTAACACAATTAAAACAAGCCATACCTATTCTATATAAATTTATTAAATAATAACAATTAAATGTAGACATTTATATAACATCCAATATTGTAAAATTCGCTCCCAAAGGAGGATAACAAACATATTTTCCAACAGTACCTACCATATAAGTACCTAGTTATTTAATACTTATTTCACAAATGTTCAACATACATCTAAACAGACATTAGTTTAATGTGCACCAACATTTTGTTGTAAGTATTTTAAATCATATGCCATTTTCCATACTGGTTACGAGTCGTGATATATTCGATACATCGATATGAGATAACATCCCTTATTTATTGCTGTAAAAAAGTAGGAAAAGTATTAAAGTTGGTAAAACTAGTCATTAATTAATGAATAGAATATGAACAGCCACAATTGGTAAATTACAACGTCCTGTAATATAATCATTTAGAATAATTAATAATTCACCAAAGGTTACCATTGTCAGAACATTGCAATAGCTTTGAAATAAGTTCCATGCTTATGAAGTATTTATTTACAATATATTTATATTCATTTCAGTCATGTATTCGTTTTCTAAAATATATATTTTTTAATTTGATACGTCATGTCGTATGTCAGCACGTAGAGAGCTTTTAAGTTTTGTTATAATATTTATATATAAACATAAAGGTTCAATATTTGAATGGTGTAAATTAAAATATTTTTTTGGGGCAAAAGTTTCGATGATTAAGTTTCGATGAATAAGCTAAATAGCTTAAGATATATGTTAAATTGAATCTTAAAAGTTACTTAATAAATATTTCTCCATTATCGGCAACGTAGTTTATCAACATATTTTTCTATTGCTCGATAACGACTGTGAGGTATAGCATCTTTGAGCATTTGACGGAACCGCAAGTCATCTGCTAGAGTTAAACAGAGGTGCCTAGCATGTAAACGGGCTTCCGGACTTGCATCTGCTAGAAGCTCGCCTGCGGCTCGCAAGATTACGACACGTGGTTCAGTAGGTAAATCAAGAATACGCGTAGCGCCTTGTTGACGTACAAGTTTGGTTAGCGCCTGCGCTGCAGCTGCCCGTACCGGTCCCGCTCGATGGGCAGCGCCTCGTCTGGCAAGGGCTACACCAGCGCGCGCACAACTACCACCACAGGCTACGCGTCCAAGAGCTGTTGTTGCGTCCGCTCGCAGAAATCGATTAACATCAGCACATCGTTCCAATAAAGCACTGGTAGCTTCTTCTAACTCAGGATCCAGACATCTTCCACGGTTTTCAAATAGAGCTCCCATTGCTGAACATGCGGCTCGAGCTACTCTAGAACGTAGCGAGCGTACGTGTGCAGCAACACAGCGTGTTGCCGCTCGCCAGCTAGCCGCTGGAGCCCTAGCTATCTCATCTTTGGCTAATCTTTCAGTTTCAAGTAGACTTGTTACAATTGCTTCCCAGTCTTCATGCCGCGCCGGTATCATGCATTCTGTCAGCGAGCTACGTACATCCCTTTCAGGAGGTCTTTCGATTGGTTGACTTATAGGCTCCGGTGTGGTATTCCGACTCTTCGTGGAACTTCCGGTTTTGACGCTACTTTTTGATTTGTATGATTTGGTAGGTGATGATTTTTCACTAGGTGGCCTCGGTCCTGTGATTTTAAGAGACTCAGTAATAGAAAGGTTTTCCGGAGCTTCATCTATTAAAGACGTAATAGGCGATGTATTCGGGGGTATTTCAGCAGATATAATCGACGGATTAGATTTTTCAGAAACATCTTCTACATGAATGGATGGCGTTCGAGATCGCTGGTCATTTTCTAATACATCTTTATGGTTTTCTGTTTCGGTAGAACTATTTGCTATAAATAAATCCTCAATTGTTTTTATCGTGTCCTGAGGATTATCTTTTTCTTCGTCTTCTCCGCGGTCTGTGGTAGCACTGGAGTCTCTGCGAATTGAAAATAAATAATGTCAATAATAGAAATAAAAAAAAAATGTCCTTGTCTAGCCGCAGGTTACCGCGTATGCGGAGGCAGATCTGCAACGAGATCCGGCGTTCGGACTGGTGCGGGGCGCACGGCGCCGGCGCTCTCACAGCACCACAACCACTGCATGCCACACCGCGTACCACCGCGGCGGCCGTATGACTGGCGCCCTGACGCCTCCCACACTAGTAAACGCCCTCACCGTATATCTAACGACGCAATCAATTGCTACTTGTGTTGATGAACTCACCCCGTATATTATGTAAATATCCGCTGCCTAATTCGCCTTTTTAACGTGACTCACATTTCACAGACCAAACCTGTATTCATTTAACATTAATAACAATTTAATTGCTAAACTATTATGGAATGCATGATATAAATTTATAACATAGTCTATGAAATTAAGACCATTTACATTTTTAAGCAAGAAAATGGAGCGATCTGACGATAGTGTAAATAGGGCGCCTGTAAATGTCGTGAATGAACGTCAATTACTTAAAGGCAATTTCATTTGCTGAATGTGGGTTATCAGGGACACGCTGTACACTTGTATTGCTTTTGGTCATTTAACCCCACTTATGGGAGGACCCAATGAACTTTAACCTATTGAACGGGATACGCGTCATTGTATGGGGGCCATTTCGAAGAAGAAATGATAGCGACTAACTATCGATCCATTGACCTGATTGTTTTCCACGTGTGCCTACAAAGGGCATCAGGTCCTATTATGAATTATTATCTATCCGACTTGCAGATATTCGTTGGTCTTTTCGTTGCTATGAGACGCCACCTTCTATAACGACTAATTAATATTATATTATTAACGAGCTCTCAACATTGAGCTCTCTTACACGAATGCGGCTAATATAGCAACAAAGAAACTTGTTGTCATTAAAAAGGAAAAGAAAGACGAACTCATATTTTGGGGATTGTTCAAAAGAAAACCATGACTCATCGTAGAAAATGAAAATCAATAACTGTAACCCAACTATCGAGTATATAGCGAAATAAAGCTACAAAGTACAGATTATAGTGGAGTAGATGTTTGAATAATTTTTTTTTTTTTTATTATTAGATATTTTCTTTTGAAGTTGATTATTTTATGCAACCTATTTGCAAACATAGCAACTCAAATTGTTTACGAACGTCAGATAGAGAGTGTAAGACGTATTTTAACCTCTTCGTGATTCTACTAAACTATAAACTTTAATTACTCGTAAACATCCCCACGCATGTGTAATTACAAATAAAATATGGGTAGTAATATGTAACTTACTGACGAGGATCTTTAGTAAATGTACAAAAATAGCTAACGATGTATTGGAATCTCACTCATTGTATAAAATACTTTAAAAAAAAACGCATTTTATAACATAATTATAAAAGGAGTGAATGAAAAAATTACTACGGTTTCGACGTCAGAGTCGTATCGGTCGATAGTTATACTCTATGGTCCAATTTATGGCTGTAATTAGCCCCGAGAATTGACCCGGATGTGGAATTACGAATGTACGTTTTCTTTTATTTGAAATTGCTTTCACGATAGAAACGAAATCGAAACTATTATCTCCCAGCTGGCCCGAGCTAAATATAAAAAAAAATGTATCTCACGGTTTTTACAAATGTATTATTGAGTAATATTACATAATATAATTCAAAGAATAGATAACAGATAAGTACTGTCTGTCATATATTCTTTGAATTAAGATTTAAAAATAAACGATTATAATTTTAATTAATTTATGGACTTGTTTTAATGAGTAGAAATATATATATATGTATATTACGAGCAATGAAAAATATATCAAGACACTTCCGAGAAACGAAATTATAACAAACACGTTTTTATTTTATATATTACGATTGAGCCCTAAATATAAGCGTTCTTAAAAAAAAAGGTAAGTTATTTCATAGAAGACACGGTGTGAAAATTCTCATCGATATATAATTTTAATTAAATTTGTAGGTTAAGTTATTAAGATGTTTATTTTTTTTTTTCTTATGTGGTAAGAGGGCAAACGATGTTTAGTAATTTCTGTATATTATCATTATAAATATTATTTAATATGCCATTCTTATTGCTTGTTTGATTTTAGAACTTGAGTAAACTAACTAAATCTACAAGTGATTGAAACAATACAACACTTAAAACTGACAGAAAAATATAATATAATAGTTAACTATATATATTTAACTAATTTAACTTACTTATATTTTATAATTATGAGTATAAAAACTTACTTATTAACTAGAGCAAGAGGATTCAAGATAAGATCTCTTCCTGGAAGCGAGACACCTGCGAACATTTTTTAATTTTATTCATTTTTATTTTAGAAGACGCTGAATTTATTATGAGAAACAGAAAATGGTTCTCTTAAAAAGTAAAAAGTATTCTTACCAGGCAATGGAGCGGAGTCTGGCAAGGGTCGGAGTCTGCGAGGTCGAGGAGGCGCTGCGGGAGGTGTGGAGCGAGCTCGCCGACGTGTAGATATAGGTAGTTGAGATGATCTAGCAAGATTATTGCACTTGTACTTCTTGTTTGTTGTTACCGAATGTATAATGTATTGGATATATTTATTATTGTATTACAATACAATACAATTATTCGCTACTGTCCATCTTATCTAAGAAGTATCGTTTGACGTTTTATACTTATCAAGTCGAAACAACTTTGCGTGGGAGTAACTCGTATTTAAAAAAAATAATAATAAAGCAAATTATCGTTTAATAAAAAAAAAAAGCAAAGTAGCAATGATATACAATATACAGTTTTTATTCTATACGTCAAAATCACCTAGCTAAGTCCTGCTACTACTTTTTTGAATTTGAATAGAAGTATTCAAACATACTAGTGTATAAATAATTGTAAAAATGTGTAAATAATCGAGCTGTTTTCAAATCAGTCGTCTTTCAGCTTTTATATAACTCAACTTTCAGCTAATACTATATTGTTACATTATTTTTCAAGCGCACTATAATAAATAATAGTATGGATTATTAATATTTTAAAGGATCTTATGAATAAATATTTTCCATTAATTTTAATACTAACACTGCTTGTCCCATATTAATACAAATTTTCCTGAAAAAAAAATCGTATCGTAATCGTAATCGTATTTGTAAACACAAAGAAATGGACTTCATATCTCTCAGGAATCGGATATTTGTAGTAATCGATTTATTAGACCTATTTTTCAATGTTACACGGTACTTCTTAAATTAGATAGACTATATATTTGGTCTGTCAAAACTATCAGACACATTAAACATGTCCAGTCTTTTCGTGAAAACGATTTATGTTAATAAATTGGTTTCTAAAAAAATATATATATTTTACTAAGTTAATTGTTATTTTTTAAAATTGTTTATTTACAAATAATATGTTTCAGAAATGTTTCTTTATTCAACATGTCTTCAAAATTGCGTACAAATAACTTTTCGCAAAATAATTACCTAGCATTGTGACTTGGTTCAATGTTTTCCACCGGCTTATTCAAACGCTCTCGAAGCTGCAAAAAAAAGATATCCCGGTTTATAATGCTTTATAAGTATATATTTTTACAGTAACGGTTGCAGTAACCAGTTTTTAGCAATGGCTGGACTTGTTCTCTGCATTGAATGTTAGCGCCTAGCTATGTCCTATGTTAAGGAATCATACCCATCGATATCATATCGAGCGACGTAATTAATCAAATGATATTTGGGTATTATTAGGATAATTAGCTTATTTTCCTGTGTTTGCAGAAAATAAAAGAAAAGTGAATAAAACTATAAGCTGTACTTTTAATCATTAACTATCCAACCTTAGTACAAAACGCGTCGCGAGTAGAACCAGATAGCTTTCTCCGAATAGCAGCAAGCACAGCTGCTGGTCCAGCAGCTCGCGCGAGACACAGCGCTGCTCTGAGCTGGTCATCTTCTACATTACCGCTATCAGATACCTGGGTATTGTATAAAATAATACTGCGTAAAAGTATTTCTTAACCGGATGAATGAAATATCATAACATAATTCCAAAATTCTAATTTGAAGACTTCTTGTAAAGAGGCGGCAAGAAACTCTCTATAAATAATTAAAATAAATAGTGCTAGATAATATTCGATATTTATTGTTGTATTTAAATGATAGTTACGTTGAATCAAAAGTAAGTTTGTCATTTCTTTTATGCTATTCAAAAATGTATGTGTTATTCAAACCTCTATGACATGAGGTTCAAATATGAGTTCCACAAGATGATGCAGCGCGATTCGTTGTAATAGAGCATGAGGCAGGGCAGCGGGGGGAGGATCTCGGGCCATCCGGGATACTAGCGAGGGTAATATTCGCCGGATGCTGTTGGAAGTGCTAGAACGAATTACGGCACATACTGCTCCCTCTGCTGGAGCCCGAGAAGCTGGGACCTGGGTTAAAAATAAAACAGGAAGAGAAATGATTCTTCGTCCTTGTGATTCTTAATATACAATACAAGTTTTACTGACGGAAGATCATGGCTCAGTGATATGAGGCATGACTGTGTAGTCATGACTGTAAGAATTATGGGTATGGAATCCTGCTGATTTTTTACCATGGATCTAACCGTTTTTCAATTTTCGATTGATGAACCGTTTGAAATAAAAATCGTTGACTTCGGAGGTCCTTGGGTTGAAAAACCATAACAATATATATGTCAATAAGTATTAATATTTTCTATTTGGAATTACAGTAAGTAAATAACTCTTTCACTTTATTTTGTTCTTTTACAAAAATATAAGAGTATTTTGTGAAGTTTGAACAAACCGAATCACTCAACGCCCACATATGTTGCACCAGAGACAGTATAGCGGGTTCAACTTTTTGTACACTTTCTGCATTCAGTAAAGTACTATGGAGTTGATCAGCTGCCTTCACTGCTGCTATCCAGTTTTCCTGTTAAATAAGATTAATGTATAATTTAATGATTTTTTACGGAATAGATTTAAAACCTTTATATATTCCGTGTTATTGTTCGGGTTCGGGTTAGTGGAAAAAATATTATAAGGAAGAAAAATATTGCTGATGGAATTATACGAAGTGTACCCTATGTGCTGTGTCTGTGTAAGTGTGGTAGGTTAACCTCCGTTCCCTCTCTGTGATTGTAATAGCGAACTAAATTTAGCTGTGGGACACATGGCCACAGGGTCCTATTTTACTGTAAGCATTCTATTATAGGTATTGATAAAGGAATTGGGTCATAATTATTAAGCCACTTTTTAAATACAAAAACAGGTCAATGCCGTATTCATTCCGTTATCAGGGAATCTTGGTTTATAGTTATTCGGAAAGACGACTTGGTGTTCCGTAATTTAATCTGAATATGCTCTGTAAAACGGGTCAGGGTACAATTTGATATAGGCATATCAGATCTAATTAGAATATTTATTATTTTCAAGGTAAAAATAAGATATGGGCGGAATGGAAATTAAATTTAATCAGATTGGTAGATTAGCCATTTCATGAAAATTGTTTGTGATTTAGGTAATTCCTTACAATTTGATTTGATTATTATTATTTTATGTTACTTTCATTACTCTTAAATGTCAAGGATTATAGAAAAAAAAGGTGTTTTAGGTAGATTGTTGATTTCTCGTAAACTTTTAGCATACATTGTTTGTATAAAGATGTGTCATACCGTATTATGTAGTTGGTCGATAGTATGCCGCGGTATAATGTCTAACTCTTCCCATGAGTAATGTTTTCTTAACGGAGGAGGCGGCTGAGGCGACAACAGCTCGGACTCGTGTGAATTAGCTGCCAGCAAATTCAAGACGAACCTAATATCATAATATAATTAATATACTTATTTCTTATTTCTAATATATAACTAAAAAAATCTCTCAAATAATAATATTTTGTTAAATTATGACATTTAATTATAATCTTATTGAATTTTTTATTTGTTTTAGATTTACGATATATTTTGTTAATTAACTTCGTTAATCTTTTTTTCCATTTTGTATAAATAATCGTATGGATATTATTTGAATAGTATTAAAACGTATAACATTACTTTCTATATGCTATTTTTATTTCATATAAAGTGAAATAGAACAGACAAAGTCTTAATGAATTCTGTTTGAGGTACCTCAAAACATACGTTTACGAAATCGAAGTGACAGTACAGAGTATAGTATACGAAATACCCACAAATTATATTTCAATATTTTTTTACAATTATATATATGGCTTATGAAATTAATAATAAAGTAAATAGTAGTAGTTATTGTTAGAGAAGTACATTAAAAGGTAGAAAAGAAACGAAGTATCCAATACTCGTAACTGTAACAACGTGACATGTTTTAAGAATTCATCGTATTCTCAGTTTAAGGAATTCCCCATCGGTAATAAGTTATTTTCAGTTGATGTATATGAATTTTTTATATTCTAAGTCTACTATTAAAAGCATCATAATGAAAAAGAGTTAACCAAATTATTTTTAATATATTAATCCGTCCTTCGTTAGTCAGAAGATTTCACATAAGATAATTTATAAGTTTTCACAGAAGTAAAATCTTCCTTGAGTATAAATTAAAAAGTTATTAAATAAGTAAGTGTACTATATTATTTCAGTTACTAGTAAATCGATAAAAAGTAATACATACCCATCACTATTGAAACTCACACGAGTCTGATTTCGGCGTGGTGAGAGAGTTGGACTTCTCTGCAAATTGTGAAGGACTTCTACTTCTCTGTGAGACTCTACAGGGCTGTGTACTTTTTCTGGAGATCGGACCCCCGTTAAGGTCAACGCAAACCCCGATTTTTCGTTCACTTTACCCTGTGAGCCATTTTTATTGCTAAAATAATCATACAATTCACTCAAAGATTTTGATTTCGATTTAACACTATTGTACTTTGTGGCACTTTTTTGAGTTTTATTTATTATAACTGGTAACGGAATGCCGCTTCTCTTTGAACTCAAACGATTCTTTTTACTCTCTGTCTCACGTTTTATTTCATTCATTTTATTTATTATACTTGACGCTTCTGGTATGCCTTGCTCTATGTTCGACTTTCCTAACAATGCTTCAGTACGGTTGTGATTAACGTCTTCTTCACTATTTATTAAGTTATCACTGTCTGGAGTGCGAATCTTAATGCTTTCACCACCAAATCGCACTTTTTTAACAATAACGTCCGAATCTTCATCTGAATCACCATCACTATATTTTAACATCAGACGATCAGAACTGTCGTAATCTTCATCACTGATTGTATTTCTCTCTGATTCTGTTTCATTCTGCTCTAAAACAGTCATTGTAATAGCTGTGTCAGAATCGAATTTTATTTCAGTTTCTATAATGACTTTTGCATAGTTGTTGTTCTGAAATGGTATTCTATAAGAGTCCTCTGATGAAGAGTCTGTAGAAAAATAGATAGGGTTTGTTTGAGGGTTACTAAAAATCCGATTTATATGCATAATAGGCTGGTTCGATGATTTTCTTGGAGGATAATATACATCTTGCGAATCTTCGTCGTATCTTTCACATAAGTAATTGAACCTTTCTTGAATTCTTGAATCCAATTGTGAAAACAGTGCTATGTGCTGTCGTTGCCCACATATCCGGCGTAATTTCATTAATGATCTGAACGCAGCATCCTTATGCATACCATCGAAAAGTTTCTCCCCTACGATTTGTAAAACTGGAAATAAATCCAAATTAGGATTTCTTCGATTTAATATACTTATAACAGATGGTATTGAGAGTATTAAACCGGTTATAATATTCATTTTGCTATCAAAATCAGTCGAATTTGGTCTAATATTATTGTAGGAAAATTTATCTATTATTGCACGAGATGCGCATTCGGGGTCCTCGCAATGAGAGCAAAACACTTTAAGAGCATCTAACGCTGCTTTTCGAACATTCGGCGAAGTATGTCCTAAGTTATCAACCACTTGGTCAAACGGGAATGACAAAGCGTTCCCGGATAACGGTAGCAAATCCGCGAGGACTCGAAGCGCGTGGAGACGTACTTCCCATTCAGGATGCGATAAGCGGTCTTTGATGGCCATATAGAGGAGCTGTACGTCAAGGTCGGGCGGTAGAGCTCTGGCTCTCAACACTCGGTCCCAAAGAGGAGCGAGTGGAGGAGGCGCCGGCTCGGGGAGTTGCATGGCGTCGGACTGGAGCGGGCTCGCGTGCCCAGCCGCGCCGTCGACACACAACTGGGTTAATGGTCGGCTTAGCACGCCACCCCTGACCAATCGATGGAAATGTATAATTAACGCAGTCTAATGTCTAGCCGTGTGTGTGTTGAATGTATTAAAAGTGAACGATTGTTTATTTCTGTATTATTTAAGATTTTAAATGTAAAGAGCTTTTGAGAGGGGAATTCAGTAATTTTCTTTATCTTTATTGCTTATTTTATCTGAGATTTTATAATTAAATATATTATCATAGTTTAGTAAAGATAAATGTGAAAAATATCTAATCCTTATAAAAACAACCAAAACAAATATTTTACAACTTTATATATTTTGTAGAAAAAACAAAATTATGTTGTGTTAATTATTGTTTGTAAGACGTTTATTATTTAACATGTTATTTATATAATTTGGTCTTATTATTACTATGTAAATATTTTAAACTTTATTATTGAATAAATATTAAAGATTAGTAGATTTATTGAATAAATATTAAATATATTTTTGATTATTTTTCCATTTGGTTAATCAACCATTATTAAATTTTTCCATATATTACATTTTTATATTTAATATTACGATATATTTATTCTGTGCTAGTTTTAGTTAAATACGTTATAAGGGGGGAGCCCAAGCGGGGATTTTCCGTGTTACTAGAGCGCGTCAGAAAATGATATGGGAAGAAAGTTTGTACCCTGTAATGTATCCCTAACCTATATGAACATTTAATATAAGGTCATACTAGTAAAAAAATCGATTCTCAGAAAAACTCAGATAAGGTAAGTTAGGCACATGAAGAACAGCGTAGATTTCAATAATCAGACTAGCGTGTTAATAAGGAAATAGGCGAGTCACAAAGATATATATTTTTTTTGTTTTGAAGGAAATCTAATAAGGATTACGGAAAAAAATATAATCTGACAATTTTCATGGGGTGTTACAGCTGCTGAAAACTGTTAATTTCCAACTCCGCGTCTCCCTTTCCTTCTCACTCTTTCTCTATTTTTCTCTCTCTTGCACTATGCGCGCTCTACCATCTGCCGCCATAATGCTATCTCAGCTGATCACAATAATGAAGTGTTATTATCGTGATCAGCTGATATATATATATATATAGCTATTATTGATGTACAAAGTTTTCATTTATAATAAGATATCGTCATAACACCTTATATTTTAGGAGATACTTTAGATTCAGGTACGTTTTATTGTTAATACTATAATATAAAATAAATAAAAAATATATTGAGTTCATTACCACTCGCATACAGAAACACAAAAGACGAAGAAATTGACCACGTGGAAACCAACTTCGAATACGAATCCATGAAGCAGAGAGAATGAAGATTATACACTTATTTTTAATACTTTTTTATATTCTTACATTAATAAATGATTAAAAAAAAAACGATATTTTTTTTCAAATTGTCAGATTATTGATATTCCTTCACGTAATTGTCTTCACGTGATTTAGAACGATTAAGACATCAAGTTGAACTGCCTGTATCCTGTCTAAATATCTGACGCGCTTGAGTACTTCAAGGCCAAAATACTGTCATGACTTGTGACAACGTCAAAATCGTCAGATATTTGGATAGGACACTTTTTTGAGTTTACTTAACGTTCCCTCTGAATATCTGACACGCTCAAATAACTTTTTTTTTCTACCCCTTTTAACAACCACCCTCCACTAACTACTCGTCAGATAAATATCGCTCAGTTATCAGAAAGACATAGCGCGTATACATTACGAATATCTGATGCGTTCAAATATTTCCATGTGGCTGTTTCTTTGAAAATTTGTACACGCTTTTCTCCACACTAAAATGGAAAACTTAAGATATTTTTTTTTTCGTTTTAATCCTTAATGTTCACAAACCTATAGGTCCCTATGACGCTTTAGTCACTGCAAATTTATCATCCCAGGCTCCCCGATTATTAGAAATATATTTTATTATATTAAACGCGACAGCTATGACAATAACATTTAAATGTAGCATTCAATCGAGGAATTTGATTTGAGACATTGATTATTTAAATTAAAAATAAATATATATTTTCCTGTTTATAATTCACCGAACTTGAATCGACATTTCATATCATTTTCTGCTATTTTGTTTTATTTTTTTTTAATTTTATACAAATATTTTATGTTCTGTTGTGATTAAAATTAAAATATAAAAATTGTAAAGTGAATTAAACTGTAGTATATTTTACTATTGCACTTAACCTAAGACTAGATCTAAGCTTCTACCATTTAATTTATATAATAATATACAATTTCAAGTCTAAAAATACAATTATATTGCGTTTAATGCGACAGAATTTATAAGGTGAGATAAGCTGACAAATATGTATTCAGTCATTAAACTATTATTATTGTTACTATAAATATTTATAAAACACTTATATTCTCACAACAAGAACTATTGGACGGATAAAACAATATAAATAATAAATAATTAAATATCTTGAATGTTATTTTTTATTTTAAAACAGCTTGTTAAGTATTTTTCTCACTCAATAACTTTTGAAACTGATTTTTCTTCCCATTGTTATTTGTCATGTTCTTAAATTTGACATTATACTGTATAGTGGACTTTATAATATTATATATAAAGAATGAACAAAAACAAAATTCTATTCTTTTTATATTCAAGATTTAGTAATTATTTTTTTGGAGGACATCCTAATTCCTACCTGCCTTGAAAGCCATACTGGTTTTTGGTATTTAACGTCGAGTGTACAACTTTTTTATTCCAAAAGTAGTTATATTGGCACGAATTTCCATATTACGAACTTATACTAGTAATAATAATCAATAAATAATTAATTAAAAACAACCTAACATTTGATTTATAATAGTATCTTCAGATGTTTAATATGAGAAATATTAAACATCGTTTCTGCTTTGAATGTCGCTAAAGCCAAAATTATCATTTCCTTTGCTGTTTTTCTTATCTTTAGCAGCTTTGATGCTCTCAGCAACTTGTTCTATGGTGTCCATGAGAGGTGCACCTTTTGTTTCGGGAGTAAGGAAGAGAAGAGCACTTGAGATTACAGCTGAGCACGCAAATAGTATTGATGACACCAATGGAGTCTGAAAAACGTAAAATTAACAATATGATATCTCTTCTAAATAAATAATAAAATTAAATAACAAAAATATGTCCTATGCAAATACGATTTTTATATATTCAAAAATTTACTAATAAGTGTCTATAATTAAAACTTACAAGATCAAATATAATTTCCTTACCAGAAGTGGTGTTAAGGGAGCTAACATATTGCCGACGGAGGATGCAACGGTACATAAACCAATCAATGACCCTCTGACACTTGTTGGGAACAACTCCATAGAATAAGTAAGAGTACCAGTGTAACATGCTGAAGTAACTAACTTGCCTATGAGGAATAGGCAAATTTTCAGCCAGGCCCAGTCTGAAAAGGATAGAAGTGTGATAGAGTTTTACTCTTAATAGGATAATTGTATCAAATATTGTTTATAGTAAATGCAAATTGAAAAACCATATCAATAATTTATAATAAAGTGAATTCAGTTACTTACCATCCGGAGCATATCCAGAGGCCACACATGCTACACCACATATTAGGAATCCAACCATTAGCGGTGACTTCCGTCCAATCCTGTTCATAAAGAACATGGATATCAATTCTCCTGGGAATGACATAACGGCTGCTAGTATGAAGTTTGTATTCTTATCACCAGGTAACACCACAGAGTTTACTAATAGCCCGTAATAAACAAAACTGACTGTAAATCTGCAGAAAGATGTAACTAAAAGCCACGTAAATAATTCTCTACATTGATATACTTGTTTTAATCCTTGTTTATTCTCGACTTTTCCAAAATTATATATAATTTTAAGTTTTTCTTCATCAAGACTATTGATCTCTTCCATATCAACATCAATCTTATTTGTTTTTACAATTTTTTTCAAAGTTTCTTTAGCTTCATCAGTTCGGCCTTTGAGAATAAGCCAACGAGGACTTTCATTAAGCGATATGAAATAAAAGAGAAACAAAATAGCGGGCGTGCAAATTATATATATAAGATTTTTCCAATAAGGTACTGCCATTCCAATCAGTGCAAATAAAGCTTCACCCATGTATACGGCGTAAGCAAATAACACTCCAGCAAGAACTCTGTTCTTATTTCCAGCTGTTTCAACCACTGGAACGAAATAATGGTTAGTAAAGAGTACATAAAGAGTCATTCTTACCAGAATTCCAGATAAACGAAACTTACTTAAAATACCTCCTGCCGTGAGGACTCCTCCACTTATTATTGCTTCTAAAAATTCCAGACTTACATACACACTATAGCTAGTGGCCAATGTCTTAAAATTTCCTAAGATGCAGCCAAGACCACATAAAATCAGCGTCATTTTACGCCCATAACTAAAAATAAGAATAACAAAAATATTACCTTAAGGTTCTTGTCATTATTAGGTCTTTATATATGAACCGTTTTATATGGAAAAAAGTAAAAAAAATAATAATTAAATGATACTATAAAATGAAAAATTATGGGATCGAGCGATAATAAAATCTTTGACGGTGGTTTGGACTACCTCATGAGAATTTTTAACAAAAAAATTCATATTTCGAAAAAGTACAGTAAGTACGGTGGGCATCGTAGACATTCAAGTCTAAGCTCCTCTAATTTAGCGATTGTCTGACGTATGGGGTCTAGCGTTGTCCTAAAGCAGGAGTGGGCGAGAGCGTTTGATCAGTCTCGGTTGTTTAACAGCCAGCTTTTCCATCATTCTTTGTAATTGTTCATAATACAGATCTGCCGTTATTATTTGCCCAGTTGCCACAAGTCACAATACGATTCAAGATTACTTCATTATTGTGACGGTTTAGTAAAATAACGCAGCACTTCACGGGCTACTCATCTCTCAAGCTTTTGCAGTATACTAAATTGTTTTAAGTGAATTAAAATGGTTTCATCACTAACACCGAAGCCTGCCGCTAGCTCTGACGTAGTTTGCGATGGATCCGCTTTCACAGTCGTCTTTTATTCTTGATTATCAACTACTGTCTCCAGCCGTCCACAGGTTTTGTTCTGTAGGTCAACATTTCTAGAACGGAAACGTTGAAACCAAAAACGAACCGTGCTTTCTTTTACAGATCCCTCCCCATACGCATCATTAATTCTTCAAGTTTCTGCAGCATTGGAACCGCGTAGGAACTCATATTCGGAAATTACGCGATATTTTAAGCTTTCGACTTTTTTTTACAAAAATACGTGAAAATAATTAAAAAGGCTCGAAAACAATTGAATCACTAAATTCAAAATTGCAATGCAAGAACCAAAATTCGAAATAAATTTGAATTTGGTGTTCCGAACCAGACGCCAGATATTTGATGTCTAAGTGGCCAGTTTATGAAAACGTTAGGATCATAGGTAAGGACCTAATCTTATACACTTTGTTTGTTCTACTTAATTTTAAAATAGGGCTATTATTGCCTGTATTATTTTCATTAAGGGTACACATATAATTCTCTAACAATGAAATCAGTCAGGATGCTTGACTGAAGCGAAGACGTAAAGAAAGAATTTTAGAATCGGCAACAGACAGTAACCATGCCTACTTTCGTTGATATTTATTCAATTGCTTCATCAATTACTTAGATCCATTTTAATTTAGTAAATGAACTTACATATCTGCGGTCCATCCCGCCGCCATCTCCGCGATTGTCATTCCGATGTTGTGAATTGCCCCCACCATGGTTCTTTTCCAGGGCTGACATGCTAGGTTGAGCTAGAAAACAATATGTAAAACTGAATAAAAATAAAATTTCGTTAAAATCGAACTCCTTATTGTTTCGTTTCCGGAGATTAAGGTTTGGGTTAAGAATCAACTCCTTTTCAAACTTAAATCAAATGAAACTAAATCATCTGATATGCCGACAGTGTAATTGACTAGCTGTTAGTAATAATAGATTTTCAATCCGAGATTAAAATAATCATGGGTTTCATATTGGGACTCATCATGAAACGGACACATCATGAAACGGATTCAAATTCAATTCAATTAAAAATTCGTCCAGGATCGATTATTATTTTGGCTATAGGTATATATTATAATATTAATGCAAGGCATTATAAATATTCAGATATTCTCCATATTTGATTTATTAATCTATTCACATGAAATGAATTACCTCAGAGATAATAGTGTCATTACTTTCATAGACCCAGTTCGTACATGGTTCCACAGCTCCTGTAAAGCTGTTATTAGAACATACGCCATCATCCAAATATGTCTGGTTTATAATCGGTTTTGTACATTGGTCGGTGTGGTTGGGCCACCAGGGTACAGAGTAGTTGGTATTTGAGGAATCGCATTCTGGTACAAGACATCTAAAATTGTAATAAATATTGAAACGAGCACCGGCACACACTTGACACTTTGAAAGCCCTATCTTAAAAAGTAAACAAAATAAATAAAATGATACATTAAATGTAAAAAGTACTAAATAATATTATTGTTGATTAGAGCTATATATTGCTATTTACATCAATAACGCCAATTAAAAACAAAACAGTAAATACCAAAACTAAAAGTATAGAAAAAAAAATCGAAATTATAATTTCAACTTACCTGTATCCGACTTCTCCAGCAACGAATATAAAATTAACATTAATCATAGACACGAAAATAGTCGGTAAAGTGACATAAAAGTACTGTAGCATTTGGTATTTACCAAAGCTTTCCGATATATCGTTGACGGTTGTAACTTGGTCGGCATCCTTTTTAGTTTTTTTAAACATTATGTATTATTACTTTATTATATTATTACTCTTATTATATAAAATGAATAACACCTGGTATTTAGCGAACATCAACAGAGACACAACTGAATGATAAAGAGCAAAACCTGTATTTATATAAGGAAATAACACACGAAAGATGTTTTCTCTCAAAAAAGTACAACAGAGCCAAGTTCTAGAGACGATTTTATATTAACTAAATTTTTAAATGATTTAATTTATATATAAATGATTATTGTTAATAAAGTGTTGAATATTACTGTATTAACTAAAAAGAAATTTTTACATAACTATACTGTGTATATATTAAGTTTATATATAACATATACACTATATTTATGTGTACAAGATTCTTCCGAATGTTATAGGCTACTGAATTTTTTTCGTCATAAGCAACATCGCATTACTGGCACTAATACCTATACTATACCATAATAACTCTAATACTATAGTGTTGAGTAATCTGAGATGGTAAACTTGTAAGAAATAAATAATTACATTCTGTAAACATGAGTAAGGCACGAAATATCATCTGGGTGAACTTGGCTGCCACTCTACCAAATGTCTAAATATACATTTACTGAGAGGATTAGTGGCACAATTATAATTCTAACTTTGTGTATTTTGTCTGTTACGTACTACGATTTTGTAACTATGTAAGATATATATAATTTATGAAAAACTGAATAACTATAATGAATAGCTTACACGTAGCTGGTCCGTAATTCTGAATGATCTTTGAGTATTTAAGTAATGGACTGGACGTGAACATTCCACACTTTGATACTAGATGTAAAATGTATTTAGAAAAAATGCTTTTTAAATCGTTGTTCGAAGATTTCTAAGCTGAATGTATTAAGAGAAGTGCTGACTTATGAAAGTTAGCCCTGCATACCTCTATGTCCACACCTTATTTTTTTTTGATGATGGTAGCAGATTATAAAAAAATGTTTTTGGGGTATTTTTTATCATATATCTACCTATTTAAATCTTAAAACAAATTCTTTGTTAGTAATGACACATTAATTAAAATAATTAAAATTAGATTTACTTAATCACTTATTATTTTTATACTGTAAAATAAGCGCATGCTTTTAAAATTATTATTTGTCTTTCCGTTAATTTAATTAATGAAGGTTAATGTCCGAAACGGCCTACTAGTTTTTAGATTTGTTTTTATGGCCAAATTACGTTATACGATCTGAGCCACTCTATCTCAATTGGTCTAAATAGCATCGCATAGTGAAATGGCTGTTCGTGAATTTTTGCTTCTTTCTAATTGGTGATAACCCGTATTAGCTCTTTAATTTATAGTTTAGATCGTATTTGTAATTTGTCCAACACAGGGTTGCTATTTTTGTAACTTTTTATTTTCCATTTATTTCAAGTGCAATTAATACTATCAAAACAAATCCAATTATTGATTTGTCTTAACTAGATACAAATTTAAAGTTGATTTACACATCAATTTTGATATCAAAGTAGCTCCAGGTATATAAAACAGGCTACAGGTTTGTAGTTCACATATCAATGATAATAATAAAAAACAAATAATAGCACTCATAATCTTATAAGTAAGATATAAAATAAAAATATTTAATGTTTGAATTTGATTTTAAACTATTATGTAATCTATATTTTATTATGTAGGTAATATGAACGGCTGGTAAACGCTAAGGTTGGTATTAACTATATATAATTAAAAAAAATAATTGAAGATTTTAGTCTGACAGATAAAAGTTTAAAAAACTGGATCCAGTCAAGGTAAGCGACATATCTAATATGAGTATAATGTATATAATATAAAGGAACTTCCACCAATCAGGTTTATTTAAATGATTTGCACTTATTTTTTTTGTTTTATGGCTTTTGTAAATTCCAGTCCCAAGCGAGTGATGTCATCTTATCTTATAATACGCTCTTGTCGACGACATATCTTTTTATAAATATATATATGCCCATGACGTGTAGATAGATATACAAAATCAGTGTGTACAATTAATTGCTTAACAGTATTATCTTTACATTATTTGTAAGAGGTTTATTTGTCTGTTGTTTTCCAGTACATGGCTAAATGTACATTTTAAATTTCCGTCAATATATTAAAAATGTATGATTCCCGTGTTTATCCGCCTCTAGCGTTAATTACCAAATATCATAAGACTATCATAGAATGAATCTAACTTTTTAAAGAAGTGTATTCCGAAATATATATTTTTTAGTTTTTCCTCCAGTATAATCTCATAAGTTGTTTATCTTTTTTCTTTCATTTTAATTTTATCTTTTTATGTGTAGATATGTTATTTATGTAATTAAAATATCTTATATAAGTTTATTCTTGTCTGTCTTAATTAAATTTACTCTTATTTGTTTTTTCACATCTGTTTTTTCTAATATGTTTCTTTATACAGTTTGTTTCCTTTAAGAGATCGTCAGCTTTAAATCCGCCTATAATAATTTTTCCTTTGTGTATAATATATAAAACGTTTTATTTATTACCTCCATTCTTAGTTGTAAATCAATATTTATTTTTTGATTTTAATATTTTATTGGAAAAAAATACAAAGTGGAGTTAAATGAAGGGCACTCTCTTCTAACCAACCTTATTATGAAAAGGAGCGGTTATTTGTAGGTACACAAAAATGAAATGTTTTTATTAAAATATGGTTATAAATAACAAAGAACAACGCGGTCATCGACGGCATTGGATCGAAAACCTCTTAGTCTGTAAATAAAAAATGAGGTCGTCATAATATTTTTAAAAATGTATTAAGCTTTGTGGAAACCATTTTATCCTCTGATATTTCGTAGTATAATATTATTTCCATGTTCACTATTTTTCAATTCCTTTTCTCTATTTATTCTCATTCCATTTTATAATATAACCTCACTTAAACATTTCCTGCCAAGTCATTCATAAAATAATATTACTTGAGGTACCTAATGTTTCGAGAAGTAGTTTTAATGACATCTTCTTAAATCATTTATTCTTTAACTCCAATATCATATCATCCATTGTAGTATTCTCTGTCTTAGTCGAAATCACTATTTTCTGATTATATATGTATAATTGTTTCATTAAAAAAAATACTTTTCCGTATACTAATTATTTTATTATTCACGTATTCATTTTAGTGTCGATGGCAATTCATCACGAAAAGTAAATAAAAAAGGTTGTACTTAATTTACTTACCTTAACAAAGGTGAAATGACCCATGGGGAAGAAATCTCGATGAAATAGACGCCTGTACTAGTTTCTAAATAAAATTACTCAATAATCAATATGGCGCGTAACGTGATTTTTTTTTGCATAAAATTTCTCCCAACCTTCGATAAAAAAGTTTCACTTCAAAAAAAAAAAAACAATTGAAGACGTCCTGTTGTAGATTATTGCGTGAGAAACATTTTGTTTAGGGACATCAGTGTTTTTTTGTTTTGTTTCACGACAGGACCTGTGCTGTAAGATCCATTTATTGAGCTGTTGAATCATAGGTTCATTAACTTCAGACAGATAAGTCAAGAGTAGATGTTGAACGCTTTCCATTTCATCTATTCCAAACTATTTATCTATAAGATAAGAAAGTAAACAAAAAATGTTGATATAATGGAAAGTATACACCTACCAATAAAAACTATAAGTACTCTGATATTACTCCGTAAGTGGATATATGTAATCAGTCTAAAGAAACTAAATGAATTGTGCTAGTTTTCGGCATATTTATACTGGAGCTGGATAGGTACCCGTGGACACCATAGCACTGCAGCAGGATGATACGCAATCCTCTTATTCAGCAGCGCTAGGAAAGTCGGAATATAATAAAATATCGCTGAATATAATTTGGTACCTTAATACAATACCAAAACAAAGAAACATATTTTTAATCTCAGGATGACAATAAATGGCGACTAAAAGTCTTAAATTATTTATAAAACTATTTCACACTTCTTTTGTACTAGTACTAAGGAATAATTTGATCTATCTGGTACTAAACTAATCATGCCAATGAATTTTAAGGTAGGTAGGTTTTATATTAAATTATTTTTTGTGTTTCTGTGAAAATAAAAAATACTGCAGCGGTGAAAAGCATCATTTTTGTCATTAATACAAAAACTATGGCAGATAGCAAACAACATCAAAATCCACTACATAAGATTATTGCATTTTAATTAAAGTGTAAATTAGATGTTATTCTTGAGTATACTTGTCAATGTTATCTTTATAACACAGTTGTAGGGACGCACCCGCGGTACAGCGAGGGACGCACCCGCGGTACATCGAGGGACGCACCTGCGGTACATCGAGGGGCGCGGCAGCGGCTGTTTAAATCAAATCAAAAGGACATGACATATGAAATGAAACGTCAAAGAGATAAGAATAATAAATAAGAACCAATATATGTTATGAGTAATAATATTATTGTAATTATATTAACGAGGAATTACACAAGAATGCGCGCGTCGGCGGCATAATGACTCGTGTATGAAAAACAATAGACAATTATTATAAAGTTACCTATGTTTCCGACTTTCTTACTTTTCTTGTTACTGTTGTTGTTTTACTTGAGGCTCAAGAAATTGGTCTGGCAAGAAATCAGTAAATTTATCAACTTGTCTTGTCTATTTTATCGATCAAGAATATACGGCGGCAATGGAATTTGAATATCGCGAGGATCAGTCATTTACATACCTGACTTTAATTGAAGGTATTAAATCAGGTCAGGAAGCAGGTTGGACCTTGCACGTGTTTGGTTTATTTTTACTTATAACTTATTTAAAATTGAAATATGCTTAGCATGACTGAACATTTTTCTGGATTTGAATCATGCATTAACATTGTAATATGTTAATAACTGAGAAATAGGAATTGTGTCGGCGTTTTAACTATTTATTTGAATAATATAATATAAATAGTTATTTATGGTATGTAAAGTACCTCGCAAAATGCTATGCAATATATGATGTATCTTGGACTTACAATTATTTTACTTTACATAGTAAATATTAATACATACTCAAAATTGAAATATATGTCGAAATTGTAATGTTATTTAATTAAGTTTTAATCGTGAATTATTGTATCTCACAAAATGTAATAAAACCTGTATTAATCATGTGTTTTTAACACAAATGTGAAGACTCTCTCTTTTTCTAAAATAATTTCCATGTCATTTCAAAGTCGGCTAGCGTCCGGACTTGAGAGAACTCAATGAAATATTTTTGAAAGTTTTAAACGCTGTCTCAAGTAGCTCACTTTTCCTAATTTTACAAAGTTAAGAAAAGTAAATTACGATGTTTTTTCTTTTTAATGTCGATTGCTTCTCTTAGATAAAATGTTATAATATATATATATAACAAAGTATTGAGTTTGAAATTAGGTAACTACTCTACGCTGTATTGATATATCCAAAAGTAATAGATATTGGGACTGGGGATAAATTGTAAATATATAAAACGATGTCCCAATCTATAAGTCCATATATAAACACTAGTGTTGTGAAATAGTGAGTATTTGAATAGGATTTTACGTTTTCTTAAAATCAAGTTTTTGAGTTTGAAGTCAGCTGCACTAAACCGTATTATTTGTCAAGAAAACACTATTTCTATAGATTTTCCGGTGTCCATTCAAAATATTCTCCATGATGTTACAATAATGTATTTTATAAGACTATGAATATAAAAGGTATGTATTTAAACTCTGTGAAACAATAATGTTGATTTTATGTTTTGAATCATTACGTCACATAATATTAACACTTTTACACACTGTTTGTACCAGACATTTTTTACACTACCGTGTGTACGTAGTTTAAGATAATACAAATACACACAAGATATAATATTCATGATTAATTAATTAGTCACTCAGTAACTTATAAAATAAGGGTAATCATGGCGTGATGATAGAAGAATTTTAAAGTAAATTTTAATTGTATTTTTAAACTAACACCAAATTGTAGGTGATTTTTTAAAGTATTGCCAATTATCGCTATTTTTCATAATTAATAGGAAATAAGAGTCATGTATAGGGCGTTAATTATTATATACTTTTGAAATATTTTGGTAAGTTAAGGATATAAAATATATGGATGGATGTTTTTAAAATTAAGGTTTTTTTTATTTAGGCCTTATGTAGACATTATGTACTATATAGTATTTTGATATTTGGAGTCGTTTCTTGCATATTATAATTTTAATTCTAATGTTAATTTGATAAAAGTTATAGGCACAAATCAATACAACTCCAAAACTAAAATACGGCGGTGCAATGGCATGGTCATGTAAAATGATGTAAGCTTTACGTTTTACTGACGTTGTAAAGATAAAAAGAATGGAACCTTTAATTAGCCAGTCAGTAGTATAGCCATCTGTCATCACATAACGTCAACGGTACTAAGCCTTTACATATCTTTATTTATTTTAATGATATCTTTTTTATTCATCTTTTGACTACATAGATGGTTTATGATATCTATAGAATTATATTAATTATTAGCTTATAAACCAAGGTTAGTTTTTTAAAAACCACAACAACGCCAATATTCACATTTTTTGAACATAAAACCAAAATTTATTTAAACAAATAGAGGAGGCCCATGTTGGCGCCCGACTCGTACTTATGATAAGGTTTTTTGTAAATTACAAACTGTTGCGAGGGACGCCCTCTGTCGTATTTGCGTATCTAAATGATAAACAGATTTGAGTTTATTAAGTGTGTACCGGGAAGGTACACAGGGTAAGATATATTAGCCTTCTTTCGAAAATTCTAACCAATGCTTCTAACTCTGCAGTATGGATGAACATTGAAAGGATGCCACAACCCATATCTATGTTTGAAAATATCTATAAACATGTATACTCAGTATAGCCATATAAAGTAACTTTAATTAAAAAATATATTGAATGGAAAATACCATCACCACCTTCTCGATAAAGATAAATATGTATACTTCTAATACATTAATTACCGAGTCTAGCAGCGATATAGTAGCTCAATTGGTAGAGCGAAGAGACGGTGTCCAGAGGTCGCTGGGTACGAATCCCTGCCCGTATCGGTTTATTTTTCTTCATATGTTTATTTAAATTAGATTTCAGTGTGTTTTTTTTTATATAAATCCTTGTCTGTCATGTCAGAGACGATATGAAGGAAATAAAAGCAATCGTCTCCAACATATCCTCCAGGCTGTAAGCTCTTTTTCAAACTAGAGACAACAGTTTAGGCAGTATTGCCAGGTTTTATATAATATATAAGATTTGACTCAAGTATTTTAAAATTTTAATAGTGTCATCGAATAATTCTAGGACCATATTTATGTTCACGAGCAACACTCTTTGGATTATCAATGGCGATGATGGGTACTATTGTCTATTGTACGTTTAGTCATTGCGAAGTCTGCAACTGAACGTCTATTTCATACACCTCAGATTTGGTCCCTGATTCTAGTATTGATGACTTTCTCGGTCACAGCACACATCTGCATATAACAAAGTAATGCTTCTTTTAAGTAGTCGTACAATTACCAATTTCTCGTACGTGGATTATAAATGACCCATATATATGGCAGTAGGTAATCTTCAAGATACTACCTAGTCAGCTCCTTCACTGTTAATTATAATGCTTTTCTGCGATAAGCTTGTTGCCGTAAGTCTTCACTCAACACCCTTTTTACCGTGGTTATGCTTGACCCCAACTGAAGGGCTTACAGTGTCTGCATGCTTTTCTGTGAATTCCAACCTTCATAGTTCGCGGAAAATTTTTCAGCATGTCGAAAATTCGAGTTGGCGCGTAACCACAACCGCGACACGGTTATCTTTAAGCATCCATGTATGTTTAATAATATGTCAAATTAAAAAATATACATTCTTATATTCATAAAAGATTCTAAATTCAAATGAAGAAATATTTTTGTGGCCAGCATTCTTTATGGAAAAGTTTTTATTGTGTGACAGAACTTAAGACCTGACTAGGTAGATATCTGAATTAGATTGACGAATTAGTGTGTAGTTATTTCTATGTATGTCTATCGTTATAACTCAACGTCTACATTATAAACCATAATAATTGGAAGCCTAATAGACCTTGACAAGTGACAAATACCGCTTTCGCTACGTAATTCGTAGTTGTTGTACTAGATGGCGTTGTTATAAATGGTAACTCCATCTAATAAATACACCGGGCCTTCATTGCCGTCTACTATTTTAATAACAATTGAAAAAATGTGTTGTATAAAACTTACTTTCATTGAAGTTTTTAATTTGATTTAACAATTTCTTTTATTCCTGAAATCTTTAAATGTGTTGTAAATTGTGTTTGTTTTCGTTGTTTCGATCTTTGTTTACGTTAACGAAGAGATATTCAAAGATTTTCTGGATATAACTGAGCTTGAGTTCGTATTTTTTGATCAAATTCTTTCCATTTGTTATAATTGTAAGCTCTTATTTTGAGTAATGGAACAATCGTTGCGATGTGGTTGTATTTTTTTAAACTCTTAAAAGGTAAAAACATTAACCAAAGTATAATTAGTGTGCTCTGGGCAATAATTAATTAATATTATCAAATATAGGTAATCATTTTATTTTTATGGACTAACTGTAATATAGGCAAAAAAATAAAATCAACAAATTTGGTTCAGGTAAATGAACACTTTCAGACATTCATTATTTTTTTCTTCGTGCAGACTTTCGGAACAAGAATAATTTAAACAAAATAATAAATAATATACTTGTAATAATAAAACATACTTGTTTAAGCCAAACTATAATATAATGTAATTATATATAATTTAAATAGAGGAATCTATTTAAATTATCGTTCTTGAGAACAAGGACAAATATTCACATTTCATTTCATTTAAAATTCTCTTTTAACCTGTTTGTTTCCGCAATACTCGAAATGATGTTAAAAGCTTGTATTGATTTTTAAACAATACGTTGTAGTTTTATACGGAGTGTATTTATATACTATTTATGATACGTCCCAAACTAGCATTTCCAAATTATCAATGTATTTAAAGCTAAAAAACATATAGCTAATTAAATATATTTCTTTTTATTTCACAAATACAGTAGTTTAAATAGATATAACTTATACATAGCATTATAAAAAATCACAGAGGCTTGACTTAAATGCTAAGAGGAATCTAATAGCGCTGACACGTTTGCTGAACTCACAAAACAAAACACTACCTACTAGATACAGATAGTTACTACCTACTAGATACAGATAGTTACTACCTACTAGATACAGATAGTTACTATCTACTAGATACAGATAGTAGACAGTTAAAAAACACAACATTACAAGAACAGTAATATTTCAAGAAATGTGGTAGTAAAATAAATATATCACTACTTAATCTAGATTTAGTTATAATTTAAGTTTAAAACAATTTAAACGTAAAATAAAACGATGTTCATAATAAATGTATTAGAAATAAAATACAACTTTTGAAAATTATATTTTAAATTATCTCTCATCGTTGTCATTTTCAAAACGTTTGTTTTTAATTTTGGTCTAATATTTCCCAGGTTATGTTAGGTTACATTTTTTAGTTCAGAGGTAAGTTGTTAAGACGCGTGTATTTTGCGATTTTTTTACCATAGTTATAATTTTTTCTACAACCGACCAAAACCGGTTTTGTGTAATCAATTTAAATCTTATTTATATACATCTTAACAATCGACAGTATATTTATTTTTTGCAGCACTATAATAAACAGAGGCTTCTTCTTTACATTTTACGAAAACAAATGCCTGCTCATAGTTGGTAAAGGAAGTTAAAAAATACGAATAATAATAATAATAAGTAAAAAGTAAAACAAGTGATTAATATTTTATATTTTTAATGTTGTTAAACACGCTGAAGACGGACACATATTACAGCCACGGTCGAGGCAACGAGGCCAGTTGAGCAGGACGTACAAACTTAGTTTTCATATATATATATATATATATCATCCAACTCGTTCTCTACAGAACAGGTTAGAACATGTACACATATCATATCATATTTATAAGATCGTAATAAATGATATTGTTATGATATGATACACGACGGATTGCTGTACATTATCCTTCAAAAGAACTGATGAACTATAATACAAAATTAACTAAAGTGTGTAAAGTTAACTCATCTGGTTTAAGTAGACAACATATATTAACTATTATAGAATTCACTGTATTTTCAAGTACTCGTAATTTGGCCATTGACTTGACATTTGGAAGCTACCACGAGCTTAATTTTTTGTTTATAAGCAATATATTTTTGCCAGACTGGTAATACTTAACTCGTTTTAAAAAATCGTCTTGTTATATCCGATCAAATTTAGTTTTACAATGTGACTTTGATACAAAGAAATTGAATGCATTCATCAAATGCTTCTTAAGTACTATATTTATATAAGATTGTTGAAATTGCATTCGAACAAAAAAAGAAAAATGGTCTGTTGATAATGAACGGGAAGGTTGCTCTTTTTTCAAATGTACTAAGATATTGGCCCAGTGGTATGAGAATAGGCTACCATCGAAGATATTTGAATAAATCTTGGACAAAGAAATTTGATGAGTATATTTATTGAACGGTTATAATCTATAATTACATTCACGGGAAAAGTAGAGAATGTTTAAATCTTATAAAAATAAAACACGAATAACAATTATCAACACGAGCAGGACTCAAGCTTGGGGCCGGTTCCCAAAATACCAGTTCTGCAAAATACGTGTTCTCAAAATACGTATGAGTAAATTACAAATATATATTAAGTAACAATAATGACAACGTATTAAAAAAACAATGGCATTTAGTAGCCCTTGATTATAAACGTATCTAGATACCACGTCGACCCGTCGACCCGAAAATAGACAGAATTGCTCTGTTATTATATTATAGAACGTCATAATACTCTGTTGTAAAAGTAACATTGTATTAAATAGATAAAGTATGGAATCAAGTTCTATATTATTCAACTCTCAAAACGTTTCAATCAGATCAAATAAGATTTATTCACTGTATATTATTTAACGCTAATATTAAAAATAAACTTATAACATTACGGCGATCTCAATAAATATCATCAAACTAAAAAAAAAGTAAAAACGTAAAAAACTGATTAAATTGAAGATTTCAGGAAAAGCACAATAATAAGGATAAACCTTGTTTAGTGTTGTCTGATATCCTTTGAAATAAAAGTAAGGATACAAAATATCTTATAACTAAATAAAAAACAACTATTCTTAAGTAAACTACCTACTTAAATATTTAGGCGAATATTGTACAATATTATTTCACTTTTCAATCGGCTCCTATATTACCAAAATGATTATTTTACACTATTAAAATATTTAAATTGTCTCCCCATAGGCTGGTAAAATACCTTTGGAAGTTAAATTGTCTGAAGCACTATTCATTTTTTATATATTATCATGTTTTTGTTTATGGAAAATGAACTAAGTAAATATAAATAAATTAATAATTAATTGATAACGATGGACCTACAATTGGGTCTTTGATACTATTTATTTGAATTTCTCATATTACATCGTTTCTGCTTTGAATGTCGCTAAAGCCGAAATTATCATTTCCTTTGCTGTTTTTCTTATCTTTAGCAGCTTTGATGCTCTCAGTGACTTGTTCTATGGTGTCAGTGAGTGGTAGACCCTTCGTCTCGGGAGGAAGGAAGAGAAGAGCACTTGAGATTACCGCTGATAATCCAAAAAGCAATGACGCTACCCATGGGCTCTAAAACAGAGAATAGCAATTAATATACTGCCACCAAAATCGATGTCGGTAGTAAAAAATATATAGATTTTCTTACCAGAAGTGGTGTTAAGGGTGCTATCATATTACCAAGTGAAGATGCCACAGTACACAATCCGATCAATGTTCCTCTGACACTTGTAGGAAATAATTCCATAGAATAGACAACTATACCCGTGTAGCACGCTGAAGTGACAAGCTTACCAATCAGGAATAAGCAGATTTTTAACCATTCGTAATCTGCAAATATTAAATCAGCGTGTTATTATTAAGATTTCCTTTCTTTTTAATATTTCTAGTAGTTAATAATAATCAATAAAAATAAATAATCATTACAAATATTGGGACATTTTAACAATGCAATCTAGATTCAAACTCAGCAAAGTTTCTACTTTGAGTATTAGACTACCGAAAATTATTCTCGAGTGAATTCTCGGGTGAATCGAACCCAAACCATTGGCACAATGGGTTAAATTACGACGATTGATCAACCTGACGTCATCAATAAATAAATCAAGGTAATAAAGGGCAAAACAATACGTTTGAAATTATCGATTACATAAAAAAAATAACATCATTTTAACTAACTTATAACGAAATAACTTACTATCCGGTACATATCCAGACGCTATACACGATATGCCACATAACAAGAAACCAACCATAAGTGGATACTTTCTTCCAATCTTATTCATAAAGATCATAGATATAAATTCTCCTGGAAATGACATAATTGCTGCTAACAAGAAGTTTGTGTATTTATTTCCAGGTAATACCACAGAATTTACTAACAGCCCGTAATAAACGAAACTGACTGTAAATCTGCAAAAAGATGCAGCTAAAAACCATATGAATAATGGCCTACACTGATATACTTGCTTCATCCCTTGTTTCGTTTCGGTTTCACTTAGGTTAAATATGGCTTTAAGTTTATCATTGTCCAAAGTATTTAATTCTTCTGTGTCAATATTAAGCTTATTCTGTTTTACCATTTTCTTCAAAGTATCTATAGCTTGACTAGTTTTGCCTTTAAGAACAAGCCACCGAAGAGTTTCATCCATTAGTTTAAAGTAAAATAAAAACAAAATCGCAGGAGTGCATATTATATGAATAAGGCTTTTCCAATATGGCACAGCCATTCCGACCAGTGCAAAGATGGCTTCACCCATGTATATTGCGTATGCAAATAACATCCCAGCAAGTATTCTGTTATGATTCCCTGCTATTTCGACCACTGAAAGGAAATTATGAATATAGTAAAAAAAAAATGATTTATAATAAACTAGCACTAACTGTTCGCGTAGAAAATTAGAGGACGTAACGCGTTTAAAATATTAGTTTTCCTAAGAATTACTACAAACAAACAGAAAGTATTTTTTTTATTGGCTTATATTCTTTATATAAATCTTTAAAAAAATCTCCTCCACTAGCGCCCAAATATTGTTTCATGCGTCTTAACCAGTTATCGGGTCATATATTCCAGTCTGCAACAGGGACTTTTGACTATAAAAATTGTAAGCTTGTTTTAAAATTTTTCAAAACAAGAAAAACACACATGGTACCAATTCTGGGCTGTAAGGCGGATGGTCATTCAGTTTTACCGATGTGGTATCTTAGGAGTCCCTTGTATTGAAACCGTTTAGTTATGGCACCTATATTTTCCGTAATAAGAGTCAAAGCACGATGACTTTTTGCTTCACTTAAAGTCGTTATATAAGCGTTACACTGTTTGTTGCTTCAGAAACAGCCTTATCCATAAAAGCCAATTGAAGTTGATTACAAGATTCATTAGGTTTCAAGTTGGATTATAAGTCTTAAAAAATATTGATGTAAAATGTTCCATTGTTTTACAAAACACGACAGTTTCATAATGATGGTAAAATTAATAGAACAAATAGTCTTTTAACTAACCAAATTTTCAAATTAAATTATAGCTCGCATAACTTTCTGAATGGCCTAGGTACTAATCGAATCCAGGAAATAAATAACAGTACAGTACAGTAACAATATATATTTTTTATGCGGAATTATTAGTATTATATGGTATTCTTTAAAGTAGACCATTGTACTAAGTAAAAATACTAAGTTTTGATCTGATTTCTAGATCTGAATAAGTGACTCACTGACTTATTCTAACTATATTTACTTAATTTTACCAATTTTACTATTTAATAACCTATTTAGGATAGGGAAATCATATTTACTGAAAACTCCTCCTGCTGTGTTGACTCCTCCGCAAATAAGGGCTTCTACAAATTCTAAAGTTACATACACATAGTAATTCGTTGCGAGTGTCTTAAAATTGCCTAAAACGCACCCAACAGCACAAATAATCATAGTAATTTTGCGCCCGTAACTAGAAACAATAAGAAATATATTATATTAATATTCACCCGGTTGCATTCAGGTGGAGTTATATCGGAATGTGCCCGACTAGTTTCGAAACCATTCGGGGTTCTTCCTGGTGAGCTCTAAGCGTGGCGGCCTCGCGGCGTGAACAGCGTGCATAAGGTTTCTGGGCGCGCCGCGAAAATGGTGGCGGTGGTGGGGAAGATGTAGTGTTGTCTTCAAAGATTTTTTGCAGGTCTTCGTCACTCGTTGTTGTAATATGTTTTATAAATACTGAACTCACCGTGGCCCTTTTGAAATCATCTAAGTAGTACTTTTTCCTTATTGTTTTAATAATCGGTTTTCAAGCCGACGTATTACAACGACGATTGACGAAGACCTGCAAGAGACCTCTGAACACAACACTACATCTTCCCCCCACTGCCGCCGCCATCTTTGCGTCGCGCCCAGAGACCTTATGCCCGCAGTTCACGCCGCGAGTTCGCCACGCTTAGAGCTCATGAGTAAAAACCCCGAATGGGTTCGAAACTAGTCGGGCACATTTAAATATAAAAAGAAATATATTATGTTTACATATAATATTCTAGACGCCTGCGTCAAGTATACATAATACGTATTAGTTCCAGGCTTTATAGGTTTTATATATTGCATACAGAAATTGAAAATAGGATTTTCAAAGATACAGATTAAGGTTCTGCAAGTACCAACCTCAAATTAAAAAATATATATTTTTTACCACAATGCAGCGATCGCTTCACTTAATAGCCAATACCTACTTTATGTTTAGTAAAATATTATTTTATTTTATTTTCACTCTGATCATCGATACGGCTTAAGTTTATTATTTTTTTTAAATCTACGTACATATCTGCTGTCCAGCCTGACGCCATCTCTGCGACGGTCATTCCAATATTGTGAATGGCACCCACCATGGTTCGCTTCAAGGGCTCACATGCTAGATTGAGCTATAATAAAATATATATAATTAAACAGATAACGTCTGTGAGTAAAGATCAATATGACCTAGGCACTTCCTAACATAACAATATTTTTAAATTTAAATAATAAAGGTTGATGCATTCTTATTGATTTGACTTTATTTTTCTTCATCAAAACACTCGTATATGTTTATATACTAGGAGCAGATATTTAAAATAGTATATTAGAATTCAAAGATAAAGATAACAACAAAGTCAAAATTAAATAAAATGTTTATGTAAATAACATAAAAAAGTTCTTCAGTTTGATAAAATATTTATTTCGAAAGCATAAAATTAATCTATATAAATAGTAAATATTAAAAGTAAATTGAGTAAGTTTTAAACCCATAGATAGTAAAACAGGCCACTAATGATGCCATATATATTTTTTTATCAATCTAATCAATTTGTTAATTATAATTAAATTAAATAATAATCTAACGGAAAGTTTGTGATTGTAAGTAAATATTCTTTTGTATTGAAACGCGGCTTGGAATAATTATGATTTAAAGTTAATCTTTATGTTACTTTAGATGTAGCGAGCGTATGGGTATGGGTTTGTTGCTCCATCCAAAGATAGTTTAATTTAAAAGGGATGGCGCTAGGGGTGTGGAAAGAGTTTTGATTACATCATTATAAGTTACATGTCTCTGTTGTTTCAAGATATCGGAGAGTTATTTAACGCGATTTGAGAAGTTTTAAAAGATCTTCGGTGTTTTTATAAAATAAACACAATGTAAAGTTAAGTTTATATACAGCCTTTATTTATTCGAACACGTGTTAAGGCAGCAAAATTTTGGTTATAGTTCTTTTTTTTTTTTAATAAAAGTAGTTATAATTTTTTTGCAAATATCGAAGTTAATATAATAAGTTGGCTAATGTTTAATAACTTAAGTAAAACATTTGAAATGTTTTCTATAGGGTAAATAACGTGGATTTATCTGCACCTATGTAAAATAAGTATAAAAAAAATGTGTAAATTTATGATAAGAGTAAATGTAATTTTGATGTACTGGAACTAAAATAATTGTGTGAATTATTTGTGGATTCAAAGTTTGTCAGGTGGTATGAAATATATGTATGTATGTATGTATGTATGTATGTAGATACATGCAAAGACATTGAAAGATCCAAAGATACATTAAATAGCTTTAGTTTTCTTATGGAAAATAGATGTTCAACAATTTGCTCAGATTGTGGCGTAGTGGAAGACGCTTATCATATAATGATGAAATGTGTTCGGAACGAGAGGTTTGAGTTTATGGTAATTTTTTTTTAAAGTAGGCATGCTTTATAGCGTTCTAGCTTTATTACGATTAAATATATTATTTAGATCATTCAACCTTAAAATAAAGAAAATAAAACCAGGACAAATATAATAGCAAAAAATAGGATAGTGTACAAAATTTGTAAAAATACATTTAAATTACTCAACCGCAAATTATATTATGAATGTTTTTAAAGCGTACTTATCCTCAGCTTTCTGGCAAATTCTTCTTTGGAAATACATCCCTTTGGAACGGAGAAACTAGCCTCATATTTAATATTCCCAAATTGTATACCAACTTAAATAAAAAAATATTTAAACTTACTAAAATAAACTTGACAATAGACAGAACATTTAAATCTATAAAAAACAAAATAACACTTAAAAAAAAAAGAAAAAACTGGAACTGCCAAAACATTGATAAATAATAATTTATATTTGATTACAATCTGGTACAAGTCTAATCTTTCATGTTTATGGTTCTAGGGGTATTGGATACAACGGAAACTAAAAAAAAAAACTGAAAAAATAACTTTGTCCTATTATATTGAAAAGATGTACAAAATGATATTGAAGTAAGCTAATATTTATAAACATTATAAGTCATTGTACATTATAAGTCATTGTACCTTATAAGTCATTGTACAAGACAGAAGTGTATAGATGTAGTGTGAAATGTATAGATGTCTATAAATATTTAATTTAATGTATATAATTCAAGTTTCCATCCATTTATTGTAATTTAACAACAAGGGCAACAACTTTTAAGACCGAAAAGTATAGGCAGAATAATTAAAGTGTGTAAGGTACAAAGTCTAATATATTTATATTCAAAAAAAATATTATTATTTGTGTTCTCCAATAATGTGGGATCTTAGCTAATTAAAAACTCGTGTCCATTCAGTGAGACTAAAATAAGCTAATTTGAATATTATGAATGCCGATCGGTTTGGTATTTAATATTTTTTTTCGTTCATAAAAATATATGTTTTAATATTCGACTAAAATGTCTGTAAAAATATTTACTAACTGATCAATATGGCTCCGGACACGTTTAACTTGGAATTTAATGGAATGTCCAATATACTAAAGTTTATTTATTTGATTTAAGTGGACCTTATAACTTTAATATATTACGATAATATTACAAAGAGAAGACGCGATGTCGGTGGATAGAAATATGAAGCTGTTAGGTCACACTTGTGTTAGTGGCGGAACACATCAGGTAGAGTTATTTTTTATCAGCAAACTGATAAGCACCGAGATGTAAATCATATAACTCGTGTGGTTAAAGTGCAAGGTGTATCGACCGACCATCCCGCGTATGTCTGTCAAGTTGTGTTGATGTGTTAAGACCTGGACGCTTCTTCTATTTTGAACTGAAGAAATCAATAATCCATCTACAATTCGAGATTAACATAAATTAAAATTAATACTTTATTTTCATTCATAATTCATAACACGGATTGTATTCAAAGTATGGAAGTAAAAAGTGGCTCATGATCGATTATTCCTTTTGTCAGTTAGTATCTTATGTTTTTATTATTAAATATTATAATCTCATTATATAGCACTTTTTAGGATTCCGTACTCAAAGGTGACTGTTATTAAGGTTCTGCTATGAAGATTTTTGTCTGTCTTTCCGCCTGTCTGTTGTACGTTGTCACGATGTTGTATTTTTTGAATCGTTATAAGTAAATAATTGAAATTGTAATATATCAAAATAATATAAAATCTTATTTATTTATTAAAAATACATCCCATTCAAATGTTATTATATGATCGAACCATACGAAGACCTTGAAGAATAGCTCATAGGTGTCCAACAATCAGTGAAAAGCACCAACTCACAAACAGTCATTTCACTATGCGATCCAGATGACATATAGTGGCGCAGTTCGTATCAAGAAATGTGACAATTACTTATATATTCAGTTAAGCAATTATTTTCAGTTCAGTACCAAATAATAACATCGTCCAAGTAAGTCTGTCTTGGAATAATATGTCGCGTGCAATTCTGGCTGCCTTAACTATTGAACCTAACTTATTTGACCACCCCTGCGAGTTTGGTGCTTTGATAAATGTTTCTTGGCTACAAAAATTATCTTTTAAAAATAAGGATATCAGAGGAAACTTGATTTAAACATTATCATATTTTTATTTCAATGACAAATAGGATCATTGTATATTCCATTGGATATTTTTTAATTGTGATTGTCTATAAATATGTTAGCAATGGTATACTTGCTTATATTTTGTCAAATAAACATAAAATGAAATAACATCAACGTGTCCAGGAGTCGAACGTGCGACCCCTATGTTGGTTGTATGTTCGAGTCTATTATATTTCGAGTTCGATTCTATATTACATTTATTTACTAATATCAATATTGTTTTATAAATGACAAGTTGTTATCAACGACCTTCGTTTGTTCGCCTTTTGCCAGATGAAAATATATCAACCCAAATCACTCAAAATTTACAGAAATCCATACCTATATTCATATATACATCATATACATATTGTAATTATATCTCAAAACATATTAGTGTTCTACAGAAAATATAATTTTCCAGAGTGAAAAGTATCATCTACGATGTCTTAGACCATAACTCTATATATAACAACGCGAAGTTTTGTAATCATTTTTTTATAGGTCTTGTAGAAAAAGTTTAAAAATTGTACAGTGTTCTCTTTGTTGCGTCTGAGATTTACGTTCACATGCGGTACGTAACCCCTAGCGCGACTAAGACTCGCAACTGAACCGAATATAGCTTTACAAAAGACAAAGGATCCTACAGATTGAATGGCCTTAGCCTTTGAATATTTATACTCATTGCACATTAAATGAATTACCTCAGAGATAATAGTGTCATGACTTTCATAGACCCAGTTCGTACATGGTTCCATGGCTCCTGTAAAGCTGCTATTAGAACATACGCCATCATCCAAATGTGTCTGGTTTAAAACCGGTTTTGTACATTGGTCGGTGTGGTTGGGCCACCAGGGTACAGAGTAGTTGGTATTTAAGGAGTCGCATTCTGGTACACGACATCTAAAATTTTATAAATTTGATTTATTGTTCGATATTGTTTTGTGTAGTTTAAATATACTTTAATAGCGTTCGAACTTAATAAAATAATGGACCCTTAATCAAGTAACAATTGCTAAATTTCAAATTTATGCAAGCAATGAAAGCTCAATTCAATTATTTTTTGAAACCAATTTAAAAATCGTAAAAATAATTATTAAGTTCCCGAAAAAACTGAAAACTTGTCACAAGTATTTAAATAAATAAAATAATAATAATAATTCGTTAAAATGTAATGTTTTCTCTCTTATGTAAATTTTATCGTTTCTAAAAATTTTTAATAACTATTTTATAATTAAAATGAATTAAAAAAAAAATCTATTGAGTAAATGAATTACAAGAAATAGTATTTAAATCACCACATGCGATGCAACTTATGAATATATATTTTTACAATGAAGTCCTAATTATTTATATATTTTTTTACTCACAAGCTGATAAAAATAGTATTTAAATGTTTTAATAAAAATAGTATTTACCTGTAATCCACCTCTCCAGCCACAAATATATAATTAACATTGATCATAGACACAAAAATGGCCGGTAAACTTGCGTAAAAGTACTGTAGTATTTGGTATTTACCAAACTTTTCCGATATATCCATTACACTTGTTATTTCGTTAACATCCTTCTTAGTTCTTTTTAACATTTTGTTATTAATAATTTAGCTTATTTCTATAAAATATACTACTTCCTTTCCCTGACCCGAGACAGAACTAAATGAAAAATAGTGACGCTATAACATATATAACCTGTTTTAAGTTATGCTTTATCGGCGATGAAATAAAAAACCGTCAATAATAAGGGAAATGATAAATAAAATTCATTAAATGATCCATTAATTAGATGATTAATTTAGAAGAATACATAGAAAATGTGTGTTTCAAAACAAAATAAAAAATAAGGCCTAAAACAATTAAATATTCACAAGAAAACATATATATGTTGTATTATTGAATGAAACGCGTAAGCGACGCCATCTTCATGGCGCTTGCGACGTTTTCGATGAGATGTTTTCGCTAACAAAGATAACTTCCAGGCTGCAGGTTACATTCTTTATAATATCCTACCTGCCATCTTATAAATAGCATACCTAAGTCTACCTACCGACAACCGAAGCGCACTTTAAGTTTAAAAAGCACCTACTTGTAGGTTTTTAAAGATTTATAAACGTCAATATTAGACCCATTATACGTGATATATTTGTTGAACGATCGATATTGATAGTTCTTTGTTAGGAAAATAATTTAGTCTGGTTTGGATACGGGTTTTGGTATTTTTAGTAATTTTTAATATTTGTTTTTTTATAGTGTAATTTATTTATATTTAAATTTAATAAATTACGTTACAATGAAATCGTAACGATATAAAATTACAACACCCTATAGCTGCGATGCGATTGGAGCTATTCGTTAAACACTTAAATAGTTGTTACTTAGAATCAAATGATTTTTAATATAAAATAATACAAGCACAAAACGTGAATACATTCTCATCTCAAGGAAATTAATTTTCAAACACAATCATATAAACATTATACACGGAACAAATATAAATTACACTTATCAGAGACTAGAACCAATTACGATATCAGGACTACAGGTTAAACTTGCTCTTGAAATTATATTTTCATTTTTTTTTAAATTAATAAGTGTAGTTTGCCAGAATATACGGTACCTAAGTTGGTAGGGCGACGGGACGGTTGCTCCCAGAGGTCGTAGGTGCGAATCCCCGCCCGTATCGATTAAACTTTCATCCCATATTTATTAAAAAATATACATACTTAAAATATTTATAGATATTTTCAAATATGATATTTCAAAAAAATACCTTATTTAATTAACTTATACATATATATTTTAACTTATACATATATATTTTTATGTACATTTGTATTATTAGAAAAAAAAAATGTAATCTGCTCCTCCTTTTATCCTTACAACCAGCTTTCAATTGCTTTGAAGGACTGTTCCGAAAGTGTTCCGAACGGCCTTCTCTACTTCACACCGTACTTCACGCCGTACTTCACGAAGTACTTCACGCCGTCGAAGTCGCCGGAAACAGAGTATATTGAATATATATAAAAACCACTCAATTCACTACATACACATACTCAAATACACTTTATATGTTATTATTTATACCTTGTATATAAATAATTATCGACTTGATAACCGATTATTTGTACCTACTAGATCATTATTTTATGTTGTAAAGAATTATATCTCGGTTTTTGTTCAGTTATTATTATGTTGGCTTATATTGGAATAATATAATAAATATGTAGGGTTTTTTATCATAAAAAGAACATATATCTTTATAATATTCTACAGTATCATATTTATACATTGAGATGGAATTTTTTACAATATTTGCAAGCAGAAGTTGAAACCTGTCATGGCCAACAGCACCTAGCATTCCTTAATCAAATATAATATACTAGCACTAGCCTGCGACTTCGCATTGTATGTCTAAATAAATGAAAAGTACATAGTGAAAAATAAATTCCATATGTTGCTTCGCAGTGTCCTGCTTTCATGTAATCAAATGATAAAGAGAAATAGTTTTCGCTAATTCTTTTATTACCTATTTGGTTGTAAAGTAACGAACAATTGCTAACTTTATATAAGCAAAAATCCGTTCATGTGCGGAGTACTGCGGTCATGTAATGGCCGGTGCCGCAAAATGTCATCTCGCAACTCTGGACTCAATTGAGAGGAGAGCTAAGAGGATTATAAGCGACCCTGAGCTGGTTGACGCTAAACTCCATAGCCTCGAACGCAGACGTTTAGTCACGAGCCTCTCAGTATCCTATAGGATACATTTTGTTCGCATGTTCGAACGAAGCGCTACGCTTCATCTTTTTTAATTCGTACAGCGAAGTATTGGAACAGCTTGCCTGCGTCGATATTTCCGTCCGAGGACATTGTAGGTGTCTTCAAGCGAAGAGTGAATAGGCTTTTACTGAGTTGATGCGTCTCACCACCTACAACTACATTACTACTTCCCATTAGGTGGAATGTATTCAAGCGTCAACTTAGTACTATGTAAAAACAATAGTTTTAAAACAAACTAAAGGTGAAAAATACATCTGAGTGCAACTGTATAAGTACTTTTAAAGTAATACGCGAACCTACTTAAATACAGACAGGATTTTTTTTTTCAGCTATCGGATATTTTAAACTATATTTATTTTAAATGTACAGATTTTTGAGTTACAGCGGTTAGTTATAAGTGCTACTTTATTTCTAAGATGTTCTTAAAATTCATACTCGTGTAGAAATTGTACCGATGCTTAGAACGTAAATAAATCTTGATCATGATGAATAATAGAAGAGTGACGAGCACAAAAGGTATTGGACACCTAGTGAGTACCTACTCTGTGATATGTCGGTATTTTACATTGCTATTTAATTATATGTTTTATGTGGGCAGTTACTAATTGGGTTTAACAGTATTGCATTACATTGATTGCAGTACATTTTTAATATATTCAATAATTTTTAATAAATCAAGCCGAATTATTGAATCTAAATTGAGATTTTAGTGCTATCATATAATAGAAGAGATTCAATTTGTTTTATCCACATTACACGAATTCGAATATTTAATACGTGTACATGTATCAGTTTGAAAAATAATAATAAATAAATAAATATACAACATGTGTGTGTGTCATTGTTATATGAGTTCTTAAAGTATGAGTAAAGTAATAATAATACGTTATCCTCATGATATATAGACTATAGAAGTGTTATTAATTGTATTTAGTAGACTGTATTTATATCAATTATAATTATTGTATAATTGTTATTGAAGTTAATATCACTGCAAATTATAATTTATAATGGGTTTGGTAATTGATTGTCTTCTTACGAATCAGTATTGAACAATATGTTATTATTTTTTAACTTACTTATATCTGTAATAAAAGTGAGGCGATTCCTTCATCATTCTATAAAGTAAATTGAAAATAATATATAGACTTTTTCTTTGATCACATATTTTCTTTATTTATAAGTATTAGGTACTCCCTTCATATATGCCTGCATATTTATTATTGTCATAAACTCATATCTGCTTTTAATCGGTTGATATTTGCAACATAATGAGGGTGAGAAATACATTGTCACCCTTGATGCACCACTGGTACGAAAGGGGTTGTTTGACTTCCGGTTTCTCACTCACAGCAAGAGTCTGTCACTCCTGTTACATTGCTGTATGACCCATATACGAGTAGATACCTATAAGACTCACAATTATTAATATAAATGAGATAATATTATTTATCAGCCCCATATAGAAGGTTTTATATTTGTGGTAAACTGGTGCCTGTTTTGAATATTAAAATCATTGAGATTGAGATGAAACAGCATGAATGATTAATTGTTACAATGGTAATGACGTATGTCTAGTCTGTTCAGTCTTCACTAGGCTTCTTTTAAGATTTACTTTATTAATGTGAATACAAGGCGTGAACGTAAAGCATATTACGGAAAATGAGGTCTAAATCAGAGAAAATTATAGTGACAAGTTATATATTCATTGATAACAAAGAATGGTAGGTACTACAGTAACCTGTAAAGACTTGTACAGGTCGTCCGTTTAACTGACCTATCGCCTGTGGGGTAAAAAGGGAGGGGGGAGATGTTACCGGGTGGTTGAGAGGGGTGCGCGAAGCAGAGAGCCACGTCAAGCGCAGCAGTGCGCTGTCGGATACGACACTTTGACATTAACGCACAAGGTAAAAACTTACCAAGATGAATCGTGAAAAATATTAGGTTAGGTTACAAGAGGAAAAAATACACTATTTAGAGTACCTACTGTGTAAATCTTTTTATATGTGCAGCCTACGATATGTTATGTATTTTATTCTAAATTTAGTATTAAGGGTATATACCATGGAGTGACTGAGTCCAGAAGGACCGAACTTCTTAAACAATGATTTAAAAATTGTACTTGTACTAACTTCTAGGAAGTAATAGGGCATGAAATTATTATTTTACAAGTAGTTTTAAAGAATTTAAAGGCTTTCAATAACGGTGTTAGTGGAAATAAGTGAAACAAATATGAAATATCTTCTCAAGGCAAGTCTCGGCAACTTCCATAAGTTCCAAGCTTTTACAAACACTTGAAGGCCCATTTTCGTTAGTGTGTTCCAAAGAAGTAAAGATGGCAGACGTGGATATCAACAGCAACATTAATAAAAGACTAGGTAGGACTAGGTCATTTACAGCGCAGCAAAGTAAACCCATTTTTTTTTGTCTTTTTTTTTCGAAAAATCCGTTACAGATACCCACTGGCCAAGAAGGTATAAGGCCGCGGGATTATATGGGACTACTCGGCAGCATAGATGATGCTACCAATTTTAAGGCTAGATACAAAAAAAACAACGGACTAGAACTCCCATCTCCTCCTCGATATAAGGGCGCCCCGAGTTACGAGAGCTCCCTTACGACATAGGCCTGTGGTAGGTGAAATTGGTCACCCTCCCCTCTCACCAAGGCATTACAGCTGGTGAAGGAAACGGTGGGCATACTCTCGCCTCCTTCCTCCCGAATTTGTGAGCACACCTCGCCGTGTTGTCATTAAAATTCTAAATTAGTAAACTTTTCTCTAAGGTTATGAGTTGTTAATTAAGATATATTATAAATTCTTTACAATTTCCCAAGATTTCTTGGGTGTTTAGAAAATTTCTTGATATAGTTGCTTATTATTAGAGTTTTTGTAAAAGACGTGAGTTAATTTAGTAATATGGTATTTGTCAGAACGCTACCTTTCTTTAGTGTTTTGCATATTTTTACAATAAACGTCTGTAATCATCACAATTATAAAGACTTTTGGGGAATTATTTATAATCACAGTCAATATATGATTTTTTATAAAATAACAAAGGAAATAAAAATATTGTTTCTAAAATGGATCTAACAAGCGTATAGATTTATATTAAACTATAATACATAATTTCGAATATTTTTCAAAAGTACTATTAATTTTCAAGAAATCAGCATTTTTAAGATTCAACTTCCTCTCAAGAGATTTAAACTAAAAGTAGGATTTTCATACTGACATATTAATCAATGGTTCATTTTTTCTACGCATTGTTTGTACACTTTCCGATATCTATGATATTATTCCCTAATTTGAAATCGCCTCTTAATATGACAAACAATAATAAAGTGTTATATAGCTGTACGTTGTAAGTGAATTCTACTCTAAAGTATTCTTAATAATTATCTGTTTTACTTTGTTTCTTATGTATTTACGGAAAACCTTAAGTAATTGGAAATCGACCTCTGTCATGATGAATTT